>CM060911.1:126082624-128582624 GCA_030737875.1 Allium sativum
TTTCTTTCACCTGATCGCCATGAACTGAGATGAGAAGATGCTCTGAAGGAAGGTTGGTGTGTTCTTCCCTACCTGGCGCGGTCAAAATTTTGACATCAAAAGTTGGTCACTAGTGACGATCAACTGCCAATCGTGTGAAGAGCACATAACTACTAATTATAAATGCAAAAAAGTAAAGAAAGTGGGGAAAACTCACAGAATTTTTATAGTGGTTCGGCAAAGACTATGCCTACGTCCACTTTATATATTATTTCTGCTTTGGATTACAAATACAATGCTTTTTCTGTTTGAAGGAAAGAAAGATGATGGCTATTTTTCTCTTCCAGAAAAGTCTCTGTGGAAAGAAGTAGAAGTCCTTTTCCTCTTCAAGCTTTGAGGTATTTATAGGTGGAGATGGCAACTTGGGCTGTTGTGACGTGGCACGACCTTTCTAGGAAGACTTTGACGTGTGGAGTCCATTCCTTGGATAGAATAGCGGCTGGAGGATAGATTCCACTACTCATAAATAGTATGCTCGGAAGTTGCAGCTTACGTGGAATCCAT
The DNA here is from genome assembly GCA_030737875.1 of Allium sativum. Taxonomy (NCBI): domain Eukaryota; kingdom Viridiplantae; phylum Streptophyta; class Magnoliopsida; order Asparagales; family Amaryllidaceae; genus Allium; species Allium sativum. The sequence goes on from CM060911.1 coordinate 126,083,168, forward strand.
GGTGAGGTGTATCAAAAGTATAGCTTTGTCCGGATGTGTTTGACCACCTTTTCTTCCTCGAAAGTCAGGCTAGGTATTTAAACAACTCAGCTGGATATTGCCATAAAGATCCAAAATATTCAGTCGATATGCCCTATATGAGAGCGGTTCTCTCGCTCGAATGGGAAAGCGAGTCTTCCAGAGTGAGTTATTGGCTTGTTAGAGAAGTGGCTTGTAACACCCCGTGTATTCTATAACAGTGAAATTCACCAATTAAAGTATAACTAATTTCAAAGCAAAGAATTAAGGGAAACGGGATACGCCATTGCGTTCGTCTCGGAATTCTGCTTGGGATAGAGTCCGAGTTTGCGTAAAACGGACTCCGTATGAGGAAGATATGGCCTCCGGAAGTTTCAGAATTCAGTTTAAAACTCAAACAGACCAATACAGCTTAGAAAACAAATTTAAAATTCAAAAATCAGGCCGGATTGGCCAGGGCGGGAATTTTCCCGCCCAAGACACCCAGGTCGACTGGGTAGTCGACCTGGGCTACCCAGGTCGACTGGGTAGTCGACCTGGGGCACCCAGGTCGACTACATAGTCGACCTGGGGGTCAACTAGGGGGTCGACCTGGCCCCTGAGCCAGGTCGAACCCAGCCCCCCTAGCTGGCCTGGTCTGTGTTTGGTCGATTTTCCGAGTCTTGCCTTGTCACTAGGGCTAGATGTCAGCTCCTGGTTGGTCTCTCCTTCAAACGAACGGCTATTATTAAACCAAGCTCCATCGACGGTCCTAATCAAATCACAAACTCTATAAAAAGGACCTAAGACTCACCCTAATTCACACAAACAAAAATGGAAATGAGACCGTCATGCTGTTGAGGTAAGACTAGGAATAGCCGTCAGAAATTTAGAGACAATTAGGTGACAATTCGAAATCTTAAAGCAAAGTCAATTAAATCAAAACAACGCCTACAACAAAGGATAGCATCTCCAAATTCAGAATTCAGAATCATGAATTGAAGATTCGTCATACGTTGTAAGTAGAGTGTTATTCCAATGTGAATAAATAATTGTGTTTTGATTTGTGTAAAGTGAGAAATGGAATTGTGGCGATAATAATCTATATTTATATGTTGCTTTGATTCTAAATGAGTTGTAAATGTTGTGGTATGCGATTGGATATTTGCAAGTATGTGATTTATGTTGGAAGATAACAGCCATATGTTATGATATTTTATTTGGGATTCATACAAGTATATGATTCACTAATATGACAATATGATGTACATACTTTTATGACCACTCTTAGTGTAATTGAATTCAACTAGGTACTATAGTTTATATGAATCTATGTTGGAATTGGTATCGTGATTCAAGTATAAAATCATACTTTTGTATTAGAGACAAAAGTAAGCACCTTTATGAACATGACTAAACTATGTTTGGTGTTATGCCTAGTTGAAACCGTGTTTTAGGCCTATGTTGTTATAAAAATCATATGGTGATATATGTAACACATAAATTGAGTTAGATTCACATTCCAATTGCAAGTTTACATGAATAGATTAAAAACCATGATTCATGTTTAGGTATGTTTATGCTATGATCATATGAATAGAATGATTCATGTTTAAGTATGTTTATGCCATGATTATATGCTATTACCAAGCAAGTTCACATATGCCTAATTCATGTTAATTAGATCGTTATGTTGCAAGTTCATGCATTCACACTCCCCTTTTTATGTCACTTAGAATATATAAACACCATGTTATAAGCCTTCCGTTTTCATGTGGCTAAGTTGGGTTTAAATGTTAAACCCAGCATATGTTATATTTTTGTGAACGTATAAAACGGGGGTAATGACGATGGGGTTAAAACATAGAACATATGTGTGGCATGTTTGATGCATGCCAACGACCTTGAAAAACAGTTAAGTGGTATAAATTAATCTTACCCAATAAAGATGAATTTGAATAATGGGCCGCAAATATTTACATATAAAAAGGAAGGAGACAAAATATGTGAATGTAGAAAATACGATGTGTTTAACCCGAGGTTGGATTGAGTTGTAATGTAAACCTGCCCGGAACCGCCCGGCTGTCCAGTAGTCACAACAATACCTATCCAATGTGGGTGGTTAAACAAGGAGCCCAATAAGGACCCGAGGTTAGACTGAGTTGTGGCGTAAGACTGCCCGGACCCAACCGGCAACATGCAGCCACAACAATACTTGTTTAATGTGAGAGGTCGAGGCTTTAATAAGACAATTAAGGCTGAGTCAGGATTGATAGGATTAAGTAAATTATATTAATACTTAATAAAAATGGAACATGCTAAACTATATAGACTGATTGGGGGTTAGGTTTACAAAATACTTAACCAACTTAGCATGTTGGCTAGAAATAGAAAACCTAGTAGCGGGGGACCCTTTTCAGCAGTAACCCTACAAGGTGTATCATGATACCCTGAACTAGGCAGGGTGGGGCACGATTACTGGGCTGACTGTAAGAGGTCAAATCGACGGCGGTGGTGCAGCAGTGTAGGTTCAAACGGGGTGTGGGCGTGCACACACTCCGGCACAGAAAAATAAGGCACTGGGCACCAGTAGCATACCTGTGCATTCTAGGATTGTGTCGGTCCGCCACAATGGGACTTGATACACCCCATGGTGGGACCAGCATAGGTAACTACAACATCGGGGGCCGTAAGACACATGTAACTATGCGAGTAGGAGCCGATCATTAGAAACAAATCACTTCACGCTGATTATGGGGTGCCTGTTGGGAACTAGTTAATATGGATGCAGAGATTAATATGGGGTACGATAAGTACATTCGACTCTAGATAACTTAACCTAGTTTATAGTGTGTTCCCATTTCCAGTTTATACTTATCATGCCCAATTCTTTATTCATAGACTGAATAGTCCTCGACTTACTCAGGCTTTATGTCTGACTCTACTTTTCTTTCGTCTTCTTTTCTTTCGTCCCCCACCTAGGTCCACAGGGAGGGAATACTGCAGCTTGACCAGTTTTCACATCCAGCTTAAAGAGAAAGAATGTATTGCTTGGATCTTTTTCGTTTTGGACTATGGCTTTGGACAGCAATTATGGGACTTATGCAGTTTACTTATGTTTTTATGCTTCTTTAAATAATGTAATAAAGACAGTTATGAAGATGTTATGTTTTTGGAAGTATTGTAAGACAAACTATGATATGGTTTGTGTAACACGTATTTTGTTGAAATAAAAATTCTGTTGTTTTCCGCTGTTAAAAAATATGTGTTCTTATATCTGTCTTGTGTATCTGTGACTTAAACTTACAAACCTCCACCAAAATTAGGGCATTCCCTTTGAGAGTGACCCTAACGGAGGTGGGGTGTTTCACTTGGTATCAGAGCATAGGTTTACCAGATAAGATAAAAAGTTTTGAAAATTTATTTTCAAAAGAAAATTTAAAGAAGCATTTTTTAAAAAAAAAATATAAAATATTATTTTATTTTAAAAAGGCATAGTCCCCCAAAGCCATAGGTACTATCTTTTATCCTTCGTGTTGAATCTATCCTTTTTTTTTAGCATGTCCGAAGAAGTTAACTTTCCAGAGGGTGTACCAATACCTGGTTGGTTTAGACGATTCTTAGAAGCAAGGGCCACTCAGCCAGGTCCTACCGTTCCTCCTCCCCCAGCTGCAGGAAATCATCCAGCTGCAGCAACACCTCTTCCTCCACCTCCCCCACGGGGAAATACTTTTGCTAAGATATGTAAAGATTTTAAAGCTATGGGAGGAAAGGACTTTCATGGAACCAAGTCATTCGTGGTAGGCAGGAATTGGCTGAAGGAAACCGAGGACCTATTCTTCATTTTTGAGGTAGAAGATAGGCAGAAGGTACAACTGGCAGTATGGCTACTTAAAGGCGAGGCTTCCTACTGGTGGGAAGTCACTAATGCCGAATGACCGGTGGAAACATAGGAGGACTTTAGGGCAAGGTTTGAGGCTAAATTTCTCTCAGAAGCTGAAAGGAGTCTTCAGTTGGAAAAATTCTTATTTCTTAAGCAAGGGAATATGACAGTCAAAGAGTATGTTAACCAGTTCGATCAGCTGGCTAGGTTCGGACTGGACCTAGTCAACACCCAACACAAGAAGGCTCTCCGCTTTGTCAAGGGGTTGAATGAGCCATTACACAGTTTGGTCATGACCCATATACCCATGGGAGCTACGTATGTAAGGTTGGTGCAGATGGCATTGCTGAACGAAGAGGATAAGGGCAAGAAGGAGACAAAGGCAGAAAGCTCTCAAGGGAAGAAAGAGGGTTTGCATCCTAAGAAGACAGACTTTAAGAAGGGTGGGAAAGACAACAAAGAGAAAAGGAAGTGTAATTTCTGTGGCAAAGTGGGGCACTTAGTGAAAGATTGCCGGAAAAAGAAGGCCAAGATGAATGGTGGGTGCTTTTCTTGCAGTGAGACAGGCCACCTGGCTAAGGATTGCCCAAAGAAGCGAGGGCAAGGGCAGAGGGCTGGATCCACCTCAGAGGCACGAGTTCTTGCGCTAGAAGCGCTACCTCTGCAGCAGCGAGGTACAAATACTTCTATAGAACGTGTAGTTTATCTTTATGATCACCTAGTTCGCACTTTATTCGATTCTGGCGCATCACACTCCTTTATGTCATCTGCTTTAGTAGAATCTCTGCACCTAGAAACTAGAATGGTAGAGGACCCCTTAATTGTTTCAAATCCAATTGGGGGCCCAGCTTATTTATCTATGGTCTGTGTGGGATTGAAAATTTCTATTCTAAGCGTAGAATTTAAATGTAGTGCCTTTGTTTTGGGCTTTTCGGGATATGGTTTAATTTTGGGCATGGATTGGCTATCCAGTAATGGGGCCATCCTTGATTGTGAGAAAAAGGTGGTTAGGCTTCTAACCCAACTCGGTAATACTTTGGAAATTACTTGTAATCCCTCGTACGCGGTTATGCTTAGTTATCTTGAATCGCTAGATGCTTCCGTTGAGAGTTTGCAATCGGTTAGAGTGGTCCGGGAATATCCGTATGTCTTCGAAGAGGTGAAGGGCTTGCCTCCAAAGCGGGAGATAGACTTCCGCATATATCTTGTAGATAATGCAAAGCCCGTTGCGTTGCCCGTTAGACACATGGCTCCACGGGAAAGGAAGGAGCTTAGTAAACAGATTAAAGAGCTTCTAGAAAAGGGGTTCATTAGAAGGAGCATTTCAGAATGGGGCGCTCCAGTGTTGTTCGCTACAAAGGAGGATGGTTCACTCCGTCTATGTGTTGACTATAGGGAGCTCAACAAGCTAACGAAAAAGAATAGGCACCCTCTCCCCAGAATTGATGATCTGTTTGATCAGCTTATAGAAGAGTCTGTTTTCTCCCAACTCGATTTAGTGACCGGGTTTCATCAGCTAAGGGTGGCTGAAGATAGTATCGATAAGACAGCATTTAGAACCCAGACGGCTTCTTTGAATGGCTTGTCATGCCTTTCGGCTTGACAAACGCACCCGCTTACTTCGTGGACCTAATGAGTAGGGTGTTCAGAGAATTCCTCAATAAGTTCGTAGTGGTCTTCGTAGACGATATCTTTATCTTCTCAAAGAGTGAAGAAGAGCATGCTCAGCACCAAAGGGCAATCATGGAAACTCTGCGAGTCCATCAGCTAAAAGCCAAATTCTCCAAATGCCACTTTTGGAGAGAAGAAGTGAGGTTCCTTGGGCACATAGTATCCAAAGAAGGGTTAGCTGTGGACCCTACTAAAGTAGTAGCGGTACAGGATTGGAAGACACCAAAGAACGCAACAGAAGTCCGAAGCTTTTTTGGGCTAGACGGCTTCTATCGGAAATTCATCAGAGACTTTGCAAAGATACCAGCTCTGCTCACAAAGCTGACCAAGAAGAATCTAGTGTTCAATTGGGACTTGGATTGCGAGTTTGCTTTCCAACGACTAAAAAGGGCTCTTATAACAGCCCCAGTTTTGACGTTGCCAGATGGAAGCAAGATGTTCACCGTTTATACAGATGCATGTAGGACAGGGCTAGGCGCTGTCTTGATGCAAGAAGGGAGGGTAGTAGCTTATGGTGGAAGGCAATTGAAAGTGCATGAAAAGAACTACCCGACCCACGATCTTGAGTTAGTTGCCATCGTCTTTGCACTCAAGTCTTGGCGACACTATCTCCTAGGTGAGAAGTTCAAACTTTACACTGACCATAAATCGTTGAAATATCTTTTCTCGCGGAAAGATCTTAACTTGAGGCAGCAGAGATAGATGGAGTTTCTTGCCTCGTACGATTTCGAGATCTCCTACACTCCGGGCAAAGGCAACGTAGTGGCAGACGCGTTAAGCCGAAAGAAACTAACCCTAAGCCCGCTGTTTGTTGAAAGACAAAGCCTAGAGTTTATAGCCAGCTTTGACTTTAGGCCCTCCTCCGATTTTGTACCAGGCTTGCTAGCATCTCTCGAAGTATGCCTGACATTAGTGGACGCAATAGGGATAGCACAACGCGAAGACCCTCAGCTTGTAGAGACGATTGATAGGCTCATTAGGGGTGAGACTTCAAGTCACCTCGGCAGATACTCCATCGATGACAAGGGTTGGCTAAGGCGAGACGGAAGACTATGCGTCCCACAGTCAAAGGATTTAGTAAAGAAGGTTCTCGAGGAAGCACATCACTCCAAGATGACGATACACCCAGGCGGGGATAAAATGTACAAGGACATAAAGAGGACTTTCTTTTGGAACGGCATAAAGAAGGACGTGGCAGATTTTGTTTCTAAGTGTATGGTGTGCCAACAGGTTAAGGTGGAATAGAAAAAGCCTAGCGGTCTGCTCCATCCTCTAGAGGTCCCGCAGTGGAAGTGGGATAGCATCTCAATGGACTTCATTGATGGGCTTCCTAGGTCTAGAAGAGGCAACACTAGCATTTGGGTAATAATGGATAGGCTTACTAAAAGCGCCCACTTTTTACCTGTCAAAAGTAAAAGAACTGCCTCATCCCTAGCAACTCTTTACCTGAAGGAAATTTTTTGACTCCATGGAATACCATCCAGCATTGTTAGTGACCGAGACCCTATCTTCACAAGTGAGTTTTGGCGGAGTCTGCAAGAAGCGGTAGGCACACAGTTATGCTTGAGCACAGCCTATCGTCCACAAACCGATGGCCAGACAGAAAGAGTGAACAGAGTTTTGGAGGACCTTTTAAGACTGTGCGTCCTTGACTTCGGAGGGACGTGGGAAGACCATCTTCCTTTGGTGGAATTTTCCTACAACAACAACTACCAAGCAACCATCGGAATGGCGCCCTTCGAAGCTTTATATGGAAGACCGTGTCGATCGCCCACTTGTTGGTGGGAGTCTACTGACAAGCTCATACTTGGACCGGATATGATCCGAGAGACTTCAGAAAAAGTAAACTTAATACAGAGAAGAATGAAGACAGCCCAAGACAGACAAAAATCATACGCCGACAAGAGGAGGACCGACCTTGAATTTGAGGTTGGGGACAGAGTTTTTCTTTAGGTATCTCCGCTGAGGAACATTGTTCGTTTTGGAACCACAGGAAAACTAGAACCAAGGTTCATAGGGCCATTTCCTATCATCGAGAAGATTGGGAAAATGGCCTATAGATTGGAGCTACCTGAAAAGCTGTCCGGAGTTCACAACGTTTTCCATGTTTCGCACCTCCGAAAATGTCTACATGAATCTGCTGAAGTGGTAGAACCAAATATTCTAGAAGAAGCTGAAGTGGAATGCGAAGCAACCATGAGGAAAGTTCCAACCCGCATATTAGGAACGGAAGTGAAGAAGCTACGCAACCGCGAAGTCAAGCTTGTCAAAGTTCAGTGGAGCGACGCCAAGGGAGACGCAACTTGGGAAACTGAAGCCAGAATACGCGCTGCCTACCCTTTTCTTTTCGAGGGCACATCTTTGATCTTTCTTTTTCCTTAAGTTGCGCTTTTATCTATCTTTTTAGGTATATCTCCTTGACCTTATCTTTTAGAAAGAAACCCTTTGGATGAAAACATGTAATTGAAATATGTTATGGGTGATGGTTGCAAGTGGTTGCAAGTGATTGCTAGTGGTTGCTCGTGGTTGCATATACACACACAATCTAGGTTTTAGATCGGCTCAATCACTTCATACTGCATATGCATAAATGTATTTATATTCGTATATGGTTGAAGTTTAATGTGTTGGCATATGGATGTTGCATTTATATATGAATGATTGCGCACTCATGTAGAACCATGAATAGGAAAATTTGCATACATAATGGATTCATGGCACTTACATAATTTATATTAAGGAGGTCAACTGAATCAGTAGACCGACTGATTTTGCATTAGATAAGTACATATACACACACTTCGCATATGATCATGAAGCATTAGAAGTCTTGTAAGGAAAATGGATGCTCATGTTTGATGGATGAGTAGATGGATGTTTGGATGTTAGGACATACATTCTTCCTGAACTTGAAGATTTTGGGGATGAAATCCGTTTAAGTGGGGGAGAATGTAACACCCCGTGTATTCTATAACAGCGAAATTCACAAATTAAAGTATAACTAATTTCAAAGCAAAGAATTAAGGGAAACGGGATACGCCATTGCGTTCGTCTCGGAATTCTGCTTGGGATAGAGTCCGAGTTTGCGTAAAACGGACTCCGTATGAGGAAGATATGGCCTCCGGAAGTTTCAGAATTCAGTTTAAAACTCAAACAGACCAAGACAGCTTAGAAATCAAATTTAAAATTCAAAAATCGTGCCGGATTGGCCAGGGGGGGAATTTTCCCGCTCAAGACACCCAGGTCGACTGGGTAGTCGACCTGGGCTACCCAGGTCGACTGGGTAGTCGACCTGGGGCACCCAGGTCGACTACATAGTCGACCTGGGGGTCGACCAGGGGGTCGACCTGACCACTGAGCCAGGTCGAACCCAGCCCCCCTGGCTGGCCTGGTCTGTGTTTGGTCGATTTTCTGAGTCTTGCCATGTCACTAGGGCTAGGTGTCAGCTCCTGGTTGGTCTCTCCTTCAAACGAATGGCTATAATTAAACCAAGATCCATCGACGGTCCTAATCAACTCACAAACTCTATAAAAAGGACCTAAGACTCACCCTAATTCACACAAACAAAAATGGAGATTAGACCGTCATGCTGATGAGGAAAGACTAGGAATAGCCGTCAGAAATTGAGAGACAATTAGGAGACAATTCGAAAGCTTAAAGCAACGTCAATTAAATCAAAATAGTGCCTACAACAAAGGATAGCATCTCCAAATTCGGAATTCAGATTCCTGAATTGAAGATTCGTCATACGTTGTAAGTAGAGTGCTATTCCGATGTGAATAAATAATTGTGTTTTGATTTGTGTAAAGTGAGAAATGGAATTGTGGCGATAATAATCTATATTTGTATGTTGCTTTGGTTCTAAACGAGTTGGAAATGTTGTGGTATGCGATTGGATATTTGCAAGTATGTGATTTATGTTGGAAGATAACAACCATATGTTGTGATATTTTATTTGGGATTCATACAAGTATATGATTCACTATTATGCCAATATGATGTACATACTTTTATGACCACTTTTAGTGTAATTGAATTCAACTAGGTATTATAGTTTATATGAATCTATGTTGGAATTGGTATCGTGATTCAAGTATAAAATCATACTTTTGTATTAGAGACAAAAGTAAGCACCTTTATGAACATGACTAAACTATGTTTGGTGTTATGCCTAGTTGAAACCATGTTTTAGGCCTATGTTGTTATAAAAATCATATGGAGATATATGTAACACATAAATTAAGTTAGATTCACATTCCAATTGCAAGTTTACATGAATAGATTAAAAACCATAATTCATGTTTAGGTATGTTTATGCTATGATCATATGAATAGAATGATTCATGTTTAGGTATGCTTATGCTATGATCATATGAATAGAACGATTCATGTTTAAGTATGTTTATGCCATGATTATATGCTATTACCATGCAAGTTCACATATGCCTAATTCATGTTAATTAGATCGTTATGTTGCAAGTTCATGCGTTCACACTCCCCTTTTTATGTCACTTAGAATATATAAACACCATGTTATAAGCCTTCCCTTTTCATGTGGCTAAGTTGGGTTTAAATGTTAAACCCAGCATATGTTATATTTTAGTGAACATATAAAACGGGGGTAATGACGATGGGGTTAAAACATAGAACATATGTGTAGCATGTTTGACGCATGCCAACAACCTTGAAAAACAGTTAAGTGGTATAAATTGATCTTACCCAATAAAGATGAATTTGAATAATGGGCCACAAATATTTACATATAAAAAGGAAAGAGACAAAATATGTAAATGTAGAAAATACGATGTGTTTAACCCGAGGTTGGATTGAGTTGTGATGTAAACCTGCCCAGAACCGCCTGGCTGTCAAGTAGTCACAACAATACCTATCCAATGTGGGTGGTTAAACACGGAGCCCAATAAGGACCCGAGGTTAGACTGAGTTGTGGCGTAAGACTGCCCGGACCCAACCGGCAACAGGCAGCCACAACAATACCTGTCTAATGTGAGAGGTCGATGCTTTAATAAGACAATTAAGGCTGAGTCAAGATTGATAGGATTAAGTAAATTATATTAATACTTAATCAAAATGGAACATGCTAAACTATACAGACTGATTGGGGGTTAGGTTTACAAAACCCTTAACCAACTTAGCACGTTGGCTAGAAATAGAAAACCTAGTAGCGGGGGACCCTTTTCAGCAGTAACACTACAAGGTATATCATGATACCCTGAACTAGGCAGGGTGGGCACGATTACTGGGCTGACTGTAAGAGATCAAATCGACGGCGGTGGTGCAGCAGTGTAGGTTCTAATGGGGTGCGGGCGTGCACACACTCCGGCGCAGAAACATAAGGCACTGGGCACTAGTAGCATACCTGTGCATTCATGGATTGTGTCGGGCCGCCACCATGGGACTTGATACACCCCATGGTGGGACCAACATAGGTTACTACAACATCGGGGGCCGTAAGACACATGTAACTATGCGAGTAGGAGACGATCATTAGAAACAAATCACTTCACCCTGATTATGGGGTGCCTATTGGGAACTAGTTAAAATGGATGCAGAGATTAATATGGGGTACGATAAGTACATTCGACTCTAGATAACTTAACCTAGTTTATAGTGTTTTACCATTTCCAGTTTATACTTATCATGCCCAATTCTTTATTCATAGACTGAATAGTCCTCGACTTACTCTGGCTTTATGTCTGACTCTACTTTTCTTTTGTCTTCTTTTCTTTCGTCCCCCCCCCCCAAGGTCCACAGGGAGAGAATACTGCAGCTTGACCAGTTTTCACATCCAGCTTGAAGAGAAAGAATGTATTGCTTGGATCTTTTTCGTTTTGGACTATGGCTTTGGACAGCAATTATGGGACTTATGCAGTTTACTTATGTTTTTATGCTTCTTTAAATAATGTAATCAAGACAGTTATGAAGATGTTATGTTTTTGGAAGTATTGTAAGACAAATTATGACATGGTTTTTGTAACACGTATTTTGTTGAAATAAAAATTGCTGTTGTTTTCCGCTGTTCAAAAATATGTGTTCTTATATCTGTCTTGTGTATCTGTAACTTATACTTACAAACCTCCACCAAAATTAGGGCATTCCCTTTCAGAGTGACCCTAACGGAGGTGGGGTGTTTCATGGCTCGGCCCAATTAGTGATTACCTCGGAACAAGCTTCTGTTGGGCTTCCTGGAGTGCGATCTGTCTAATTTGGTTAGTTGCGCGTTTGGACTTCGATCTGACCCATTGCGACTTTTGCCAAAAAGAGGGCTAACACATGTCCTCAAGAGTTCTCGGCTCCACCATCTCAGCTACATCATGTAAACATTTCCTTAGATTGGAAACATGAAACACATCGTGTACGCCTGCCAACCTGTCCAGTAGTCTGATCCTATAGGCCATCTGACCTATCCTCTCCACTATAGGGAATGGTCCTATAAATCTCTGCGCTAACTTCCCTTCTAAGTTAATTCAAACTACATTCCTTAGCGGAGATACTTTAATGAAGAACATATCTCCTACTTCGAATTCCAAATCGGTCCTTCTTTTATCGGCATATGATTTCAGTGTATCCTGAGCTGCTTTCATTCTTCAATGGATAAGATCAATCTTCTCGGAAGTCTCTTGAATCATCTCAGGTCCAAGCAGAAGACCTTTTGCAAACTCCTACCAACAAGTCGGTGATCTACAACGTCGTCCATATAATGCTTCAAAGGGCACCATACCTATGCTCGATTGGTAACCGTCATTGTAGGCAAACTCAACCAATGGGAGATGCTCCTCCCAAGTCCCTTCGAAATCTAGGATACACGGTTTCAGAAGATCCGCAAAAAATTTATTCACCTTCTCTGTCTGTCCATCTATTTAAGAGTGGTATGCCATGCTCAAATGTTGTTGTGTACCTAATGCCTCTTGTAAGCTTGTCTAAAACTCACTAGTGAAGATGGGGACGCGGTCGCTTACTATATTGGAAGGTACCCCATGAAGACGAACTATCCCTCGAAGATATACTGATGCTAGCCAAGTAGTTGTACTCCTACTCTTGATAGGAATAAAGTGAGTGCTCTTCGTAAGTTGGTCCACTGTCACCCAAATGCTCATATTGCCCTTCCTTGATCGGAGCAATCCATCTATGAAATCCATAGAGACGCTCTCTCACTTCCATTGTGGGACATCCAAGGGCAGAAGCAATCTGCCGGGTTTCATTTGATCAGCCTTCACTTGCTGGAAAGTTAAATATCGGGCTACAAATTCCGCCTACTCCTTCTTCATGCCAATCCAAAAGAAAACAATCTTCATGTCTCAATCATTTTGTCGCCGTCCGGATGGATATCATTCGAGAACGATGAGCTTCCTCACGCACTTCCTTTAGCAATTCTCCAATACTTGGGACACATGGCCTTCCATCTCGTCTTAGCCACCCTTTCTTGTCTTTCTTGTCTACAATGCATCTAGCTAGGTGACTAAGAATCTCTCCTCTGCCAAGCCTATCCAAATATATGATATCTACGAGTCCTCCCGCTACATAGATCCAATACGCTCCAGTAGATTAGGTCGTACCTCCAATGATGCTAACAATCCCAATGTGAAATCATAGAGGGCTTAAAATATAAGGTCAAAATATACTTCAAGATCTGTCTTTCTGCGAATAGAGGACTCTGCCTACTCAGTGCATCTATTACTACATTAAACTTGCCCGAGGTATAAGCTATCTCGAAGTCATAGGGCGCTAGGACCTCCACCCACCATTGTTGCCTTAGGATGTGATCTTTCTGTGAGAACAAATATTTGAGCGACTTTTGATCCGTATATAGCTCAAATCTCTCTCTAAGAAGATAATGTCGCTAAGGCTTCAGTGCGAACACTATTGTAGCCAACTCTAGATCTTGGGTAGGGTTGTTCTTCTCATGAACTCTCAACTGTCTACTACCATAGAATACTACCCTTCCCTATTGCATCAAACCAACACCAAGCCCTGTGCCACAATCATCTGTGTAAACTACAAACATCTTGCATCCATCGGGATCAGAACTGAGGCTATTGTTAGATCCCTTTTCAATCTCTGATAGGCATCCTCGCAATCAATGCTCCACAAAAAAAGCTAAGTTCATTTTCTTCAATTGGTTGAGCGGGGTCGATACCCTTGCAAAGTCCTTGATAAACTTTCTATAATAGCCCGCTAACCCCAGAAAACTTCTCACCTCCGTCGCACTCTTTGGAGCCCTCCAATCTCTAACTACGACGACTTTAGTGGGGTCTACTGCTGTCCTGTCCTTGGAGACCACATGCCTTAGGAACCTTACTTCCTTTCTCCAAAAGTGATACTTAAATATTTTTGCCTTAAGTTGATGCGATTTAAGAGTGCGTAGAACCTCTCCTATGTTTTGGGTATGCTCCTCCTCATTCTATGAGAGGAACAGAATGTCATCCATAAAGACTGCCATAGACTTGTTCAAAAACTCTCTAAACACCTTACTCATCAAATCAAAAAATATGCGGGTGCATTGGTTAGGCCCAAAGGCATAAACCACCACTCAAAAAAACTGTATGGAGTTCTAAACACAGTCTTATCAATGTTGTCCTCTTCCACCATCAACTGATGAAATCCCATGGCTAAATCCAACTGCGAGAAAACTGATGATCCTACTAGTTGATAAAACAGGTCAATAATGCTTGGTAGTGGGTGCTTATTCATCTTGGTGAGCTTATTCACCTCTCTATAATCCACACATAAACGAAGTCTGCCATTTGCCTTAGTTGCGAAGACGACTGGAGATCCCCGCTCTCATATGCTTCATCTAATAAAACCATTCTTGAATAGTTCTCCTACTTTCTTTCTAAGCTCCCTCCACTATCTAGGAGTCATGTGGCACACTGGTAGAAAAACTGGCTTTGCATTCTCTACCTAGTAAATCCGGAAGTCTATATCACACCTTGGAGGTAGTCCCTTAACTTCCTCAAACACATCTTGGTAATCTATAACTATGGGCACATATTACAAATCATCAACAGAAGTATGAAGCAATTCTAGACAACTAAGCATCACCGACCCCTGTGGGTTGCAGGAAATCTATAGAGTCCTACCATGACAAGTAAGATTCCTAATTCTATTTTACGAACCCAATTTGCTTAAACCACATTAAGTTCCATTCAAACTCCATTAACTAATTTCTTTTACTAATCAGTTAATATCATTTCATAATCCAAAATTTGAATTTATATCAAAAATCACTTCATTCAACTTTCTTGAGTTCATATATATATTTGAGAACTCAAATCTTGTTTTTTCTAATTGAAATTCGGATTTATACCAACTAAAAATCCCTTTAGTCAATTAATTAAATCATTATGGTTTTAAACGGTTTTACATCGACTTTTCTAAAATTTGATTTTGTCATAACTCAAAATCTTTAAGACGAAATTCAGAATTTTCTCTTCCATTAGAAAATTATTATTCAATGGGTTCGGGCGTTTTTCGTATCATCAAATTCCAACTCATATTGAGTTCTATATACTCAATTGAAATTCAAAATGCCAAATTGCAAACTACCGCGCTACGGCAAGTTCATTTTAATTAAATCTAATTATAAACATTTAAAACTTCATTTATGAAGTAATTTCAACTCCATTTTCAATAAATTGAACCCATTATCCAAAACCAACTTAACAATTTAGATTATTCAACTCGTCAATTATTTTATTCCATATTCATAACTCGGTTACAAATTTATTCAAAACTCAAATTTCTGTATTTAGTTCCAATAATCATGGAATTATATAATTTATAAAATTTGAAATAATCGAATTTTAATTATAAATCACTTTTTTGGGAATAATCAATTTATTCAATGTCCTTTACCATTACAAAGTAATATCATCCCTTGTTAATAGTGAAATCGTTCAAGTTGGGGTATTTTATTTACCTCTTAGACCTTGAACGACAACGTTCTTATCTTAAGATAGATAAAAGCTTGTAATACAAAAACTCAGTTTAAATCTCATGTTTTATTCCATTATTTAATATATTAATATAAATTTAACTAATTTTATAAATCTAGTTTTAAAATTTTAGATTTTCCAACATCGTCTATTTCTTCGTTCAAAATTTATAACTTAGTTATAAATTCATTTTCAACTCAATCCTCGATACTAATTTCCAATTTATTTGGAACTAAATAATTTTATTAAAGTCAACAAAATCAATTCTAAATTTAAATCCCTTAGATTTATACTAATTCAATATATTTATATTCCGGGTTTCAGAATAAAACCTAGCGTTCACTCTTTGAAACGATTTTAAATTCCTTTTTTTAAATTCATACTTGGATTATACTTTCAAATTATCCAATAATAGTTATTTTATTTATTTATAAATATCATTTATAAATTTCAATTCTTGCTTTAAATATTAAAATAAGTTTTGATTTCAAATTTCATTTGTAATCCAATTTCCACTTAGAAAAATAAATTTCCTTCTTTAAATCCGTACTTGGAATTAAATTGTAATATTATCAAATGATAATATTTTTTTTCTATTTATAAACATCGTTTATAAATTCAATTACTTGTTTTTGTTATTTAAACAAGTAAATATTTTCTAACCAATTTGAAATTCCATTTCTATTTCGAAAATTTAATGTTACTTTTTAAAATCTAAAATACACCATTTTATAATATTTTAAATATCAATCTCTAGAACAAGTGAAATTCAAACATTCAAAACACACAATTCCAAATCATAGGTTTATAACAAATCATATATGATTATATATATGAAAACAAACAATAGTAAATTTTGAGGAATGTAGTTGGATTCCTCCAACATTTTTTCTTGCATTCACAGATGTCAAACAATATAAATAATACCAATCCTGAATCAAGGCAGGATATTGCATTATAGAAGGTCATCCACTCATATATCGTGGGTGATAGGGTCATCTACTAATGATAATGCGGGCATCCACTAATGAAACTGTGGGAAATCCAATATATATAATAGCCATAACCACTAAGCCTAAATAACTAATATATTATCATCACAATTCATCAATAAACAGCAATGCAACCAAGCAACTAACAAACAACATATAAATATTTGTATTAAATAAAAATTTGATTATAATAAATTATAATCGAACAAGAGAGTGAGTTTACTCACCTTGTCAATCGAATATCCGATTAAATTTCTATATCATCGCGGTTATGGATCCACTCGACGGATTTACAAAGCACCTACGATTATTAAATTATTATTTAAAGATTAAATGATATTAATTTAAATTAAGCGAACTAAATATATTAATAATCAAATTATACCTTACTACCTTGCGTTTATTCGACTAGTCCATGAAGCCAACTCAGATATTATTGATCAACTGTACTGAAGACATCCCATTAAACCTGCACTATCCACTCCGGCATTCCATCGAACACTACATTGTCACTCCCATCAGACCAAAATTTTGCTGCTTAAACACCACTGTAATGCCATAAACCATCAGCCTTTACTTTCCAGACTAACATCTACAATCGGCAGACCCTTTTTCCCTATCACCCTACATCCATATTTTACAAAAATAACAGGCCTATACATCCAAAAATCCACTATCGATACCCGTCGACATGTTCGAACCTGGCCATACTACATCACCGCTTTTCTGACAAACACCTGGAGCGTGCATAAGGAACCCATGATATCTTTGCTTACCATCGCCTGCAAGAGACCCAGTTGAACTCGAACCGCCATCAAACTTCTCGACATCAGTCGAAACTGCACTCCTTCCCATGGCTCCCTCATCGAAATCCCATTTTTTTGCACCTTCATCACACCCTTTAAAACTCCAGTACACAGCACAGTCGCGGCTCCACCTTTACGAGTGTCCAAGCCATGATGCTAAGCTTTAAAAAAATTGATAGTTTATAACGTGATTCCAGTCTTTCTTGATCCATGATTTTGAGCTTTAGGGTACTAAATCGATCGCAATTCCAATTTTGATTTTTTGAACTAATTAGGAGTCGCCTTATTTTTTTGATGAATTCAGTTTGCCTAGAAAATGAACGAAAGGGGCGTGGGTTTTATAATTGCGAAGGGGACAAGTTCTACAGCTCGATGGAAGAAAATAAGTCTGTGTTATTAATTCATCTTTTGCTTTATTATGAAATTAGGAGACAAAAGGAATGGAGAAATGAAAGAAAAGATAGGAAGTTAGGTCGGCTCAATCCTCTTAAAGATTTTAATTTAAGTAGATTTTGATGTGATTTTGCACTTATCCAATATTTTTCATGGTCCTCAACCCCAATCATAAACCACAACTGGCGTTATAAGGTTATAATGTTACTCTGGACTAGATGGAATGGGTTCTAAAATTTTATTTGATTGTCTGCAAGAGATATTAATTTAAATTGACAGTTTAAATTAAATTTGATTTAAAATATAATCCAATTTCAAAAAGTTAAATTCATCGATAATAAATTATTATTATCGTCCTAATTCCATATAGAATTTACACTAATCGATTGAATTATTTTGATGCCGTTTTAAATTCTGAATTCAATTATTATCGTTTCCGAATTACTATAATCTGATATACTCAAAATTAAATTGTATTTCGATTATTAAATCAATAAATTATATAAAAATCTAATTATTATTTCAGATCAATATTTAAAATAAATTTAAATTCTCAATATTAAATAGATAAAATTCAGGACAATACATTTCTTATCCCTTAAAAGAATTTCATCCCCGAAATTACTAAGGTGGAAGAAATGCTACATACCCGTTAACTTTACAAAAGTCCACTTTGTTATAACTCAGTATTTCATATTCTATGACTCATGTTCCATTCAGCTTTAAGTTTTCATGAAAATATTTAATTTCTTATTTCCCATTTAAAAATCTTCAAATTGGATCCAATTTGTAAATCATATCTTTTATCATTACAAAAAATTCAAAACTTTTGAAATTTTTTCTAACTCCTTAAATTTTGTAAATTTTTTGGTAGAGTCTCCCTTGTACGGAGGAGCGTTTGCAATATACTAAAAGAGATAAAAAGGTATATGTAACAACCCGAATTCCGACAAACCGACTTTTTTTTCAAAATTCTAATTCATCGAAACCCATGTTGGTTGCTCTGGTATCCTATAGAAAAGACAAAGATATAAAATATATCAGAGCTCAGAAAATATCTCACAGCGGAATGAATAAACTATAATATAATCAAAGTATAGCCTTACCATATTAATAATACTGCCTAACCAATATAAAACGCTCTCATATCTCTGCTTCAAATCTAACCTGTGAGTATGTTATGTGGAGGGGGTCGGAACAGAAGTTCTGATGACTGGATTTAAACTATACATTTTGGATAACCCTACTTATACCATTCAATAACATTTTCTTATTTATTAGGTTACTTGGGTTAACAACAATTAAGGCTTACACACACGTCATACCCATTTACTTCCCAATGGGTTAACCTAATAAAGTATACTTGTAGCTACCCCGAATATTAAGGCACACCCCATGGTACCCCACTCGTAAGGTCTCCACCGTAATGCCACAGAAATGTATGCAGTCCCTCATCCTACACCGGAGTGACGTACAGTTCTCTATATAACAATGTTATGTTCCATATATATATGCCATTACTATGCTACGTAAGCGTACGGACTGCCACATTTGATCGAATCAGATTCCATCATAGAGTAATGCCCTTAAGTCTACGATACACCACCCAAAGCAAACATGCATGTATCTAGACTTTCCCACGTACGTATCGTCAATCGTATTCGATACCTTAACCGCACATAACCTCTAATGTTCACCGAGTTCCATGGTAGGGCTATACAAGAAACACATAACTCGGTCGGGAGTTTTTCCATATCTATATAGGCCCACCTTTTATGGCCTTAAAATACAGATATCCCATGGGTCTATTTTTCATGATGGTTGTGGCCCCGACTTGGCCCCTCCCTCAACTAGTATAGACTACAAGAGCTAAGTGAATTGCCCCTAACAAACAATTTAAACATCCAGTTGGCTTCTTCCCTCAACCACCGTACCTCGATAGTGGAAGGTGAATGGTCTATTTGGTTTCGCTCTAGTCTTTTTGCATCCCACTGGCTACTGATGATGGGTACCCAACGATCTACTACCCTTGTTGGTCCTGACCTCGCCTCCTATTGAAGCGATTGCCGAATTACCCTAGTGTCACCGCGTCACATCATTCTGATAGTAAAGCTACTTTTGCAGTCAAGGCCCACCTACCTGGTAGTAACGCGCAGACCCAACCTCTGCGAGCACAGCCTAAACATCTGCCACTGCACAAAGGACAACTAGGAGCACCTTACGTCTCTCAAAAAGCCACGTGCTTCCCCTTCCAGTCCTTCGGAGCCGACATAATAATCAGATAAACATGTTATCCCCTCGTGCCTCATGACACCATGATGATCTACCCTATTGGGTTATTCACCCTCAAATATGTGGACTAGTCCAAGCACCTAATTTTAATGTGTTATTATACCCTTTGTCTAAACATTCCTTTATGCGCTTGCTTTACCTCATCAGGTTTTCATTTAACTTGGTTATTCCCATTCACATTAACTTCTTATTCAAGTTACCAAGTTCCTCTTGCTTATTAATTTCAGCCATATAACTCAACCCATTTAAGCCTATTAATTAGCCCACAACATGTTATTTTATAGATTGTGATCTATGATCTATAATCCACAATCCCTTTATATTCTTGTTTTATTTCATAGTTACAATAACATGTTCTACTTAATATGTAATTAAGTATATATCAGTTCACATGTTTTCTATTTAACATGTCACTTATCATTTATGATTAAATATAACTTATTTAATTTCATAAGTTGCCTCATTCTTTCTTATTTAATCATAATTCCATCTTATACTGTCACTACAACTTATCGTTGTTTTACTTATTAACTTAGTTCTCTTGACTAAGACTTACTAATAAGTCTCAATTCCATTTATTATAACCTATGTTATAATTTCCACTTGTCCCTAAGATAAGCCTTAACATGTTATTCTTATCAGCAGATTTCAGATTTCCATGTTTACAGATTACTTAAGTTATAATTAAGTACAAATTCTTGCATTTCATAAATTTTCCCCCTTTTCTCTACTTATTACAAACAAATGGTTTTAGGTTCTCCCCAATTACTGATTACTTAATTTACAATTAGTTGCCACTTATCTCATTTCCTTACTAGTTTATTATAACATAAGTTATAATCTTCACTCGTCCCTAGGACAAGTCTACCTATTATACGACATTCTCATTAATGTAATTAATTTATAATAGGTTATTATCATTCCTCGTTCATTCCATTCCTTTTACTGTTGTAACTTTCATTTAATTCCCATTCATTTCCATTAATTACAATTAATGTTATTTATCAATCCTGCAATTAACATATATTTATATACAAGTGTTTATGCACTAGACCTCTCACATTAAGCCTACACTTGTGGATGCTGGATTTTCTGGGCGGTTCTGGTTAGACTTCTTCCACAAGTTGATTTATCCTCGGGTCATAGCACCATTACATGTTTATTTACACACTAGATCTCCCACATTAAATTAACAACTTGTGGACGTTAGTTTTGCTAAGCGGTTCCGGACATACTTCTACCACAAGTTGTATCTAACATCGTGTCTAAGTGTCATTACAGTTTTCTATTTACTGTAAATTTCCAGTATATTTTAGGCCTGTCCATTCTTTCAAATTTACACTGTAATCTATATTTTACATGTCATCATATTAAGCCCATTTTACGTCACATGTCCTTTCTAACATGTAATTAATTTTTATCTCAAATTAACATGTGATCGCCAAATCACGTAATTATTCTAATTTAACATGTAATTATTCTCATTTCTACAATTAAGGGTTTATGTACATAACTGTCACAAGCTAACATGTAACTATAACAATAGTAATCGCTACACATATTTTTAACAATTTTACATGTCATTAGGTGAACATTTCAGCACATTAAACATTTCAACATATAAATTTCTAACATATTAATAATTTATCATATTAATATCTCAACATGTCATAATAGCATTTCAACACTTTTAATCATTATATCAGATTTACATGACATGTTAACGGGGAATGTTAAATGATAATATACCATTATCAAAAATGATATAACTTAAATCCAGTCGCCTAATTTTGTTTCCAAATCCTGGATCTGGTCCAGATCTAGCAGTCCATAGTTTTCCCTAATTGGATTCGGAACCGAACAATCATGGATTCATAATTTTTACTAAAAGAAGAAGGGAAGAAAAAGGAAGAAAATTGAAATAGACCAGATCTAGAAAATTACCTCACTTCAAATATGTTTCTTAACACCTTCTAATTAATATTCATTCATTTCCTTTAGATCTTGATTCAGAATTTTCCTAAACTAATTATCTTAATTTTTATGAATAGATTTGAGAAGGAGTAAGAATGGCAGAGCTTCGACGTTGTCTCAGAGAATGTGAGATTTTTGCTAGGCTCTGCTAGCCTATTTATAGGTGTTCAAGATCTTATCGTACACGCAACGCTGAGTCGGCATTGAGCCCATTTAAGAAAACAGTCTAGATACGCTAATGAATCTGCCCGGATCTAGGGGTGTCGACCCCGGTTTCGATACCCCTACAAATGCGTCGACCCCCGGGACCCACGAGCTGTTTTGGCGTAGAAATTTGATTTTTCAAATGTTTGAATATCTAGAATTTATTTATCTGTTATATTCACATGTAATCTTCTTATGCATATACAAATCTTCTAATGGCCATTTTACACGTATATATACGCAAAACTTTTATTTCATTTTCAAAATTCAAACGGTGTTGCACCATTATTTGATTCTCAAAATATTTCTCTGAATTCAGCCTTATCTTTAATTTTTTCTCTTGTATATATATATTCCTGCACATATATATGCATATATTCTCATATACATATATTCATATATTTTCCTTACTTCCTTATATGAATATTTTTCATTATATGTGCATTTATACATATTTTCTATCACGAACATGTGTTATTTCAGTCGTTCCCTTAAAACAAAAATATGATGGCGGTGGCAATCGAATTTTGTACCTCTTGTATGCAAGTCACATGCTCTAACTAACTGGGCTATAAAGGTTATTGTTAACAAGGCTTATACCAATGGTAGTTATCTTCTTATTCCTCTTTTTCATGTTTGCTACAATATTTCGTTTAAACCATTGCATGAATCTTTTTCTTTTATTTCTCTTTTATTATTAATGCATAATCAGTGCATGCAACATATTTGTACCGCATGCAACCAATCTCTTCTTTCTTTTAGTGCACGCATTACATTTTTATTTGCATTATCTTTATTTTATTCTCCATATAGCATTTATGTCTATGCATATATATGCATTATTTAATTATTAAATTGTCATAAAATGCAGGGTGTTATAGTATACATCGACCTATACGGTCGGAAAACAGTTTATATATCCTAATTTGATATTTTCTGTAAGCATACCTTATATAAGCGTTTATTAAGCAAACATGCTTAGCGTTTATGCAAGTCACGCACACGAAACTAAGCCAGACAGCTCCATGTGCCTGTACTTACTGAATTTGGACACATAAGTCTCATATATGTGAAAATTGAATAACCTTCATTCATTTAGATGATTAAACACATGAATTCAATACCAAAAAGTCATATCATGTATATTTAGCATGTATATGTTAATACGAGTTCCAATATTTAGTATACATGCCATTTATCATATATACTCATATTTATTTAACTCGTATGATATACAACCAACTGATTTACATTCCATTCATATGCATCCAAATTTATTCAAATTCATTGAACATCAATTTATTTATTTCGTTTATGACAAACAAAAATTTTCTATGCATATTTGTTTTTTTCGGTTTATACAATAACCACTTATTATTTCCTACCAATCTTAAATTGATCCCAAATCAATTTATCCATTTCAATTCACTTTCACCAATTCAATTTATTTAACTTGCATAAGTTAAATTTTGATTCCATAATTCAAATGCCTAGTTTTTTATTTCAAATCTTTTTTAAAATCATATAAATATATACATATATTTATATCCATCTCAAACCCAAAAGATTTGAACTTTCAAAAATAACTTTGTTTCTCAAATAAATTTCCTTTTGAAATCTTACTATGTTAGCAATCCATCACTTAGAAACTCGAAAATAAACACCGATGATGGTCGACTCATCATTGGAATTATTTTCTAGCCACTAAAGTGATTTCAGTGCTTTACTACTTTAAGAATCCATTCAAAATGATTTTTATTTCAAAATTCTGTTCTAAACAAAGTTATATTATTTAATATACAGCATAAAAATATTTTCAAACTTTCCGAGATTTAAATTGCAAATTTTGGTTTCAATCCAATTTTAATTCATCCTATTTATATATACAAGTTCTACTTGGTTTTATATAACCATTTCAATTTTATAATTTCAATCGATTATAATAATAACAACCAACACAGCCGTATACTATAATAATATCAAAAAATTATTCTTTTATATCAAAATATAGTTTTGGGCAAAATTACTTCATTTACCCACTTTAAAACAATATTATGTCGAACTATTTTGTTCAAGTGTTTAGAAACTCCTATCGATGTCGTGGCGTCCCACGATTCGATCAAAATTCATAAACCACTCAACAGACAAGCCAACATAATATAAAACAAGTTTTATATCAACTTACAAATACGATCTCTCATATATATATATATACACACACACACACACACATATTCAACTCATTCTAGGGTAATACTGACCCTATCTCTAATGATTAAACACCTACCAAAGCCTAGTTGTTCGCTTAACCTAAGCTCTGAGACCAACTGTAACGGCCCTGCAAATCTGAACTACTTGAGTTGACTAAATACCAGACACGTCCAACTCAAATAATAGAGAATTACGAGTCAATATGGGTTAAATAAGAAAAGATAAAAGAAGAACAGAAAACAACAACATGAAATCTCACAACGGAGTGAGTAAAATATATTTTATAACATAAACTTTGAAATACAAAACCTTGTGTCATTTATATATATATATATATATATACCACCATAGAGTACAATACAACATCTAATATAACGGAAAATAAATCTAAAATATCAAATGGTAAAGCCTCCGTCTTCAGGTTCCTCTATGTGTATCTATAAAAGCTTGAAACACATGACAATCCATACAAATTTAGGCACCAAAGAGTTTAGGGGAAAACAAGCAAAATAAACTCTGGATCAGTCATGGGACTGGCGTGAGTAAACTCCAACAATATTGTTTAAATTTGAAAATCTATTGAAAGAAAAGGTAATGGTAAGAGTATACACACATAAACATGGATGGTTTTTACCTTACTATGACCAAACCATGTTGATACGACAGTCCTATGATATTATAATAATGTATAATCAAATAGTAGAACGCTTGCATCTTATGCTCCACATACATAATATAAAATTGAAAACCACAGGGCGCTTATTGTAGATTGGATTCCAAATATGACAAGGTATGAGACCACCTCCCGATCAGTGTACTCTAGAGGGGATACACTGGTGTTCAGCAAGAACATCTTGCAACCCGGCCACACATGACCGACCACTCATTTAGCTTGAGTGGACGAATATATTGTCACCCAAGATTTTCGGTCGTCCAACCATAATTCGTAAGATACGGAATCAAAAGAAGAATAAATATTGATTTTTCTCTAGATCGGTGACAAATATACCCTACTTGGGTATGACCCAACTAGCCGTGTTGCCTATCTGATTTTTGTCATTTCCTGATTGTGAGGCTTGAGGCTACGTTTACTTTTTTAGAGCATCTGACCACTATTCACTTTGAATGTCACATCGTCAAACCCGCCAAATCACTAGCTAATCTTCTCAAGAATGTTACAGGTAAGAAAAGCTAAGAGAAACGAATTGCACCGCCACCAAACATAATATCTCAAAAAGATCTTTCTTATGTGATTTGTTATGAATGCTCTGTTAGACATTCGTTCAGACAAGTTGCCCTAGGTCTAGACAAATAGAACACCCCTTGCATTTCACTCTGTCTTCAATTTTCTTAGCATAATCAAATTCGCAATGCCTATGCCTATATCGAGTGGTTTTTGGATAATAAATCCAACCGGTCTCTCCGTATTGACAACGATGATCAAAAACTTTGATAGTCGGTGATTTAACAGTCCAAGGAAAACAAACATCCAACAAACAATCTCTGGCCCTTTCTAATATTAATTAGACTACTTTCCAAATTCCTTATCGAATTATGTATATTGATATATTGATTTCTAATTATCCAAATTCCATAAAAATATTCTAACTCCTTAAATTTCCAGAAAATTTCGCCAACACCTCCTTTGTACCGGTCAATAGCTCAAACTCCAACTCACCTCTCTAGGCATTTTCCATTCAAAAAGAAAATCAAAACGCCAAGCGGCTTGCCCATTAGGCTCATAAAACCTCATATGATATTGAAACATGTATCTTTTTGTTGGACACTCAAAAATATTCTTCATTTACTTCATCCCATACCTATCTAATATACAAACACCTGCATTTTCACCTTTTTTCAATCCATACAACTATTTGGATTTAATTGCATTCAATTCCACTAATTAATTCTTTAATTAGTTCAATCACTTTATTCACTTATAGTTTGAAACAGTAGTGTTCAAACATATTTTAATTTAATTATAAACAAATCAAATTTCATTTATAACTCGAGTTTCATATATGATTTCGAATTCTATTTTACAAACCCAATTTGCTTAACCCACGTTAAGTTTCATTCAAACTTTATTAACTAATTTATTTTACAAATTAGTTAATATCATTTCATAATCCAAAATCCGATTTTATATAAAAAATCACTTCATTCAACTTGCTTGAGTTCATATATATTTTTAAACTCAAATTTGGATTTTTCTAATTGAAATTCGGATTTTTACTCACTAAAAATCCCTTTAGTCAATTAAGTAAATCGTTCTGGTTTTTAAACAGTTTTACATCAACTTTTTTAAATTTTGATTTTGACATAACTCAAAATCATTAAGACAAAATCTAGATTTTTCTCTTCCATTAGAAATTTATTATTCAATAGGTTCAAGCGTTTTTTGTTTCATCAAATTCCAACTCATATTTAGTTCTTTGTACTCAATTGAAGTTCGAAATGCCAAATTACGAACTACCGCGCTGACGCGAGTTTGTTATAATTAAATTTAATTATAAACGTTTAAAACATCATTTATAAAATATTTTCAACTCCATTTTCAATAAATTGAACCCATTATCCAAAACTAACTTAACAATTCAGATTATTCAACTCGTCTATTATTTTATTCCATATTCATAACTCAGTTATGAATTTATTCAAAACTCAAATTTCTATATTCAATTCCAATTATCGTGGAATTATATTATTTATAAAATTCGATATAATTGATATTTAATTATAGATCCCTTTTATGGGAATAATTAGTTTATTCGAAATCCTTTACCATTACAAACTAATATCATCCCTTGAAATAGTAAAGTCATTCAAGTTGGGGTATTTTATTTGTCTCTCAGACCTTGACTGACAATGTTCTTATCTTAAGATAGATAAAAGCTTGTAATACAAAAACTCGGTTTAAATATCACCTGTTATTCCATTCTCTAATATACTAATATAAATTTAGCTAGTTTTATAAATCTAGCAGTAAAATTTTAAATTTTCCAACATCGTTTATTTCTTCGTTCAAAATTTATAACTTAGTTATAAGTTCATTTTCAACTCGATCCTCTACATTAATTTCCAATTTATTTGGAACTAAATTATTTTATAGAAGTCGACAAAATCAAATTCTAATTTTAAATCCCTTGGAGTTATACTAATTCAGTATAAATATTCAAGGATTCAGAATAAAATCCAATGTTCCCTCTTTGAAACGATTTTTAATTCCTCTGTTTAAATTAATACTTGGATTATACTTTCAAATTATCCAATAACAATTATTTTCTTTATTTATAAACATCGTTTATAAATTTCGTTGCTTGCTTTAAACATTAAAACAAGTTTCAATTTCAAATTTCATTTGAAATCCAATTTCCAATTCGGAAAATAAATATCATTCTTTAAATCCCTACTTAGAATTAAATTTTAATATTATCAAATGATAAAATTTCTTTCTATTTATAAACATCGTTTATAATTTCAGCTAACTGTTTTTATTATTTAAATAAGTAAATATTTCCTAACCAATTTGAAATTCCATTTCTATTTCAAAATTTTTATTTTCCTTTTTAAAGTCTAAAACACTATAATAGAAATAGTCTTTTATAGCAGCATATAGCAGCTATTAAACAATATTATAGCAGGCCGAAAACCGCTGTATATCAACATGTTATAAAAGACAGTTGAATAATTATAAGATAGAAACTGCTGCTATAAAACATGTCATTCTTCATGAAAATAACAAATTCTTATAACACTATGTAGCTGCTATAAAATATTAATTCAATAGCGGGTTTATCGCGCTATAAACTAACAGGATGACATTTCTATTACAACTTGTATATGTCACTATAAAATATATAGATATGACACTTATTCGATGATATCCTTTGTCAGCAAGCTTATGTATTACATTATCTTTTATAACTCTTTTCAATATATTATACTAATAACAATCAAATGAATCATCACAACAAATTCAAAAGCAGTATATAATCCAAAATTTTATAATACCCAAAAAATTTAACAAATATTCATGATAGCAAGATAAAGTTAACAAAAAATAAGTCCAATACATATGTTTTCAATTCCATATTGATTTCAATTTGAGTTAACAAAAAAAAATATAGTTCAAATTTAAAGTCTACAATAAAACACCAACCAACCACTTTCCTCCATCAAACTTCCAAAGCCGTGCTACCCATTCGACCTCTACTCTGCATATTCACTGTCCCATAAAAGATAATATATCCTATCCACCTTGCAGGTTAGCATTTGCTGCATCAATATCATGAAGAGTGACATTTATAAAAAAATAGCATCAGCGTTTAGCATATACCTGCATTCATATCATATCAGAACCCTCTTAGTACAAGCAGCTAACCACACAACATAAAATGTTAGCCAATCAAAGGTAATATGAAGTAATAATAATCATATTTGGATTAATAAACAATATAGTTGTGTGGATTCTTAAATTCGCAACCAGAGTAGTAGGAAATGCTTTGCATAATATCCACATGCCAATGCTTAGCTAGACAAGAAATTCAAGTGTTGGACAACTGAATTAGTTTTACATTTTACACTAGTATAAGGCTGAGTAGATCTGGATGCAACATTAAACTAAAAATAGGAAAAAAAATTACCATTGTTAGCACATTGAGCATTCACATAAATCAGTCATGAAACAATATGCATAATATTCGTTTGATCTATCTACGACTTTCACCCCCTTTCATTTGGCTAAAGTTTAATTGAGAGAAGAAAAATTGAAATTATATCAACTAATTGCATTCACCCGTAAGAAGAAAACTGCAATTTTAAATCTCTTCAGTAAAAATTACATGGATATGCATATAATACTCCAAATAATGTACCTTGATCAGATTCTTTTGACATCATTGTTCATAGCATACAACTTGCTCTGTAAAGAGAAGATAAAATATGAGATGAACTGTTAGGCTTAGATGAAGGCTTGAGAATACAAACAAATAAAGGCACCGTATATGTACCTTATAATGAAGAATGTTTTTTTTTGAAAAATATCAATACATATTGTTCTGCATAGGCACTGTATAGGTATCTTTTTCGTTAGCCTACAATTTTTGATACTTTCCTATCCATGATGACTCAGGAAGTCCTTATACATATATAAAATAAGAATTATAGTGATAAACCAAAGCAATAAGTTTACTATTTTATTAGCCTCATATTCTTAGAAACATGTGCAAGAGAAAGAGTGACTTCAACTTACATTTTACCTCTCTCGTCTCAAAGTTTGAATAGAAGATTACCGAACACAGATAAAGAAAGCGAGGTTCCATTGCATGCCAAAATGATAGCTTTAACGATTTCATTATTAACTTTTTGCTTTAATTGCTTCTCAAGGAAAAAGAGTATATTAGAAAATGTTCATAATATTCAGCAAGAAAAGATAAGAAATGAACCTTTTTCTTTGCTTCATCCACTTTTTCCTTTATTTTTCTTCTCTCCTCGTGAAGCTTATCTATGCTTCTTCAATGAAATTTCTCAACTAACTGAACAAAAATGCAAACAATGATATTATTATGGATGATAGTCACAAACTACATTAAATTTGAAGTTTTTTCCAATTTCTAGCTGTTTAGAAAGTCCAATTCATAAGAACCATTTATAAAGTTACATCCGATGTATTCACAGTGATATTTCTAAATATGCATTCACATTGATACATATTTCTAAATGTTTACTTATGTATTCTAAAGGTTGCAACTTGATGGTTACGTTAGTATGTCAACAAAGCCCTTTTTACCTGTTAATAATAGACTAGTATATCCCTTTGGAGGATCACAAGCATGCTGCATGCTATCTTGTACTCCGCTGATTGAACTTTAGGTAAGGTATGTATAAAACTCTACAATCATGAAACTGTTAGATGATCATAAACAATTGATTTGTCTAGTTTTATGTACTAGTGAGCTAAATGCAGCAAGTTGCACAAGTTGAAAAGCCTTAAGGAACATTGAGGCTCTCTGACCAAAGCTACTGAATAATGAATAAATGTATGTTTATCATTTATGTTTAGATTAGTAAGTGAATGACTTATGAAATTTGATGCAATAGGAATTTCATGCAAATTGTTGGTTCATTTTATTTTAATGCTACTACATCCAATAGGTAGCGAAGTAGTTCGACGGCACACAACTTAAATCTGATCTAGAAGATATTTTGAACGATAAAAAAGATACTGACACGTGGAAATAAATTACTTGAAACTATAAAAAAGCAAACAGAGGTATATATGCATGCTTGCACACTTTTTTACATTGATTATGTCTAACTTATACATACAATGTGTAGCAGGCACTTAAATCATTTGCAAACTGACCATGAATGAGAGCTAGTTTTGAAGAGCAGTGAAATATGTAGTATGAATCCATCCGGATCACGATATTGTTGTGTATTTAATTGACAATAACTTTCCATATTAATGCAGCCAACATAGCAACAAGCATGATCCTGCTGAAACAGAATCATAAGAAAACATAAGCAAACATTTAGAAATATGTATAGAATTCACAATATATATTCACATAAGGAAAACTGTGCTTACTAGGCATGCTGGTATCATAGCAAAGTTTTGATATTTAAGGTTTAGATTATATAAGGATAGGAGGTTTATGATTTTAAATAATGAAACATAATTTCAGTTAGCAAAGTATGTATCAATAGGCATTTCTTGATGGGTTCATAATGTTATGTTATATTATTTTATCATATCACACAAGGAAAAGGCATAATAGAATAACACCGTCAGATTTCATCGTCGCCAGCAATAAAATATTTTTCGTAAGAAAGGCCAACAAATGTAACATGTTGTCATTACAGCTTGAATCGCGAGCATGTATGTTACACCCCATAATTTTGTTAACATTAAAGAGGATAAATTAAATAATAATTAATTAAATATTCAAAACTAAGGGAAACGGACTGCGCCATTCTGTTCGTCTCGAAATTTTGGTCAAAATAGACATTTGATTTGCATAAAACGGACATTGTATGAAGAAGTTATGAGGGTTTGAAGTTTGTATATGCGAAAGATATATATATATATATATATATACACTTATGTATGTGTATATATATATAGGGTCCAAGAATTCAAAATCGGGTCCAGATAGTTCAAATTTCAGAAATAGGGGAGTCGACCTGTAACAACCCGAATTCGACGGACGTTTTTTTTTAAAAACTCAATCCATCGAAACCCGAGTTGGTTTGCTCTGGTATCCTACAGAAAAGACAGAGGCATGAAACATGCCAGAGTTCGGAATATATCTCAAGCGGAAGGAATAAAATATAATGTAATTAAAACATAACTTTACCTTAATAAAAATACTGCTAAACCAATATCCAAAGCTATACAGTCTCTGTCATGAACCTAACCTGCGAATGTTATGAGGAGGGGGGTCAGAACACAAGTTCTGGTGACTGGACTAAAATTTCACTTCTGGATAATCCTACATATACGTTCAATCACATTTCTTATTCATTAGGTTATCTGTGTTATTAGCGCTCAAGACTTACACACACACGTCGCACCCATCTACTCCCTAGTAGATTAACCTAGTATAATGTATATGTAGCTACCCCCAAACAGAGGTACGCCCCATGGTACCACACTAGCACGGTCTCCTCCATAACACTACATTTATGTGCGCAGTCCCTCATCCTATGCCATAGTAACATACATATCTCTTTACATATATAACAATGCTACATCTGCATAGAACCACTATCGCTGTACTATGTAAGCGAACGGACTGCTATCCTCAAACTTCATCAAGTTGGATTCCATTATCGAGTAATGCCCCAGAGTCTACAATACACCGCCCAAATAAAACATGCATGTATCTAGACTTTCCCACTTACGTATCGTCAAAGGTATTCAATACCTAACCCACACACTTATCGTGTGCTTGCCCGAGTTCCATGGTAGGGCTACACAAGAAACTCGGAACTCGGTCGGGAGTTTCCTCATATCTGTGCAGGCCCGCCTTTAAGAGCCTGTCACACAAATATCCCTAGGGTATGTTTTCTATGGTGGCTATGGCCCCACCTCAGACCCTCCCTCGAATAGTAAAGACGACAAGAGCAAAGCGACAAGCCCCTAAGCAAACAATCTAAACATCCATGCGGCGTCTCCCCTCAACAACCATCCCACGATAGTGAATGGTAAATGGTATCTTGGGTCTAGCTCTAGTCTTTCTGCACCCTACTGGCTATGTTGATAGACACTCAACAACCTACTGTCCTTGTTGGTCCTGACCCTCCGCCTCCGTTCAGGCAACCACCAAATCACCTTTTCCATCACCGCGTACAGCATTCTGACTGCCAAGTTATTCTTGGAGTCAAGGCCGACCCACCTAGTAGTTATGCGCAAACCCAACCTCTGCGGGCAAAGCCTTAAACATCTCCCACCACACAAAGGACTATTAGGAGCACCTTTAACGCCTTAGGAAGCCGCGTGCTTCCCCTTTCAGTCCGTTGGAGCCATCATAAAAATTAGATGAACGTGCGCTCCCATCGTGCCTTATGACACCATGATGATCTACCTCATTGGGCTATTCATCCTATAATATACGAACTACTCCAAGCGCCTAAGTTTAATATGTCATTAGACCCTACGTCTAATCATTAATTACGCCCTTGCGCCACGTCTTCAGTCTTCTCATTTAACTTGGTTTTTCTCATTCACATTGACTTCCTTTTCAAGTTTACCAAGTTACCCTTGCTTATTAATTCCATTTATAACTTAACCCATTTAAGTTTATTAATAAGCCTACAACATGTTATTCTCAAAATCTATTCATTATTCCATCTTATGGTTACCATAACATGTTGTAATACAATTAAGTACATATCCATTGGTAAGAGAATAACTCCCTAAGTATCAACCCCGAAGACCGAAATCAACATCAGATTGACACTCAGAGAATTACTCAACTCAATCAATCTCCTGTTATGTCCTAATCCCTTTCCATTCAAACAATTTATGTTATCTCTATTTGTAGATTTATTCTTTCCTTTACAGATTACTTAATTTACAATTAAGTACATCTTACCTTATTACATAAGTTATATCATTTTCCCCTTCCATTCCTTATAACTTACCTTATTCCATAAGTTATAATTCTCACTTGCCCCTAGGACAAGCCTACCTATTATCATTCCTTTTCTTATTCAAGTTCATTCATAATAGGTTATTACCATTCCCCATTTTGGCATTAATTAAGATTAACTTAACATTTCCCACTTCTTTAACTAGTTTACTTAACCTCCACTCAATTTAGCATGTTTGTACCACCACTACAAATTTAATTAGGTTAAGTATTCCAATTTAACAAATTATCCACGCTACCCATGTTACCCACTTAACCCTTTTATTATTTCCATGTCAACCTTACATGTTTCATCTTGGTTAAGTGTTCATTATTATTTATTATGTCCGTAAACGCGCATGACCTTTCTCACGTTAGATTGTCGTTTGCGGTTGCTGGATATACTGGGCGGTTCCGGGCAGACATCTACCGCATCTGAATCTAACCTCGTGTCTTGACACCATTACGGGTCCAATTTCCACCTAAAACCTCTCACATTAGATTACCGTTTGCAGTTGCTGGATATGCCGGGCGGTTCAGGGCAGACTTCCACCACAAACCTAATCTAACCTCGTGTCTTATGCATTCAATATCTTTTTCTTAATTCATGCCCAATTTCAAGTCTTGGATTATTATAATGAATACTAATTACCCGTAAACTCCCAATTCAAATTATGCCTATAATTCTACTCCAAGTTATGCCAATAAGTTATACCAAATTAAACCAATTTCATAAATGTAAACAATATTATGCCAATTACTTTTTGTTACATATTTCCCAAACCTTTCCTATTGTTCATATTTATTGCAATTCTCGTTGTCGTTATATGTTCTCATACCCTTTTTGAAAGTTATATATTATTATGCATATTATACCCCTTTTCCCAAGTCATAAATCATCATATATATTATGCTCGAATTAATCTTTCCCAAATGATTCCCAATTTCGCGCATTCGCATATTTCAGCATCTGGCCTAAGCTCGAAGGTAGCCTAGCTATAAAACTAAAAAGGGAAGGAGAGAGGAGAACAAAACGATCATAAAAATAAGATTGTAATTATAACATGTTTATTATGTTCATTACCGGGGAATGTCAAACGATATCTATACTATTAGTAAAAATTGTAATTTAAACCCACTCACCTTTGATTTGCTTTCCCAATTCTGAATAATCTTGAACCTAATCCATATCTACTCTTACATTTCTTGATTTGGAACCTCATACGCTGCATAAATCTAGGCGCTTTTATCACAAAATCTAAATTCTTTTTTTTAACATTGAAGAAGAAGAAGAATAAGAAGCCTAGGTTTAATCTTTATTTTGTTTTTAGAATATGTTTTGGAGGAGAAGAGAAAAGGGCAGAGCTTTCTCTAGTTGAAGAAGAAGAGGAAGAAAAATAGGTTTGGAGGCAGAGTTTTGGTGTTGCCTAAGAAATTGTGAGGATTAAGTAACCCTAACCACCTTATTTATAGGCATGCTAAACTAATATAGTCCTTTAGATTTAATTTAAAACCCCATCCAAGCTAACCACATCATCCGACCAATAGGAAATGGCCATGTTGCGAAAAAACAAACATTAACCAAAAAAAACGCGCCATGTGTGCAACATGATGCGCAGCAACAGGGCGTGACGACACCCCCTGCATGTCATATATTATTTATTTGTTTATTTATTTGAAAATTTATTTATCAATAACCAAATTTCAAATATAATCTTTTGTTCGCGCACAACCCTTATTCTGAATTATGTTCATTTTTATTCAACTCTTGCGCGTATGTTAATCTCTTATATGTGAATAATTTCAAATTTCAAACCAATTAATATATATTTTTCCTCTTTTGAAACATTCTCTCAATTAAACCCCCTTTTAACCCTTTTCATACTAAGCCACTTTTTAACCTCTTTCACACTAAGCCACTATTTAGCCATTCCCTTAAATAAAAAACATATGGCGCTGGTGGGAATCGAACTCTCAACATCTTGCATACAGGTCACATGTTCTAACCAACTGAGCTACTAAGTTTTTTGTTAATAAGACTAAAGACAATGCTAGATATTATCCTTTTTCTCATTCCTCTTTTTCATGTTTTGTTGCAATATTTAATTTAAAGATATCTTTTTCATCCTAAATCGGTTTTCTACAAACCATAGATCTAAATTGACCAGAAAATCGCCACGAACGCAATGACGCTAATTTCGTGACCAAATTCTGGAAGCTTTTCAAATTTTCCTTTTGATTTCTTTTTAAATGTTTGCATGCAATTTTAATTGCATTAAATTGCATTTCTTCTCATTTCATATATTGCATGTAATTTCTTTTATTAATCTTTTTCTTCATTTCACTGCATGAACTTATTACAAGCAATTATATTCATTATTTAAATTTTCTCTTAAATATATCTATGTATATAATATAATTACATATTTCCACATTTTTAATTTCGTTAAAATGTGGGGTGTTACATTCCTCCACCCTTAAGAGATTTCGTCCCCGAAATTTGATAGGGATTAAATAGGTGATCCCTCGTATAATATACATCCATCATGTGTGCATCCAATTTTCACAAACATTGTACACATATTCAAAGTGAAATACATCATAGTAATGTATATATGCCTAATTGGTACCACCTATATGTATGCAAACTTTTAAAATCTCTTTTAAAACATGATGCTCACATCCTAAATATACTTGCAGTTCTATATGAATGCAATATTTTTGAAAAATCAAAACATTTTTCTCCCAAATTTTCCCACTCTTTTAGAGTAAGAGCACAGTTCATCCAATTGTTGCATCCAAAACTCTATCAATCATCATTAAATTTCAAAATTTAGAAAAATCTAATTTTCTAAATTCGATTTCTTATGTTACAAAAAGGTATAAAATGGAAAAATTCACATCTTCCGTTTTTCTTTTATGTACCTTTTCTAATTGTACTTGGATTTTATGTAACTACTCTATAAAAATTTCCTATTTTCCTATCTAAGCATAACCCACATAAGAAAAATTTCTTTTCTTTTTCAACTAATCATGGAAAATTTTCCATTTTTATCCATCTTTTCTTAATATTTTTATTTTCTTTTCCCGCCATGTTTGTTGCTTCTCTGAATTTATTGTTTTCTTTTTAGTTAGGCTATTTTCTTCTTAGCTTATTTGACTTAATCCAGTGATTTAAGTTTATTTTCAAATAAGGTTTTCTATCATCCTACATAGCTACTGCTAATGGCCAAGAATTCTAATACTGTTTCACTTAAGAAAAGTCTAACCACAAACTCTCAACTCTCACTTTCCTTTCTCTATCTAGTAGTCACTACTAGTCCTTGCTGTGTATTACTAGCCTACACTTATCTTTCAAGCAACAATCCTAAGCTTTACAATGCTTCTGCATTCTATGGGATTTTTTTTTTTCAAACCACAAAAACTGGAGTAGACAAAGACAACTATTTCTTAATTGGTTTTACATTATTTCTACCTACAGTTTTAATTTAGCTATTTAGCACAAGTTGCAAACGTCTACTCTATTCTTATTCTCTACAACTTATTTTGTCGACCCAAGAAAATTTCTTTCTAATACAATAATCAAAATTTATTGTCAACTGAATAGAGATTTCAAAACTTCCTTTTGCAAAGTGCAACATTTTGTATGCTTTACTTTTTAATCCTTTCATGTATTAAAATATGAAAACTAGTAAGCTATACATGCTCTATAATTTACACTTTTTCGTGAGAGAATTCTTTTAAAACAAGAAATTATGTATTTACAAAGTATACCCCACTTTACTTTAAAACCCAATATGCATTTTTACAAATACGTTTCTAAGATATCTCTTTCAAACATCAAAAATACTTTTAAGATTAAAACTTGAAAACACCATAAACTCCTTTTGCCAAAACTTTTACAATTTAAAGTTCTTAAAAGTTAATCATTGGGTTAGACTCAAAGTTGGTTTCCAACTCAACTAGGCTTTCCTAGACACTTTTCCAAAGTCAATTCTCTCAACTATATATATTCCCAATCCATTTTCCACTTTTTAACCTTTTTCTAATTTGTAAAGTTCCACTTTCAAAACCACTAATCTGAAATACTAACATCACAGTTTCTAGCATATGGGATACATCTTTTCTAATACCAGTCATATCGTACACTTTCCACCCAAACTACCTAAGGGTCCAAAGTTTTTACGTTCATTCCTTTAGTGTACAAAACCAATATCCCAACTCTTTCATATTTTACTTTCTCTACTTAGTGCGCTTCTTTATGGATCTAGGTTTATATATATAATATATTTATATTTTTAAAAAACATAAATACGCTCACTCATTATCTATATAGGAATCCTAAATCGAAGCTCTGATACCTAGTGTAACAACCCGAATGGAGACGACTACCTTCCGTCGTGGCATTACACTGGTACCCCAAACACCTTGTTTTACGGTCAGCCTCTCGACTGTCCAGGGCCTCTTGGCTAACCAATCCCCTTTGGGACGTCTAGTGGTAATAGTCTCCTGCTCGCCACTAAGCCAAGAGCGAGAACCCTCTATCACGTTGTCTCGGACAAACATGGACTGGTCCAAGCGCCTCAGTTTAATATGTCATTTGACCCTACGTCTAATCGTTAATTACGCACTTGCGCCACCTCTTCAGTCTTCTCATTTAACTTGGTTATTCTCATTCACATTGACTTCCTTTCCAAGTTTACCAAGTTAACCTTGCTTATTAATTCCATTTATAACTTAACCCATTTAAGTTTATTAATAAGCCTAAAACATGTTATTCTCATAGTCTATTCATTATCCCATCTTATGGTAACCAAAACATGTTAAGTACATACACGATGGTAAGAGAATAACTCCCTAAATATCAGCCCCGAAGACCGAAATCAACATTAGATCGAAACTCAGAGCATTACTCAACTCAACCAATCTCCTGTTATGTCCTAATCCCTTTCCATTCATACAACATATGTTATCTTAATTTGTAGATTTATTCTTGCCTTTACAGATTACTTATTTATAATTAAGTACATCTTACCTTATTACATAAATTATTTCATTTTCCCCTACCATTCCTTATAACTTACCTTATTCCATAAGTTATAATTCCTACTTGTCCCTAGGACAAGCCTACCTATTATCTTTCCTTTTCTTATTCAAGTTCATTCATAATAGGTTATTATCATTCCCCATTTTGGCATTAATTAAGATTAACTTAACCTTTTCCACTTCTTTAACTAGTTTACTTAACCCCTACTCAATTCAGGTGGTTCGTAACACCACTACAAATTTAATTAGGTTAAGTATTCCAATTTAGAAAATTATCCATGCTACCCATGTTACCCAATTAACCCCTTTATAATTTCCATGTCAACCTTACATGTGTCTTCTTGGTTAAATGTTCATTATTATTTATTATGTCTGTAAACGTGCAAGACCTCTCACATTAGATTTCCGTTTGCGGTTGCTGGATATTACGGGCGGTTTCGGGCAGACTTCTATCGCATCCAAATCTAACCTCGTGTCTTGACACCATTACGTGTCCAATTTCCACCTAAGACCTCCCACATTAGATTACCGTTTGCGGTTGTTGGATATGTCGGGCGGTTCTGTTATGACATCTACCGCAAACCAAATCTAACCTCGTGTCTTAGGCATTCAATATCTTTTTCTTAATTCATGCCCAATTTCAAGTCTTGGATTATTATATGTATCCTAATTACCCCTAAACTTCCATTTCAATTTATGCCTATAATTCTACTCCAAGTTATGCCTTTAAGTTATACCAAATTAAACCAATTTCATAATTGTCAACATTCTTATGCCAATTACTTTTTATTACATATTTTCCAAACCTATCCAATTGTTCATATTTATTGCAATTATCCCTATTTCATTATAGGTTTTCATACCCTTTTTCCAAGTCATGTATTATTATGCATATTATACCCCCTTCTCCTAAGTCATAAATCATCATATATATTATGCCCAAATTAATATTTCCCAAATGATTCCCAATTTCGCGCGTTCGCATATTTCAGCGTTTGGCCTAGGCTCAAAGGTAGCCTGGTTATAAAAATAAAAAGGGAAGGTAGGAGAAGAATAGAAAGATCATATAAATAAGACTGCAGTTGTAACATGTTTATTATGTTCATTACTGGCGAATGCCAAACGATATCTATACTATTATTCAAAATTGTAATTCAAACCCACTCACCTTTGATTTGCTTTCCCAATTCTGAATAATCTTGAACCTAATCCATATATAATCTTCAATGTCTTGATTTGGAACCTGATACGCATCATAAATCTAGGCGCTTTTATCGCAAAATCTTTGTTCTTTTCTCTAACTTTTAGGAAGAAGAAGAAGCCTAGATTTAATCTTTATTTTGTTTTTAGAATATGTTTTGGAAGAGAGGAGAAAAGGGAAGAGCTTTCTGTAGTTGAAGAAGAGAAGGAAGAAAAATAGGTTTGGAGGCAGAGTTTTGGCGTTGCCTAAGAAATTGTGAGGATGAAGTAATCCTAACCACCTTATTTATAGGCATGCTAAACTGATCTCGTCCTTTAGATTTAATTTAAAACCCCATCCAAGCTAACCACTTCATCCGATCAATAGGAAATAGCCTGTTGCGAAAAAACAAACATTAACCAATAAAAAAGCGCCATGTATGCAACATGATGCGTAAGCAGGGGGGTATCGACACCCCCTACATGTCATTATTTATTTGACTATTTATTTATTTGAAATTTGATTTATCATAAATCAAATTTCAAATATCCTCTTTTGTTCGTGCGCAACCCTTGTTCTAGATTATGTTCACATGTATTCAACTCTTGCGCTTATGCTAATCTTTTATATGCGAATAATTTCAAATTTTAAACCAATTAATATATATTTTTCCTTCTTTTGAAACATTCTCTCAGTTAAACCCCCTTTTAGTCCTTTTCATACTAAGCCACTTTTTAACCACTTTCACACTAAGCCACTTTTTAGCCATTCCCTTAAAAAAAAATATGGCGCTGGTGAGAATCGAACTGTCAACGTCTTGTATACAAGTCACATGTTCTAACCAACTGAGCTACTAAGTCTTTTATTAAAAAGACTTATGACAATGCTAGATATTATCCTTTTTTTCATTCCTCTTTTCCATGATTTGTTGAAATATTTAATTTAAAGATATCTTTTACATCCTAAATCGGTTTTCTACTAAACTGACCAGAAAATCGCCATGAACGCAACAACGCTAATTTCGTGACCAAATTCTGGAAGCTTTTCAAATTTTCCTTTTTAAATGTTCGCATTCAATTTTAATTGCATTACATTGCATTTCTTGTCATTTCATATATTGCATGTAATTTCTTTTACTAATCTTTTTCTTCATTTCAACGCATGAAATTAGTACATGCAATTATATTCATTATTTATTTTTTCTCTAAAAAATATATATGTATATAATATATATACATATTTCCACATTTTTAATTTCATTAAAAATGCGGGGTGTTACACGACCCCTTAAGGGGGGTGTCGACCCCTTGGTCGACCCCCCAACGGGAGTGTTGACACAAGGGTCAACCCCCTAATAGGTGGGTCGACCCCCTAGTGCTGAGGTGGCAGTCAGTTTCAGAGGGGCCATCAGCTATATATAGATGTCTATTTCTCTTATTTTCTTCATTTGAGAATCCATGGGGGGCAAACTCTGCCGGGGACTAAACTGAACTGAATTATCTTCTACAATAATCAACTAAAGCAAATCAATTAGAGATTCAAGCATAGATCTACAACCCAAAAAGCTTCTTTTCTTGTTCTCTCTTCTTAATCCTAACACTGTGAGTTTTAGGTTACTTTTAGATTTAAAAGATTAAAAGTAAAACGTGATAGTACTGTGATTTGGATCTGTCTTGAAAAATGAATCTATGTTATTCTTGGATCTCAAACTTTATAATGTTGGATCTATTTTTATAGATCTAATTCACCTATAGTTAGTTTACCATGTCACCTTTGTAGATCTGAACCTTAGTCAAGTTTGTGGTTAATTTGGGATTATCGTTATCTGGACGATTAAATATTTGTTTAGATCTAGATCATCATGTTGTGATTACTTGGGATCTGTCGTTATTGGACATATGAATTCTTATTTTGGTCTGTTCATCCTAAGTATGTCATATCTAGTTTTATCATTACCCTTTTCACTAGACATGTTTTTATGTCCACCTTATTATTATGTTAATTACATGTCTATGCTAGCATATATGTTTATGTCACTTTTGTTAGAATGATCACTGCTGTCATTTTTCCCATCACCTTTCCCTTTTATTATTTATGGTTAGGCTACTTTCTAACCTAGATGCCGCCAAATATATATGAATGCGTTAGTGAGGGAACGGGGGAAAATATTAGAATTGGCATAACTTGGTTAATCTATATGAATATGGACATATAATTCACTTTGTACAAAACTGGGAAAAAGGGGCATGGAACCTATAACGACATAGGTTAGAATTGCGTAATAATGAAATATCTAGGATTGCAATTAGAAATTGTAATTGCACTTATGACACGAGGTTAGGTTGCATTATTGGTGGAAGTCTGCCCGAACCCGACCGACATATCTAGCAACCACTATTGTTGAACCTAATGTGAGTGGTCTAAGTGCACAAATACGAATTGGGCTAAGACAAGAGGTTAGGCCCAACTTGTGGGAGAAGTCTGCCCGGACCCGACCGGCATATCCAGCACCCACAAATTGTAGGCCTAATGTGGGACGTCTATCCCATTATAAACCATAAAAGGACATTATAATGAATTGGACTACTTAGCCTAATCTAGTCCATAGGGATTGTATGATTATCAACTAAAGTTATGGTTAAGTTAAATTTGTTGGATAGTGGGCGGGTTAAGCCAATCTGATAGGGTGGGCAATATTTACATATAGGCCCACAAACTTAACCCGATAAGATTATGTAATTAAAGACACCTAGTGGTAAGCATAAACGGTAAAAAGATTGGGGTTATGTAATTAAAAACACCTTTTAGGTTAAGTATAAGCTATGGAAAACCTTGTGGGGGATACTAGGAGATAGCTTGTATCATATTGTGTGGGGCCCGTTCCAATTAGTAACCCAGAGTAGGTATCAGGCAGAGTACTCCGAAATAGATCGGAGAAGGGGTACGCTTAATGAACTGATTGTAAGAGAACCAAACGTGGAGTTTGGTGTGGGTGACACAAAGCGACCAGGCCATATGCGTGCATGAGCCGGGCAGAGGGGGATAAGACGACCGTGACACCTGTAGATATGGGGTTGTGGATATCAGCAGAGGGTTGCCACTTTAGGACGTGATACATCCTACGGTGGGGCCATCACAAAGTATCTACACAGATTAGGGAGCCGATCGACTAGGGTAGTAGTTAGGATACATTTAGACGTATGCCTAAGTCTACCACCTTATAGTGGAAGGGATCATCTCACTTTGGTTATACCAGTAATAGTGCAGAGTAATCATTAGAAGCGTATACACCAAATCTTGTTCACCTTGTCATACTTGTCTTTTATGTAGTTATCTCTCTCTTATCCACTTTGTATGCCTCTCATGCTACTTTTATTTATTTACTTACTAAAAGTAACTGGACTCGCCAGACTATATGTCTGACCCTTTTTTCTTCCTCTTCTTTCTTCCATTCCCCTCTCCCAAGGTTCTCAGGGCGGGAACACTCAAGCTTGACTGTGATTCTGCTTACTTTTACTAGAGCTGCTAAGACGTATGGCTCAAGCTCCTATCCTTGTTGCTATGTCTATATTTTGTTTTTGGGGAATTTTATTTATTTTTTGTACTCTGATATTTTGAAGTACAAGATAGTACCTTTTTTGTTGTAATGGGCTTTTGTATTTCAGACATGTGATGTTTTTGGACCACGGTATCTTATGATAAATAAAGTTTTTATTCCGCTATTATTTTGTATGTCTGTCTTGTAATATTTATGTTCTATTTACTATAACGCTTCACGAAACTTAATGCATTCTCTTTTTGAGTGAAATTAACGGATGTGGGGTGTCACACTTTGTATCAGAGCTGAAGGTTACTAGATTAGAAAAAAGTTTTTGAAAGCTATTTTCAAAAGATTTTAAAAGGAAGTATTTTCGAAAAGAAAAGTTTGTTTTTGAAAAACATTCCCGAAAAAGCAATAAGTATTATCTTTCGATCCCTTGTCTAAATCTCTTTCCTTATCTTTTTCAGCATATCTAGGGAACCTAACATTTCAAAGGGCGTTACGGTACCAGGATGATTCCGTAGGTATCTGGAGGCCACGGCGCCTACCCGAAGGCCAAGGAAACGTTCCTCCCCTAGCAGCACTGAAACACCCCACCTCCGTTAGGGTCACTCTCAAAGGGAATACCCTAATTTTGGTGGAGGCTTATAAGTTCAAATCACAGATATACAAGACAGATATAAGAACACATATTTATAAACAGCGGAAGAACAACAAACTTTTATTTCATAAAGTCAAATACGTGTTACAACAACATCCTTTCCAAAAACATAACATAACACTTTCATAATCTGTCTTGAGTACATTATTTAAAGAAGCATAAATAAAACGTAGATAAACTGCAAAAGCCCCATAGTGGATTGTCCAAAGCCATAGTGCAAAACAGGAAAGTCCAAGCAATACATTTCTCTTCTTCAAGTTGGATGTTGAGGTTGGTCAAGCTGCTGTGTTCCCTCCCTGAGGACCTGGGGGGGGGGGGAACGGAAGAAAGAAGACGAAAGAAAAATAGAGTCAGACATAAAGCCTGAGTAAGTCTAGTACTATTTTGTCTATGGATAAAGAACTGGGTATGATAAGTAAAACAAGAAGTGGGCAAGCACAATGAACTTGGTTAAGTTGTCTAGGGTCGAGTATACTATCGTACCCCATGTTAATCTCTGAACCCATATAAACTAGTTTCCAATTGGCACCCCATAATCAGGGTGATGTGATCCATTCAATGATGATCGGCTCCTACTCGCAAAGTTACATGTGTCTTACGGCCCCCGATGTCTGTAGTTACCTATGCTGGTCCCACCATGGGGTGTATCAAGTCCTATAGTGGCAACCCGACACAACCTTGGAGTGCACAGGTATGCTACTGGTGCCCAGTGCCTTATTTTTCTGCGCCGAAGTGCGTGCACGCCCGCACTCCGTTAGAACCTACACTGCTACACCACCGCCGTCGCTTTGACCTCTTACAATCAGCCCAGTAATCGTGCCCCACCCTGCCTAGTTTCAGGGTATCCTGATACACCTTTTAGGGTTACTGCTGAAAAGGGTCCCCCGTTACTAGGTTTTCTATCTCTAGCCAACATGCTAAGTTGGTTAAGTGTTTCCTAACCTAACCCCACCAGTTCGTTTAGTTTAGCATGTTCCATTTTGATTAAGTCTTTAGTTCACTTAATC
This sequence comes from Allium sativum, assembly GCA_030737875.1. Taxonomy (NCBI): domain Eukaryota; kingdom Viridiplantae; phylum Streptophyta; class Magnoliopsida; order Asparagales; family Amaryllidaceae; genus Allium; species Allium sativum. The sequence goes on from CM060911.1 coordinate 126,128,116, forward strand.
CTAACAATCCTGACTCAGCCTTAATTGTCTTATTAAGGCCCTGACCTCTCACATTAGACAGGTATTGTTGTGGCTGCCTGTTGCCGGTTGGTTCCGGGCAGTCTTACGCCACAACTCAGTCTAACCTCGGGTCCTTATTGGGCTCCATGTTTAACCTCCCACATTGGATAGGTATTGTTGTGACTACTGGACAGCCGGGCGGTTCCGGGCAGGTTTACATCACAACTCAATCCAACCTCGGGTTAAACACACCGTATGTTCTACATTTACATATTTTGTCATTCTTCTTTATTTATATGTAAATATTTGCGGCCCATTATTAAGTAAATGGTGTAAAGGTTACACCAATCATGGGCCCAACCCATACTTGAATTTGGGCCCCTCTATTTTATATTTTCATTCATTAATTAATTTTAACCCAACGTTATTTTCCCCCGTTTTACACGTCCGTTCATATATATTGGGCTTAGCCTTTTAAAGCCCAATTTAGCCATGCGAAAGGGGAGGCTTATGGCGTATACACAAAGAGGGGAAGGTGAGCGCATGAACTTGCAATACGACGTTGGAAATACAAAATAGAAATTGGTGTACTTGCCTAGTGGTAATATAGGTGACATGAATAAAAGCATGTGAACTTGCATAGGTTTTACTACAACATGAACCTATATTTTTATTTAGGCATAATGTCAAACATAAGCATGGCATAAATATTTCTAGCATAAGCATGGCATAATATCAAACATAAGCATGACATAAGTATTTCTAGCATAAGCATAAACAAGTCATGTTCATAAGGTTTCTACATGTTTACAAAGGGGATACTTTGTTACTAACACAAAAGCATAGTTCAACTTAATCATGGTTTAAGTCTAATCACATAACGATGGTATAAACATACTTATGCATAAATATTCCTAAACATGGTGTTTGCTTTAAACTTGCAAAAAGGGATTTTTGAGTCTAACCTAGCCATGTCTCACATATGTCATCATATAATTCTTTTAAACAAGATAGACTTAATCATAGATTTCAATTATGCCAAATATCATTCATAGCCTAGCCATATTCATAAGTTTTGCAAAAGCATGACTTAATACATGGATTATGGTGTCAAAATTCCAACATAGTTTCATATGAACTATAACAACCAAACTTGTTTCAATTACTTGCAAAATGATTTATGCATAAAATATACATCATGATGGCATAATAACAAAGCCCAAACTTGCATAAATTTCACTCAACTATATACATGTAGCTTCAACATAGACTACATAATTTGCGCAATATTCCAAACGTATATTTGCATAGAACTACCGCATGTAGTTCTTTATAATGAATAATATAATTCAAGAATATCCAAACGTATATAAATTGATAAGAACACACAAATATGCATTACTTCCATTGCCACAATTCAAGCATACACATCAACACAGTTGTTTATTATACCAAAGTAATACTCTACTAACAATGGCTGCGGCGAATTCTCTAATTAAGAGATATGATTCCTATGTTGAATTGATTGGCTTTAGGTTGCTTGAATTGCTTTAGGCTTTAAAACTTTCTTCCTAATTCTCTCTCTAGTTGGCGGCTACTCTTTGTCGTTCCTCAGCAACATGGCGGCTATGTTCTTAATTTGAATGAATAGATTAGGGTTTAGTCTAGGGTTGTTTATATAGAGGTTAGGAATTGATTAGGACCATTGATGTTGCTAGGTTAGATCATAGCCATTCATTAGGAAGAGAGACCAATAAAAACCCGCCACCTAGCCCTAATGACAAAGCAGACCACAGAAATTCGACCACACACCGACCTGGCCAGCCAGGTTGACTGGGCTCGACCAGGTCGATACCCCTGTCGACAGCCCTGTCGACATGGGTAGCCCAGGTCGACAGCCCAGTCGACCTGGGTGGCCCAGGCGGGTGTTCTTCCACCCTGGTCCAATGGGCCCCACTTCGGAATATTTAAATATTTAATTCTGTTTGAATTTTAAATTTAATTCAAAAACTTCCGAAGGCCATATCTTCTTCATACGGACTCCGTTTTTCGAAAACTCGGACTCTATTTCGCGTATTTTTCCGAGACGAACGCAATGGCGTATCCCGTTTCCCTTAGTTCTTTGATTTGAATTTGATTATACTTTAATTCATGAATTTCACAGTTATAGAATTTTCGGGGTGTTACATTCTCCCCCACTTAAAAGGATTTCGTCCCCGAAATCTTCAAGCTAGGAGGAATGTATATCCTAACATCCAATCATCCATCTACTCATCCATCAAACACGAGCATCCATTGTCCTTAAAAGACTTCTAATGCTTCATGATCATATGCGAAGTGTGTGTATATGAACTTATCTAATGCAAAATCAGGCGGTCTACTGATTCAGTTGACCTCCTTAATGCGAATTATGTAAGTGCCATGAATCCATTATGTATGCAAATTTTCCTATTCTTGATTCTACATGAGTGCACAATCATTCAATACAAATGCAACATCCATATGACAACACATTACAGTTCAACCATATACGAAAGCAAACATATATGCATATGCAATATGAAGTGACTGAGCCGATCTAAAACCTAGATTGTGTGTGTATATGCAACCACGAGCAACCACTAGCAATCACTTGCAACCACTTGCAACCATCATACATAACATGTTTCAATTACATGTTTTCATCCAAAAAGATTCTACCTAAAAGATAAGGTCGAGGAAAGATACCTAAAAAGGATAGATAAAAGCGCAACTTAAGGAAAATGAAAGATCAAGGATGTACCCTCGAACAGAAAAGGGTAGGCTGTACGGATTCTAGCTTCAGTTTCCCAAGTCGCGTCTCCCTCGGCGTCGCTCCACTGAACTTTGACGAGCTTGACTTCGCGGTTGCGTAGCTTCTTCACTTCCGTTCCTAATATGCGGGTTGGAACTTTTCTTATGGTTGCTTCGCGTTCCACTTCGGCCTCTTCGAGGATATTTGGCTCTACCACTTCAGCAGACTCATGTAGACATTTTTGGAGATGTGAAACGTGAAAGACGTTGTGGACTCCAGCCAACTTCTCGGGTAGCTCTAATCTATAGGCCATTTTCCCAATCTTCTCGATAATAGGGAATGGCCCTACGAACCTTGGTGCTAGCTTTCCTGCGGTTCCAAAACGAACAACGTTTCTTAGCGGTGATACTTTGAGAAAAACTCTGTCTCCAACCTCGAATTCAAGGTCGGTCCTCCTCTTGTCGGCGTAGGACTTTTGTCTGTCTTGGGCCGTCTTCATCCTTCTTCGTATTAAGTCTACTTTCTCTGAGGTCTCTCGGATCATATCTGGTCCAAGTATGAGCTTATCAGTAGACTCCCACCAACAAGTGGGCGATCGGCACGGTCTTCCATATAAAGCTTCAAAGGGCGCCATTCCTATGGTTGCTTGATAGCTGTTGTTGTAGGCAAATTCCACCAAAGGAAGGTGGTCTTCCCATGTCCCTCCGAAGTCAAGGACGCATAGCCTTAAAAGGTCTTCCAAAACTCTGTTCACTCACTCTGTTTGGCCGTCGGTTTGGGGATGATAGGCTGTGCTCAAGCATAACTGCGTTCCTACTGCTTCTTGCAGACTCCGCCAAAACTCGCTGGTGAAGATGGGGTCTCGGTCACTAACAATGCTAGATGGTATTCCATGGAGTCGAACGATTTCCTTAAGGTAAAGTGATGCTAGGGATGAGGCAGTTCTTTTACTTTTGACGGGTAAGAAGTGGGCGCTTTTAGTAAGCCTATCCACTATTACCCAAATACTAGTGTTGCCTCTCCTAGACCTAGGCAGCCCATCGATGAAGTCCATTGAGATGCTATCCCACTTCCACTGCGGGACCTCCAGAGGATGTAGTAGTCCGCCAGGCTTTTTCTGTTCCGCCTTAACCTGTTGGCACACCATGCACTTAGAAACGAATTCTGCCACGTCCTTTTTCATGCCGTTCCAGAAGAAAGTCCTCTTTATGTCTTTGTACATTTTATCTCCGCCTGGGTGTATCGTCATCTTGGAGTGATGTGCTTCCTCGAGAACCTTCTTTACTAAATCTTTTATCTGTGGGACGCATAGTCTTCCGTCTCGCCTTAACAAACCCCTATCGTCGATGGAGTATCGGTTGAGGTGACTTGAAGTCTCACCCCTAATTAGCCTATCAATTATTTCCACAAGCTGAGGGTCTTCGCGTTGTGCTGCCCCTACTGAATCCACTAAAGTTGGGCGCACTTCGAGAGATGCTAGCAAGCCCGGTACGAAATCGGAGGAAGGCCTAAAGTCGAAGCTGGCTATAAACTCTAGGCTTTGTCTTTCAACAAACAACGGGCTTAGGGTCAATTTCTTTCGGCTCAACGCGTCTGCCACTACGTTGCCTTTGCCCGGAGTATAGGAGATTTCGAAATCGTACGAGGCAAGAAACTCCATCCATCTTTGTTGCCTCAAGTTAAGATCCTTCTGCGAGAAAAGATATTTCAACGATTTATGGTCAGTGTAAAGTTCGAACTTCTCACCTAGGAGATAGTGTCGCCAAGACTTGAGTGCAAAGACGATGGCGGCTAACTCAAGATCGTGGGTTGGGTAGTTCTTTTCGTGCACTTTCAACTGCCTCCCGCCATAAGCTACTACCCTTCCTTCTTGCATTAAGACGGCGCCTAGCCCTGTCCCACATGCATCCGTATAAACAGTGAACATCTTGCTCCCATCTGGCAGCTTCAAAACTGGGGCTGTTGTGAGAGCCCTTTTCAGTCGTTGGAAAGCAAACTCGCAATCCAAATCCCAATTAAACACTAGATTCTTCTTAGTCAATTTCGTGAGCGGAGCTGAGATTTTCGCAAAATCCCTTATAAATTTTCGATAGAAACCTGCTAGTCCTAGAAAGCTTCGGACCTCAGTTGCATTCCTTGGTGTCTTCCAATCTTGTACCGCCACTATCTTAGCAGGGTCCACTGCTAACCCTTGTTTGGATACTATGTGCCCAAGGAACCTCACCTCTTCTCTCCAAAAGTGGCATTTGGAGAACTTGGCTTTTAGTTGATGGACTCGCAAAGTTTCCATGATTGCCCTTAAGTGCTGAGCATGTTCCTCTTCACTTTTTGAGAAGATAAGGATATCATCTACGAAGACCACGACGAATTTGTTGAGGAAATCTCTAAATACCCTACTCATTAGGTCCACGAAGTACGCAGTTGCATTTGTCAAGCCGAAAGGCATGACAAGCCATTCAAAGAAACCGTCTGGGGTTCTGAACGCCGTTTTATCGATGCTATCTTCAGCCACCCTTAGCTGATGAAAACCGGTTGCTAAATCGAGTTGGGAGAAAACAGACGCCCCTACAAGCTGGTCAAATAAATCGTCAATTCTAGGGAGAGGGTGCCTATTCTTTTTCGTTAGCTTGTTGAGCTCCCTATAGTCAACACATAGACGGAGTGAACCATCCGCCTTTGTAGCGAACACCACTGGAGCGCCCCATTCTGAAATGCTTCTCCTAATGAGCTCTTTAATCTGTTTACTGAGCTCTTTCCTTTCTCGTGGAGCCATATGTCTAACGGGCAACGCAACGGGCTTTGCATTATCTACTAGATATATGCGGAAGTCTATTTCCCTTTTTGGAGGCAAGCCCTTCACCTCTTCGAAGACATCCGGATATTCCCGGACCACTCTAACTGATTTCAAATTTTCAACAGAGGCCTCTAGCGATTCAAGATAACTAAGCATAACCGCATACGAGGGATTACAAGAAATTTCCAAAGTATTACCGAGCTGGGTTAGGAGCCTAACAACCCTTTTCTCACAATCAAGGATGGCCCCATTACTGGATAGCCAATCCATACCCAAAATCAAACCATACCCCGAAAAGCCCAAAACAAAGGCACTACATTGAAATTCCACGCTTAGAATAGAAATTTTCAATCCCACACAGATCATAGACAAATGAGCTGGGCCCCCAATTGGGTTTGAAACAATTAAGGGGTCCTCTACCATACTAGTTTTTAGGTGCAGAGATTCTACTAAAGCAGACGAGATAAAGGAGTGTGATGCGCCAGAATCAAATAAAGTGCGAACGGGGTGATCATAAAGATAAACTACACTTTCTACAGAAGTATTTATACCTCGCTGTTGCAGAGGTGGCGCTTCTAGCACATGAACCTGTGCCCCTGGGGTGGATCCAGCCCTCTGCCCCTGTCCTCGCTTCTTTGGGCAGTCCTTAGCCCTGTGGCCTGTCTCACCGCAAGAAAAGCACCCACCATTCTCCTTGGCCTTCTTTTTTCCGGCAGTCCTTTACTAAGTGCCCCACTTTGCCACAGAAATTACACTTCCTCTTCTCTTTGTTGCCTTTCCCGCCCTTCTTAAAGTCTGTCTTCTTGGGCTGCAAACCCTCTTTCTTCTTGCCCTTATCCTCTTCATTCAGCAATGCCATTTGCACCAATCTTTCATACGTGGCTCCCATGGGTATATGGGTCATGGCCAAACTGTGTAATGGCTCATTCAACCCTTTGACGAAACGGAGAGCCTTCTTGTGTGGGGTGTTGACTAGGTCAAGCCCAAACCTAGCCAGCTCATCGAACTGATTAACATATTCTCTGACTGTCTTGTCCCCTTGCTTAAGAAATAAGATTTTTTCCAACTGCAAACTTCTTTCTGCATCTGAGAGAAATTTGGTCTCAAACCTTGCCCTAAAGTCCTCCCATGTCTCCACTGGTCTTTCAGCATTAGTGACTTCCCACCAGTAGGAAGCCTCGCCCTTCAATAGCCACACTGCCAACTGTACTTTTTGTCTATCTTCTACCTCAAAGATGATGAATAGGTCCTCCGTTTCTTTCAGCCAATTTCTAGCTGCTACGAAGGACTCAGTTCCATGGAAATCCCTTCCTCCCATAGCTTTAAAATCTTTACATATCTTAGCGAATGTGTTTCCCCGAGGAGGAGGTGGAGGAAAAGGTGCCGCTACAGCTGGATGATTTCCTTCAGCTGGAGGAGGAGGAATGGTAGGACCTGGCTGAGTGGCCCTTACTTCTAAGAACCGTCTAAACCAACCAGGTATTGGCACCCCTTCAGGCAAGTTAAGTTCTTGGGACATGCTGAAACAAAAAGGATAGATTCAAAACGAAGGATAAGAGATAGTACCTATGGCTTTGGGGAATGGACTTTGCCTTTTAGAATAAAATAATATTTTTCTTTTTAAAAATGCTTCTTTAAATTTCCTTTTTGAAAATAATTTTTCAAAACTTTTTATCTTATCTGGTAAACCTATGCTCTGATACCAAGTGAAACACCCCACCTCCGTTAGGGTCACTCTCAAAGGGAATGCCCTAATTTTGGTGGAGGTTTATAAGTTCAAATCACAGATATACAAGACAGATATAAGAACACATATTTATAAACAGCGGAAGAAGAACAAACTTTTATTTCATAAAGTCAAATACGTGTTACAACAACATCCTTTCCAAAAACATAACATAACACTTTCATAATCTGTCTTGAGTACATTATTTAAAGAAGCATAAATAAAACGTAGATAAACTGCAAAAGCCCTATAGTGGATTGTCCAAAGCCATAGTGCAAAACAGGAAAGTCCAAGCAATACATTTCTCTTCTTCAAGCTGGATGTTGAGGTTGGTCAAGCTGCTGTGTTCCCTCCCTGAGGACCTGGGGGGGGGGGGGGAAACGGAAGAAAGAAGACGAAAGAAAAATAGAGTCAGACATAAAGCCTGAGTAAGTCTAGTACTATTTTGTCTATGGATAAAGAACTGGGTATGATAAGTAAAACAAGAAGTGGGCAAGCACAATGAACTTGGTTAAGTTGTCTAGGGTCGAGTATACTATCGTACCCCATGTTAATCTCTGAACCCATATAAACTAGTTTCCAATTGGCACCCCATAATCAGGGTGATGTGATCCATTCAATGATGATCGGCTCCTACTCGCAAAGTTACATGTGTCTTACGGCCCCCGATGTCTGTAGTTACCTATGCTGGTCCCACCATGGGGTGTATCAAGTCCCATAGTGGCAACCCGACACAACCTTGGAGTGCACAGGTATGCTACTGGTGCCCAGTGCCTTATTTTTCTGCGCTGAAGTGCGTGCACGCCCGCACTCCGTTAGAACCTACACTGCTACACCACCGCCGTCGCTTTGACCTCTTACAATCAGCCCAGTAATCGTGCCCCACCCTGCCTAGTTTCAGGGTATCCTGATACACCTTTTAGGGTTACTGCTGAAAAGGGTCCCCCGTTACTAGGTTTTCTATCTCTAGCCAACATGCTAAGTTGGTTAAGTGTTTCCTAACCTAACCCCACCAGTCCGTTTAGTTTAGCATGTTCCATTTTGATTAAGTCTTTAGTTCACTTAATCCTAACAATCCTGACTCAGCCTTAATTGTCTTATTAAGGCCCTGACCTCTCACATTAGACAGGTATTGTTGTGGCTGCCTGTTGCCGGTTGGTTCCGGGCAGTCTTACGCCACAACTCAGTCTAACCTCGGGTCCTTATTGGGCTCCATGTTTAACCTCCCACATTGGATAGGTATTGTTGTGACTACTGGACAGCCGGGCGGTTCCGGGCAGGTTTACATCACAACTCAATCCAACCTCGGGTTAAACACACCATATGTTCTACATTTACATATTTTGTCATTCTTCTTTATTTATATGTAAATATTTGCGGCCCATTATTAAGTAAATGGTGTAAAGGTTACACCAATCATGGGCCCAACCCATACTTGAATTTGGGCCCCTCTATTTTATATTTTCATTCATTAATTAATTTTAACCCAACGTTATTTTCCCCCGTTTTACACGTCCGTTCATATATATTGGGCTTAGCCTTTTAAAGCCCAATTTAGCCATGCGAAAGGGGAGGCTTATGGCGTATACACAAAGAGGGGAAGGTGAGCGCATGAACTTGCAATACGACGTTGGAAATACAAAATAGAAATTGGTGTACTTGCCTAGTGGTAACATAGGTGACATGAATAAAAGCATGTGAACTTGCATAGGTTTTACTACAACATGAACCTATATTTTTATTTAGGCATAATGTCAAACATAAGCATGGCATAAATATTTCTAGCATAAGCATGGCATAATATCAAACATAAGCATGGCATAAGTATTTCTAGCATAAGCATAAACAAGTCATGTTCATAAGGTTTCTACATGTTTACAAAGGGGATACTTTGTTACTAACACAAAAGCATAGTTCAACTTAATCATGGTTTAAGTCTAATCACATAACGATGGTATAAACATACTTATGCATAAATATTCCGAAACATGGTGTTTGCTTTAAACTTGCAAAAAGGGATTTTTGAGTCTAACCTAGCCATGTCTCACATATGTCATCATATAATTCTTTTAAACAAAATAGACTTAATCATAGATTTCAATTATGCCAAATATCATTCATAGCCTAGCCATATTCATAAGTTTTGCAAAAGCATGACTTAATACATGGATTATGGTGTCAAAATTCCAACATAGTTTCATATGAACTATAACAACCAAACTTGTTTCAATTACTTGCAAAATGATTTATGCATAAAATATACATCATGACGGCATAATAACAAAGCCCAAACTTGCATAAATTTCACTCAACTATATACATGTAGCTTCAACATAGACTACATAATTTGCGCAATATTCCAAACGTATATTTGCATAGAACTACCGCATGTAGTTCTTTATAATGAATAATATAATTCAAGAATATCCAAACGTATATAAATTGATAAGAACGCACAAATATGCATTACTTCCATTGCCACAATTCAAGCATACACATCAACACAGTTGTTTATTATACCAAAGTAATACTCTACTTACAATGGTTGCGGCGAATTCTCTAATTAAGAGATATGATTCCTATGTTGAATTGATTGGCTTTAGGTTGCTTGAATTGCTTTAGGCTTTAAAACTTTCTTCCTAATTCTCTCTCTAGTTGGCGGCTACTCTTTGTCGTTCCTCAGCAACATGGCGGCTATGTTCTTAATTTGAATGAATAGATTAGGGTTTAGTCTAGGGTTGTTTATATAGAGGTTAGGAATTGATTAGGACCATTGATGTTGCTAGGTTAGATCATAGCCATTCATTAGGAAGAGAGACCAATAAAAACCCGCCACCTAGCCCTAATGACAAAGCAGACCACAGAAATTCGACCACACACCGACCTGGCCAGCCAGGTTGACTGGGCTCGACCAGGTCGATACCCCTGTCGACAGGGCTGTCGACAGCCCTGTCGACATGGGTAGCCTAGGTCGACAGCCCAGTCGACCTGGGTGGCCCAGGCGGGTGTTCTTCCACCCTGGTCCAATGGGCCCCACTTCGGAATATTTAATTATTTAATTCTGTTTGAATTTTAAATTTAATTCAAAAACTTCCGAAGGCCATATCTTCTTCATACGGACTCCGTTTTTCGAAAACTCGGACTCTATTTCGCGTATTTTTCCGAGACGAACGCAATGGCGTATCCCGTTTCCCTTAGTTCTTTGATTTGAATTTGATTATACTTTAATTCATGAATTTCACAGTTATAGAATTTTCGGGGTGTTACAAGCACCCGTTGCTCCTCCTCCTCCTCTACATGTAGACAGCTTCTCAATGATATGCAAAGATTTCCGTGCTATGGGAGTGAAGCCATTCCATGGAACTGAAACGTTTGTGGAGGCAATGAACTGGATCAAGGAGATCGAGGACTTGTTTGTAATCTCTGAAGTAGAGCATCTAAGAAAGATTTAGTTAGCTGCTTGGCTATTGAAGGATGAAGCTTCATTTTGGTGGGAGGTAAATCAAGCAGGCCATCCGGTAGAAACTTGGGATGAATATATACATAGGTTTGAGATGAAACTCCTTTTCCAAGGTGGGAAGAGCATGCAGATGGAGAGGTTCTTAGCACTAAAACTAGGGAACTTGAAGGTTAAAGAGTATGCGAACAAATTTAACCAGTTGGAAAGATTTGAACGGGAACTGGTAGACACGCCACATAAGAAGGCTTTGCGATTTGTTAAAGGGAAAAACGAACCCCTTCATGGCTTATCCGTGTCCCATATCCCAGTGGGAGCATCCTTTGAAAGACTTGTTGATATGGCCTCGATCTATGAGGAAGAAAAGGGGGAAAGGAAGGAGGTTAAAGCTGAGGAAACAACGCAACATTAGAAGGTATGGCCCAAGAAGGAGCAACAAAAGCAACAACAACAACAACAACAGAAGAAAGGTGGGAAGAATTACAAGGCCAAGGATAAGGGGAAATGTCACAGTTGTGGGAGAGAGGGTCACTTGGTCAAAGACTGTAGAAGAAGGAAGAACACTTGGTTCAATTGTGGAGAAGTCGGACACTTTGCTAGGGAGTACTCGAAGAAACAAGGATCATAGGGATAAGGTCAAAGGGAAGGAATTTCTAGATTGCAGGTGCATGCTCTCGCGACCAGTGATCCAGATAGAGATAGAAAAATTTTTGTGGAAGGTTTAATTTCTCTTTCAAACCATCCTATTAGAACACTTTTTGATTCTAGCACTTCACATTCCTTATATCTAGTTCTGTGGTTGAATTTCTGCACTTAATTACTAGTATGGTAGTAGGTCCCGTAGTTGCCTTAGACCCAATAGGTGGTTCGGCTCATTTATCTATGATTTGTCGTAGTTTGAAAATATCTGTGTTATACGTCAAGTTTGAGTGCGACACTTATGTGCTCAGGTTTATGGGCTATGGGTTGATTCTAGGGATGGATTGGCTGACCATGTATGGTGCCATTCTAGATTGTTAAAGGAGAGTCATTAGACTTCTGACTTGCCATGGGAGGACCCTTGAGATTTCTTGCAGCCCCCAATGGTCTGTTATGCTTAACTTCCTAGAGTCTCTTGATGCATCCATAGATGATTTGCAATCTATTCCGGTAGTCCGAGATTATTCTAACGTTTTGAGGAGGTTCGGGGATTACCTCCAATGGCGAGATCGACTTTCGTATATATCTGGTGGATAATGCAAAGCCAGTTGCATTACCAGTGCGCCATGTGGCTCCAAGGGAATGAAAGGATTTGAGTAAGCAAGTAGGGGAGCTACTTGAGAAAGTATTTATCAGATGAAGCATATATGGATGGGGTGCTCCAGTTGTATTTGCATCTAAGAAGAATGGATCGCTTCGTTTGTTCGTGGACCATAGAGAATTGAACAAACTCATGAATAAGAATAGGCACCCACTTACGAGGATAGACGACTTGTCTGACCATCTTATCGGTGCCTCGGTATTCTCTCAGTTGGACTTAGCCACAGGGTTTCACTATTTGAGGGTGGCTGAGGACAGTATAGCCAAGACTGCTTGTAGGACCCCAGATGGTTTGTTTGAATGGCTAGTTATGCCTTTTGGGTTGACGAATGCAGCCGCCTATTTTGTCGATCTGACGAGTAAGGTGTTTATGGAGTTCTTAAGTAAATTTTTCATAGTCTTTGTAGATGATATTTTGATCTTCTCTGAAAATGAAGAAGAGCAGGTCCAGCATTTGAGAGAAGTTTTGAAAACTCTTCGTGACCATCATCTTAAGGCAAAGTTCTCCAAATGCCATTTTTGGAGAAAGGAGGTGAGATTCTTAGGGTATGTAGTCTCCAAAGAAGGGATAGCTATGGATCCCGCGAAAGTAGTTGCGCTGCAAGATTGAAAGATTCCTAAAAATGCAACAGAGGTGAGGAGCTTTCTTGGATTGGCAGGTTATTATAGGAAGTTCATTAAGGACTTTGCAAAGATATCAGCCCCTCTCACTAGGCTGATGAAGAACTTGGCATTTTCATGGGATATAAATTGTGATGTTGCTTTCTAACATTTGAAGAGGGCTCTTACAACATCCCTAGTCTCGACTTCGCCCGATGGGACAAAGTGTTTACAGTTTACATTGATGCATGTGGTACAGGTCTTTGTGCGGTTTTGATGCAAGAAGGAAAGGTAGTGTTTTATGGTGGTAAAAAGTTGAAAGTTCATGAGAAGAACTACCCCACCCATGATCAAGAACAAGCTTCCATAGTATTCGCACTAAAAACGTGGCATCACTATTTACTTGGAGAGAAGTTCGAGTTATACGCCGATCATAAATCTCTCAAATATCTGTTCTCACGGAAGGATCTTAATTTAAGACAACAACGGTGGATGGAGTTCTTAGCTTCTTATTATTTTGAAATTGCTTATACCCCTAGCAAGGGTAATATAGTGGCTGACACAAGAAGTAGGCAGAGGATGGCCTTAAGTTCTCTATTCGTGGAGAGGAAGAGCTTGGAGTTCATATCAACCTTTGACTTAAGACCCTCCATCGAGATTTTGCCTGATTTTTTTGCATCGCTAGAAATACGACCAAATCTTATGGATCAGATAGGAGCTTCGTAACAAGGTGACCCACAAATTTTAGACATCATGGATAGGCTTAGAAAGGGGAGACTTCTAGTCACCTTAGTCGATATACCATAGATGAAAAGGGGTGGTTGCGACGAGATGGAAGGCTTTGTGTCCCTCAATCTGGAAGCTTGATAAAGGCTATCCTAGAAGAAGCCTACCATTCTAAGATGATTATTCATCAAGGCGGTGATAAGATGTACAAAGACATGAAGAGGGTTTTCTTTTGTGCTGGGATGAAGAAAGATGTGGCCGAATTTTTTCCTCAATGTTTAGTTTGCCAGCAGGTTAAAGCTGGGCGAAAGAAGCCTGGTGGTTTACTTCATCCTTTGGAGGTTCCACATTGGAAATGAGAGAGCGTCTCAACGGACTTCTTAGATGGGTTTCCTAGGTCAAAGAAAGGCAACACCAGCATTTGGGCAGTAGTGGACAAATTGACTAAGATCTCATATTTCATTCCAGTTAAGAGTAAGTGGACGGCATCATGGTTTGTGGTAATCTATGTCCGAGAGATAGTTCATCTTCATGGAGTACCTTCCAGCATCGTGAGCGATCGTGACCCCATCTTTACCAGTGAATTGTGGAGGAGCTTGCAGTAAGCATTAGGTACACAGTTGTGTTTGAGCAACGCATATCATCCTCGGACTAATGGACAGACAGAGAGCGTGAACAGAATTCTAGAGGATCTTTTAAGGCCGTGTGTCCTAGACTTCAGAGGCACTTGTGAAGAGCATCTTCCCTGAGTAGAGTTTGCCTATAACAACAGTTATCAAGCTAGTAACGGCATAGCACCCTTCAAAGCATTGTATGGACAACCCTTAGATCACCAACTTGTTGGTGGGAATCTACAAAAAGATTATTACTTGGATCAGATATGGTATGGGAAACATCCGAGAAGATTGAGCTTATTCGATGGTGGATGAAGATAGCTCAAGATTGGCAGATGTCCTATGCAGACAAAAGAAGGACTGCCATCGAATTTAAAGTGGGGGACTTAGTTTTTATTAAAGTATCACCTCTGAGGAATGCGGTTCGCTTCTCATCTGCTGGGAAGTTAGCACCCAAATTTGCGGGACCATTTCCCATAACCGAAAGGATTGACCAAATGTACTATAGAGTGAGGCACCCAGAAAATCAGTCTGGTGTTCATGACGTTTTCCACGTTTCTCATCTGCGGAAGTGTTTACATGACACCGTGTAAGTTGTTGAGCCAAGCATATTGGAAGAAGTAGAAGTAGAGCGGGAGGCGACAGTCAGACGAGTCCCTACCCGTATTCTTGGATCATTAGTTAAGAGGCTCCGCAATAAAGAAATCAAGCTGATAAAGGTTCAATGGAGAGATAACCCAGAGGACGCGACTTGGGAGACCGAAGACAAGATTCATACTTCGTACCCTTTTATTTTTGAGGGTATGTTCTTAACTCCTTTTCCAAAGTTTTATCTATGCTTGCTTCTATCATTTGAGTATGTCCTATCAATAGTATTCTCGACCTTTAGATTGGAATATTATGGATGTAAACATGTGTTTGAGACATGTTATTTTTGATGGATGCAAGTGTTTGCTACTGGTTGCATGTGGATGCATATGCAAACACATTAGACACTATATCAGCTCAATAACTCTCAAACTGCATATGGATGTGTGTGCATTTTTCTTTCCTTTTAATGGATGAAAATGGATGTTTTAGCATATGGATGTTGCGTTTGGATGAATGAGTCTGCGCATATATAAAACTTACATGTTATAGTAGGATTATTTGCATGCATATTGGATTTATGGCATCAACATACATTGCATTTAGGTTGTCGACTGAATCAGTAGACCGCCTAATCTTTGCATTAGTATAAGGACATTTACACACACCTTTGCATATGATCATATAAGCATTAGAAATCTTTAAGGACAATGGATGCCTACGATTGATGGACGAGTAGATGGGTGACGGATGGTAGGATATACATTCTTCTTAACTTGGAGATTTCGGGGACGAAATCCTTTATGTAGGGGAGAAAGTAACACCCCGTAATTTTGTTAACATTAAAGAGGATAAATTAAATAATAATTAATTTAATATTCGAAATAAGGTAAATGGAATACGCCATTGCGTCCATCTCAAATTTATGGTCAAAATAGATATTTGGATTGCGACGGACACTGTACGAAGAAGTTATGAGGGTTTGAAGTTTGTATACACGCAAGATATATATATATATACATATACATATATATATAGGGCCTAAGAATTCAAAATCGGGACCAGAAAGTTCAAGTTCTTTAAAATTTCAAAAATTTGTGGTGAGCATGAAAATTCACACCGAAAGGAGTCGACCCCTTAAGGGGGGTGTCAACCCCTAAGTCGACTCCCCAACGGGGGTGTCGACACCATGGTCGAACCCCCTAGGGCTGAGGTGGCAGTCGGTTTTAGAGGGACTGGTAGCTATATACATGTAACGACCCGTATTTTCAGCCTATTTATTTAGGATATTTTAATTATTTTAATTATTTAAAATATGGGTTTGAATTTATATAATCAAATTTAACGATTATAATTGGAATAATATATTTAAATAAATAATAAAATAATATTTAATTTCCAGAATATGGAGAAATTGTTGAATTTGTTGTATAACGTGTATCGGCTAAATATAGGGGGTCGATATGGTCTGTATTTAAAATATATTAGTGATATCGCGCATTTAACGACAATCGAGCGATATGGTTTATAATTTAATTAAATAACGAGCTGCAGCGGCGCGGCAGTTCGCATTTTGGCGTTTTGAACTTCAATGGGATGTACCGGGTTCAAATTAAGTCGGATTTCGTCGAAACAAGAAACGTCAGGACCGGTTTGACAATATCTTTCCAGTGGTAGAGAAAATTCTAGTTTTCGTTGTATAGATTTTATTTTATGGCCAAATCAAATTTTCAAATAGTCGCTATGGAAATCGTTATTAAAATATACGCGTTAAAATGGTCGTTTTTCAAACGGACTCAGATTTCGACGAAATCAGTTTCATTGGAACCATATTGTTAAATGATTTTATGGTGTTGAATGACATGGCAAACTGATGTCATATGTGACCACGGTAGCCATAAACGCTCGTTCATTTTCTATAACGCGAATTAAATTAATAAAGGGAGATTTGAGGGTAATTTGAGCAGATGATCAAATTAAGCCATGAAACCAGTTCTGTTGAGTTCGTATCGTCGATTAGAGTTAGGATAGATATATAGTTTGTTATTTTGAAGATTGGTTAATTTGGCGTTAAAAATGGCATTGCGCTGCGCCTAAAAATAGCCTACCGGGGAAATATCTCAGAATGTGACGAGACTGGTGCCGTTGGGTTCGTATTGAAGAATCATTGTAAGATTTCAAAGTTTCAAATTTATTTGATTTATCTAGTGACCGTGAAAAATTAAAATGCGTGTTTATTTCTGGTTTTATAAAGGAAATTTTTCCAAACGAAGTCGAAATTCGACGAAACTTGTCCCATTGAGACCGGAATACCTTTTTACATTGAGATTGGGTTTTTTATCAGTAGACAGAAGTCGTTTGAGGTGGTTTTTGCGTGTTACTTCGTGGTGAAGTTTCGTTTAATAGTATAATAATAATATTATTAAAATATTTTTTTCTATATTTTCTCTGATATAAACCCACCGTGACGTCCCTAATTTCCCAGATCACCTTCGTTCATTTTTATTCCTTTGAATGAAAACTCAGTGGATACTCTCCTCTTTCAAAATTCAACAAAAAATCCTCAAAATTTCCATAAATTCAAAGAAGTTCAAAAACCGTTCACTACTGGTTCTTGCTTCATTTTGGTATAGGAAATTTCTGGTGCGATCAAGTATTTTGGGGACTTTCCTTTTCTTTGAACAGTGGTATTTTCTGAAAGTTCGGTTGGGTTTTAAGGGTCGTGGTGGATCTGTACACCATCGGAGGAGGCAAGGCCGGTTTGGGGTGGAAGAGCAGGTGACGGCGAAGGTCGAGGCGTCGGACTGGGGAGGTCCGATGATGGAAGGACGGCGGTGGGTTGATTTGAACGGAGGCGTTCGATGTTGGGTTTTTTCTGGATCTGGGTCCGGGGTTTAGATCGTGGACGGACGGTGGAGCACCAGGAGTTGGGGGCGACGGTCTCAGGTGGGACGGAAGAGGTTGTCATGGCGGTTGATGGTGGAAGTGGGGCCTCCGGTTGGGTCTGGCGTCGTTGAAGATGGAAGAAAGTGGACCTGCATTGTTTGAATGAGAAGAAAGGAAAATGATGAGGAATTGGTTTGACAGAATAGTGGGAGTCGGGCTTGAACCCGTTGATGGTGAAGAGAACGTGTGGACTTATGTACGTTTAAGGGAACAGAAAATTAACCTTGGTAATTTAATTAGTTTGAGGTTAGTTAGATAAAATTAATTAAATCATTTATTATAATTAAGCTATTTCATTTTAATATAAGGTTATAATCGCGATAAGTTATTCGTTTTTAAATAGAATTGGGCGAAACAAGCGCCAATGGGTTCGTATCGACGGTGCCGACATGTACAAACTGAAATAAAAGGGATTTTGAGACAACTGGAATTTATATAATCTCGGAACGATAATGCGATGCAACACCGTCAGAAACAAACTAAAGTTGAGTTAATTCTCACACCTTCTGGAATCCTGTGATGTGGTAAATTCACAGTAAAGTATATTTTACAGTTTACAGTATAAATTGGTTGATTGGATGCGATGGATGCAAATTGGTTGATATTGTCTGATTGGTTGCAGTTACTTATTTATTTAATTCGTATATTTTTATCTAACTGACATCCGTGATGCAGAGAAGGACAGGTTGGAGGGATCCGACCGGATTCCTCAAATTAACTTTAGTTTGTTTGTTGTGCATATATATGAATTGTTCATATTGATTGACACCAAAACTGGTTCGAATGTTGATAGTTGAATATATACCCATCGTGTTGTGGTTAAAATCAACTGGTTATGGTGAATGAGTAAATGGGCAGTGATGGCCTAGGCATAAGGTTTTAACATTGTTCTACCGTCAGGGAAATTGACGGGGTTTTTAAAGTTATGAATTGATTTATAACAGAATTAAAGTTATTCAATTATTTTATATGAGTATTTATATTGGAAATTTAAAATGAATATATTAGATCGAGTTATAAAAGAAACTGGTTAAATGGTTTAGATAGTTTAAAAGTGAAAAACCAAGAATTTATCAACGGATTTGAAAAATAGAATTATTGTTTTTAAAATAATTAAAAGTTGATTTTAAATTAATTAAGTAATTAATTAATTTAAGGAAGGGAAATGACAAAAGGGAATTCAGTTAATAGTTAACGGAAGTGTATGATGGGTAAATCCACCGTTTTCGAACAAAATGGACAAAGGAATAGATATTGATTTAAATATTCGTTAAAGTTTAATGGATAGTGTTAGGTATTAGATAATCTTCGATTAACTAAAATCTAAAGAAATATTGAATTGGTTATTGTTAATAACCTTAATTATTTTTGAATAAGCTTGTAAAAGTGAAATAATCCTATTTTTTATTTGGGCAAAGTTAACTCTATTTTAATATAGTTAATGGTAAACTAACTATCCTTTTAATTTAAATGATTTAAAGTAATGTTTTCAATTTGAAGCCAAGTAAGAAATATTTAGGTGGCGATAAGTTCGATTAAGGGATTATAGAGTGATTTATGACCCAAGTGTTCAACAAACTTGGTAGATGAAATTGGTAAGTAAGTATAAGGCTTTAAACAAGATCTTTACTTAATGTTTCAAATTAAGTAAGGCGAATTCGAATTGGAATGATACTTTAAAGAAATAAAGTGATGAGATATCCGAACAAGGGTTTTCAAATGTAAGGAAAGGTTTTGTAAACCCAGATTTGAAACGAGATTTAGTATCGACGGTTAAGTGACAAACTAATGTTATTCTAAGGTAAGAACAGGCCGATCAAGGTCTGAGAGGTAACTAAAATACCCCAACTTGGTTAGATTCACTATTATCAGGAATGGTATTAGTTTGGGCAAGTAAAGGTGTTGAAATTAGTTTTGTCTTATACGAGAAATGTCAAGCTCTAACGCAAGGATTTTGGGAAATAAATAATCCGACAATATTAGTTTAAAAAGGAAATAAGAATTTTGATTTCAGATAATATCGAATATTCATTATTCAATTAGAGTTGATCGAACATAGTAGAGTTAATCAAGCGTGGTTAGTCAGAAAGAGTTGCCATTGCATACGACTGCTAGCGAAATTCGCAGGGCTGCAGATAGCCTAAGGTGGTTGGATGTTTCCTGAGGGAATCAGGCGTAACCATTGTGATCGCTGCGATCTAGAGTCGAGCAAATGGAGTTAAGAAGAGTATTACTTAATAGGAGTAATCAAGTCAAGTTTGTCGAGTTAAATAAGTCGAGCTAGTCAAGTTAGAGTTAATCAATCAAAGTATATCAGTTAAAGTTAGTCAAAAGGGAATTTGGTTAAATATATTTTAAAAGACGTCGAGTTGTGCCATGTACTGAATCGGAAAACTCATTCGTATTCACACTATTGTATTTGATAGTTAAAACACCGACTATCAAAACCAGACCAATACGATTGTTGGTATGGAAAGACCGGGATCGAATTTGTATTCGAAAACCATTCCGACCAACAAATACGTGAAGAGGTCAGGAGATGACCGTGATGGAGCATTGAAGACCGTGGTTCTTCATAAGCGGAAGAACTGCTAATAATTTCTGGTCTGCAGCCAGAGATGTACTGTGGTTCTGTCGTGGTTGGAATCTACGGGTTGCGAGGACTTCTCGCTACTGATTCATGGGGTGATTCCTATATGAGATGCAGTAGGAGAGTGCCTTCGGTTCATCCTGTTCCTGGATGACTTGTATGGACGAGTGTCTGACAGAGTATTTCCAAAGGGAACACGTACATTGATTTCTCCAAACGTATTCCTCTTCATGGCGGAGGAGGCCGTACACCTTCTCTTAGCTAACCGCAGAGTATTTTTGTGGACGTCAATTAGTGATATGTGGCGGATCTGACGATGTGGCATTCAAAGTGAATGATGACTAGATATCATAAAGAGAAATTTTAGCCTCAAGCCTCATCAACCGGAAAATGACAAAAATCGGGCAGGCAGGATGGCTATGTGGGTCGCTCCCATTAGGATGTATGATCACCTATCTAGAGAAATTCCATTTGGCTTTAATCTATATTCGATGCTGTCCCTTTTCGGGCAGGCGGTTGCTGATCCCAACCGTCGGTGATATACATTCGATACACTCAAGCGAAATGAGTGGTCGGTCATGTGAGGGCCGGGTTGCAAGACGTTCTTGTTGAACCCAGTGTATTCGCCTCTAGAGATACACGTGCGGAAGGTGGTCCCATACCTTGTCAAGGTTGGAATCCAATATCCAATAAGCGCCCGCGGTTTTCGACTATATACCATATATGGGGAGCGTGAGATGCAAGCGTTCCTCTAGATTGATATTTATTTGTATTTAGACATTATGATAATATCAGATCAAGCTATGATTTCAAAAACCATTTTGGGTTATAGTAAGGTAAAAACCGTCCGTGTTTATGTGTGGTCTGGTCTTATTATTACCTTTTGATTTCAGAAAGGATTTTCCTAAGTTAAACCATTGTGTGTTCTGTGAATTTATCGCTGATAGTATTCCAGACTGACCCTGTGTGTTTTGTTTTAAATCAAATGTGCTCGGGTTAGACCGAGTATGTTCCAAGTTAGGTTTCGCTTTGGAGTTCCAGGAGCTAGACGCAGGAGGCTTCACCGCTAGTTATTTAGAGTTGTTTCCGCTGTGGCTGATATATGTTGTACTCTGATGATTGGTATGTATATATACAGTTTCTTGGTATAAAGGATTTGTTATATTATATTTTGTCCGTTCCGTTGTGAGGTTCTGATGATGTGTTCTTCTTCTTTCTTCTATTCTAATATTTCTTCCTTTCTATTCTCACCCTCTAATTTCTTTCTATTGACAATCTGGGGTTCGATACTTGGGTTTTTGGCAAGTAATACGAGTTTATGTATTGTTGTTGAAAGTTCGAGCTTCGAATTTTTCCCCGGGTCGTTACAGTGGTATCAGAGCTATTGGTTTAGTGATAACCTTGGCTATGTGGTGTGACTCAATAGAGATGGGGTTAGTAATACCCTAGATTGAGTTTGTGTATATATACGAGAGTGCGTATTTGTAAATTTGATATAAATTAGTTTTGAAATTATTTTTGCCTAATTTAGTTTATAATAAAATAAAAGTGATAATTATTATAATATGGGCAATTTATTGGATTTGTTGATTATGTGATATGTTTGGATGGTGTGCTCGATCTCATGGATATGAACCTGAACATAAGTCAATTGGTTTAAAGACAAAATGAAATAAATAATTCGTATAATCAATCCAAGCTTAATAAATGTGGATGGATAATTAAAGAAATAAACGAAGTGATTATAAACAGTTATAACCTCGTATGGATTGAACTGTGTGTAGAATTGGTTGATATGAATGATATGGGTAATTTGAACCTAACCGACATTTGTTGAATACTAATGAATTGGTTGAGTTGAGTACAGGGGCTGAAGTGCCAGTTCAGCTTTAAAATCCATTAGAAAGAGAAATTCTGGAGATAATTGAGTCCAGTTTGAGTAAAGCTGCGAAACAATTAAGCAAGCTCAAATATAATCTATCGCTTATCGCATAATAGCACTCGCCAAAAGGTACGCCTACGAAAATATGAAATTTTGGTTTTTCTTTGGATTTTGGGTTTGGATTTTTAATTTTTCCGACCATGAGAGTCGATGTATGTCTATTTCTTGATCCTGCGATATTGCAAATGGTCCTCCGTGCAGGGGAGACTCTACCGAAATTTTTCCAAAATTTAAGGTGTTAGAAAATTTTTGAAGATTTTTGGGAAATTCTTTTATTTGAAATAAATTGGTTTTAAAACCAATTGGGTCAGTTTGAAAATAAATTCGAGATTTAAAATAAATTCTTTTTGAAAAGATAATAGTAGACGACATTTCTTCTACCTTAGCAATTTCGAGGACGAAATTATTTTAAGGAGGAAGGAATGTAACGACCCGTATTTTCTGCATATTTATTTAGGATATTTTAATTATTTTAATTATTTAAAATATGGGTTTGAATTTATATAATCAAATTTAACGATTATATTTGAAATAATATAATTAAATAAATAATAAAATAATATTTAATCTCCAGAATATGGAGAAATTGTTGAATTTGTTATATAACGTGTATCGGCTACATATAGGGGGTCGATATGGTCTGTATTTAAAATATATCGGCGATATCGCGCATTTAACGACAATCGAGCAATATGGTTTATAATTTAATTAAATAACGAGCTGCAGCGGCGCGGTAGTTCGCGTTTTGGTGTTTTGAAGTTCAATGGGTCGTACCGGGTTCAAATTAAGTCGGATTTCCTCGAAACAAGAAACGTCGGGACCGGTTTGACGGTATCTTTCCAGTGGCAGAGAAAAATCCAGTTTTCGTTGTATAGATTTGATTTTATGGCCAAATCAAATTTTCAAATAGTCGCTATGGAAATCGTTATTAAAATATACGCGTTAAAATGGCCATTTCGCAAACGGACTCAGATTTCGATGATATCAATTTCATTGGAACCGTATCGTTAAATGAATTTATGGTGTTGAATGGCATGGCAAATTGATGTCGTATGTGACCACGGTAGCCATAAACGCTCTTTCATTTTCTATAACGCGAATTAAATTAATAAAGGGAGATTTGAGGGTAATTTGAGCCGATGATCAAATTAAGCCATGAAACCAGTTCTGTTGAGTTAGTATCGTCGATTAGAGTAAGGAAAGGTATATAGTTTGTTATTTTGAAGATTAGTTAATTTGGCGTTAAAAATGGCATTGCGGTGCGCCTGAAAATAGCCTACCGGGGAAACAGTCTCAGAATGCAACGAGACTGGTGCCGTTGGGTTCGTATTGAAGAATCATTGTAAGATTTCAAAGTTTCAAATTTATTTGATTTATCTAGTGACCGTGAAAAATTAAAATGCGTGTTTATTTCTGGTTTTATAAAGGAAAATTTTCCAAACGAAGTCAAAATTCGACGAAACTTGTCCCATTGAGACCGGAATACCTTTTTACATTGAGAATGGGTTTTTTATCAGTAGACAGAAGTCTTTTGAGGTGGTTTCCGCGTGTTACTTCATGGAGATGTTTCGTTTAATAGTATAATAATAATATTATTAAAATAATTAAATAAATTTGTTTATATTTTCTCTGATATAAACCCACCGTGACATCCTTAATTTCCCAAATCTCCTTCCTTCATTTTTATTCCTTTAAATGAAAACTCAGTGGATACTCCTCTTTTAAAATTCAACAAAAATTCCTCAAAATTTCTGTAAATTCAAAGAAGTTCAAAAACCGTTCACTACTGGTTCTTGCTTCATTTTGGTATAGGAAATTTCTAGTGCGATCAAGTATTTTGGGGACTTTCCTTTTCTTTGAACAGTGGTATTTTCTGAAAGTTCGGTTTGGTTTTAAGGGTCGTGGTGGATCTGTACACCATCGGAGGAGGAAAGGCCGGTTTGGGGTGGAAGAGAAGGTTACGGCGAAGGTCAAGGCGTCGGACTGGGGAGGTCCGATGATGGAAGGACGGCGTTGGGTTGATTTGAACGGAGGCGTTCGATGTTGGGTTTTTTCTGGATCTGTGTCCGGGGTTTAGATCGTGGACGGACGGTTGAGCACCAGGAGTAGGGGGCGACGGTCTCAAGTGGGACGGAAGAGGTTGGCATGGTGGTTGAAGGTGGAAGTGGGGCCTCCGGTTGGGTCTGGCGTCGTTGAAGATGGAAGAAAGTGGACCTGCGTTGTTTGAATCAGAGGAAAGGAAAATGATGAGGAATTGGTTTGACAGAATAGTGGGAGTCGGGTTTGAACTCGTTGATGGTGAAGAGAACGTGTGGACTTATGCACGTTTAAGGTAACAGAAAATTAACCTTGGTAATTTAATTAGTTTAAGGTTAGTTAGATAAAATTAATTAAATCAATTATTATAATTAAGCTATTTCATTTTAATATAAGGTTACAATCGCGATAAGTTATTCGTTTTTAAACAGAATTGGGCGAAACAAGCGCAATGGGTTCGTATCGACAGTGCCGACATGTACAAACTGAAATAAAAGGGATTTTGAGATAACTGGAATTTATATAATCTCGGAACGATAACGCGATGCAACACTGTCAGAAACAAACCAAAGGTGAGTTAATTCTCACAACTTCTGGAATCCTGTGATGTGGTACATTCACAGTAAAATATATTTTACAATTTACAGTATAAATTGGTTGATTGGATGCGATGGATGCAAATTGGTTGATATTGTCTGATTGGTTGCTGTTACTTATTTATTTAATTCGTATATTTTTATCCAACTGACATCTGTGATGCAGAGAAGGACAGGTAGGAGGGATCCGACCGGATTCCTCAAATTAACTGTATTTTGTTTGTTGTGCATATATATGAATTGTTCATATTGATTGACACTAAAACTGGTTCGAATGTTGATATTTGAATATGTACCCATCGTTCTGTGGATAAAATCAACTGATTATGATGACTGAGTAAATGGGCAGTGATGGCCTAGGCGTAAGGTTTTAACATTGTTCTACTGTCAGGGAAATTGACGGGGTTTTTAAAGTTATGAATTGATTTGTAACAGAATTAAAGTTATTCAATTGTTTTATATGAGTATTTAAATTGGAAATTTGAAATGAATATATTAGATCGAGTTATAAAAGAAATTGGTTAAATGGTTTAGACAGTTTAAAGGTGAAAAACCAAGAATTTATCAACGGATTTGAAAAATAGAATTATTGTTTTAAAATAATTAAAAGGTGATTTTAAATTAATTAAGTAATTAATTAACTTAAGAAAGGGAAATGACAAAAGGGAATTCAGTTAATAGTTAACGGATGTGTATGATGGGTAAATCCACCGTTTTCAAACAAAATGGACAAAGGAATAAATATTGATTTAAATATTCGTTAAAGTTTAACGGATAGTGTTAGGTATTAGTTAATCTTAGATTAACTAAAATCTAAAGAAATATTGAATTGGTTATTGTTAATAACCTTAATTATTTTTGAATAAGCTTGTAAAAGTGATAATCCTATTTTTTATTTGGGCAAAGTTAACTCTATTTTAATATAGTTAATGGTAAACTAACTATCCTTTTAATTTAAATGATTTAAAATAATGTTTTAAATTTGAAGCCAAGTAAGAAATATTTAGGTGGCGATAAGCTCGATTAAGGGATTATAGAGTGATTTATGACCCAAGTGTTCAACAAACTTGGTAGATGAAATTGGTAAGTAAATATAAGGCTTTAAACAAGACCTTTACTTGATGTTTCAAATTAAGTAAGGCGAATTCGAATTGGAATGATACTTTAAAGAAATAAAGTGATGAGATATCCGAACAAGGGTTTTCAAATGTAAGGAAAGGTTTTGTATACCCAGATTTGAAACGAGATTTAGTATCGACGGTTAAGTGACAAACTAATGTTATTCTAAGGTAAGAACAGGCCGATCAAGGTCTGAGAGGTAACTAAAATACCCCAACTTGGTTAGCTTCACTATTATCGAGGAATGGTAATAGTTTGGGCAAGTGAAGGTGTTGAAATTAGTTTTGTCTTATGCGAGAAATGTCAAGCTCTAACGCAAGGATTTTGGTAAATAAATAATCTGGCAATATTAGTTTAAAAAGGAAATAAGAATTTTCATTTCAAATAATATTGAATATTCATTATTCAATTAGAGTTGATCGAACATAGTAGAGTTAATCAAGCGTAGTTAGTCAGAAAGAGTTGCCATTGCATACGACTGCTAGCGAAATTTGCAGGGCTGCAGATAGCCTAAGGCGGTCGGATGTTTCCCGAGGGAATCAGGCGTAACCATTGTGATTGCTGCGATCTAGAGTCGAGCGAATGGAGTTAAGTCGAGTATTACTTAATAGGAGTAATCAAGTCAAGTTTGTTGAGTTAAATAAGTCGAGCTAGTCAAGTTAGAGTTAATCAATCAAAGTAAATCAGTTAAAGTTAGTCAAAAGGGAATTTGGTTAAATATATTTTAAAAGAGGTCAAGTTGTGCCAAGTACTGAATCGGAAAACTCATTCGTATTCACACTATTGTATTTGATAGTTAAAACACCGACTATCAAAACCAGACCAATTCGACTGTTGGTATGGAAAGACCGAGATCGAATTTGTATTCGAAAACCATTCCAACCAACAAATACGTGAAGAGATCAGGAGATGATCGTGATGGAGCATTGAAGACCGTGGTTCTTCATAAGCGGAAGAACTGCTAATAATTTCTAGTCTGCAGCCAGAGATGTACAGTGGTTCTGTCGTGGTTGGAATCTATGGGTTGCGAGGACTTCTCGCTACTGATCCATGGGGTGATTCCTATATGAGATGCAGTAGGAGAGTGCCTTCGGTTCATCCTGTTCCTGGATGACTTGTATGGACGAGTGCTTGACAGGGTATTTCGAAAGGGGTCACGTACGTTGATTTCTTCAAACGTATTCCTGTTGATGACGGAGGAGGACATACACCTTCTCTTAGCTAACTGCAGAGTAATTTTTTGGACGTCAATTAGTGATATCTGGCGGACCTGACGATGTGGCATTCAAAGTGAATGATGACCAGATATCATAAAGAGAAATTTTAGCCTCAAGCTTCATCAACCGGAAAATGACAAAAATCGGGCAGGCAGCATGGCTATGTGGGTCGCTCCCATTAGGATGTATGATCACCTATCTAGAGTTATTCCATTTGCTCCTTTAATCTATATTCGATGTTGTCCCTTTTCGGGCAGGCGGTTGCTGATCCTAACCGTCGGTGATATACATTCGATACATTCAAGCGAAATGAGTGGTCGGTCATGTGAGGGCCGGGTTGCAAGACGTTCTTGTTGAACCCAGTGTATTCGCCTCTAGAGATACACGTGTGGAAGGTGTTCCCATACCTTGTCAAGGTTGGAATCCAATATCCAATAAGCGCCCGTGGTTTTCGACTGTATACCATATATAGGGAGCGTGAGATGCAAGCGTTCCTCTATATTGATATTTATTTGTATTTAGACATTATGATAATATCAGATCAAGCTGTGATTTCAAAAACCGTTTTGGGTTATAGTAAGGTAAAAACCGTCCGTGTTTATGTGTGGGCTGGTCTTACTATTACCTTTTGATTTCAGAAAGGATTTTCCAAAGTTAAACCAGTGTGTGTTCGGTGAATTTATCACTGATAGTATTCCAGACTGACCCGGTGTATTTTGCTTTAAATCAAATGTGCTCGGGTCAGACCGAGTATGTTCCATGTTAGGAGTTCCAGGAGCCAGACGCAGGAGGCTTCACTGCTAGTTATATAGAGTTGTTTCTGCTGTGGCTGATATATGTTGTACTCTGATGATTGGTATTTATATATACAGTTTCTTGGTGTAAAGGATTTGTTATATTATATTTTCTTCGTTCCGCTGTGAGGTTCTGATGATGTGTTCTTCTTCTTTCTTCTATTCTAATATTTCTTCCTTTCTATTCTCGCCCTCTAATTTCTTTCTATTGACAATCTGGGGTTCGATACTTGGGTTTTTGGCAAGTAATACGGGTTTATGTATTGTTGTCGAAAGTTCGAGCGTCGAATTTTTCCCTGGGTCGTTACAATATAGATGTCCCTTTCTCTTATTTTCTTCATTTGAAAATCCATGGGGGACAAACTCTGTCGGTGACTGAACTGAGCCAAATTATTTTCTACAACAATCAACAAAAGCAAATCAATTAGAGATTCATGCGTAGATCTACAACCCAACAAGCTTCTTTTCTAGTTCTCTCTTATTAATCCTAACACTGTGAGTTCTAGGTTACTTTTAGACTTAAATGATTAAAAGTAAAACATGATAGTACTGTGATTTGGATCTGTCTTGAATCATAAATCTATGTTATTCATGGATCTCAAACTTAATTATGATAGATCTATTTTTATAGATCTAATTCACATGTGGTTAGTTTATCATGTCACTTTTGTGGATCTGAACCTTTGTTAAGTTTGTGGTTAATTTGGGATTATCATTATATGGACAGTTAAACCTTTGTTTAGATCTAGGTCATCATGCTGTGATTAATTAGGATCTGTCATTATTGGACATATGAATTCTTATTTGGATCTGTTCATCCTAAGTATGTTAGATCTAGTTTTATCATTACCATTTTCACTAGATCTGTTTTTTTGTCCACCTTATTATTATGCCAATTATATGTCTATGCCAGCATATATGTTTATGTCACTTTTGTTAGAATGATCACTATTGTCATTTTTCCCATCACCTTTCCCTTTTATTGTTTATGGTTTGGCTACTTTCTAGCCTAGATGCTACAAAATATATATGAATGCGTTAGTGAGTGAATGGGGGAAAATATTAGAATTGGCATAACTAGTTTAATGGATATGAATATGGACATATAATTCACTTTGTACAAAACTGGGAAAAAGGGGCATGGAACCTATAACCTATAACGACATAGGTGAGAACTGGATAATAATGAAATATCTAGGATTACAATTTGAAATTGTAATTGCACTTATGACACGAGGTTCGGTTGCATTAGTAGTGGAAGTCTGCCCGTAGCCTACCGACATATCCAGCAACCACTATTGTTGAACCTAATGTGAGAGGTCTAAGTGCACAAATACGAATCAGGTTAAAGACACAAAGTTAGGCCCAACTTGTGGGAGAAGTCTGCCCAGACCCGACCAGTATGTCCAGCATCCACAAGTTGTAGGTCTAATATGGGAGGTCAATCCCATTATAAACCATAAATGGACATGGTAATGAATTGGACTACTTAACCTAATCTAATCCATTGGGATTGTATGATTATGAACTAAATTTAGGGTTAAGTAAAATTGGTTTGATTGTGGATGGGTTAACTAAGTATGAGGGGGTGGGTAATATTGACATATAGGCCTACAAACTTAACCCGATAAGGTTATGCAATTGAAGACACATAGTGGTAAGCATAACCGGTAGAAAGATTGAGATTATATAATTAAAGACACCTTTTAGGGCAAGTATAACCCATGGAAAACCTAGTGGGGGATACAAGACAAAGGGGAGGGCTTGTATCATACTGTGTGGGACCTGCTTCAATCAGTAAGCTGAAGTAGGTATCAGGCAGAGTACTCCGAACTTGGTCGGAGAAGGGGCACGCTTACTGAACCGATTGTATGAGATCCAAACGTGGAGTTCGTTGTTGGCGACGAAAACCGACCAGGCTATGTGCATGCATGGGCCGGGTAGAGGGGGAGAAGACGACCGTGACACCTGTAGATATGGAGTTGTGCATATCAGCGGAGGGTTGCCACTTTAGGACATGATACATCCTACGGTGGGTCCGACACAGTGTATCTACGAGGATTAGGAGTGATCGATTAGGGTAGTAGTTAGGATACACTTGGATATATTCCTAAGTCTACCACCTTATAGTGGAAGGGATCATCTCACTTTAGTTATACTAGTAATAATGCAGAGTAATCATTAGAAGCGTGTACACCATATCCTGTTCGCCTTGTCATACTTGCCTTTTATGTAGCTATCTCTCTCGTATCCACTTTATATGCCTATCATGCTACTTTAATTTATTTACTTACTAAAAGTAACTGGACTCGCCAGATTTTATGTCTGACCTTTTTTGTTTCCTCTTCTTTCTTCCATTCCCCCTCCCAAGGTTCTCTGGGCGGGAACACTCAGGCTTGACCGTGATTCTGCTTAATTTTGCTAGAGCTGCTAAGATGTATGGCTCAAGCTCCTATCCTTGTTGCTATGGCTATATTTTGTTTTTACGGAATTTTGTTTCTTTTATGTACTCTGATATTTTTGAAGTACAAGACAGTAGCTTTTATGTTGTAATGGACTTTTGTATTTCAGACATGTGATGTTTTTGGAGCACGGTATCTTATGATAAATAAAGTTTTTATTCCACTATTATTTTATATGTCTGTCTTGTATTATTTCTATTCTGTTTACTATAACGCTTCACGAAACTTAATGCATTCCCTTTGTGAGTGACATTAACGGACGTGGGTTGTCACAATGTACGGTCAAAAATTACTAAACATATCTGTAATACTATATGCCAAATTCGGGTTGCTTGAGTTGCATTACACAATCAAATTTAATCTGAATCTTCGCAGTATTTGCGAAAATGGTACCGAAAACTAGGACATGCTTAGAAGGAGAATAACATAAGCAAAGGATGAATCACTTAATATTTGGAATAAACATGTCATGCAAAATTCATGCACTTTATTGTAGTTGCGTTAACACACTTTACTAAAAAAGAACATTTCTCATCTTTAATGCTTAGAAACTTATCCACCCAAACAAATGCATGCGTGGGCATGAGCATGTGAGACCATTCTGTATCATTAAAAAAAATCAAAATAACTTGTTACCAGTTTACTATAATGACAATGCATAATCAACCAGAAAGCTGACGGTACAAATTGGCAGAATATGGAGCTTGATTTTTTAGTTAAATACAACAGCCGTAAGAATTTGCAGTCCCAACTTTGAACTGTTTCTTTTTTCTTCTCCTTCCTAAATCAAGTTGCTGCTTCCGTTAAAGAATAAGCAAATAAAATGGAAAAAATAACCATCATTTGACAATTAAATGATTGCTCCAGCATTCAAGCACTGATTTAATTCCATTTAAATATCCCAACGCGCAGTAACTAACAATATGAACTGAAATAATTAAAGCCTGAAAGTTTCTCATCCATTGGTAACCGAACGTAGTATGTATCGCACAAATAACCAAAGTAGACTCATACACAGTGTTCAAAATTCCTGATGCAAAGACTGTAATAAGTTCTTCTTAAATTTGAATATGGGGGGAATAAATACAGTTGCATCAATGTTAACTCGCTTGGACTTTTTATTAAATAAAATAACAAAAGGTTACATTTTCAGTAGACATTGAAAAGCAACACTCTAATATATAAACCTTTTCAATACTCATCATGTTCTCATATGGTATAAAATATAACCATTCTGTTTATCTGGTACTAATCATACGAACAAAACTATAATCAAATTTTTCCGACTTTAGCATACAAACTGCTATGATGAAAATGCATGTGCGACACAATGCTTGAATAGTTCCATAAGGTGAAAGTCAGACATTGAAATATCATACAACCAATACCGTAATAAAAACACAAATCACATAGAGCTTTCTAGGTTCAATTGGCTATTTTTGTTAACATTTAAGAAAGTCTATTTAACAAGACACA
Organism: Allium sativum; assembly: GCA_030737875.1. NCBI lineage: Eukaryota > Viridiplantae > Streptophyta > Magnoliopsida > Asparagales > Amaryllidaceae > Allium > Allium sativum. Next base: position 126,159,872 of record CM060911.1, read on the forward strand.
TGCCAATAATTATTAACTTATTGTTCACTTGTATGAAGCATGGAGTGAAAATAAGAAGAAAAAAACATATTCAGTGAAAGCACTCACATACTCCTCGACGAATCAATGCCGAGTCTCGATATCGAACACACCCAGTGGAAGTGTTCAACCAATTATGAAAATGATCTCACCCAAAAGCTAAAAAAATGTTATTTGGGTTGTAATCAGTGTTTAAACTTCTGAAACATTGTTCACTTGAAATTACTAGAATTTCAGGTTTTATTCAGAATTTCAAAAAATCCTATTTTGTATTTTGTTACCTTTTATGTTCTTCCGTATCTACTACGTCAAAGATATCGAACTTTTATTCAAAGCCATATCATTTTGCCATGCGTATTAAATCATTGCCTAAAAGCCACTTACATCATCCCATGATATATCTTGCTTTTAACTAGTATGCCAACTATAATTTTATATCCATTCATTTTTCCGCCTGAAAATAACATTTGAATCCTAATTCTCCAAATAATAAACATACCTATATGCCAACTGTAATTGTTATTTAGTCAAAGTAATTTGAAGATAAATAGTTACTGCAAAAGGGAAGTTCTCTACTCACTATATTTAATGTTTGCACTTAACTCATTGTGTTTAATATTTGTCTGATCCTTCTGCGATGAAATATATTGTAGTTGCTCCACTTGTCACTGGCATTGCTCCTCTAGCTCCCTTTTTGCTAAATGCCGATGAACAAGCATGCTCCTAAGCTGTCACGAAAAGAATTTACATTACGCAGTATTCATTATTTTATAGGTATGTCGGGGAGACTGTGAAAGACGACGTCGATGTTACCAACTGGTGAAAGCTGATTTATCAATATACATTAAAAAAAAGAGCAAATTTGATTAAGAACAGAATTACAAAACAACAAAAGGATAAAACCAAAACAAATCTCTGTATGAAGATTGTCAGCCTCCAAGAATTACTATGTAGCCAACATCAATGACAAACCGACCGAAACAACAGACCAAGTTATAAAAGCATGTCCATAAATAACTATATAATGCACTTCAGTTATGACAATAACATCATTTGAGGGCAAGAGATTCAAATACGCTCCCTCTATTAAATAGAAGCTTAAATCTGTCCAAGCCTCGTTAAATTATCTATAGCTTTTAAACAAGCAGAACTCGGTAAGTTACGTTTGTTGAAAGTTGAAACTACCGTTAGGTTCTACTAGAATCAAAAAGAAAAAACCAAATATGTGACAATCACCCACAGCCCCTACACTTAATAAGAGGAATAATGCACTGAAAGATGTGCACGGCTGCTATGGACGATCATCAGAGTAGATAAACACAAGCGGAACCAGTCGTAGAACTCGTAGCGCGATGATAAGGTATAATAGAACATATACAAGAGGTGTAACACCCCGTATTTTCTATGAACGTATAAGTAACAAATCAGAGAATAATTAAATACAAAATTAAGAATCAAGGGAAACGGGTTACGCCATTGCATTCTTCTCGGAATTCTGCTTGAAATAGAGTCCGAGTTTGCGTAAAACGGATACCGTATGAAGAAGATATGGACGAACGAATTTTGGTGGCTAAATAGAAAAAAAAGGATTGCACTGGCGCACTTGGGAAGTGCGCCAGTACAAATTAACATTGGCGCACTTGCTAAGTGCGCCCAGGCCGAGAGAAAACCTACACAGCTTTCTGGTTTGACCCTGGCTAGCCTGGCGGGTTCTGGTCGAATTTCTGAGCTCTGCTGTGTCACTAGGGCTAACTTATCACTTTCTGATTGGCTTCTCTTGAGATGGATGGCCTTGATTAACTCTAGCTTCATCGACGGCTCTAATTAGTTTGAAACCCTAAATAAACAGCCCCCTAGCCCCATTCTCTTTACACCATTCTTCTCTATCCTTATGCTGCACAATTTCATTCCTATACTCTGCCTCCGTTCTTATTAAATAAAATAATGGCGTCGTTACTCTGCTGGAATCAAAACTTGGACTGATGCAACTTCTTCCAACCTGAATATAACTAAAAGCTAAATCAAATCTCAAATCAAAGTTTAGAGCTACAACAATAATTAAAGAGGAGTAATTCAACATTTCTGCATCAACAACAGTTTATTATCCGTTCTTTAAACCACGAAAGGCAAGTACAGTTATTTTCTAATAGAAACTTTAATTATAATTGTGACATGATTGCAAATCTGAATTTGAGGTTGTGTACGTTCTGTTTTGATATATTTTATTCTGTATCTCTTTCTTCTTTCTGTTCTATAGCCAGGCTACCACGAGCCTGTGCCACATCTCATAAGAGATTAACGCACAAATGCTAAACTTTGGGACAAATAATGAATGATGGCATTATTGGACATGGCTAATCTGTGACTGATGTTGTAAACTAGACTTAGATCTATGCATATTCTGTGAATTGGAAGAAGAGGAACCATTGTATGTTAACATGTGACTTGAGACTTTGGATGTAACGCATATTTTGAATTAAGATCTGTTATAATTTTAAGTTCTAGATTGTTGGGTATATTTTTATATAACGATTCATGACTTGAGATAAAAAGAGAATATGACTAAGGTGTGAAGATCTATGTTAAGATTTGATAACTGTTAAATGTGAATGACACCTAAGTGGGAGATTTTTGAATATATGACATGCATTGAAATCGATGGCTATATTTGGTATAATTCATATGTGAATCTTTTGTACTAGGCAAGTTTAACTAAAATTGGGACATGTGTTATATGGTAAATTTTGACCATAATCTGTGCCATGTAAATTCAATGCAAACGTGGGGTATATGAGCATATTGTGAATCGTGACAATTATTTAGGCATGCAATCTTAGGCCAAATTTATAATTAGGCAAGATATGTCAATGAAACTTTAAGGAATGATTAAATCTGTTATATTGCCTAATTTGCTAGTTCTGTTATATTGCCTAAACTGCTAATTAGATTGAATTGCCTAATCTGCTAATTTTGTTAAATTGCCCTATCTGCTAGATCTGCTAAATCGCCTAATCTGCAAGATCTGTTATCTGTTTAATCTGTTGAATGGCGTAATCTGTTGGAACTGAAATGCTGAAATTTGAAGTATGTAAATCTGTAGGCTCGATTTAAAAGTGAGCAAAACTTGTTAATAGAACCTCGAATAATCTGCTGTAACTTGTACAGAAGTTAAATTGTTAAATTAGCATGATTAGTCTAATATTAGCATAGTCTGTGAATGAATGCATTGGCTAAACATGAAACATGGCTAACTCGAGGTTAGAATGAGTTTGCGGTGTAATCCTTGCCGGAACCGCCCGACACATCCAGTGGCCGCAAACAATAGGTTCTAATGTGAGAAGTTAGTCATAACGTGCTTGAAACCTGAGGTTAGACTCAGTTTGTGGCAGAAACCTGCTCGGAACCAACCGGACTAACTAGTGGCCGCAATCTGTCAGTCTAATTTGAGAGCTCTGCGCGTTAATTTTTAATTGAAACTAATCTAAGATAAATATGATAGCTAAAACGTGTTGGGTGGATAGGTTTAAACCCAATTGGACTAATGAATTTAACAAACCCGTTTCGTGAATCTGTAGGCCCAATTACAAAGTTAGACAAATCTGTAAATCTGTTAAATCCGTATATATGATCCGTTAGTCTGAAAACTTGTCTGATATGTGAACTAGTTGATATGAACTCTAAATGTCTGAACTTGGAAATAAGTTAATTTGAAATCTGTTAGTCTGGGGACACAAGGTTAGGAGGGAAATTACTTGTGTCATCTGTTGTTTGGGACCCATATTTGTCAGTAACCCTTTCTGGTATTAAAACTTTGACCCAACAGTAGGTAGCACTACAACAAAAACACCATATTACAACTTTAATTTTACAACGGTGCATAAAGCACCGTTGTAATAGATCCTTTTTTACAACGGTGCAAAACGCACTGTTGTAATAAATGTTTTTTACAACGGTAAAATAATCACTGTTGTAAAGAACATATATATATTACCATATCACAACTTTAATTTTACAACGGTGCATTGAGCACCGTTGTAATAGATTATTTTTTACAACGGTGCAATAATCACTGTTGTAAAGAACATATATATTACCATATTACAACTTTAATTTTACAACGGTGCCAAAACACCGTTGTAATAGATCGTTTTTTACAACCTTGCAAAACGCACTGTTGTAATAAACATATATATCACAACGTTTCATTTTATTCGTTGTAATTGAGATGCCTAGAGCAAACTTCATGTTTATAATATCTATAATTTATAACTAATTATATTGATATCTAAAAATAATATTTAATAATAACAATTAATAATTAACTTGGGAATCAATAATATTTGTCAATTATATAATGATAACAATTAACATTTTATAATTAGTAATTGGGATGATAATAATAATAATAATTTATATTAAATAATCAATAATTTGTAAACAATTTTTAATAATTAGTATATTAAATAATAAATTATCAGTATTATTAAATAGTAAATTATCAGTATTATTATTTAATTTTAATAATTATTAATTAATTAACAGTAAATGATAGCTAAGATGAAATATTTAATTTTTAATTAATAAGTAGTAATTAAGAAGAAAATAGTTAGCAATAACGGTAATAAAACCGGTGTTAATATCCATTTTACACATAATAACAAACAAATCTATTTAATTTTTAATATCAAATAATTACAATTAAGTACTTAATAAGTGAATATATTTTTTAACAACTGTGTTTTTCTTCCAATAATAATAAACAAGTTTCATTTTGGCTTCCAACGCATAAGTCAAATTTCATTTTGGCTGCACTGTGTTAGATCGCAACTGTCACAGGTAACAAGGGCTTCCAACGCATAAGTCAAATTTCATTTTGGCTCCACTGCGAAATTTTGGCTCCAAAATCATTTTTTGGGCTCGTAGGCCCTTTAATTTCCCAACACAGTTTTTATTCCCGATGAGCATAAACCCTCATCTTCTGAACCACGCTGCCTATTCTCTTTCTTCCTCCATCTCACGTTCTTCTTTTTCTTCACAAATTCAGTAATTTCGTACTAAATTCGAAGGAAGGTTTAAGGATAACAAGTTGATCTTATTCCAGCTGGCATCTCTTAACCCTAAATCCAAATCGATCTGCCCAAATTCTCCTTCCTCACGGTGGCGTCTTCCTCAAGGTATTAGACTTCCCACTTCGGTTAGATTGCGTAGCCTTTTTTTAACTCCGAAACTAATTCAGCTTTTGAAGATTTTGTTGATCTTATTAATCAAATTCTGAGTTTTATGTTAATCTTGTGATACTAATTATCAACTTTTTTCTGAAATAGAAGCAGCTTTATTGTGGAGGCTACACCAACTCGGCAACGACATGAGGGGACTGACGACGACAGGCACCGCTTCAATTTGATTAAATATGAGTTTGTTCATTATTTACAGAACTAATTTGTAAGTTCAATTTGATTTCCATTTTGCAATTTTAATTATGCTGGAAAAATAGCGAATGAATTGGGTTGATTTATCCTGCAAATTGCCTAATTGCATAGTTGGCAGAGGAGGATTATGCTGTACCAAAACGGATTATGTTGATTGTTGGGAAGTGGAAACTCAAATTCTATTTTTTATTGCCAATTACAATTGGCAGCAATTTGCAAAATTGCAAAATGAAAAAAATTGAATATGTCAGTTTTTAATTGGCACCAATTGCCGATTATATTGCAAAATTGCAAAATGAAAAAAATTGAATATGTCAGGTTTTCAATTTACAGTAGGGTGATTAAATATGAGTTTGTTCATTATTTACAGAACTTCATTTGCAGGAACATGGTTGGAGAAGGACTTCACTTGTTCAGCTGAAGAAATGGATATATATTTTGCCATCTTTATGAAAGCACATAACCTGTTCGACCTAATGCCTCAACAGTTCCTGCTTCTAAATCTTGTAATCATTATTTGTAATGTAATGAAGAATTGATATATTACCGTGATGATGTATGATTCAGTTTTTGTATTTTGAATATAAAGCTGTAATCTTTTTTGTATGAATGGATCCGTTGCTTTGAATTTATATCAATTTGTTTTCTGTTTATTCAGCTTTTGTTGCTTTTGCAATTTTTTTTTTAAAACCCAAAAGTCTATCACAACGGTGCATAACTGTTGTAATAAAGTTTATTACAACAGTGGAAAAAAGTTGTAAAATATACATATTACAACGGTGTTGCAACAGTGCAAAAAAGTTGTAAAAGATATTAGTCTATTACAACTTCTTAATACACGACGGTTTGCCCACCGTTGTAAAATGTATATTACAACGGTGTTCCACCGTTGTAATAGGGTCATTTTGTTGTAGTGTAGGATCCGGGCACACTTACCGAACTAATTATAAGCGGTTCATTCTGATAATGGCGAGTGGTGTTGATGGTGCGTTCCAACCGGGTCATGTGCATGCATGGATCCCGGTCTGCCTCTGAGGACGTAAGACGCCGTGACATCTGTAAATAGGTCTGTGCCAATTGGTTGTCACTTTAGGGAGTGATACACCCTACTGTGGGGCCGACACAGGGTATTTATGTATTAGGGAGCCGATCGCTTAGGGTAGGCACTTAGTTCTGTCTGTTTTTGTTGGTACCGTCTGTTTCTGTTGGGTGGTAACACCTGTCTGCTTTTGCGTGGTACCGTCTGTTCGGGTGGTAAAGGCCCATTTACTAGTGTACACCTAATTCTACATTCTGTTTCCGTAGGGATTAATCTGTTTCTGTTTTTGTACCTTCTGTTCGGGTGGTAAAGGCCCATTATTAGCATTCTGTTTCTGTTGGGGTGGTAAAGGCCCATTACTAGCATTCTCTTCTGTGGAAATTATTCTATTCCCGTTTCTATTTCAGTTTAGACATTGGGGTGACACCTAATCCTGTTATACTAGTATTAGTGCAGAGAAATGAAAAGTAATATTATTCTGTTTCTTCTGTTTAACATAAGTCATCTGCTGCTCCTGTTACTGTTATCTCTTATCCAGCTTATTTTCATGTCATAAGTATTATTATCTGTTCATATGCTGAAACTCACTGGACTTCCCAGACTTTATGTCTGACCTTGCTTGTTATCGCCCCTTTTTCTTCCGTTGCCCCCCCCCCCCCAAGTTTTCCAAGGAGGGAATACTTTAACTTGATCCAGATTTCTTCTGCTTGAAGTACTTAGAGTGCTTAAAGTATGGCTAGACACCTTATGGCAGTTTCTGTGGGGATTATGATTTTAAATTTTGTACTCTGATGATTTTCTGAACAAGACTGATATTTATATACTTGAGTTTTTGTTAAAGATGTAACCTAACTGATTTCTGTTTTCCGTTGTAATAAAGTTATAATTTCTCAAATATTGTTTATCTGTCTTGTAAATTTCTGTTATGTCTACTAAAACGCTCCACCAAAGTTAAGGCATTCCCTTTGTGGGTGTCCTTAACGGAGGTGGGGTGTTACACTTGGTATTAGAGCCGAAGGTTACCAGATTGGGTAAAGTTTTTTGAAAACTATTTTCAAAAAAGGTTTTAAAAAGAAGCATTTTCAAAAATAATGTTTATTTTGAAAAACATAATCCCCAAAAAGCCATATATCTATCTTTTCAGTTCACCGTTTTAATCTTTTTCTTTCATTCCAGCATGTCAGGGAATCTTAACTTTCCAGAGGGCGTGCTAATACATGGATGGTTCAGGAGGTACATAGAGGCTAGGGCCAACGATGCAGGCCCAACAAATATTCCTCCTCCAGCTGCAGCGATTCCTCCTCCTCCGCCCCCTCCTTGTGCAATTTCTTTTTCAAAAATTTGTAAAGATTTTAGGGCCATGGGTGGATAGGATTTCAACGGAACTAAATCATTCGTAGAAGCAAGGAACTGGCTCAAAGAAACTGAGGATCTGTTCGTTATCTTCGAGGTAGACGATAGGCAGAAGGTATAATTGGCGGTATGGTTGCTCAAGGACAAAGCTTCCTATTGGTGGGAAGTCACTAACGCCGAGATACCGGTTGAAACATGGATGGATTTCAGAACAAGGTTTGAGACTAAATTCCTCTCGCAAGCTGAATAAAGTCTACAACTCGAAAAGTTCTTATCTCTTAAGCAAGGGAGTATGACGGTCAAGGAATACATCAACCAGTTCAACCAACTGGCCAGGTTCGGGCTAGATTTAGTCAACACCCTGCATAAAACCGCTCTCCGCTTTGTTAAAGGATTGAACGAGCCACTGCACAGCATAGCCATGACCCATGTACCCATGGGAGCGACTTATGAGAGATTGGTGGACATGGCACTACTACACGAGGAAGACAAGGGAAAGAAGGAGGCAAACAAGGAAGAATCACAGAACAAGAAAGCAAGGTTCAAAAAGGAAAAACAAAAGAAGGATGAAAAGTCTGAAGATAAGAAGGAGAAAAAGTGCTTTACTTGTGGAAGCTCGACTCATCTAAACAAGGATTGCAGAAAAAGAAAGGGCACTTGCTTCAATTGTGGGAGATGGGACACTTCACTAGGGACTGCTCGAAGAAACGAGGGCAAGGGCAGAGGGCAGAACCAACTTCTAGAGGGCAGGCGAACACTCTCGAGGCTTGTGGATATGACAGAAATAAGGAAACTTTATGTAGGAGGTCTAATTTCTTTATCTGTTTGTTGAGTTAAAACTCTTTTCTGATTCTGGCATTTTGACTCTGTAATCGATACTCTGCACTTTAATACTAGTATTGTTTCTGATTCCCCTGTAGACTCAGACCCATAAGGGTTATGACTCCTCCAATTGTGATAAGTTGGGTATCTGTGTTGAGTGTTAAGTTGACTATGACGCATAAATTCTAGGTTTTTATCATGCTTAGTTTCCTAAGAATCATTTAGTAATCTGATCTGTACCGGTAATCTGTAAATATCTGAATATTTCTGATAAGGTTGAGATTTCCAGTTTTGACATTGTCTAAGGAGTGTAATCCTCTGGGTGTCAATCTGATGTTGATTTCGGTCTTCGGGATTGATACTTAGGGGAATTTGTCTCTCAAGCAAGGTCTAATGGAAACCAAGTTTTTGTTTATCTGCACTCGCTCCCATCACTCAACTGTATCCTATCGATCGAGTCTTCGACCTATAAATAGGAATCCTATGAATGTAAACATGTGTTTGAGACGTGTTATGTTTGATGGTTGCAAGCGGATGCAAGTGGTTGCTAGTGGTTGCTCGTGGATGCATATACAAACACTAGGCATTAGATCGGCTCGAATACACTCTCATACTGCATATGGATGTGTGAGCATTTTCAATTTCTGTGGATGCAAAATGATTGACCCATCGCATGGATGTTGCATATGAATGAATGGTTGTCACTCATACAAGAATGATATGGATCAAATAGGAAAATTGCATACATGTTGGACGCATGGCACTGACATAATTCGCATTAAGGAGGTCAACTGAATCAGTGGACCGCCTTATCTTTGTATTAGACAAGGAACATATACACACACTTTTGCATATGTTCATACAGCATTAGAAGTTTTCTAAGGACAATGGATGCTTGTGGATGATGGTTGAGTAGATGGATGATTGTATGGTAGGACACATTCTTCTTAACTTGAAGATTTCGGGGACGAAATCCTTTAAGGAGGGGAGAATGTAACACCCCGTATTTTCTCTAAACGTAAGTAACAAATCAGAGAATAATTAATTACAGAATTAAGAATCAAGGGAAACGGGTTAAGCCATTGGATTCGTCTCGGAATTCTGCTTGAAATAAAGTCCGAGTTTGCGTAAAACGGATACCGTATGAGGAAGATATGGACGAACGAAGTTTGGTGGCTAAATAGAAAAAAAAGGATTGCACTGGCGCACTTGGGAAGTGCGCCAGTACAAATTTACATTGGCGCACTTCCCAAGTGCGCCCAGGCCGAGAGAAAACCTGCACAGCTTTCTAGTTTGACCCTGGCTGGCCCGGTCGGGTTCTGGTCGAATTTCTGAGCTCTGCTGTGTCACTAGGGCTAACTTGTCACTTTATGATTGGCTTGTCTTGAGATGGATGGCCTTGATTAACTCTAGCTTCATTGACGACTCTAATTAGTATGAAACCCTATATAAACAGCCCCTAGCCCCATTCTCTTTACACCATTCTTCTCTAACCTTATGCTGCACAATTTCATTCCTATACTCTGCCTCCGTTCTTATTAAATAAAATAATGGCGTTGTTACTCTGCTGGAATCAAAACTTGGACTGATGCATCTTCTTCCAACCTAAATAGAATTAAAAGCTAAATCAAATCTCAAATCAAAGTTTAGATCTACAACAACAATTAAAGTGGAGTAATTCAACATTTCTGCATTAACAATAGTTTATTATCCTTTCTTAAAACCACGAAATGCAAGTACAGTTATTTTCCGATATAAACTTTAATTATAATTGTGACATGATTGTAAATCTTAATTTGAGGTTGTGTACGTTCTGTTCTGATATATTTTATTGTGTATCTCTTTCTTCTTTCTGTTCTATAGCCAGTCCACCACGAGCCTGCGCCACATCTCATAAGAGATTAACGCACAAATGCTGAACTTTGGGACAAATAATGAATGATGGCATAATTGGACATGGCTAATCTGTGACTGATGTTGTAAACTAGATTTAGATCTATGCATATTCTGTGAATTGGAAGAAGAGGAACCATTGTATGTTAACATGTGACTTGAGACTTTGGACGTAACGCATATTTTGAATTAAGATCTGTTATAATTTGAAGTTCTAGATTGTTGGGTATATTTTTATATAACGATTCATGACTTGAGATAAAAAGTGAATATGACTTAGGTGTGAAGATCTATATTAAGATTTGATAACTGTTAAATGTAAATAACACCTAAGTGGGAGATTTTTGAATATATGACATGCATGGAAATCGATGGCTGATTAACATAGAAATGTGTTTATTTTATGCTCTTATATTTTATCTTTTGTAAATAAATAAATGATACTTTGGGTATTTTTATGTGTATTTACAGATTGTCAAGTGAGGTCTCTTTCATTTCAAATTAAAGGCCAACTACAAAGAAAAAGCTACTTCCTTATGTCAACACCTTCTCAATCCCAAAAGAAGTTGCAGCCCACTGGTAAAGGCATAGGAGTTTGCGCAGAGAGACCTGAGTTCGATTCCCATCAATCTCCCTTTTCTTTTGCTGAACATTCACACTGCCTCCTCTGCCTTGAAAAATACATGGATTGGTGTCATATTATAAATATATACATATATTCATATGTATGTATGTATGCATGATATACACTAATAAAAGGAATAAACAAATTCTTATCATGGAAATCAATTCAGAACATTCATTTTTTTTTCAAATTCCAATTAGAAGAATTTCTGATAGAAATATTGCCAAGAAAAGATCAATTTTGAAGATTTTATCCCTTGTTGCCTTTGGAGTCTAATGAGTATCCTTGTTTGGAAGAATTAATCACATACAATCTGATCATCAATCAATCAATCAATTTGCCACATGAAAGATAGGGAAGATTTGGAAGATATTCACCGTGATTTGCTTTCCAATCAAGCTTGGTCAAGGAAGGCAAGAGATATGATATTACTTCTTGGGAAAAGAGGGCCATTTAGTCATTGATTTGATTAGGATTTGGTCTACATCTCTATAAATATACAAGATGTTCCATTGTAATTCATTCAATTTTCTATTCTGTATTCTCTTTTGTTCTAATAAAAGTCTTTTCTTTTCTAGCTTTATTGTTATTTTAATTTCATAACAATTTGTGTTATCTACCTAATTAGGTTTGGGTAGAATGCATATTGTTATTGCCTTTTATTACTGCTTGTTAGTGATTCACTGTTGATTAGTTTCAACAGGAATCCTACTTTTAATTTTTGTTATTGTTCTGGTTGTTATTCTCTTTTTCTAGTAATTGTTCGTTTTCTTTTCAATTGTTGAATTTGATACCGATTAGATTCAGAGTAATTTCAACAACATAAAAAAACAACAACTCCAAACTTCATCTAACTCGCCCAAGAATAAATAGATAATAATTTTTAAGAACACCTCCCTGTGTTCGACCCGTATGCTACACACCTGTATGCTTGCAGTAATTTAATTTAAATATCGCGCTTTTCTAATTCATAGGAAAGCGTCGATCAAGTTTTTGGCGCCGTTGCCGGGGAGGTAACGATTAAATTTTATTGTTTATTTAATATCTGATTCGTGTTAGTTTTTAATTTTGTTTTGCTAAAAAAAAAATCTCTTTATTAGTTGATTTTGTATCAAACATTGGTGCTAGAATCATCTAAACAAGAGAAGAGAAAAAATTTTCTTGCCACTTTTGTCTCTTAGTTTCTTTTCTTTAATCTCATCTATTCCTTCCTTCCCAATTTTTACATTTGTTTGTTCCCTCTTGCGAATTTATTCCTACTTTAGGCAAATAAAAAAAAAAGAACTTGCCAAATTTTCTTGACCTTATTTCCTTTTTTTTCTTTCAATTATTTATTTCCTTTTTATTTCTCAATCTCCTTCTTTTCTTTTATAAATTCTTCCTTCTTTTCAATTCTAAAGGAAAAAAAACCTTTCAATTTTTGCTTTATTTCTTTCCATCTTTCCATTTCTTTTCCCAATCTTCTACGTTCTCTTTCTTTTTTTACAAATCAGAAAAAAGAAAAAGAAAATTTTTGTCATTAAATTCTTCCCATTGTACAAATTCTTGCCATTTTCTTATAATTTCTTCTCACAAATCTCCTTCTGTTGCAAATCTCTTACCCTTTTAAAAAAAATAAAACAAATTTCTTTCTAAATTTTCTCATTGTTGCTGAATAATTCCATTACCCAAATTTCTTTCCATTTTGCAATCACCTTTTTAGTTTTCACATCTTTAATTTGCTTGCTATTTTCTCTTATTTCTTTCCTTTTATATAAAAAAAATTGCCACTTTTTCTTTTAATTTCTTACCAGTTTTTCAGTTTCTTTCCTTCATTTCCTTTCCTATTTTTTATACACCCCTTTCCTATTTCTTTCCTTTTTATTTCTCAATCCCATTCTCTTCTTTTACAAATTCTTTCTTCTTTTCAAACATATTAATAAAAAAAACAACTCTTTCCTTTTGCTTTTTCGTTCCCTGTTTTCAATAGAATCTCCTTCCCTCTTTCTCTTTTCATTTATTTTGTTTCCTTTTACTTTAGATTTATTTTCTTCTAATACTATTCCTTTCCATTTTTTCTGAAAAAACTCTTGATTGGCAGATTTGATGTTATTTATTGACATTGCAATCTCCAAAAACAAGAAAAAAATATCTTGCTAGTTTTGTCTTCTATTCCTTTTTTTTTCCTTAATCTCTTTCCTTGTTTTAACAATTTCTTAAAAAGAAAGAAATCAAAATCAAGATCAAGCGAAGGAAGGAAAACAAGCAGGACCGAAGTGGAGAAATTCAAAAGTCAAACAATTGCAAATAGTTGAAGTCGAATTGTTGGAGCGGTTGCACACCAAGTGGGGTGTGAACGCGCTAGCGCTACCCAATTTCACTGGAGGACTGCCGATCAAGGTGAGAAATTTTTAAACCTCTACAGGTGCTCTGTTGCAAAAGAAAAAAATATATAGACAATTGTTGTAAAAAAATTATGTAGGGGCAGCGGCTTGAATGTAAATTTTTTAATTTGTGCAATTAAATTGTGTGATTATTGTTATTTCTGCACTTTCTATTCATTCTGTTAAGGGCAATACCCCAATTCACATAAGGTGAGGGACTTCATCACCCTTTCCTTAGCCCACAAATTGCATTTCATCGTAGAATCTAACTAATAATAACGGTTAGACGTTGGACTTAAGGGAGTCACGGGCTCATCTAGGACTTAATTGTATTATGATAGTTGATTCATTTGGAACGAATTATTTCTCGGTGTCTAGACTACGGCAGAGAAATAACCGTTTATAAATATTACGGTGATTCGTAAATATTATATCGGTTGTTACTCTGAAGGTACTTAAACCTTCGGCTGCATTGCTAGGGTGATTCCTGGTGCACCGATAACTCCTGTCCGTTAACTGGCTGATAAATCTTTTGATCTAAGTAATCAAACGCGTCACTTTATAATTTTGGGTTAGGAGCCAATAAGGACAGAAAACTTCATTGTAGCTAATTTCTGTGCATGCATTTAACAATAATGAGTGAAAAAGGTGTTAGCCAGCAAAATTCTCCTAGGGGTTCTCGAATCAACCAAAATTTTCCAACCGAATTGGATCAGAATCGAGTAAATCAAAATTTTCCAAACTTTGGGAATCAAAATCAAATAAATCAAAATTTTCAAAATCTCAATATCCAAATGGATAGACCCTTGTCTCTTCGTGATCGATGTTATCCAACTAGGACCGTTCAACCATCTGTCATTGTGTTCCCACCAGCTGAAGGAAACAATTTTGAGCTAAAACATTCTTTTATCCAAGGGGTACCAAAGTTTACTGGGTCTGAAAATGCTTATGAATTTCTAAGTGAATTTGAATTGTATGCTTCCACAACAAAAATGCAACAACTATCTAACGAATCGATCAAGCTAAGGCTAATCCCATTTGCACTACTTGAAAGCGCTAAAAGATGGCTAAATTCTCTTCCACGACATTCCATAAGAAGTTGGGATGAATTTGTCACTACATTCTTGAAAAAGTTTTTCCCTTTCCACAAAACTCTAAAAATCCGAACCGAGATAAATCAATTTTGTCAAAACGAGGGGGAAACTTTTTCAAAATACTTTGAGAGATTCAACCAGCTATTATATAGTTGCCCTCATCATGGAATTCTAAAAGATCACTTATGTCAAATTGCATATGAAGGGCTAAACTATCAGAGTAGAACTCAACTAGAATCAATGTGTGGAGGAGATTTTATTTCTAAGACAGCCGATGAAGCTTGGCAATTCTTAGAAGATTATTCTGAATAGGACATGCAATGGGAATCAATTCGTGTTCCCATTCGTACTTCTACTAGAGGTGTACATGTCGTGGACCCAAATCAAATTCCTTTAGAAAATCAAACTCCTCAAGCCGGAGAAGGGTTACCCCACTATTACTCTCAGGACCATGCTAATGCCATAGCTCAAAATAATCCTTACTCATCCACATACAATCCTGGTTGGAGGAACCACCCAAATTTTTCTTGGTCAAACCCCAATAATTCGGCTAACCCATCTCACGTGCAACCCTTTATCCCCAACCCAAATTATCAAGCTCCACCGCCAATTTCTCAATACTCTCAAACAACATCTCAATCCAAACAACCTTATAGACACCGCAATTTTCAATCATCGAACCAATCTTCTCAGTCTTCTCAACCGTCACAAGAAATTGTGCGTTTAGAAAAACAGTTGAGCTCTTACGAAGCTAAAATAAACTCGCAAGATGCTAAAATGGACAAAATGATGAATATGATAAAGGAAATGGTGAAAAATAATGAGAGGGGAAAATTGCCGAGTCAACCTGAGGTGAATCCAAAATATAACTCTCGTGCGGTAAATTCTTGTGAGGACAAAAACCATAATCCAGTCAACGCTATTACAACCCTTCGATCTGAAAAGAGGATTGATAATAACGTGGGCGACCCCGACAAACCTTCTAACTCGACCCCAATCCCTAGTCTTGATGATCACCCATTGGCTTCGAATACCAATTCCTCTAAACCTCAAGTTTCCTTAAATGTTGGCAATCCCAACAATTCTTCTTCCAGTGTCGGCAAACCCGACCCACCTTCGGAAATTAATGTTGGCAATACCAACATACCATCTTCTACGACCTTACCACCTTCTATTTCCTTGGATAAACCTTCTTCCTCGAATGATGAAACTCATCACAGAGTTGAAAAACCAATAGCTCCATTTCCCCATAGGCTCAACAATAAGAAGAAAGCGGCAAATGTCGATAAAATCTTGGAAATTTTCAAACAAGTCCCTGTGAACATTCCCCTTTTAGACACAATCGAACAAATTCCTCAATATGCCAAATGTCTTAAGGAATTGTGCACACAAAAACGTGCAACTAATGTTCCAAAACCCGCCTTTCTAACTGCGAATACAAGCTCTACTCTTTCGATTCTTACCCTAGTCAAGTACAAAGACCCTGGCTGCCCTACGATTGATTGCAAAATAGGAAACACCCATATCTCTCGTGCCCTACTCGACCTTGGTGCCAGTGTCAATCTTCTTCCTTATACTGTTTATTGTCAACTTGGGTTAGGGGAAATTAAACCAACAAACATCACCCTTCAGTTAGCAGATCGGTCTGTCAAAAAGCCATTGGGAATTATCGAAGACGTCTTGATACAGATCGAACAGTTTTACTTCCCTGTCGATTCCATAGTTTTAGAAACAGAGCCTGTCTCAAATCCCAAAGTTCAATTACCGTTGATTTTAGGATGGCCTTTCTTAGCAACATCTAATGCTGTCATTAATTGTAGGAATGGTCAGCTTCGACTTTCCTTCGGGCACCTAACCATTGAGCTAAACATCTTCAATCTCAACAAACAACCTAGGGATTTTGAGACCGATGAAATCGACATGATTCAAACCATAGTTGACGAAACCTCTAAAGACACTTCTGAAGCCTTGAAAATGTGTCTGGAACATTTCGACTCTGATTTCGATGAACTTGAATACATTTCTGAACTGAATGAATTTCTTGACTTAAATCTTTCGTCTTCTGAATCTAACCAAGGAATGTTAACCAACGTTAACACTCAAGAACATCCTAAGTTAGATCTCAAACCCTTGCCACAAGACCTTAAGTACGCATACTTAGACTCCTCAAAAACTCTTCCCGTAATCTTGGCCTCTGATCTTACCGAGGACCAAGAAGAAAAACTCTTAGAAGTTTTGCGGGAAAATAAAGACGCCTTGGGATGGGAACTGAGCGATATAAAAGGAATTAGCCCGTCAATTGTGGAACATCGCATACACTTAGTTGATGAGGCTAAACCCATCCGTGAGGCTCAAAGGCGATTAAACCCAAACATGAGAGAAGTGGTCAAGGAGGAGATAATCAAATGTCTAGACAATAACATCATCTATCCCATCTCTGATAGTACCTGGGTGAGTCCGGTACAAGTCGTACCAAAGAAATCGGGAGTCACTATGATAAAAAATGAAAGTAATGAGCTCGTCCCAACAAAAATCAAAACAAAATGGCGTGTGTGTATCGACTATCGAAAGCTTAACTCAGCCACACGAAAGGACCATTTCCCCCTACCTTTTATTGACCTAATGCTCGAACACTTAGCGGGTCATGAGTACTATTGTTTTCTCGATGGATACTCTGGCTACAACCAAATCCCTGTTGCTTTAGAAGATCAACATAAGACCACCTTAACTTGTCCCTTTGGAACCTTTGCGTATCGTCGCATGCCTTTTGGTCTTTGTAATGCCCCCGCGACTTTCCAAAGGTGTATGATGAGTATCTTCTCTGATATGGTGGACGAATTCTTGGAAATATTCATGGATGATTTTTCAATCTATGGATCATCTTTTTCCCAATGCCTCACTCATTTAGAACTCGTCCTAAAACGTTGTAAGGAAAAATCACTCATGCTTAATTGGGAAAAATGTCACTTCATGGTAAAAAGGTGGATAGTTCTAGGTCATGTCGTCTCCAAAGATGGCCTTGAGGTCGATAAATCTAAAATCGATTTTATTGCTAATTTGCCTCCTTCTAAGTCTGTTAAAGATGTTCGTTCATTTCTTGGCCACGCGGGATTCTATAGAAGATTCATTAAGGATTTCTCGAAAATTTCAAAACCTCTCTCAAATTTACTTGGCAAAGACGTTAAGTTCGAATTCTCCAATGACTGCAAAACATCTTTTGAAACTCTTAAGTCAATCTTGACCACAGCTCCCATCATTCAACCTCCTGATTGGACTCAGCCCTTCGAACTTATGTGCGACGCTTCTGACTTTGCAGTTGGAGCCATCTTAGGTCAGCGTATCGATAAAATCCCTCGAGTCATTTATTACGCTAGCAAAACCTTAAACGAGGCCCAATTGAATTACTCAACTACTAAAAAGGAATTTTTGGCGGTTGTCTTCGCTCTTGAGAAATTCAGACCATATCTCATAGGATCCAAAGTCATAGTTTACACTGATCATGCTGCCATACGATATTTGCTTTCTAAGAAGGATGCTAAGGCTCGCTTGATTCGTTGGATCCTTCTTCTTCAAGAATTCGATATAGAAATACGAGATAAAAAGGGTTCTGAAAATGTCGTAGCTGATCATCTCTCTCGAATTGTGCACAAAAATGTTGATGACACCCAAATCGATGACTATTTTCCTGACGAACAAATTCTTTCCATCTCTAACACCCCTTGGTACGCTGACATTGTGAATTATCTTGTCACACAACAAACACCCGCTGAATGGTCGAAACAAGATAAACAAAAATTTGTCTCGAAAGTTCGAAATTTCTATTGGGACGACCCATATCTTTTCAAATACTGTCCAGACCAAATCATTCGAAGGTGTGTGCCCGATAATGAAAACCAAAGTATTCTCTCCTTCTCACATGACCATGCTTGTGGCGGTCACTTTGGAGCAAGAAAAACTACTGCAAAAGTATTGCAAAGCGGTTTTTATTGGCCCACACTCTTCCGTAACGCTTTCAAATTTTGCTCTAAATGTGATCGATGTCAAAGAAAGGGTCGAATCACTAAGCGAAACATGATGCCTCTCAACCCCATTTCAGTGATTGAGTTATTCGATGTTTGGGGCATTGATTTCATGGGACCATTCCCTAATTCATTTGGGAATCTTTACATCTTGCTTGCGGTAGATTATGTCTCAAAATGGGTTGAAGCCATTCCGACCAAAACCAACGACAACAAGGTTGTTGTCAAATTCCTCAAAGAAAACATCTTTTCACGCTTTGGCACATCTCGAGCTATCATTAGCGATAATGGCACTCATTTCTGTAATCGTGCTTTTGAGTCCTTGCTCAAGAAATACTCAATCACACACAAATTGTCAACACCTTACCATCCACAAACTAGTGGACAAGTAGAAGTTTCCAATAGACAAATCAAACAAATTCTTGAGAAAACCGTGAATTCCAATAGAAAAGATTGGTCCGTAAAACTGATTGATGCACTTTGGGCTTTTCGCACTGCTTATAAAACCAATCTAGGGATGTCACCATATCGATTAGTCTTTGGAAAGGCCTGTCACTTACCTCTTGAATTGGAGCATCGTGCCCTTTGGGCCATAAAATTTTTGAATTTTGACTTAGAGAAAGCCGGCTCACACAGGAAGTTACAAATTTCTGAATTAGAGGAATTAAGAAATGAGGCGTATGAAAATGCGAAAATCGACAAAGAAAGAACCAAAGCCCAACACGACAAAAACATACTCCGTAAGGAATTCAACGTAGGTCAAAAAGTTCTTTTATACGACTCTAGACTTCACTTGTTTCCAGGAAAACTCAGATCTCGATGGACTGGACCTTATGTCGTGAAAACAGTATATCCTCATGGAGCGGTTGAAATTGAAAATCCTAGGGATGGAAAAGTCTTCAAAGTAAACGGTCAACGACAAAAACCATTTTTGGAATTCGAGCAATATGACGAAGACGACCCTATCGATCTGCATGAGCCTGATCATCCACCATGAAATCAGGTGGTACACGTTCTTTTTCTGTTATTTTTCTTTTTCATTTTTTTCATTTTATTTTTGTTTTTCTGCCTTAGACAGTTGGGACACTGTCTCAATCAAGTGTGGGGGGGGGGAGGGGAGTCTGCATTGCATTCTTTTGATTTTTCTTTCTTTTCATGTAGGACCATCATACATTTTATATCGTAGTAACATACCATATATTTTTTTTAAATACGACTCATTTTCAATTGATACAACAAAATAAGTTTACAATTTTTAGCCAGTTGATAGTATTTTTTTCTCTCAACTTAGATCGAATAAGAAATATAATGAAAAGTTTAATTTTGAGGGATAATAGTGTAACCGGTACATAGGGAGAGTCTAAGGTGATGGCCATGAAATCTATTCGATATTGTAGACTTTGTTTAAATAAGTGGAGGAATTAAAATACTTATAATGGCTTGTCAAATCTTTAAAACTAAGATATGCTAAGTTGAATTCGCTTAACTCTCTTTTTTTGTGCTTATAAATTCAATAATAATAATAATAATCCAAGGGTAATCAACATTGCTTGTATATCGAGCGTTGGTGTGCAAACCCGCCAAGCTCTATCCGACATGTTGTTGACAAAGTCAGCGTTGGAATATCTTGGTCTCATTTTATGAGATTGGACACCTAAGGATTACCGACACGTTGTTGACAAAGTCAAAGTCGGCCTGCACAATCCGCCAAGCTCTTTACCCACTCTCTGTTAGTCCACGAGGCAGTGCATGGGTGGTAAACCTTGGTCTTCTAAGTTAGGTGTATGTACTTAATCATAAATTTTAAATTTTTATAGAATAATGAAAATAAGCGATGATGCCCAAACACTTCTTGACTTTATTGATTTGACTAGCCATACATGAGAAAATAATAATACCACTTTGCAAACTGTGCCAAGCAAACTAAGAATCTATTTCATGGCTGCACTATGTTATCGACCGAACTTACTGGCCAAACTGGAATTTAACATTTGAAAACTTGATTTATATTGAAAATTTGTGACAAGTTGAGGTATCTGAAATAAAATCAACTGATTAGAAATTATTAACTTAATTTGTTGTACCACTTTCCTGAAATAAGTCGTGTTTTCATTTTTCGTTTTTATTTGCATATGTCCATTGCATTCATGTAGTTTCATTAGAATCATAGCATACTGCATTTGGATTTTGTGGGTAGTATCCACTGAAAACCCTCACGAGACACCACTCGTCCTACTAGGGACACCTAGAGGTTTAACGGCTTGTTGCATACGCTCAATGCAATCGTGTTTCCTACGAAAGTGTGACCTATCTAGTTTAGTTTTTCATTTCTTATTTTACTCGAGGAGAGTAAAAGATAAGTGTGTGGGTATTTGACTAACATAGAAATGCATTTATTTTATGCTCTTATATTTTATCTTTTGTAAATAAATAAATGATACTTTGGGTATTTTTTTGTGTATTTACAGATTGTCAAGTGAGGCCTCTTTCATTTCAAATTAAAGGCCAACTACAAAGAAAAAGCTACTTCCTTATGTCAAACCTTCTCAATCCGAAAAGAAGTTGCAGCTCACTGGTAAAGGCATAGGAGTTTGCGCAGATAGACCTGAGTTCGATTCCCGTCAAGCTCCCTTTTCTTTTGCTGAACATTCACACTGCCTCCTCTGCCTTGAAAAATACATGGATTGGTGTCATATTATTGATATATACATATATTCATATGTATGTATGTATGCATGATATACACTAATAAAAGGAATAAACAAATTCTTATCATGGAAATCAATTCAGAACATTCATTTTTTTTTTCAAATTCCAATTAGAAGAATTTCTGACAGAAATATTGCCAAGAAAAGATCAATTTTGAAGATTTTATCCCTTGTTGTCTTTGGAGTCTAATGAGTATCCTTGTTTGGAAGAATTAATCGCATACAATCTGCTCATCAATCAATCAATCAATTTGCCACATGAAAGATAGGGAAGATTTGGAAGATATTCACCATGATTTGCTTTCCAATCATGCTTGGTCAAGGAAGGCAAGAGATATGATATTACTTCTTGGGAAAAGAGGGCCATTTAGTCATTGATTTGATTAGGATTTGGTCTACATCTCTATAAATATACATGATGTTCCATTGTAATTCATTCAATTTTCTATTCTGTATTCTCTTTTGTTCTAATAAAAGTCTTTTCTTTTCTAGTTTTATTGTTATTTTAATTTCATAACAATTTGTGTTATCTACCTAATTAGGTTTGGGTAGAATGCATATTGTTATTGCCTTTTATTACTGCTTGTTAGCAATTCACTGTTGATTAGTTTCAACAGGAATCCTACTTTTAATTTCTGTTGTTGTTCTGGTTGTTATTCTCTTTTTCTAGTAATTGTTCCTTTTCTTTTCAATTGTTGAATTTGATACTGATTAGATTCAGAGTAATTTCAACAACATAAAAAAAACAACAACTCCAAACTTCGTCTAACTCGCCCAAGAATAAATAGATAATAATTTTTAAGAACACATCCCTGTGTTCGACCTGTATGCTACACAACTGTATGCTTGCAGTAATTTAATTTAAATATCGCGCTTTTCTAATTCATAGGAAAGCATCGATCAATGGCTATATTTGGTATAATTCATATGTGAATCTTTTGTACTAGGCAAGTTTAACTAAAATTGGGACATGTGTTATATGGTAAATTATGACCATAATCTGTGCCATGTAAATTCAATGCAAACGTGGGGTATATGATCATTTTGTGAATCATGACAATTATTTAGGCATGCAAACTTAGGCTAAATTTATAATTAGGCAAGATATGTCAATGAAACTTTAAGGAACGATTAAATCTGTTATATTGCCTAATCTGCTAGTTCTGTTATATTGCCTAAACTGCTAATTAGATTGAATTGCCTAATCTGCAAATTATGTTAAATTGCCTTATCTACTAGATCTGCTAAATCGCCTAATCTGCAAGATCTGTTATCTGTTTAATCTGTTGAATGGCGTAATCTGTTGGAACTGAAATGCTGAAATTTGATGTATGTAAATCTGTAGGCTCGATTTAAAAGTGAGCAAAACTTGTTAATAGAACCTCGAATAATCTTCTGTAACTTGTACAGAAGTTAATATGTTAAATTAGCATGATTAGTCTGATATTAGCATAGTCTGTGAATGAATGCATTGGCTAAACATGAAACATGACTGACTCGAGGTTAGAATGAGTTTGCGGCGTAATCCTGCCCGGAACCGCCCGGCACATCCAGTGGCCGCAAACAATAGGTTCTAATGTGAGAAGTTAGTCATAACGTTCTTGAAACCCGAGGTTAGACTCAGTTTGCGGCAGAAATCAGCCCGGAACCAACCGGCCTAACCATTGGCCGCAAACTGTCAGTCTAATGTGAGAGGTCTGCGCGTTAATTTTTAATTGATACAAATCTAAGATAAATATGATGTCTAAAACGTGTTGGGTGGATAAGGTTAAAGCCAATTGGACTAATGAATTCAACAAACCCATTTCGTGAATCTGTAGGCCCAATTACAAAGTTAGACAAATCTCTAAATCTGTTAAATCCGTATATCTGATCCGTTAGTCTGAAAACTTGTCTGATCTGTGAACTAGTTGATCTGAACTCTGTATGTCTGAACTTGTAAACAAGTTAATCTGAAATCTGTTAGTCTGGGGACACATGCTTAGGAGGGAAATTACTTGTGTCATCTGTTGTTTGGGACCCATATTAGTCAATAACCCTTTCTGGTATCAAAACTTTGACCCAACAGTAGGTAGGGTCCGTGCATGCTTACTGAACTAATTATAAGTGGTTCATTCTGATAATGGCGAGGGGTATTGATGGTGTGTTCCAACTGGGTCATGTGCGTGCATGGATCCCAGTCTGCCTCTGAGGATGTAAGACGTCGTGACATCTGTAAATAGGTCTGTGCCAATTGGTTGTCACTTTAGGGAGTGATACACCCTACTGTGGGGCCGGCATAGGGTATTTATGTATTAGGGACCCAATCACTTGGGTAGGGTTTAGGGTACACTTAGTTCTGTCCTATTCTTTTGGTACCGTCTGTTTCTATTGGGTGGTAACACCTGTCTGTTTTTGCGTGGTACCGTCTATTTGGGTTGTAAAGGCCCATTAACTAGTGTACACCTAATTCTGCATTCTGTTTCCGTATGGATTAATCTGCTTCTGTACCTTCTGTTCGGGTGGTAAAGGCCCATTATTAGCATTCTGTTTCTGTCTGTTTCTGTTGGGGTGGTAAATGCCCATTACTAGCATTCTCTTCTGTGGAAATTATTCTGTTCCCGTTTCTGTTTCAGTTTTGACATTGGGGTGACACCTAATCCTGTTATACTAGTATTAGTGCAGAGAAATGAAAAGTAATATTATTCTATTTCTTCTGTTTAACCTAAGTACATCTGCTGCTCCTGTTACTGTTATCTCTTATCCAGCTTATTTTCATGTCATAATTATTATTATCTGTTCATATGCTGAAAGTCGCTGGACTTGCCAGACTTTATGTCTGACCTTGCTTGTTTTTGCCCCTTTTTCTTCTGTTCCCCCTAGGTTTTCCGAGGAGGGAATACTTTAGCTTGATCTGGATTTCTTCTGCTTGAAGTACTTAGAGTGCTCAAAGTGTGGCTTGACTCCTTATGGCAGCTTCTGTGGGGATTATGATTTTAAAGTTTTGTACTCTGATGATTTTCTGAACAAGACTGATATTTATATACTTGAGTTTTTGGTAAAGATGTAACCAAACTGATTTCTGTTCTCCGCTGTAATAAAGTTATAATTTCTCAAGTATTGTTTATCTGTCTTGTTAATTTCTGTTCTGTTTACTAAAACGCTCCACCAAAGTTAAGGCATTCCCTTTGTGAGTGTCCTAAACGGAGGTGGGGTGTTACAAGAGGTAATAGTAATGAAGCATCATATAGCAAACTATTCAAATTTCCACAACATCCTGAAAGGTCATCCAACAAATACCAAAGTTTGTACATAAGGCCTCACTACAACCCTCATAGAGCATTCAAGCAGCGGAAATAGAAATACTAGATAGTAATAAAATTGGTACGCCAGCCTCCTGCTCACCTCTGCACAACAGCATCGTCCACACTAATCACCTATAACATGCTACTTAGTCTTCTCATCCACAACTGGTTGAATAGCCCAACATAATAAAAGAAGACATAAAACCTTGAGTCAGACAACAGTCTTAGTAAGCCATAAAATAGCTAACAAACTTCAACAATAAAGTACATGAGAATGGATAGATAAACATACAAATCTACCCACATCATCAGAGAAGAACTCAACCCAATCTCTCCCACATGAGATAGTGATAGCCTTTACGATAAACAATTCAACCATTCATCCATGGAGACCAAAACACCCATTCAATCATGGTAATCACTCATAACATCCATATTATAATTATCTCATGTAAACCATCCTAATCGAATTCAACATCCCTCAAGCACAAGCCTTAGAGGCCTAAACCAATATCAGACAAGCACTTAAGGAACATCTCCAACGGTATTGGACAACCTACATGACACGGTACAAATAGAACAACCAATCATGCAATACTGAATATGGCTATCAATGCCAATCCTGCTTCGAAACCATTATTAATCGTACGATGGACCATCACAACTGCCATATGTCAAGGGCTGATGGTAACCCAAGTTCTAGCAAAACTTTATACGCCATCATGACTAGTACGTTTGTCTCTCAAATCTAGATAACTAGGCCCTTCACGACTGCCTAAGGTACGAGGCATTTCACAATTGCCCAAAGTGCCCATGCTTTGAGTCTGCTAGAACTTGCGATAACAATAATCTCTTAGCCTTCTCATCTCTATTCGTCATCACCGGTGACTATTCTCAAGCTCAAATCCCACTCGAGTAACCATTATCCACAACCCAACACCTTTTGAGTTGTCTGCACATTCGTTGTTTTTCACCAATCAACGAGCACATCACATCACTTCGAACATCCACTTCTGGACTCTCGTCGAAGCCATTGTCATCGTCGAACCGAACAACATCAATATAAGGCTCAATATAGTCCATAGCATTCATCCACATTAGCTAATGAATCCAACCATAGCACTTAGGCCATCAACCACAACCTTTAAAGGTGCTGCAGGAACTCATTCCGACTAACCAGGATAGGACTGACCCTGAACGACCGACCCTCTTCGGGAACCACATTAATATCCTTACCGACCACACAGTTAACGTGAGTCCACCACGACCGACCGAGCAGATCCGGGGACCGACTAGCTCCACCTCATATCATGTCCCTCTCATTTGCTAACACCCGTCGACCAGGTATGGACCAAACCCTGTTTATTTCTACTCAGCACTGTATTGCGTGCGACCGGGATTGCATGACCGACCCCCTACTCAAGACCGATCCACCTCCTCACTTGTTGCCAAGACAGAATCCTCAATCAAGATCTAAACGACTGACCAGGTTTGGATGACCGACCAGAGTCTAACTTGTTTCCCAAGACACGCACGCCTTGAATGCATGATCGACCAGGTCTGAATGACCAGAAACCTGCACTTATACATTTAAGCTTCAACTTTGAACAAAACTTCGCCAATCGACACAATCGACTAAACCAACTCAACCTATCCATTCAACACAATCATGAACATGTTATAAAACCACTAATATCACCATTTTGACAATTAGACCAATAGTTATACGAAATTCACCAAAATCACGATAAATGTAAATATGAACAAAACTATAGATCAAACTTGCGTGTACACATGAAATGGCATAGGAATTACCAAATTAAACTTGCTAAAATAGATTATAGGGTGATTCATGTGAAAATGGACTTATAAAGGCATAGATCTATGATAAAACACTTAAATATGATGAAAATCATGATCAAACATTTATATACTTCATTGAATCCATGTGAGAGATGTAAATCACTCACCAATTCTCCAAAATAAGCTAAAATCGATGAAATAAGAATCCGGACAGCAAGCACCTAGCAATAAACGCCTTGATATGATTAACTCTTGCTTCAATTGATGTAGATCTAGCCCACAATGGGGTAGATCTATGATTTCTCTCCTTGGATTTGGATTTTTAATGGTGGCAAGGTGTTAGAGGAAGGGGGAGCTCGAGGCCACCTAATGAGAGAATGGGGAAGTAAACTATTTCCCATACCTTTTACCCTTTATTTATAGTTTGCATCAACCCACTAATTGGGCCTTCTCAAATCAGCTCAATTTGGCTCAAAATTCTGAATAGCCAATTGAAAAACCTTAAAATAATGATTCCTTCCAAACCACTGAGCCAAATCTTTAACGTAAAGGCAATCATCAATTCCTTTCCGATGGTATAGGTCCCACCCTCTCATTCGACCTAAGTCAAAAGTTATGCCCTCTACAAGACTGACAGGGGAAAAATGGTCACAAACAAAATTGGAAAAAATTATGGACATGTCTCACATCCCCATAAGAAACATATCAAAATATGAGAATGATCCAACCCTCAGGGAATAAAAATAAAAATATTTTACGATCTTTCGATATGTAAAATGCGGGCTGTTACATTCTTCCCCCTTAAGAATTTCACCCTCGAAATTCCAATCAAACACAACAATTATGAATGCCTATCATCCATGAGAAGACAATCCTATCATCTAAACTAGCAACCATCAAGCCATGCATCCATAGATTATTCTAGCACGCGGAATTCTATCAACAACAACAAGAAACAACGATGAGATGATATCAAAGGGTCCTACTGATAAAGAGTTCTAGATGAGTCCCCCTCATTCTCTCTTCCATCTCCCACGTGCAATCGTCTCCATCTTCACTCCATTGTACCTTGGCTAGTTTAACTGTCTTCCTCCTAAGTTGTTTCGTGTCACTCCCCAGATCACGAAGTGGCTTATAAGGTTTCACAATAGCGGTATCTACTTATAGATCTTCATACTGCTCTGGAGATACCACCACATTCGAATCCAGCACGAATTTCCGTAGAAACGAAACATGGAACACACTACGCACACTTAACATATTCTCGGGTAAACCCAATCTATATGCGAACTTTCAAATTCGCTCGGCTATCGAGAATGATTCGAAAAACCTGGGAGCTAACTTTACTTTGTTTCCGAATCGAACCACATGCTTTAATGGTGAAATCTTTACGAAAACCATATCGCCTACGTCGAATTCCAAGTCCTTACGACGCTTATCGGTGTAACTCTTCTAACGATCTTGGGCTGCCTTCATTCGTTGCCGAATGATCTTGATACAATTCGAGGTCTCTCTAATCTTCTCTTGCCCAAGTACCAACTTATCTCCAGTTTCTAACCAGCATGTTGGAGAATTGCACGGTCTCCCATACAACACCTCGTATGGTGCCATCGTAATTCTAGACCGGTAACTATTATTATGTGCAAACTCAACTAGATGCAGATAGTCTTCCCAATATCCTCTGAGTCTAACACACAAGCCCTCAGGAGATCTTCCAAAACTCGATTGACTCTCTCGGTTTGACCATCAGTTTGAGGACGGTACACCATAAAAAAACACAACTCGGTTCCCAAAGCTTCTTGCAAACTCTTCCAAAATCCACTCGTAAATAATGGATCTCGGTCACTCACTATGCTTTTCGGGATACCATGGAATCGAACTATCCATTTTACATAAAGTTCATCCAATTTCGATGTCGTCCTAGTCGATTAAACAAGAATAAACCTTGTACTTTTGGTCAAGCGATCCACGATGACCCAAATCCCTTCGTTTCCTGCCCTAGTTCTAGGTAGTCCATCGATATCTTCTCCTACTTCCATGTAGGGACTTTCAATGGCTGAAGTAAACCTCTCATCTTCTTCTATTCAGTTTTCACCAACTAATAGCTCATGCACTTGGAATGAACTTTCTGATATCTCGCTTTATCCCTTCCCAGTAGTAGACTCGCTTCATGTCCTGATACATCTTATTGCGACCGTGATGAATCGTTAATTTCGAGTGATGACATTCTCTCAGAACCTCATCTCTCAATCCATCGATCTCAGGACTTGCTTTCGAAGCCAACCTTCTCGATCGACCTCAAACTCTCTATCTTTTGATTCCAGTTTCTGGATAAACTCGACATGCTTTGCATCTTTCTTTTGGCTCTGCCAATCCTTTGGATGAGAGTAGGTCTTACCGACAAGCTTGCCAACATTTCAGGTTCCAACTCACAACTTGGCCTGAAATCGAACCTTCCCAAGTACTCGAGGCTTTTCCATTTCGAAAATATCACTCCCAAACTTGTGTGTCTTTGAATCAACTCATATGCAACATCATTCCCTTTGTCAGGAGTATAGGTTATGCCAAAATCATATGGCGCCAAAAACTCTAACCATCGTTGTTGCCGAAGATTCAAATCCTTTTGGGAGAAAAGATACTCCAATGAATTGTGATCCGTAAAAAACTCGAATTGAACTCTCAATAGGTAATGTCTCCACATCTTCAGATCAAAGACAATCCCGCCAACTCCAAATCATGAGTTGGGCAATTCTTCTCATGCGGCTTTAGCTGTTGACTCGTGTAGGCCACAACCTTATCCTTTTGCGTTAGTACCGCTCTGAGTCGAGTACCATAGCATCGATATATACCACCATCTCTTCATTCCCACTCAGAATGGTCAATAAAGGAGCTTTTGTTAGTCAAAAGCTTGTTCACACTTTGCATTCCATGTGAACACTTGGTTCTTCTTCGTCAATCCTATCAACGGTCCAGCTGCCTTGGAGAAATCCATGATAAATCGTCAGTAATAACCAGCCAATCCAAGGAAACTCCAAACATTTGTCGCATTCTTAGGCCTATCCTAGTCCTGGATTACTGCTACTTTAGCGAGATCAATTGATATCCCATTTCCAGAAACAACATGACCTAAGGACCTAACTTCACACTTCTAGAAGTAACATTTTGAAAATTTAGCTCTCCGCTGATACTTTCGCAAGATTTCCATCACAACCCTCAAGTGCGTCTTGTGCTCATCCTCATTCTGAGAGTAAACCAGAATGTCATCCACGAACACAAGCACAAACTTGTTCAACTGATCTCTGAAAATCCTATTCATAAGATCCACAAAGTACGTTGGCGCGTTAGTCAACCCGGATGGCATTACCAACCATTCGAAAAACCTGGATGGTGTCCTAAAGGCAATCTCTGATACACTATCCTTAGCCACCCTCAAGTGGTGAAATCCCATTGCTAAATCCATCTTAGAAAACACTTTGGATTCGTGAAGATGATCGAATAAGTCATCTATCCTTCGTAACAGATAATTGTTCTTTTTAGTCTCCTTGTTCAGCTCACGATAGTCCACACATAATCTTAACGATCCATCTTCCTTGGTTGCAAACATGACCGGTGCATCCCATTCAGAAACACTTCTCCGAATGAATCCCTTTCCTAGAAGGTCACGAACTTGCACCCCCAACTCTTTCTATTCCTTAGGCTCCATCCGCTTAAGAGGCATAACGTTTGGTCCAGCACCCTCGACCAAATTGATCCTAAACTCGATCTCACGATGCGGCGCCAACCCTTTGAACTTGTCAAAGGCATCTTCATACTCATTAGCGATCAGCACAGATGATAAGTCTTCCTATGGAATCCCAAGCGAATATAAATAGCTCATGAAGACACCCTCTTCGCACTTACATCTAAGCAACACCTTTCGCCCTTCTACATCCATGACTCTCACCTCTAGCTTCTCGCAATTCACCCTTGCCGCATAACTCTTGAGCCAATCCATGCCCAAGATGATCCCAAACCTAGCGAAGTTAAGAACAAAGCAAACACACACAAAAGAGCAACCATGACTCGGCAATACTAGACCACGACATATCACGCAAACATTAGACGAACCCCCAACTGGATTAGTCATGATCAATGGTCTATCACAAATTTCGGGTTCTAAACCCAAACGACACACATGTTCATTGCAAATGAATGAATGTGATGCTCCAGTATCAAAAAGCACATGAACTGAAATACCATTAACAGAAAGAGCACCTTGCACCATGTCACCCTTTCCCTTTTCCTCAGCAGTAGGGGCCTTTGAAGAAGATGGCATGACTTTCAAAGTGTATGCCTTCATAACCTGCTTGCCCTTTGCTGATTCTAGACTATCCTTCTTGAGATGTCTAGTCTTGCCACAATTGTGACACTTCCTCTCAACCTTTGGATTCTTGCATGCGTTGGCAAAATGGCCTTTTTGTTGGTAATTAAGTCAAACAGACTCACTCATCGGCTTCTAGCCATTCTTCCCTTTCTATTATTGTTGCTCCCTCTTCTTGTTATTATCACCCTGTTGTGGCTTCTATTCTTTCTTGGCTGCAACAATAGACACCTTCTTAGGAAACAAACTTCCATACCTCAAAGCCTTCTCGACGACCTTCTTAAAGCTATAATCGAGGTGATCCACAAGCTGATTCCTAAGATATTCATCCAAGCCCAAGACAAACTTCTCATTCTTTTGATAAGGAGTATCCACATAAAAACGGGCATACTTAGACAAAGCCATGAAGTCAGAAATATAGTCAAGAACTAGGCGACCATTCTATTTAAGCCCCACGAATCTCTTAAATAGAATTGACTTTTTCATGGTGGAGATAAACATTGCTTCAAATTTATCTTGGAATTTCTCCGATGAAATCTCCTCTTTTGGAGTCTCGAGTGTACCAGAATTCCACCCTTCCATGGCCTTGCCTTGCATTTGCCTTGATGCAAGCTTTCTCTTTATTGCATCCTCAATACCCAAGTCTCCAAAGATTCGGACACATGAATCCATCCACCTCTGGACCACTTTAGTTGGTTCAATTCCCTTGAATGGTTTTCCCCTAGGGGCATAAAGTCCTTTTAAAACTTTGTAAAATCAACTACTCTAAGACTCGCACACGTACATCTACTATTGCTACCATGGCTTCAAACATGGCCGGGTAATTTGGTTTACCGCCATTTCCCTCTCTGGTATTAGCTCCCCTAGTAGCGTGTCTTGATTCCCGTCTACTCATTCTAAATCTGCAATTTAGAATAATTAGCCACTTCCAAGAAAAACTGCTAAAGAGATACAACCGCTACTAGTTTATATGCTAATACATATAGTAAGCTTCCAACTAAAATCTACAAGTACGTCTCTCATACGTAATTATGTCTTAAAACTTTGGCTAAATTCATTAACCAGAGCTCTGGTACCAAATTTGACGACCGCCCACAACCCCTACACTTAATAAGTGGAATAATGAGCTGAAAGGTGTGCACGTCAGCTATGGACGATCATCATAGTAGGTAAACACAAATGGAAACTGTTGTAGAACACACAACACAAGGATAAAGTATAATAGAACATATACAACAGGTAATAGTAATGAAGCATCGTATAACAAACTTTTTAAACTTTCACAACATCCTGAAATGTTATCCAACAAATACCAAAGTTTATACATAAGGCCTCACTACAAACCTCATAGAACATTCAAACAGCGAAAACAAATATACTAGATAACAAAAAGCTGGTACGCCAGACTCCTGCTCGCCTCTGCACAGCAGCATCGTCCTTACTAATCACCTGTAACCTGCTACTTAGTCTATCCATCCAAAACTGAATAAATAGCCCAAAGTAATAAAATGGGACATAAAACCTTGAGTCGGACAACAGCCTTAGTGAGCGACAAAACGACTAACAAACTTCAACAATAAATTATATGAGAATGGATAGATAAACAAACTAGTCTAACCACATTATCAGAGAAGAACTTAACCCAATCTTCCCCACATCGGATAGTGATAGCCTTTATGATAAACAATTCAACCATTCATCCATGGAGACGAAAACACCCATTCAATCATGGTAAGCAATCATAACATCCAGATTATAATTATCTCATGTAAACCATCCTAATCGAATTCAACATCCCTCAAGCACAAGTGACAAAGGCCTAAACCAGTATTAGACAAGAACTCAAGGAACATCTCCTTCGAAGTTGGACAACCTACATGAGACGGTACAAACAGAACAATCAATCATCCATGACTGATTCTGACTATCACTGCCAATCCTGCTTCGAAACCATCGTTAATCGTATGACAACCCATCATGACTACCATATGTCAAGGGCTAATGGTAACCCCAGTTCTAGCACAACTCCATACGCCATCATGACTCGTATGTTTGTCTTTTCAAATCTCGACAACTAGGCCCTTAATGAGTTCCTAAGGTACGAGGCCCTTCACGACCGCCTAAAGTACCCTTGCTTTGAGTCTGCTAGAACTTACGAAAATGATAATCTCTTAGCCTTCTCATCTCTAGTCGTCATCACCGACGACTATTCTCAAACTCAAGTCCCACTCGAGTAACCATTATCCACAACCCAACACCTTTTGATTTGTCTGCACATTCGTTGCTTTTCACCAATCAACAAACACATCAAATCACTTCGAACATCCCCTGCTTGACTCTCGCCGAAGCCATTATCATTATCGAACCGAACAACACCAATTTAAGGCTCAATATAGTCCATAGCATTCATCATCATTCGCTAAGGTAGCTAATCATAACATTTAGGCCATCAACCACAGCATTTAAAAGTGCTGTAGAAACTCATTCCAACCGACTAGGATAGGATCGGCCCTGAACGACCGACCACCTTCGGGAACCACCTTGATATCCTGACCGACTGACCCAGTTGAAAATTCCACCAATATCACCAATTTGACAATTCCACCAATAGTTATGTAAAAATTCACCAAAAATCACCATAAATGTAATATGAACAAAACTATTGATCTAACTTGCATATACACATGAAATGGCATAGGAATTACCAAATTAAACATGCTAAAATATATCATAGGATGATTCATGTGAAAATGGACTTATAAAGGCATAGATCTATGATAAAACACTTAAATATGATGAAAAACATGATCAAACCTTCATGTACTTCATTGAATCCATGTGAGAGATGTAAATCACTCACTGATTTTCCAAAATAAGCTAAATTCGATGAAATAAGAATACGGACATCAAGCACCTCGCACCAAATGCCTTGATCCAATGAACTCTTGCTTCAATGCATGTTCATCTAGCCCCGAATGGTGTAAATCTATAATTTCTTTCGTTGGATTTTGATATTTAATGGTGGAAAGGTGTCAGAGGAAGAAGGAGCTCAAGGCCACCTAATGAGAGAATGGGGAAGTAAACTATTACCCATACCTCTCACCCTCTATTTATATTTTTCATGAGCCCACTAATTGGGCCTTCTCAAATCAGCCCAATGTGGCTCAAATCCCTAAACAGCCAATTGAAAAACCTTAAAACAGCGATTCCTCCAAAATTACTGAGCCAAATCTTTAATGTAACCACTCTACAGAAAGGCAATCATCAATTCCTTTTTGATGGAATAAGTATCACCCTTTGATTCGACATGAGTCAAAAGTTATGCCCTATACAAGACTGACAAGGGCAAAATGGTCACAAACAAAATTTGTAAAAATTGTAGACATGTATCACATCCCCATAAGCAACATATCAAAAGATGAGAATGATCCAACCCTCACATAATAAAAATAAAAATATTTTACCATCTTCTGGTACGTAAAATGTGGGCTGTTACAAAATACCTCAATATATGCCATAAATATCGAATAAAAACAAAAGAAAGTGAGAAGTTTGACCATGAAGCAGAAACAAAAACCTACAACTTCTAATCAACTTGAAAAATCTTGGTCAGCGACTAATTTTGTAGCGACCCAGCGGGTTTCGACCCCGAAAATCGACATAAAATCACCATGTCGACTATTCAAGCATCGAAAACACTGGATTGTCATGAGAAAGAAATTAGAGGGTGAGAAAAGAAAGAAAGAAATGTTAGAATAGAAGAAAGAAGAAGAACACATCAGAATCTCACCGCGAAACGAATAAAATATAATAAATCTTTTTATATAAAAGAATTGTATATTCATACCAATCATCGGAGTACAACATATATCAGTCACAGCGGAAAACTATCTGTATATTACTAGCGGTGAAGCCTCCTGCTTCTAGCTCCTGAAAACTCTAAGCGAATATAACCTGTAAATACAATCGGTCTAACCCGAGCACATTTGAAGCAAAGGAAAATACACCGGGTCAGTCTGGAATACTATCAGTGATAAATTCACAGAACACACACTTGTTTAAATTTGAAAATTCCTTTATGAAATCAAAGGATAATAGTAAGACCAGCCTACACATAAACAAGGACGGTTTTTACCTGACTATAACCCAAAACAGTTTTTGAAATCACAACTTATTCTGATATTATCATAATGTCTAAATACAAATAATAACAATCTAGAGGAATGCTTGCATCTCACGCTCCCCATATATAGTATACAAACGAAAACCGCGGGCGCTTATTGGATATTGGATTCCAACTTTGACAAGGTATGGGACCACTTGCCGATAGTGTATCTTTTGAGGCGAATACACTGGGTTCAACAAGAATGTCTTGCAACCCGGCACTCACATGACCGACCACTCATTTCTCTTGATTGTATCGAATGTATATCACTGACGGTTGGGATCAGCAACCGCCTCCCGAAAGGGACAACATCGAAATAAAGATTAAAGAAGCAATTGGAATTTCTCTAGATAGGTGATCATACACCCTAATGGGAGCGACCCACATAGCCATGCTGCCTGCCTGATTTTTTTCATTTCCCGGTTGATGAGGCTTGAGGCTAGAACTTAACTTTAAAACATCTGGTCATCAATCACTTTGAATGCCACATCGTCAGATCCGCCAGATCACACTGATTGACGTCCACAAAAATACTCTAGTTTATTTAGCTAGAGAATAACCATTTCTCTGCCATTAACTATGGTACGTTTGGAGAAATCAACGCATGTAATTCCTTTGGAAATACTCTGTCAGACATCCGTCCATACAAGTCATCCAGAAACAGGATGAACTGAAGGTACTCTCCTATTGCATCTCATATAGGAATCAGCCCATGGATCAATTGCGAGAAGTCCTTGCAACCCGTAAATTCCAACCACGAAAGAATCACGGTTTATCTCAGGTTGCAACATCAGAGATCATTAGTGATTCCTCCGTTTATGAAAGTCCACAGTCTTCAATGCTCCATCATGATCATCTTCCGATATCTTCACGTATTTGTCGGTCAGAATGGTTTTCGAATATAAATTCGATCCCGGTCTTTCCGTACCAACAATCGTATTGTATAGATTTGATAGTCGGTGATTTAACTATCAAAATATATAGTGTCTCAAACATGACACCGCAATGAGTTTATTGGTTCAATATTCAGCATTACTTGGCCCATTCGAAATTTAAAACAAACTAATTCAATTCTGATGAATTAAGACTTCTAACCCTTTTAATATTTTAAAATACGATAATTGAATTCTTATTTAATATACTAATGATATAAACCAAACTTCCTCTGATTAACTCTGACTGATTTACTTTGATCGATTAACTCTAACTCGACTAGATCGACTTATTTAACTCAGTTGGACTAACCTGACTTGATTACTCCTATCGACTAACTAATATTCGACTTACTCCATTCGCTTGACTCTAGATCGCAGCGATCACAAAGTTTACGCCTGATTCCCTCAGGAAACATCCGACCGCCATAGGTTGTCTGCAACCCTGTGAATTACGCTAGTAGTCGTACGCAATGGCAACTCTTCCTGAATAACTATGTTTGACTAACTCTATTTCAATTACTATATTCGATCAACTCTAAGTGAATAACAAATATTCAATATAATTTGAAATCAATATTTTTGTTTCCTTTGAAACTAATATTGCAATATTGTATATTTCCCAAAACCTTACATTAGAGTTTGATATTCCCTGTGTAGGGTAAAATCAATTCTCAACACCTTCCCTCGTTCCAAGCTAATACGATTCCTCGATAATAGTGAAGCCAATCAAGTTGGGGTATTTAGTTACCTCTCAGACCTTGATCGACGACGTTCTTACCTCAGAACAGTATTAGTTCATAACTTAAACCCTTATAAAAATTTTGTTTACCATCTCGATTCCAAATCTAGTTTCATGACCCTTTTTCTTACATTAGAAATCTCTTTTCGATAAATCTCTTTACTTGATAATTAAGAACAAATCTTATTTAACTTCATATTCACTTACATATCCTATTTACAAATCTCATTTGAAGCTTGGATTATACATTCCTATATAAAACCCTTATCACCTCTTTTTACCAAACCTTATCGCTATTTAAATCATTCTTAGTTGAATTCCAACTAAAAGTTATCATTTTAATTACTCATGATAATTAACTTTAACGATTCCTATACAAAAGATAGCTAACTTAGCCATTAACTAAAAAGTAGTATAATTATCCTTTAAAGGTTAATTAAATAATTAATTTATGTTACTAACACTAACTGATTCAGTACTTTCTTTAATTTATTTAATCAGGAACTAACTAATAATTTGACACTATTTGTTAAATTTTAACAAATCTTCAGAATATTTAAATCAGTTTCTTCCATCTGTCAATTTTACTCAAAACGGTTGATTTTATCGACCGTACACATCAGTTAGCAGTTAACTGATTTCCATTTGTCATTTCCCCCTTTTTAAATTAATTAAATAACTTAATTAATTTAAAATCACTATTTAATTGTTCAAAAACAATTATTTCTATTTTACAACCCGTAGGTAAGTTTTCTGATTTTCTAGCTTTCAGCACATGTACAAACATACGGTCTTATTACATAAGATCGTTTAAACTATTTCTTTTATAAACACGATTAAAATATTTATTTATAAATTTCTAATTTAATTAATTATATAAAATGACTTAAAAACTTCAGTTCGGTTATAAAATGATCTATAACTTCAAAATTTCATCAATTCATCGAACGGTAAACCGATGTCTGAAATAACACATTTTAGGCCATTCCCTGCCAATTACCAAATCAACACTTTCGATTGATTTTAAACACGAAACAGGTGAATATTTATTCAACCATCACGTTCAAACATGTTTTTCTACCATATGGGGTTAAATCAGTTCAAATATCAATAATATAAAAAAACAAACAACATATAAAATATTTGAGGAATCCGGTCGGATCCCTCCAACCTATTCTTCCCTGCATCACAGCTCGTTATAACATTTCATGATAATATATAAAATAAATTCCAAAAATCTAATACTTTAAACGATGGCATATAATTGACAGCAATCAATCAACAATGAACAACCGATAGCAATCAATCAAACAATTTATATTTTTAAATGGCAAATTATATTTTAATATGAATTTACCACATCAAAGGATTCCGAAGGTGTGTGAATTAACTCACCAGATTTATACGGTTGGCGATTGAAGCGTTTGTTGCATTTAATCTGAGTCGAGCATTCAAAATTTGTTGAAATTTCAACTGCATCAGATTAACTCCTAGTCAGTGCCATCAGATAGGTCTCGTCCCTGCGATCCCAACGGATCCAGTTTCGTCAGTTTTTGTTATCATATGAACGAGTTATGGTGTTTTAAAGTTTATGCTATTATAAATATAATTTAAATTAATAATTAATTAACACTTACCTTTATTAGCTTAATGATCATAGTGCCACGTCACCCTCGTACTGAACAAACGCGCTTTCCTCTTCGTTCTCCCCTGAAGCCCCGATCCGTCCTTCTCCTTCTTCTATTTCTGAAACCACGAAACACAAATCCATCCACCACGGCCACCTCGGGTTCATCGGTGTCCCCCTGACCAACCTCTCACCTTTGCCTTAACGTGTAGCCCCTCCACCAAGAGTCCCGACCATCAATTCTTCGCCAGCCGCCGAAAAATTGAACCCCAACCCCAGATCTTTGAACCGCCGCCCTGACCGCCACATGCCACCGAGTCAGCCACGACCGGTGCCAAACTGACCGTACACTCCTCCTCTTCTACTTCCTTCAGACCATCACCTACCCTTGACACCTTGATTGAGCGAAAAAAGAACAAATCCGACCGTCACTTATAGAAACGAACCCAAAACGTTGACCTCAGTTCAACTCAACATTCCTACCACCACACTCCGTTTCAGAACCTCCGACCAGTGCCAATCGAAAGCCTTGCTCCTCCTCTCCATTTCCCCCATGGCTTGAGCTCCTGCAATCAACCACAGCTCCTCAATTTTGACCAAGAACGAAAATATTCTGTTTCGGTTTTCGTGAAATTTCGGCCACCTCGGACCTCCGTTGGCCACCAATTTTTGAAAGCACCTTCCCCTCGACACCCTTTACGACTTTCGCATTGGCCGCTACCACAAATTCTCGCCAGAAATCAAGATATAAATTATTTAAGATTTGAGGACTTTTCTGCAAATAGTGATGAACGAAATTGATTTGGGCTTTAGGGTTCCTGGGTTCGGCTATTTATATAGAGGGGAAAAGTGGAGAGAGTTTTTTTCTTATTCCGGTGATATGACTAACGATATTTTATTTTGTGTCTATCGCAATTTCAAACATCGTTTATTCGCTGCTGCGCTCACTAACGAACCTCGTTTGAGACGCGACTGGACAGCATAGTATAATTTGATGATACAGTCCTAATGAAACTTGTTTCGTCGAATTTCGAGTCTGTTTGCTCGAATGGCCCTCGTTCACGTCAAAATGGTCGTTT
Organism: Allium sativum; assembly: GCA_030737875.1. NCBI lineage: Eukaryota > Viridiplantae > Streptophyta > Magnoliopsida > Asparagales > Amaryllidaceae > Allium > Allium sativum. The sequence goes on from CM060911.1 coordinate 126,199,227, forward strand.
TTTTGCATTTTATTTTGCGGCGCTCAAAAATTAACACCAATTGATGTGCAGTTTGAAAATCTAGCAATAATTTACTGTTGCGGTCCCAATAAAATTTGTTTCGTTGAAAACTGAGGTCATTTGAAAAATGGCACTTTTTTAACTGCCCAATTCAAATAAAATGAACCAATTTTAAAATACCTCAATATAATAATATTAAAATATTGAAATTGGCCATACACGAACGAAATATCGTATACTACCACAATAAAATATCCCGGGTTGAATTCCAAGCCAAATTGATATTTAAATTATTTAAAAACCCTCATTTTTATATAAACACAACACTATATGTATAAAGGAAATTCCATAGCGTTTTATCCAAAATTTGATTTGGACATAAAATAAAATCTGCATGACGAAAATTGGATATTTCACTGCCATTGGAAAGATGTCGTCAAACCGGTCCCGACGTTTCTTGTTTCGAGGAAATCCGACTTATTTTGAACCCGATACGAAAAATTGAAGTTCAAAATGCCAAATCGCGAACTGCCGCGCCGCTGCAGCTCGTTATTTAATTAAATTATAAACCATATCACTCGACCGTCGTTAAATAAATGGAATCGTCGCTATATTTCCAATATAACCTATATTTGACCACTTTAAACTGCTCGATCAGAATATATGGCAAATTCTATATTTTCCCAAATATTCTGGAAATCAAAATATTATTTTATTATATATTTAAATGATATATTCCAAATAAAATCGTTAAATTCGATTATTTAAATTTAAACCAATAATTTAAATAAATAAAATAATTAAAAATAATCCAAATAAATGGGCAGAAAATACGGGTCGTTACATTCCTTCCCCCTTAAAATAATTTCGTCCTTGAAATTGCTAAGGTAGAAAGAATGTTAAATCCCATTATCCTTCCAAAAATAATCAATTTTATAACTGGAATTTATTTCCAAACTGACCCAATTGGTTTTAAAACCAATTTATTTCAAATAAAAGAATTTCCCCAAAAATTTCAAAAAAAATTCTAACACCTTAAGTTTTGGAAAAATTTCGGCAGAGTCTCTCCTGCACGGAGGACCATCTGCAATATCGCAGGTTCAAGAAATATATATACCTCGACCAACAAAGTTGGAAAAATCAAAATAAAATCCAAAAATCCAAACAAATCCAAAATTTCATATTTGTGTAGGCGTACCTTTTGGTAAGCGTTATTATGCGATATACGATAATTTATCCTTGGGCTTTCTTAGTCATACTGCAGCTCTATTCTCAATTTGGATTTAATTTACTCCAGAATTTCTCCTTTGAACTGATTTAAAGCTGAACTGGCTCGTCTGCACCTGTTCTTAACTCAAACCAATCCATCAGTCATCAAACAAATGTTAATTATGTTCAAAATACCCATATCATACACTACAACCAATTCACACACAATTTAATTCACATGGGATTTATAACCAAGTTGTAACATTCCAATTATCTCTTATAGTTATCAAGTCAGATTTAATTATTTGGATTGATTCGTACGGATAGTTTATTTCATATTGGTTTTAAACCAAATCGATTCATGTTCAGGTTTATATCCACAAGATCAAGCACACCATCCAAACATATCACACAATCAACATTAACAAATCCAAATAATCTGCCCATAATATAATGATTTGTGAAAATCATTAATTTTCTTATTTTATAAATAAACCGAGCAAAAATAATTTCAAAAATAATTTTATAATCAAATTTACAAATACGCGCTCTCGTATATATACACAAACTCAATCTAGGGCATTACTAACCCCATCTCTATTAAGCCACACCACAGAGCCAAGGTTATTACTAAACTAACAGCTCTGATACCACTGTAGCGACCCAGCGGATTTCGACCCCGAAAATCGACATAAAATCACCATGTCGACTATTCAAGCATCGAAAACACTGGATTGTCATGAGAAAGAAATTAGAGGGTGAGAAAAGAAAGAAAGAAATGTTAGAATAGAAGAAAGGAAAAAAAACGTCAGAATCTCACAGCGGAACGAATAAAATCTAATAAATCTTTTTATACAAAAGAATTGTATATACATACTAATCATCAGAGTACAACATATATCAGTCACAGCGGAAAAATATCTGTGTATAACTAGCGGTGAAGCCTCCTGCTTCTAGCTCCTGAAAACTCCAAGCAAATATAACCAGTAAATACACTCGATCTGACCCGAGCACATTTGAAGTAAAGCAAAAGACACCGGGTCAGTCTGGAATACTATCAGTGATAAATTCACAAAACACACACTTGTTTAACTTTGGAAAATCCTTTATGAAATCAAAGGATAATAGTAAAACCAGCCCACACATAAACACGGACGGTTTTTACCTTACTATAACCTAAAATAGTTTTTGAAATCATAACTTATTCTGATATTATCATAATTACTAAATACAAATAATAACAATCTAGAGGAACGCTTGCATCTCACGCTCCCCATATATAGTATACAAATGAAAACCGCGGGCGCTTATTAGATATTGGATTCCAACTTTGGCAAGGTATGGGACCACCTGCCGATAGTGTATCTCTAGAGGTGAATACACTGGGTTCAACAAGAACGTCTTGCAACCCGGCCCTCACATGACCGACCACTCATTTCTCTTGAGTGTATCGAATGTATATCACCGACGGTTGGGATCAGCAACCGCGTCCCGGAAAGGGACAGCATCGAAATATAGATTAAAGATGCAATTGGAATTTCTCTAGATATGTGATCATACACCCTAATGGGAGCGACCCACATAGCCATGCTGCCTGCCCGATTTCTGTCATTTCCCGGTTGATGAGGCTTGAGGCCAGAACTTAACTTTAAAACATGTGGTCATCATTCACTTTGAATGCCACATCGTCAGATCTACCAGATCACACTAATTGATGTCCACAAAAATACTCTAGTTTATTTGGCTAGAGAATAACCATTTCTCCGCCATCAACTATGATACATTTGGAGAAATCAACGCATGTAATTCCTTTGGAAATACTCTGTTAGACATCCGTCCATACAAGTCATCCAGGAACAGGATGAACCGAAGGTACTCTCCTACTGCATCTCATATAGGAATCACCCCATGGATCAGTAGCGAGAAGTCCTTACAACCCGTAGATTCCAACCACGACAGAATCACAGTTTATCTCTGGTTGCAACATCAGAGATCATTAGTGATTCCTCCGTTTATGAAAATCCACAGTCTTCAATGCTCCATCACGATCATCTTCCGTTATCTTCACGTATTTGTTGGTCGGAATGGTTTTCGAATATAAATTCGATCCCGGTCTTTCCGCACCAACAATCTTATGTGACAGATTTGATAGTCAGTGATTTAACTATCAAAATATATAGTGTTTCAAACATGACACCCTAATGAGTTTACTGGTTCAATATTAATCATTACTTGGCCCTTTCAAAATTTAAAACAATCTAATTCAATTTTGATGAATTAAGACTTCTAACCCTTTTAATATTTTAAAATATGATAACTGAATTCTTATTTAATATACTAATGATATAAAGCAAACTTCCTCTGATTAACTCTGATTGATTTACTCTGATTAATTAACTCTAACTTGACCAACTCGACTTATTTAACTCAACTGGACTAACTTGACTTGATTACTCCTATCGACTAACTAATATTCGACTAACTCCATTCGCTTGACTCTAGATCGCAGCGATCACAATGGTTACACCTGATTCCCTCAGGAAACATCCGACCGACGTAGGCTATCTGCAGCCTTGCGAATTACGCTAGCAGTCGTACACAATGGCAACTCTTCCTGAATAACTATGTTTGACTAACTCTATTTCAAATACTATATTCGATCAACTAGAATTGAATAACAAATATTTAATATAATTTGAAATCAATATTTTTATTTCCTTTGAAACTAATATTGCAATATTATATATTTCCCAAAACCTTGCATTAGAGTTTGATATTCCCTGTACAGGGTAAAATCAATTCTCAACACCTTCCCTCGTTCCAAACTAATATCATTCCTCGATAATGTGATGACCCCAAACTTCCACTTTGAAAGTAGGAGAAATCATTTGGAATACAACATAAATACAATAATACATATCACGGATACAAAATAACATGGGAAATTCATAGAGTAACAACATCATAGTAGCGGAAATATAATGTCGTCCATCACAGAAAATCCACAGTCACAGACTTCCACATTATTACATCAAATTCGCAGAAAAGAAATAAGTTCCAACTCCATCTTAAACAACGTGGTATAAAACAAGTTTCATGTCTGAAATAAAAGGAAAGTGAAAAATGTAAGAGCAGCGAATGATAAGTCTTCAAACTCCTAGTCATCACCTCCCCACAAGCAAATCCAAGAGAAATAATAAGCAGCTCCAAGCGAAAGATAACCTGTTTACTTGGCTGCCCGTGTAGAGAAGAGGGCACCCGAGTTTGCAAAAAGGTGAAACGAACTACAGGTCAGTCGTGGGACTGGTGTGAGAATTCTTAACTAACAAAATAATAATAATATGGCAAATCCAAAGACCATGCCGCTAATGCAGAACGGATTTATTTCAATGGATTGTCGTGCATAATTTTAAAAGTGTCAGAACAAGCAGATAAATAAATCGTGCAACAACGCAATGCTTTTTAGAAAAATGGAATCACCATAAGACTCAAGTCCCATCGCACAATGCAACGCACACCAGAGGATAGAGTTTTCCCTTATGGTGATTAAACATGCTAAATACGGCAAATATGGGTTTAATATTATTAGCATATATAACAAAACATCTCAAAATAAATGTATCAATCCTAGGAAGCATAGGTACCATATACTATGCCTCCGTACTAGTAATACAATCAAATCCGTAGGGTCGTATTCTGGAATTTGGATTTCCATCTGAGTCAAGGCTAGGGAGGAACTTCTACCGATTCGAGACACTCTAGATAATGTCTCAGGATTCCCCGCAGTGAACCCTTGGATCCTGCAGGGCCGGTCCACACATACAGCTTCGTGGATTGGCAATTCCTGAACACACGTTTCCCGATCCTATAGGACCTATACGAGGCGCCTCATTCCATCATCCACATAAGTAAAATGTCAGGCTGGTTGGTCACTGACACCACTCTAGCTAGAAAGAAACGTGCTGCTCTCCATGCGTTCCCTTCTCCCGTTTTAGACTCCGCCGGTGTGTGAGGCTCGCGAAGTCACGTTGTACACAAAGCTATGCCTAAACGGGCTATACTTTGATCGTCCCACAAGGTCTGCTTTTCAACAAAGCCTTGATCATATGCATCTTAGCGTGCCACCTCATCACCCCATACAATACTACCAACCCTTTGCCGAAATATATGAACGGGTGTTAAGCAAGAGAATAGATTCCCCGCCACCAAACATCCATACCTTCGACAAAAGACCAATAAAGTGATATTTGATAGAGTATGATGTCAGACACACAATCCATTTAATAGCTTATGCTCTGGGTCTGAGCGAAAGCCTAATCCGTTCAATCAACATGTTCGTTCGGGCAATGACCTTGACCTTGACTTGGGAGCAAATCAATTCAAAGCCTAAATCGCTGTCCTCCTGAGGGGAAGATTGACGGTCTTCATTCGTCATCTTCTACTTCAAACCTTAACGTCGTTTGGTTATTCGGAATGAGATTAACTCGGCCTTTCCAAATAACCTTCGTATATACATATACTCATATATAATGAAAATTCTTTCTTATCGTTATTTTTAATTTATAATGATTATTTCCTATTTTTATTTGATTAAAAATAATTAAATCCTTAATTACCGACAATTCAGGTCAATGTTGATTCTAGCGCTGTTTTCAATCACTTTTGATTTTCATATATCTCGAAATCTAACCGTTGGATTTTGACGTAGTGTATATCGTTGGAAAGATTTTTCCAAGACGGTCTTATCGGTTCCAGTTTTGGGAAAATCCGACGGTCGGATCTCCCGGTATAGTCGTTTAAAAGTTCGATTTCAAAACGCGAACTATCGCGTTCGATTCGTTTAATTTTAATTATATATATATATATATATATATAAATATATATATATATATATCGTTCGACTCATCATTCTTACATACACCTTCCATATTCTCTTATCTTTTCTCTTCTTTACTTACATGAAAATGTAATTTATAATTAGACGATGAATTATCCCTTTTTATTTTATTCTTTTATAATTTACATTGAAATGTAAATTATAATACATTGTTCAATTCATTTCTTTTCATCTTTCTATTACATTATAATCCTATTTACATATAAAATGTTCATTCGTTTTACGAGTGCATTCTTAATTTTAATTACACTTAAAATGTAATTTGATTTTGCGATGTAATTTTCATTCCAATTACATATAAAAATGTAATCTTTATTCACATGTCGCATTCTGATTTTATTTATATAAAATAAAATGCAACTTTCGTCTTTGTCACCTTCTTATTTTATTTACATTAAATAAAGTGTGAATTTTCATTCTTGTCACCTCTTATTTCATTTACATTAAATAAAATGTAAATTTTCATCTACGGTATAAATTCTTATATATATTACATACATTAAAATATCATTTTTTTTCTATGGTGTAATGAGTATTTAATTTACATTAAAATAGTGTAAATTTACATGCGGTGAAATTCCTATTTCAATTACATTGAAAATAATGTAAGTTTACATATTTTGCAAACTCATATTTAATTTACATAGAAAAATGTAATTTTTGTCATGAGTGTAAATTCACATTTTTAATTACAACGAAAAAATGTAATTTTTATCATGCGATGTATTTTCTCTTTATATATATATTAAATAAAATGCAAATTTATCTTAAGGTGTAAATCCTTTTTAATTACATTAAAAGTGATGTTACTTTTCCTACGGCGTACATTTCTTTTTAATTAACATTAAAAATAATGTTAACTTAACATACGATGAATTTTCTTTTTATCAACATTAAAGATAATGTTAACTTAACATACGATATATTTTCTTTTTATTAACATTAAAAATAATGTTAACTTAACATACGATGAATTTTCTTTTTATTTAACACTAAAAATAATGTTAAATCATCCTACGGTCAAATTCTTTTATTTTAACATTAAAAATAATGTTAAATCATCCTACGGTCAAATTCTTTTATTTTAACATTAAAAATAATGTTAAATCATCCTAAGGTCAAATTCTTTTATTTTAACATTAAAAATAATGTTAAATCATCCTACGGTCAAATTCTTTTATTTTAACATTAAAAACAATGTTAAATCATCCTACGGTCAAATTCTTTTATTTTAACATTAAAAATAATGTTAAATCATCCTACGGTCAAATTCTTTTATTTTAACATTAAAAATAATGTTAAATCATCCTACGGTCAAATTCTTTTATTTTAACATTAAAAATAAATGTAAAATCATCCTACGGTCAAATTCTTTTATTTTAACATTAAAAATAATGTTAAATCATCCTACGGTCAAATTCTTTTATTTTAACATTTAAAATAAATGTTAAATCATCCTACGGTCAAATTCTTTTATTTTAACATTAAAAATAAATGTAAAATCATCCTACGGTCAAATTCTTTTATTTTAACATTAAAAATAATGTTAAATCATCCTACGGTGAAATTCTTTTATTTTAACATTAAAAATAATGTTAAATCATCCTACGGTTAAATTCTTTTATTTTAACATTAAAAATAATGTTAAATCATCCTACGGTCAAATTCTTTTATTTTAACATTAAAAATAAATGTTAAATCATCCTACGGTGTAAATACTTTGAATATTAACACTAAAAATAAATGTTAATTTTCCATGCATTGTAAATTACTTATTATTAACATTAAACAAAATGTCGATTTCTCATACAATGTAAATTCCTTATCTGTCCAAGATCTCGTCTTTTCACCACATCAGAATGTAATTCATACTCATGTCGTCATATTTTTCTTTCTTATTTTCTATATTCATTATCTAACATCTATTTATTTGCAACCAAAATTTACAGATCTAAATAACTGATAAGAAAATGTGAATCTAGCAAGCAAGGTGTACTTTCAGCATCAAACTAACATGGTGTAAATTGTTTTCTAGATGAATTACTAACATGGGATAACATATAATGTCTCACACAAATCAATAACCAACATCAATAACATAGATCAGAATCACGGATCCATATAGTATGATTTAAGAACCACAACCACGTTGAATTGAAATTAAAATAGATCAATTAAGAATCAGAATACTCACTTCGACTTCAGATCAAGATCTAAAATCGAAATAAAATCCAGAAAATGTCCCAATTGATCCTAGGTCGAAGTATTTGTTGTCATGTTTCACCCGGATCTGAAATTTTCTGATTTGAAGTTCACACGAATTAGTTATCAATGTTTTAAATATACAGACTTTTAACAACTGCTGCAGTAACGCTTAGAAGCGTCGCAAAATCTGAAATAGATAATACCTTTATAGTTCAGTTTTGTTCAAAATTTCAAATCCGATTTTCGTGAGCTGTAGTTAACGGATTTGGGCACTGTTTGTTGGAGAAGGACCGGGGAGGAGAGGCGCAGGTTCGGCCAGAGGGGGGTGGCGTTCGGCGGCGGCGTGTGGGGCCTAGGGGGGCACGACCGGCGGTACTTCGTGGGTTTGGGGCAGCTTCAACAGGGCACGGTTCGAGGTGATTCTTGTCGGAGGTCGTAGAGTTCGGGAAGAGCTTCGATACGAGTATTAGTTTGCTGATTTTCGTTGTGAGATGAGGGGGAAAACGGAGCTCAAAGATTTGAGCAAATGATGGGTTACGGCGGTGCAAAACGGGAGAAGAAGACGGCTGTATACGGACGTATTTATACTAGTATTTCTACGGTTTTATTTTATTTATTTAATTAATTAATTCTAGAAATTAGTGTTTTCTCATACGACCTCCAAACGAAGCTCAACGACTGTCAAACTTAATGTTTTGACGTCTTCTGAACGCGATGGCACTATTGCCAAGGTCTAATTCTGAAGTTACAGTCATGTTTATTTTATTTTATTTATTTTTAAAATAAATCATTTAATTTAAATTCGAACGTACTTGTTAATTCCACTAGGGCCACATACTAGCTCAGAAAAATCCAGAAAAATTATTTTTGGCTTTCTTATGTCAATATGGTCCTAACAAAATTTATTTCGCCTCATTCTGAGACTGTTTGAAAAATGGCTATTTTTCAGTTAATTAATTTCGACCGAAATTGACAAAACACAGATTTTTTTGCCACACTTACATGCTAGCTTCAAAAATCATGAAATTTGAAACCTAGCAATAATTTTACATTCCGGACCCAACAAAAGTGGTTTCGTTGAATTCCGAGGTCGTATGCAAAATGCCAATTTCCAAGGGTGGTATATTTCCTATAGCGACCTTTCTGAAAATTCATTTGGCCATAACTTTTGATTTCTGCTATGAAACTTCGATTTTTCGGATTCGTTAGAAAAATACTCATTAACAGATTTGGATATTTTTCGTTTCACCAAAATCCGGTTTATTCTGCATCCTGTGCAGTCAGTCAAAGCTCAAGTTTGACTTTTCAAACTACCTTCCTATTACTAATTCTCTATGCAATTTATTTGGATAACTTTGCATTAACTTTGCTCAAAACAAATTCCCATTCATTTTTATTTGAAATAATTCATTTTAAATAGTTAAACACCCCTAAATGAAAATTTTAAATTGGCCCCACATTCCGGGTTGTTACAGATAATAGTGAAGCCAACCAAGTTGGGGTATTTTAGTTACCTCTCAGACGTTGATCGACGACGTTCTTACCTCAGAACTATATTAGTTCATAACTTAAACCCTTATAAAAATCTTATTTACCATCTCGATTCCAAATTTGGTTTCATAACACTTTTTCTTACATTTGAAATCTATTTTCGATAAATCTCTTTACTTGATAATTAAGAACAAATCTTATTTTACTTCATATTCACTTACACATCCTATTTACAAATCTCGTTTGAAGCTTGGATTATACATCCCTATATAAAACCCTTATCACTCCTTTTTACCAAACCTTATGGCTATTTAAATCATTCTTAGTTGAATTCCAACTAAAAGTTATCATTTTAATTACTCATGATAACTAACTTTAACGATTCCAATACGAAAGATACCTAACTTAGCCATTAACTAAAAAGTAGTACAATTATCCTTTAAAGGTTAATTAAATAATTAATTTATGTCACTAACACTAACCAATTCAGTACTCTCTTTAATTTAGTTAATCGGGAATTAACTAATAATTTAACACTATTCGTTAAATTTTAACGAATCTCCAGAATATTTAAATCAATTTCTTCCATCTGTCAATTTTACTCAAAACAGTTGATTTTATCGACCGTACACATCAGTTAGCAGTTAACTGAATTTCATTTGTCATTTCCCCCTTTTTAAATTAATTAAATAACTTAATTAATTTAAAATCAATATTTAATTGTTCAAAAACAATTATTTCTATATTACAACCCGTAGGTAAGTTTTATGATTTTCTAGCTTTCAGCACATGTACAAACATACTGTCTTATCACATAAGATTGTTTAAACTATTTCTTTTATTAACCCGATTAAAATATTTATTTATAAATTTCTAATTTAATTAATTATATAAAATGACTGAAAAACTTCAGTTTAGTTATAAAATGATCTATAACTTCGAAATTTCGTCAATTCACCGAACGGTAAACCGATGTCTAAAATAACACATTTTAGGCCAATCCCTGCCAATTACCAAATCAACACTATCGATTGATTTTAAGCACAACACAGGTGAATATTTATTCAACCATCGCGTTCAAACAGGTTTTTCTACCATATGGGGTTAAATCAGTTCAAATATCAAAATATAAAACAAACAAAAAACATATAAAATATTTGAGGAATCCGGTCGGATCCCTCCAACCTGTTCTGCCCTGCATCACAGCTCGTTATAACATTTCATGATAATATATGAAATAAATTCCAAAAATCTAATATTTTAAATGATCGCATGTAATTGACAGCAATCAATCAACAATGAACAATCAATAGCAATCAATCAACCAATTTATATTTTCAAATGGTAAATTATATTTTAATATGAATTTACCACATCACAGGATTCCAGAAGGTGTGAGAATTAACTCACCATATTTATACGGTTGGCGGTTGACGCGTTTGTTGCATTTAATCTGAGTCGAGCGTTCAAAATTTGTTGAAATTTCAACTGCGTCAGATCGACTCCTAGTGAGTGCCATCAGATAGGTCTCATCCCTGCGATACCAACGGATCCAGTTTCATCATTTTTCGTTATCGTATGAACGAGTTATGGTGTTTTAAAGTTTAAACTATTATAAATATAATTTAAATTAATAATTAATTAACACTTACCTTTATTAACTTAATGATCCTAGTGCCACGTCAACCTATAAACGTGCTTTCCGCTTCGTTCTCCCCTGAAGCCCCGATCCGTCCTTCTCCTTCTTCTATTTCTGAAACCACAAAACACAAATCCAGCCACTATGGCCACCTCGGCTTCACCGGCGTCCCCCTGACCAACCCCTCACCTTCGCCTTAACGTGCAGCCCCTCCACCAATAGCCCCGACCATCAATTCTTCGCCAGTCGCCGACAAATTGAACCCAAACCCCAGATCTTTGAACAGCCGCCCTGACCGCCATAGGCCACCGAGTCAGCCACGACCGGTGCCAAACTGACCGTACGCTCCTCCTATTCGACTTCCTTCAGACCATCACCTACCCACGACACCTTGATTGACAGGAAGACCAACAAATCCGACCATCACTCATAGAAACGAACCCAAAACGTTGACCTCAGTTCAACTCAACATTCCTACCACCACACTCCGTTTCAGAACCTCCGACCAGTGCCAATCGAAAGCCCTGATCCTCCTCTCCATTTCCCCCTTGGCCTGAGCTCCTGCAATCGACCATAGCTCCTCAATTTTGACCAAGAACGAAAATGGTCTGTTCTGGTTTTCGTGAAATTCCGGCAACCTCGGACCTCCATTGGCCACCAATTTTTGACAGCACCATCCCCTCGACACCCTCTACGACTTTCACTTTGGCTGCTACCACAAATTCTTGCCAGAAATCAAGATATAAATTATTTAAGATTTGGGGACTTTCTGCAAAAAGTGATGAACGAAATTGATTTGGGCTTTAGGGTTCCTGGGGTGGGCTGTTTATATAGTGGGGAAAAGTGGAGAATTTTTTTTCTTATTCCGGTGATTTGACTAACGATATTTTATTTTGTGTCTATCGCAATTTCAAACATCATTTATTCACTGCTGCGCTCACATATGAACCCCGTTCGAGATGCGACTGGATGGCATAGTATAATTTGACGATACGGTCCTAATGAAACTTGTTTTGTCGAATTCCGAGTCCGTTTTCTCGAATGGCACTCGTTCACGTCCAAATGGTCGTTTTATTTGTATTTTATTTTGCCACACTCACAAATTAACACCGATTGACGTGCAGTTTGAAAATCTAGCAATAATTTACTGTTGCGGTCACAATAAAATTTGTTTCATTGAAAACTGAGGTCGTTTGAAAATGGGCCCTTTTTAACTGCCCAATTCAATAAAATAAACCAATTTTAAAATACCTCAATATAATAATATTAAAATATTGAAATTGGACATATACGACCGGAATATCGTATACTACCACAATAAAATATCCCGGGTTGAATTCCAAGCTAAATCGATATTTAAAATATTTAAAAACCCTCATTTTTATATAAACACAGCACTATATATATAAAGGAAATTCCATAGCGTTTTTTCCAAAATTTGATTTGGACATAAAATAAAATCTACACAACGAAAATTGGATTTTTTTTCACTGCCATTGGAAAGATGTCGTCAAACTGGTCCCGGCGTTTCTTGTTTCGACGAAATCCGACTTATTTTAAACCCGGTACGACCAATTGAAGTTCAAAACGCCAAATCACGAACTACCGCGCCGCTGCTGCTCGTTATTTAATTAAATTATAAACCATATTGCTCGACCGTCGTTAAATAAATGAAATCGTCGCTATATTTCCAATATAACCAATATTTGACCACTTTAAACAGCCCGATCACAATATATGGCAAATTCTATATTTTCCAAAATATTCTGGAAATTAAAATATTATTTTATTATTTATTTAAATTATATATTCCAAATAAAATCGTTAAATTCGATTATTTAAAATCAAACCAATATTTTAAATAAATAAAATAATTAAAAATAATCTAAATAAATAGGCAGAAAATACGGGTCGTTACAAATTTTAAGGACAAACTATTGTTTGAAAGAACACTGGAGATTTAAAACCTTCAAAGGCTCGATTTCTTCATGCTAATTTGGTGGATGATCCTAGAAATGAGATCGTTTTGGTGGATGATGCTTGGATAGGAAATTCCATTACTGTAAGGAATTGTCTAACTATGTCCCATCTCTATTGACAATGTTTGTGGATTTTTACCATGACACAAGGCCTGATTCTTTTGACAATGCCTGTGGATTCTCTCGTGTGGAGGAAAATTAGTACTACGTAGCATCCACTGCATTTTTCCTAAAACATCTCTTTTACTCACAGTAGTTTTTGTTCTTCAGAAAAATAAAATAATTTGTTAACCAGCAAAGTTAAATGATGCATACTTGGAACTAGGAAGAAAAATATCTGAGATTACAAGCTTCAAAATATACATACAATAAAACTAATCAGCAAAGTCAGATGATACGTACTCGGAACTAGGAAGAAAAAGAGATATTAGAAGAATGCAACCTTCAATTAAATTACATGTCAATGCCAGCTTGTAAGGTAAATGGATCGAACTGTTAAGGCCATAATGGCGTAATGTGCTCCTATGACCGGATAATTTATAGACGAATCAATCAAATGAATTTCTAAACACTATTTTTCAAATGATAGATCTCTTTGTTTATCAGGTCCTAGAACCATTCCTCTTACAATTTTAATAGTGTATCAAGCAAATGAATTTCTGAAAACTGTTTGAACTTGCAAAGTCACTATAACATGGAACAGTGTTTCAATTTTGAGATAATCTTGTTAAACTCGGTAGATGCTTAAGTTGAATTCCTTAAGTTTTGACCACATGGAAAAGTGTTTCACTATATTATAGTTAAATTTGAAAAATTGAAATCAAATTAAACTGGATTTGTTTATTAGTTAGGGAAAAATGACAATTTGATTACATGCCTTCTAAGACGAGTGTAAAAAGCACCGATATAGCCAAATAGTTATTTCAAACACATGATCGATTACATCAAAAACATATTATTGGCCCTAAAAATTATATGATGAAAAACCCTCCAAATAAAATTGAGGATCAGATATTAGGATTTCGAACCTGAAAAATACCAATGAAAGGGGTACCCATTTGCCCGATTAAGGTTTCAGACATCGTTAGTTTACTAGTAAGGAGCAAACTACTGTAGTGGAAGGGAACGGCTTTAAAGATGCGAGATAGAGTGGAAAGTTTTTATTAGGATTATTTTGTTGGAGATAAGATTGGGAGAGGACACGAGAATGAATGTAGAGGGAGATATGGGATAATTTTTATTTTGGAGGAAGGACAAAATTTTTGGATGGAAGAGCGTTACACAACACAATAGAGAACAAAATGAGCTAAGAAACAACTATTTAAGCACAAAAAATAAAACTTTATAATAACGTGTTATTAATTGGCATTATTATTTACATGTTTTCTTATAGTAAAAACCCCATTGTATAATATTTTAAATATCAATCTCTAGGGTTAGTGATATTCAAACATTCAAAACACACAATTTCAAATCACTGGTTTATAACATATCATAAATGATTATATATATGGAAACAAACAATATTAAATTTTGATGAATCCAGTTGGATTCCTCCAACCCGTTTTCTTGCATTCACAGATGTCAAACAACATAAATAATACAAATCCTGGTTCACGGCAGGATATCACATATAAAAGGTTATCCACTCATATATCATGGGGCGCGCTAATGATACTGCGGGCATCCGCTAATGATACTGCGGGCATTTGCCAATGGTACCGTGGAAAATCCAATATATATATATATATATATATATATATATATATATATAATAGCCACAACCACTAAGCCTAAATAACTAATATATATAATCACCACATTTTAGCAATAAAAAGCAATGCAACCAAGCAACCAACAAACAACATATAAATATTTGTATTAAATAAAAATTCGATTACAATAAATTATAATCGAACCAGAGAGTGAGTTTACTCACCTTATCTGCCGAATATCCGATTAAATTTCTATATCATCGCAGCTACGGATCTACTCGACGAATTTATATAGCATCTACAATTATTAAATTTTTATTTAATGACTAAATGATATTAGTTTAAATTAAGCGAACTAATTAGACTAATTATTAAATTACACCTTACTGCTTTGCGCTTATTCGACTAATCCATGAAGCCAACTCGGAAATCATCGATCAACTCTACTGAAGACATCCCCAAAACTTCGCACTACCCACTCCGGCATTCCATCGAACACTACATTGTCACAACCATCGGACAAAATTTTTACCACTATAAAGCCATAAACCATTAGCCTTCACTTTCCAGACCAACTTCTACAATTGGCAGGCTCTTTTTCCCTGGCACCCTACATCCATATTTTCCAAAAATAGCAGGCCTGTACGCCCAAAAATCCACTGTCGATACCCATCAACATGTTCAAACCTGGCCATACTGACTGCATCACTGCATTTCATATCAACTCCTGGAGCACGCACAACGAACTCGTGAAATCTTTGCTTAGAGCATCTCCAATGCATATGTCTTTTAAATGTAAAGCGCATGCCACATAGATTATTAACATTTTCATGTTGTTTTTAGTCTTCAATGATAATGTTAAAGTTATGTGTAATATGATGTGGCAATCTTATTGTTAGACATTGTGAAATAAAATGTCTAGTTCTAGATATTGTATTTCACAATTTTAAAGTCTATATACAACTTATTTTTGGACACATATGCAAATTTCAACATTTAAGCACATTTGCATTGGAGCAACTAAATTATTTTTATTGTAATGTGCAAATAAATTCATTTCACATTGTCTAGTTCTTAATGCCACATAGGTTTCACATTGTGAAGTATTGAAGATGCCCTAAACATCGCCTACAAGAGAACTAGTTGAACTCGAACCACCGTCAAACTTCACGACATCAGTTAAAACCGCACTCCTTCCCATCGCAACCTCATCGAAATCCCCTTTTTTTGAACCATCATCGCACCCTTTAAAACTCCACTACACAACACAGTCGCGATTCCCCCTTACGAGCATCCAAGCCTTGATGCCGAGCTTTAGAAAAATCGAAAGTTTATACCATGATTCCAGTCTTTCCTGATTCATGATTTAGAGTTTCAGGTACTAAATCGATCGCAATTCCCATTTTGATTTTTTGAACTAATTAGGAGTCACCAAATTTTTTTAAGAATTCGGTTTGCCTAGAAAATGAACGAAAGCAATGTGGGTTTGATAATTGCGAAGCAGACAATTTCTACGACTCGATGGAAGAAAATAAGTCTGTGCCATTAATTTATGTTTTGCTTTGTTATGAAGTTAGGAGACAATAGGAACGGTGAAATGAAAGAAAATATTGGAAGATAGGTTGGCTCAATCCTCTTAAAGATTTTGAAATAATTTAAATAGATTTTGATGTGAATTTACACTTATCCAATATATTTCGTGGTCCTGAACCCTAATCGAAATACCGCAACTGACATTATAAGGTTACAATGCTATTCTGGACTAGATGGAATGGGTTCTAAAATTTTATTTGGATGTCTGCAAGAGATATTAATTTAAATTAACGATTTAAATTAAATACGATTTAAAATATAATTCAATTTCAAACAATTAAATTCATCGATAATAAATTATTATTATCATTCTAATTCCATATAGAATTTATATTAATCGATTGAATTATTACGATTCAGTTTTAAATTCTGAATTCAATTATTATCGTTTCCTAATTACTATAATCTGATATACTCAATATTAAATTGTATATCGATTGTTAAATCAATAAATTAAATAAAAGTCCATTTATTATTCCAAATCAATATTTAAAATAAATTTAAATATTCAATAATAAATAGCTAAAAGTTTGGGACATTACAGAACTGGTATAAATATTAACTTATAAGCACTGTATTTTCTAAAACCAATTTTATTTAACTATCATGATATAGTTCTAGGTATCATGTCTGAAAATAATAGGAAATCACAACGGGTCTTGGTGAAGAAGAGATTAAATCTCTTATATATATATAAGTCGTTGAAGAAAATCCACTTCTATCTCTTAGTTGATTGCAAGGTTGAAGGTTAGTTAAAGATCTTGAATCTTCTATGTTAATCTAGATTTCAGCGGAGCTCCCCATCTTGTTAACTAGTTTAGAATATGTAATGGAAAGATGAAGAATTTTTTGTAGATAAAATCGTAGAGAGAAACCCTTTATATAGATTAACAAAGCAATTCTTATACTATTAGATCCTATGTTTTCAATCTAAGCCGTACATGCAGTGCTGAGTCAACGACGAACCAAGCCACAAAATGATCCGGATACAGGAAGAAGAACCGGATATAGAAAGAAGAACCCACCGAGATCGCCGCCTGGTCGACCCACCGAACTAATGGATCAACCCATGGTCGAGCCAGCCATGCTTGGGTCGACCCAGGCCGAGTGTAGGTCGCCCAAAATGGTTCAAACTCCCACTCTGATTTCCCACTTCATTTCGGTTCATTATTTTGAATATTTTTGAATTATATATAACCTTTTGTGTATACAAATTTATAATGCCTATTATTTCTTCGTACGTTATCCGTTTTATGAAAATTTGCGGTCTATCTGAACTAAAATTTTAAGACGAACGCAACAATAAAGGTGGTTTTACTTAATCCTGAATATTTAATTAAGTAATACCTAATTTATTATATTTAAAGTATGGTTATAGTATTAAATTTTGGAGTGTTGCATGTTTTTATTAACAACATTTGCCGTGATCTTCCAAAGTAAGAATTTTTTTTTACCCGGGCTTCCACAACTCCAAATTCTAGCATGCTAAGGAAATATTTGCCTCTGAGAATGTAGCACGTTATATATAAGCTCAATTAAGTGTTCGCTACCCTTCCACAAAATAGATTTATCACCACTATAAGTATAATGCTCAGAAATATCCTTCCAAAGTTCACGCAAAATAGCTGAACTTGTATAAGGCAACTAGAGCTTTCAATCATGAAAGTAATCGCTAACTAATGCCAATTGAGGGGTTCCAGAATTCAATATCAAGTTATAAGGAACCACTTCACTTAAATTATGCTAGGATTTGCCCAAGGACTATGCCAAAAAAATAGATTTGATAAAATTCTATAGTTACACTAAATAGAAGGAAGAAATGTACCTCTCATCTACAAAATACATCTCCAACTCCAGCTAGAATTTTGTGATATCGACATTGTCCAGAAATTCTTTCTTCCTATCAAATTATGTTGTATCCATGCAGACTATAACCCTCTTTCAACAACCAAGAGCTTTTCATAATATTTAGAAATAACAGCTTTATTCGACATGAAAATATTAGTGATACCTAGTGCACCAAAATTCTTTTCATCATACAACTTAGGATTGGCAAATGGATCATCTTCTTCGAATATGGATCACCACGTCAATGAAACTTATTGAGAGCACTGTTGACCATATTGATAAGCTTGATTGACAAAATATAGTGCCTAGACCAGTAAGTAGTCATAACTATAGTGTAACGACCCATATTTTAGCGATATAATAATTAATTTATTTAATTATGTAAATAGTGATTAGAGATTTGAATGGCCATAGAATTAAATAATAGTGAATACTTAATTAAATTAAATAATAGAATAATATATTTAATTTCAGAAATAATCAAAAATAGTGGAATTCACAATATTGTGTAATTTGGATTATTTAAAATATACAATTCATTTTAGAGTTGAATTATATTCACGAATATATTATATAAACGAAGTTTGAACGTATAATTATATTATAATTATAATCGAGCTCGAAATGGCACAGCAGTTCACAATTTGGCGATTCGAACTTCAACTGAATATACATGGTCCGTTTTAAATCGGATTTCTGTGAAACAAGAAACGTTCGAAGCTGGTGAAGTATATTTTTCTAATGGAAGAGAAAAATTGGGATTTCATTGTGTAGATTATGATTTATGCCCAAATCAAATTTTAGAAAAGTCGCTATGGAATTCCTTTATAATTTATAACGATATATAAAAGGAATTTCATTATAAATCGAATATCGATTTAATCGGGATATGAAATATTGAGCTAGAAATTCATATAGGAATATTCTGGAGCTGTATGATATTCTATTGTTAATATATACGATAATATTTATTTTTAAATATTTAATTTAATTATTTTTAAATATATTTATATTTAAAATGGATTTATTTAGAACTTTAAAAATAACCAGTTTTGCAAACGACCTCCGTTTTTGACGAAACTAATTTTGTTGGATCCATAATATTAAATTATTGTTAGATTTCAATTTCCGTGATTTTTGGGGTCAGTGTGTGGCTGTACGGATTTTTAATGTGAAAACCAGTCAGTATTTTGACGGTTAAAAATATGTTGTGTGAGCAAACGAAGCCAGAATTCGGCGAAACCAGTTTCGTTGGGTCTGTAATGTCGAATTGAAGGTGTATGTCCATTTCCGTGATTTTTGGATATTTTGTGTGTTCGTAGGAATTTATGTGACAAATAGAAACAACGATTAGTTAAATTTGAATATAAAAATCGAAAAAATATAATATATTCTTCCTGTATGTACACCACAATCCCTTCCAACCCTAAAATCTCATTCTTTGGTCAAACAACTTCTGCCGCTACCACTTTTTCCTCTAAACAGTAAATTGTGATATTTATAAATCCTCCAAAATGAAATAAAATTCTAGAAATTATAAAACATATGTATTTGCATTCCTGAATGGATTCTGTTCGATCTGTTATCGTCTTTGGCGAGTACGATGCAAGTCTTGGAGGATCGAAAACTGACAGTAGGAACTAGGGTTGGGGTTCCATCGTGATACAATGGGTTTTGGCTCGAGTTGATAACGGATTTGGGTTTAGCGAGGAGAACCGCACTCGCTGGAAGTATTTTTGTGTAGTTCAGTCACCTAAAGGTGTCGCGAGTTTCCTATGACAGCGCGTGACTAAGTGTTGATTGGGATTTGGAGGAGAGGTTCGAATAAACTGTGTTGGTGCGGAGGTAGATGGGGATTCGTCGCGGAGTACAACAGAAATAGGCACGTGATTTTTGGTGGAGAGAAATGGAAGGATTTGGGGATAGAGGAGATTCAGCAGGTTCGAACCAGTGAAATGGTCGATGGAGTAGGAGGAAACGTCAATGGGAGAGGCAGATTTGGGTTCGAAGAAAACTTCTAGGAACAGTGATGATTTAGGAAGGAGATATACTATTCGTAAGGATCGGTGGTGGCCATTAAAATGGCCCAAGTTTGACGTCTGTATAGTAGGAGATGAACTGGTGTTCAAAAAAAGTTAAGGGTATTTTTATTAATGGGCTCATAAAGTTATTGTTTGAGAAGCATATGGAAGGGGAATACACAACAATGTCGCTTGAAGAACTGGATGAAGTTCAAAGCTTTTTAGATGGAAGAACATGCATTGGTGGATGTGGGCGGTCTTTTTAGTGGGCCGAAATTCAAAAGGTGAGGCCCGGTTCTTAATAAAGAAATAAAACGATATAGTTTAATTTAATGAAAATAATGTATATGAACTTATATATTTGATATATAATTCAAACGTTATCAGAAATCGACGAAACAGGATCCGATAGGATCGTGTGGATGACGGCTACACACTGGAACTGACGGGGAGTGAATCGAAGCTTGTTGCAATTTATTGCAGAATAAATTGTCTGTCTGAATCAAGCGATGGTTATCGTTATTAACGATGATCGTACAATGTGAGTAAAACTCACCAACTCTATCAGTTCATATTTTTATAACATATATTTAGGACTGATAAATGATGATTGTTTGCTGTGTATTGACTATTTGGTTGAACTGCTAAGTAATTGGTTGAAATTATAGATCTGGTTATAAATATAAATAAATGTATATATATATATAAATTGATGCTGTTTAGTAGAATATTTCATAGTGAAATGAAATTGATGAAAATTGTATTGTTTAACATCTGTGGATGCAGGGAAACAGGTTGGAGGGATCCAACTAGATTCTCCAATATTTATAATATTGTTCTTTTCATATATTGTAATATAGATATGATATAAAATGTGTGTTGATTATGTGTGTTGAATGAGATCAATCATTGTTATTTGGTATTTTAAATACCGTAAGAAATACTGGGATGTAGAAAAGGAAAAGGATTTCATAAAAGAAAATAGTTATAAAATCAAAAAGGGTTTTTTGAAAGGGAAATATTTGTAAACCATTTACAAATAGAATTGAAAAGGAAATATTTGTAAACCATTTATGAATATAATTGAAAAGGAAATATTTGTAAACCATTTACAAATAGAATTGGAAAGGAAATATTTGTAAAACATTTACAAATAGATTATAAATGGAAATATTTATTTATGAAATAAATAGAGTAATAAAAGTAATTATTTATAAGATAAATAAGATTTTATAAAAGGAATTATTTGGAAAATAAATACAAATATTTATAAAACGAATAAGATTTTATAAAAGGAATTATTTGGAAAATAAGTAGAAATATTTATAAAACAAATAAGGTTTTATAAAAGGGATATTTGGAAATTAGATAGAGTATAGCAAATAGGGTAAATTGATTTGAGTTAATCAAATAGAGTTGCTCGAATTAGAATTAATCAAACAGAGTTAATTGATACAGGTTAATCAAATAATTTTTTTTGAGAAAAAGATGTGTGATCTTCCAGAAGGAAGAGAGCACACATATATAAAATAAAATAAGGTGATACAAATATCCAAATACAGACCCAAGACAGGGGTCACAAATAGGAATGTAAGGGATAATAGATAGATGAGTTCCGGCAAGGCCACCACCCATCATACTTCATTATCGAATTCCGGCAAGGCCACCACCCGATAAAGAAGTATATCTATTCCCATACATATAACAATCTAAGTGCAAAAACAAATGGTGTAACAAGTCACCAAAAAATACAGACACTCCTACTCCTCATACACCAATATGCCCAAAGCAGGCCAACAATGTTCAATCCAAACAGCAAACCCAAAAGCTCCACAGTGATATCTACAACCTGTAATCTGAAAAACTGAAACAAAATTATCAGTAACTTACACATATATATGAGTATATGCCTATATATATATCTATATATATATGAATATATGTATCCATATATATATCAATATATATATATATATTGATATATATGCATATATATGAAAATTATATATATACATATATTGTGTGATTATATCTATATATAGGCATATATCCATATATACATGTACAGAGCGAAGGACATAAGAAACAAACAAACAAGCAAGAAGAAAGTGCCAAACCAAGTAAAAAGAAATCAGCAACCCAGACGAGGTCTATTGCATCTAAAATAACTATTAATACGAATGAATAAACTCAGGTTAAATCTAACCTTAAACAAAAAAGCCCAAATTGCCAATCACCAAATAGATTATAGTGCGAATTAGACATCCAAAACAGACAAAAATTAACAATGTTAATGATTAAATTATCCTTAGGAACAGAGATTGAATGAAAGTTTCTCTGATTCCTCTCAACCCAAATGAACCAACTTATGAATATTACTAAAGAATCCAATATGTATTTCTGTCTAGAATTGTAGCGTAATCTATGACAATTCCAATAATCGAAACAACTACTAAAGGAATTAAAACAATCAAAAGTAAAAATCCTTATAATCATGTTGAAAATAGAGAAGGTAAAATAACAAGAGAAAAATAAATGATCGACATCCTCCTCTCCATTATTACAAAAACAACACTTTACATCTAAAATCACATTCTTCCTTTTTAAAAGCTCAATCGTATTAAGCTTCTTATGAATGATCAACCACATTAGAAACTTAGCTTTTGGTGTAGAATTAGATTTCCAAAGAAATTTAAAGGGATATAATGAAATACCAGAAAAATTAATGAAGCTATACATAGAATTAACGGTGTAAACTAAATTCTTATCTAAACCCCAGGTAATAGAATCACCATTCTCATCCAAATGGTATAATGCTAACTTAGCTTTAAGTAAGGCCAATTGTCTTAATAAATCTTCTTCTAAAATATTATCGAAGGAGAACTCCCACGGAGGATCTAAATCTGGTTTGTAAACATCCTTGATTAAAGCATTCTTAAATCTACTAATGTTAAAAAGCTTACTAAACTCAATTTTTAACAGCACACTAGAAATTCATGCATCGTGCCAAAAATAAGTAAGGTTTCCTGAATGAACTAACACTTTGCAACCTAAATTAAAAAATTCAAAACAATTCAAAACAGACTTCCAAAAGTGAGATAACCTATTATCCCAACCACCACTATTTCCAATAAAAAACTCTCCTCTAGAATAATAAGATTTGAAAACGATAGACTTCCAAGAAGCCTTCACTTCTGGACATCTATATTTCCATAACCATTTAGCGAGCAGAGAAGAGTTAAAATTAGGTAGATTTATGATCCCCAGACCCCCCTCATTCTTAGGTTTACAACAAATGTCCCAATTTACTAGACATTTATAACCTCTACAACTAGAATCACCATTCCAAAGATAATTACGCCTAAGCCTATCAATCTTCTCAATGACCCATTTAGGAAATCGATGAACAACCATCCAATAAGAGGGAATAGCTGAAAGGACCGAATTGACTAGAACTAATCTACCTGCTCTAGACAGGAATCTATTGTTCCAGCTAGAAAGTCTATTACTAATCTTATCAATAATGACTATCCAATCTTCCTTCTTAAGCTTCGAAGGTCTTATCTTAAAACCTAAATAGTCAAAGGGAAATTTCATAATCGAACAGTTCAAAGTACTAGCTACCAATGTTTCAACATTGTTAAAATCATTAAGGACCATCACGACACTTTTATCAAAATTAATTCTAAGACCAGATAACATTTCAAAACAGTAAAGAATAAACTTGAGAGCAACAATATGCTCAGACAAGTGGGAAGAAAATAATAATGTATCATCTGCAAATTGAAGCAGCGATAATTCATTATTAAATTCCTCATTCCCAACACTACATAGGACACCTAATCTCCCAACTCTCTTTATAATTCTAGAGAAGACATCAACCGCTAAATTAAACAGAAAAGGCGATAAGGGGTCGCCTTGTCTAAGTCCCCTCTTGGATTGTATCTTCTTACCCACTACCCCATTCACAACAGTGTTGGAAAAACCAGACCTGAGCAATAACAAGATCCAGTTAGTCCATCTAACACTAAAACCCCTCGCGAGACATAATTCGCATATAAAATCCCAATCAATTGAATCAAATGCCTTCTCAAAGTCTAACTTCAAAATGGCACATGATATATTATTCTTACAACAGACATTAATGAATTCCTGCACCGCTGCCACTCCATCCACTATATTTCTACCCTTAATGAAAGCAGTTTGGGAGCAATCAATAAGTTCGTTCATCTTGCTACTAAGCCTATTCGCTAGGACTTTTGAAATGATCTTAACAGAAACATTTATAAGAGAGATTGGCCTAAAATTCTTTAGGGAATTGGCTCCCTCTCTCTTATGAATAAGGATGACGTTAGCAAAGTTAAAACTTCCTAAACGCAAATCACCACTATAAAATTCGTTAAATAAGTCAATAATATCATACTTTAAGACTTCCCAAAATTGCTTGTAAAAATTAACAGAAAAACCATCAGGCCCAAGAGCTTTGTCACTAGGCATATCACTAATAGCCTTCCAAATCTCCTGCTCAGAAAAAGGTTCATCTAAACTATCAAGATTAATCCTAGTTTCATAAGGATATAAATCATTCCATCTAACATTTATTCTTCTCTTAATCTTAGAACCAAAAATCTGCATATAGTAACTGGTAAAAGCTTCGTTTAAATCCTTTTGAAGAGTCAATTCCACATCATTGACAATAATTGAATGAATCATATTATCGCGTCTCCTCTTATTCGCCACATTATGAAAAAAAATCGTGTTATTATCCCCTTCCTTAATCCATTGTATACGAGATCTTTGCCTCCACATAACCTCTTCTTTTTCTAAGATCTGTTTGAGATCATGTCTAAGGTTACAATATTTATCCTTCTCATTGGAATTAAGGGTCCTTGACTCACTAATTTTATCTAAGTCTAACAACCCACACATAATCTTGTTCTTCTTAATCCTTACACTACCAAATACGAATTTATTCCAACGCTTAAGGAAAAACCTTAACTTACCTAACTTAGAAACAAAGATCTTCGCACTATTACCCTTATATACATTATTAAAATAAAATAAGGACTTCCACTTAATAGAAAGAAGGTTAGTGAAACTAGAATAAAGTAACCACATCTTCTCAAATTTAAAACTGCTACTAATAGAAATGTTCGAATCACACGTAAGAATGATAGGACAATGATCAGAGTGCAAGAAAGGTAAACCCTTAACTCTACAAATCAAAAATCTATCATCTACCTCAGAATTAATAAAAAATCTGTCTAATAAAGCGAAAGAAGGACTATCACGACCATTCGACCAAGTGAACGATCTATTATCCATAGGAATCTCTATCAAATTATTGTCTAAAATAAAATCATTGAATTCCTCCATATCAGAGAAATCTCCTTCTCGAGGTGATCTCTCCCCTAGAAACCAAGTGACATTGAAATCCCCCCTACAATCCAAAGATTGGGGGAAATATTCCTAAAATTAGTAATTTCATCCCCCAAAATTCTCCTCTCAATCTTTGTGTGGGGACCATACACATTAGAGAGGCCCCAGGAAGAATTATCAATAAGGGATGCTAAAATAATGTGCAAAGAATGTAACATAGTAAACTCCTGTACTAATCTATATTGGTTATCTTTCCAGCCAATCATAAGTCCCCCGGCAGTAACATTAGCCGGTATACAAACCCAATTACGAAAAATGGACCCACCTAATCTAACATAAAAACTAGAATCGGGGCACTCAATTTTTGTCTCTTGAAGCAAGACAATATCAATGTGATAATCTCTAAAAAAAGTCCTAAATTTAGCACATTTTTTACGGTCATTTAAACCCCTTGCATTCCAACTTACATTCCTCATCTACGCAAGGAAGAAACCCTCTCTAATTCCCTACTCCTAATATACTCAGCATCAATCTCAATATCCAAAAAAATAAAGGCAGTATCATTAGCAAGCTGAAATAATTGACTAGACGAAAGCCTACCTAAAGCAAAAGGAGTATAATCACTACCAAAAGTCGGAGGCGTACCTGAGCCCAAATCCAAACTACCACTACTAGTATTCGGATTCAGGAGCTTACCTCGAGACGAGGAGGAACCATATCTGATCCTAGCACTACGCCGAATCAAAACTGAACTGGGCAACACTCTCCTGTGTCTCCTCTTCCTGGCCGAAGGAGTAGCAACCTCGCTACTCTGAGTAAAACCATCACTAGTTTCTCTCAATCCCGTACTATTTACTATACTTAAATCAAAAACAGCAACATTCGCAGAACTAGGCTTAATATAAACCAAACGAGATACACCATGGCTCGGTCTCAAGAACAAAGAGAAAAGTCTCACATCCATCTTGCTGATCAACACCGAAACAGCATCTCTATCCCACAAAAACGATAAACCATATCTGTCCGAACCTCCCAGGCAACTACTTTCTCTATTTCCACCCATCATTTGCTCACTACAACCAACAATTTGTTGGACGTCCCCCTCATCCAATGCATTAATGCATAATTCCGCAATGGTACAAATCAACATTTCATTACAATTATATGAATTAGTCATAGAACTTTCACAATATTTTATTTTCCTGTTAAAGTGCCTAGAAACTTTAACCTTTCCAACTCTGACACCTTTATTCTTTAATGAAGAATATGAAATCTCTTTATTTAGCACCGAGACCTCAACTGGTATTTTCTAAAAAGAGCCACCTTCCTCCTCGTAATTCTCCAAACAATCGAATTTGTTCAAAAGAGGAATATCATCCGCCGCTTTCCAAACATCCCCCGTCCTAAAATCTGAAGTGGATGAAGTATACCCCCCATCATCAGCGACATTATAATCGCTCCTGTCGATTAGGTCGTCTCCAGTCATCTAGTCTCTCATCCAAGCTCCCTTCCTGACCAAACAGTCGGTAACCTGAGGGTTTACTTCAAGTCCCCTACAATACAACACCTCAGGGTCATTAAGCATAGGGTCAATTTGCCTCAATTCCCAATCAAACTCTACTGTAGCCACCAACATTTCATCACTAAATCTCCCAACATCATCGGTCAAAACCAACTCCTCAGCCAGGTCAATAATCGACTGTGATATGTCAACCTTTTGTAATGTCTGCTGGTCAGAACTCATGTGAAGATGATCCCAATTTGTAGGATTCTGAGATACACCAAAACTTCTATCGCAATTTCTAGCAGTATTAACATCATCAAAGTGTTTCAACATCTCATTCAATATCAGTCCAGCTTTCTTCTTATTAATTGAGATCGAATCAGCAAACCATCTGCGAAGCTTCAGTAAATTCAGACAAAATGAAAAAGCATGCTCCTTTCTACCTAACGGTCGAGGCAGCGGGGGAAAGATAACAGAACTATCTTTCTTCTTTCTCCACAAGATTCCATCAACAAGTCCTTCTAAATGACATCCCAACAACAATAACGAGTATGCCCCTTCGCTCGCATTTTCAGAAAAATCCACATTAAAAAGATCCGATAACACAATTATGTTCTGACATATTCTCAAACAGTTGTAGTGCAGTAAGTCTAATGCTGTTTTCCCTCTAAGTCTCACTGAACAGTTGATCATACGGTGACCTATTCCTCCACAGTAAAAACATCTGATACCATTACGACAATCTTTCGCAAAATGAAAAGCCTCTCCACATTTGAAGCAACATCTATCACTAACCCTTTTATTATGAAAAAGATTTTTACTCATAATTGAATTCCAACTCGAGAAAGAAGGAATCTTCCTAACCAAATCAGCATAGGAGATTGAGTGATAATGATGCACTTCCTCTATTTGCATTAGATTATTTTCCATCCGCCTCACAAGACTGGGATTTTTCGAACCCTCATGTGAGTAAATATTGAATCCATTTGCCCTCGAATCAACAAAATTTCCAAGAGTTAGGGTACTGCAACTACTCGCAAAATTTCCGAGAACTCCACATTGATAACACCGAATGAGTTGAGTGTTTGATGATGAAGACAAGAATGGACGAGAGAAACGATTCGCCAAATTCCTCTTAATATTCTGATCAAGTTTAGACGATTGAAGAATTGGGTAAGATGTATTCCAAGAAGAAGACATTTTTCTTCTTTTCTTTTTTCAATGTATCTCAAAGGTTAATCAAATATAGTTTATTCGAATAGAGTTAAAAAGATTATCAAATATAGTTTATTCAAATAGAGTTAAAGGAGTTAATCGAATATTGGTTATTCGAGAAAGGAGTTAATTGAATATTGGTTATTCAAGAAGGGAGTTAATCGAATATTAGTCATTCGAAGAAAGGAGTTGATCGACTATTGGTTATTCGACAAGGGAGTTGTCGAATACTAGTTATTCGAAGAAACGATTTAATCGAATATTGGTTATTCGAAGGGATTTAATTGAACAAAGTTAATCGATTAGAGTTAGAGTAAACTAAATAGAGTTAACCAGTTAGAGTTAATCAGTTAGAATTAATCAGTTGAGTTAACCAGTTAGAGTTGATCGATAAGAGTTAATCTATTAGAGTTAAATCGAATTAGAGTTGTTCAAATAGAGTTAATCGAGTTAGAGTTAGTCGAGTATTAATAATCGAATATAGTTTATTCGAAAGGAGATTATCGAATATAGTTTATTCGAAAGGAGTTAATCGAATAGAGTTTATTCGAATAGAGTTGAAGGAGATTATCGAATATAGTTTATTCGAAGAAAAAGGAGTTATCAAATAGAAATTATTCGAAAGAGAGTTATACGTTGAAATTTGATTATATCGAATTCGATATAATCAAATTTCAATGTATAACTCTCTTTCGAATAATCTCTATTCGATAACTCCTTTATATCGAATTCGGGAAAGTACACTTTCCGTTGTTAATCAAGATTTAATGATTTATTTATAAATTGACTATTTAGTTATTTAGTTAAATTAAGGAATGAAAGTTATATTTCGAAGTTAGATAATTCAGAAGTAGGGATTATAAGACTATTGTTATAATCAAATGATTTCGATAAAAGAAGTGGATTCGTAAATAGAATCCGAGAGTTACGTAAGGAAGTTTGTTAAAGATTTAAAATGTGAACCTTGTCTGTTTCGAAGTTAGAAATGTTGTTCAGTTAAGGTCTGAGAGGTAGTTATACCCCAACTTGATTGGCTTCGTTTTTAACTAAGGAATGGTTAAGGTTCGACAGTGAAGATTGGTTAAGTGAATTTAGTTAACGAGTATAATGGTTTGAGTTGGCATAGCGATGTTTGATTTAAAAATCCGTTTAAATCCAATGTAGGTGTTTTGGAAATGTTTTCTAAATAAGAATCACAAATGTTTTCTAATATAGAATATAAGAAATGGAAATGTTTTCCATTGTTAATAACATATATTTTCAAAATTTAGAAAATTAGAAATGTTGAATATATGGAAGCAGGAAAAGGGAAATGGATAATTGAATGACAAATTAAATTAAAGTGGATCAGTGTTGATTGATGATTTGCTCAGTAAGATTTCCATTTGGAAATACGACCGTTGTTTGTACATATGTTTTCCTTTAATAGTTAAATCACCGACTATCGAAGATTTTGACCATTTCTATTATCAATACGGAGAGACCGAGATTAGATTCATTGTCTGAAAACCACTCTGTATGGGTGTTAACATTGCGATCAAATATGACGAAGATAATTGAAGATGGAGTTATGCAAGTCCAGTTCTGTTTACAGAATAGTTCCTTCGGTTTGTCCAGACCTAGGACGACCTGTATGGAAGAATGTCTGATAGAGTATATTTAATGGATCGTTTAAGTTGATCTCTTCAAACGTATTTATGTTTGGTGGCGGAGGAATTCGTTTCTCTTAGCTGTTTACTCGTTGTATTTTTAGGGAAATCAATTTGTGATTTGGCGGGTATGACGATGTGACATTTAAAGTGAATAATCGTGTGATCTGTCAGAGATAAGCGTGGCCTCTTTCCTCACAACCGGGAAATGACAAAAATCGGGCAGGCAGCATGGCTAAGTGGTTGGCTGCCAATTAGGGTGTATTATCACCTATCTAGAGATATTAATTTCATTCTTTAATCTACTCGATGTTGTCCCATTCGGGAAACGGTTGCTGATCCCAAACATTGGTGATATACATTCGATACACTCAAGCGAAATGAGTGGTCGGTCATGTGTGGCCGGGTTGCAAGATATTCTTGTCGAACCCAGTGTATTCCTCTCTAGAGTTACACTATCGGAAGGTGGTTCCATACCTTGTCATAGTTGGAAATACATTACCCAATAAGTGCTCGCAGTTTTGATTGTATACTATATATATGGAACGTTAGATGAACGCGTTCTACAAGATGATTATTATATTGTGGTTGACAGACACTATTGTAATATCATAAGAGTTTTGATATAAAAGATCATTGTTTCTTTCAAAATGATTTGAAAGTTAAATCAAATTGATTTGGATTCTCATAAGGGAAAACAGCCGTTCCGTTATACGGCGTGGTCTTATGAGATATCGTTGTTTTCCCAAACTATTTTAAATTGTTTACTCATACCAGTCCAATGACTGACCTGGAGTTTGTTTTGTTCTGCTTTCCCTAAACTCTTGGGTGCTCAAATTTGTACGAGCAGTCAAGTAGTCGGGATTTACAGATGCACTAGAAGGAGCAGGAGCAGGAGGCTTCAGTAGCGTTTTTATAGCTATTGTTTATTTCCGCTGTGATGTAAGTGTTATACTCTCAAAATATTACTGTATACATATACTAATTTTATTTCAATGTTATGTATCTATTATATATTGTTCTTTCCTCTGTGAGATTCGTGTTTACTCTGATGTTGTATGTTCTTCTTCTTCTTTTATTCTAAGTTTCTATCTTATCTATCCTCATCCTCTGTTTTCTTTCATGGACTATCCAGTATTTCGGATGCTTGATAATCGACATTGGGTTATATGTCGATTACTTAGAATCGCGAAATAACTCAGTCGTCACAGTGGTATCAGAGCTAAGGTTAAGTAATTACCTTGGCTTTGTGGCGTGACTTAGTAGTGATAGGGATATTAATACCATAGATTGAGTTTGAGTGTATATATATGAGTGAACGCATTTGTTATTCAATATAAAATTGTTTTATATTATGGAGATCTATTGGTTGAGTTGTTTATGAGTTCTGGTCGATCAATTTGATCCACTGTATCGGTAGGGGTTTATAAACACTCGAATATGATGAGTCGACTCTGTATGTTTTGAAAAGATGGTAAATGATATAATTTTACTAAAAATATATTTTGATATAAACAAATGATTTATATTGATATTATTATTGAATGGGTTGGTTGTGTTTATAATCAGATAAGATTACAATTGAAACCGTTATGTAAATAACCAATCAGGATTCACATAAGTGTAATATGTGAAATCAAATGAATTAAATCTGAATTTAAATCAAAACCGGAATTAAAACCCTGGAGATTTGGAAAGATGTTTGTGTATGGATTTAGAATTAATATATGGGAATTTTAAAATCCTGGGTGATTTTAAATTGTTTTGAGAATGGTATTTTGAAAAGTTTTCAAAATGGAAGGCTTTAGAAATGGTTTTGAAAGGAATATAGTATTGAACTCACTTCGGTCGCTGGAAAATAGATTCCGATGATGACAACTGCATCATCGGTGTTCATTTTCAAGTTATAAGTGACGGATTACTACCAAAGATATTGTTTTCGATTTGTTTTGAAAAAATAAGTTATTTTGAATCCTGAAAGGGAAAGTTGATTTGTGAAAAAGAAAAAGTTGTTTAAAATTCCCAAAAGAGACTATTTGGATAAAAAAAAATTAAAAAGGAATTTGCGAGAACAAAAAGAAATTGAATTAAAGCCAGTAAACTGGAAATTGAATTGAAATTGAATTGTATTAGAATGATATCGAGAAAGGTGGATTTGTTAGATAGGATTTTGAAATGGTACTAGACTGGTAAGTTAAGAATTGGAATCGAGAATGGAACTTGAGTTTGAAATGAAATTTGGTTTGAATCTAAGCAAATAGTTGTGTTGAACATACACTGATTGGAAATTGATTGGGATGACATTGGTATATGCTGAATTAACAGCACATGAAAATGATAGAATGATATGCCCGACAAAAAGGTACAAGTTTATATTTCATACGGGGTATGAGATTTTAATGAGCCGAATTGGCAAGCCGCTTGGCTATTTGATTTTCTTTTGAGTTGGAGAAGACCCAGAGAGGCGAGTTAATTGTAGTTGTACCGATCGACCAGTACAAATGATGTGCTGGCGAAATTTCTCGAAAATTTCGGGTGTTAGAAAATTTTCAAATTTTTTTAATTTTTTTGTAAAATAGAAATGAATTAATATTTTAATTGAAATTAATTGATTTAGTTAAAAATGGAGTTAATAAGTAAACAAATAAATTTTTACCAGTCAATAGAGATGTTTTCTACCTTAGCAATTTCGAGGACGAAATTATTTTAAGGGGGCAAAAAATGTAACGACCCGTATTTTAGCGATATAATAATTAATTTATTTAATTATATAAATAGTGATTAGTGATTTGAATGGTCGTAGAATTAAATAATAGTCAATATTTAATTAAATTAAATAATAGAATAATATATTTAATTTCAGAAATAATAAAAAATAGTGGAATTCACAATACTATGTAATTTGGCCTATTTAAAATATATAATTAAGTTTAGAGCTGAATTATATTCACGAATATATTATATAAAAGAAGTTTGAATGTATAGTTATATTATAATTATAATTGAGCTCGAAATGGCGTGGTGGTTCGCAATTTGGCGATTCGAACTTCAACTGAATATACAGGGTCCGTTTTAAATCGGATTTCTGTGAAACAAGAAAAGTTCGGAGCTGGTGAAGTCTATTTTCTAATAGAAGAGAAAAATCGGGATTTCATTGCGTAGATTTTGATTTATGTCTAAATCAAATTTTAGAAAAGTCAATATGGAATTCGTTTATAATTTATAACGATATATAAAAGGAATTTCATTATAAATCGAATATCGATTTAATCGGGATTTGAAATATCGAGCTAGAAATTCATAAAGGAATATTCTGGAGCTGTATGATATTCTATTGTGAATATATACATTAATATTTATTTATAAATATTTAATTATTTTTAAATATATTTATATTTAAAATGTAATTATTTAGAGCTTTAAAAATAGCCAGTTTTGCAAACGACCTCCATTTTTTACGAAACTGATTTGGTTGGATCCTTAATATTAAATTATTGTTAGATTTCAATTTTCGTGATTTTTGGAGTCAGTGTGTGGCCGTACGGATTTTTAATGTGAAAAATAGTTAGTATTTTGATGGTTAAAAATATGCTATGTGAGCAAACGGAGTCGGAATTCGACGAAACCAGTTTCGTTGGGTCCGTAATGTCGAACTAAAGGTGTATGTCCATTTCCGTGATTTTTGGATATTTTGTGTGACCGTAGGAATTTTATATGACAAATAGAAACAACGATTGGTTAAATTTGAATATAATAATCGAATAAAATATTATATTTTCTTCCTATATGTACACCACAATTCCTTCTAACCCTAAAATTTCATTCTTTGGTCAAACAACTTCTGCCGCTACCCCGTTTTCTTCTACATAGTAAATCGTGATATTTATAAATCCTCCAAAAATGAAATAAAATTCTAACAATTATAAAACATGTATATTTGCATTCCTGAATTGATTCTCTTCGATCTGGTATAGTCTTTGGGTAGTGCGACGCAAGTCTTGGAGGATCGAAAACTGGCAGTAGAAACTAGGTTGGGGTTCGATCATGATACAATGGGTTTTGGCTCGAGTTGATAATGGATTTGGGTTTAGCGAGGAAAACCGCACTCGTTGGGAGTTTTTTTGTAGAGTGCGATCACCTAAAGGTGCCGCAAGTTTCCTATGACAACGCGTAACTGTAACGACCCGGGAAAAAAGCGACCTTGGTTATCCGATATATAACACCTATCGAACAATCAAAAGTCGAAATTACCTGATAGTCCAAGGAAGAAATTAGAGGGTGAGGATAGATAAGATAGAAAATTAGAACAGAAGAAGAAGAAGAACACAACAACATCAGAGTAACACGAATCTCACAGCGGAACGAATAAAATATAATAGACAACATATCTTGAAATCAAAGTAGTATATGTATATCATACCATTATCAGAGTACAACACTTTCATCATAGCGGAATAATCAATAGCTAGAAAAATCTTGAAGCCTCCTGCTCCAAGCTCTTCAAGCATACCTGTAAATCCTGACTACTTGACTGCCCGTACAAATTTGGGCACCCAAGAGTTTAGGGAAAACAAACAAAATAAACTCTGGGTCAGTCATGGGACTGGTGTGAGTAAACTCAAATTATTTGGTTTAACTTTTCAAAATCCTTTTCAAAAGAAAAGATAATCGTAAGACCAATCCACTCATAAATACGGATGGCTTTTACCTTACGATAACCCAAAACACTTTGGAAATCATATATTATCTGATATTATAATAATGTCTAATCACAAGTAATTAAAATCTAGTAGAACGCTTGCATCTCACGCTCTACATATATAATATACAATCAAACTCGCAGGCACTTATTGGAGATTGGATTCCAACTTGACAAGGTATGGGACCACCTTCCGAACGTGTATCTCTAGAGGCAAATACACTGGGTTCAACAAGAACATCTTGCAACCCGGCCCACACATGACCGACCACTCATTTCGCTTGAGTGTATCGAATGTATATCACCAACGGTTGGGATCAGCAACCGTCTCCCGATAAGGGACAGCATCGATAGATTTAAGAACAAAAGGAATTTCTCTAGATAGGTGATCATACATCCTAATGGGTGCGACCCACATAGCCATGCTGCCTGCCCGATTTTTGTCATTTCCCGGTGGATGAGGCTTGAGGTCATAACGTATCTTTTGACAGATCACACCTCCATTACTTTGAATGCCACATCGTCATACCCGCCAAATCACAAATTGATTTCACCAAAAATACCACGGGTATACAGCTAAGAGAAACGAATTCCTCCGCCACCAAACGTAAGTACGTTTGAAGAGATCAACTTACGCGATCCTTTGAATATACTCTGTCAGACATTCGTCCATTCACGTTTGTCCTGGGACTGGACAAACCGAAGGCACTATTCTGTAAATAGGATAGCCCTTGCATAACTCCGTCTTCAATATATTCAGCATACTTGATTCGCAACGCTTATGCCAATACGGAGTGGTTCTCTGGATAATAATCCAACCGGTCTCTCCATATTAACAACGTAAAATGGTCAAAAACTTTGATAGTCGGTGATTTAACTATCAAATGAAAACATATCTGTGTGCAAACAACGATATTATTTCCAGATGGAAATTCTATCGATCAATCATCATTCATCATCAAATTATCATAAATTTACCCTTTTCCTTATTCTTGTTTTCCTATATTGCTTATTTACTATATTTAGAAAATATACGTTATTAACAATTGGAAACAATTCCATTTCTCATTTTCTATATTCAAAAAACATTTCTGATTTTTCATTTGGAAGACATTTCCAAATCTCCTTCATTGGGTTTAAACTGATGTTTGAATAAACATCGCTATGCCAACACCAACCATTTCGCTCATTAACTAAATTCACTTAACCCCTTTCACTCTCGAACCTTATCCACTTCTTAGTTAAAAACGAAGTCAATCAAGTTGGGGTATAATTACCTCTCAGACCTTAACTGAACAACATTTCTAACTTCGAAATAGACAAAGTTCAAACTTTACTCTTTAAGAAACTTCCTTGCGAACTCTCGGATTCTATTTATGAATCCACTTCCTTTACTGAATCATTTGATTATAACTGTAAATGTTATAATTCCATGCTTTCAAAATATGTTAACTTAAATATATTTCCATATCTTAATTTGGATAAATAAACAACCCACTACTTTATTAACAGATAATTAAAACTTGATTTGAAATGGAAAGTAAACATTACTTCCCTTGATTCGATATAATCGAATTTCCATGTATGATTCACTCTCGAATAATCACTATCCGATAATTCTCTTTCGAATAAACTATATTTGATTCCCCTGTTCGAATAACTAATATTCGATAATCCTTTTCTTCGAATAACTAATATTCGAAAAATCTCACTTCGAATAAACCATATTCGATAATTATCTCCTTCGAATAACTATATTCGATTTAACACACTTCGAACGAACTATATTCGATTACTCTTCTCGAATAAACTATATTCGATAACTCTACTTCGAATAGGTGATATTCGATTAATTCCCTTTTTGACTAACCCTACTTAATTTACTAATACTCGACTAACTCGACTTAATTAACTTCTATTGATTAATTACTATTTGATTTAACACCATTTGCTTGACTCTAGATCGCAGCGATCACAATGGTTACGCCTGATTCCCTCAGGAAACATCCGACCGCCGTAGGCTATCTGCATCCCTGCGAATTACGCTAGCAGTCGTGCTAAATGGAAATTCATCCTTAAATAACTTTGTCTATTTTTAACTCTATCTCGAATAATTAGATTCGATCAATTCTAATTGAATAACTAATATTCAATTAACCCTTATTCGATTACTATATTTGAATAACTCTAGTTCGATTTGACTCAAAACGATTAACTCTAACTGATTTACTCTACTGGTTAATTCTAACTGAATAACTCTAACTGGATAACTCTAACTGAATAACTCTAACTGGTTAACTCTAACTAACTAACTCTAACTGTTTAACTTTACGGTTTAACTCTGACAGTTTAACTTCAACGGTTTAACTCTAACAGTTTAACTCCAACTGTTTAACTCTAACAGTTTAACTCCAACTGTTTAACTCTAACAGTTTAACACCAACAATTTAACTCTAACAGTTTAACTCCAACGGTTTAACTCTAGTTGATTAACTCTTTTGAATTAATCCCTTTGACTTTTCTCTT
Source organism: Allium sativum (assembly GCA_030737875.1). NCBI lineage: Eukaryota > Viridiplantae > Streptophyta > Magnoliopsida > Asparagales > Amaryllidaceae > Allium > Allium sativum. The sequence goes on from CM060911.1 coordinate 126,236,796, forward strand.
TTGAATAATTCCTTTGGAATAATTCCTTTGAATTACTTCCCTTGAATAGATTCTTTTTCTATTCGTTTACTCAACAAATAACTATTCTCTTTTCGCTTCTATTTATTTGACAAATAAATATTCCCTTTAACTTTTCTATTTATTCAACAAATAAATATTTCTTTTAACTTTTCTATTTATTTAACAAATAAGTACTTCTTTCAACTTTTCTTTATTCCCTACATGAATATTCCCTTTTCAATTCCATTTGTAAATACTTTTACGAATGTTTCCCTTTTTATTTCTATTTGTAATCGTTTCACAAATATTTCCCTTCTATTTGATTTCACCAATATTTTCCCTTCTATTTGATTTCAACAATATTTTCCCTTCTATTTGATTTCAACAATATTTTCCCTTCTATTTGATTTCACCAATATTTTCCCTTCTATTTGATTTCACCAATATTTTCCCTTCTATTTGATTTCAACAATATTTTCCCTTCTAATTGATTTCACCAATATTTATTTTCTTTAACAAAGGCTTTGATTCTATAATCATTTTCTCTCATGAAATTCTCTTCCTTTTATATATAAAATCTATTGATTTTATACAAATAATTTATTTTCAAAATAAACTTTGAAAATCCCTTTTCACTTTCTGGTATTGAAGCGACCCGAACTTCCCCGGTCTCCGAAGAGATGAGAAAGAACGAATTACTGTGAGGACAAGACAAATCAGAACGCATACGGAAGAACATTTCATTGCTATTACAACAATGCATCAGATTACAAGAATATACAGAGTATAAACAAATAAATATTACACAGAAATATCAGAGATTCAAATTACATTTAAATACATCACAGCGGAAAATAATACAATACACAACTAGAAGAGATATACGGATACAAAGCTTTCCGGATATCATTCCAGCTGTAAACCAGGATCCTGTGAATATAAATCTGCAAAACCAAAACTACTAGCTGCCCGTGTCGAAAATAAGGGCACCCAGAGTTTAGGTTAAAACAATAAACTCCAGGTCAGTCATGTGACTGGTGTGAGAACTAAAACAGTTAATCTTTATTTTAAAGTTAGGTAAATCAAGGGACCACGCCGTATAACACGGAACGGGTTTCCTCCCAAGAATACCAGTGCATAAAACAAATAGCGCAATGCTAAATAAAGAAAAATGAAGCTGTTATAAGACCCAGGTCCTATCACACAATGCAACGCAAGCCGGGGGATATGGTTTTCCCTTATAACAGCCAAATAATGCTTGATACGTTTAAAACAGATTATTTGATACTATAATAAGTGCATAGTGTATAAAACAACTTCAAATCATAAGTGTCAATCATAGGCGGCATGGGTACCATATATCATGTCGCCATATATAGGTTTACACATAAAACCGCAAATGCCACGTATTTGGAAATTGGATTTCCGTCTATGAACCGAGGCCAGGGATCGTCCTCACCGACTTCGAGACTCTCTAGCCCGAGCCTCAGGGTCAGAGCGCATCGACCCTTGGATCGTCAGGGCCGGTCCACCGATGTGGATTAAACTTAAACCCTGAACATGCGTTCCCCCGCCCTATGGGGCGTAAATGAGCCAACGAATGACTCCATCGGACCCGGATCGTCCGATCAAACCGAGGCGCCTCGCAACAGCAACAACCACATAAGTCAAACTCGTCAGGGCGTGTAAAACCACTGACGCCACTTCTTACTAGAAAGAAACGCATGCCCTCCCTGAGGTTCGTCTCCCGTTTTTGGTTCATACCGAGTGTGAAACTCGCGAATTCACGTTACACAAAGCTGTGCCACACAAGCTGTGCTTTGATCATCACCACAAGACTTTGCTTTTCAACAGAAGCCTCGATCTATTGCTACTTAGGCATGCCACACAGGCAATTCACTCCATGCGATTGATATCCATCAATATATAACCCCTGAGCTCGTACGTCTCAGAGAAGGGCGTTAAGCAAGAGAATAAATTCTCCGCCGCCAAACAGATATATATTTAATAGAAATCAAACACACAGACTAAAATCCAATGTCAGACACACAGTCCATTTACAAGTCCGTTCTGGGTCTGAACGAAACTGGAGGCACCTAGTACCTCGCATATCCATCGATCTCCAAGTACGTCTGGACGATCACTAACTGTTTCCATCTTCTTGGGTGTACAGCCCAATCAAGATCATCAGTAAGCACCCAAACGACGTGAAGACTTCCGGTCTTCGACCATCGTCTTCATCTTCGACACCAAGTCGAATCAGTTATTCAGAATGGGATAAACCCGGTCTTTCTGAATAACTCGCGTATATATTATAAAAGTGTTACACAAACACAACATACGCCTCATTCCAGTTCAGAATATTCTTTTATTCAAATATTCCTATACTTTGGGAAAAGTTCCCATTAATTTTATCCAAGATAAATTCTTTAAATTTATTCTTTAATCTCCTTTGAATATCAATTCAAACTAGTCGGGATTAGCGAACCACACCGAAGAAATCATTTATTTTATTTCCCAATCCCAACCTATTCATCCCATGAAGTAAAACTGGTAATACTTCATATCTAACACCACAGTGTTATCGGTAAATTCAATTACCATTTCACGTTCAAATCTAATTAAAGATTTAACCATCGCCTGGAGCAAAACTGGTGATACTCCATTTTCGATCATTTCAATCTAATTAAAGATTCATTAAAACTCCACTTAGTTTTAATCTTTAACTGGGTTAAAGAATCAGTGTCATTTAAAACACGGTTCACGATAAGCCCAAAATCACATTCCATTAATTATTGGGTTAAAGAACGAGTGTTATTTAAAACACTGTTCACGATAAACCCAAAAATCAATATCACTTCAATTCCAATTAAATATTATTCAATTGGTACACTTCATTAAATCTAAATAAAAAGATTTAATTTTTTTCTCAACTGGGTTCAAGAACGGTGTTAATGAAGATACCATTCACGACAAACCCAAATCACATTTGATATTCAATACAAGGCTCTGAATAGAAAATATACCGGCTTATATTCAATATCAAATTCTACGACTAACAAATGTCGTATTGGAAATAACGATATAAATATATATCTTTCAAATTTCCATAACAACATCTGTATAATCACGAATTCCAACATCGAAATATTCCGAAGACAATTTCGATTCAAATCCACTCCAATGCAATCATTGGAAATTTTGGTTATTTTCAAAACCCTTTTCAAATTCAATTTATTTATTTAAAAATAAATAGAATTATAATTCTAGTTCAAAACTAGTTCATTTCGATAAAAATCTATTTTTGTCCTTTCAAGTATGGAGTTTTTCATCCCAAATCTTCACAAATCATTCTTACGATTTTACACAAATTATTACTATTTTTAATAATTTTATCAAGGCCCGTACAGTCGATTTCCATCAATGGCCATCGAACTGCACTTATAGCGACCTTTTTCAAATTTGATTTGGACATAATTCCAAATCCAACCGTTAGATTTCTAATTTCTAATATTCGTTAGAAAGCTCTTTTCGATACGAACCCAACGGTTCCGGTTTTAGGAGAATCCGACGGTCGGATCTCCCGTAATGTCCGTTTGAAATAAATGGTCGAAATTCACGAACTGCCGCGGCGCGGCGCGTTCTATTCAGGCCATTATATTATATATATAATATATATAATATATACTTCGTCGATTTCTATTTAAAATGAATTATATAAATAGTTTTAAATTCGTTTCAAAAACATTTTCAACTTCCTTTTCAATTCAAATCACAATTGAATTCTTCTTTATAGATTCGTTTTAAAGTTCATTTCTATTCAATTCAAATTTCAATTCAATTTGAATTCGTTTTCAATTCAATTCATTTCGAAATCGTTTTCAATTCAATTCATTTCGAAATCGTTTTCAATTCACTTCATTTCGAAATCGTTTTCAATTCACTTCATTTCGAAATCGTTTTCAATTCACTTCATTTCGAAATCGTTTTCAATTCACTTTGAAATCGTTTTCAATTCACTTTGAATTCGTTTTCAATTCAATTCATTTCGAAATCGTTTCCAATTCACTTTAAATTCGTTTTCAATTCAATTCATTTCGAAATCGTTTTCAATTCAATTCATTTCGAAATCGTTTTCAATTCACTTTGAATTCGTTTTCAATTCAATTCATTTCGAAATCGTTTTCAATTCACTTTGAATTCGTTTTCAATTCAATTCATTTCGAAATCGTTTTCAATTCAATTCATTTCGAAATCGTTTTCAATTCACTTCATTTCGAAATCGTTTTCAATTCAATTCATTTCGAAATCGTTTTCAATTCAATTCATTTCGAAATCGTTTAAAATCGATATAAATATCGTTCACGTCAAAATGGCGTCAAACTAATCAACACGACTTCATAAATTTCTATTTTCAAATATTCTATTTCAAATATTTCTATTTCAAATATTTCCATTTCTAAACTGGAATGAGGCCCAATCAATTACCATATAAAATTAATTATATGGATTTTCACACAACACATGTATATAATAGCATTGAAAAATGATCAACCATCAACCAAAGTGCACTACACTGTATAAGCATCAAATAAAGATATCCAACGCTTATAACAGCCTGTCAATCAATCGATCGACATATTTAATCAATCAGGATGAGTGAACTTCAAATTTCACCCCAACACCCGTGTGGGGTTTCAAACAATCAAACGCATATTTTATTTGTGCAGTTGGGCGATGTGTAAAATTTATCGACCCAATCAATGTCCTTCAAATAGGTGTACATAAACAAACCGTCTGGTTTGTAAATGAATATTTATTTATTCACATTCACGTTAAAAATTATATTTTTAACGATAAAAACATTTTATTCCAACGTATGAATTTCTATTCAGTTCATTCCTTAAATAAAATGATATTTTTATTTTTCTAACATATTTTAGAAAATTTCGGCGGCATAACGGCACTATACTAGAAACGGGACGAGGCCTAGCCTTATCCCCGGTCTAGTGAAGGCCCACGCCATTCACGCATCAATCAATCCATTCATTTCACCAAACAATTCAATTTCAACTCAAATCATCTAACTAATCTATGCAACCAAACAAACAAGTCCATGGTCTGTGGACGGTTGTGTCGGGTGCTACTAAACACCGTCTGCATCCTAGTATATATATATAATTAGAAAAATAAATTGAAAGGTGAGAAATTCTCACATATAGCTATCCTAGCTCCACGGCACTTCAAATGCAGGAAATCTTCACTGTTCTCGCCTTTTTGTCACCTTCGTTATCCGCTTTCACTACATATGTAAAAATCGAATTTTTACTTCGCTTTTCAATATATAAAAATCACATTTTTAATTCGAAGTTCAATATATAAAAATCATATTTTTAATTCGAAGTTCAATATATAAAAATCATATTTTTTATTCGAAGTTCAATATATAAAAATCATATTTTTAATTCGAAGTTCAATATATAAAAATCATATTTTTTTTTATTCGAAGTTCAATATATAAAAATCATATTTTTTATTCGAAGTTCAATATATAAAAATCATATTTTTAATTCGAAGTTCAATATATAAAAATCATATTTTTTATTCGAAGTTCAATATATAAAAATCATATTTTTTTTTATTCGAAGTTCAATATATAAAAATCATATTTTTTATTCAAAGTTCAATATATAAAAATCATATTTTTAATTCGAAGTTCAATATATAAAAATCATATTTTTTTTATTCGAAGTTCAATATATAAAAATCATATTTTTTATTCGAAGTTCAATATATAAAAATCATATTTTTTATTCGAAGTTCAATATATAAAAATCATATTTTTTTTTATAACGCTATTTTCAATATAAAGATTATATTTTTTTCCTTTTCTATAACATAAAAATTATATTTTTATTATCTATAACTATAAATAAAAATCGTTTCTTTATCTACCAAAAATCAAATATTTTTATATTTAAAAATATAATCTTTTCTAAACTAAAGACCAAATCTTTTTCATATCAAATATCGAACCTTTTTCATATTAAAGATCAAATCTTTTCTTTTACTTTTTAAGTTTTAAATCTTTTCTATTTTAAAGTCTAAAAATAAAATCAGTTTTTAAATGCTTTTTCAAAATCAGTTTTTACTGTTTATATAAAATAAAAATAAAATAAATAAATAAAAATAAAATAAAAACTTACAGAGGAGGGGGGAGAATTTTGCAGTGCTGCCGAGGTCGGGGGTGGCTCTGACACGAGGAGGGTGCTCGGATGTCGGAGGTGGGGCCTGCGGTGGCTGGCGGCTCGAAGGGGGGGGGGTCCAGATGAAGTCGCGCGATGCGCGATGCGGAGGGGAAGAAGACGATGGGGGGGGGGGGGGCGCGATCGTTGGCCATAGGAGGGGGGGGCCTCGCGCCTGAGGTGCGGCGGCGGCGTGGAGATTAGGGCGCGATCCCTTTTTTTTTTCCTAAGAAATGAAATCGAACAGGGGGGGCCAGAGGGAAGTTAAGGGAGGAAAGAGAAAAAAAAATTCTTATTTTCTTATTTTATTTTTTTAATTTCAAAATGTTTGCTTTTACATACGACCTCTAAACGAGGCCCACCGCCTGTCGTCCATAGCGTTTTACCCCCATTCCGAACACAATGGGATATGTATCGCAAGCTGGTTCGACTATTTCGATCAGTTTTCGTTGAATTTACATTTAAATCACTATATTGAATTTTTAAACGTACTTTTCAAATTACCGGGGTCACATAACAAAACTATAAATTCTCGAAAAATATTTTCTAGCTTCGTACTGACGATACGGTCCTAACAAAACTAGTTTCGTCGAATTCTGAGACCGTTTGAGAAATGGCCAATTTCCAGTCGATTAAAATCCACTGAAAATGGTCAAACGCATTTTCCTTTGCCACGCTCACATATTGATTCGAAAAATTATGAAATTTGAAACCTAGCAATAACTTGACACTGCGGATCCAACAAAACTGGTTTCGTCGAAATCCGAGGTCGTTTGCAAAATGTCCATTTTTAAGGGCTTGAATTCCATAGCGACTATTCAGAATTTTCAACTGGACATATCTTTTGATTCCCGATATGAAATCTTGATTTTTCGGATTCGTTGGAAAGATATTCACAATTAGATCCCATTATTTTTGGTTTCACTAAAATCCGGATTGTTTTGCACCCGGTACATTCAATTGAAGTTTGAAATCGAATTATCGAACTACCGCGCCATCTTCAATTCTATTTATAATTATATATAAATATTTATATTCTAACGACGACGCGTATAATATATACGTTCGATTCTATTCAAAATAAATTTCTCGTCGATATTATTTAAAATAATTCATTTTAAATAATCAAAATTCGCTAAAATAGCCAAAATAAAAATTTTAAACTGGCCCAGATTTTCGGGTTATTACAATCTCCCCCACTTAAAACTTTTCGTCCCCGAAAAGGAACAAAGTCGAAAGTGGTTTGATTAATTAACTCTACGTTCGATCTGGCTTCCATTCTCCAACTTTTCAGTTTTTGAGAATTTTCTAAAATCTCAAAAATTTGGCTAACACCCTAAATTTTTGAAAAATTTCGCCATAACCTCCCCTGCACCGGGAGCATCGGGAAATTTCAAATAGCTTCCCCGGTCCTTCAGATCTCAAAAAGAAAAAGCCAAGCGGCTAGCCAATTGGCTCATAAAATCATCATCACCCAAACAAAACAGGAAATTATGTAGTAAACATGTACCTATTTGTCGGGCAAACAAATTTTATTCTCTGCTCTAGCCTCCTTGCTATGACCTGTTCAATGATATATATGTATATGCAAGCAAACGCGACCAAATTTCAATACAACTCAATATTTGATGCTATTAGGCATAATGGTTCAAAATTGTCAAACAAATAAACAAACAACACAAACATCAATCAATTAGTGGATTAGAGTTTCAAATTGATAACTTTGATACATAGTCAAAAATCAGATTTTTGATGCCAAATCACAACAATAGGCCCTATCTAATTTTGGTTCTCACACCAGTCAATAGGAAGTATATAGAAATCTCCCTTTCGTCACTCGAACATAAATTCTGATGATGATGCATCAACCATCAGAGTTCTCTCCGGGCGACTTAGAAGGTGATTCTATATCTACCCAGTATATCAAAACTTCGAATACACGCGGATCAGACGTATACGCAAAATCTATATATACTGGATTGTCCACATCAATATAAATAGATAATCAAATACGAATAATTGATTTAAATTTTCAAAACAAAAATTGTTTTCATTTGAAAAATATACCCTTCACACTCGTTCTAGGATGCTACTGATCCCATCTCTAACGAGTCATTCCCGTTGGATATTACTAATCCAATATCTGATGAATTCTTTCGTATGGTTCTAATGTGCCTTGTTCTCCGAGCTTTGTAAACCAAAGCTCTGATACCAACTGAAGCGACCCGAACTTCCCCGGTCTCCGAAGAGATGAGAAAGAACGAATTACTGTGAGGACAAGACAAATCAGAACGCATACGGAAGAACATTTCATTGCTATTACAACAATGCATCAGATTACAAGAATATACAGAGTATAAACAAATAAATATTACACAGAAATATCAGAGATTCAAATTACATTTAAATACATCACAGCGGAAAATAATACAATACACAACTAGAAGAGATATACGGATACAAAGCTTTCCGGATATCATTCCAGCTGTAAACCAGGATCCTGTGAATATAAATCTGCAAAACCAAAACTACTAGCTGCCCGTGTCGAAAATAAGGGCACCCAGAGTTTAGGTTAAAACAATAAACTCCAGGTCAGTCATGTGACTGGTGTGAGAACTAAAACAGTTAATCTTTATTTTAAAGTTAGGTAAATCAAGGGACCACGCCGTATAACACGGAACGGGTTTCCTCCCAAGAATACCAGTGCATAAAACAAACAGTGCAATGCTAAATAAAGAAAAATGAAGCTGTTATAAGACCCAGGTCCTATCACACAATGCAACGCAAGCCGGGGGATAGGGTTTTCCCTTATAACAGCCAAAGAATGCTTGATACATTTAAAACAGATTATTTGATACTATAATAAGTGCATAGTGTATAAAACAACTTCAAATCATAAGTATCAATCATAGGCGGCATGGGTACCATATATCATGTCGCCATATATAGGTTTACACATAAAACCGCAAATGTCACGTATTTGGAAATTGGATTTCCGTCTATGAACCGAGGCCAGGGATCGTCCTCACCGACTTCGAGACTCTCTAGCCCGAGCCTCAGGGTCAGAGCGCATCGACCCTTGGATCGTCAGGGCCGGTCCACCGATGTGTATTAAACTTAAACCCTGAACATGCGTTCCCCCGCCCTATGGGGCGTAAATGAGCCAACGAATGACTCCATCGGACCCGGATCGTCCGATCAAACCGAGGCGCCTCGCAACAGCAACAACCACATAAGTCAAACTCGTCAGGGCGTGTAAAACCACTGACGCCACTTCTAACTAGAAAGAAACGCATGCCCTCCCTGAGGTCCGTCTCCCGTTTTTGGTTCATACCGGGTGTGAAACTCGCGAATTCACGTTACACAAAGCTGTGGCACACAGGCTGTGCTTTGATCATCACCACAAGACTTTGCTTTTCAACAGAAGCCTCGATCTATTGCCACTTAGGCATGCCACACAGGCAATTCACTCCATGCGATTGATATCCATCAATATATAACCCCTGAGCTCGTACGTCTCAGAGAAGGGCGTTAAGCAAGAGAATAAATTCTCCGCCGCCAAACAGATATATATTTAATAGAAATCAAACACACAGACAAAAATCCAATGTCAAACACACATTCCATTTACAAGTCCATTCTGGGTCTGAACGAAACTGGAGGCACCTAGTACCTCGCATATCCATCGATCTCCAAGTACGTCTGGACGATCACTAACCGTTTCCTTCTTCTTGGGTGTACAGCCCAATCAAGATCATCAGTAAGCACCCAAACGACGTGAAGACTTCCGGTCTTCGACCATCGTCTTCATCTTCGACACCAAGTCGAATCAGTTATTCAGAATGGGATAAACCCGGTCTTTCTGAATAACTCGCGTATATATTATAAAAGTGTTACACAAACACAACATACGCCTCATTCCAGTTCAGAATATTCTTTTATTCAAATATTCCTATACTTTGGGAAAAGTTTCCATTAATTTTATCCAAGATAAATTCTTTAAATTTATTCTTTAATCTCCTTTGAATATCAATTCAAACTAGTCGGGATTAGCGAACCACACCGAAGAAATCATTTATTTTATTTCCCAATCCCAACCTATTCATCCCATGAAGTAAAACTGGTAATACTTCATATCTAACACCACAGTGTTATCGGTAAATTCAATTACCATTTCACGTTCAAATCTAATTAAAGATTTAACCATCGCTTGGAGCAAAACTGGTGATACTCCATTTTCGATCATTTCAATCTAATTAAAGATTCATTAAAACTCCACTTAGTTTTAATCTTTAACTGGGTTAAAGAATCAGTGTCATTTAAAACACGGTTCACGATAAGCCCAAAATCACATTCCATTAATTATTAGGTTAAAGAACGAGTGTTATTTAAAACACTGTTCACGATAAACCCAAAAATCAATATCACTTCAATTCCAATTAAATATTATTCAATTGGTACACTTCATTAAATCTAAATAAAAAGATTTAATTTTTTTTCTCAACTGGGTTCAAGAACAGTGTTAATGAAGATACCATTCACGACAAACCCAAATCACATTTGATATTCAATACAAGGCTCTGAATAGAAAATATATCGGCTTATATTCAATATCAAATTCTACGACTAACAAATGTCGTATTGGAAATAACGATATAAATATATATCTTTCAAATTTCCATAACAACATCTGTATAATCACGAATTCCAACATCGAAATATTCCGAAGACAATTTCGATTCAAATCCACTCCAATGCAATCATTGGAAATTTTGGTTATTTTCAAAACCCTTTTCAAATTCAATTTATTTATTTAAAAATAAATAGAATTATAATTCTAGTTCAAAACTAGTTCATTTCGATAAAAATCTATTTTTACCCTTTCAAGTATGGAGTTTTTCATCCCAAATCTTCACAAATCATTCTTATGATTTTACACAAATTATTACTATTTTTAATAATTTTATCAAGGCCCATACAGTCGATTTCCATCAATGGCCATCGAACCGCACTTATAGCGACCTTTTTCAAATTTGATTTGGACATAATTCCAAATCCAACCGTTAGATTTCTAATTTCTAATATTCGTTAGAAAGCTCTTTTCGATACGAACCCAACGGTTCCGGTTTTAGGAGAATCCGACGGTCGGATCTCCCGTAATGTCCGTTTGAAATAAATGTTCGAAATTCACGAACTGCCGCGGCGCGGCGCGTTCTATTCAGGCCATTATATTATATATATAATATATATAATATATACTTCGTCGATTTCTATTTAAAACGAATTATATAAATAGTTTTAAATTCGTTTCAAAAACATTTTCAACTTCCTTTTCAATTCAAATCACAATTGAATTCTTCTTTATAGATTCGTTTTAAAGTTCATTTCTATTCAATTCAAATTTCAAATCAATTTGAATTCGTTTTCAATTCAATTCATTTCGAAATCGTTTTCAATTCAATTCATTTCTAAATCGTTTTCAATTCACTTCATTTCGAAATCGTTTTCAATTCACTTCATTTCGAAATCGTTTTCAATTCACTTCATTTCGAAATCGTTTTCAATTCACTTTGAAATCGTTTTCAATTCGCTTTGAATTCGTTTTCAATTCAATTCATTTCGAAATCGTTTTCAATTCACTTTAAATTCGTTTTCAATTCAATTCATTTCGAAATCGTTTTCAATTCAATTCATTTCGAAATCGTTTTCAATTCACTTTGAATTCGTTTTCAATTCAATTCATTTCGAAATCGTTTTCAATTCACTTTGAATTCGTTTTCAATTCAATTCATTTCGAAATCGTTTTCAATTCAATTCATTTCGAAATCGTTTTCAATTCACTTCATTTCGAAATCGTTTTCAATTCAATTCATTTCGAAATCGTTTTCAATTCAATTCATTTCGAAATCGTTTAAAATCGATATAAATATCGTTCACGTCAAAATGGCGTCAAACTAATCAACACGACTTCATAAATTTCTATTTTCAAATATTCTATTTCAAATATTTCTATTTCAAATATTTCCATTTCTAAACTGGAATGAGGCCCAATCAATTACCATATAAAATTAATTATATGGATTTTCACACAACACATGTATATAATAGCATTGAAAAATGATCAACCATCAACCAAAGTGCACTACACTGTATAAGCATCAAATAAAGATATCTAACGCTTATAACAGCCTGTCAATCAATCGATCGACATATTTAATCAATCAGGATGAGTGAACTTCAAATTTCATCCCAACACCCGTGTGGGGTTTCAAACAATCAAACACATATTTTATTTGTGCAGTTGGGCGATGTGTAAATTTTATCGACCCAATCAATGTCCTTCAAATAGGTGTACATAAACAAACCGTCTGGTTTGTAAATGAATATTTATTTATTCACATTCACGTTAAAAATTATATTTTTAACGATAAAAACATTTTATTCCAACGTATGAATTTCTATTCAGTTCATTCCTTAAATAAAATGATATTTTTATTTTTCTAACATATTTTAGAAAATTTCGGCGGCATAACGGCACTATACTAGAAACGGGACGAGGCCTAGCCTTATCCCCGGTCTAGTGAAGGCCCACGCCATTCACGCATCAATCAATCCATTCATTTCACCAAACAATTCAATTTCAACTCAAATCATCTAACTAATCTATGCAACCAAACAAACAAGTCCATGGTCTGTGGACGGTTGTGTCGGGTGCTACTAAACACCGTCTGCATCCTAGTATATATATATAATTAGAAAAATAAATTGAAATGTGAGAAATTCTCACATATAGCTATCCTAGCTCCACGGCACTTCAAATGCAGGAAATCTTCACTGTTCTCGCCTTTTTGTCACCTTCGTTATCCGCTTTCACTACATATGTAAAAATCGAATTTTTACTTCGCTTTTCAATATATAAAAATCACATTTTTAATTCGAAGTTCAATATATAAAAATCATATTTTTAATTCGAAGTTCAATATATAAAAATCATATTTTTTATTCGAAGTTCAATATATAAAAATCATATTTTTAATTCGAAGTTCAATATATAAAAATCATATTTTTTTTTATTCGAAGTTCAATATATAAAAATCATATTTTTTATTCGAAGTTCAATATATAAAAATCATATTTTTAATTCGAAGTTCAATATATAAAAATCATATTTTTTATTCGAAGTTCAATATATAAAAATCATATTTTTTTATTCCAAGTTCAATATATAAAAATCATATTTTTAATTCGAAGTTCAATATATAAAAATCATATTTTTAATTCGAAGTTCAATATATAAAAATCATATTTTTTTTATTCGAAGTTCAATATATAAAAATCATATTTTTTATTCGAAGTTCAATATATAAAAATCATATTTTTTATTCGAAGTTCAATATATAAAAATCATATTTTTTTTATAACGCCATTTTCAATATAAAGATTATATTTTTTTCCTTTTCTATAACAAAAAAATTATATTTTTATTATCTATAACTATAAATAAAAATCGTTTCTTTATCTACCAAAAATCAAATCTTTTTATATTTAAAAATATAATCTTTTCTAAACTAAAGACCAAATCTTTTTCATATCAAATATCGAACCTTTTTCATATTAAAGATCAAATCTTTTCTTTTACTTTTTAAGTTTTAAATCTTTTCTATTTTAAAGTCTAAAAATAAAATCAGTTTTTAAATGCTTTTTCAAAATCAGTTTTCACTGTTTATATAAAATAAAAATAAATAAAATAAAATAAAAAAAAAAAAACTTACAGAGGAGGGGGGAGAATTTTGCAGTGCTGCCGAGGTCGGGGGGGGGGGGGGGGCTCTGACGCGAGGAGGGCGCTCGGATGTCGGAGGTGGGGCCTGCGGTGGCTGGCGGCTCGAAGGGGGGGTCCAGATGAAGTCGCGCGATGCGCGATGCGGAGGGGAAGAAGACGATGGGGGGGGGGGGGCGCGATCGTTGGCCAGAGGAGGGGGGGCCTCGCGCCAGAGGTGCGGCGGCGACAGGGCGAGGGGCGGCGGCGTGGAGATTAGGGCGCGATCCCTTTTTTTTTTTTCTGAGAAATGAAATCGAACAAGGGGGGCCAGAGGGAAGTTAAGGGAGGAAAGAGAAAAAAAAAATTCTTATTTTATTTTTTTATTTTTTTAATTTCAAAATGTTGGCTTTTACATACGACCTCTAAACGAGGCCCACTGCCTGTTGTCCATAGCGTTTTACCCCCATTCCGAACACAATGGGATATGTATCGTAAGCTGGTTCGACTATTTCGATCAGTTTTCGTTGAATTTACATTTAAATCACTATATTGAATTTTTAAACGTACTTTTCAAATTACCGGGGTCACATAACAAAACTATAAATTCTCGAAAAATATTTTCTAGCTTCGTACTGACGATACGGTCCTAACAAAACTAGTTTCGTCGAATTCTGAGACCGTTTGAGAAATGGCCAATTTCCAGTTTTTTAAAATCCACTGAAAATGGTCAAACGCATTTTCCTTTGCCACGCTCACATATTGATTCGAAAAATTATGAAATTTGAAACCTAGCAATAACTTGATACTGCGGATCCAACAAAACTGGTTTCGTCGAAATCCGAGGTCGTTTGCAAAATGTCCATTTTTAAGGGCTTGAATTCCATAGCGACTATTCAGAATTTTCAACTGGACATATCTTTTGATTCCCGATATGAAATCTTGATTTTTCGGATTCGTTGGAAAGATATTCACAATTAGATCCCATTATTTTTGGTTTCACTAAAATCCGGATTGTTTTGCACCCGGTACATTCAATTGAAGTTTGAAATCGAATTATCGAACTACCGCGCCATTTTCAATTCTATTTATAATTATATATAAATATTTATATTCTAACGACGACACGTATAATATATACGTTCGATTCTATTCAAAATAAATTTCTCGTCGATATTATTTAAAATAATTCATTTTAAATAATCAAAATTCGCTAAAATAGTCAAATTAAAAATTTTAAACTGGCCCAGATTTTCGGGTTATTACAGGTATCACTTATGGTATAAAAATACCAAATCAAAAGGTTCAATCATCATCCAAACACACAGGTTCAACAACAGATGATATAACACATCATATATCAGAATATATGAAAAACGGTAAATACATGTTGAGGAATCCAGTTGGATTCCTCCGACCTGTTTCCCTGCATCCACAGATGTTATACAATATAATTCACATCAATTTCATTTCAATATGAGGTATTTTGATAAACAAAATCAACATCGGTTAACGATATATATAACTATATCGGTATTTTCAACCAGCTGACTAGCAGTTTAACCAAACAATCAACACTCAGCAATTCAATCAATATTTATCAATTCTAAAAATACTTTATAAAAATATAAAGTGCTCAGAGTTAGTGAGATTTACTCACCTTGGACGGTTTATCGTTGAATAACGATAATTGGTCATTGATTTGGTTTAGACGTTAAATTTCACCATAAATCCAAACGAGCTCCAATCCACTTGCGGTCAGTTTCATTGCGTAGTGCTCGTCCATACGATCCCAACGGATCCTGTTTCGTTAAATTTCGTTAATGTATGCAAAAGTTATGCTATTTACAATATTTACCTAATTTAAATGAATATATATTTAATTAAATTAATTAAATTATTTTTATCTTAATTAATTTCTAATTGCGTTATAAGCCAAATTACCTTCCCTGCCCTTCTAAAAAATCCTACTTTCCCATCTCTAGCCATATCCAATTTTTCTTTAAAATTGAAAAACCATTTTAATATTAATTAAATTTAATTTTCAAATAAAATATTTAAAAATATTCATTTAATTATAAATTATAAATTTTAACCCGAATCAAAAATCTGCTTCCACTCATTTTAAAGTATTTTTCGATAAGAATCCAACGGTCCTTGTTTCGTGGAAATCCGACTTGTTTTGAAAAAGTTATAAGCTTTTAAAGTTTATGGTTAAAAATTACGAAAATGCCCCTGGTCTGTTATAATTCAAATTAAATTCAAATTAAATTTAAAATTTAAAATTTAAATTAATCATCCCATTCGTCGGATCAGTTAGGGATAGCCAGGGAGAGCAGGAAACTATATTTTCCAAACTCAAGCCTTAGACACTATCCTCTCTGTCACCCTTAGAATGTTCTGATATTTATTTTTACAAATTCTATTTTAATTATAATAGATAGATATATATATATATATATATATTACATAAATAAATAAATAAATATTATTTAAAAACTTACCCCGTGAAGCCCAAGCCTCTGCCTAAGAGTCCCTAGCTCCCCGTCTTGCCCTCCTTTCTCCCTTCCTTCCCTTTTCCCTATTTCCTAATATTTTATTATTATTTCTGCCATTGCCAAAGCTTGAAAGAGGAGGAGGAGGAGTGAGTTTAAAACGAAAGGGGGGGGGGACTATTTATAGCCGAAGGAGTCACATGGATTGCTGAGGTGGCGCGAATCCAATGGTCGAAAATGGATTGCTAGGATTAATCCTTAAATTTATTAAATTATAAATAAATTTAATAATTTATGAATAGTAAAGTGTGTTTTCTCAACCCTATTCGGACGTTAATTTGACTTACTTGTTGATACCTTATCCAAAATCTTTTTCAACCATGTTGTTCAATTTTTCTTGCTCTTCAATAATATATAAAAATCTTTAAATTTTGAATTCGTTTGAACTTTCAAATAATTTAAATTCAAATTCAAAATAGTGTTTTGTGTTAGTTTCAACACCTTCCGGTCTCATGTTGGAGTATCAAACGATAACGGTTTTCAGAAATTCTTCCACCATCTGATCCGGTTTTTAACGTACTTCAATCCTATGTATTCAAATCAAAAATCGGAGTTCGTTTAGATTTTCAAATAATTTATTTAAATTTTGTTTTCTTAATAACTTTCTATATCCGTTATAGGATTTTCCCAGATTTCATATATAGCTAATATCCTATGTTTAGAATTTTCCTGGATAGGTCTCAGGTTCTAGTTTTGCCGTTAGCATTAGCAAATTCCAATTACCGTCAAAATTTAGTTCAAATTTTGGCCTTTTATTTTTTCTTTTCCACATACGGATACCATTTTTGACGTAACTTGGTCGGTTACCTAATTTCATCATTTCGGATTTAATGAAACTGATTTCATCGAAATCCGAGTTCGTTAGCTACTACTTCCTTTGTAAACGTACTATTTTAAATTAAAAATTTATCCTTTTATACTGCCAGTTCACATTATATTGCAGATCCACTAAATTTCTACCATTTCGGAATAAAATAAAATATTCAAAATTATTGAAATTAAACCATATAAAATTCCAAAACAATAAAAAACATTTTTAAATATTAAACTAAATGGTCAAAAAATCTGGGCCGTTACTTCTTTCCCCCTTAAAATAATTTCGTCCTCGAAATTGCTAAGGTAGAAAAATGAACTTTATAACTAGGTTAAAATTATTTGTTTACTCTGATTTCACTAAACCAATCTATTCTAATTAATTTATTTCTATAAACGAAAATTTTCAAAAATTCTGAAAATTTTCTAACACTCGAAATTTCTGGAAAATTTCGCTAGCACCTCCTTTGTACTGGTCAATAGCTCAAACTCCAACTCGCCTCTCTAGACCTTCTTCAACCCAAAAGAAAATCAAACAGCCAAGTGGCTTGCCCAACAGGTTCATAAATCTCATCAAACTCATATGAATATATACGTGTACCTTTTTGTCGACATTCAATTCTGCAATCAATTTAGCATATACCACTATCATCCCAATCAAACTCCCAATCACTTTTATCTTCAACATGACCATCCGCTTATAACCAAGCCAAATTTCAATCAAACTGCAATTCCAATCTCAATTCAAATTTCTTGCTCGACCATCCATTTCTATCCCAGATTATCTCTAATCTAGTCCAATTCTACTTGATACCATTCTATTTCAATTCAACTCAATTTCCACTGAACTGCCTTCAATTCAATTTCAAATTTGCTTTCACAAATTTCTATTTAATTTATTTCAATAATCTGTACCTGGGAGTTTCAAATAGCTTTGCCTTTTCCAAAAATCAAATATCCCTTTGGAATATCAAAACAACTCGGTTTCTCAAAACAATTCAAAAACAAAATCTTTGGTAGTAATCCGTCACTTACAAACTCGAAAATGAGCACCGATGATGTCCGGATCAACATCGGAATTTATTTTCCAGCTATCGAAGTGAGTTCAATACTATAGCACTTTCAAAACCCATTTTTAAACATTTTCATTTTGAAATTCATTTCAAAATATCCCTTTTCAATGCTTGTAACAAATTTAAAATCTCCCAGGATTTTAAAATTCACATATATTCAATTTAATTCCATTTACAACGCTTATTCAAATTTTAGCAATTTTAATTCCAATTCTGAACTTAAATTCAGATTTAAATTCAGATTTAATTCATCTGATTTCATATATTTCACTTATATGAATTTTGATTTGTTATTTACATAACCATTTCACATTTTATAATCTTATTCGATTATAATCACAACCAACACATCCAATATATTATAATGTTTCAAATATCTATACTTTGCTTTTATCAAAATTCAATTTGGGTAAAATTATTTTATTTACCCCTTTTTCAAAGCATACTGTGTCGGTTCATCGTATTCAAGTGTTTAGAAACCCCTATCGATACAGTGGATCAAACGGATCGACCAGAATTCATAAACAACTCAACCAACAAATCTCCACAATATAAAACCATTTTTATATCAAATAACAAATACGTTCACTCGTATATATACACTCAAACTCAGTCTAGGGTATTACTAACCCCATCTCTACTAAGTCACGCCACAGAGCCAAGGTAAATCACTTAACCTTCAGCTCTGATACCAACTGTAACGACCCGGAAAAAAAGCGACCTTGGTTATCCGATATATAACACCTATCGAACAATCAAAAGTCGAAATTACCGGATAGTCCAAGGAAGAAATTAGAGGGTGAGGATAGATAAGATAGAAAATTAGAACAGAAGAAGAAGAAGAACACAACAACATCAGAGTAACACGAATCTCACAGCGGAACGAATAAAATATAATAGACAACATATCTTGAAATCAAAGTAGTATATGTATATCATACCATTATCAGAGTACAACACTTTCATCATAGCGGAATAATCAATAGCTAGAAAAATCTTGAAGCCTCCTGCTCCAAGCTCTTCAAGCATACCTGTAAATCCTGACTACTTGACTGCCCGTACAAATTTGGGCACCCAAGAGTTTAGGGAAAACAAACAAAATAAACTCTTGGTCAGTCATGGGACTGGTGTGAGTAAACTCAAATTATTTGGTTTAACTTTTCAAAATCCTTTTCAAAAGAAAAGATAATCGTAAGACCAATCCACTCGTAAATACGGATGGCTTTTACCTTACGATAACCCAAAACACTTTGGAAATCATATATTATCTGATATTATAATAATGTCTAATCACAAGTAATTAAAATCTAGTAGAACGCTTGCATCTCACGCTCTACATATATAATATACAATCAAACTCGCAGGCACTTATTGGAGATTGGATTCCAACTTGACAAGGTATGGGACCACCTTCCGAACGTGTATCTCTAGAGGCAAATACACTGGGTTCAACAAGAACATCTTGCAACCCGGCCCACACATGACCGACCACTCATTTCGCTTGAGTGTATCGAATGTATATCACCAACGGTTGGGATCAGCAACCGTCTCCCGATAAGGGACAGCATCGATAGATTTAAGAACAAAAGGAATTTCTCTAGATAGGTGATCATACATCCTAATGGGTGCGACCCACATAGCCATGCTGCCTGCCCGATTTTTGTCATTTCCCGGTGGATGAGGCTTGAGGTCATAAGGTATCTTTTGACAGATCACACCTCCATTACTTTGAATGCCACATCGTCATACCCGCCAAATCACAAATTGATTTCACCAAAAATACCATGGGTATACAGCTAAGAGAAACGAATTCCTCCGCCACCAAACGTAAGTACGTTTGAAGAGATCAACTTACGCGATCCTTTGAATATACTCTGTCAGACATTCGTCCATTCACGTTTGTCCTGGGACTGGACAAACCGAAGGCACTATTCTGTAAATAGGATAGCCCTTGCATAACTCCGTCTTCAATATATTCAGCATACTTGATTCGCAACGCTTATGCCAATATGGAGTGGTTCTCTGGATAATAATCCAACCGGTCTCTCCATATTAACAACGTAAAATGGTCAAAAACTTTGATAGTCGGTGATTTAACTATCAAATAAAAACATGTCTGTGTGCAAACAACGATATTATTTCCAGATGGAAATTCTATCGATCAATCATCATTCATCATCAAATTATCATAAATTTACCCTTTTCCTTATTCTTGTTTTCCTATATTTCTTATTTACTATATTTAGAAAATATACGTTATTAACAATGGGAAACAATTCCATTTCTCATTTTCTATATTCAAAAAACATTTCTGATTTTTCATTTGGAAGACATTTCCAAATCTCCTTCATTGGGTTTAAACTGATGTTTGAATAAACATCGCTATGCCAACACCAACCATTTCGCTCATTAACTAAATTCACTTAACCCCTTTCACTCTCGAACCTTATCCACTTCTTAGTTAAAAACGAAGTCAATCAAGTTGGGGTATAATTACCTCTCAGACCTTAACTGAACAACATTTCTAACTTCGAAATAGACAAAGTTCAAACTTTACTCTTTAAGAAACTTCCTTGCGAACTCTCGGATTCTATTTATGAATCCACTTCCTTTACTGAATCATTTGATTATAACAGTAAATGTTATAATTCCATGCTTACAAAATATGTTAACTTAAATATATTTCCATATCTTAATTTGGATAAATAAACAACCCACTACTTTATTAACAGATAATTAAAACTTGATTTGAAATGGAAAGTAAACATTACTTCCCTTGATTCGATATAATCGAATTTCCATGTATGATTCACTCTCGAATAATCACTATCCGATAATTCTCTTTCGAATAAACTATATTCCATTCCCCTGTTCGAATAACTAATATTCGATAATCCTTTTCTTCGAATAACTAATATTCGAAAAATCTCACTTCGAATAAAGCATATTCGATAATTCTCTCCTTCGAATAACTATATTCGATTTAACACACTTCGAACGAACTATATTCGATTACTCTTCTCGAATAAACTATATTCGATAACTCTACTTCGAATAGGTGATATTCGATTAATTCCCTTTTTGACTAACCCTACTTAATTTACTAATACTCGACTAACTCGACTTAATTAACTTCTATTGATTAATTACTATTTGATTTAACACCATTTGCTTGACTCTAGATCGCAGCGATCACAATGGTTACGCCTGATTCCCTCAGGAAACATCCGACCGCCGTAGGCTATCTGCATCCCTGCGAATTACGCTAGCAGTCGTGCTAAATGGAAATTCATCCTTAAATAACTTTGTCTATTTTTAACTCTATCTCGAATAATTAGATTCGATCAATTCTAATTGAATAACTAATATTCAATTAACCCTTATTCGATTACTATATTTGAATAACTCTAGTTCGATTTGACTCAAAACGATTAACTCTAACTGATTTACTCTATTGGTTAATTCTAACTGAATAACTCTAACTGGATAACTCTAACTGAATAACTCTAACTGGTTAACTCTAACTAACTAACTCTAACTGTTTAACTTTACGGTTTAACTCTGACAGTTTAACTTCAACGGTTTAACTCTAACAGTTTAACTCCAACTGTTTAACTCTAACAGTTTAACTCCAACTGTTTAACTCTAACAGTTTAACACCAACTGTTTAACTCTAACAGTTTAACTCCAACGGTTTAACTCTAGTTGATTAACTCTTTTGAATTAATCCCTTTGACTTTTCTCTTTTGAATAATTCCTTTGGAATAATTCCTTTGAATTACTTCCCTTGAATAGATTCTTTTTCTATTCGTTTACTCAACAAATAACTATTCTCTTTTCGCTTCTATTTATTTGACAAATAAATATTCCCTTTAACTTTTATATTTATTCAACAAATAAATATTTCTTTTAACTTTTCTATTTATTTAACAAATAAGTACTTCTTTCAACTTTTCTTTATTCCCTACATGAATATTCCCTTTTCAATTCCATTTGTAAATACTTTTACGAATGTTTCCCTTTTTATTTCTATTTGTAATCGTTTCACAAATATTTCCCTTCTATTTGATTTCACCAATATTTTCCCTTCTATTTGATTTCAACAATATTTTCCCTTCTATTTGATTTCACCAATATTTTCCCTTCTATTTGATTTCACCAATATTTTCCCTTCTATTTGATTTCACCAATATTTTCCCTTCTATTTGATTTCAACAATATTTTCCCTTCTATTTGATTTCACCAATATTTTTTTTTTAACAAAGGCTTTGATTCTATAATCATTTTCTCTCATGAAATTCTCTTCCTTTTATATATAAAATCTATTGATTTTGTATAAATAATTTATTTTCAAAATAAACTTTGAAAATCCCTTTTCACTTTCTGGTATCACTTATGGTATAAAAATACCAAATCAAAAGGTTCAATCATCATCCAAACACACAGGTTCAACAACAGATGATATAACACATCATATATCAGAATATATGAAAAACGGTAAATACATGTTGAGGAATCCAGTTGGATTCCTCCGACCTGTTTCCCTGCATCCACAGATGTTATACAATATAATTCACATCAATTTCATTTCAATATGAGGTATTCTGATAAACAAAATCAACATCGGTTAACGATATATATAACTATATCGGTATTTTCAACCAGCTGACTAGCAGTTTAACCAAACAATCAACACTCAGCAATTCAATCAATATTTATCAATTCTAAAAATACTTTATAAAAATATAAAGTGCTCAGAGTTAGTGAGATTTACTCACCTTGGACGGTTTATCGTTGAATAACGATAATTGGTCATTGATTTGGTTTAGACGTTAAATTTCACCATAAATCCAAACGAGCTCCAATCCACTTGCGGTCAGTTTCATTACGTAGTGCTCGTCCATACGATCCCAACGGATCCTGTTTCGTTAAATTTCGTTAATGTATGCAAAAGTTATGCTATTTACAATATTTACCTAATTTAAATGAATATATATTTAATTAAATTAATTAAATTATTTTTATCTTAATTAATTTCTAATTGCGTTATAAGCCAAATTACCTTCCCTGCCCTTCTAAAAAATCCTACTTTCCCATCTCTAGCCATATCCAATTTTTCTTTAAAATTGAAAAACCATTTTAATATTAATTAAATTTAATTTTCAAATAAAATATTTAAAAATATTCATTTAATTATAACTTAAAAATTTTAACCCGAATCCACTCATTTTAAAGTATTTTTCGATAAGAATCCAACGGTCCTTGTTTCGTGGAAATCCGACTTGTTTTGAAAAAGTTATAAGCTTTTAAAGTTTATGTTTAAAAATTACGAAAATGCCCCTGGTCTGTTATAATTCAAATTAAATTTAAAATTTAAAATTTAAATTAATCATCCCATTCGTCGGATCAGTTAGGGATAGCCAGGGAGAGCAGGAAACTATATTTTCCAAACTCAAGCCTTAGACACTATCCTCTCTGTCACCCTTAGAATGTTCTGATATTTATTTTTACAAATTCTATTTTAATTATAATAGATATATATATATATATATTACACAAATAAATAAATAAATAAATATTATTTAAAAACTTACCCCGTGAAGCCCAAGCCTCTGCCTAAGAGTCCCTAGCTCCCCGTCTTGCCCTCCTTTCTCCCTTCCTTCCCTTTTCCCTATTTCCTAATATTTTATTATTATTTCTGCCATTGCCAAAGCTTGAAAGAGGAGGAGGAGGAGTGAGCTTAAAATGAAAGGGGGGGGGCTATTTATAGCCGAAGGAGTCACATGGATTGCTGAGGTGGCGCGAATCCAATGGTCGAAAATGGATGGCTAGGATTAATCCTTAAATTTATTAAATTATAAATAAATTTAATAATTTATGAATAGTAAAGTGTGTTTTCTCAACCCTATTCGGACGTTAATTTGACTTACTTGTTGATACCTTATCCAAAATCTTTTTCAACCATGTTGTTCAATTTTTCTTGCTCTTCAATAATATATAAAAATATTTAAATTTTGAATTCGTTTGAACTTTCAAATAATTTAAATTCAAATTCAAAATAGTGTTTTGTGTTAGTTTCAACACCTTCCGGTCTCATGTTGGAGTATCAAACGATAATGGTTTTCAGAAATTCTTCCACCATCTGATCCGGTTTTTAACGTACTTCAATCCTATGTATTCAAATCAAAAATCGGAGTTCGTTTAGATTTTCAAATAATTTATTTAAATTTTGTTTTCTTAATAACTTTCTATATCCGTTATAGGATTTTCCCAGATTTCATATATAGCTAATATCCTATGTTTAGAATTTTCCTGGATAGGTCTCAGGTTCCAGTTTTGCCGTTAGCATTAGCAAATTCCAATTACCGTCAAAATTTAGTTCAAATTTTGGCCTTTTATTTTTTCTTTTCCACATACGGATACCATTTTTGACGTAACTTGGTTGGTTACCTAATTTCATCATTTCGGATTTAATGAAACTGATTTCATCGAAATCCGAGTTCGTTAGCTACTACTTCCTTTGTAAACGTACTATTTTAAATTAAAAATTTATCCTTTTATACTGCCAGTTCACATTATATTGCAGATCCACTAAATTTCTACCATTTCGGAATAAAATAAAATATTCAAAATTATTGAAATTAAACCATATAAAATTCCAAAACAATAAAAAACATTTTTAAATATTAAACTAAATGGTCAAAAAATCTGGGCCGTTACATTCTTTCCCCCTTAAAATAATTTCGTCCTCGAAATTGCTAAGGTAGAAAAATGAACTTTATAACTAGGTTAAAATTATTTGTTTACTCTGATTTCACTAAACCAATCTATTCTAATTAATTTATTTCTATAAACGAAAATTTTCAAAAATTCTGAAAATTTTCTAACACTCGAAATTTCTGGAAAATTTCGCTAGCACCTCCTTTGTACTGGTCAATAGCTCAAACTCCAACTCGCCTCTCTAGACCTTCTTCAACCCAAAAGAAAATCAAACAGCCAAGTGGCTTGCCCAACATGTTCATAAATCTCATCAAACTCATATGAATATATACGTGTACCTTTTTGTCGACATTCAATTCTGCAATCAATTTAGCATATACCACTATCATCCCAATCAAACTCCCAATCACTTTTATCTTCAACATGACCATCCGCTTATAACCAAGCCAAATTTCAATCAAACTGCAATTCCAATCTCAATTCAAATTTCTTGCTCGACCATCCATTTCTATCCCAGATTATCTCTAATCTAGTCCAATTCTACTTGATACCATTCTATTTCAATTCAACTCAATTTCCACTGAACTGCCTTCAATTCAATTTCAAATTTGCTTTCACAAATTTCTATTTAATTTATTTCAATAATCTGTACTTGGGAGATTCAAATAGCTTTGCCTTTTCCAAAAATCAAATATCCCTTTGGAATATCAAAACAACTCGGTTTCTCAAAACAATTCAAAAACAAAATCTTTGGTAGTAATCCGTCACTTACAAACTCGAAAATGAGCACCGATGATGTCTGGATCAACATCGGAATTTATTTTCCAGCTATCGAAGTGAGTTCAATACTATAGCACTTTCAAAACCCATTTTTAAACATTTTCATTTTGAAATTCATTTCAAAATATCCCTTTTCAATGCTTGTAACAAATTTAAAATCTCCCAGGATTTTAAAATTCACATATATTCAATTTAATTCCATTTACAACGCTTATTCAAATTTTAGCAATTTTAATTCCAATTCTGAACTTAAATTCAGATTTAAATTCAGATTTAATTCATCTGATTTCATATATTTCACTTATATGAATTTTGATTTGTTATTTACATAACCATTTCACATTTTATAATCTTATTCGATTATAATCACAACCAACACATCCAATATATTATAATGTTTCAAATATCTATACTTTGCTTTTATCAAAATTCAATTTGGGTAAAATTATTTTATTTACCCCTTTTTCAAAGCATACTGTGTCAGTTCATCGTATTCAAGTGTTTAGAAACCCCTATCGATTCAGTGGATCAAACTGATCGACCAGAATTCATAAACAACTCAACCAATAAATCTCCACAATATAAAACCATTTTTATATCAAATAACAAATACGTTCACTCGTATATATACACTCAAACTCAGTCTAGGGTATTACTAACCCCGTCTCTACTAAGTCACGCCACAGAGCCAAGGTAAATCACTTAACCTTCAGCTCTGATACCAACTGTAACGACCCGGGAAAAAAGCGACCTTGGTTATCCGATATATAACACCTATCGAACAATCAAAAGTCGAAATTACTGGATAGTCCAAGGAAGAAATTAGAGGGTGAGGATAGATAAGATAGAAAATTAGAACAGAAGAAGAAGAACACAACAACATCAGAGTAACACGAATCTCACAGCGGAACGAATAAAATATAATAGACAACATATCTTGAAATCAAAGTAGTATATGTATATCATACCATTATCAGAGTACAACACTTTCATCATAGCGGAATAATCAATAGCTAGAAAAATCTTGAAGCCTCCTGCTCCAAGCTCTTCAAGCATACCTGTAAATCCTGACTACTTGACTGCCCGTACAAATTTGGGCACCCAAGAGTTTAGGGAAAACAAACAAAATAAACTCTTGGTCAGTCATGGGACTGGTGTGAGTAAACTCAAATTATTTGGTTTAACTTTTCAAAATCCTTTTCAAAAGAAAAGAGAATCGTAAGACCAATCCACTCATAAATACGGATGGCTTTTACCTTACGATAACCCAAAACACTTTGGAAATCATATATTATCTGATATTATAATAATGTCTAATCACAAGTAATTAAAATCTAGTAGAACGCTTGCATCTCACGCTCTACATATATAATATACAATCAAACTCGCAGGCACTTATTGGAGATTGGATTCCAACTTGACAAGGTATGGGACCACCTTCCGAACGTGTATCTCTAGAGGCAAATACACTGGGTTCAACAAGAACATCTTGCAACCCGGCCCACACATGACCGACCACTCATTTCGCTTGAGTGTATCGAATGTATATCACCAACGGTTGGGATCAGCAACCGTCTCCCGATAAGGGACAGCATCGATAGATTTAAGAACAAAAGGAATTTCTCTAGATAGGTGATCATACATCCTAATGGGTGCGACCCACATAGCCATGCTGCCTGCCCGATTTTTGTCATTTCCCGGTGGATGAGGCTTGAGGTCATAACGTATCTTTTGACAGATCACACCTCCATTACTTTGAATGCCACATCGTCATACCCGCCAAATCACAAATTGATTTCACCAAAAATACCACGGGTATACAGCTAAGAGAAACGAATTCCTCCGCCACCAAACGTAAGTACGTTTGAAGAGATCAACTTACGCGATCCTTTGAATATACTCTGTCAGACATTCGTCCATTCACGTTTGTCCTGGGACTGGACAAACCGAAGGCACTATTCTGTAAATAGGATAGCCCTTGCATAACTCCGTCTTCAATATATTCAGCATACTTGATTCGCAATGCTTATGCCAATACGGAGTGGTTCTCTGGATAATAATCCAACCGGTCTCTCCATATTAACAACGTAAAATGGTCAAAAACTTTGATAGTCGGTGATTTAACTATCAAATAAAAACATGTCTGTGTGCAAACAACGATATTATTTCCAGATGGAAATTCTATCGATCAATCATCATTCATCATCAAATTATCATAAATTTACCCTTTTCCTTATTCTTGTTTTCCTATATTTCTTATTTACTATATTTAGAAAATATACGTTATTAACAATGGGAAACAATTCCATTTCTCATTTTCTATATTCAAAAAACATTTCTGATTTTTCATTTGGAAGACATTTCCAAATCTCCTTCATTGGGTTTAAACTGATGTTTGAATAAACATCGCTATGCCAACACCAACCATTTCGCTCATTAACTAAATTCACTTAACCCCTTTCACTCTCGAACCTTATCCACTTCTTAGTTAAAAACGAAGTCAATCAAGTTGGGGTATAATTACCTCTCAGACCTTAACTGAACAACATTTCTAACTTCGAAATAGACAAAGTTCAAACTTTACTCTTTAAGAAAATTCCTTGCGAACTCTCGGATTCTATTTATGAATCCACTTCCTTTACTGAATCATTTGATTATAACTGTAAATGTTATAATTCCATGCTTTCAAAATATGTTAACTTAAATATATTTCCATATCTTAATTTGGATAAATAAACAACCCACTACTTTATTAACAGATAATTAAAACTTGATTTGAAATGGAAAGTAAACATTACTTCCCTTGATTCGATATAATCGAATTTCCATGTATGATTCACTCTCGAATAATCACTATCCGATAATTCTCTTTCGAATAAACTATATTCCATTCCCCTGTTCGAATAACTAATATTCGATAATCCTTTTCTTCGAATAACTAATATTCGAAAAATCTCACTTCGAATAAAGCATATTCGATAATTCTCTCCTTCGAATAACTATATTCGATTTAACACACTTCGAACGAACTATATTCGATTACTCTTCTCGAATAAACTATATTCGATAACTCTACTTCGAATAGGTGATATTCGATTAATTCCCTTTTTGACTAACCCTACTTAATTTACTAATACTCGACTAACTCGACTTAATTAACTTCTATTGATTAATTACTATTTGATTTAACACCATTTGCTTGACTCTAGATCGCATCGATCACAATGGTTACGCCTGATTCCCTCAGGAAACATCCGACCGCCGTAGGCTATCTGCATCCCTGCGAATTACGCTAGCAGTCGTGCTAAATGGAAATTCATCCTTAAATAACTTTGTCTATTTTTAACTCTATCTCGAATAATTAGATTCGATCAATTCTAATTGAATAATTAATATTCAATTAACCCTTATTCGATTACTATATTTGAATAACTCTAGTTCGATTTGACTCAAAACGATTAACTCTAACTGATTTACTCTACTGGTTAATTCTAACTGAATAACTCTAACTGGATAACTCTAACTGAATAACTCTAACTGGTTAACTCTAACTAACTAACTCTAACTGTTTAACTTTACGGTTTAACTCTGACAGTTTAACTTCAACGGTTTAACTCTAACAGTTTAACTCCAACTGTTTAACTCTAACAGTTTAACACTAACTGTTTAACTCTAACAGTTTAACTCCAACGGTTTAACTCTAGTTGATTAACTCTTTTGAATTAATCCCTTTGACTTTTCTCTTTTGAATAATTCCTTTGGAATAATTCCTTTGAATTACTTCCCTTGAATAGATTCTTTTTCTATTCGTTTACTCAACAAATAACTATTCTCTTTTCGCTTCTATTTATTTGACAAATAAATATTCCCTTTAACTTTTCTATTTATTCAACAAATAAATATTTCTTTTAACTTTTCTATTTATTTAACAAATAAGTACTTCTTTCAACTTTTCTTTATTCCCTACATGAATATTCCCTTTTCAATTCCATTTGTAAATACTTTTACGAATGTTTCCCTTTTTATTTCTATTTGTAATCGTTTCACAAATATTTCCCTTCTATTTGATTTCACCAATATTTTCCCCTCTATTTGATTTCAACAATATTTTCCCTTCTATTTGATTTCACCAATATTTTCCCTTCTATTTGATTTCACCAATATTTTCCCTTCTATTTGATTTCACCAATATTTTCCCTTCTATTTGATTTCACCAATATTTACTTTTTTAACAAAGGCTTTGATTCTATAATCATTTTCTCTCATGAAATTCTCTTCCTTTTATATATAAAATCTATTGATTTTGTATAAATAATTTATTTTCAAAATAAACTTTGAAAATCCCTTTTCACTTTCTGGTATCACTTATGGTATAAAAATACCAAATCAAAAGGTTCAATCATCATCCAAACACACAGGTTCAACAACAGATGATATAACACATCATATATCAGAATATATGAAAAACGGTAAATACATGTTGAGGAATCCAGTTGGATTCCTCCGACCTGTTTCCCTGCATCCACAGATGTTATACAATAAAATTCACATCAATTTCATTTCAATATGAGGTATTCTGATAAACAAAATCAACATCGGTTAACGATATATATAACTATATCGGTATTTTCAACCAGCTGACTAGCAGTTTAACCAAACAATCAACACTTAGCAATTCAATCAATATTTATCAATTCTAAAAATACTTTATAAAAATATAAAGTGCTCAGAGTTAGTGAGATTTACTCACCTTGGACGGTTTATCGTTGAATAACGATAATTGGTCATTGATTTGGTTTAGACGTTAAATTTCACCATAAATCCAAACGAGCTCCAATCCACTTGCGGTCAGTTTCATTGCGTAGTGCTCGTCCATACGATCCCAACGGATCCTGTTTCGTTAAATTTCGTTAATGTATGCAAAAGTTATGCTATTTACAATATTTACCTAATTTAAATGAATATATATTTAATTAAATTAATTAAATTATTTTTATCTTAATTAATTTCTAATTGCGTTATAAGCCAAATTACCTTCCCTGCCCTTCTAAAAAATCCTACTTTCCCATCTCTAGCCATATCCAATTTTTCTTTAAAATTGAAAAACCATTTTAATATTAATTAAATTTAATTTTCAAATAAAATATTTAAAAATATTCATTTAATTATAACTTAAAAATTTTAACCCGAATCAAAAATCTTCTTCCACTCATTTTAAAGTATTTTTCGATAAGAATCCAACGGTCCTTGTTTCGTGGAAATCCGACTTGTTTTGAAAAAGTTATAAGCTTTTAAAGTTTATGGTTAAAAATTACGAAAATGCCCCTGGTCTGTTATAATTCAAATTAAATTCAAATTAAATTTAAAATTTAAAATTTAAATTAATCATCCCATTCGTCGGATCAGTTAGGGATAGCCAGGGAGAGCAGGAAACTATATATTTTCCAAACTCAAGCCTTAGACACTATCCTCTCTGTCACCCTTAGAATGTTCTGATATTTATTTTTACAAATTCTATTTTAATTATAATAGATATATATATATATATATTACACAAATAAATAAATAAATAAATAAATATTATTTAAAAACTTACCCCGTGAAGCCCAAGCCTCTGCCTAAGAGTCCCTAGCTCCCCGTCTTGCCCTCCTTTCTCCCTTCCTTCCCTTTTCCCTATTTCCTAATATTTTATTATTATTTCTGCCATTGCCAAAGCTTGAAAGAGGAGGAGGAGGAGTGAGTTTAAAATGAAAGGGGGGCTATTTATAGCCGAAGGAGTCACATGGATTGCTGAGGTGGCGCGAATCCAATGGTCGAAAATGGATGGCTAGGATTAATCCTTAAATTTATTAAATTATAAATAAATTTAATAATTTATGAATAGTAAAGTGTGTTTTCTCAACCCTATTCGGACGTTAATTTGACTTACTTGTTGATACCTTATCCAAAATATTTTTCAACCATGTTGTTCAATTTTTCTTGCTCTTCAATAATATATAAAAATATTTAAATTTTGAATTCGTTTGAACTTTCAAATAATTTAAATTCAAATTCAAAATAGTGTTTTGTGTTAGTTTCAACACCTTCCGGTTTCATGTTGGAGTATCAAACGATAACGGTTTTCAGAAATTCTTCCACCATCTGATCCGGTTTTTAACGTACTTCAATCCTATGTATTCAAATCAAAAATCGAAGTTCGTTTAGATTTTCAAATAATTTATTTAAATTTTGTTTTCTTAATAACTTTCTATATCCGTAATAGGATTTTCCCAGATTTCATATATAGCTAATATTCTATGTTTAGAATTTTCCTGGATAGGTCTCAGGTTCCAGTTTTGCCGT
This sequence comes from Allium sativum, assembly GCA_030737875.1. Lineage (NCBI taxonomy): Eukaryota > Viridiplantae > Streptophyta > Magnoliopsida > Asparagales > Amaryllidaceae > Allium > Allium sativum. The sequence goes on from CM060911.1 coordinate 126,269,080, forward strand.
TAGCATTAGCAAATTCCAATTACCGTCAAAATTTAGTTCAAATTTTGGCCTTTTATTTTTTCTTTTCCACATACAGATACCATTTTTGACGTAACTTGGTTGGTTACCTAATTTCATCATTTCGGATTTAATAAAACTGATTTCATCGAAATCCGAGTTCGTTAGCTACTACTTCCTTTGTAAACGTACTATTTTAAATTAAAAATTTATCCTTTTATACTGCCAGTTCACATTTTATTGCAGATCCACTAAATTTCTACCATTTCGAAATAAAATAAAATATTCAAAATTATTGAAATTAAATCATATAAAATTCCAAAACAATAAAAAACATTTTTAAATATTAAACTAAATGGTCAAAAAATCTGGGCCGTTACAGTAACTGAGTGTTGATTGTGATTTGGAGGAGGGATTCGAACAAGCTGTGTTGGTGCGAAGGTGGACGGGGATTCGAAGGGGAGTACAATAGAAATTGGCGCGTGATTTTTGGTGGAGAGAAAAGGAAGGATTTGTGAATGGAGGAGCTTCAGCGGGTTCGAAATAGTGAAATGGTCGATGGGCGTAGGAGGAACCGTCAATGGGAGAGGAAGATTTGGGTTCGAAGAAAACATCTGGGAACGGCGATGATTTTGGAAGGAGATATACTACTCGTAAGGATCGGTGGTGGCCATTAAAATGGCCCAAGTTTGACGTCTGTATAGCTGGGGATGAACTGTTGTTCAAATACAGTTAAGGGTATATTTATTTATGGGTTCATGAAGTTATTGTTTGAGGAGCATTTGGAAGGGGAATACACAACAATGTCGCTTGAAGAACTGGATGGAGTCCGAAGCTTTTTAGATGGAAGAACGTGTATTGGTGGATGTGGGCGGTCTTTTTAATGGGCTGAAATTCAAAAGGTGAGGCCCAGTTCTTAATAAAGAAATAAAACGATATAGTTTAATTTAATGAAAATAATGTATATGAACTTATATATTTGATATATAATTCATACGTTATCAGAAATCGACGAAATAGGATCCGATAGGATCGTGTGGACGACGGTTACACATTGGAACTGACGGGGAGTGAATCGGTGCTCATTACAATTTATAGCAAAATAAATTGTCCGTTTGAATCAAGCGATGGTTATCGTTATTAACGATGATCGTCCAATGTGAGTAAAACTCACCAACTATATTAGTTCATATTTTTATAACGTATATTTAGAACTGATAAATAATGATTGTCTGTGTATTGACTGTTTGGTTGAACTGCTAAGTAATTGGTTGAAATTATAGATCTGGTTATATATCTACATATATGTATATATATGTATATTTATAAATTGATTCTGTTTAGCAGAATATTTCACAATGAAATGAAATTGATGAAATTTGTATTGTTTAACATCTGTGGATGCTGGGAAACAGGTTGGAGGGATCCAACAGGATTCCTCAATATTTATAATACTGTTCTTTTCATATATTGTAATATACGATGTGATATATAATCTGTGTTGATTATGTGTGTTGAATGATATCGATCATTGTTATTTGGTATTTTAAATACCGTAAGAAATACTGGGATGTAGAAAAGGGGATTTTCAAAATGTATTTTGAAAATAAATTATTTATATAAAATCAATCGATTTTATATATAAAAGGAAAAGGATTTAATAAAAGAAAATAGTTATAAAATCAAAAAGGGGTTTTTGAAAGGGAAATTTTCTTAAACCATTTACAAATAGAATTGAAAAGGAAATATTTGTAAACCATTTACAAATAGAATTGAAAAGGAAATATTTGTAAACCATTTACGAATAGAATTGGAAAGGAAATATTTGTAAAACATTTACAAATAGATTACAAATGGAAATAATTATTTATGAAATAAATAGAGTAATTGTAACAACCCACCTTTTTGCCTGATTTTCGCCGGTAATTAAACCAACTTAAACCGTTCAAAAAGACGAATTGTTATGGGTACATACATACATTGAACAAAAATAACAGAACTTTTCATTGAATAAACAAATATTACATCAGAGTTACATGAATATCAGAGTTACAGCATAAACGTATACAGCAGAAGAAAGAAAATAACTTTACTCTCAGCGGAAGATCAAAACACAGCGGAAGCTTCAACTCTATCGTGGACTCCAACTCTAGAAGCGCTCTAAATCCTGCTCCAACGATCTATAACTGAAAACTAAACTACTGGCTGCCCGTGCGAAAATCATGGGCACCCAGAGTTTAGGTGAGGGAAAAATAAACTCCAGGTCAGTCGTGGGACTGGTGTGAGAACTCAAAACAGTTAGGTTCATTCTTAAAGTTGGGAACTTCACCGGATCACGCCGCTAACGCGGAACGGATTTACTCCAGGTGGATACCTGTGCATATAAATGCGCAATGTCTTTACAAAATGAGGCTATCATAAGCTCGTCCCACATCACATAATGCAAGCGCACACCAGATGGGCGAGTTTTATCTTATGACAACCAAATATGCTTTCATACGTAAAATTCTCTTCAATACCATAATATATATATAGTGTGGAAACATTTCGCAAGTAAATGTATTAATCCTAGACAGCATATACCCCATAATATATGTTGCCATGTATATATACAATCAAAATCGTGTGGCTCGCATAAGAAATTTGGATTTCCAACATGATGATTCCTGGCACGAAAGATCAATCAGGGATACAAAACGAAGTGCCTCAACGGCTTTTTCGACCATACGCGGACACCGAATACACATCGTCAGGGCAGATCAACGGTTTTCGACCAGACACGGCCCCCCGAACATAGCCAACTTCCCCAGGGTCATAAGTGGTTTCCCACTGCTGCACAGCTTCATCATCAATTCATATATAAGTATAAAACCTAACCGCCAGTTTCTCATCAATCCGGGGTGTGAAGTTTGTCGATGTCACGTCATACACAAAGCGATGCTTCGATAAGCCATACTTTGATCATCATTAGCTCATTTCATAACTCGGGTATGCCACATTGACAATTCACGACATATCACCGATTTAAATCAATGTATACCCTCTAAGTTCATACGACATAGAGATGAGGACAATATATTGCCACAAATCCGATATACATTAACGGAAATCAGTGCTATGCTGTCAATTTCAACGTCAGACACACCATCCATGCAAATCCGTTCTGGGTCTGAACGGAACAACCACCCGAAAATACTTAAATATGTTCAGGTCTCATGTAACTCATACCTCGTATCGGCGGCCTACCTAACCGAGATATCAATCATCAATCAATCTAAGCAATTCAAATATTCCCGGTCATCATTCGTCGTTCACCAAGTCTTGAATTGTTTCATAACGTCATATTATTACTTGGAATGGTTTTCAAACATATGCTCGATCCCGGTCTTTCCAAGTAATAAGCGTACTTTAAACAGTAGCTATGGTTCACACAGGCTTTTCAATTCAAATATCCTTCCACATAGTTACCAATTCATTTATGACTCAACATTTGAATTACTTTAAATTCATATATCTCGTTATCATCTTAAACTCTTCTTTGAAATCAAAGATCATACTTTCGCTTTATTTTCTTATCTTTAATTCCCTCAAATCAAAGATTTGATTAAATCCCCAATTACGATATGAATTTCCACCATTCAATCTCATCGGGTTTCAAGAATGATATTATTAAAGATACGATTCACGACAAAACCCAAATCAATCGATATTGAATCATAAATTACACAGAAATTTTTATCCACTTATATTCGATATAAATTCCCATAATCAATGAATACTTTAAGTGGAATAACAATATAATAATATCTTCCAAATTCCCCAGATAGTATTCATTTACACCATGAAATTTTATACCAAATATCGAAGACTATTTCTATCTAACTTATTTCAATCAGGTGGAAAACCCATATCTTAATTAAAAGATTTATTCAATTCTTTGACATTAGATCTGGATAGAAATACCATCAACTTATCTTCAATATTAATTACCGTATCAAACTCATATTATAAGCGGAATAACGGTGAACTACCTTTTAAATTCCTCCAATAGTAAGAGTCATCATCTACCGGATTAATATCAAACATCCGAAGATTTATCTCCAACCATACACAATTATTAAAAACCCGTTTTAATATTAAATAAATCAATTTGAATTCCATATAAAGTATTTCATATACTTTTGAACTTTTGAAAACATTCCACCAATCATTTAAAAATGATTACTTATCGTTCAGAAAATAATTTGCAGGTTAAAACTTCAAGATAGATTATTTTCGAAGGAAGCGTTACAATAGCATTTCAAAAGCGTTATAAAAGCGTTACAAAACAGTTATCTTAACTATTTTGATCAAAATATCATTTATCTTAGCCAAAACTTAAACTTTACAATTCAAAACACCTTTTCATAATTTGTAATGATTTTACAATTTTTTTCCATATTTTTTAAACATTTAAAAATAGCTGTTTATAGTTATGGTCAACAATTGTTCTTACATCGATCTTTTCCAAAACGGTTTCAAACATAACTTGAAAATTATAACTCGTATTTATAATCTGCTTTCACTCATTTGAAAGTTCTAGTTAATATAAGTTAAATGTTTTTCGTTTCATGGAAATCCGATTTAGATGGCAAAAGTTATAAGCGTTTAAAGTTTGCATCTAAAATACGTAAATTGTCGTTATGCGACAAGCTCTATTTTTACCATAATAACCATTATTCTATGATACTTCAAAATATCTTAGAAAATCATTATATCCTTATATAACCCTTTAAAAATCATTTAAATTTACTTTCCAAATTATTTTGGATCTAAAATTCAACTTTCATAAATTCCAATTCATTTCTGAATTCAAATAACTTCAAATTAACCTTCTCATTCGTCGGATCAGTTAGGGATAGCCAGGGAGAGCATGAAACTTCATTTCCAAACCCAAGCCTAGACACTATCCTCTCTGTCATCATAGAACGTTCTGGTTTATATTCTATTAATATAAAGAGACATCGTTCATATTCAAATTTCAAAATCTCATTTCGAATTTAAATTGAAAATAATATTTTTTTTCCAAAACTAGTTAAAGATCGTTATACAAAATCAATACATAATTCAAATCATTTTCAAATCCTAATTCAATATTTAATTCAAAAAAATAAAATTCTAAATATTATTTAATAATTAAATAAAATCGTATATATGAAGGAGATTTTAAATCGATCACCCATATATTTCCACAACCACGGTGTGTGTGTGTCTAATATCATGCAATGCAATCATATTTATCCAAATGAACCATAAGATCAGATGGACACGAATTCATTCATCACAAACAAACATTTTTACTGTGCCCAAGCGTTACAAACAATAACGCTTACTAGTGTTCAGTGTATTATCTAATTCATGAACAACCATTCAAACATCAACATCCATCACACAATCATCATCAACTAATTATAATTTATCTTAGCAAATTATAATTAACTAATTTAAATAAATATTTAAATTAGAAGTTCTCACCTAACAGCTCTCCAAATTTTCATAGTAGGCGAGCCTAGTTGAGTGAATCGTCGGACAGTATTTTGGCGCAACGTCTTCTTCACAAAAATATATAATATGATATACACTAATTTCTCTTATATTATAAGACGAGGAGGAGAATGACGAACTTTGGTAAGTTGGTGGTGGAAAAGAGGAAGACTTATGCCATGGAAACCATGGCCATAAGCTTTAAGAAGAAGGTGGAAAGAAGGAAATGGAAATGGAATGGTAAAAATGGAGAAAGAGCCTCCTTATATAGGAAAGGAGGATTAAGGAGGTAAAGACACATAAGGGGACAAGTGGCAATCATGCATGAAAGGGAGCATGCATAAAGACATGTGTCTTAACACTTGTCTTAAGAAGAGAAGGTGAACTTTTGGTAGCATTTTCCCTTAAATGCTATGAAAACTAAAGGCAACACTTAATTCTAACGCTACTAATTCATGTTATAGTTTGACAAATCCGATCGAACGACAAATAGTATCAATAAACCCAAACTTATTAATAATCATTCTCATTTATAATTCAAGTAAAACTTATCATATAGCTTATCAAAATAAATAAAAATAATAATAATTATTCTTGTAAAATCATAAAATAAATTATCCTTTACCAAATTCATGTTTTACAAATCAATATTATCAAAATCAGAAAATATCATTACTTAAACATAAATCTTATAATTATAATTTTCAAAATAAGTTTTCTTATAAAAATCATAATAAATAAAAGAAAATACTTATACAAAGTTAAAATTCATATTTAAACCTAATAAAATCAATTTATATTCAGAAAATCCAAAATTATATAAATAAAAATCCAAATCAAACATAGTTAAAATTCTGGGATGTTACATTCACCCCCCCTTTGAAACTTTTCGTCCTCGAAAAGGAAGTCGAGTAAATTTAAGCTCCTTCACAAATTTTAAATTCCAATTTCTCCCTCAACCTATCAGGACGAACAAGCCAACGATCACTGACTCCGCTACTCGAACTATTTTCTTCCTCCAATCCCATTTCTCTCTTAACATATCGGAAATGTAATGATCACAATCAAGGCTCATATCATTCTCAAGGTACTCTATCTAATTCTTACTAAAGGTAGAGTCCAAGGAAACTTCTATAATCTTCTGATTAATAGGGTCGTCACCGTCTTGTTCAAAATTGAATTCTCTGAGTTAGACTCATAGCTGCAATCCTACCACTAAGGAGAACTAGGATAGATACTGTCTAGTACTTAGACGTCTTCAACCCTAAATTTTTTTTAAAGTTTGGAAATTGTCATCCTAACTCACTCTTACGGAACCCATGAGTTTCTTATCAATTCTAAGACCAAGTGCTTAAATTAGAAATTTAAATCTAAATTCTCAAATAATTTTTCCTTTAAATCATCTTGCAAAAATAACATCTTGGCTAAATTCAGTATTAGAAATTCTATTTCTCTCAATACATAATCAAATTCAATTTAAGAGATAATTCAAAATACTGGTTTCAAATCCAAATTGATTCACTTATCCATGGCTTTATCAGAGCAGGAAAAGAAAAGAATTCAGAAATAAAGTTGAACAGTTAAAATTTCAAGCACGACAATTCAGGTTGATATTCAAAAGATGACAATGGGTCAAGCAAAACCCAGCGACAAGGGAAGGGATAGAATTGTATTTCTGAAACACTCATTCTATTTCACTTTTTTTTCCAATCGTTTCCAATATAATCTCATATTAGCTCATTTATAAGTTAAATTCATACCCATTTAATATTCATATATTGAATAACATCCTTTTTCTAAATCCATTTTAAAATATATATAACTCTTTTCATTCTTGTTTAAAGGTCAAATCTTGTTTAGCAAATTTTCCTTACTCAACTAGCCGGAAAATCCCTTAAAATGGTTTTATTTAAAATACCACAACGCTTCCTCTGCGCACTCTGATTACGAGTATACAAGTATAAGCTAGGGTTGTTTCAAATTAATCTTAACATTTTCAGCACTCACATCTTTCAACTTGATACTTCAAAGATCCAAATTTTCTACTTCGTTGTTTGCTACGATTTAGAATAACTTTTTAAACTCATTTCTAACTTAAGTCAAACTCATCTCTTTAAACAAATTCTTAACTTAAGTCTAAAGCATCTTCAGATTCCTTAAGGGGTTCTGATAGCTAAGATATTCTTGGATATTCTCATTTACAAATTCATGTTAAGGATTTATCCAAATATATTGCTTACATTAACTTATTAACATTCTTTGGGAAATATAATATCTTTTCTAATTACAACTTATTAGATCATATTCAAACATATGTTATGACTTGTTCAACTTGAAGTATGGGTGTTATTTTTGATACAATTTCTTAATGAATTTTCACACTTACGTGTCCTTTCAAATTCTTAAGTATAGTTTACTTCTACTATATCCCTTTTTGTTATTATCAAAATAATTGCTTTTGCATCTATAACATATTGGCTTACATAATATTGAAATGGTCAAGTATTCCTCGACGTGTTAATTGAAACCATGCGGTCATCCCACTTTCGAAACTCAAAAATAATTACCGATGGTGCCATGGTCATCAGTAAAATCATCCTCGAGCGACTAGAGTGTGACCCTACATCTACCTAGTATATATTGGACTTCGTATACACGTTGATCAGACGTATATTAAAATCCTTACATACTCGATAGTCCAATTGTGACGTCGAATAAAACGCTCGAAATCCTTATTTCAAATTATATTTCAAAATATATTTCAAAAAGATAATCGTTTTCAAAATGATTTACTTGATCAAAAATGCCTTATATAGGTTTCAAAAAAAAAAACGCTCTCTCATCATAATATTCCGAGATCTCATTCTAGGGTATTTCTAACCCTATCTCTAATGAGATAATATAACTCTGAGGAGTCCTATTCTTTTGTCCAAATATGTACGTACCCCATAGCTTTGTATAACCAAAGCTCTGATACCACATGTAACAACCCACCTTTTTGCTTTCGCCGGTAATTAAACCAACTTAAACCATTTAGAAAGACGAATTGTTATGGGTACATACATACATTGAACAAAAATAACAGAACTTTTCATTGAATAAACCAATATTACATCAGAGTTACATGAATATCAGAGTTACAACATAAACGTATACAGCGGAAGAAAGAAAATAACTTTACTCTCAGCGGAAGATCAAAACACAGCGGAAGCTTCAACTCTATCGTGGACTCCAACTCTAGAAGCGCTCTAAATCCTGCTCCAACGATCTATAACTGCAAAACTAAACTACTGGCTGCCCGTGCGAAAATCATGGGCACCCAGAGTTTAGGTGAGGGAACAATAAACTCCAGGTCAGTCGTGGGACTGGTGTGAGAACTCAAAACAGTTAGGTTCGTTCTTAAAGTTGGGAACTTCACCGGATCACGCCGCTAACGCGGAACAGATTTACTCCAGGTGGATACCCGTGCATATAAATGCGCAATGTCTTTTGAAAATGAAGCTATCAAAAGCTCGTCCAACATCACACAATGCAAGCGCACACCAGATGGGCGAGTTTTATCTTATGACAACCAAATATGCTTTCATACGTAAAATTCTCTTCAATACCATAAAATATATGTAGTGTGGAAACATTTCGCAAGTAAATGTATTAATCCTAGACAGCATATACCCCATAATATATGTTGCCATGTATATATACAATCAAAATCGTATGGCTCGCATAAGAAATTTGGATTTCCAACTTGATGATTCCTGGCACGAAAGATCAATCAGGGATACAAAACGAAGTGCCCCAATGGCTTTTTCGACCATACGCGGACACCGAATACACATCGTCAGGGAAGATCAACAGTTTTCGACCAGACACGGCCCCCCGAACATACCCAACTTCCCCAGGTTCATAAGTGGTTTCCCACTGCTGCACAGCTTCATCATCTATTCATATATAAGTATAAAACCTAACCGCCAGTTTCTCATCAATCCGGGGTGTGAGGTTTGTCGATGTCACGTCATACACAAAGTGATGCTTCGATAAGCCATTCTTTGATCATCATTAGCTCGTTTCATAACTCGGGTATGCCACATTGACAATTCACGACATATCACCGATTTAAATCAATGTATACCCTCTAAGTTCATAAGACTTAGAGACGAGGATAATATATTGCCACAAATCCGATATACATTAACGGAAATCAGTGCTATGCGGTCAATTTCAACGTCAGACACACCATCCATGCAAATCCGTTCTGGGTCTGAACGGAACAACAACCCGAAAATACTTAAATATGTTCAGGTCTCATGTAACTCATACCTCGTATCGGCGGCCTACCTAACCGAGATATCAATCATCAATCAATCTAAGCAATTCAAATATTCCCGGTCTTCATTCGTCGTTCACCAAGTCTTAAATTGTTTCATAACGTCGTATTATTACTTGGAATGGTTTTCAAACATATGCTCGATCCCGGTCTTTCCAAGTAATAAGCATACTTTAAACAGTAGCTATGGTTCACATAGGCTTTTCAATTCAAATCTCCTTCCACATAGTTACCAATTCATTCATGACTCAAGATTTGAATTACTTTAAATTCATATATCTCGTTATCATCTTAAACTCTTGTTTGAAATCAAAGATCATACTTTCGCTTTAATTTCTTATCTTTAATTCCCTCAAATCAAAGATTTGATTAAATCCCCAATTACGATATGAATTTCCACCATTCAATCTCATCGGGTTTCAAGAATGATATTATTAAAGATAAGATTCATGACAAAACCCAAATCAATCGATATTGAATCATAAATTACACAAAAAATTTTACCCACTTATATTCGATATAAATTCCCATAATCAACGAATACTATAAGTGGAATAACAATATAATAATATCTTCCAAATTCCCCAGATAGTATTCATTTACACCATGAAATTTTATACCAAATATCGAAGATTATTTCTATCTAACTTATTTCAATCAGGTGGAAAACCCATATCTTAATTAAAAGATTTATTCAATTCTTTGACATTAGATCTGGATAGAAATACCATCAACTTATCTTCAATATTAATTACCGTATCCAACTCATATTATAAGCGGAATAACGGTGAACTACCTTTTAAATTCCTCCAATAGTAAGAGTCATCATCTACCCGATTAATATCAAACATCCGAAGATTTATCTCCAACCATACACAATTATTAAAAACCCGTTTTAATATTAAATAAATCAATTTGAATTCCATATAAAGTATTTCAAATACTTTTGAACTTTTGAAAACATTCCACCAATCATTTAAAAATGATTACTTATAGTTCAGAAAATAATTTGCAGGTTAAAACTTCAAGATAGATTATTTTCGAAGGAAGCGTTACAATAGCATTTCAAAAGCGTTATAAAAGCGTTACAAAACAGTTATCTTAACTATTTTGATCAAAATATCATTTATCTTAGCCAAAACTTAAACTTTACAATTCAAAACACCTTTTCATAATTTGTAATGATTTTACAAATTTTTTCAATATTTTTGAAACATTTAAAAATAGTTGTTTATAGTTATGGTAAACAATTGTTCTTACATCGATCTTTTCCAAAACGGTTTCGAACATAACTTGAAAATTATAACTCGAATTTAAAATCTTCTTTCACTCATTTGAAAGTTCTTGTTAATATAAATTAAATGTTTTTCGTTTCATGGAAATCCGATTTAGATGGCAAAAGTTATAAGCGTTTAAAGTTTGCATCTAAAATACGTAAATTGTCGTTATGCGACAAGCTCTATTTTTACCATAGTAACCATTATTCTATGATACTTCAAACTATCTTAGAAAATCATTATATCCTTATATAACCCTTTAAAAATCAATTAAATTTACTTTCCAAATTATTTTGGATCTAAAATTCAACTTTCATAAATTCCAATTCATTTCTGAATTCAAATAACTTCAAATTAACCTTCCCATTCATCCGATTAGTTAGGGATAGCCAGGGAGAGCAGGAAACTTCATTTCCAAACGCAAGCCTAGACACTATCCTCTCTGTCATCCTAGAACGTTCTGGTGTATATTCTATTAATATAAAGAGACATCGTTCATATTCAAATTTCAAAATCTCATTTCGAATTTAAATTGAAAATAATATTTTTTTTCCAAAACTAGTTAAAGATCGTTATACAAAATCAATACATAATTCAAATCATTTTCAAATCCTAATTCAATATTTAATTCAAAAACCTAAAATTTTAAATATTATTTAATAATTAAATAAAATCGTATATATGAAGGAGATTTTAAATCGTCACCCATATATTTCCACAACCACGGTGTGTGTGTGTCTAATATCATGCAATGCAATCATATTTATCCAAATGAACCATAAGATCAGATGGACACGAATTCATTCATCACAAACAAACATTTTTACTGTGCACAAGCGTTACAAACAATAACGCTTACTAGTGTTCAGTGTATTATCTAATTCATGAACAACCGTTCAAACATCAACATCCATCACACAATCATCATTAACTAATTATAATTAATCTCAGCAAATTATAATTAAATAATTTAAATAAATATTTAAATTAGAAGTTCTCACCTAACAGCTCTCCAAATTTTCACAGTAGGCGAGCCTAGTTGAGTGAATCGTCGGACAGTATTTCGGCGCAACGTCTTCTTCACAAAAATATATAATATGATATACACTAATTTCTCTTATATTATAAGACAAGGAGGAGAATGACGAACTTTGGTAAGGTGGTGGTGGAAAAGAGGAAGACTTATGCCATGGAAACCATGGCCATAAGATTTAAGAAGAAGGTGGAAAGAAGGAAATGGAAATGGAATGGTAAAAATGGAGAAAGAACCTCCTTATATAGGAAAGGAGGAATAAGGAGGTAAAGACACATAAGGGGGCAAGTGGCAATCATGCATGAAAGGGAGCATGAATAAAGACATGTGTCTGAACACTTGTCTTAAGAAGAGAAGGTGAACTTTTGGTAGCATTTTCCCTTAAATGCTATGAAAACTAAAGGCAACACTTAATTCTAACGCTACTAATTCATTTTATAGTTTGACAAATCCGATCGAACGACAAATAGTATCAATAAACCCAAACTTATTAATAATCATTCTCATTTATAATTCAAGTAAAACTTATCGTATAGCTTATCAAAATAAATAAAAATAATAAAAATTATTCTTGTAAAATCATAAAATAAATTATCCTTTACCAAATTCATGTTTTACAAATCAATATTATCAAAATCAGAAAATATCATTACTTAAACATAAATCTTATAATTATAATTTTCAAAATAAGTTTTCTTATAAAAATCATAATAAATAAAAGAAAATACTTATACAAAGTTAAAATTCATATTTAAACCTAATAAAATCAATTTATATTCAGAAAATCCAAAATTATATAAATAAAAATCCAAATCAAACATAGTTAAAATTCTGGGATGTTACAGTAATAAAAGTAATTATTTATAAATCAAATAAGATTTTATAAAAGGAATTATTTGGAAAATAAATACAAATATTTATAAAACAAATAAGGATTTGTAAAAGGGATATTTGTAAACTAGATAGAGTATATCAAATAGGGTTAATTGATTTGAGTTAATCAAATAGAGTTGATCGAAGTAGAATTAATCAAATAGAGTTAACCGAATATAGTTTATTCGAATAGAGTTAACGGAGATTATCGAATATAGTTTATTTGAGTAGAGTTAAAGGAGCTAATCGGATATTGGCTATTCGAAGAAAGGATTTAATCGAATATTGGTTATTCGAGAAGGGAGTTTGTCAAATATTGGTTATTCGAAGAAAGGAGCTAATCGAAAATTGGTTATTCGAAAAGGGTGTTATCGAATATTGGTTATTCGAAGAAAGGAGTTAATCAAATATTGGTTATTCGAAGGGAGTTAATTGAATAGAGTTAATTGATTAGATTTAGAGTAAACCAGTTAGAGTTAACCAGTTAGAGTTGATCAGTTAGAGTTAACCAGTTAGAGTTAATAAATTAGAGTTAACCAGTTAGAGTTAATCGATTAGAGTTAAATCGAATCAGAGTTGTTCAAATAGGGTTCATCAAGTTAGAGTTAGTCGAGTGTTAGTAATCGAATATAGTTTATTCAAAAGGAGATTATCGAATATAGTTTATTCGAAAGGGGTTAATCGAATATAGTTTATTCGAATAGAGTTAAAGGAGATTATCGAATATAGTTTATTCGAAGAAAAAGGAGTTATCGAATAGAGATTGTTCGAAAGAGAGTTATACGTTGAAATTCGATTATATCGAATTCGGGAAAGTACACTTTTTGTTGTTAATCAAGATTTAATGATTTGTTTATAAATTGCCTATTTAGTCATTTAGTTAAATTAAGGAATAAAAGTTATATTTTGAAGTTAGATATTTCAGAAGTAGGGACTATAACACTATTGTCATAATCAAATGATTTCGATAAAAGAAGTGTATTCGTAAATACAATCAGAGAGTTACGTAAGGAACTTTGTTAAAGATTTAAAAGGTGAACCTTGTCTGTTTCGAAGTTAGAAATGTTGTTCAGTTAAGGCCTGAGAGGTAGTTATACCTAACTTGATTGGCTTCGTTTTTAACTAAGGAAAGTTTAAGTTTCGATAGTGAAGATTGGTTAAGTGAATTTAGTTAACGAGTATAATGGTTTGAGTTGGCATAGCGAGGTTTGATTTAAGCATCTGTTTAAATCCAATGTAGGAGTTTTGGAAATGTTTTCCAAATAAGAACCAGAAATGTTTTCTAATATAGAATATAAGAAATGTAAATGTTTTCCATTGTTAATTACGTATATTTTCTAAGTTTAGAAAATAAGAAATGTTGAATAATTGAAACAAGAATAGGGAAATGGATAATTGAATGACAAATTAAATTAAAGTGGATCAGTGTTGATTGATGATTTACTCGGTAAGATTTCCATTTGGAAATACGAACGTTGTTTGTATACATGTTTTCCTTCGATAGTTAAATCACCGACTATCGAAGATTTTGACCATTTCCGTTGTCAATACGGAGGGACCGGGATCAGATTCGTTATCTGAAAACCACTTTGCATGGGCGTTAACGTTGCGATCAAATATGTTGAAGACAATTGAAGATGGAGTTATGCAAGGGCTGTTCTGTTTACAGAATAGTGCCTTAGGTTTGTCCAGTCCTAGGATGACCTGTATGGAAGAATGTCTAATAGAGTGTATTTTATGGATCGCATAAGCTGATCTCTTCAAATGTATTTACGTTTGGTGGCGGAGAATTCTTTTCTCTTAGCTGTATACCCATTGTATTTTTGGGGAAACCAATTTGTGATTTGGCGGGTATGATGATGTGACATTCAAAGTGAATAATCGTGTGATCTGTCAGAGATAAGCGTGGCCTCTAGCCTCACAACCGGGAAATGACAAAAATCGGGCAGGCAGCATGGCTAAGTGGTTGGCTACCAATTAGGGTGTATTATCACCTATCTAGAGATATTCATTTCATTCTTTAATCTATTCGATGTTGTCCCATTCGGGAAACGGTTGCTGATCCCAACCGTTGGTGATATACATTCGATACACTCAAGCGAAATGAGCGGTTGGTCATGTGTGGCCGGGTTGCAAAATAGTCTTGTCGAACCCAGCATATTCCTCTCTAGAGGTACACAATTGGAAGGTGGTTCCATACCTTGTCATAGTTGGAAATCCATTACCCAATAAGTGCTCGCGGTTTTGATTGTATACTATATATGTGGAACGTGAGACGAAAGCGTTCTACAAGATGATTATTATATTGTGGTTGACAGACACTATTATAATATCAAAAGAGTTTTGATATAAAAGATCACTGTTTCTTTCAAAATGATTTGAAAGTTATATCAAATTAATTTGGATTCTCATAAGGGAAAAAACCCATTCCGTTATACGGCGTGGTCTTATGAGATATCGTTGTTTTTCCAAACTGTTTTAAATTGTTTACTCATACCAGTCCCATGACTGACCCGAAGTTTGTTTTGTTTTGTTTTCCCTAAATTCTTGGGTGCTCAAATTTGTACGAGCAGTCAAGTAGTCTGGATTTACAGATGCATTAGAAGGAGCAAGAGCATGAGGCTTCAGCAGCATTTTATAGCTATTGTTTATTTCCGCTGTGATGTAAGTGTTATACTCTCAAAATATTACTGTATACATATACTGATTTTATTTCAAAGTTATGTATCTATTATATATTGTTCATTTCGCTGTGAGATTTGTGTTTACTTTGATGTTGTATGTTCTTCTTCTTCTATTCTAAGTTTCTATCTTATCTATCCTCACCCTTTGTTTTCTTTCATGGACTATCTGTTATTTCCGATGCTTGATAATCAACATTGGGTTATATGTCGATTGCTCAGGATCGCGAAATCCCTGAGTCGTTACATATAGCAACAGAATTAACAATAGTTAAACTACCAGCTTGAGATAGTCAGCAATATTGCCATAGCAGTATTTTATTTATAGTTTTCTCATACATAAGAAAACACTTCTCCTTAGTCATTTTAAAATTAATCAATGTCATACCCAAATAAAAAGCATTCTCTGGTAGCTCCACTAATCCAGATGAATTTATTATTTCCAATTTCTTGTCCAATGGTAACCCAGCAACCAGAATATGAGATTTGCCGACATTGATAAGAAGACCAGTTATACTATGAAAGTGGTTAAGGGTGTGAAAACAAAATCAATGTTCTTAACCGTAGGCTTGGTAAATATAATTAAATCATCAGAAAAGAGGAGATGAATGATCAATGGTACCATACAATTTGGATGCAACTCAAGATTACCATCTCTCACTTATTTTAATAATAGGGAATTAAGCAGTTCCATTACAATGATGAACAAATAAGTGGAGATACGGTGCCCCCGCCTTACCCCTTGTGTACCCATAAAAAACCTATACAGACAACGATTTCTCGAAAAAGAATAACTGGGTGAGGAGATACACGTGTAGATCCAAAAAAGATAGGGTTTAGGAAAATTCATAGAGACATCACAGCTAAAATAGAATTCCAATTAACAAAATCAAAAGCCTTCTTTATGTCCAATTTAATCATACATCTAGGTGACATATTTCTTCTATTGTAACAATATAACAACTCTTGAGTAAGCAGAATATTGTCACTAGTAGATCTCCTTTTTATATAGGTTGATTTATTAGCTGATATAATAGAAGGAAAAACTAATTGCAACCTATTTTCCAAAACCTTTGAAATCACCTTATACAAAATTATATAGCATGAAATTGGTCTAAACACAGAAGCTATTACTGGATTATCTACCTTAGGAATCAAAGAAATAGTTGTTGTTGATATACTAGAAGGCAGATAATTTATGCAAAAAGAAAAACTGAATAGCATCAATTACTTCTTTACCTATAATAAGCCAACTCTACTAAATAAAGAAAGCATTGTAACCACTACGTCCAACATAACTATTTTCATCCATACTAAACACGGCTGACTTTATCTCATCATCTGTTACTGCAGTAGTCATATTCTTAGATTGTTCTACAATAAGAGAAGGTAGGTTAATGTGAAAAAGGGCCCTCACATCAACTTTGATTGAGTTAATAGAAGCAGAATAGATGAAAAATATTCCACAAAATCCTGATTAACACCTCCTCATTACTAGAATGGTTAAATCCCTTCATATTCTTAATCATAAAAATGGAGTCAGTAGCCTTTTTAATTATGAGTGAATTATGGGAAAACTTTGTATTTCTGTCTCTATCAATCTCTCTTCTAAAATTAGATTTTTTCATTAAAGCTTGAATCTCCATATCAATAACACCACAAAGTTTAGATTTCAACTCAAATTCAGCATTTGGAAGATTAACATCAAATGGATGCCTTTGAATTTTCTTTTGAACTGTAACACCCAAAAAATTTAACAACATTAAAGAAGGAAAAATTAAATAATAATTAATTTAATATTCAGAATTAAGGGAAATGGACTACGCTATTGTGTTCGTCTCGATATTTTGGTTAAGATAGATATTTGGTTAGTGTAAAACGGACACCGTATGAGGAAGTTATGAAGGTTTAAAATTTGTATACGTATAGAAGAAATTTATATATTGGACTCAAGGATTCAAAATTTTCAGTTCAAAATTTGAAATCATAGAAAGTGGGGGAAGCGGAAAAAATACCATCTAGGGGAGTCGACCCCTCAAGCGGGGTATCGACCCAAGGGTCGACCCCCCTAGGGCTGAGGTGGTATTCAGTTTTTTGGAGGCTGGCAGCTATATATAGAGGTCCATTACTCTTGTTTTCTTCACTAGAATTTCATGGAGGCCAAACGCTGTCGGTATCTGGACATAATTGGAGTCTTTATCTTCTACAACAATCAAATAAGGCTAATCAATTAAAGATTCAAGTGTAGTTCCACATCTCAACAAGCTTCTTTTCTAGTTCTATTTTCAAATCCAAACAATGAGAGTTCTTAGTTGCTTTTAGATTTAAATATTTAAAAGTAAACATGATATGACTATAGTTTGGATTTGTGCCTATGTCTAAATTATACTAGATCCATTGTAAATTGTGAACATATGACATTCTGAATTGGTTATAACTTGGATCTAAATCTCTATCTAGTCGGATCTATTGTAACTTCCGTGACATTCTATGATGTGGATCTTAAACTTATTTATCTCAGTTCTACTCTTAACTATTGGATCTGAATTATGTGGATATCTAAATTATTAATTAGATCAAGCTTATTATTTAGATTTCCTTATACTTATCTTATTAGATCTGAACCTGTTGGACAGATGAAATAATATTTAGATCTTGTCATGCTTATCTTTACATCCTTGCTATGTTAAAACTAGTTAAATGTCACCAATTCTTTGGATCTATGCTTATATGTTCACCTTTTCACCATGTTAGTATACGATTATGCCATTTATGTTAGAACAATCACCTTTGTCATATTCCCGTCTTATTTTCCTTTTATTGTTTATGACTGGGATATTATCTAGCCTAGGTATGCCATGAATTATATGCGAATGCATTAGTTAGGGAATAGGGAAAACATTAGAATTGGCATAACTTGAATGACGAACATGAATTTGGACATATTATCCATTATGAATATAATTGGGTAAATGGGCACGATCACCTATAAAGACAAAGGTATAATTAATTAGATAATAATTAAAATGACTAGGATTATAGCAATTAGAAAACTCTAACATCACTTATGACACGAGGTTAGATTGCATTTGTTGTGGAAATCTACGCGGACCCGATCGGCATATCTAGCAACCGCAAATGTTGAATCTAATGTGAGGGGTCTAAGTGCACAAATACGAAACGGGCTAAGATATGAGGTTAGGCCGAACTTGTGGAAGATGTCTGCCCAGACCCGACCGGCATATCCAGCATCCACAAGTTGTAGGCCTAATGTGGGAGATCTAGCCCATTATAACCATAAATGGACATGGTAACGAATTGGAATACTTAACCTGATTAAATCTGTAGGGATTGTATGAATATAAACTAAAATTGGGGTTAAGTAAAATTTGGTTGAAAAGGGTGGGTTAAGTAAATCTGAGGGGGTGGGTAATATTTACATATAGGCCCACAAACTTAACCCAATAAGGTTATGTAATTAACGACACTTATTGGTATACATAACGGAGGAAATAATAAAGTTATGTAATTAAAGACACCTTTTAGGGTAAGCATAACTTGTAGAAATAATAGGGTTATGTAATTAAAGACACCTAGTGGTATACATAGCCAATGAAAACCTAGTAGGGGATACAAGTCAAATGGGAGAGCTTGTATCATATTGTGTGGGACCCATTTCACCCAGTAGCCTGGAGTTGGTATCAAAGATATACTCCAAACTAGGTCGGAGAGGAGGCATGCTTACTGGAGTGATTGTGTAACAACCCGTATTTTTAATAACATGTTATAATGTAAATCAAGGCAGAATTAAATTCTAAAATCTGAATCAAGGGAAACGGGCTGTGCCATTGCGTTCGTCTCGGAAAAATACGCGAAATTGAGTCCGAGTTTTTGAAAAACGGAGTCCGTATGACCAAGTTATGGCCCAATGAAGTTTTCAGAAAATTCTAAGCCCGAAAACAGTTCAAATTCGAATTCAGAATCGAATTTCAGCCAAAACAGACTAGGCGGGAATTTTCCCGCCTAGGTAGGGTCGACATAGGTGTCGACACCAGTGTCGACCCCCCCAATGGGTCGACACCCATGTCGACCCAGGGGTCGACCCCCCCACCCCCCGGTCGAACCAATTTTTCTGGTGCACCATTTTGGCATGTTGGGTCCTCTTTTGTTGGTTTCTGACGGGAGTTAAGGGTTCAGATTCGTTTTAGGGTTAATCCTATGGCTAAAACTAATCCTAAACTCTATAGAAAGACCCTAATACCTAGCCTAAATCATCATAAATCAATCCTATAACTAAATTATGCCAAAATGTTTAATCATGGCCTCCACCCTCTTGTCATAGCCTCCATCTTCATTCATATGAGAGTTCCTAAGCTTGTTTGAGAGTTTCTAAGCTTGATTTAAGGCCAAAGTTCAATCTTTCTTCATCAAAGCAAGGATCTTTTGCTTGTTTCTCAAGGGTTTTCATTGGAGCTTATCATTTGGGAGTGTCTAGAGTTGCTAGTGGCTTCGTCTCAATCTTTTTTATATTTTATAAGTCTTCATAGCATTGTAAGCCCCTATATTACTCTTAGATTCTAACTATGAAGTTAAATATGACATGTTGCAAGTTTGAGTTTGGGCCTAAGTATGATTTGTGCTTTTATCCTATCATGTTATGCATAGATTTACCCTATGCAATTTTGTAAAGCTATCACCTTGACTTTGTGCATAGAAAGCTATGACCTTTGATTTGGAATGTTGAATTATGCAACATGAGAACTCTCATAACCTTTATGATAACTTGCATATATTGTTATATGCGAACTTCTAGTCATCATCCTATGTCATCTAGGACCATGTATCACCTATTCGCTAAGTTTAAATGTTATGCATGTAACATGCAAGTTTAAATGAACATATTTATGCCTCATGTGCCCCCATGTTTAACTTGTGGCCAACCTTATTACCTTATGCCCTTTTGTCATGCTTTTTCCAAGTTCCCTCTTTTGATCTATGTTATGTTATTCGAAACGTACATGCGATGGGAATGCGTTGGGTTTGGGTAATATTAATGACATGAAAACATGGTTTTAAAATATGACATGAACATTGACTTGTGATTATGTTTGTAAACATAATGATGGACATGACACTTAGAAAATATGAGTGTGGCCAACTCGAGGTTGGGTTGAGTTTGTAGCATAAATCTACCCGGAACCGACCGGCTTAACTAGTGGCTACAAACAATAGGACCCAATGTGAGTAGTTGGTCATGTCGCGCTTGAAACCCGAGGTTAGACTAAGTTGTGGTGTAAAGCTACCCGGACCCGCCCGGCTTAACTAGTAACCACAACAAGGTCTAATGTGAGAGGTTGGGTGCATTAAATTAATTAATGCCACATGATAGGGTTGAGTCATGGACTACTTGAATACTTAACCAATTAAACACGATGGATTGGTAGGGTTAAGTCATGGACTACTTGAATACTTAACCAATTAAACACGATGGATTGGTAGGGTTAAGTCATGGACTACTTGAATACTTAACCAATTAAACACGATGGATTGGTAGGGTTAAGTCATGGACTACTTGAATATACTTAACCAATTAAACACGATGGATTGGTAGGGTTAATTCATGGACTACTTGAATATACTTAACCAATTAAACCCGATGTATTGATAGGGTTAAGTCATGAACTGCTCGAATACACTTAACCAACTCAATACATGGTTAGGATAGGGTTAACCACACTTAACCCACTTGAAATCCTAGTTATGTGGTTTCAGCAGTAACCAACTTGGAAGTATCGTGGGTACCCTGGACTAGGCTAGGGTGGGGCATGATTACTGAACTGATTGTAAGAGACCAAAAGAGACGGCTGAAGGGTGCAACGGTTGTTCAAGCGGACCATGGTCGTGCACATTAAGTCCGGAGTTGAACATGGGCACCAGTAGGTTTAGACTGTGCGTGCTTGAATTGTGTCTGTGGTTTACACCTTAGGGCTGGATACACCCTGGGGTGGACCTAGCACAGTTAACTACATTCCACAATTAAGCCGTATGACACCGATACACGACGAGTTAGGCTTATAGGGAGCCGATCGACTAGACCGATTAGTTGGACCTTGATTTAGGTCATCTCATGATGTGGGCCAGCTTTGGGCTAAGGGATCATTTCTTGTTTATACTTGACATGAGTTGGGATACTAGTACACTTGGTGCAAAAACTTAACCTTGTATATGCAATGCCACACTTGATCTATCTTGTTAACTTTTCACCATGCCAGTTATCACCCTACATTTCATCTCTGTTTTACATGCTCAGTTAACTTTATTAGTTTTTATACTAATAGTAGATAGGACATACCAGTCTTTTTGACTGACCCGTTTTCTTTCGCCTCTTTTCTTCCGTTTCCCCCCAGGTTTACAGGGTGGGAACACTAGTACCTAGCTTGGATCTTTAGCTGCTTTTCTGGATAGCTCATGTATGGTTTGGACTTGAGCACGATATGGCTTTATTCTACTTTGGGGATATTTACTTTATGTTATTTCCAGTTTTCAGTTTATGTTTTCTAGACTTGTAGTAGTTGGAAAATAATGACAATACTTTGATGTAACTTGACTATGGTTTTGAAATAGTAGTTTCATCCGCTGCTTTATTTACTCTGTTTTACTTATATGTTCTGTCTTGTGATATTTGCATGCATGTTACCACGTTTAACGCCCCTCCAAAGCCAGTGTACTTGCAAGAGTGGCATTGGCGGAGGTGGGGTGTTACATTTGGTATCAGAGCATAAGGTTTACAAGATTTGAGCAAAAGGTTTTTAAAACTTACCTTTTGAAAAACTATTTTCAAAACCAATTAAGTATTTTCCAAGAAAAGTCTTGTTATTTTAAAAGGCTATTCCCCAAAAGCCATTAGCACTATCCTTCGTTTCCTCGTTCTGAATCTATCTTTTTCTTTTTCAGTATGGCCGATCTTAACCTTCCCGAGGGAGTAACCATTACCGGATGGTTCCGGAGGTACTTGGAAGCTAGGGCCAACGATGTGGGCCCAGCAAACACCCCCACCGTAACTGAGGTCCCTCCTCCTCCTCCTCCTCAGAATCCACAAGCAGATTTCACTAAGGTTTGCAAAGACTTTAAGGCGATGGGTGGCAAGAATTTTATTGGGACAGAGACTTTTGTGGAGGCACGAAATTGGTTGAAAGAAACTGAAGATCTCTTCGCTATCTTTGATGTGGAAGACCATAGAAAGGTTTTATTGGCAGTGTGGCTATTGAAAGAAGAAGCTGCTTATTGGTGGGATGTCACCAATGCTACTAGACCTATAGAGACTTGGGCCGACTTTAGGACGAGGTTTGGGCTTAAGTTTCTATCATCTGCTGAGGCGAATCTGCAATTGGAGAAGTTTATATCTTTGAAGCAAGGGGACATGACAGTGAGGGAGTATGTGAATAAGTTTAACCAGCTTGCTCTATTCGGTTTGGACATGGTTAATACTCCGCAAAAGAAGGGTTTACGCTTTGCACGAGGGTTGAATGAGCCATTACAAGGTTTAGCCCTGTCTCATATACCTATGGGGGGCACTTTTGAAGGCCTACTGGACATGGCATTGCTTCAAGGAGACGATAAGAATGGCAAGAAAGAAGTCAAGCCTAATGAGACTCAAGCCAAGAAGACGGACTCCAAGTGGGGAGGAAATCGGAGCAATCAAAACAACAAGAACAACAAGGGCAATAAGGCCAACAACAGCAAGGCAAAATACCCAAGAAAATGCAACTTCTGTGGGATTGTTGGGCACATAGCCAAAGATTGCAGAAAGAAGAAGAGGAAGTTGGGCGAATGCTTTCACTGTGGAGAGCCTGGACATCTTAGCAAGGATTGCCCCAAGAAGCAAGGACAAGGGCAAGGACAGACTCAGCGTGCAGGACCTTCTGGAGGGCAAGTGCATGCCCTCAACACTGCTCCAGTTCAGGACCGAGGTAGTATTTCTGTAGAAAGCCTTGTTTATATTTCTGATTATCCTGTTCGCACCTTATTTGATTCTGGCGCATCGCATAGTTTTATTTCTTTTGACATTGTTGAAAGTTTGCACCTAAGTACTAGTCTAGTTGAGGATCCCGTTAGTGTTTCAAATCCAATTGGGGGTTCCGCCCATTTATCTATGATTTGTGTGGATTTGAAGATTTCTATCTTGACCGTAGAATTCACGTGTAATGCTTATGTTCTTGGGTTCACGGGATACGGGTTGATTTTGGGCATGGATTGGTTGTCCAGTTATGGAGCCATCCTCGATTGTGAGCATAGGGTGGTGAGGCTCATGACTCGCCTCGGTAATACCCTAGAAATTTCTTGTAACCCTAGAGGTCCCGTCATGTTATGTTATCTTGAATCTCTTGACTCGTCCATCGATGATCTGCAATCTGTAATGGTGGTCCGAGACTATCCTGATGTCTTTGAAGAAGTTAAGGGGTTACCCCCTAAACGCGAGATAGACTTCCGTATTTATCTTGTTGATCATGCCAAGTCAGTTTCATTTCTAGTTATGCACATGGCCCCTCGTGAAAGAAGAGAGCTTAGTAAGTAAGTCAAGGAGTTGCTTGAGAAAATTTTATTAGGCGAAGCATTTCTGAATGGGGTGCTCCAGTGGTATTCGCTTCGTCTGTGTGTTGATTATCGTGAGTTAAACAAGCTGACAAAGAAGAATAGGCACCCATTACCGAGGATTGATGATCTCTTTGACCAGCTTGTAGGTGCTTCTGTTTTTTCTCAACTCGATCTAGCCACCGGATTCCATCAGCTTAGAGTGGCTGAGGATAGTATTGATAAGACTGCGTTTAGGACTCTAGATGGATTCTTTGAATGGCTTGTTATGCCATTCGGATTGACTAATGCACCCGCACACTTCGCGGACTTGATGAGTAGGGTGTTTCGGGAGTTCCTTAACAAGTTTGTGGTCGTTTTCGTGGATGATATTCTGATCTTCTCAAAAGAAGAGGAAGAGCATGCTGCACATCTCAAGGAAGTTAGGGATATGCTTAGAGCTCACCAGTTGAAAGCCAAGTTCTCAAAATGTCATTTTTGGAGAAAGAAAGCTCGGTTACTTGGGCACATAGTTCCTAAGCAAAGTATAGCTGTGGATCCCGCGAAAGTGGTTGTAGTTCAAGACTGGAAAGCTCCTAGGAACGCAACCGAAGTAAGAAGCTTTCTTGGTCTTGCACGGTTTTATAGGAAGTTCATCAAGGACTTCGCTAAGATTTCAGCTCCTCTTACTAAGTTGACGAAAAAGGACTTAGACTTTGAATAGGAATTGGAGTGTGAGCCTGCTTTTCAAAGGCTTAAGAGGACTCTTACCACAACACCAGTTTTAGCTTTACCTGATGGAGGGAAGATGTTTGCCGTGAACACCAATGCACGTGACATGGGATTAGGCGCTGTTATGATGCAGGAAGGAAGAGTGATATGTTATGGGGGTAGGCAACTTAAAGTTCATGAGAAGAATTATACAACTCATGATTTGGAGTTGGCGGCGATCATCTTTGCTCTCAAATCCTGGCGCCACTATCTTCTAGGGGAAAGGTTTGAGTTGTATACTGATCACAAGTCACTTAAGGACCTCTTCTCACAGAAAGATATGAATCTAAGGCAGCAAAGGTGGATGGAATTCTTGGCATCTTATGACTTCGAGATAGCTTATACCCCTGGCAAGGGTAATGTTGTGGCAGATGCACTAAGCAGAAGTAGGTTGACTTTGAGTCCCTTGTTTGTTGAGATGAGAAGCCTAGAGTTCTTGGCAACCTTTGATTTTACAACAGCTATTGAGTCGATGACTGGTTCGTTAGCATCCCTTGAGCTTAGACCTATACTTCTTGATCAAGTTGGGGCTTCGCAGAAAGGAGACCCGCAGATAGTCGAGGTCATGGACAAGTTGATTTGGGGTGAGATGTCTAGTCACCTTGCTAGATATACTATTGATGACAAGGGTTGGCTAAGGCGTGATGGAAGGCTATGCGTTCCACAAGTAGGAGACTTGGTGCATAAAGTTCTTGAAGAAGCGCATCACTCGAAGATGACTATACATCCTGGAGGGGATAAGATGTATAGAGATATGAAGCGCATTTTCTTTTGGGCTGGAATGAAGAAGGATGTGGCAGAGTATGTTTCAAAGTGCATGGTGTGCCAACAAGTGAAAGCCGAGTCGAAGAAACCCGGTGGGCTATTACATCCATTAGAGGTCCCGCAATGGAAGTGGGAAAGTATCTCATGGATTTTATGGACGGATTGCCTAGGTCAAGGAAAGGGAATACGAGCATATGGGTCATAGTTGATAGACTTACGAAGAGTGCTCATTTCATTCCAGTGAAGAGCAAGAGGACCGCATCATGGCTAGCATCTATTTATCTTCGAGAGATAGTGAGATTGCATGGGGTTCCTTCTGGCATAGTTAGCGATCGTGACCCTATCTTCACTAGCCAGTTTTGGAATAGTTTGCAAGAAGCGATGGGTACGCGATTGAATCTAAGTACAGCCTATCACCCCCAGACAGATGGCCAAACCGAAAGGGTGAATAGAGTGCTAGAAGATCTCTTGAGGCTTTGTGTTCTTGACTTTGGTGGTACTTGGGAAGACCACCTCCCTCTTGTGGAGTTTGCTTATAATAATAGCTATCAAGCTAGCATAGGGATGGCATCATTTGAAGCTCTGTATGGGAGGCCGTGTAGGTCACCATCTTGTTGGTGGGAGACTACGGATAGGCTTATACTTGGGCCCAATATGATACGGGACACATCCGAGAAAGTTAAATTGGTGAGAAGACGGATGAAAGCAGCCCAAGACAGACAAAAATCCTATGCTGACAAGCGAAGGACTGATTTGGAATTCGAAGTTGGAGATATGGTTTTCGTGAAGGTTTCTCCTTTGCGTAATGTGGTTCGTTTTGGAGCAGTGGGGAAGCTGGCACCAAGGTTCGTAGGACCCTTCCCTATCATAGAAAGAATTGGGAAGATGGCTTATAAGGTGCAATTGCCTGAGAAGCTGGCCGGAGTGCACAATGTCTTTCATGTCTCGCATCTCCGAAAGTGCCTACATGAGTCCGCTGAGGTGGTTAAACCTAGCATTCTTGAAGACATGGAGGTGGAAAAAGAGGCAACCCTGAGACGAGCTCCGATTCGTATCAAGGAAACAGAGACAAAGAAGCTAAGAAGCAAAGAAGTTAAGCTTGTTAAGGTGCAATGGAGTGAAGCAGAGGAAGACGCAACTTGGGAAACCGAGGAGAAGATGCGTGGGCTTTATCCATTTCTTTTTGAGGGTACATTTTCAATCTCTTTTCCTAGTTGGTATATCTTTCTTTTGCTATCCATGTTTATCTAGTTTATCTTGTTTCGTAAATCTTTTCATGAGAACCTTAGGTAGAAACCCTTGGTTGAAACATGTATTTGAAACATGTTATGATTGATGTTTGCAAGTGGTTGCAAGTGTTTGCAAGTGGATACTCGTGGATGCATGACACACATTAGGCACTAAGATCGGCTCACACACTTTCATATTGCATATGCATGAGTACTGATACTTATTCATGGATGAAACTTGTTGTGCTATCACGTGGATGTTGCATATGAATGAATGTTATGTGCACTCATGTAGAGATTATAAATTATGTTAGGAATTTGCATACATATGGACTCATTTCACTAACATACTTTGCATTAAGGAGGTTTACTGAATCAGTAACCGCCTGATTTTTGCATTAGATAAGTACATATACACACACCTTTTGCATATGTTCATACAGCATTTAGAATCTTTTTAATGACAGTGGTTACTGGTGGATGATGTTTCGAGTAGATGGATGATGGATGATAGGATACGT
The DNA here is from genome assembly GCA_030737875.1 of Allium sativum. Classification (NCBI taxonomy): domain Eukaryota; kingdom Viridiplantae; phylum Streptophyta; class Magnoliopsida; order Asparagales; family Amaryllidaceae; genus Allium; species Allium sativum. The sequence goes on from CM060911.1 coordinate 126,296,645, forward strand.
TCTTCCTAACTTGGAGATTTCGGGGACGAAATCCTTTAAGGAGGGGAGAATGTAACAACCCATATTTTTAATAACATGTTATAATGTAAATCAATGCAGAATTAAAGTCTAAAATCTGAATCAAGGGAAATGGGCTGTGCCATTACGTTCGTCTCGGAAAAATACGCGAAATAGAGTCTGAGTTTTCGAAAAACGGAGTCCGTATGACCAAGTTATGGCCCAATGAAGTTTTCAGAAAATTCTAAGCCCGAAAACAATTCAAATTCGAATTCAGAATCGAATTTCAGCCAAAACAGACTGGGCGGGAATTTTCCCGCCCAGGCAGGGTCGACATAGGTGTCAACACCAGTGTCGAGCCCCCCATTGGGTCGACACCCATGTCGACCCAGGGGTCGACACCCATGTCGACCCAGGGGTCGACCCCCCCGGTCGGACCAATTTTTCTGGTGCACCATTTTGGCATGTTGGGTCCTCTTTTGTTGGTTTTTGACAGGAGTTAAGGGTTCAGATTCGTTTTAGGGTTAATCCTATGGCTAAAACTAATCCTAAACTCTATAAAAAGACCCTAATACCTAGCCTAAATCATCATAAATCAATCCTAAAACTAAACTATGCCAAAATGTTTAATCATGGCCCCCACCCTCTTGTCATAGCCTCCATCTTCATTCATATGAGAGTTCCTAAGATTGTTTGAGAGTTTCTAAGCTTGATTTAAGGCCAAAGTTCAATCTTTCTTCATCAAAGCAAGGATCTTTTGCTTGTTTCTCAAGGGTTTTCATTGGAGCTTATCATTTGGGAGTGTTTAGAGTTGCTACTGGCTTCGTCTCAATCTTATTTATATTTTATAAGTCTTCATAGCATTGTAAGCCCTATACTACTCTTAGATTCTAACTATGAAGTTAAATATGACATGTTGCAAGTTTGAGTTTGAGCCTAAGTATGATTTGTGCTTTGATCCTATCATGTTATGCATAGATTTACCCTATGCAAGTTTGTAAAGCTATCACCTTGACTTTGTGCATAGAAAGCTATGACCTTTGATTTGGAATGTTGCATTATGCAACGTGAGAACTCTCATAACCTTTATGATAACTTGCATATAATGTTATATGCGAACTTCTAGTCATCATCCTATGTCATCTCGGACCATGTATCACCTATTCGCTAAGTTTAAATGTTATGCATGTAACATGAAAGTTTAAATGAACATATTTATGCCTTATATGCCACCATGTTTAACTTGTGGCCAACCTTATTACCATATGCCCTTTTGTCATGCTTTTGCCAAGTTCCCTCTTTTGATCTATGTTATGTTATGCGAAACGTACATGCGATGGGAATGCGTTGGGTTTGGGTAATATTAATGACATGAAAACATGGTTTTAAAATATGACATGAACATTGACTTGTGATTATATTTGTAAACATAATGATGGACATGACACTTAGAAAATATGAGTGTGGCCAACTCGAGGTTAGGTTGAGTTTGTAGCATAAATCTACCCGGAACCGACCGGCTTAACTAGTGGCTACAAACAATAGGACCCAATGTGAGTAGTTGGTCATGTCGCGCTTGAAACCCGAGGTTAGACTAAGTTGTGGTGTAAAGCTACCCGGACCCGCCCGGCTTAACTAGTAACCACAACAAGGTCTAATGTGAGAGGTTGGGTGCATTAAGTTAATTAATGCCACACGATAGGGTTAAGTCATGGACTACTTGAATACTGAACCAATTAAACACGATGGATTGGTAGGGTTAAGTCATGGACTACTTGAATACTTAACCAACTAAACACGATGGATTGGTAGGGTTAAGTCATGGACTACTTGAATATACTTAACCAATTAAACACGATAGATTGGTAGGGTTAAGTCATGGACTACTTGAATATACTTAACCAATTAAACCCGATGTATTGATAGGGTTAAGTCATGAACTGCTCGAATACACTTAACCAACTCAATACATGGTTAGGATAGGGTTAACCACACTTAACCCACTTGAAATCCTAGTTACGTGGTCCTTTTCAGCAGTAACCAACTTGGAAGTATCATGGGTACCCTGGATTAGGCTAGGGTGGGGCACGATTACTGAACTGATTGTAAGAGACCAAAAGAGACGGCTGAAGGGTGCACCGGTTGTTCAGGCGGACCATGGTCGTGCACATTAAGTCCAGAGTTGAACATGGGCACCAGTAGGTTTAGACTGTGCGTGCTTGAATTGTGTCTGTGGTTTACACCTTAGGGCTGGATACACCCTGGGGTGGACCTAGCACAATTAACTACATTCCACGATTAAGCCGTATGACACCGATACACGACGAGTTAGGCTTATAGGGAGTCGATCGACTAGACCGAATAGTTGGACCTCGATTTAGGTCTTCTCATGATGTGGGCCAGCTTTGGGCCAAGGGATCATTTCTTGTTTATACTTGACATGAGTTGGAATACTAGTACACTTGGTGCAAAAACTTAACCTTGTATATGCGATGCCACACTTGATCTATCTTGTTAACTTTTCACCATGCCAGTTATCACCCTACATCTCATCTCTGTTTTACATGCTCAGTTAACTTTATTAGTTTTTATACTAATAGTAGATAGGACTTACCAGTCTTTTTGACTGACCCGTTTTCTTTCGCCTCTTTTCTTCCGTTTCCCCCCCCCCCCACCCCCCCAGGTTTACAGGGTGGGAACACTAGTACCTAGCTTGGATCTTTAGCTGCTTTTCTGGATAGCTCATGTACGGTTTGGACTTGATCACGCTATGGCTTTATTCTACTTTGGGGATAGTTACTTTATGTTATTTCCAGTTTTCAGTTTATGTTTTCTAGACTTGTAGTAGTTGGAAAATAATGACAATACTTTGATGTAACTTGACTATGGTTTTGAAATAGTAGATTCATCCGCTGCTTTATTTACTCTGTTTTACTTATATGTCTTGTGATATCTGCATGCATGTTACCTCGTTTAACGCCCCTCCAAAGCCGGTGTACTTGCAAGAGTGGCATTGGCGGAGGTGGGGTGTTACAGATTGTAAGAGATGTAAACGTGGAGGACGGTGTGGGTGGCACAAAGTGAACAGGCCATGTGCGTGCATGAGTCGGGCAGAAGGGATAAGACGACCGTGACACCTATAGATATGGTTGTGCACATTATAAAGATGAAGGGTTGCCACTTTAGGAAGTGATACCTCCTACTGTGGGGCCGTCATAAGGTATCTACGTGGATTAGGGAGCCGATCAATTAGGGTAGTAGTTAGGGTACACTCGGATGGATGCCTAAGTCTGGCTTATAGTGGATGGGATCATATCATTCTAGTTATAATAGTAACGGTGCAGAATAATCATTAGAAACGTACACACCCTATCATGTTTACCTTGCCATACTAGCCTTTAGGTAGTTATCTCTCTCTTATCCACTTTATATATCTGTCATGCTACTTTTATTTATTTACTTGCTAAAAGTAACTGGAATCGCCGGACTTTATGTCTGACTCTTTTTGTTTCCACTTCTTTCTTCTGTTTCCCTCCCCTAGGTTCGCAAGGAGGGAATTCTCAAGCTTAGTCAAGACTCAGTTATCATCTTGTAGGAGCTAATTTTGAAGTATAGCTCAAGCTCTTCTCTCTACTATGGCTTATCTCTTTGTTTGGGGATTTATGTTTTTTTATATACTTATGTACTTTGATGGTACAAGACAGAAGTTATATTATTGTAATGGTTTTTTTGACTTATGGTATTTTGGACCACAATGTATGGTTTATGTTTGAAACAAATTTTTTATTTCCATTGCTATCTTATTATATCTGTCTTGTAATATTCTATGTTTGTTTACCTATAACGCTTCACGAAACTTAATGCATTCCCTTAGTGAGTGACACTAACGGACGTGGGGTGTCATAGTTGGTATCATAGCTGAAGGTTACCAAATTAGATAAAAGTTTTTGAAAACTATTTTCAAGAAGGTTTTAAAAGAAAGCATTTTCAAAAAGAAAAGTCTATTTTGAAATACATTCCCCAAAAAGCCATAGGTAATATCGTTCGATCCCTTGTCTAAATCTCTTCCCTTTTCTTTTTTTTCAGTATGACTAGGGAACTCAATATCCCAGAGGGCATTACTATACTAGGATGGTTCTTTAGCTATCTGAAGGCCACGGTGCATGCCAAAGGCCAAGGAAACGTTCCTCCCCCAGCTGCACCCATTATTCCTTATACTCCTCCACATGAAGACAACTTCTTTAAGATCTACAAAGATTTCCGGGCTATGGGAGGGAAGCTGTAACACCTCGTAATTTTAAAATGGGACATAAGAGATAATTAAAGAATAATTAATTATTAAAAGAAAAAAATAAGTGAAAGGGGTTACCCCATTGCGTTTGTCTAGGAATTCTGCTTGAGATAGAGTTCGAGTTTCATAAATTGGATACTGTATGAAGGAGAAATTTACAAACGAAGTTAGGCAGAAAAACCGAAAATAAGCCAGAATACACTAGTGCATTTGTGAAGTGCGCCAGTACAAAATTGCACTGGCGCACCTGCCAAGTGCGCCCATACCGAGGGCTATCCAGCACAGCACTCTGGAGTGTTCTGTGATGACGTGTCTTGTTCTGATTTGCTGGATGACCTGTCTTCGAGCTGTGTGGGTCTGGTGACTCCTAGGTTAATCTAAACGCTAGAATTAATCCTAGACATCTATATATACGTAGCTTAACCTAGACCATAAACTCATAACACTAAAACTATGGTGCCGTCATGTTGTTCGTCTACAAGCTAGCCTAGCCTCCTTCATCTTCTCCAAACTAGAGAATCAAATTCAAACAAGTAATCAATTAGAAGAACTAGAGAATCAAACGTCTACATCGAAGGATAGCTTTTTAAATTCAGAAATCAGATCTCAGAAATCAAGATCCGTCCTTTTTCTGTAAGTATAGTTATTGATTAGATGTGAACACCTAAAAAAAATCATGATTTAATAACTGGATCTAGAACTATGCCTAATTCTATTCGTGCCTATCCTTTTGTCAATTCTGAATTTCCTATGCCTATGAGACTATTGTGATTGATGTAATGATACCTATCATGCCTATGAGACTATTGTGATTGACATAATGAAACCTAACTTGCCTATGAGACTGTTGGATTGACAAAATGGAACCTATCATGCCTATGGGACTATTATGATTGATTTATCATGTTTTACATCCTATTCCTATGAGACTATTGGACTGACACAATTGAACCTACCATGTTGCATATGTAAATTACATGATAAGTTATGTTCATACATGCTTACATGTTTAGATCCAAGCTAGTACCCATGTTTAAGATCTATATAAGTTCATGCTTATATGCTAGTTCGCATGTGAATTGGATCTAATTTAAATGTAAGATCACGTTTATGTGCTTAATTAAGTTTTTGTCATTTTATCCCAAATTTATACTACGCATGTTGATCTATATTGTTTATGCCCGTTGGAAAATTACATGTCCCTTTCTTTTCCCTTTTGTTTATAAGTTATGCTAATTTGCGAGCCTAACATTCTATGTGAATTATGCGATCGAATAATGGGGGAGACGTTGGGGAAAAATATTAAACTACGTACTATTGGCATAGATTGGCTCATAATCATGTAAATGATTAGTATCATGAAATAGTAAAATTTGTATACCTAGAATTATGGACATAATTTAGTGGGTAAATGGGGCATGACTTGAATTGACAACACTTGTGGATTATTTACATATGAACATAAATTGTAAATATGTAAATTAATTAAAAGATGAATATGCCTAACCCGAGGTTAGATTGAGTTACGGTGTAAGACTGCACGGAACCGCCCGGCACATCCAGCAACCGTAACAGTATAGATCTAATGTGAGAGTTAGCGCATTAAGCCCAAAAACCCGAGGTTAGATTGAGTTGCGGTGCAAGATTGCCCGGAACCGCTCGGCACGTCCAGAGAATGCAACAATATAGATCTAATGTGAGAGGTTGGTGCTTTAATGAAAGAATTAAAGCTAAGAAACAGACAGGCTAAGAATGGTAGGGTTAAGTTAATTAAGGCAACACTTAACTAATGTAACATAACAAGTGGTTGGGTTAAGTTAACACAAGAGGGAAACACTTAACCAATATAACATGATGTGTGAAAGGGTTAAGTAACTCAAGAAGGCAACACTTAACCAATGTAACATGACAAGTGGGTGGGTTAAGTTAACTCGACTGGATTGATGACACTTAACCAATATAACATGATGAACGAGTGGGGTTAAGTTAATAGGAAACACTTAACCAATATAACATGATGAACGAATGGGGTTAAGTTAATGGGAAAATCTTAACCAATTTAATATGATGAGTGAACACGGTTAAGTTAATAGAAAACACTTAACAAATTACAACATGATTGAATGAGAAGGGTTAAGTTAATAAGAAACACTTAACCAACATGACATGACGTGTGGATGGGTTAAGTTAACTTGAATGGATGGATAACAGTTAGCCAATTTGGGGGGTATACGAATAGGCCCTAGGAAACCCTAGTAACGGGGAACCTTTAAGCAGTAACCCACATAGATGTATCACGATACAATGAACTAGGCAGGGTGGGGCACGATTACTGGGCTGATTAAGTAGTCAAAATAGCGGTAGGGGGTGCAGTAGCGTAGTTCCGATGGAGTATGGGCATGCACGTGCTCCAGAGTGAAAAAGCAGGCACTGGGAATCAGTAGTATACACTATACACCTAGAATTTGTGTCAGGTCGCTATCGTAGGGATTGCTACACCTTATGGTGGGACCAGCACAGGGTATCTACACGCAAGATAGGGCAGATTGACACAGACATAAGGAAAAATTAATACAAGTTTGGAGCCGATCGATTGGGTAGTAAGGGTACATCTAACATCTTCATGGTAATTAGGCTAATTGAGGTAAGATCCTCATACTAGATGTACATCAGAAGGCTACCACAATTGCGGGGTTGGGATCACCTTATTTTATAACACATGATACTAGTTGGGACCCTAGTAGGGGATACGGATCATTTTTCACAGGATACTAGTTGGGACACTAGTAGGGAATACAAATCATTCTATAAAAGACACTAGTTAGGATGTTAGTTGGGTGGTGCAGAGAAAATAGGAAATCTGAGAAAGAACCGAAGCGCATTAAGTGTATCTTATCTTGTCATATCTAACAATCGTCATTTGTTGTCTTGCTATGCTTATCATCATTGTTATATCTGGTATTGTAAAACCCCACCTCCTCTAGGGTCACTCACAAAGGGTATGCACTAGTTTTGGTGGAGAATTATCCAGGTAAACATACACAGAGATATCACAAGGCAGAACATAAATAAAGCAGCGGTAGAAATTAAAAACCAACTTTTATTACTTTCAAGAAAAGAGTCAAAACCCCATATATCCAAGGTACAAATTATTCCATTACATCAAGTTCCAAATAAAGAAGCATAAACTTAAGATAACAAAAGTAAATTATTCCCCACAAATAACAGAAGCAGCCATAGCATAGCCTAAGACCAAACCGTACATGAGCTGTCAGAAAGCAAGCTAAATCCAAGCAAAGAGCTAGTGTTTCCTCACTAAGAACATGGGGTGGGTGGGAGGGAACGAAAGAAAAAGATGGGACAGAAAAAGGGGCAGTCATAAAGTGTAACACCCCGTGTATTCTATAACAGTGAAATTCACAAATTAAAGTATAATTAATTTCAAATCAAAGAATTAAGGGAAACGGGATACGACATTGCGTTCATCTCAGAATTCTGCTTGGGATAGAGTCTGAGTTTGAGTAAAACGGACTCCGTATGAAGAAGATATGGCCTCCGGAAGTTTCAGAATTCAGTTTAAAATTCAAACAGACAGAAACAACTCAGAACAAATTCAAATTTCAAAAAAATCGGACCAGAATAGGCTGGGCGGGAATTTTCCCGCCCAAGGCACCCAGGTCGACTAGGTACTCGACCTGGGCTACCCAGGTCGACTGGGTAGCCGACCTGGGGCACCCAGGTCGACTACCAAGTCGACATGGGGGTCGACTGGGGAGTCGACCTGGCCCCTGAGACAGGTCGAACCCAACCCCCCTGGCTGGCCTGGTCTGTGCTTGGCCGAATTTTTAAGCCTTGCCTTGTCACTAGGGCTAGGTGTCAGCTCCTGATTGGTCTCTCCTTCAAACGAACGGCTAATATTAATCCAAGCTCCATCGACGGTTCTAATCAATTCACAAACTCTATAAAAAGGACCTAAGACTCCACCTAATTCATAGAAATAAAAATGAGAATGAGACCGTCATGGTGCTGAGGAAAGACTAGGAGTAGCCGTCAAAATTGAGAGACGATTAGGAGACAATTCAAAAGCTTAAAGCAACGACAACTAAATCAAAACAACGCCTACAACAAAGGATAGCATCTCCAAATTCAGAATTCAGATTCCTGAATTGAAGATTCGTCATACGTTGTAAGTAGAGTGGTATTCCGATGTGAATGAATAATTGTGTTTTGATTTGTGTAAAATGAGAAATAGAATTGTACTTAATTTGTGGTGATAATAATTCATAATTGTATGTTGCTATGATTCTAATCGATTTGGGATGTTGTGGTATAACGATGTTAGACCTACTGGATATTTGCAAGTATGTGATTCATGTTGAAAGTTAACAACTATATGTTTGTGGTAGTTTATTACAACACCTATTGGATAATTACAAGTATATGATTCACGTTGAAAGTTAATGACTATATGTTTGTGGTAGTTTATTTGAGATTCATGCAAGTATATGGTTCACTATTATGCCAACATGATGTATATTTTTATAATCACTTTTAGTGTAGTTGGATCCATTTGGGTATTATGACTCATATGAATTTATGTTGGAATTGGTATCATGATTCAAGTGTAAAACCATACTTTTGTATTAGTGATAAAATTAAGCTTCTTTTTGAACTTGTTTTGACTTTATGAACATGGCTAGTTTATGTTTAACTTTATGCCCAAACAAAATATGTTTTAGGCTTATGTTGTTATCAAAATCATATGATAATATATGCGACACATAATTAAGTTAGATTTACATTTTAAATGCATGTTTACATGACTAAATTAAACCCATGATTCATGTTAGGTATGTTTCATGTCAAGATTATATGCTATTACAATGCAAGTTTACAAGTGCCTAATTTATGTTAATTAGATCGTTATGTTGCAAGTTCATGCGTTCACACTCCCCTCTTGATGTTACTTAGAATATATATAAACACCATGTTCTAAGCCTCCTCTTTTTCATGCGGCTAAGTTGGGTTTAAATGTTAAACCCTACATATGTTATATTATAGCAAACGTAAGGACGGGTGTAATGACGTTTGGCTAAAAATATAAACATATGTGTTGGCATGTTTGACGCATGCCAATGACCTTGAAAACAATTATGTGGTATAAATTAATTTTACCCAATAAAGATGAATTTGAATAATGGGCCGCAAATATTTACATATAAAAAAAAAGAGACAAAATATGTAAATTTAGAAAATTCGATGTGTTTAACCCGAGGTTGGATTGAGTTGTGATGTAAACCTGCCCGGAACCGCCCGGCTGTCCAGTAGTCACAACAATACCTATCCAATGTGGGTGGTTAAACATTGAGCCCAATAAAGACCCGAGGTTAGACTGAGTTGTGACGTAAGACTGCCCGGAACCAACCAGCAACAGGCAGTCACAACAATACCTGTCTAATGTGAGAGGTTGAGGCTTTAATAAGACAATTAAGGCTGAGTCAGGATTGATAGGATTAAGTAAATTGAATTAATACTTAATCAAAATGGAACATGCTAAACCTAGTAGCGGGGGACCCTTTTCAGCAGTAACCCTACAAGGTGTATCAGGATACCCTGAACTAGGCAGGGTAGGGCACGGTTACTGGGCTGACTGTAAGAGGTCAAATCGACGGCGGGGGTGTGGCAGTGTAGGTTCTAATGGGGTGCAGGCATGCACACACTCCGACGCAGAAAAATTAGGCACTAGGCACCAGTAGTATACCTGTGCATTCTAGAATTGTGTCGGGCCGCCACCCTGGGACTTGATACACCCCATGGTGGGACCAACATAGGTAACTACAACATCGGGGGTCGTAAGACACATGTAACTATGCGAGTAGGAGCCGATCATTAGAAATGGATCACTTCACCCTGATTATGGGGTGCCTGTTGGGAACTAGTTTATATGGATGCAGAGATTAATATGGGGTACGATAGTATATTCGACTCTAGACAACTTAACCTAGTTTATAGTGCTTTCCCATTTCCAGTTTATACTTATCATGCCCAATTATTTATTCATAGACTGAATAGTCCTAGACTTACTCAGGCTTTATGTCTGACTCTACTTTTCTATCGTCTTCTTTTATTTCGTTTCCCTCCCCCAGGTCCACTGGGAGGGAATACCGCAGCTTGACCAGTTTTGTAACGACCCAGAAAATATGAACCAATTTAAAATTTTTAAATTGGCTAAAATAATGGATTTTAAATATTTAAAATAAATATTTTAAATAATGGCGATGAAAACTGAGTTGAAATCGACATTTGAAAACCAATATAATTAATTATAATTATATATAGAATTGAAAATGGCGCGGTAGTTCGATAATTCGATTTCAAACTTCAATTGAATATACCGGGTGCAAAACAATCCGGATCTTTGTGAAACCAAAAATAATGGAATCTAATTGATGATATCTTTCTAACTAATCCGACCAATCGAAATTTGATAGCGGGAATCAAAAGATATGTCCAGTTGAAAATTCTGAATAGTCGCTATGGAATTCAGGCCCTTAAAAATGGACATTTTGCAAACGACCTCGGATTTCGACGAAACCACTTTTGTTAGATCCGCAGTGTCAGGTTATTGCTAGGTTTCAAATTTCATAATTTTTCGAATCAATATGTGAGCGTGGTAAAGGAAAACGCGTTTGACCAATTTCTGTTGAATTTAATCGACTGGAAATTGGCCATTTTTCAAACGGTCTCAGAATTCGACAAAACTAGTTTTGTTAGGACCGTATCGTCAATACGAAACTAGAAAATATTTTTCTGGAATTTTTCTAGTTAGTATGTGACCCCGGTAATTTGAAATGTACGTTTGAAATTCAATAAAAGGATTTAAATTGTAAATTCAACGAAAACTGATCGTAACGATCAAACCAGCTTACGATACATATCCCATTGTGTTCGGAATGAGGGTATAACGCTATGGACGACAGGCGGTGGACCTCGTTTCGAGGTCGTATGTAAAAGTCAACCTTTTTACAAATTAAATAAAAAATAAAATAAAAATATATATATATATATTATTTTAATTTCCTTTTCCCTCCCTTTATCTTCATTGGCCCCCCGATTCCTCATTCAGTTAACAAATAAAAAAAAAAAGAGAAAACCTAAAATCCTAAATCGCCGCCGCCAGAACCCACCGACGAACCCTCGACGCCGCCCCCCATCTCGAAGCCACCCACCACCCTCGCGACCGCCTCCTTCCAGCAAAGACGCCGCCGACATCGAATCAAAGCAGCACCCCGAAGCCACCCTCGAACCCGACCGCGAACCTCCGAGCGCCTCCACCAACGAGCCGCCGACTCCTCCTCCTCCCCTTCGCAAGATCGGTGAGCGTTTAAATTATTTTGTTTTTGTTTTTAATTTTTGTTTTACAGTAAAGTTTTAAAAACTGTATTTTTTATATAATTTAAAAACTGTTTCTTTTATATAATTTAAAAACGGTTTCTTTTATAATAATTTAAAAAAAACTGTTTTGTTTTTAAAGAGAATAAAACTGAATTTTTGTTTTAAGTTATAAAAACTGTTTTTTTATAAAATTTTAAAACTGTCTTTTTTTTTTAGGATGTAAAAACAGAAATTTAAAAGAAAAACTGTTTTGAAAAGAAAATAAAAACTGCATTTTTAAGAAAGATAAAAACTGTATTTTTAAAGAAAGAAAAACTGATTTTTCTAAAAGGCAAAAACTGTTTTGATAGAAACTAAAAACAGTTTTAAAAGAATTATAAAAGCAGTTTTAAAAGAATAATAAAAACTGTTTTAAAAGGAATTATAAAACTGATTTTATTTTGAACTTTAAAATAGGAAAAAGGTTTAATCTTTTAATAGAAAAAGATTTGAACTTGTAAAAATAAAGATCATATTTTTAAAAATAGAAAAGATGGAATTTTTGTTAAGTAGAAGAAGTAAGGTATGATTCCTATATTTTTAAAGCAATAAAAATATAATTGTTACATCATAAGAATAATAAAAATATAATCTTTATATTTAATAGCGAAGTCAAAATGCAATCTTTATATATTGAATAACATAGTAAAAATTCGATTTTTACACGTGTAGAGAATACGGGCGAAAGCGACAAAAGGCGAAGATTTCTATAAAGGAAGAATCGTGAAGTTGGATAGCTATTGGTGATATTTCTGATTTAAAATTTATATATATATATGTGTGAAGTAAAAGTGAATTGCTATATATAAATATATATATATATATATATATATATATATATATATATATATATACGCCCCTCGTCCACAAACCATGGACGATATTTATTGGTTGAAATTGTTGTGAAAATTGAATGATTGTTTGGGATTGTTTGAGATTGATATTGGTTGATTGTGGTTGAAAAATACCCGTTGGTGGTTGTGAAATATTTGGTTGAAACCACATAGGATTAGTTTGTGGAAATGAAATAAATATATACATGCCGCCTGCGTGCGAACTAGATGCATGATCCCCATTGTCAAAAACCGCGAGGTTTTAAGGTAGAGCGAGGAGCCATACTAGGGACGGTGCCGGTGTAACTACCCTGCCGTTATGCTGCCGAAATTTTGAATAATATTTGTGTGTTTGAATTATTTTCATATGCTTAAACTATATTTATTCAGTGTATAGAAAACATTCATGTGTTGAATTGATATTCATTCGTTGTTTAGAAATTCATGTGTTGAATGGTATTCATATTTTGAAATAAATCGTTTGATAATAAAAATCACATTTTTATCTATATATAGAAACTATTGAAAACATTCATGTGTTGAATTGATATTCATTCGTTGTTTAGAAATTCATGTGTTGAATGGTATTCATATTTTGAAATAAATTGTTTGATAATAAAAATCACCTTTTATCGACTATATGAACTATATAGAAAAATAGTGTTTTGAAATGAATTGTTTTACAATAAAAATCACATTTTTATTGTATGCATAAATCGTTGAAATGTGAAGTGTTAAAAATAGCCACTTGTTCAAAATAAACATATATGAGTTGAAATATTCATTAATTAGCTAATGAAATGATTTGCACCTATTTATGTAACATTAGAATGAATGGTGTTTTTAAACCAAATAGAAATCAAATATGAAGTTGAATAGAAAATGAAAAATGATATGGACTGTATATATATGTACATGCATATTCATTGAACAGGTTATAGCAAAGGGGCTAGAGAAGAGGAATAAAATTTTGTGCCCGACAAATAGGTACACATTTACTGATTTGTTTGGGTGATGATTTTGAGCCTGTTGGCTAGCCGCTTGGCTTCTTCTTTTTCTTTTTGAGATTAGAAGGACCGGGAACGCTATTTGCGATTTCCCGATGCTCCCGGTACAGGGGAGGTTATGGCGAAATTTTTCCAAAATTTAAGGTGTTAGAAAAAATATTTGAAGTGAAAACGATATAGAAAACATTGAATGAACTATATTTATATAAATATATAAAAATAAATAAAATTAAAACGAAACAGGGCCGTGCAGTTCGTATTTTGAAACCGTGATTTCAAACGACTAGTGCGGGAAATCCGACCATTGGATTTTCCTGAAACCTCAACCGTCGGGTACGCCTTGGAAATATCTTCCCAACGGCACCAACTTTGTAGAAATCCAACGGTTGGATTGTCTGGAATGTTTAATTCAAATCTGAAGAAAATCAGCGCCAGAAACGATTATATTTATTTATATATATAAATATAATTATATTTAATCGAATAACGACGCTGCAGTTCGTATTTTGAAATCGAAATTTCAAACGATTGTACCGGGAGATCCGACCGTCGGATTTTCCCGAAACTGGAACCGTTGGATTCGTTTTGAAAAGACCTTTCTAAAAATGTAAATTTTGTGAAGATCCAACGGTTAGATTTTCAGATATGTGTAAATCAAATCTGAAGAAAAACAGCGCCACGGCCGCCTTATGGCCCGAAGCGTCGTTTTGAATAAAATGGCTATTTTAAAATAAATAAAAATAGCGATAAATGGTTATAAAATATCATAAGCGATATGGAATGGAAATAAACTGAATTTGCCTGATTTATGTGATATTTGATGGTTGAATGTGTTTGGTGTGAAAATTACATTAAAGAACAAAATTGGTGTTGTCGAATAATTTAACCGTTGAAATAAATCGAATTGAAATTCTAAATATACGTGAATTATTTGAAAAGGCCGAGTTAATTCTCATTTCGAATAATTGAACGACGATTGAAATTCGAAGATGAAGACGATGGTCGAAGACCGGAGATCTTCACCTCGTTTGGATGGTAACCGAGGTCCTGATTGGGAGGCATCCCGAAATATGGATAATGAGTGGTGATCGTTCAGACGTACGTGTTGATCGAAGGGTTTGCGAGGTATTTAGTGCCTCCGGTTTCGTTCAGACCCAGAACGGACTCGTAAATGGACTGTGTGTCTGACATAGGATTTATTCTGTGTGGCACGCTAAGATGCAGTGATCAGGGCTTCTGTTGAAAAGCAAAGTCTTGTGGTGATGATCAAAGAACCGCCTGTGTGGCGTAGCTTTGTGTATAACGTAAATTCGCGAGCCTCACACCCCGGTATGAACCTAAAACGGGAGAGGACATCAGGGAGGGCCTGCGTTTCTTTCTAGCTAGGGTGGTGTCAGTGACCTACCAGCCCTGACATTTATATACTTTTCACCAATGTGGTTGTTGCTGTTGCGAGGCGCCTCGGTTTGATCGGACGATCCGGGTCCGATGGAGTCATTCGTTGGCTCGTTTACGCCCTAAAGGGCGGGGAGACGTAGTGTTCAGGCATAATAATCCACATCGGTGGACCGGCCCTGACGATCTAAAGGCTTGCCTGTGGCTCGGGCTAGAGAGTCACGAATTCGGTAAGGACTATCTTTTGCCTTGGTTCATGACGGAAATCCAATTTCCAAATACGTGACGATGCGGTTTCGATTGTATATATATACATTTGGCGACATAGTGGCATGGGACGCTCATGTCGTCTATGATTGATAGTTATGATTTGAAATTGTTTTTCGAAACATATAAACACTAGCAATAATATCAAATGCCTTTGTTTTATTCGTATCAAGCATATTTTGGCCGTTATAAGGTAAAAACTCTATCCTCCGGTTTGCGTTGCATTGTGTGATGGGAACTGAGTCTTATAATGGCTTCATTTTTATAAAAAGCATAGCGATGTTTAAAAGAAAGATTTGTTTTAGAGCACTGGCAATCCAATGGAGTAAACCCGTTCCACGAAAGTGGCGTGGTCCTGTGATTAGCCATATTATATATGTGTTGAGTAGATTTCTCATACCAGTCCCATGACTGACTCGTAGTTTGTTTCACTCTCAAACTCGGGTGCCCCTTTTTCTACACGGGCAGCCTTGTATTCAGGTTTGGCTGGTTCTTTCTGGATAGCTGGAGCTGAAGAGGGATTCTATCATTTATTTCTTTTTATGCTGTTCAGCTCCTATTGTACATATTTTGTTTATTTCCGCTGTAGACATTTATGTATAGCTGAACTGTATTTGTACTAAGTAAGATCCTGTATACTGTGTAACTCTGATGATTACTTTTATCCAGTATATTTTGTTGTTCAATCTGGTGTATTTATTTAATTCTGTTCTGCTATTATCTGTTTCTGTGTTATATTCCAAAGATAACCTTGTTTCCGTGAGAACGGGAAATCGGGTCGTCTCAACGTGGTATCAGAGCTTTGGTTAAGCTTAGTTCTGGAATATAACATTTGAACGAACTCGTCAGAAATAGAACCAGTAGTGTTCTAGGACGGGTAACTCTATACAGATAGGATCAGTAATATCCTAGTATGAGTAAAGCAGAATGAAATTACACCTTGATAGACACATTTACATTTGAAGTATGTGTTTCTATATTTTAAACTACCTTTTCTGTGACCTGACACTTGATCTGCCATTTGCAGAAGTACTAGAAAAATGAGTGTCAGAAGCAGAAGGAATGCAGAATCGGGTATTGAGGCCCTATTAATCAAATATCGAAATATGGGTGGAATACCGTTCTCTGGTGAAGAATCTATTATGAAGACACAAGCTTGGATTCGTTCGGCTGAGAAAATCTTCGAAGCATTAAAGCTTAGGGATGACCAGAAAAGATTACTGGCCTCCTGGGCTCTCAAAGATGAAGCTTTGTTCTGGTGGGATTCGGTTATAGAGAATAATCCAGAAGGTGATATCACCTGGGACAGATTCAAAGTGATATTCTTGGAAAGATTTACTCCTCCCGAAGCGACCGAACGATTATGTGATGAATTTTCTTATCTGATACAAGGTGACATGACCATTCCCGAATATCATAAGAAATTCAACGAACTTGCTCACTTTGCTCCTCATCTAATTCAAGACCCAAAGAGGAAAAATCTGAGATTTATTCATGGCCTTCAAAGGAAATACCAGAATAAAGTATTGGGGCATGTGAAGCTTCCTTTCTCAGAAATGATATATATGGCCTATCAGTATGAAGATCTCCATAAGAAAGGAATGTTATGCGACGAAGAAGAAGTCAGTTCTAGTGACATAGCAGAGTCGAAAACTGAGATTCCTGAGGCAAGTTCAATGTCTGAAGTCGGTAAGGAGCCCGAAATAAATCGAAAAAGGGCCAGATCCGAAAAAGAACCAGTAACGACAGCTATATGCTCTAACTGCAATAAGCAAGGACATCTCTCGATAAGTTGCCGATCTCTAAAGAAACCAAAAAGGGATGAGCCTAAATCCAAGAATAAGTTTCAAGCGACCCGGGAGTGTAATCTTTGTCATAAGACGGGTCATATAAAGAGAGATTGCTGGATGTTGAAAAAGACAAAAACAGTTCAGGTAAATGAAGTAGCAGAAACTTTTGAGCCCTCAGCTAATCAAGAAAGGGCCGATGTTTTAGAAGGCACGCTTACTGTCAAAAACATTCCAGTCAAAGTACTGTTTGACACAGGCGCGTCACGAAGTTTCATTGCCAAAGGTGTAGTCAAGAAGTTGGATTTGAATTTGAAGAAGCTCAAAGAGCCAATGATTGTCCGAAATCCAGTTGGAGGTTCCATCAATCTCGGTTGGGTTTGTGCAGTACCCGTCTCTTTTTCTTGCTATAAATTCCCTATTATCTCTGTCGTCATGAATTTTGATGAATTCGATCTTATTTTGGGATTGGATTGGTTAACCAAATATGAAGCAGAGGTTAGATGCGCCGAGAGGGTTGTTAGAGCTAAGATTAAATCAGGGGGTTATATAACCATTCCCTGTGAAGGTCAGAATGCTAATAGAAAAGAATTCTGGGCAGCTTTGAATGTTTCTCAAACCCAAATTGAAAATGTCCCTGAAATCACAGAGAATATTCCTGACCTCATCAAAGATATTCCTGTCGTCAAGAATTATGCGGATGTGTTTGAGGAAGTCGTTCGCTTACCTCCGCAGAGAGAAATAGATTTCAAGATTTCTTTAATTCCCAATGCAAGGACGGTAGTTCACGCTATTCGAAGAATGTCCTTGAAAGAGAAGGAGGAATTAGACAATCAAACAAGGCAACTAGTATGGAAAGGTCTGATCAGGCCTAGTTTCTCTGATTGGGGTGCAGCAGTGGTGTTTGTCCCAAAATCTGACGGTACTCTACGTCTATGTGTGGATTATCGTGATCTAAACAAGCAGACAATAAAGAACAAGTATCCATTGCCAAGGATTGATGATTTGTTGGATCGATTAAATGGAGCACAAGTATTCTCACGAATGGACCTAGCTACAGGCTTCCATCAACTTCGAATAGCCGAAGAGTGTGTTCCAATGACAGCGTTCAGAGGCCCCGACTTATTCTACGAGTGGTTAGTAATGCCGTTCGGCTTATGTAACGCTCCAGCTTACTTCGTCGATCTAATGAACCGAGTATTTAGGGGAGTATTGAATAAATTTGTTCTGGTTTTTATTGATGATATTCTAATCTTCTCTAAATCAAAGGCCGAGCATGAAAAACATCTGGAACAGGTTCTAGAAATCCTCAGAAGGAATGTATTGAAAGCCAAGTTTTCCAAATGTATATTCTGGCAAGATGAAGTGAAATTTCTGGGCCATGTCGTATCGAAAGATGGAATCGCTGTGGATCCAAGCAAAATCATAGCTATTCAAAATTGGAAACAGCCCAGTACTGCCACTGAAGTCCGCAGTTTTCTTGGATTGGCTAGCTATTACCGGAAGTTCGTTAAAAACTTTTCGAAGATATCTGGCCACTTAACGAAGCTTACAAAGAAGCATTCTAAATTTAAATGGACTCAAGAGAGTGAGGAAGCTTTCGAAGAGCTAAAGTTGATATTAACAACTGCTCCAGTGCTAACCATCATCGATGGCAACCAAGATTTGAAAGTCTGGACTGATGCTTCTAGAGAAGGCCTGGGCGCAGTGTTAATGCAAAGAGGCCAAGTAATTGCTTATGCTAGCCGTCAACTGAAGCCACACGAGAAGAACTACGTAACCCATGATCTTGAGTTATTGGCTATCATATTCTCTTTGAAAATCTGGAGACACTATCTTCTGGGCGAGAGGTTTGAACTGTTTACAGATCACCAGTCGTTGAAATATCTGTTCACTCAGTAGGACTTAAATTTGAGGCAGCAACGTTGGCTGGAGTTTCTTGCAGCATATGACTTTGAAATTATATATACTCCAGGGAAAGCCAATGTCGTGGCTGATGCGTTAAGCCGAAAGAATGAAATGATCGCCAGTTTCATCATTGCGACTTCGTTGATTAATAAGATATCGGCTCTCCAAGAAGATGACCAATTTATCAAAGGAATAAGTCAGCGAATTCGCGAAGGCAATGCTTCGGATTTCCAGTTAGACAGCGAAGGGATTCTGAGGTTAGAAGGACGAATTTGTGTTCCAAAAATTCCTGAACTCAGAAGAGAAGTGCTTGATGAATGCCACAAATCAAAGCTCAGTATCCATCCAGGTGTGAATAAAATGTATAACGATATCAAACGCACATTCTGGTGGAAGTCGTTAAAAAGAGATATCTCGATATATGTTAGTCGATGCCCTACTTGCCAGCTAGTCAAAAGCGACCAACAGAAATTGGCTGGATTATTACAACCGCTGGAAGTTCCTGGTTGGAAGTGGGAGAATATTTCTATGGATTTCATTGATGGTTTGCCCAGAACCAGAAAAGGAAATGACAGTATTTGGGTGATCGTAGATCGTTTCACGAAGACCGCCCATTTTATACCTGTCAGATCAAACAGAACTGCTCAGAGTCTGG
Source organism: Allium sativum (assembly GCA_030737875.1). Classification (NCBI taxonomy): domain Eukaryota; kingdom Viridiplantae; phylum Streptophyta; class Magnoliopsida; order Asparagales; family Amaryllidaceae; genus Allium; species Allium sativum. The sequence continues at coordinate 126,316,219 of CM060911.1, forward strand.
CGCAGATATACTTCAGGGAAATAGTTAGACTACATGGAGTGCCGCTCAGCATAGTAAGTGATAGAGATACGATATTCACTAGTAAATTCTGGGAGGCATTTCAAGTCGAACTGGGAACGAAGTTAAACATGAGCACCGCTTATCATCCTCAGACAGACGGTCAGACTGAGAGGGTGAATCGCATTTTAGAAGATCTATTGCGGGCTTGTATTCTAGATTTCGGTGGATCATGGGAAGACCATCTGCATTTGGCTGAATTCTCTTATAACAACAGCTACCAGGCGAGTCTGACAATGTCGCCATTCGAAGCATTGTATGGTAGACCGTGCCGATCTCCTGCTTGTTGGGTCGAGCCTGGAAATAGACTTGTGTTGGGTCCTGATATGATTCGAGAAGCTGCCGACAAAGTCGATTTTATTAAGAAGCGATTACTCGCCGCTCAAAGCCGACAAAAGAGCTGTGCCGATAGAAGAAGAAGAGATATATCCTTTGAAGTTGGCGACTATGTATATTTGAAAGTATCGCCGATGAGAGGAGTTATCAGGTTCGGTAAAACTGGAAAGTTAGCGCCCAAATTTATTGGTCCGTTTCCTATTCTGGAACGGATTGGAACTCTCGCTTATAGGGTCAAACTGCCTGACTGGTTGCCTGGAGTGCATGATGTATTTCATATATCTCAACTTCGAAAGCACGTTCATGATCCAGATTTGATCGTGGAAGAAGCAGCTCAGCAGGATATTGAAATTACTCCAGAATTAGCTGTGAGGCGAGAGCCGCTAAAGATTATCGGCAAAGAAACCAAAGAGCTGAGAAATAAGAAGGTTCACTTAGTCAAAGTGCAATGGAGTGGAGATCCGAGAGATTGTACTTGGGAAACCGAGGAGAGCATTCAGAAAGCTTATCCCAGATGCCGAGTAGATATCTCTGATTGACTCTGGTGCAAGGTACATTTACCCTACTTTGCATTACCATTTAATTCTCTATTCTGTTGCTATTTTCTTCCCATGGATGTGCATTGTTTATTCTATACTCTGAATATTAGAAACAAATTGGTTGTTTTGTTGTATGATTATAGATTTATTAAACCACTTTCGACTTTATTCCTTTTCGGGGACGAAAAGTTTTAAGTGGGGGAGATTGTAACGACCCAGAAAATATGAACCAATTTAAAATTTTTAAATTGGCTAAAATAATGGATTTTAAATATTTAAAATAAATATTTTAAATAATGGCGATGAAAACTGAGTTGAAATCGACATTTGAAAACCAATATAATTAATTATAATTATATATAGAATTGAAAATGGCGTGGTAGTTCGATAATTCGATTTCAAACTTCAATTGAATATACCGGGTGCAAAACAATCCGGATCTTTGTGAAACCAAAAATAATGGAATCTAATTGATGATATCTTTCTAACGAATCCGACCAATCGAAATTTGATAGCGGGAATCAAAAGATATGTCCAGTTGAAAATTCTGAATAGTCGCTATGGAATTCAGGCCCTTAAAAATGGACATTTTGCAAACGACCTCGGATTTCGACGAAACCACTTTTGTTAGATCCGCAGTGTCAGGTTATTGCTAGGTTTCATATTTCATAATTTTTCGAATCAATATGTGAGCGTGGTAAAGGAAAACGCGTTTGACCAATTTCTGTTGAATTTAATCGACTGGAAATTGGCCATTTTTCAAACGGTCTCAGAATTCGACGAAACTAGTTTTGTTAGGACCGTATCGTCAATACGAAACTAGAAAATATTTTTCTGGAATTTTTCTAGTTAGTATGTGACCCCGGTAATTTGAAATGTACGTTTGAAATTCAATAAAAGGATTTAAATTGTAAATTCAACGAAAACTGATCGTAACGATCAAACCAGCTTACGATACATATCCCATTGTGTTCGGAATGGGGGTATAACGCTATGGACGACAGGCGGTGGACCTCGTTTCGAGGTCGTATGTAAAAGTCAACCTTTTTACAAATTAAATAAAAAAAATAAAAAAATATATATATATTATTTTAATTTCCTTTTCCCTCCCTTTATCTTCATTGGCCCCCCGATTCCTCATTCAGTTAACAAATAAAAAAAAAAAGAGAAAACCTAAAATCCTAAATCGCCGCCGCCAGAACCCACCGACGAACCCTCGACGCCGCCCCCCATCTCGAAGCCACCCACCACCCTCGCGACCGCCTCCTTCCAGCAAAGACGCCACCGACATCGAATCAAAGCAGCACCCCGAAGCCACCCTCGAACCCGACCGCGAACCTCCGAGCGCCTCCACCAACGAGCCGCCGACTCCTCCTCCTCCCCTTCGCAAGATCGGTGAGCGTTTAAATTATTTTGTTTTTGTTTTTAATTTTTGTTTTACAGTAAAGTTTTAAAAACTGTATTTTTTATATAATTTAAAAACTGTTTCTTTTATATAATTTAAAAACGGTTTCTTTTATAATAATTAAAAAAAAACTGTTTTGTTTTTAAAGAGAATAAAACTGAATTTTTGTTTTAAGTTATAAAAACTGTTTTTTTTATAAAAATTTAAAACTGTCTTTTTTTTTAGGATGTAAAAATAGAAATTTAAAAGAAAAACTGTTTTGAAAAGAAAATAAAAACTGCATTTTTAAGAAAGATAAAAACTGTATTTTTAAAGAAAGAAAAACTGATTTTTCTAAAAGGCAAAAACTGTTTTGATAGAAACTAAAAACAGTTTTAAAAGAATTATAAAAGCAGTTTTAAAAGAATAATAAAAACTGTTTTAAAAGGAATTATAAAACTGATTTTATTTTGAACTTTAAAATAGGAAAAAGGTTTAATCTTTTAATAGAAAAAGATTTGAACTTGTAAAAATAAAGATCATATTTTTAAAAATAGAAAAGATGGAATTTTTGTTAAGTAGAAGAAGTAAGGTATGATTCCTATATTTTTAAACCAATAAAAATATAATTGTTACATCATAAGAATAATAAAAATATAATCTTTATATTTAATAGCGAAGTCAAAATGCAATCTTTATATATTGAATAACATAGTAAAAATTCGATTTTTACACGTGTAGAGAATACGGGCGAAAGCGACAAAAGGCGAAGATTTCTATAAAGGAAGAATCGTGAAGTTGGATAGCTATTGGTGAGATTTCTGATTTAAAATTTATATATATATGTGTGAAGTAAAAGTGAATTGCTATATATAAATATATATATATATACGCCCCTCGTCCACAAACCATGGACGATATTTATTGGTTGAAATTGTTGTGAAAATTGAATGATTGTTTGGGATTGTTTGAGATTGATATTGGTTGATTGTGGTTGAAAAATACCCGTTGGTGGTTGTGAAATATTTGGTTGAAACCACATAGGATTAGTTTGTGGAAATGAAATAAATATATACATGCCGCCTGCGTGCGAACTAGATGCATGATCCCCATTGTAAAAAACCGCGAGGTTTTAAGGTAGAGCGAGGAGCCGTACTAGGGACGGTGCCGGTGTAACTACCCTGCCGTTATGCTGCCGAAATTTTGAATAATATTTGTGTGTTTGAATTATTTTCATATGCTTAAACTATATTTATTCATTGTATAGAAAACATTCATGTGTTGAATTGATATTCATTCGTTGTTTAGAAATTCATGTGTTGAATGGTATTCATATTTTGAAATAAATCGTTTGATAATAAAAATCACATTTTTATCTATATATAGAAACTATTGAAAACATTCATGTGTTGAATTGATATTCATTCGTTGTTTAGAAATTCATGTGTTGAATGGTATTCATATTTTGAAATAAATTGTTTGATAATAAAAATCACCTTTTATCGACTATATGAACTATATAGAAAAATAGTGTTTTGAAATGAATTGTTTTACAATAAAAATCACATTTTTATTGTATGCATAAATCGTTGAAATGTGAAGTGTTAAAAATAGCCACTTGTTCAAAATAAACATATATGAGTTGAAATATTCATTAATTAGCTAATGAAATGATTTGCACCTATTTATGTAACATTAGAATGAATGGTGTTTTTAAACCAAATAGAAATCAAATATGAAGTTGAATAGAAAATGAAAAATGATATGGACTGTATATATATGTACATGCATATTCATTGAACAGGTTATAGCAAAGGGGCTAGAGAAGAGGAATAAAATTTTGTGCCCGACAAATAGGTACACATTTACTGATTTGTTTGGGTGATGATTTTGAGCCTGTTGGCTAGCCGCTTGGCTTCTTCTTTTTCTTTTTGAGATTAGAAGGACCGGGAACGCTATTTGCGATTTCCCGATGCTCCCGGTACAGGGGAGGTTATGGCGAAATTTTTCCAAAATTTAAGGTGTTAGAAAAACTATTTGAAGTGAAAACGATATAGAAAACATTGAATGAACTATATTTATATAAATATATAAAAATAAATAAAATTAAAACGAAACAGGGCCGTGCAGTTCGTATTTTGAAACCGTGATTTCAAACGACTAGTGCGGGAAATCCGACCATTGGATTTTCCCGAAACCTCAACCGTCGGGTACGCCTTGGAAATATCTTCCCAACGGCACCAACTTTGTAGAAATCCAACGGTTGGATTGTCTGGAATGTTTAATTCAAATCTGAAGAAAATCAGCGCCAGAAACGATTATATTTATTTATATATATAAATATAATTATATTTAATCGAATAACGACGCTGCAGTTCGTATTTTGAAATCGAAATTTCAAACGATAGTACCGGGAGATCCGACCGTCGGATTTTCCCGAAACTGGAACCGTTGGATTCGTTTTGAAAAGACCTTTCTAATGATGTAAATTTTGTGAAGATCCAACGGTTAGATTTTCAGATATGTGTAAATCAAATCTGAAGAAAAACAGCGCCACGGCCGCCTTATGGCCCGAAGCGTCGTTTTGAATAAAATGGCTATTTTAAAATAAATAAAAATAGCGATAAATGGTTATAAAATATCATAAGCGATATGGAATGGAAATAAACTGAATTTGCCTGATTTATGTGATATTTGATGGTTGAATGTGTTTGGTGTGAAAATTACATTAAAGAACAAAATTGGTGTTGTCGAATAATTTAACCGTTGAAATAAATCGAATTGAAATTCTAAATATACGTGAATTATTTGAAAAGGCCGAGTTAATTCTCATTTCGAATAATTGACCGACGATTGAAATTCGAAGATGAAGACGATGGTCGAAGACCGGAGATCTTCACCTCGTTTGGATGGTAACCGAGGTCCTGATTGGGAGGCATCCCGAAATATGGATAATGAGTGGTGATCGTTCAGACGTACGTGTTGATCGAAGGGTTTGCGAGGTATTTAGTGCCTCCGGTTTCGTTCAGACCCAGAACGGACTCGTAAATGGACTGTGTGTCTGACATAGGATTTATTCTGTGTGGCACGCTAAGATGCAGTGATCAGGGCTTCTGTTGAAAAGCAAAGTCTTGTGGTGATGATCAAAGAACCGCCTGTGTGGCGTAGCTTTTGTGTATAACGTAAATTCGCGAGCCTCACACCCCGGTATGAACCTAAAACGGGAGAGGACATCGGGGAGGGCCTGCGTTTCTTTCTAGCTAGGGTGGTGTCAGTGACCTACCAGCCCTGACATTTATATACTTTTCACCTATATGGTTGTTGCTGTTGCGAGGCGCCTCGGTTTGATCGGACGATCCGGGTCCGATGGAGTCATTCGTTGGCTCGTTTACGCCCCAAAGGGCGGGGAGACGTAGTGTTCAGGCATAATAATCCACATCGGTGGACCGGCCCTGACGATCTAAAGGCTTGCCTGCGCGCTTGCCTGTGGCTCGGGCTAGAGAGTCACGAATTCGGTAAGGACTATCTTTTGCCTTGGTTCATGACGGAAATCCAATTTCCAAATACGTGACGATGCGGTTTCGATTGTATATATATACATTTGGCGACATAGTGGCATGGGACGCTCATGTCGTCTATGATTGATAGTTATGATTTGAATTTGTTTTTCGAAACATATAAACACTAGCAATAATATCAAATGCCTTTGTTTTATTCGTATCAAGCATATTTTGGCCGTTATAAGGTAAAAACTCTATCCTCCGGTTTGCGTTGCATTGTGTGATGGGAACTGAGTCTTATAATGGCTTCATTTTTATACAAAGCATAGTGATGTTTAAAAGAAAGACTTGTTTTAGAGCACTGGAAATCCAATGGAGTAAACCCGTTCCACGAAAGTGGCGTGGTCCTGTGATTAGCCATATTATATATGTGTTGAGTAGATTTCTCATACCAGTCCCATGACTGACTCGTAGTTTGTTTCACTCTCAAACTCGGGTGCCCCTTTTTCTACACGGGCAGCCTTGTATTCAGGTTTGGCTGGTTCTTTCTGGATAGCTGGAGCTGAAGAGGGATTCTATCATTTATTTCTTTTTATGCTGTTCAGCTCCTATTGTACATATTTTGTTTTTTCCGCTGTAGACATTTATGTATAGCTGAACTGTATTTGTACTAAGTAAGATCCTGTATACTATGTAACTCTGATGATTACTTTTATCCAGTATATTTTGTTGTTCAATCTGGTGTATTTATTTAATTCTGTTCTGCTATTATCTGTTTCTGTGTTATATTCCAAAGATAACCTTGTTTCCGTGAGAACGGGAAATCGGGTCGTCTCAACGTGGTATCAGAGCTTTGGTTAAGCTTAGTTCTGGAATATAACATTTGAACGAACTCGTCAGAAATAGAACCAGTAGTGTTCTAGGACGGGTAACTCTATACAGATAGGATCAGTAATATCCTAGTATGAGTAAAGCAGAATGAAATTACACCTTGATAGACACATTTACATTTGAAGTATGTGTTTCTATATTTTAAACTACCTTTTCTGTGACCTGACACTTGATCTGCCATTTGCAGAAGTACTAGAAAAATGAGTGTCAGAAGCAGAAGGAATGCAGAACCGGGTATTGAGGCCCTATTAATCAAATATCGAAATATGGGTGGAATACCGTTCTCTGGTGAAGAATCTATTATGAAGACACAAGCTTGGATTCGTTCGGCTGAGAAAATCTTCGAAGCATTAAAGCTTAGGGATGACCAGAAAAGATTACTGGCCTCCTGGGCTCTCAAAGATGAAGCTTTGTTCTGGTGGGATTCGGTTATAGAGAATAATCCAGAAGGTGATATCACCTGGGACAGATTCAAAGTGATATTCTTGGAAAGATTTACTCCTCCCGAAGCGACCGAACGATTATGTGATGAATTTTCTTATCTGATACAAGGTGACATGATCATTCCCGAATATCATAAGAAATTCAACGAACTTGCTCACTTTTCTCCTCATCTAATTCAAGACCCAAAGAGGAAAAATCTGAGATTTATTCATGGCCTTCAAAGGAAATACCAGAATAAAGTATTGGGGCATGTGAAGCTTCCTTTCTCAGAAATGATATATATGGCCTATCAGTATGAAGATCTCCATAAGAAAGGAATGTTATGCGACGAAGAAGAAGTCAGTTCTAGTGACATAGCAGAGTCGAAAACTGATATTCCTGAGGCAAGTTCAATGTCTGAAGTCGGTAAGGAGCCCGAAATAAATCGAAAAAGGGCCAGATCCGAAAAAGAACCAGTAACGACAGCTATATGCTCTAACTGCAATAAGCAAGGACATCTCTCGATAAGTTGCCGATCTCTAAAGAAACCAAAAAGGGATGAGCCTAAATCCAAGAATAAGTTTCAAGCGACCCGGGAGTGTAATCTTTGTCATAAGACGGGTCATATAAAGAGAGATTGCTGGATGTTGAAAAAGACAAAAACAGTTCAGGTAAATGAAGTAGCAGAAACTTCTGAGCCCTCAGCTAATCAAGAAAGGGCCAATGTTTTAGAAGGCACGCTTACTGTCAAAAACATTCTAGTCAAAGTACTGTTTGACACAGGCGCGTCACGAAGTTTCATTGCCAAAGGTGTAGTCAAGAAGTTGGATTTGAATTTGAAGAAGCTCAAAGAGCCAATGACTGTCCGAAATCCAGTTGGAGGTTCCATCAATCTCAGTTGGGTTTGTGCAGTACCCTTCTCTTTTTCTTGCTATAAATTCCATATTATCTCTGTCGTCATGAATTTTGATGAATTCGATCTTATTTTGGGATTGGATTGGTTAACCAAATATGAAGCAGAGGTTAGATGCGCCGAGAGGGTTGTTAGAGCTAAGATTAAATCAGGGGGTTATATAACCATTCCCTGTGAAGGTCAGAATGCTAATAGAAAAGACTTCTGGGCAGCTTTGAATGTTTCTCCAACCCAAATTGAAAATGTCCCTGAAATCACAGAGAATATTCCTGACCTCATCAAAGATATTCCTGTCGTCAAGAATTATGCGGATGTGTTTGAGGAAGTCGTTCGCTTACCTCCGCAGAGAGAAATAGATTTCAAGATTGCTTTAATTCCCAATGCAAGGACGGTAGTTCACGCTATTCGAAGAATGTCCTTGAAAGAGAAGGAGGAATTAGACAATCAAACAAGGCAACTAGTATGGAAAGGTCTGATCAGGCCTAGTTTCTCTGATTGGGGTGCAGCAGTGGTGTTTGTCCCAAAATCTGACGGTACTCTACGTCTATGTGTGGATTATCGTGATCTAAACAAGCAGACAATAAAGAACAAGTATCCATTGCCAAGGATTGATGATTTGTTGGATCGATTAAATGGGGCACAAGTATTCTCACGAATGGACCTAGCTACAGGCTTCCATCAACTTCGAATAGCCGAAGAGTGTGTTCCAATGACAGCGTTCAGAGGCCCCGACTTATTCTACGAGTGGTTAGTAATGTCGTTCGGCTTATGTAACGCTCCAGCTTACTTCGTCGATCTAATGAACCGAGTATTTAGGGGAGTATTGAATAAATTTGTTCTGGTTTTTATTGATGATATTCTAATCTTCTCTAAATCAAAGGACGAGCATGAAAAACATCTGGAACAGGTTCTAGAAATCCTCAGAAGGAATGTATTGAAAGCCAAGTTTTCCAAATGTATATTCTGGCAAGATGAAGTGAAATTTCTGGGCCATGTCGTATCGAAAGATGGAATCGCTGTGGATCCAAGCAAAATCACAGCTATTCAAAATTGGAAATAGCCCAGTACTCCCACTGAAGTCCGCAGTTTTCTTGGATTGGCTAGCTATTAGCGGAAGTTCGTTAAAAACTTTTCGAAGATATCTGGCCACTTAACGAAGCTTACAAAGAAGCATTCTAAATTTAAATGGACTCAAGAGAGTGAGGAAGCTTTCGAAGAGCTAAAGTTGAGATTAACAACTGCTCCAGTGCTAACCATCATCGATGGCAACCAAGATTTGAAAGTCTGGACTGATGCTTCTAGAGAAGGCCTGGGCGCAGTGTTAATGCAAAGAGGCCAAGTAATTGCTTATGCTAGCCGTCAACTGAAGCCACACGAGAAGAACTACGTAACTCATGATCTTGAGTTATTGGCTATCATATTCTCTTTGAAAATCTGGAGACACTATCTTCTGGGCGAGAGGTTTGAACTGTTTACAGATCACCAGTTGTTGAAATATCTGTTCACTCAGAAGGACTTAAATTTGAGGCAGCAACGTTGGCTGGAGTTTCTTGCAGCATATGACTTTGAAATTATATATACTCCAGGGAAAGCCAATGTCGTGGCTGATGCGTTAAGCCGAAAGAATGAAATGATCGCCAGTTTCATCATTGCGACTTCGTTGATTGATAAGATATCGGCTCTCCAAGAAGATGACCAATTTATCAAAGGAATAAGTCAGCGAATTCGCGAAGGCAATGCTTCGGATTTCCAGTTAGACAGCGAAGGGATTCTGAGGTTAGAAGGACGAATTTGTGTTCCAGAAATTCCTGAACTCAGAAGAGAAGTGCTTGATGAATGCCACAAATCAAAGCTCAGTATCCATCCAGGTGTGAATAAAATGTATAACGATATCAAACGCACATTCTGGTGGAAGTCGTTAAAAAGAGATATCTCGATATATGTTAGTCGATGCCCTACTTGCCAGCTAGTCAAAAGCGACCAACAGAAATTGGCTGGATTATTACAACCGCTGGAAGTTCCTGGTTGGAAGTGGGAGCATATTTCTATGGATTTCATTGATGGTTTGCCCAGAACCAGAAAAGGAAATGACAGTATTTGGGTGATCGTAGATCGTTTCACGAAGACCGCCCATTTTATACCTGTCAGATCAAACAGAACTGCTCAGAGTCTGGCGCAGATATACTTCAGGGAAATAGTTAGACTACATGGAGTGCCGCTCAGCATAGTAAGTGATAGAGATACGATATTCACTAGTAAATTCTGGGAGGCATTTCAAGTCGAACTGGGAACGAAGTTAAACATGAGCACCGCTTATCATCCTCAGACAGACGGTCAGACTGAGAGGGTGAATCGCATTTTAGAAGATCTATTGCGGGCTTGTATTCTAGATTTCGGTGGATCATGGGAAGACCATCTGCATTTGGCTGAATTCTCTTATAACAACAGCTACCAGGCGAGTCTGACAATGTCGCCATTCGAAGCATTGTATGGTAGACCGTGCCGATCTCCTGCTTGTTGGGTCGAGCCTGGAAATAGACTTGTGTTGGGTCCTGATATGATTCGAGAAGCTGCCGACAAAGTCGATTTTATTAAGAAGCGATTACTCGCCGCTCAAAGCCGACAAAAGAGCTATGCCGATAGAAGAAGAAGAGATATATCCTTTGAAGTTGGCGACTATGTATATTTGAAAGTATCGCCGATGAGAGGAGTTATCAGGTTCGGTAAAACTGGAAAGTTAGCGCCCAAATTTATTGGTCCGTTTCCTATTCTGGAACGGATTGGAACTCTCGCTTATAGGGTCAAACTGCCTGACTGGTTGCCTGGAGTGCATGATGTATTTCATATATCTCAACTTCGAAAGCACGTTCATGATCCAGATTTGATCGTGGAAGAAGCAGCTCAGCAGGATATTGAAATTACTCCAGAATTAGCTGTGAGGCGAGAGCCGCTAAAGATTATCGGCAAAGAAACCAAAGAGCTGAGAAATAAGAAGGTTCACTTAGTCAAAGTGCAATGGAGTGGAGATCCGAGAGATTGTACTTGGGAAACCGAGGAGAGCATTCAGAAAGTTTATCCCAGATGCCGAGTAGATATCTCTGATTGACTCTGGTGCAAGGTACATTTACCCTACTTTGCATTACCATTTAATTCTCTATTCTGTTGCTATTTTCTTCCCATGGATGTGCATTGTTTATTCTATACTCTGAATATTAGAAACAAATTGTTTGTTGTGTTGTATGATTATAAATTTATCAAACCACTTTCGACTTTATTCCTTTTCGGGGACGAAAAGTTTTAAGTTGGGGAGATTGTAACGACCCAGAAAATCTGAACCAATTTAAAATTTTTAAATTGGCTAAAATAATGGATTTTAAATATTTAAAATAAATATTTTAAATAATGGCGATGAAAACAAAGTTGAAATCGACATTTGAAAACCAATATAATTAATTATAATTATATATAGAATTGAAAATGGCGCGGTAGTTCGATAATTCGATTTCAAACTTCAATTGAATATACCGGGTGCAAAACAATCCGGATCTTTGTGAAACCAAAAATAATGGAATCTAATTGATGATATCTTTCTAACGAATCCGACCAATCGAAATTTGATAGCGGGAATCAAAAGATATGTCCAGTTGAAAATTCTGAATAGTCGCTATGGAATTCAGGCCCTTAAAAATGGACATTTTGCAAACGACCTCGGATTTCGACGAAACCACTTTTGTTAGATCCGCAGTGTCAGGTTATTGCTAGGTTTCAAATTTCATAATTTTTTGAATCAATATGTGAGCGTGGTAAAGGAAAACGCGTTTGACCAATTTCTGTTGAATTTAATCGACTGGAAATTGGCCATTTTTCAAACAGTCTCAGAATTCGACGAAACTAGTTTTGTTAGGACCGTATCGTCAATACGAAACTAGAAAATATTTTTCTGGAATTTTTCTAGTTAGTATGTGACCCCGGTAATTTGAAATATACGTTTGAAATTCAATAAAAGGATTTAAATTGTAAATTCAACGAAAACTGATCGTAACGATCAAACCAGCTTACGATCCATATCCCATTGTGTTCGGAATGGGGGTATAACGCTATGGACGACAGGCGGTGGACCTCGTTTCGAGGTCGTATGTAAAAGTCAACCTTTTTACAAATTAAATAAAAAATATATATATATATATATATTATTTTAATTTCCTTTTCCCTCCCTTTATCTTCATTGGCCCCCCGATTCCTCATTCAGTTAACAAATAAAAAATAAAAAAAAGAGAAAACCTAAAATCCTAAATCGCCGCCGCCAGAACCCACCGACGAACCCTCGACGCCGCCCCCCATCTCGAAGCCACCCACCACCCTCGCGACCGCCTCCTTCCAGCAAAGACGCCGCCGACATCGAATCAAAGCAGCACCCCGAAGCCACCCTCGAACCCGACCGCGAACCTCCGAGCGCCTCCACCAACGAGCCGCCGACTCCTCCTCCTCCCCTTCGCAAGATCGGTGAGCGTTTAAATTATTTTGTTTTTGTTTTTAATTTTTGTTTTACAGTAAAGTTTTAAAAACTGTATTTTTTATATAATTTAAAAACTGTTTCTTTTATATAATTTAAAAACGGTTTCTTTTATAATAATTTAAAAAAAAACTGTTTTGTTTTTAAAGAGAATAAAACTGAATTTTTGTTTTAAGTTATAAAAACTGTTTTTTTATAAAATTTTAAAACTGTCTTTTTTTTTTAGGATGTAAAAACAGAAATTTAAAAGAAAAACTGTTTTGAAAAGAAAATAAAAACTGCATTTTTAAGAAAGATAAAAACTGTATTTTTAAAGAAAGAAAAACTGATTTTTCTAAAAGGCAAAAACTGTTTTGATAGAAACTAAAAACAGTTTTAAAAGAATTATAAAAGCAGTTTTAAAAGAATAATAAAAACTGTTTTAAAAGGAATTATAAAACTGATTTTATTTTGAACTTTAAAATAGGAAAAAGGTTTAATCTTTTAATAGAAAAAGATTTGAACTTGTAAAAATAAAGATCATATTTTTAAAAATAGAAAAGATGGAATTTTTGTTAAGTAGAAGAAGTAAGGTATGATTCCTATATTTTTAAAGCAATAAAAATATAATTGTTACATCATAAGAATAATAAAAATATAATCTTTATATTTAATAGCGAAGTCAAAATGCAATCTTTATATATTGAATAACATAGTAAAAATTCGATTTTTACACGTGTAGAGAATACGGGCGAAAGCGACAAAAGGCGAAGATTTCTATAAAGGAAGAATCGTGAAGTTGGATAGCTATTGGTGAGATTTCTGATTTAAAATTTATATATATATGTGTGAAGTAAAAGTGAATTGCTATATATATATATATATATATATATATATATATATATATATATACGCCCCTCGTCCACAAACCATGGACGATATTTATTGGTTGAAATTGTTGTGAAAATTGAATGATTGTTTGGGATTGTTTGAGATTGATATTGGTTGATTGTGGTTGAAAAATACCCGTTGGTGGTTGTGAAATATTTGGTTGAAACCACATAGGATTAGTTTGTGGAAATGAAATAAATATATACATGCCGCCTGCGTGCGAACTAGATGCATGATCCCCATTGTCAAAAACCGCGAGGTTTTAAGGTAGAGCGAGGAGCCGTACTAGGGACGGTGCCGGTGTAACTACCCTGCCGTTATGCTGCCGAAATTTTGAATAATATTTGTGTGTTTGAATTATTTTCATATGCTTAAACTATATTTATTCATTGTATAGAAAACATTCATGTGTTGAATTGATATTCATTCGTTGTTTAGAAATTCATGTGTTGAATGGTATTCATATTTTGAAATAAATCGTTTGATAATAAAAATCACATTTTTATCTATATATAGAAACTATTGAAAACATTCATGTGTTGAATTGATATTCATTCGTTGTTTAGAAATTCATGTGTTGAATGGTATTCATATTTTGAAATAAATTGTTTGATAATAAAAATCACCTTTTATCGACTATATGAACTATATAGAAAAATAGTGTTTTGAAATGAATTGTTTTACAATAAAAATCACATTTTTATTGTATGCATAAATCGTTGAAATGTGAAGTGTTAAAAATAGCCACTTGTTCAAAATAAACATATATGAGTTGAAATATTCATTAATTAGCTAATGAAATGATTTGCACCTATTTATGTAACATTAGAATGAATGGTGTTTTTAAACCAAATAGAAATCAAATATGAAGTTGAATAGAAAATGAAAAATGATATGGACTGTATATATATGTACATGCATATTCATTGAACAGGTTATAGCAAAGGGGCTAGAGAAGAGGAATAAAATTTTGTGCCCGACAAATAGGTACACATTTACTGATTTGTTTGGGTGATGATTTTGAGCCTGTTGGCTAGCCGCTTGGCTTCTTCTTTTTCTTTTTGAGATTAGAAGGACCGGGAACGCTATTTGCGATTTCCCGATGCTCCCGGTACAGGGGAGGTTATGGCGAAATTTTTCCAAAATTTAAGGTGTTAGAAAAAATATTTGAAGTGAAAACGATATAGAAAACATTGAATGAACTATATTTATATAAATATATAAAAATAAATAAAATTAAAACGAAACAGGGCCGTGCAGTTCGTATTTTGAAACCGTGATTTCAAACGACTAGTGCGGGAAATCCGACCATTGGATTTTCCCGAAACCTCAACCGTCGGGTACGCCTTGGAAATATCTTCCCAACGGCACCAACTTTGTAGAAATCCAACGGTTGGATTGTCTGGAATGTTTAATTCAAATCTGAAGAAAATCAGCGCCAGAAACGATTATATTTATTTATATATATAAATATAATTATATTTAATCGAATAACGACGCTGCAGTTCGTATTTTGAAATCGAAATTTCAAACGATAGTACCGGGAGATCCGACCGTCGGATTTTCCCGAAACTGGAACCGTTGGATTCGTTTTGAAAAGACCTTTCTAATGATGTAAATTTTGTGAAGATCCAACGGTTAGATTTTCAGATATGTGTAAATCAAATCTGAAGAAAAACAGCGCCACGGCCGCCTTATGGCCCGAAGCGTCGTTTTGAATAAAATGGCTATTTTAAAATAAATAAAAATAGCGATAAATGGTTATAAAATATCATAAGCGATATGGAATGGAAATAAACTGAATTTGCCTGATTTATGTGATATTTGATGGTTGAATGTGTTTGGTGTGAAAATTACATTAAAGAACAAAATTGGTGTTGTCGAATAATTTAACCGTTGAAATAAATCGAATTGAAATTCTAAATATACGTGAATTATTTGAAAAGGCCGAGTTAATTCTCATTTCGAATAATTGACCGACGATTGAAATTCGAAGATGAAGACGATGGTCGAAGACCGGAGATCTTCACCTCGTTTGGATGGCAACCGAGGTCCTGATTGGGAGGCATCCCGAAATATGGATAATGAGTGGTGATCGTTCAGACGTACGTGTTGATCGAAGGGTTTGCGAGGTATTTAGTGCCTCCGGTTTCGTTCAGACCCAGAACGGACTCGTAAATGGACTGTGTGTCTGACATAGGATTTATTCTGTGTGGCACGCTAAGATGCAGTGATCATGGCTTCTGTTGAAAAGCAAAGTCTTGTGGTGATGATCAAAGAACCGCCTGTGTGGCGTAGCTTTATGTATAACGTAAATTCGCGAGCCTCACACCCCGGTATGAACCTAAAACGGGAGAGGACATCGGGGAGGGCCTGCGTTTCTTTCTAGCTAGGGTGGTGTCAGTGACCTACTAGCCCTGACATTTATATACTTTTCACCTATGTGGTTGTTGCTGTTGCGAGGCGCCTCGGTTTGATCGGACGATCCGGGTCCGATGGAGTCATTCGTTGGCTCGTTTACGCCCCAAAGGGCGGGGAGACGTAGTGTTCAGGCATAATAATCCACATCGGTGGACCGGCCCTGACGATCTAAAGGCTTGCCTGCGCGCTTGCCTGTGGCTCGGGCTAGAGAGTCACGAATTCGGTAAGGACTATCTTTTGCCTTGGTTCATGACGGAAATCCAATTTCCAAATACGTGACGATGCGGTTTCGATTGTATATATATACATTTGGTGACATAGTGGCATGGGACGCTCATGTCGTCTATGATTGATAGTTATGATTTGAAATTGTTTTTCGAAACATATAAACACTAGCAATAATATCAAATGCCTTTGTTTTATTCGTATCAAGCATATTTTGGCCGTTATAAGGTAAAAACTCTATCCTCCGGTTTGCGTTGCATTGTGTGATGGGAACTGAGTCTTATAATGGCTTCATTTTTATAAAAAGCATAGCGATGTTTAAAAGAAAGATTTGTTTTAGAGCACTGGCAATCCAATGGAGTAAACCCGTTCCACGAAAGTGGCGTGGTCCTGTGATTAGCCATATTATATATGTGTTGAGTAGAATTCTCATACCAGTCCCATGACTGACTCGTAGTTTGTTTCACTCTCAAACTCGGGTGCCCCTTTTTCTACACGGGCAGCCTTGTATTCAGGTTTGGCTGGTTCTTTCTGGATAGCTGGAGCTGAAGAGGGATTCTATCATTTATTTCTTTTTATGCTGTTCAGCTCCTATTGTACATATTTTGTTTATTTCCGCTGTAGACATTTATGTATAGCTGAACTGTATTTGTACTAAGTAAGATCCTGTATACTGTGTAACTCTGATGATTACTTTTATCCAGTATATTTTGTTGTTCAATCTGGTGTATTTATTTAATTCTGTTCTGCTATTATCTGTTTCTGTGTTATATTCCGAAGATAACCTTGTTTCCGTGAGAACGGGAAATCGGGTCGTCTCAAGTTTTCACATCCAGCTTGAAGAGAAAGAATGTATTGCTTGGATCTCTTTCGTTTTGGACTATGGCTTTGGATTGCAACTATGAGGACTTATGCAGTTTACTTTTGTTTTTATGCTTCTTTAAGTTATGAAATCAAGACAGTTATGAAAATGTAATGGTTTTTGGAAGTATTGTAAGACAATTATGGTATGGTTTGTGTAAACACGTATTTTGATGGAATAAAAGTGCTGTTGTTTTCCGCTGTTCAAAAATATGTGTATTTATATCTGTCTTGTGTATCTGTGACTTATATTTATAAACCTCCACCAAAATTAGGGCATTCCCTTTGAGAGTTACCCTAACGGAGGTGGGGTGTTTCACTTGGTATCATAGCATAGGTTTACCAGATAAGATAAAAAGTTTTGAAAATTTATTTTCAAAAGAAAACCTTAAAGAAGCATTTTTAAAGATAAAATGTTATTTTATTTTAAAAAAGGAATAGTCCCCCAAAGCCATAGGTACTATCTTTTATCCTTCGTTCTGAATCTATCCTTTTTGTTTCAGCATGTCCGAAGAACTTAACTTCCTAGAGGGTATACCAATACCTGGTTGGTTTAGACGATTCTTAGAAGCAAGGGCCACTCAGCCAGGTCCTACCGTTCCTCCTCCCCCAGCTGCAGGAAATCATCCAGCTGCAGCAACACCTCTTCCTCCACCTCCTCCGCGGGGTAATACATTTGCTAAGATATGTAAAGATTTTAAAGCCATGGGAGGAAAGGACTTTCATGGAACCGAGTCCTTCGTGGCAGCCAGGAATTGGCTGAAGGAAACCGAGGACTTATTCGTCATCTTTGAGGTAGAAGATAGGCAGAAGGTACAACTGGCAGTATGGCTACTTAAAGGCGAGGCTTCATACTGGTGGGAAGTCACCAATGTAGAAAGAACAATGGAAACATGGGAGGACTTTAGGGCAAGATTTGAGGCTAAATTTCTCTCAGAAGTTGAAAGGAGTCTTTAGTTGGAAAATTTTTTATTTCTTAAGCAAGGGAATATGACAGTCAAAGAGTATGTTAATCATTTCGATCAGCTGGCTAGGTTCGGACTGGACCTAGTCAACACTCCGCACAAGAAGGCTTTCCGCTTTGTCAAAGGATTGAATGATCCATTACACAGTCTGGCCATGACCCATATACCCATGGGAGCTACGTATGAAAGGTTGGTGCAGATGACATTGCTGAATGAAGAGGATAAGGGCAAGAAGGAGACAAAGGCAGAAAGCTCTCAAGGGAAGAAAGAGGGTTTACAGCCTAAGAACACAGACTTTAAGAAGGGCGGGAAAGACAACAAAGAGAAGAGGAAGTGTAATTTCTGTGGCAAAGTGGGGCACTTGGTGAAAGATTGCCGGAAAAAGAAGGCCAAGATGAATGGTGGGTGCTTTTCTTGCCGTGAGACATGCCACATGGCAAAGGATTGCCCAAAGAAACGAGGGCAGGGGCAGAGGGCTGGATCCACCTCAGGGGCACAGGTTCATGTGATAGAAGCGCCACCTCTGCAACAGCGAGGTATAAATACTTCTGTAGCAAGTGTAGTTTATCTTTATGATCACCCAGTTCGCACTTTATTTGATTCTAGCGCATCACACTCCTTTATTTCATCTGCTTTAGTAGAATCTCTGCACCTAGAAACTAGTATGGTAGAGGACCCCTTCATTGTTTCAAATCCAATTGGGGGCCCAGCTCATCTGTCTATGATCTGTGTGGGATTGAAATTTTCTATTCTAAGCGTAGAATTTAGATGTAGTGCCTTTTTTTTGGGCTTCTCGGGATATGGTTTGATTTTGGGCATGGATTGGCTATCCAGTAATGGTGCCATCCTTGATTGTGAGAAAAGGGTGGTTAGGCTTCTGACCCAACTCGGTAACACTCTGAAAATTACTTGTAATCCCTCGTATGCAGTTATGCTTAGTTATCTTGAATCGCTAGATGCTTCTGTTGAGAGTTTGCAATCGGTTAGAGTGGTCCGTGAATATCCGGATGTCTTCGAAGAGGTGAAGGGCTTACCTCCAAAGCGGGAGATAGACTTCCACATATATCTTGTAGATAATGCAAAACCCGTTGCGTTGCCCATTAGACACATGGCTCCGCGGGAAAGGAAAGAGCTCATTAAACAGATTAAAGAACTTCTAGAGAAGGGGTTCATTAGGAGGAGTATTTCAGAATGGGGCGCTCCAGTGGTGTTCGCCACAAAGGCGGATGGTTCACTCCGTCTATGTGTTGACTATAGGGAGCTCAAAAAACTAACGAAAAAGAATAGGCACCCTCTCCCTAGAATTGATGATCTGTTTGATCAGCTTGTAGGAGCGTCTGTTTTCTTCCAACTCGATTTGGCGACCGGATTTCATCAGCTAAGGGTAGCTGAAGATAGCATCGATAAGACAGCATTCAGAACCCCAGACGGCTTCTTTGAATGGCTTGTCATGCCCTTTGGCTTGACAAACGCACCCGCTTACTTCGTGGACCTAATGAGTAGGGTGTTCAGAGAATTCCTCAACAAGTTCGTAGTGGTCTTCGTAGACGATATCTTGATCTTCTCAAAGAGTGAAGAAGAACATGCTCAGCACTTAAGGGCAATCATGGAAACTCTGCGAGTCCATCGGCTAAAAGCCAAATTCTCCAAATGCCACTTTTGGAGAGAGGAAGTGAGGTTCCTTGGGCACATAGTATCCAAAGAAGGGTTAGCTATGGACCCTGCTAAGGTAGTAGCGGTACAGGATTGGAAGACAACAAGGAATGCAACTGAGGTCTGAAGTTTTCTAGGACTAGCAGGTTTCTACCAAAAATTCATAAGGGATTTTGCGAAAATCTCAGCTTCACTCACAAGGCTGACAAAGAAGAATCTAGTGTTCAATTGGGACTTGGATTGCAAGTTTGCTTTCCAACGACTAAAAAGGGCTCTTACAATAGCCCCAGTTCTGACGTTGCTAGATGGAAGCAAGATGTTCACAGTTTATACAGATGCAAGGGTAGTAGCTTATGGTGGGAGACAGTTGAAAGTGCACGAAAAGAACTACCCGACCTACGATCTTGAGTTAGCCGCCATCTTCTTTGCACTCAAGTCTTGGCGCCACTATCTCCTAGGAGAGAAATTCGAACTGTATACTGACCATAAATATTTGAAGTGTCTTTTCTCGCAGAAAGATCTTAACCTAAGGCAAAAGAGATGGATGGAGTTTCTTGCCTCGTACGATTTCGAAATCTCCTACACTCCGGGCAAAGGCAACGTAGTGGCAGACGCATTGAGCCAAAAGAAACTGACCCTAAGCCCGTTGTTTGTTGAAAGGCAAAGCCTAGAGTTTATAGACAATTTTAACTTTAGGCCTTCCTCTGATTTTGTACCAGGCTTGCTAGCATCTCTCGAAGTATGCCCGACTTTAGTGGACTCAACAGGGACAGCACAACGCGAAGACCCTCAGCTTGTGGAGACGATTGATAGGCTAATTAGGGGTGAGACTTCAAGTCACCTCAACAGATACTCCATCGACGATAAGGGTTGGCTAAGGCGAGACAGAAGACTATGCGTCCCACAGACAAGGGATTTAGTAAAGAAGGTTCTCGAGGAAGCACATCACTCCAAGATGACGATACATCCAGGCGGAGATAAAATGTACAAGGACATAAAGAGAACTTTTTTTGGAGCGGCATGAAGAAAGATGTTGCAGAATTTGTTTCAAAGTGTATGGTTTGCCAACAGGTTAAGGCGGAACAGAAGAAACCTGGCGGTTTGCTCCATCCTCTTGAGGTCCCGCAGTGGAAGTGGGGTAGCATCTCAATGGACTTCATTGATGGGCTGCCTAGGTCTAGAAGAGGCAACACTAGCATTTGGGTAATAGTGGATAGGCTTACTAAAAGAGCCCACTTTTTACCTGTCAAGAGTAAAAGAACTACATCATCCCTAGCATCTCTTTATCTCAAGGAAATTGTTCGACTACATGGAATACCCTCCAGCATTGTTAGTGATCGAGACCCTATTTTCACAAGTGAGTTTTGGCGGAGTCTGCAAGAAGCGGTAGGCACACAGTTATGCTTGAGTACAGCCTATCACCCCCAAACCGATGGCCAGACGGAAAGAGTGAACAGAGTTTTGGAGGACCTTTTAAGACTGTGCGTCCTTGACTTCAGAGGGACGTGGGAAGAACATCTTCCTTTGGTGGAATTTGCCTACAACAACAGCTACCAAGCCACCATCGGAATGGGACCCTTTGAAGCTTTATATGGAAGACCGTGCCGATCGCCCACTTGTTGGTGGGAGTCTACGGATAAGCTCATACTTGGGCCAGATATGATCCGAGAGACTTCAGAGAAAGTAGACTTGATACGAAGAAGGATGAAGACAGCCCAAGATAGACAAAAATTCTACGCCGACAAGAGGAGGACCGACCTTGAATTTGAGGTTGGGGACAGAGTTTTTCTGAAGGTATCTCTGCTAAGGAACGTTGTTCGTTTTGGAACCACAGGAAAGCTAGCACCAAGGTTCGTAGGGCCATTTCCTATCATCGAGAAAATTGGGAAAATGGCCTATAGATAAGAGCTACCCGAAAAACTGGCCGGAGTTCACAACGTTTTCCATGTTTCGCACCTCCGAAAATGTCTACATGAATCTGCTGAAGTGGTAGAGCCAAACATCCTAGAAGAAGCTGAAGTGGAACGCGAAGCAACTGTGGGGAAAGTTCCAACCCGCATATTAGGAACGGAAGTGAAAAAGCTACGCAACCGCGAAGTCAAGCTCGTCAAAGTTCAGTGGAACGACGCCGAGGAAGACGGAACTTGGGAAACTGAAGCTAGAATACGCGCAGCATACCCTTTTCTTTTCGAGGGTACATCTTTGATCTTTCTTTTTCCTTAAGTTGTGCTTTTATCTATCTTTTTAGGTATATCTCCTCGACCTTATCTTTTAGGTAGAAACCCTTTGGATGAAAACATGTAATTGAAAGATTTTATGGATGATGGTTGCAAGTGGTTGCAAGTGATTGCTAGTGGTTGCTCGTGGTTGCATATACACACACAATCTAGGTTTTAGATCGGCTCAGTCACTTCATATTGCATATGCATATATGTTTTTATATTTGTATATGGTTGAAGTTTAATGTGTTGGCATATGGATGTTGCATTTATATATGAATGATTGTGCACTCATGTAGAATCATGAATAGGAAAATTTGCATACATAATGGATTCATGACACTTACATAATTTGCATTAAGGAGGTCAACTGAATCAGTAGGCCGACTGATTTTGCATTAGATAAGTACATGTACACACACTACGCATATGATCATGAAGTATTAGAAGTCTTTTAAGGATAATGGATGCTCGTGTTTGATGGATGAGTAGATGGACGTTTGGATGTTAGGATATACGTTCTTCCTGAAATTGAAGATTTCGGGGACGAAATCCTTTTAAGTGGGGGAGAATGTAACACCCCGTGTATTCTATAACAGTGAAATTCACAAATTAAATTGTAATTAATTTCGAATCAAAGAATTAATGGAAACGGGAAACGCCATTGCGTTCGTCTCGGAATTCTGCTTGGGATAGAGTCCGAGTTTGCGTAAAACGGACTCCGTATGAAGAAGATATGGCCTCCGGAAGTTTCAGAATTCAGTTTAAAATTCAAACAGACAGAAACAGCTCAGAATAAATTTAAATTTCAAAAAAATCGGGCCAGAATAGGCTGGGCGGGAATTTTCCCGCCCAAGGCACCCAGGTCGACTGGGTAGTCGACCTGGGCTACCCAGGTCGACTACCAAGTCGACATGGGGGTCGACTGGGGAGTCGACCTGGCCCCTGAGCCAGGTCGAACCCAGCCCCCCTGGCTGGCCTGGTCTGTGCTTGGCCGAATTTCTGAGCCTTGCCTTGTCACTCGGGCTAGGTGTCAGCTCCTGATTGGTCTTTCCTTCAAACGAACGGCTAATATTAATCCAAGCTCCATCGATGGTTCTAATCAATTCACAAACTCTATAAAAAGGACCTAAGACTCCACCTAATTCATACAAATAAAAATGAGAATGAGACTGTCATGCTGCTGAGGAAAGACTAGGAGTAGCCGTCAAAATTGAGAAACGATTAGGAGACAATTCAAAAGCTTAAAGCAATGACAACTAAATCAAAACAACGCCTACAACAAAGGATAGCATCTTCAAATTCAGAATTCGGATTCCTGAATTGAAGATTCGTCGTACGTTGTAAGTAGAGTGCTATTCCGATGTGAATGAATAATTGTGTTTTGATTTGTGTAAAATGAGAAATAGAATTGTACTTAATTTGTGGTGATAATAATTCATAATTGTATGTTGCTATGATTCTAATCGATTTGGGATGTTGTGGTATAACGATGTTAGACCTATTGGATATTTGCAAGTATGTGATTCATGTTGAAAGTTAACAACTATATGTTTGTGGTAGTTTATTACAACACCTATTGGATAATTGCAAGTATATGATTCATGTTGAAAGTTAACGACTATATGTTTGTGGTAGTTTATTTGATATTCATGCAAGTATATGGTTCACTATTATGCCAACATGATGTATATTTTTATAATCACTTTTAGTGTAGTTGGATCCATTTGGTTATTATGACTCATATGAATTTATGTAGGAATTGGCATCATGATTCAAGTGTAAAACCATACTTTTGTATTAGTGACAAAAGTAAGCGTCTTTGTAAACTTGTGTTGACTTTATGAACATGGCTAGTTTATGTTTAACTTTATGCCCAAACAAAATATGTTTTAGGCCTATGTTGTTATCAAAATCATATGATAATATATGCGACACATAATTAAGTTAGATTTACATTTTAAATGCAAGTTTACATGACTAGATTAAACCCATGATTCATGTTAGGTATGTTTCATGTCAAGATTATATGCTATTACAATGCAAGTTTACAAGTGCCTAATTTATGTTAATTAGATCGTTATGTTGCAAGTTCATGCGTTCACACTCCCCTCTTGATGTTACTTAGAATATATATAAACACCATGTTCTAAGCTTCCCCTTTGTCATGTGGCTAAGTTGGGTTTAAATGTTAAACCCAACATATGTTATATTATAGCAAACGTAAGGACGGGGGTAATGACGTTGGGTTAAAAATATAAACATATGTGTTGGCATGTTTGACGCATGCCAACGACCTTGAAAACAATTAAGTGGTATAAATTAATTTTACCCAATAAAGATGAATTTGAATAATGGGCCGCAAATATTTACATATAAAAAGAAAAGTGACAAAATATGTAAATTTAGAAAATACGATGTGTTTAACCCGAGGTTGGATTGAGTTGTGATGTAAACCTGCCCGGAACCGCCCGGTTGTCCAGTAGTCACGACAATACCTATCCAATGTGGGTGGTTAAACATTGAGCCCAATAAAGACCCGAGGTTAGACTGAGTTGTGACGTAAGACTGCCCGGAACCAACCGGCAACAGGCAGTCACAACAATACCTGTCTAATGTGAGAGGTCGAGGCTTTAATATGACAATTAAGTCTGAGTCAGCATTGATAGGATTAAGTAAATTGAATTAATACTTAATCAAAATGGAACATGCTAAACTATACAGACTGATTGGGGGTTAGGTTTACACAACACTTAACCAACTTAGCATGTTGGCTAGAAATAGAAAACCTAGTAGCGGGGGACCCTTTTCAGCAATAACCCAACAAGGTGTATCAGGATACCCTGAACTAGGCTGGGTGGGGCACGATTACTGGGCTGACTGTAAGAGGTCAAATCGACGGCGGTAGTGCAGCAGTGTAGGTTCTAACGGGGTGCGGGCGTGCACACACTCCGACGTAGAAAAATTAGGCACTGGGCACCAGTAGTATACCTGTGCATTCTAGAATTGTGTCGGGCCACCACCATGGGACTTGATACACCCTATGGTGGGACCAGCATAGGTAACTACAACATCGGGGGCTGTAAGACACATGTAACTATGCAAGTAGGAGCCGATCATTAGAAATGGATCACTTTACCCTGATTATGGGGTGCCTGTTGGGAACGAGTTTATATGGATGCAGAGATTAATATGGGGTACGATAGTATATCCGACTCTAGACAACTTAACCTAGTTTATAGTGCTTTCCCATTTTCAGTTTATACTTATCATGCCCAATTCTTTATTCATAGACTGAATAGTCCTAGACTTACTCAGGCTTTATGTTTGACTCTACTTTTCTTTCGTCTTCTTTTCTTTCGTTTCCCTCCCCCAGGTCCATAGGGAGGGAATACCGCAGCTTGAGCAGTTTTCACATCCAGCTTGAAGAGAAAGAATGTATTGCTTGGATCTCTTTCGTTTTGGACTATGGCTTTGGATTGCAACTATGAGGACTTATGCAGTTTACTTTTGATTTTATGCTTCTTTAAGTTATAAAATAAATACAATTATGAAAATGTACTGGTTTTTGGAAGTATTGTAAGACAATTATGGTATGGTTTGTGTAAACACGTATTTTGATGGAATAAAAGTGCTGTTGTTTTCCGCTGTTCAAAAATATGTGTATTTATATCTGGCTTGTGTATCCGTGACTTATACATATAAACCTCCACCAAAATTAGGGCATTCCCTTTGAGAGTGACCCTAACGGAGGTGGGGTGTTTCATAAAGACTGGTAAGCCCTTGTGACTTTCAGTATGAAAACTAGTAAAGGTAACGTGATATGTGAAAACTGGAATTAAACATAAGGATGATAACAGAACTGGTAGGATAATTAAGATAACAGGATAAGTCAAGTCTAGCATCGCATATTCAAGATTCGTTGCACCAACTGTACTAGTTTTCTAACCCATGTCATGTATTAATCATGAAATGATCCTTTGGCCCAAAATCATGAAGTGACCCATTACGGGGTCATACGGTACGATCTACTAATCGATCGGCTCCCTACAAGTCCTAGCTCGTCATGTGTCTGTGTCATACGGCCCTATCCTGAAATGTAGTTACCTGTGATAGGTCCACTATAGGGTGTATCAAGCCCTATGGTGCCAACCATCGACACGAATCAAGCACACACAGTGTAAATCTATAGGTGCCCAATGCCTGCTTTTTCAATTCCGGACTACGTGCACGACCATAGTCCACCTGAACCTACAATGGCACACCTACTCAGCCGTCATTCTGGTCGCTTACAA
Organism: Allium sativum; assembly: GCA_030737875.1. Lineage (NCBI taxonomy): Eukaryota > Viridiplantae > Streptophyta > Magnoliopsida > Asparagales > Amaryllidaceae > Allium > Allium sativum. The sequence goes on from CM060911.1 coordinate 126,342,284, forward strand.
TCAGCCCAGTAATCGTGCCCTACCCTGCCTAGTCCTAGGGTATCGTGATACATCTAAGTGGGTTACTGCTGAAAAGGACCGCGTAACTAGGGTTTCTAATGGGTTAAGTGTTGTCATTCAAATTCGTGAATTAACCCTATCCAAATCATGTATCAAGTTGGTTAAGTGTGTTCAAGCGGTTCATGACTTAACCCTATCAAATCGTCGTGTCAAGTTGGTAAAGTATATTTAAGTGGTTCATGAGTTAACCCTATCAAATCATCATGTCAAGTTGGTTAAGTATATTCAAGTGGTTCATGACTTAACCCTATCATGTGGCATTAATTCATTAATGCACCCCAACCTCTCACATTAGACTGACAGTTGTGGTCACTGGATTTGCCGGGCGGTTCCGGGCAGATTTACACCACAACATAGTCTAACCTCGGGTTTTTCGTGCGATATGACCAACTACCCACATTGGATCCTATTGTTTGCAGTCACTGGATTTGCCGGGCGGTTCCGGGCAGATTTACACTGCAAATTCAACCCAACCTCGAGTTGGCCATTTTCAAGTTTATCTAATTGTCATGCCCACGTTCAAGTTTTCAGGTCAAAATTCATGTCGAGTTTTCATGTCAGGTTTCATGTCAAATCGTGTCAAGTTCATGTCCATATCCAGGTTCAAGTTATAATAACGTTCATGTTCAAAACCAATTCATGTTTTACCTAGTCTACCCAAATCGTATTCCCATCGTACGTAAGCTCGAATAGATACAAATAAATCTAATTAGGGAATAGCATAAAAAAGGACGGGTATAAGGTGGAAAAAGTGATTACTAGCATAGCATGGTATGACTTGAGATAAATGATTATAACATTACTAGCATATGGAATATTGCCCTCAAACATAAGGATTCCAAATCTAGCCAAATAAGGTACTAGTCAAGATAACAGTTGTCATAAGGTGATAGTATAGTCATAGTAACGATTGACATAAGGTGATAGTCATAAACTAGTGACTAATAGCAGATTCAACATGATAATATGAGGGGTTTTCTTTTTGATTTACAACATGAATAGGCCCCAAATCAATGTCATAGTAATATACCCAAAAGTCAAGATCCAAGGAGAACAAGAATAGATGTAAAACAGTCATCATACATTGGTCCAATTTCAATTTACATAATATCCATATCACATTTATAGTTTAAATCTAAAAATAACTGGGGCTTACAGATTGTGGTTCGAGAATTAGAAAAAGAGAGTCGATGTTGAATCTTTATATGCTTAGTCAAGTCCTAATAGAAATCCCCAAATCAGCAATTCCCTTAACGCAGTCTCAACGTAGAAGAAGCAGCCCCTTACTCAAACTTTTCAACCAAAATTAGAGCAGCATAAGGTCAGAAAGAATTTTGTGTAGAGAGACTAGTGTTAGGGCTGTATTTATAGGGTCAGGTCAACGAATGTGGACAGAATCAAGGCCAGAAACACCAAAGTGAATCCAGCTTCAAAAATGGGCTCGGGCACCAGGTCGACCCACAGGTCGATACTATGGTCGACCTGGTCCTGGGTAGGTCGACTACATAGTCGACCCCTAGGTAGACCTGGTTCTGGGTGGGAAATTTCCCGCCCAGTCCATTCTGAGGTTTGAATTTCGAATTTTGAATTCGAATTGAACTGTTTTGAACTTGAAAACTTCTGAAAACTTCGAGAGGTCATAACATGGTCATACAGACTCCGATTTTCGAAAATTCGGACTCGTTTCCAAGCAGAGTTTCGAGACGAACGCAATGGCGTAACCCATTTCCCTTGATTATTATTTTAAAAATTAATTCTGCCTTGATTTATGGTTATTACACGTTATGAAAACACGGGTTGTTACATTCTCCCCCCCCCCCCCTTAAAGGATTTCGTCCCCGAAATATCTATGTTAGGGAGGATGTGTCCTACCATCCATCACCCATCTACTCAAAGCATCATCCACAGGCAACCATTGTCCTTAATAGATTTCTAGTGCTGTATGAACATATGCAGAAAGTATGTGTATATGTTTTTATCTAATGCAAAAGATCAGGCGGTTACTGATTCAGTTAACCTCCTTAATGCAAAATATGTTAGTGTAATGAAACCAACATGTATGCAAATTCCTAACATAGTTTATAATCTCTACATGAGTGCACAAACATTCATTCATATGCAACATCCAAGTGATAGCATAACAAGTTCCAAACATGTACAAGTATAAGCACTCATGCATATGCAACATGAAAATGTGACTGAGCCGATCTAGTGCCTAATGTGTGTCATGCATCCACTAGCATCCACTTGCAACCACTTGCAACCATTTGCAAACGTCAACCATAACATGTTTCAATCATATGTTTACATCCATATGGTTCTACCTAAGGTTCTCAAGATAAGATCGAGAAGATAACAAGACAAACGTAGATAGTAGAAGCATGATACGAAAAGGTTTTCAAGTTTATAGGAAAAAGAGATCGAGAATGTACCTTCAAAAAGAAATGGGTAAAGCGCGCGTATCTTCTCTTCGGTTTCCCAAGTTGCGTCTTCTTGGGCTTCACTCCATTGTATATGCAAACTCCATGAGAGGAAGATGGTCTTCCCAAGTGCCACCAAATTCAAGAATGCATAGCCTCAGGAGATCTTCTAGTACCCTATTTACCCTTTCGGTTTGTCCATCCATCTGCGGGTGATAGGTCGTGCTCAAGTTCAGTCGTGTACCCATTGCTTCTTGTAGACTATTCAAAAACTGGCTAGTAAAAATCGGGTCACGATCACTAACTATACTAGAAGGAACTCCATGCAACCGTACTATCTCTCGAAGGTAAATATACACCAGCCATGATGCGGTCCTCTTGCTTTTCACTGGAATGAAGTGAGCACTTTTCGTGAGTCTATCAACTATGACCCATATGCTAGTATTTCCCTTCCGTGACCTAGGCGGTCCATCCACGAAATCCATCGAGATACTCTCCCATTTCCATTGCGGAACCTCCAAAGGATGTAATAGCCCACCAGGCTTCTTTGACTCAGCCTTTACTTGTTGGCACACCATGCACTTCGAGACGAACTATGCGACGTCCTTTTTCATTCCAGCCCAAAAGAAAATGTGCTTCATATCTCTGTACATCTTATCCCCTCCAGGATGTATGGTCATCTTCGAGTGAAGCGCCTCTTCAAGAACTTTCCTTACTAAGTCTCCCACTTGTGGGACATATAGCCTTCCATCGCGCCTTAGCCATCCCTTGTCATCTATGGCATGCCTACTGAGGTGACTTGGAGTCTCACCACTAATCAGCTTATCCATGATTTCGACTATCTGTGGGTCTTCCCTCTGTGAAGTCCCTACTTGATCTAGAAGTGTAGGTCTTAACTCAAGAGATGCTAACGTAGCAGTCAATGACTCAACAGCAGGTGTAAAATCAAAGGTTGCTATAAACTCAAGGCTTTTCCTTTCAACAAACAAGGGGCTCAAAGTCAACCTTTTTCTACTTAGTGCGTCTGCCACCACATTACCCTTGCCAGGGGTATAGGCTATATCGAAGTCATATGATGCCAAGAACTCCATCCACCGCTGTTGTCTCAGATTCAAATCTTTTTGTGAGAAGAGGTACTTAAGCGATTTATGGTCGGTATACAGCTCGAACCTCTCCCCTAGAAGATAATGGCGCCAAGCTTTAAGTGCAAAAACAATCGCGGCCAACTCCAAGTCATGCGTGGGATAGTTTTTCTCATGAACTTTAAGTTGTCTGCCCCCGTAGCATATTACTCTTCCTTCTTGCATTAGGACAGCGCCTAACCCCGTGCCGCACACATCTGTGTACACGGTAAACATCTTACCTCCATCGCGTAATGCCAAAACTGGAGCTGTGGTGAGGGCTCTCTTAAGTCTCTGAAAAGCAGCGTCACATTCTATGTCCCATGTAAAAGCTAGGTTCTTCTTTGTTAACTTAGTAAGAGGGGCTGAAATCTTAGCGAAGTCCTTAATGAACTTCCTGTAGTAGCCCGCCAAACCGAGAAAGCTCCTCACCTCCATTGCATTCTTAGGAATTTTCCAGTCCGGTACCACAACTACCTTTGCGGGGTCCACGGCTATGCCTTGCTTAGAAACTACATGTCCAAGGAACCGAACTTCCTTCCTCCAAAAATGGCATTTGGAGAACTTAGCCTTTAACTGGTGTGCTCTAAGTGTTTCCATGACTTCCCTAAGATGTCTAGCATGCTCTTCTTCATCTTTTGAGAAGATAAAAATATCAACCACGAAAACAACCATAAACTTGTTAAGGAACACCCGAAACTCCCTACTCATCAAATCAACAAAGTATGCGGGTGCATTCGTTAACCCAAACGGCATGACGAGCCATTCGAAGAACCCATCTGGATTCCTAAACGCAGTTTTGTCAATGTTATCCTCGGCCACTCTAAGCTGATGGAATCCTGTGGCTAGATCGAGTTGAGAGAAAACAGATGCTCCCACAAGCTGGTCTAACAAATCGTCGATTCTTGGTAATGGGTGCCTATTTTTCTTTGTTAGCTTGTTTAACCACGATAATCTACACATAGACGAAGCGGTCCATCCGCCTTAGTGGCGAATACCACCAGAGCACCCCATTCAGAAATGCTTCGCTTTATGAAATTTTTCTCAAGTAACCCATTAACTTGTTTACTGAGCTCTCTTCTTTCTCGCGGGGCCATGTGCCTAACGGGCAATGATACTGGCTTGCCATTATCAACAAGATAAATTAGGAAGTCTATCTCGCGTTTAGGAGGTAACCCCCTCACTTCATCGAAGACATCTGGATATTCTCGGACCACTCTTACAGATTGCAAATTATCGTCGGACGAGTCAAGGGATTCAAGATAACACAACATGACCGGACCCTTAGGGTTACAAGAAATTTCAAGGGTATTACCAAGGCAAGTCGTGAGCCTCACTACCCTTCGTTCACAATCAAGAATGGATCCATAATCGGACAGCCAATCCATACCTAGGATCAAACTGTATCCCATAAATCCGAGAACATAAGCATTACACGTGAATTCTATGCTTAAGATAGAGATCCTCAAATCCACACACATCATAGATAAATGGACAGAGCCCCCAATTGGATTTGAAACTATAATGGGATCCTCAACCAGGCTAGTACTTAGGTGCAGATTTTCAACAATATCAGAAGAAATAAAAGTATGCGATGCGCCAGAGTCAAATAAGGTTTGAACAGGAAAGTCAAAAATGTAAACAAAGCTTTCTACGGAAATATTACTACCTCGGTCAAGGGCTGGAGTGGTGTTGAGAGCATGCAACTGCCCTCCAGAAGTTCCTGCTCGCTGGGTCTACCCTTGCCCCTACCCTCGCTTCTTAGGGCAATCCTTGCTGATGTGTCCAGTTTTTCCACAATGAAAGCATTCACCCAACTTCCTCTTCTTCTTTCTACAGTCTTTAGCTAGATGTCCAGTAATACCAAAGAAGTTGCACTTCCTCGTCTCATGTGGTTTGTTGTTGCCCTTGTTATTCTTGCTATTCTTGTTGCTCCTCTTCTTGAAATCAGCTTTCTTATTCTGAGTCTCATTAGTCTTAACCTCCTTCTTGCTATTCTTGTCTTCCTCATGAAGTAGAGCCATATCCACCAAGCTTTCAAAAGTCACCCCATTGGTATATGAGATAGGGCCAAACTGTGTAGTGGCTCGTTCAATCCTCGAGCAAAGCATACAGCCTTTTTCTGGGCTGTGTTGACCAAATCCAAACCGAACCGAGCAAGCTGATTAAACTTATTCACGTACTCCCTAACAGACATGTCCCCTTGCTTGAGTGCTAGGAACCTTTCCATCTGAAGGTTCTCTTCTGCTGACGATAAGAATTTAAGCCTAAACAACTCTCTAAAGTCTGCCCAAGTCTCAATTGGCCTGGTAGCATTGGTGACTTTCCACCAAAATGCAGCTTCATCTTTCAACAACCATGCTGCTAACTGAACTTTCCTATGGTCCTCCATATCAAAGATAATAAACAAGTCCTCCATCTCCTTTATCCAGTTTCGTGCCTCAACAAAGGTTTCAATTACAACGAAGTTCTTGCCGCCCATTGCTTTAAAGTCTTTGCATACTTTGGCAAAGGCGGTACCAGGAGGAGGAGGAACCACGGCCACTGGGGGAGGAAGAGGAGGGATGTCTGTCGTGCCCGCGTCGTTGGCCCTGGCTTTTAAGTACCTTCGGAACCATCCGGGCATGGGTATTCCCTCAGGAAGGTTAAGATCAGCCATGCTGAAAAACGAAAAGAAAAAGATTCAAACGAGGAAACAAAGGAAAGTGCTAATGGATTTTTGGGGAATAGCCTTTTTAAACATAAAACTTTTCTTGAAAAATGCTTCTTTATAAATGGTTTTGAAAATAGTTTCAAAAGGTTTCTAAAACTTTTGCCCAGCCTGGTAACCTTCTGCTTTGATACCAAATGTAACACCCCTCCTCCGCTAGGGTCACTCACAAAGGGAATGCACTAGTTTTGGCGGAGTATTATCCAAGTAAACATACACAGAGATGTCACAAGGCAGAACATAAATAAAGCAGCGGTAGAAATTAAAAATCAACTTTTATTACTTTCAAGAAAAGAGTCAAAACACCATATATCCAAGGTACAAATTATTCCATTAGAGCAAATTCCAAATAAAGAAGCATAAACTTAAGATAACAAAAGTAAATTATTCCCCATAAATAGCAGAAGCAGCCATAGCATAGCCCAAGACCAAACTGTACATGAGCTGTCAGAAAGCAAGCTAAATCCAAGCTAAGAGCTAGTGTTTCCTCCCTGAGAACCTGAGGGGGGGGACGAAAGAAAAAGAGGCGAAAGAAAAAGGGTCAGTCATAAAAACTGGTAAGCCCTAGTGACTTTCAGTATGAAAACTAGTAAAGGTAACATGATATGTGAAAACTGGAATTAAACATAAGAATGATAACAGAACTGGTAGGATAATTAAGATAACAGGATAAGTCAAGTCTAGCATCGCATATTCAAGATTCGCTGCACCAACTGTACTAGTGTTCTAACCTATGTCAAGTATTAATCATGAAATGATCCCTTGGCCCAGTATCATGAAGTGACCCATTATGGGGTCCTACGGTACGATCTACTAATCGATCGGCTCCCTACAAGTCCTAGCTTGTCATGTTTCTGTGTCATACAGCCGTATCCTAAAATGTAGTTACCTGTGCTAGGCCCACCATAGGGTGTATCAAGCCCTATGGTGCCAACCATTGACACGAATCAAGCCCGCACAGTGTAAATCTACAGGTGCCCAATGCCTGCTTTTTCAATTCCGGACTACGTGCACGACCATAGCCCGCCAGAACCTACAATGGCGCACCTACTCACCCGTCGTTCTGGTCGCTTACAATCAGCCAAGTAATCGTGCCCCACCCTACCTAGTCCCAGGGTATCGTGATACATCTAAGTGGGTTACTGCTGAAAAGGACAGCATAACTTGGGTTTCTAATGGGTTAAGTGTTGTCATTCAAATTCGTGACTTAACCCTATCCAAATCATGTATCAAGTTGGTTAAGTGTGTTCAAGCGGTTCATGACTTAACCCTATCAAATCATCGTGTCAAGGTTGTTAAGTATATTCAAGTGGTTCATGACTTAACCCTATCAAATCATCGTGTCAAGTTGGTTAAGTATATTCAAGTGGTTCATGACTTAACCCTATCATGTGGCATTAATTCATTAATGCACCCCAAGCTCTCACATTAGACTGATTGTTGTGGTCACTGGATTTGCCGGGCGGTTCCGGGCAGATTTACACTACAACACAGTCTAACCTCGGGTTTTTCGTGCGATATGACCAACTACCCACATTGGATCCTATAGTTTGCAGTCACTGGATTTGCCGGGCGGTTCCGGGCAGATTTACACTGCAAACCCAACCCAACCTCGAGTTCGCCATTTTCAAGTTTATCTAATTGTCATGCCCACGTTCAAGTTTTCATGTCAAAATTCATGTCGAGTTTTCATGTCAGGTTTCATGTCAAATCATGTCAAGTTCATGTCCATATCCAGGTTCAAGTTATAATAACGTTCATGTTCAAAACCAATTCATGTTTTACCTAGTCTACCCAAATCGTATTCCCATCGTACGTAAGCTCGAATAGATACAAATAAATCTAATTAGGGAATAGCATAAAAAAGGACGGGTATAAGGTGGAAAAAGTGATTACTAGCATAGCATGGTATGACTTGAGATAAATGATTATAACATTACTAGCATATGGAATATTGCCCTCAAACATAAGGATTCCAAATCTAGCCAAATAAGGTACTAGTCAAGATAACAGTTGTCATAAGGTGATAGTATAGTCATAGTAACGATTGACATTAGGTGATAGTCATAAACTAGTGACTAATAGCAGATTCAACATGATAATATGAGGGGTTTTCTTTTTTTGATTTACAACATGAATAGGCCCCAAATCAATGTCATAGTAATATACCCAAAAGTTAAGATCCAAGGTGAATAAGAATGGATGTAAAACAGTCATCATACATAGGTCCAATTTCAATTTACATCATATCCATATCACATTTACAGTTTAAATCTAAAAATAACTGGGGCTTACAGATCGTGGTTCGAGAGTTAGAAAAAGAGAGTTGATGTTGAATCTTTATATGCTTAGTCAAGTCCTAATAGAAATCCCCAAATCAGCAATTCCCTTAACGCAGTCTCAACGTAGAAAAAGCCTCCCCTTTCTCAAACTTTTCAACCAGAATTAGAGCAGCATAAGGTCAGAAAGAATTTTGTGTAGAGTGACTAGTGTTAGGGGCTGTATTTATAGGGTCAGGTCAACGAATGTGGACAAAAATGAGGCCAGAAACATCAAAGTGAATCCAGCTTCAAAAATGGGCTCGGGCACCAGGTCGACCCCCAGGTCGACACTATGGTCGACCAGGTCCTGGGTAGGTCGACTACATAGTCAACCCCCAGGTCGACCTGGTCCTGGGCAGGAAATTTCCCGCCCAGTCCATTCTGAGGTTTGAATTTCGAATTTTAAATTCGAATTGAATTGTTTTGAACTTGAAAACTTCTGAAAACTTCGAAAGGTCATAACTTGGTCATACGGACTCCGATTTTCGAAAACTCGGACTCGTTTCCAAGTAGAATTTCGAGACGAACGTAATGGTAGAACACGTTTCCCTTGATTCTTATTTTAAAAATTAATACTGCCTTGATTTACGGTTATTACACGTTATGAAAACAAGGGTTGTTACAGGTATCCAGTTTATTCGTGTCATGATGCTTTTATCTATTTACATGCTGAAAGTCACTGGACTTACTAGGCTTTATGTCTGACCCATTTTCTTTCACCTTCTTTTCTTTCGTTCTCCCCCCCCCCTCCAGGTTCACAGGGAGGGAATATCACCACTTAGCTCTGTTTTCTTTCTAAGCTCGAAGGTAGTTGATGTGTTGCTTTGGACTCTCTTTTCCACTGCCATGGCTGGATCATGCTTTATTGGGGAATATCATTGTCATTTTATGCTTCTTTATATTTAAACAAGGTAGATGCTTTGTTGTAATGGGAAAACAATCTTTGTACAAGCAGCTTTACCAAGTTGTTGTTTTATCAATGAAGTATAGTTTTTCCGATGTTTAAAATTTTGTCTGTTTTGTAATTTATCTGTTCTATACACTTATGATGCTCTACTGAAGTTAATGCATTCCCTTTGTAAGTGACCTTAACGGAGGTGGGGTGTTACACGTGGTATCAGGGATGAAGGTTACCAGAACAGATAAAGGATTTTGAAACCCATTTTCAAAAGCATATTTATAAAGATGTATTTTCTAAGACTTGTTTTAAAGAAGCGTTTTTCAAGAGAAAAGTATTGTTTTTAAAAGGCATATTCCCCAAAGCCATATGCATTATCTTTCGATTCTCTAATTGAATCTCTTCTTCCTTTCTTTTCGCCATAGTTTCGTAGGCATACGATACAAGTCGGGGGCGAAGTAGTGCCCAACCTCCATCTATAGCTGCAGTAGTTTCACCTGCGGCTAATCTTCTTTCAAGCTTTGTAGGTTGTCGTGCGATGGAGGTAGTTTCGAGAAACTTGTTAACAAGCTACACAGGGATAGTAAGGATAAGAAGCTTGTCGATATGGCTTAATCCACCAGAAGGAGAAAGGTGAAAAGAAAGAGGCCAAAGTGGAAGAGTCACAAACAAGGATTGGAATATAAGAAGAATTGAAAATTAATAGATTCCACGACAAGAGGAAGTGTCTTTTCTGTGGTATAACGGGTCATTTAATTGTAGGAAGAAGAAGACAGGTGGTTGTTTTTAGTATGATGAAGAATGGCATCTTATCAAGTATTGCCTGAAGGAAAAGGACAAGGAGCAAAGGACATAATCTTCTTGAGGGCAATTGCATGCTCTCTTCTAGTATACCTAAAGAGGTAGGAACGTTTCTGTTGATAGTTTAGTTTTTCTTTTCAATCATCCTGTGAGAACTTTGTTCGATTCTAGCGCTTCACCTTCTTTTCTATCTGCTTCCATAGTTGAGTCTCTGCACCTTAGTACATGTATAGTAGAGGATCCCATTATTGTATCAAATCCAATAAGATGGTTCGGCTCATTCATCTATGATTTGTTTGGATTTGGGAATATCTATACTAAGCGTTGACTTTAGATGTAATGATTACGTTTTTGGTTTCATGGGCTATGGGTTGATTCTAGGATTGGATTGGTTATCCAGTAATGGTGCCATTCTCAATTGTGGAAGGAGGGTAGTTAGACTTTTGACTCACCTCGGTAATACCCTCAAAATCTCATGTAACCTAAGGGTTCTATCATGCTTAGTTACCTAGAATCTCTTTATACATCTGTTGATAATTTGCAATTTGTTTAAGTAGTCCATGAGTATCCCGATGTCTTTGATGAAGTAAAGGGTTTACCCCTAAAACGTGAAATAGATTTATGCATATACTTAGTTGATAACACCAACCCAGTTGCATTACCCGTACGACACATGACTCCTAGGGAGAGGAAGGAGGTCAGTAAGCAAGTTAAAGAGTTGCTTGAGAAGGGGTTTACTTAGCGAAGTATTTTTGAATGGGGTGCTCCAGTAGTGTTCGCTACTAAGGCGGATGGTCCACTTCGCTTATGCGTGGATTTTAGAGAATTAAACAAGCTGACCCCTGACGGTTTATTTGAGTAGCTCATCATGCCTTTCGGTTTGATGAATGCACCCGCTTATTTTGTTGACTTGATGAGTAGGGTGTTTATGGAGTTCCTTAATAATTTTTAGTAGTCTTCGTGCATGATATCTTGATTTTCTCAAAGAACGAGGGAGAATATGCTTTGCATTTAAGAGAAGTCAGGGATAAACTTAGAGCACATCAACTTAAGCGCGATGTTCTCCAAAATATCATTTTGGGAGAGAAGAAATAATGTTTTAGGACATGTGGCGTCCAAAGAAGGGTTAGCAGTAGATCCCGCAAAAGTAGTTGCGGTGCAAGACTGAAATGTCCATTGGAATGCAACAAAAGTAGGAAGCTTTCTTGGACTAGCGGGCTAATATAGGAAGTTCATTAAGGGCTTTGCGAAGATATTAGACCCACTTACTGGATTAATGAAGAAGAATCTAACCTTTGCTCGAGATATTTATTTTGATGTCTCTTTCCAAAGATCGAAGAGGGCTCTTACAACGGCCCCAGTTTTTACTTTTATGGCAGAAAAGGTTTACAGTATACACGGATGCATGTGGCACAAGACTAGGAGCCATTTTTATGTGAAAAGAAGGGTAAGGTCATAGCGGATGCCTTAAGAAGAAAAAAGGTTGACTTCAAGTTCTCTTTATGTGAAAAGGAAAAGTTCAGAATACATATCAACCTTTGATTTTAAAACCTTCGGTTAAGTTAGTAGTTGGCATCTCTAGGAGTAAGACCTACACTTTTGGATCAAATAGGAACTTCACAAAAAAAAGACTCTCAGATAGTTGACGCGATGGATACGTTAAGTAGACAAGAGACCTCTAATCACCTTAATAAATACACTTGGTAACATGGTTAGCATCTGTTTATTTTCAAGAGATAGTTCTTCTACATGGAATACCCTCTAGTGAATTTTGAAGACCGTTTGAGGAAATGTTAGCATGACACAGCAGAAGTTGTAGTCCCGAATTTACTAGAAGGAGAAGAGGTAGAACAAGAGGCGACAGTGTAATGGGTTCCAACTCATATTTTGGAAACAGAAATTAAGAAGCAATGCAATTGTTAAGTTAAGACAGTCAGAGCACAATGGGGTAAAGCTCAAGAAGATGAGACTTAGAAGGCTGACGACTAGATATGCGCATCATACCCTTTTTGAGGGTATATCCTTGACTCTCTTTTTTTTGTAAAGTTTATTTGCATACTAGTCTTTATCTTTTAAGAATATCCTCTCGGTCCTATCCTCGATCCTTAGGTAGAATCCATTGGATGTAAACATGTGTTTGAGACATGTTATGTTTGGTGGATGCAAGTGGATGTAAGTGTTTGCTAGTGGTTGCTCATGGATGCATATACACACACTAGGCACTAGATCTGTTCCGTCACTTCCATACTGCATATACAAGAGTGGATTTTTATATATATGGATTTAAACTTGATGTGTTATCATATGGATGTTGCATTTGAATGTATGGTTGTGCACTCATATAGAAATGATATGTATCAATAGGGTTCTTTTGCATACATAATGTATGCATGACACTATCATGAATTACATTAAGGAGGTCAACTGAATCAGTAGACCGGCTGATTTTGCATTTAGGTAAGGACATATACACACACTATGCATATGTTCATGAAAAATATTAGAAACCTTTTTAAGGACAATGGATGCCTATGATTGAATGGTTGAGAGATGGATGTTGGATGGTGGGATATACATTCTTCTTGACTTAAAGATTTTGGGGACAAAACCCTTTAAGTAGGGGGGAATGTAACACCGCATAATTTTAAAATGGGACATAAGAGAAAATTGAAAAATAATTAATTATTAAAAGAAACTTAAGTGAAATGGGTTACGCCATTGTGTTCGTTTCGGAATTCTGCTTGAGATAGAGTCCGAGTTTGCGTAAAACAGATACCGTATGAAGGAGAAATGGACGAACGAAGTTAGTTAGAAAAACTGAAAATAAGCCAGAATTCACTGGCGCACTTGTGAAGTGCACCAGTACAAAATTGCACTGGCGTACCTACCAAGTGCGCCCATATCGAGGGCTGTCCAGCACAACAATCTGGAGTGTTCTGTGACGACGTGTCTTGTTCTGATTTGCTCATGACCTGTCTTCGAGCTGTGTGGCACTGGTGACTCCTATGTTAATCTAAAGGCTAGAATTAATCCTAGACATCTATATATACGTAACTAAACCAAGCCCTATCCTCATAACCCTAAAACTATGGTGCCGTCATGTTGTTCGTCTACAAGCTAGCCTAGCCTCCATCATCTTCTCCAAACTAGAGAATCAAATTCAAACTAGGAATCAATTAGAAGAACTAGAGAATCAAACGTCTACTTCAAAGGATAGCTTTTCAAATTTTCAGAAATCTGATCCCAGAAATCAAGATCTGTCCTTTCTCTATAAGTACAGTTATTGTTTAGATGTGAACACCTTATAAGAAATCATGACAGTAATACTAGTTCTAGAACTATGCCTAATTCTATTCGTGCCTATCCTTTTGTCAATTCTGAATAGCCTATGCCTATGAGACTATTGTGATTGATGTAATGACACCTATCATGCCTATGAGACTATTGTGATTGACATAATGAAACCTAACATGCCTATGAGACTGTTGGATTGACAAAATGGAACCTATCATGCCTATGGGACTATTGTGATTGATTTATCATGTTGTACATCCTATGCCTATGAGACTATTGGACTGACACAATTGAACCTACCATGTTGTATATGCAAATTACATGATAAGCTATGTTCATACATGCTTACATGTTTAGATCCAAGCTAGTACCCATGTTTAAGATCTATATAAGTTCATGCTTATACAATTAGATCTATGCTAGTTCGCATGTTAATTGGATCTAATTTAAATGTAAGATCACGTTTATGAGCTTAATTAAGTTTATGTCATTCTATCCCAAATTTATACTACGCATGTTGATCTATATTGTTTATGCCTATTGGAACGTTACATGTCCCTTTCTTTTCCCTTTTGTTTATAAGTTAGGCTAATTTGCGAGTCTAACGTTCTATGTGAATTATGCGATCGAATAACGGGGGAGACGTTGGGGAAAAATATTAAACTACATGCTATTGGCATATATTGGCTCATAATCATGTAAATGATTAGTAGCATGAAATGGTAGAATTTGTATACCTAGAATTATGGACATAATTTAGAGGGTAAATGGGGCATGACTTGAATTGACAACACGTGTGGATAATTTACATATGAAAATAAATTGTAAATATGTAAATTAATTAAAAGATGAATATGCCTAACCCGAGGTTAGATTGAGTTATGGTATAAGACTTCCCTAAACTGCCTGGCACATCCAGTAACCGTAACAATATAGATCTAATGTGAGAGTTTAGCGCATTAAGCCCAAAAACCCGAGGTTAGATTAAGTTGCGGTGTAAGACTGCCTGGAACCGCCCGGCACATCCAGCGACCACAACAATATAGGTCTGATGTGAGAGGTTGGTGCTTTAATGAATGAATTAAAGCTATGAAACAAATAGGCTAAGAATGGTAGGGTTAAGTTATTTAACGCAACACTTAACCAATGTAACATGACAAGTGGTAGGGTTAAGTTAACACAAGAGGGCAAAACTTAACCAATATAACATGATGTGTGATAGGGTTAAGTGACACAAGAAGGAAACACTTAACCAATGTAACATGACAAGTGCGTGGGTTAAGTTAACTCGATTGGATTGATGACTCATAACCAATATAACACGATGAACGAGTGGGGTTAAGTTAAAGGGAAACACTTAACTAATATAACATGATAAAGGAATGGGGTTAAGTTAATGGGAAACACTTAACCAATATAGTATGATGAGTGAACATGGTTAAGTTAATAGAAAACACTTAACCAATTACAACATGATTGAATGAGAAGGGTTAATTTACTAAGAAACGCTTAACCAACATGACATGACGTATGGATGGTTTAAGTTAACTTGAGTGGATGGATAACACTTATCCAATTTTTGGGGTATACGAATAGACCCTAGGAAAACCGAGTAATGGAGACCCATTTCAGCAGCAACCTACATAGATGTATCACTGTACCCTGAACTAGGCAGGGTGGGGCATGATTACTAGGCTGATTATAAGCGGTCAAAATAGCGGCAGGGGGTGCAGCAGTGTAGTTCCGATGGAGTATGGGCGTGCACGTGCTCCGGAGTGCACAAGTAGGCATTGGGCATCTGTAATGTACATTGTGCATCTATAATTTGTGTCGGATCGCTATCATAGGGATTGATACACCTTATGGTGGGACCAGCATAGGGTATCTACCCGCAAGAGAGGGCCGATTGACACAGACACAAGGCAAAATTAATACAAGTAGGGAGTCGATCAATAGGGTAGTTAGGGTACATCTAACATCTTCATGGCAATTAGGCGGATCGAAGTAAGATCCTCATGCTAGATGTACACCTACAGGCTACCACAATTGCGGGGTTGGGATCACCTTATTTCATAACACAGGATACTAGTTGGGACACTAGTAGGGGATACAGATCCTTTTTCATAGGATACTAGTTGAGACACTAGTAGGTAATACGAATCGTTCTATAAAAGACACTGATTGGGATGCTAGTTGGGGGGTGCAGAGAAAATAGGAATTTAGAGAAAGAACCGAAGCACATTCAGTGTATCTTACCTTGTCATATCTAATGATCATCATTTGTTGTCTTGCTATGCTTATCATCATGGTTATATCTGGTATCCAATTTATTCATGTTATGATGCTTTTATCTATTTACATACTGAAAGTCACTGGACTTACCAGGCTTTATGTCTGACCCGTTTTCTCGCCTTCTTTTCTTCCATCCCCCCCCCCCCCCAGGTTCACAGGGAGGGAATATCACCACTTAGCTCAGTTTTCTTTCCAAGCTCGAATTTAGTCGATGTATTTCTTTGGACTCTCTTTTCCACTACTATGGCTAGCTCATGCTTTAGCGAGGAATATCATTGTCATTTTGTGCTTCTTTATTTTTAAACAAGGTAGATGCTTTGTTGTAATAGGAAAATAATCTTTGTACAAGTGGTTTTACCAAGCTGCTGTTTTTTCAATGAAGTAAAGTTTTATTTGTTTTCCACTATTTAAAATTTTGTCTGTTTTGTAATTTATCTGTTCTATACACTCATGACGCTCCACTGAGGTTAATGCATTCCCTTTGTGAGTGACCTTAACGGAGGTGGGGTGTTACAGAAGCCATTCCATGGAACTTAGACATTTGTGGAGCCAAAGAACTGGCTCAAGGAGACCGAGGATTTGTTTGTAATCTTTGAAGTAGAGGATCGAAGGAAGATTCAGTTAGCTGCTTGGCTACTAAAGGATGAAGCTACAATTTTGTTGGGAGGTAACCCAAGCAGGCCGTCCGGTGGATACTTGTGATGACTTTAGACAGAGGGTTGAGATGAAATTTCTTTCCCAAGCTGAAAAGAGCATGTAGATGGAGTGGTTCTTAGCACTCAAATAAGGGAACTTGACTATTAGAGAATATGTGAACAAATTCAACCAACTGTCCAGATTCGGATTAGAGCTGGTAGACACTCCCATAAGAAGGCTTTGTGGTTTGTTAAAGTGCTAGATGAACCCGTTCATGGGTTAGCCATGTCCCATATTCCAATGGAAGCAACCTTTGAAAGACTTGTTGATAAGGCCTTGATGTATGAGGAAGAGAAGGGAGAAAAGAAGGAGATTAAAGCGGAGGAAACAATGCAAAATAAGAAGATATTGTCTAAGAAAGGACAACAACAGCAGCAATAGAAGAAAAGTGGAAAGAAATGTAAGGGTAAGGATAAAAGCAAGTGTCACAGTTGTGGGGGTGAGGCTCACTTGGCAAAAGACTCTATAGAAAGGAAGAATTCTTGCTTCAATCGTGGAGAAGTCGGACACTTTGCTAGGAAGTGCCCAAAGAAACAGGGACAAGGTCAATGGGGAGGAACTTCTGGAGGCCAGTGCATGCTCTCGCGATCAGTGCTCCTAACAGATGAAGAAAAGTTTCTGTAGAAGGTTTAATTTCTCTTTCAAATCATCCTGTTAGAACACTTTCTGATTCTGGTGCTTCACATTCATTTATATCTAGTTCTATGGTTGAATCTTTACACTTAAATACTAGTATTGTAGTGGATCTCGTAGTTGTCTCAAACCCCATTGGTAGTTCAACTCATTTATCTATGATTTGTCGAGGTTTGAGAATATCTGTATTACTCGTCGAATTTGAATGTGACGCATATGTGCTAGGTTCATGGGCTATGGGTTGATTCTAGGGATGGATTGGCTAACCACGTATGGTGCCATTCTAGATTGTGATAGGAGGGTTGTTAGACTTCTGATTTGCCATAGGAGGACCCTTGAGATTTCTTGTGACCCCCAAGGGTTAGTTATGCTTAGCTTTCTAGAGTCTCTTGATGCATCTATAGATGATTTGAAATCAGTTCTAGTATTCCGAGATTATTCGGATGTTTTTGATAAGGTACGTGGTTTACCTCCAAGACGCGAGATCGATTATCGTATATATCTGGTGGACAATGCAAAACCAGTTGCATTACCAGTGCATCATATGGCTCCGAGGAAAAGGAGGGAGTTGAGTAAGCAACTATGGGAGCTACTCGAGAAAGTATTTATCAGATGAAGCATATCTGAATGGGGTGCTCCAGTTGTATTCGCAACTAAGCTGGATGGTTCGCTTCGTTTGTGTGTGGACCGCAGAGAGTTGAACAAACTGACAAAGAAGAATGGGCACCCATTTCCGAGGATAGACGACTTGTTTGACCAGCTTGTTGGTACCTCGGTATTCTCTCAGTTAGACTTGGCCATGGGATTTCATCAGTTGAGGGCAGCTAAGGAGATAATAGACAAGACTGCATTTTGGACTCCGGATGGTTTCTTTGAATGGCTAGTTATGCCTTTTGGGCTGACAAATGAACCCGCCTTTTTTGCCGATCTGTTGAGTAGGGTGTTTCGAGAGTTTCTAAATAAATTTGTAGTACTCTTTGTGTTGAAAGTTTAATCTTCTCCAAAAGAAAAGAAGAGCATGCCCAACATTTGAGAGAAGTTTTGAAAACTCTCCATCGGCATCAGCTTATGGCAAAGTTCTCCAAATGTCATTTTTTGTAGAAAAGAGGTGAGATTCTTTGGGAATGTAGTCTTCGAAGAAGGGATAGCTGTAACAACCCGGAAAATCAGAACCAATTTAATTTTTTTATTTTGGCCATTTTACTGAATTTTAAATAGTTAAACTAATTCATTTTAAATAATAACGATTAAAATTTATTTAAATCGAAGTTAGATCGAATATATTTATTTTAATTATAAAAGGAGTTAGAAATAGCGCGGTAGTTTGAAAATTTAAATTTGAACTTTGACTGAACGTACAAGATTCAAAATAAATCGGATTTCAGTAAAACCAGAAATATTTAAATCTGTTTAAAAATATCTTTCCAACGAATCTGAAAAATTGAAATTTCATAGCGGGAATAAAAAGTTAAGGCCAGTTGAATATTCAGAAAAGGAGCTATGGAATTTAATATAATATATAGCCCTTATGAATAACCATTTTACAAACGACCTCCGTTTTCGACAAAACCACTTTGGTTGGATCTAGAATGTTAAATTATTACAAGATTCCAATTTTCATAATTTTTGGAATTAATATGTGAGTGTGGTAAATCAAAACGTGTTTTGTCAATTTCAGTCAATTTCGATCAACCAGAAAATGGCCATTTTTCAAACAGTATCCAAATTCGACAAAATTAATTTTGTTAGGACCGTAATGTCAAAACATAGCTAGATTTGTTTTTCGAAAATTTATAGAGTCATTATGTGGCCCCGGTAAGTTAAAATGTACGATCAAATTAAATAATTAAATGATTTATATTTTAATTTAAAGAAAAATGTGCAGAAACGATCAAATGTACTAATGAGACCTATGCCATTGTGTTCGAAATGGGGGTACTTTGCTAGGGGCAATAGTCGCTGGGCTTTATTGGGACCTGGTACGAGTTAACGGGCCTTTTTGCAAATTAGAGAATTAAATAATTAAAATAGTATTAAACAAATCATTTCAAAACCCTAGTCATCCACTACAGCCGCCACCCTATTTCTTCAATGGCCATGAACACCCAAAACTTCACCCACTAAGATCACTCAATCCTTTCTATTAAACCATTCCATCCTTAAGACATTATCGAAGAAGGAGGAGAGCTCTTCAGATCCATACGGATCTCAGCACCCATCGTGGAGTGTCCAGCTCGAACTGTTGTATATGACGTAGTTGTATACACAATTATATGATTTCTATTTGATGATAATAAACAAATAAATATTATTTTAAGTGTGTTTGTTACTGTACTGTTCTATATTTACATCACTAACAGGAATATAATATTTATATTTAAATAAAATACGACTGTAAAGAAATTCAAATATTCAGAGTATTTTATTTAAATAGAATATTTTATTTAAATATCTAAACAGTACAATTTTTATACTCCACTATTGGAATATGTACACATTTCAATTCACTTTTATTTTCATACACAATTCCTCACACTCAGTCAGTCACATATTCCTCTATATAGAGACTCAAATACAGACACTTTGATTGTTACACACTGTAATGACCCGCATTTTCAGCTGTCGAATAATTAATTAATTTAATTATTTAAATAAGGATTTAGAGGTTTAAATAGTGGTTTAATTAAATTATAGTGGTTATTTTATTAAATTAAATAATAGAATAATATATTTAATTCTTAAATAATAAAAAATATTGGAAATTACAATATTCTGTGAACTGGGTCATCCCTAAGATTTAATTCAGTTTAGGGTTGAAATATATTAGCGAATATATTTAAATAACGACCGTTTGAATGTAGAATTATATTATAATTAAAATCAAGCTCGAAATGGCGCTGCAGTTCGTAAATTCGCGATTCGAACTTCAACTGAATGTACGGGGTTCGTTTTAAATGGGATATCTGTGAAAAAAGAAACGTGTGGAGCTGGTGGAGTATATTTTTCTAGTGGAAGAGAAAAATGGGGATTTCGTCGTGTAGATTTTGATTTATGTCCAAATAAAATTTTAGAAAAGTCGCTGTGGAATTCCTTTATAGTTTATAAAGGAATTATTTATATTTTAAAAAGGAATTTCAATATAAATCGAATATCGGGTTGAGATTTGAAATATCGAGTTAGAAATTCATATAAGATTTTTCTGAAGCTGTATGGTACTCCATTGTGAATATATACGATAATATTTATTTATAAATATTAAATTTAATTATTTTTAAATATATTTATATATTTAAAAGGGCTATTTAGAGCTTTAAAAATAGCCAGTTTTGCAAACGAACTTAGAATTCGATGAAACTAATTTTGTTGGATCCGCAATGTTAAATTATTGCTAGATTTCATTTTCCGTGATTTTTGAAGTCACTATGTGGCCGTACCGATTTTTAATGTGAAATACAGTCGATAAATTGACCTTTAAAAATACGCTGTGTGAGCAAACGGAGTCGGAATTCGACGAAACTAGTTTCGTTGGGATCGTGATGTCGAACAGCAGCTGCATGTCAATTTTCATGATTTTTTGGTATTATATATGGTCGTACGAATTTTTAAAGACGATTACAAACAAGCGTTGTAATTAAAATGAATATAATAATTGGATATTAAAATATCTAAATCTACTATAAATAGGGCTTAACATCTTTTAAACCTAGAAAAATCCTTGGACGATCAATTGTTTTCTTCAGCCGCCACCAGTTCAATAAAAATGTGGAAAAGGGATTGTTTATGAAATCATATAAATTAAAAGGAAATCACATAACTCATATATTTAGGTTCCTGAAGTTATAAGCTTCATTCTGGTGAGAGTTTTAGTGTGTGAGATCATCATTTGGGTTCCACGTTTCCAGTCAGTGAACTAGGGTTCGGGTACTGGAGAAATAGGTGCAGTAATTTGTGTTTTTGAGTTCGATTTGGCGATAATTGCAAGGAGGCGCACAGATGGGAAGGATTTGGGTGGGTTCCGTGAGATTAAGTGACGCACATCACTGTAGTGGTGCAGTTTAGGGTGCGATGTCGGAGATTGAAGGAGGAGCTCGAGTTCTTCAACCTGAGTATGGAAGGGTGCGGTTTTGAACAGGGATCATTTTGGTTATTTTAGTTCATTTTCTGGCGGAGTGTGGAGGGAATGGTGTTCATGAGAAGTTCGGTGATGGACTTCAGGGAGCAGCTCACGATTTATGCTTTGGGGAAGACGGGTTGACAAGGGAGGCTGGTCTTGTCAGTTCAAATAGGGTATGGGCTTTTTTATTTTAAGGGTGAGGCCCATTATATAAGTTAAGTTATTTTTAATTAAAAAAGTGTATTTACTTTACAATATTATATCTGGGTCATACGTTAACAGAATTGAACAAAACAAGATCCTTGGGATCGTATGGACGGACACTACCAAATGGAACTGACGGGGAGTGAATCGAAGATCATTACAATTTATTGCAAATTAAATTGTCCATCTGAATCAAAGACAGTAAATCATTTTTAATGATAACAGGCCAATGTGAATAAATCTCACCAACTCTAAACAGTTCTATTTTTATAACGTATATTTAGAACTGATAAATAATGACTTTTTACTGTGTGTTGACTGTTTGATTGAACTGCTAGTCAGTTACTGGAAATTTTATATATATATATATATATATATTATGTTAACAGGTTATTTCACATTTAACTAAAGGTGATGTTGATTATATTGTGTAACATCTGTGGATGCAGGGAAACAGGTTGGAGGGACCCAACTGGGTTCCTCAATATTTATAATACTGTTTTGTTCATATATTGTGTATATGATGTGATATAATATGTGATTGATTTTAATGACACTGTTCTTATTAATTGGTACTGTTCAATACCAAGGAAATATTGAAATAAATTATTATATAAAATCGGAAGATTTTATATAGAAGGAAGATTTCAAACTGTGTATTGAAATAGGATATTTATAAAATCAAAGGATTTTATAAAAAGGAATTCAATAAAGAAAATATTTATAAAATAAAAGAATTTTATAAAAAGGATTATTTACTTAGGAAGTGGATAAAGGTATAAAAGGATATTTACGTAGAGAGTAAATAGAATAGAAAAAAAGAAATGGTTGGAAAATAAAAGGGATTACTTATGAAATCAATGGATTTTATATAGTAAAGGAAAGGGATTTTATAAGAAGGAAATTTATTTATAAAAAATCAAAAAGGGGTTTTAAAAAGAGAAAACATTTGTAAACATTTACAAATGAAATCGAAAAAGAAATGTTTGTTAAACAAACATAATTAAAAAGAATTATTTATTTAGAAAATAAATAAAGATTTAAAGGAGATATTTTTTTTAGAAAATAAATAAAGTGTAAAAGGAAATATTTATTTGCTAAATAAATAGGAAAGATAAAAGAAATATTTATTTGTTAAATAAATAGATTTGGAAAGGAAATAGTTATTTGTTAAGTAAACAAATAGAAAAGGAATTAATCAAAGAGTTAATTCAAAAGGAATTAATCAAAGAGTTAATTCAAATGGAGTTAATTGAGCTAGAATTTATCAATTAGAGTTAATTGAGTTAGAGTTAATGGAAATGAGTTAACCAGTTTGAGTTAATCAAAATTGAGTTAATCGAATATTAGTGATTCGAATAAAGTTAAAAGGAGTTATCGAATATTAGTTATTCGAATAAGAGTAAAATAGAGTTATCGAATATTAGTTATTCGAATAGAGTTAAATGGAGTTATAAGGAGTTATCGAATATTAATTATTCGAACCGAGTTAAAAGGCATTATCGACTTAGTTATTCGAAAGGAGTTAATCGAATATAGTTTATTCGAATAGAATTAAAGGAGATAATCGAATATTAGTTATTCGAATAGAGTTAAATGGAGTTATAAGGAGTTATCGAATATTAGTTATTCGAATCGAGTTAAAAGGAGTTATTGAATTAGTTACTCAAAAGGAGTTAATCGAATATAGTTTATTCGAATAGAATTAAAGGAGTTAATTGAATATTAGTTTTTCGAATAGAGTTAAATGGAGTTATAAGGAGTTATCGAATATTAGTTATTCGAATCGAGTTAAAAGGAGTTATCGAATTAGTTATTCGAAAGGAGTTAACCGAATATAGTTTATTCGAATAGAATTAAAGGAGTTAATCGAATATAGTTTATTCGAATAGAATTAAAGGAGTTAATCGAATATAGTGTATTCGAATAGAATCAAAGGAGTTAATCGAATATAGTTTATTCTAATAGAATTAAAGGAGTTAATCAAATATAGTTTATTCGAATAGAATTAAAGGAGATAATCGAATATAGTTTATTCGAATAGAATTAATGGAGTTAATCGAATATAATTTATTCGAATAGAATTAAAGGAGTTAACCGAATATAGTTTATTCGAATAAAATTAAAGGAGTTAATCGAATATAGTATATTCGAATAGAGTTAAACGAGTTATCGAATATAGTTTATTCGAAAGGAGTTAAGTGAAAAGAGTAAATCGATTAGAGTTAAATCAAATAGAGTTAATCCAATACATTTAATCCAATAGAGTAAATTGCTAAGAGTTAATTAAATAGAGTTAGTCGAATATAGTTTATTTAAATAAAGGAGTTATCGAATCTAGTTATTCGTAAGAGAGATTATCAAATATAGTTATTCGAAGGGAGGAGTTATCGAATAGAGATATTTCAAAAGTAGGGATTATAACGTTATCGTTATAACCAATGTTTTCGATAAAGAAGTGGATTCATAAATTGAATCCGAGAGAGACATAAGGAAGTTGTTAAAAGTTTAAAAGATAAACTTGGACCATTTCGAAGTTAAAACGTTGTTCCGTTAAGGTATGAGAGGTAATTATACCCCAACTTGATTGAATTCCTTCTTAACTAAGGAATGGTAAGGTTTGATCGTGAAGGAGTTTTGGAAATGTTTCCCAAAAAAGAATCAGAAATATTTTCTGATAATATAAAATAATAATTTAGAATATATGGAAACAGGAGATAAGTAAATTAATGAACTAAAGAGATAAATGTTAAATGATGATTGATCGATTTACTTTCCAATTGGAATTAATATCGTTGTTTGCACACTTGTTTTTCTTTGGTAGTTAACTCACCGACTATAGAAGTTTTTGATCATTTTAACGTTGTTAATATGGAGAGACCGGTTGGATTATTATCCGAAGAACCACTCCGTATTGGCATAAGTGTTGCGAATCATATATGCCAAAGATAATTCAAGACGGGATAAAGTGCAAGGGCTGTTGTATAAATCTTAGGTAAAGATTGCCTAAGATGGATGTACTAATAGTGCCTTCGGTTTGTCCAGTCCCAGGACAACCTGTATGGAATAATGTCTGACAGAGTATATTTAATAAATCGCGTAAGTTGATCTCTTCAAACGTATTTACGTTCGGTGGCGGAGGAATTCGTTTCTCTTAACTGTATACCCATGGTATTTTTAGGGAAATCAATTTGTGATTCGGCGGGTATGACGATGTGACATTCAAAGTGAATAAATGTGTGATCTGTCAGAGATAAGCCTGGCCTCTAGCCTCACATCCGGAAATGAAAAAAATCGGGCAGGCAGCATGGCTATGTAGGTCGCACCGATTAGGGTGTATAATCACCTGATCTAGAGTTTCATTTACTTCTAAAAATATATTGTCGATGCTGTCCCATTGGGGAAACGGTTGCTGATCCCAACCGTTGGTGATATACATTCGATACACTCAAGCGAAATGAGTGGTCGGTCGTGTGTGGCTGGGTTGCAAGATGTTCTTGTTGAACCCAGTGTATTCCTCTCTAGAGGTACACTAGCGAAAGGTGGTTCCATACCTTGTCATAGTTGGAAATCCATTATCCAATACGTGCTTGCGGTTTTGATTGTATACTATATATGTAGAATGTGAGATGAAAGCGTACTGCTAGATGATTATTATATTGTGGTTGATGGACATTAGTATAATATCAAAAGGTTTTTGATATAAAGATTTATCGTTACTTTCAAAATGATTTGAAAGTTGAATCAAACTGATTTGGATTCTCATAAGGGAAAAACCCGTTCCGTTATACAACGTGGTCTTATGAGATATCGTTTACTTGTTCAAACTGTTTTAAACTGTTTTACTCATACCAGTCTCATGACTAACCCGAAGTTTGTTTCGTTTTGTTCTCCCTAAACTCTTGGGTTCCCAATTTTATAGGGCAATCAAGTAGTCAGGATTTTACAGATCTACTTAGCGAGCTTGGAGCAGGAAGCTTCAGGATCATATAGCTATTATTTATTTCCACTGTGTTGTAAGTGTTGTACCTTGATAATGTTGTATATTTAAGTACAGATTTATATTTCGAAGTTATGTTATACATATTATATGTTATTCGTTCCGCTATGAGGTTCGTGTTACTCTGATGTTGTGTTCTTCTTCTTATTCTATTCTAAGTTTCTATCTAATCTTTCCTCACCCTCTAATTTCTTTCATTAACTTTCCGGTTATTTTTGATCCTTGGATGTTCGATATGTGTTGTATATCGGATAACCAAGATCACAAATTTTCGGGTCGTTACAGTTGGTATCAGAGCTTAAGGTTAAGTGAATTACCTTGGCTCTGTCGCATGACTCGGTGGAGATGGGGTTAGCAATACCCTAGATTGAGTTTGAGTGTATATATACGAGAGAGCGTATTTTTTATTGATATAAAAATTGTTTTATATTGTGGAGATTTATTGGGAGAGTTGTTTATGTGTTCTGGTCGATCAGTTTGATCCACTGTATCGGTAGGAGCTTCTAAATACTCGAATACGATGAACCGTCATGGTATGTTTTGAAAAGAGGGTAAATGAAATAATTTTACCCAAATTATATTTTGATATAACGGATTTATATTGGTTGTTGTTATTGTCGAGTAAGATTATAAAAAGGGAAATGGTTACGTATATAACCAAATAATATTCATATAAGTACTACGAAGTGAATTAAATTTGAAATATAAAACAGAATAGAAATTACAACTCTGGAAAGTTGGAAAAGTGTTTATAATTGGATTTGGATTAAATGTATAGGAATTTTGATATCCTGGGAGATTCTAAATTGTTTTACCAGCATTGGAAATAGTATTTTGAATGTATTTCAAAGTGAAAATGTTGAAATTGGGTTTGAAAAGTTATATAGTATTGAACTCACTTTGATCGCAGGGAAATAACTCTGAAGATGTTGGCCACATCATCAGTGTTCATTTTCAAGTTCGAAGTGACGGATTACTACCAGAGACATTGTTTTTGAATTGATTTAAGAAAAGCAAGTGTTTTGAATCCTGAAAAGGAATGTTTGATTTTCGATATGGTAAACTGTTTAAAAATTCCTAGGGAAAGATGGTTGAATTAAAACTAATTTGAATTGAATTTTGTAAGAGCGAATTGGAATTTAAATGATGCCACTTAAGTGGTAGTTGGAATTGGATTGGGTTTGAAAGGTATCGGAACAAATTGGATTTATGAGATAGGAATTTGAAACGATATTTGGTTGATGAGTTAAGAATTTGGAATCAAGAACGTGACTTTGGTTTGAAATGAAATAACGACTTAGGTATAAGAGAATGGTTGGATTTGTGGATAAAAGTGATTGGAGTTTGATTGGGATGACCCTTGTATCTGTTGAATTGATAAAAGGGGGAAATGATATAATGATATGCCCGACAAAAAGGTACAAGTTTATATTTCTATTGGATATAAGATTTATGAGCGGAATTGGCAAGCCGCTTGGCTGTTTGATTTTCTTTTGGGTTGGAGATGGTCCAGAGAGGCGAGTTGTAGTTTTACCGATAAGGCTGTACAAAAAAGGTTATGGCGAAATTTTTCGAAAAATTAAGGTGTTAGAAAATTTTCTGGATTTTTGAAAATTTTCGTTGATAAAAATTAATTAATATTTAATTGAAATTAAACCTGTTCAGTTTAAACTGAAGTTAAGAAGTGAAGAAATAAGTTCTAACCAGTAATTGGGTTTGTTTTCTACCTTAGCAATTTCGAGAACGAAATTATTTTAAGGGGGAAAGATTGTAATGACCCACATTTTTAGCTGTCATATAATTAATTAATTTAATTATTTAAATAAGGATTTAGAGATTTAAATAGTGGTTTAATTAAATTATAGTGGTTACTTAATTAAAATAAATAATAGAATAATATATTTAATTCAGAAATAATAAAAAAATATTGGAAATTACAATATTCTATGAACTGGGTCATCCCTAAGATTTAATTCAGTTTAGGGTTGAAATATATTAGCGAATATATTTAAATAACGACCGTTTTAACGTAGAATTATATTATAATTAAAATCGAGCTCGAAATGGCGCTGCATTTCGTAAATTGGCGATTTGAACTTCAACTGAATGTACATTGTTCATTTTAAATTGGATTTTTGTGAAATAAGAAACGTGTGGAGCTGGTGGAGTATATTTTTCTAGTGGAAGAGAAAAATCGGGATTTTGTCGTGTAGATTTTGATTTATGTCCAAATCAAATTTTAGAAAAGTCGATGTGGAATTCCTTTATAATTTATAAAGGAAATATTTATATTTTAAAAAGGAATTTCAATATAAATCGAATATCGGGTTGACCCAGATTTGAAATATCGAGTTAGAAATCCATATAAGATTTTTCTTAAGCTGTATGGTATTCCACTGTGAATATATACGATAATATTTATTTTTAAGCATATTTATATATTTAAAAGGGCTATTTAGAGCTTTAAAAATAGCCAGTTTTGCAAACGACATCAGAATTCGATGAAACTAATTTTGTTGGATCCGCAATGTTAAATTATTGCTAGATTTCAATTTCCATGATGTTTGAAGTCAGTATGTGGCCGTACCGATTTTTAATGTGAAATAGAATCGATAAATTGACCTTTAAAAATACGCTGTGTGAGCAAACGGAGTCGGAAATCGACGAAACCAGGTTCGCTGGGACCTTGACGTCGAACAGTAGCTACATGTCAATTTTCATGATTTTTGGGTATTATATATGGCCGTACGAATTTTTAAAGACAATTACAAACAAGCATTGTAATTAAAATGAATATAATAATTGGATATTAAAATATCTAAATCTACTATAAATAGCGCTTAACATCTTCTAAACCTAGAAAAATCCTTCCACGATCAATTGTTATCTTCAGCAGCCACCAGTTCAATAAAAATGTGGAAAAGGGATTGTTTATAAAATCATATAAATTAAAAGGAAATCCCATAAATAAAATAACTCATATATTTAGGTTCCTGATGTTATAAGCTTCATTCTGGTGAGAGTTTTAGTGTGTGCGATCATCATTTGGGTTCCACGTTTCTAGTCAGCGAACTAGGGTTCGGGTACTGGAGAAATAGGGGCAGTAATTCGTGTTTTTGAGTTCGATTTGGGGATAATAGCAATTAGGCGCACAGATGGGAAGGATTTGGGTAGGTTCCGTGAGATTAAGTGATGCATGTCACTGTAGTGGTGCGGTTTAGGGTGCGATGTCGGAGACTGAAGGAGGAGCTCGAGTTCTTCAACCTGAGTATGGAAGGGTGCAGTTTTGAACAAGGATCATTTTGGTTATTTTATTACATTTTCTGGTGGAGTGCAGAGGGAATGGTGTTCATGAGAAGTTCGGTGATGGACTTAAGGGAGCAGGTCGCGATTTATGCTTTAGGGAATATGGGTTGATAAGGGAGGCGGGTCGGGTCTGTTCAAATAAGGTATGAGCTTTTTTATTTTAAGGGTGAGGCCCATTATATAAGTTAAGTTATTTTTAATTAAAAAAGTGTATTAAATTTACAATATTATATCTAGGTCATACGTTATCAGAAATGGACAAAACAAGATCCTTGGGATCGTATGGACGGACACTACCAAATGGAACTGACGGGGAGTGAATCGAAGCTCGTTACAATTTATTGCAAATTAAATTGTCCGTCTGAATCAAAGATAGTTAATCGTTTTTAACGATAACAGTCCAATGTGAGTCAATCTCACCAACTCTAAATAGTTCTATTTTTATAACGTATATTTAGAACTGATAAATAATGACTGTTTACTGTGTGTTGACTGTTTGATGGAACTGCTAGTCAGTTAGTGGAAATTATATATATATGTATGTGTGTGTGTATATATATATATATATATAAACCGTTAAATCTATATATATTGATTCTGTTAACAGAATATTTCACATTGAAATGAATGTGATGTTGATTATATTGTGTAACATGTCTGGATGCAGGGAAACAGGTTGGAGGGACCCAACTGGGTTCCTCAATATTTATAATACTGTTTTGTTCATATATTGTGTATATGATGTGATATAATATGTGATTGATTTTAATGACACTGGTCTTATTAATTGGTACTGTTCAATACCAAGGAAATATTGAAATAAATTATTATATAAAATCGGAAGATTTTATATAGAAGGAAGATTTCAAATTGTGTATTGAAATAGGATATTTATAAAATCAAAGGATTTTATAAAAAGGAATTCAATAAAGAAAATATTTATAAAATCAAAGAATTTTATAAAAAGGATTATTTGCTTAGGAAGTGGATAAAGGTGTAAAAGGGTATTTACGTAGAGAGTAAATAGAATAGAAAAAAAGAAATGGTTGGAAAATAAAAGGGATTACTTATGAAATCAATGGACTTTATATACTAAAGGAAAGGGAATTTATAATAAGGAAATTTATTTATAAAAATCAAAAAGGGGTTTTATAAAGAGAAAACATTTGTAAACATTTACAAATGAAATCGAAAGAGAAATGTTTGTTAAATAAACATAATTAAAAAGAATTATTTTTTAGAAAATAAATAAAGAATTAAAGGAGAAATTTTTTTTTAGAAAATAAATAAAGTGTAAAAGGGAATATTTATTTGTTAAATAAATAGGAAAGATAAAAGAAAAATTTATTTGGTAAATAAATAGATTTGAAAAGGGAATAGTTATTTGTTCAGCAAAAAATAGAAAAGGAATTAATCAAGGAGTTAATTCAAAAGGAATTAATCAAAGGAGTTAATTCAAATGGAGTTAATCGAGTTAGAAATTATCGATTAGAGTTAATCGAGTTAGAGTTAATGGAAATGAGTTAACCAGTTAGAGTTAATCAAAATTGAGTTAATCGAATATTAGTGATTCGAATAAAGTTAAAAGGAGTTATCGAATACTAGTTATTCGAATAAGAGTTAAATAGAGTTATCGAATTGTAATGACCCGCATTCTACGCATCGGAGGATCGTAGAATATTTATTTCCTTCTTATATGAAGTCGTATGGTCATGTAAACATCCATTAGAGTCATTTCCCATGCTTATGATTTTTGTCGATTTTTAAATGACCATTTTGCCCCTAGTTGGTACTGTTTTGGCCATAACTTTTGATTGGAAAGGAATTTTGACCTGAAACCACTTCCATTAGATTCGTTTCATGGTTTACCTTTCCGTAGAGTGGTCATAATAGCCAAATGGACTTACCGTTTGGGAGATATGGCTGAAATAAGGTTTGGAAGGTGAAAAACTGCTTAACCGGGCCAAATCGGGTGATTAGTGAGTAGGCCTATAACCCATTTCGGGATTAGGGTTATGGGGAGGCTGAAATGAGATAGAGGATCATTCCATTTCAGTTTTCTAGCCTCCACTTATCACCAAGGAACCCTAAAAATGGCCTCCAACCTCTAAATCACCTCCAAATCATCTTTTGTTCAAGGATTTGGCTTAACAACCTCTAATCAAGGAAGATCTACCCCAAAGCAACATTGGAGCTGCTGTTTAGCATTGGGATTCACATCAAATCAGAGATTTACTTCAGATCTTTGTTTATTTGTGGCTAAGGTGAGTGATTTGCATAGTTTTACACTAATTATGGCTAGTTAAGGGTAATTAGTATTAATTAGCGAATTTAAGCATGATAAAATTCGGGAAAAATGTTCATAAATTCTTAAATGATGTTTTAGACCTCTAATATGAATTTGGGTTAATTTGGTTAAGTTTTGCTAATCCTATCATTAGTTTCACCTAAACATGCTTAAGGGGAAGTATGGGATTTTAGGGTATGTTTGATCCATTTTAACCTATCATATTGATGTTTTGATGTTTGTGGTAGATTATGCATGTTGCTATGACTGTATGATATGCTTTGTGATTGACTTCAATAGTTAGAATGATCGACAACGTCGTCGAATGGCGTAAACACTTGCTGGAACAGTTTCAGAAAAACAGTGCAGGTTTCGGATCGGATCGGATGTAGGGCTCGGATCGGATATGTTGAACTGGGCAAGGGATTCAATCGGATCGGAACCTGACACTTGGGAAAATTGGCAAAAAGGAAGGCCACGCTAACTGAACTGGGATCGGATCGGATTAAGGAGGACGGATCGGAGCATAAGCATGAAGGCGGATCGGAGCAGAAGCACGAACTGGAGGGGGATGGCACCCGACCCGACCCGAGGAGAAATACCCGACCCGAACCGTATCAGAAGAGGACCCGACCCGAACCGATGGAGGATACCCGACCCGAACTGATGGCTTGAGGAGGAACCCGACCCGACCCAGTATTGACCAAAAATCTGAGATGCAAAGGTAGTACTGTAACACCCCGCCTCCGCTAGGGTCACTCGCAAAGGAATGCACTAGCTTTAAAGGGGCATTATTGGTAAACATGCACAGAAATATCACAAGACAGAACATATAAAATAGCGGAAGTAAAATCGAACTTTCATAAACATGAATACATAAGGTCTAAAGCCTTTTACATCAGAGTGCATCAAAACCTGTCTTGCAATAGTAAAGAAGCATAAAGACTTTTTCATAAATTATTCCCCAAATAAAAACAGTAAAGTAGCCATAGCCAGGAAAAGTCCAAGCCATCCATGATGACCTTCAAGCAGAAGAAGTCCTAACTAAACAGCAGTGTTTCCCTCCCTGTAACCTGGGGGGGGAAACGGAAGAAAAGAGGCGAAACAAAACGGGTCAGTCAAAAAGACTGAGTAAGCCCTATCTACTATTAGTATAAAAACTAGTAAAGTTAACTGTCATGAGAAACTGAGATGAACATAAGCATGATACAAGATAGGTCAATTAAATCAAAATAACAGGATGAACTACTGAACTCAGATAAACTAGGGTGTCGTGATAAACTACGATGTCAAGATAAAACAAGGTATCACATTATCAGGTTCCTATCAAGTATAATATCCCAAGATATCTATCGCGTATAACGTCCCATGGCATCTATCCTGTATATCCGCTCTACACCTACCGTACTAGTATCCCAACTGTATTACGTGTTATCCGTGAATGACCCTTACTCAAAAGTCGTGTAATGGTCCATGTCAACCTAATATGCCGCATATATAGGTTACTCAACTCATATGTTTCTTTCCATGTATAAGTTCAGTCCTTTGCCGTAGGCTGTACGGGCTTTCCCATGTAAACGGTTTATCCTTGAAGTTGTTTTGGACTGCAACCCTTGATCTAGTTGTGTTTCCTTACCATGAACTATCGCGCGTCCACTTAGGATTTATGCCACCTAGGACCGCTAGGGATTATGCTACCTAATGAACGTTTCCGTGTCTCGGTTTGGGTTTTGGCCACCTAGGACCACTAGAGATTACGCCACCCGTCAACCGCGCCCTTGATCCCACGTATGTATCGTGAATCGTTTTCCATGTCTAGATGCACATGTTCCCCAATGTGCCATCCGAGTTCCGTGCCAGGGCAAATCAAGAAATACGGAACTCGGTCGGGAGCTTTAAATCGTCTGCCGATGCAGATATCAAGGTCTGTTTTTGTACCCGTGGCTATGGTCCCACGTGACCCCTCCCTCAACTACTGAAAGGCAATCCAAGAAAAATCATGTATAAGAACCACTCCACGGCCACACTATAGCCCACTTTCCTACGGGCCAACCTCATCCATGACTCGATAGCAAGCACATGGTCTGTTGGGGGTTCCCTGCCTTTCCGCACGTACACGATTGACTAAAGATGGTAGGTAGTCGGCGATGTGCTATCCAGGGCAAAAACAAGAATCGTCGACTCCACACTAATCCATCCCAGTCTTTAGGTTGCTCGCATAGCAACCAAGGCATACTCTTGGTCCTTCTAACGCAGACCTTAACCTCTCATGGGCCTAGTATAATTACCTGGCAGCCCACAGAGGGATCCCAAGAATATCCTCACGTCCCCCGAAGCTTCCACTTCGGCCCCCAGTGCGCTGGAGCTTTTATCCAAGTCAGATAACTTGCTCCCCCTCGTATACTAAGCGACGACCTACCGTATCAGGTTACTCATCGTTTTGAGAATTAGTCCTATGTCCTTAGCTAAGAATTATTACTTAGTTACCCTTAACTAAGGTTTACCACTTAGCTTCCTTTCCCGTTATCCTTGATTAACCACGGTTTTCTACCTAGTTCTTCTAGCTAGGGTTTGTCTATTGGGTTAAGTGTTATCATTCAAGTCCATGACTTAACCCGCCCACGAATCACGTCAAAGATTGGCTAAGTATTTAAGTTCAAGACTTAGTCCCACAAGTTGGTTAAGTGTACCCAGAGGCTCATGACTTAACCCTATCAAGTCAAATTGGTCAAGTACTAGCTTACCTTAATCCTATCGGATTATCTTGCTAGATCGATTAAGCATAGATTATCTTAATCCCATCAAATTATCGAGTCGGATTGGTTAAGTATAGGTTGGCTTAACCCCATCCTCTAATCGTACTACAATGGTTAAGTATATTCTAAAAAGGTCTTGTGACTTAACCTTATCAGGTCCGCGTATTAGATTTGTTAAGTGTAAGTTACTTAACCCCATCAAATCATCATGTATAATTGGTTAAGTATAAGTTGCTTAACCCCATTAAATTATCACGTTAAGTTGGTTAAGTATTGGTTACTTAACCTCATTGAATTACCGAGTTTAAATTGGTTAAGTGTTTAACTTAACCCCATCGAATTACCGTGTTTAGATTAGTTAAGTGTGGATTACTTAACCCCATCTAATTACCGTGTCGGATTAGTTAGGTGCAAATTACTTAACCCCATCCCCTAATCATCTTGTATGGTTAAGTGTCATTAAGAAAACTTACTTAACCTTGCCAAATTATCATGTTGGATTGATTAAGTGTTGGTTAACTTAATCCTCGTCCACTAGTCGTATAAAAATGGTTAAGCGTCATTAGGAAAATCAAATCACTTAACCTACCCAACCTTGTCATGTTTTGTTAAGTATCATTAGCCTAACCAATTTACTTAACCCATTTACCCATATCATATTTGGTTAAGAGTCATTAATCAAATTAACTTAACCCTATCACGTGGCATTAATTACTTAATGCACCCCAACCTCTCACATTAGACTTTGTTGTGGTTACTAGTTAAGCCGGTCGGTTCCGGGTAGCTTTACACCACAACTTGGTCTAACCTCGGGTTCAAGCACAACATGACCAACTTCTCACATTGGGTCCTATTGTTTGCAACTACTAGTTAGGCCAGTCGGTTCCGGGTACTTTTACGTTGCAAACTCAACCCAACCTCGAGTTGGCCACTTTCATGTTTAGTCTAGTGTCATGTTCATAGTCAAGTTTTCAAGCAATTGGGTAGACCTAACTTAATAGGTAAATTCCCAATGGGTAGACCTAACTTAATAGGTAAATTCCCAAGCTTATGTTTTTATGCATACTTACATGTCAACTTCCATGTTATGATTCAAGTCATGTTTTCAAGTTGTATTTTCATGTCATTAGAAATTACCCATAACATAACCCAACGCTTTTAAACTCGCATATACGTTCGCAACAACTTAATGGATTAAAAGAAGAGACTTGGCAAAGGCATGACAAAAATGGATATTAAGCCACAAGTTAATCATGGTGGCAAATGAGGCACAAATGTGTTCATTAGCTTGCATGTTAAATTCTTAAGCCTCAAAATCATGCATAAACCCAAACTTGGCACATAAACGAATCATGGTGACAAAAGACATGGAATGATGACTAGAAACTCGCATGTATCATCATATAAGGGTTATGACTTCATATGCAAGTTGACATAAAGATTATGAAGGTTCTCATGTTGCATAATGCAACATTTCAACATAAAGGTTATAGCTTTTAGCTCATAAGATCAAGATAATGACTTCATAAGCTTGCATGACATGATAGCATGTATCATTCTCAATGATCAAACCCAAACTTGCAACATGAACATTTAACTTCATAGTTAATATCTAAGAGTAGGGAAAGGGCTTACATTGTTATGAAGGCACAAATCGAAATGCAAAACAAAGATTGTGATGAAGCCTATGCATGCCATCACCCAAAAACCCAAAGATGAACACTCCAAATCAATAAAAACCCCATCTTTATGAACAAAGATCAAAGCTTTAGCCTTGAGATCAACTTGAGAAGCTCTCATACTAACATAGGGACTCTCTAATACTCTCATGATCATGAAACCTCTCATAGAAATGAAGTGGAGGCTAGGATAGTTGAGTGGAGGCCATGAGAGTAGCAATTTTGCCATAGTTTAGTTGCATGAATGAATAATGAGGGTTTAGGATAGGTTAGGGTCTTATTTATAGATTAGGCAAGTGTTTTAGGCCATAGGATTAAACCTAGATTCAATCCAAGCCATCAAAGCATGTCTTGGGGAAGAAGTCAAGTGTAGGAACCATCTAGGGCCTTTAGATTAAAGATGAACCATGAGAACCATCAAAATGCAAAATCTGCATTTGAGCGAATCGGCCCATGGGTTGACAGCCAAACACCCTGGATTAACCCCTAGTCGACCCAGCAGGCTCGGGTCGACCTCAAAAAT
Organism: Allium sativum; assembly: GCA_030737875.1. Taxonomy (NCBI): domain Eukaryota; kingdom Viridiplantae; phylum Streptophyta; class Magnoliopsida; order Asparagales; family Amaryllidaceae; genus Allium; species Allium sativum. Next base: position 126,378,399 of record CM060911.1, read on the forward strand.
CGGCCGGTTCGGTTATTCCCCTCTCCCAATTCGCTGTTTTGAACATTTTTGCATATTTATTTATTAAATTTTCAATTATATATATATATATATATATATATCAATATATATATTTCTCTGCGCAACCCATTTCACTTAATTAAGTATACTTTAATTTGGGAATTTTTCGTGAAACTTCGCGAGGCCATATCTTAGTCATACGGACTCCGATTTTCGAAAACACAGACTCTATTTCGCGTATTTTTCCGAGACGAACGCAATGTCATAGCCCGTTTCCCTTGATTCAGATTTTACAGTTTAATTCTGCCTCCATTTATGTTATAACAGGTTATTGAAAATACGGGTTGTTACAAGTACAATATGGGAAGTTAGAGCTCAGGATCCAGTAGGGAACCAATGAGTTCACTTCATGGTTGGGCTTTGCTGCGGGACGTGTGCTAAGAAGTCGTCGACATTCATAACTTCGATTCACCACTAAAAATGAATGATGGGCTACTTATCAGTGCAGTATGGTCATTATGACCTGAGGGGCAAGGTGATGGTAGCAAGACTACGTTATCAGTGCAGTAGGGTCGTTATGACCTAAGGGGCAAGGTGATGTGTAGTAAGACTATGAGCCAGCGCAGATGGGGTGAACAACTCCATGGGGCAAGTGGACATAGTAAGGATTGGTAAGGCTATGATCCAGCGCAGATGGGGTGAATAACTCCATGGGGCAAGTGGACATAGCGAGGAATTAGTGGCTACGTTATTAGTGCAGTGAAGCCATTTATGACTTCATGGGGCAGAGTGATTGTAGCAAGGTATGTTGGGTGATCGAAGTGGTGAACATCGTATGCTTTACGCATTGAGTGAGAGATGTGAGGATGGATGCTATGTTTGATTGTTTGCCATCATTATGACATGCACGCCTCCCCCACCTCCGTATCTTTACACCATTTGATATGGTACCTTAGAGTGTTGTACAGTATGTAGTGCTAACTCTTTGGTTGCAGGTCCAGGTTCAGGTATGTTTTAGTCTACCTGTTATTGTTCACTTTAGATGCTTATCGCTCATACCAGGCTTTATGTCTGACCCAGAGTTTTATGTCTCCTCTTATTACTCTGGGTGCTCACACGAGCAGACTAGAGACAGGTTAGCTGGTGATGCGCGAGTAGCTGGTTCGGAGGCGGGCAGGAGGCTTCCACGTATGATATATATATATATATACACATTCTCCCTGTGTCGTTGGTGGTCGCTACTTGGGCATTAGTAGTTTACCTCATTTATCTTACTTTTGCTTTGAGACAGTTTGAAAAGTTGTAATAAGCTATATTTTGAATTTCCGCTGCTATGATGCTCAGTTCTGGTTTTTAGCTTATGCACTGTCTCTCCTGTTTTATGTCAAGTATGTTATTATTATATTTTGTTCTATGCGCTGTGAGACATTCTACAGGTTCTTTGTTAGTTCATTTCCTTCTTCCTTTTCCTTCTTACGACCCGTTCCGTGCTAACTGGACATGTGTACAGCGCACATTTGGAGTAAATTTCGGTTGGTGCGGGGTGGGCCGTCACACTTGGTAATAGAGCTCTAGGTTGCGTAGTTAACCTAGGGAAAGACACTAGGGAGAGATAGTACGTATATGAGAGCGCTTATTTGTGATTACTTTGGTTTTCAAAAGCTATATATATATATACTATTAGTAGTATAAATGAAGTCGCACTGCACTAGCACCACTATGGGGTCGTTAATCGTTTCCCTTTTTCAGATTGACGATGAGCCGAGACACGAGGGGTGCTGGTAGAGGGACCAACCAGGGGAATGCCGCTGACATGAGGGCGATGTTTACTGTAACACCCCACCTCCGCCAGGCTAACTCTTGCAAGTACACTTAGCTTTGGAGGGGTGTTGGACAAGGTAAACATGCATGCAGATATCACAAGACAGAACATATAAGTAAATGCAGAGTAAATAAAGCAGCGGGTAAAAACTAACATTTCAAAACCATAGTCAAGTTACATCAAAGTACTTGGTCATTATTTTCCCATAAAACAAAGTCTAGAAACATAAACTGAAAAATGAAAAAAAAAACATAAAGTAACTATCCCCAAGATAGAATAAAGCCATAGCATGCTCAAGTCCAAACCGTACATGAGCTATCCAGAAAAGCAGCTAAAGATCCAAGCTAGGTGCTAGTGTTCCCACCCTGTAAACCTGGGGGGGGGGGGGGAACGAAAGAAAAGAGGCGAAAGAAAATGGGTCATTCAAAAGACTGGTAAGTCCTACCTACTATTAGTATAAAAACTAATAAAGTTCACTGGACATGTAAAGCAGAGATGAAACATAGGATGACAACTGGCATGGTGAAAAGTTAACAAGATAGATCAAGTGTGGCATCATATACAAGGTCAAGTTTTGCACCAAGTGTACTAGTATTCCAACCCATGTCAAGTATAAACAAGAAGTGATCCCTTGGCCCAATCTTGGCCCAATATCACGAGATGACCTAAATCAAGGTCCAACTACACGGTCTAGTCGATGGGCTCCCTAAAACCTAACTCGTCAAGTGTCGGTGTCATACGACCCAATCACGAAGTGTAGTCAAACTGTGCTAGGTCCACCCTAGGGTGTATCAAGCCCTAGGGTGCCAACCACGGACACAAATCAAGTACGCACAGTCTAAACCTACTGGTTCTCGTGTCTACTTTTTCAACTCCGGACTATGTGCACGACCATAGTCCGCCGGAACCTACATCGGCGCACCTACACAACTGTCGTTTTGGTCGCTTACATGTCAGCCCAGTAATCGTGCCCCACCCTAGCCTAGTCCCTAGGGTACCATGATACAACCAAGAGGGCTACTAGTGAAAAGGACCACGTAACTAGGGTTTCTAACGGGTTAAGCATGGTTAACCCTATCCAATCAAGTACCAAGTCGGTTATGTGTACCCAAGGTTCATGACTTAACCCTAACAACCCATCGTGTTTAATTGGTTAAATATTCAAGTGGTCCATGACTTAACCCTATCATGTGGCATTAATTAATTTAATGCACCCAACCTCTCACATTAGACCTTGTTGTGGTTACTAGTTAAGCCGGGCGGGTCCAGGTAGCTTTACACCACAACTTAGTCTATCCTCGGGTTTCAAGTGCGACATGACCAACTACTCACATTGGGTCATATTGCTTGTAGCCACTAGTTAAGCCGGTCGGTTCCGGGTAGGTTTATGCTGCAAACTCAACCCAACCTCGAGTTGGCCATTCTCATGTTTTCTAGAAGTCATGTCCGAGTTCATGTTCATGTTTCAAGCATAATCACATGTCATATTTCATGTCATCTTTTCAAGTCATGTTTTTATGTCATTTTAGTTTACCCATAACGTAACCCCATCGCATGTAAGTTCGCCTAAACGCAAATAGATCTTAAAGAGGGAACTTAGAAGCATGACATAATTAATAAGGTTTGGGCCACAAGTTAAACATGGTGGCATATGAGGCAAATGTGTTCATAAACTTGCATATTACATTATAGGCCTCAAAACATGCATGATATCAACTTTAGCAAAATAGATGAAACATGGTCATAAATGACATAGGATGATAGCAAGTGATTCGCATATAACATCATATGCAAGATAACATAAGGTTTATGAGAGTTTCTATGTTGCTTTATGCAACATTTCAAATCAAAGCTCATAGCTTTTTATGCACAAAGTCAAGGTGATAGCTTTACAAACATGCATAGAATAAATCTATGCATAACATGATAGAATCAAAGCACAAATCATACTTAGGCCCAAACTCAAACTTGCAACATGTCATATTTAACTTCATAGTTAGAATCTAAGAGTAGTATAGGGCTTACAATGCTATGAAGACTTATCAAATAAAATAAGATTGAGACGAAGCCACTAGCAACTCTAAAAAACCCCAAATAACAAGCTTAAATGAAAACTCTTGAGAAATAAGAAGAAGATGCTTGCTTTGATGAAGAAAGATTGAACTTTGGCCTTGAATAAAACTTAGAAACTCTCAAACAAGCTTAGGAACTCTCATATGAATGAAGGTGGAGACTATGACAAGATGGTGGAGGCCATGTTTAAACATTTTTGCATAATCTAGTTGTAGGATTGATTTATGATGGTTTAGGCTAGGTATTAGGGTCCTTTTATAGAAGTTTAGGTTAGTTTAGGCCATAGGATTAACCCTAATTCAGATCTAAGCCATTAAAATCCGTCACCAGCCCTAAAGCATGTCTTGAGGAACAAGTCAGGTGCACCCAGGCCAAACTGGCCGACCACCCAAGTCGACAGAGGTGTCGACTGGGCAGTCAACACCACCTGGGGTGTGTCGACTCCAGTGTCGAATCCCCAGTCGACTTGGGGGTGGCGGGAATTTTTCCCGCCTGTTCTGCTTGGCTGAATTTGAATTTGAATCTTTTTTTAAACTTGAATTTTCTGAAAACTTCTATAGGCCATAACTGGGTCATACGGACTCCGATTTTCGAAAACTCGGACTCTATTTCGCGTATTTTTCCGAGACGAACTCAATGGCACAGCCCTTTTCCCTTGATTCAGATTTTATCATTTAATTCTGCCTTGATTTATGTTACAGCTTGTTATTCAAAATACGGGTTGTTACATCCTCCCCACCTTAAAGGATTTCGTCCCCGAAATCTCCAAGTTAGGAAGAACATATCCTACCATCCATCATCCATCTACACAAAACATAATCCACGTGCAGTCATTGTCCTTAAAAGATTCTAAATGCTATATGATCATATGCGAAAGGTGTGTGTATATGTACTTATCTAATGCGAAAATCAGCCGGTTACTGATTCAGTAAACCTCCTTAATGCAAAGTATGTTAGTGAAATGAGTCCATATGTATGCAAATTCCTAACATAATTTATAATCTCTACATGAGTGCACATAACATTCATCCATATTCAACATCCACGTGATAGCATAACAAGTTTCATCCATGAATAAGTATAAGCACTCATGCATATGCAATATGAAAGTGTGTGAGCCGATCTTAGTGCCTAATGTGTATCATGCATCCACGAATATCCACTTGCAAACACTTGCGACCACTTGCAAATATCAAGCATAACATGTTTCAAATACATGTTTCATCCAAAGGGTTTCTACATAAGGTTCTCATGACAAGGTTAACGAAGTTACAAGATAAACAGGATAAACATGGATAGCAAAAAGGAAGATATGCTAAAAAGGAAAAGAGATCAAGAATGTACCCTCAAAAAGAAATGGATAAAGCCCACGCATCTTCTCCTCGGTTTCCCAAGTTGCATCCTCTTCGGCTTCACTCCACTGAACTTTCACCAATTTGACTTCTCGATTTCTTAGCTTCTTGATCTCCGTTCCCAAGATACGAATCGGAGCTCTCCTCAAGGTTGCCTCTTTCTCTACCTCCACGTCTTCAAGAATGCTAGGTTCAACCACCTCAGCGAACTCATGTAGGCACTTTCGGAGATGCGAGACATGAAAGACGTTATGCACTCCGGCCAGCTTCTCGGGCAATTCCACCTTATAAGCCATCTTGCCAATTCTGTCTATGATAGGGAAGGGTCCTACGAACCTTGGTGCCAGCTTCCCAACTGCTCCAAAACGAACCACATTACGCAAAGGAGAAACCTTCACAAAAACCAAATCTCCAACTTCGAATTCCAAATCTGTCCTTCGCTTGTCAGCATAGGATTTCTGTCTGTCTTGGGCTGCTTTCATCCGTCTTCTCACCAATTCAACTTTCTCGGATGTGTCCCGTATCATATCGGGCCCAAGTATAAGCCTATCCGTTGTCTCCCACCAACAAGATGGTGACCTACACGGCCTCCCATACAGAGCTTCAAATGGTGCCATCCCTATGGTAGCTTGATAGCTATTATTATAAGCAAACTCTACAAGAGGGAGGTGGTCTTCCCAAGTACCACCAAAGTCAAGAACACAAAGCCTCAAGAGATCTTCTAGCACTCTATTCACCCTTTCGGTTTGGCCATCCGTTTGGGGGTGATAGGCTGTACTTAGATTCAATTGCGTACCCATCGCTTCTTGCAAACTATTCCAGAACTGGCTAGTGAAGATTGGGTCACGATCGCTAACTATGCTAGAAGGAACTCCATGCAATCGCACTATCTCTCGAAGATAAACAGATGCTAGCCATGATGCGGTCCTCTTGCTCTTCACTGGAATGAAATGAGCACTCTTCGTAAGTCTATCAACTATGACCCATATGCTCGTATTCCCTTTCGTTGACCTAGGCAATCCATCCACAAAATCCATATACTTTCCCACTTCCATTGCGGGACCTCTAATGGATGTAATAGCCCACCGGGTTTCTTCGACTCGGCTTTCACTTGTTGGCACACCATGCACTTTGAAACATACTCTGCCACATCCTTCATCATTCCAGCCCAAAAGAAAATGCGCTTCATGTCCCTATACATCTTATCTCCTCCAGGATGTATAGTCATCTTCGAGTGATGCGCTTCTTTGAGAACTTTATGCACCAAGTCTCCTACTTGTTGAACATATAGCCTTCCATCACGCCTTAGCCAACCCTTGTCATCAATAGTATATCTAGCAAGGTGACTAGACGTCTCACCACGAATCAACTTGTCCATGATCTCGACTATCTGCGGATCTTCCTTCTGCGAAGTCCCTACTTCATCAAGAAGTATTGGTCTAAGCTGAAGAGATGCTAACGAACCCGTCATCGACTCAACAGCTGTTGTAAAATCAAAGGTTGCCAAGAACTCTAGGCTCCTCATCTCAACAAACAAGGGACTCAAAGTCAACCTACTTCTGCTTAGTGCATCTGCCACAACATTACCCTTGCCAGGGGTATAAGCTATCTCGAAGTCATAAGATGCCAAGAATTCCATCCACCTTTGCTGCCTTAGATTCAGATCTTTCTGCGAGAAGAGGTACTTGAGCGACTTGTGATAAGTATATAACTCAAACCTTTCTCCTAGAAGATAGTGGCACCAGGATTTGAGTGCAAAGACGATCGCTGCCAACTCCAAATCATGAGTGGGATAGTTCTTCTCATGAACTTTAAGTTGCCTACCCCATAACATATCACTCTTCCTTCCTGCATCAGAACAGCACCTAACCCCGTGCCACATGCATCAGTGTACACGGTAAACATCTTACCGCCATCGGGTAATGCCAAAACTGGAGCTGTGGTAAGGGCCCTCTTGAGCCTTTGAAAAGAAAGCTCACACTCTAAGTCCCATGAAAAGACTAAGTTCTTCTTCGTTAACTTAGTAAGAGGGGCTGAAATCTTAGCGAAGTCCCTGATGAACTTCCTATAGTAGCCCGCCAGACCGAGAAAGCTTCTTACTTCGGTTGCATTCCTAGGAGTCTTCCAGTCTTGAACTGCAACCACTTTCGCGGGATCCACCGCTATGCCTTGCTTAGAAACTATATGTCCAAGAAACCAAACTTCCCTTCTCCAAAAATGGCATTTGGAGAACTTGGCTTTCAACTGATGAGCTCTAAGCGTATCCATCACTTCCTTGAGATGTCTTGCATGTTCTTCCTCATCCTTTGAGAAGATCAGAATATCATCCACGAAGAGAAACACAAACTTGTTAAGGAACTCCCTGAACACCCTACTCATCAAATCTACGAAGTAGGCGGGTGCATTAGTCAAACCGAATGGCATGACAAGCCATTCAAAGAATCCATCTGGAGTCCTAAACGCAGTCTTATCAATACTATCCTCAGCCACTCTAAGCTGATGGAATCCGGTGGCTAGATCGAGCTCAGAGAAAACAGAAGCACCAACAAGCTGGTCAAAGAGGTCATCATTCCTCGGTAATGGGTGCCTATTCTTCTTTGTCAGCTTGTTCGACTCTCGATAATCAACACATAGACGAAGCGAACCATCCGCCTTAGTAGCGAACACCACAGGAGCACCCCATTCAGAAATGCTTCGCCTAATAAATTTTTTCTCAAGCAGCTCCTTGATTTGCTTACTGAACTCTCTTCTTTCTCGCGGGGCCATGTGCCTAACGGGCAATGAAACTGGCTTGGCATTATCAACAAGATAAATGCGGAAATCTATCTCTCGTTTAGGGGGTAACCCCTTAACCTCTTCAAAGACATCAGGATATTCTCGGACCACCCTTGCAGATTGCAGATCATCGATGGATGAGTCAAGAGATTCAATATAACATAACATGACGGGATCTCTAGGGTTACAAGAAATTTCTAGGGTATTACCGAGGCGAGTCATGAGCCTCACCACCCTATGCTCACAATCGAGAATGGCTCCATAACTGGACAACCAATCCATGCCCAAAATCAACCTGTATCCCATGAATCCGAGAACAAAAGCATTACACTTGAATTCTATGGTCAAGATAGAAATCTTCAAATCCACACAAATCATAGATAGATGGGCGGAACCCCCAATTGGATTTGAAACACTAACGGGATCCTCAACTAGACTAGTACTTAGATGCAAACTTTCAACAATGTCAGAAGAAATAAAGGTATGCGATGCGCCAGAATCAAATAAGGTGCGAACAGGAAAATCAGAAATATAAACAAGGCTTTCTACGGAAATACTACCTCGGTCCTGAACTGGAGCAGTGTTGAGAGCATGCACTTGCCCTCCAGAAGGTCCTGCATGCTGAGTCTGCCCTTGCCCTTGTCCTTGCTTCTTGGGGCAATCTTTGCTAATGTGTCCAGTCTCTCCACAATGAAAGCATTCGCCCAACTTCCTCTTCTTCTTCCTGCATTCTTTGGCTATGTGCCCAGCAATCCCACAGAAGTTGCATTTTCTTGGGTCCTTTGCCTTTTTGTTGTTGGCCTTATTACCCTTGTTGTTCTTGTTGTTCTGATTGCTCTGATTTCCTCCCCACTTGGAGTCCGTCTTCTTGGTTTGAGTCTCATTAGGCTTGACTTCTTTCTTGCCATTCTTATCGTCTCCTTGAAGCAATGCCATGTCCACTAGGCTTTCAAAAGTGGCCCCCATGGGTATATGAGACATGGATAGACCTTGTAATGGCTCATTCAACCCTCATGCAAAGCGTAGAGCCTTCTTCTAGGGAGTATTAACCATGTCCAAACTGAATCGAGCAAGCTGGTTAAACTTATTCACATACTCCCTCACTGTCATGTCCCCTTGCTTCAAAGATATAAACTTCTCCAATTGCAGATTTGCCTCAGCAGATGATAGTAACTTAAGCCCAAACCTCGTCCTAAAGTGGGCCCAAGTCTCTATAGGCCTAGTAGCATTGGTGACCTCCCACCAATAAGCAGCTTCTTCTTTCAATAGCCATGCTGCCAACAGAACTTTTCTACGGTCTTCCACATCAAAGATGGCGAAGAGATCTTCAGTTTCTTTCAACCAATTTCTCGCCTCCACAAAAGTCTCCATCCCAATAAAATTCTTGCCCCCCATCGCCTTAAAGTCTTTGCAAACCTTTGCGAAATCTACTTGTGGATGCTGAGGAGGAGGAGGAGGAACCTCAGTTACGGTGGGAGTGTTTGCTGGGCCCACATCGTTGGCCCTAGCTTCCAAGTACCTCCGGAACCATCCGGGAATGGTTACTCCCTCGGGAAGGTTAAGATCGGCCATGCTGAAAAAAGGGAAAAGATAGATTTAGAACGAGGAAACAAAGGATAGTGCTAATGGCTTTTGGGGAATAGCCTTTTAAAATAAACTAGACTTTTCTTGGAAAATACTTAATTGGTTTTGAAAATAGTTTTTCAAAAAGAGTTTTTAAAACTTTTGTCCGGTCTAGTAAAACCTTATGCTCTGATACCAAATGTAACACCCCACCTCCACAAGGGTAACTCTTGCAAGTACACTTAGCTTTGGAGGGGTGTTGGACAAGGTAAACATGCATGCAGATATCACAAGACAAAACATATAAGCAAAAGCAGAGTAAATAAAGCAGCGGGTAAAAACTAACATTTCAAAACCATAGTCAAGTTACATCAAAGTACTTGGTCATTATTTTCCCACAAAACAAAGTCTAGAAACATAAACTGAAAACTAGAAAAAAACATAAAGTAACTATACCCAAGATAGAATAAAGCCATAGCATGCTCAAGTCCAAACCGTAAATGAGCTATCCAGAAAAGCAGCTAAAGATCCAAGCTAGGTGCTAGTGTTCCCACCCTGTAAACCTGGGGTGGGGGAACGAAAGAAAAGAGGCGAAAGAAAATGGGTCAGTCAAAAGACTGGTAAGTCCTACCTACTATTAGTATAAAAACTAATAAAGTTAACTGGACATGTAAAGCAGAGATGAAACATAGGATGACAATTGGCATGGTGAAAAGTTAACAAGATAGATCAAGTGTGGCATCATATACAAGGTCAAGTTTTGCACCAAGTGTACTAGTATTCCAACCCATGTCAAGTATAAACAAGAAGTGATCCCTTGGCCCAATCTGTGCCCAATATCACGAGATGACCTAAATCAAGGTCCAACTACACGGTCTAGTCGATCGGCTCCCTAAAACCTAACTCGTCAAGTGTCGGTGTCATACGGCCCAATCACGAAGTGTAGTCAAACTGTGCTAGGTCCACCCTAGGGTGTATCAAGCCCTAGGGTGCCAACCATGGACACAAATCAAGCATGCACAGTCTAAACCTACCAGTGCTCGTGTCTACTTTTTCAACTCCGGACTATGTGCACGACCATAGTCCGCCTGAACCTACACCGGCGCACCTACTCAGCCGTCGTTTTGGTCGCTTACATGTCAGCCCAGTAATCGTGCCCCACCCTAGCCTAGTCCCTAGGGTACCATGATACAACCAAGAGGGTTTCTGGTGAAAAGGACCACGTAACTAGGGTTTCTAACGGGTTAAGCATGGTTAAACCTATCCAATCAAGTACCAAGTCGGTTAAGTGTACCCAAGGTTCATGACTTAACCCTACCAACCCATCGTGTTTAATTGGTTAAGTATTCAAGTGGTCCATGACTTAACCCTATCATGTGGCATTAATTAATTTAATGCACCCAACCTCTCACATTAGACCTTGTTGTGGTTACTAGTTAAGCCGGGCGGGTCCGGGTAGCTTTACACCACAACTTAGTCTAACCTCGGGTTTCAAGTGCGACATGACCAACTACTCACATTGGGTCATATTGCTTGTAGCCACTAGTTAAGCCGGTCGGTTCCGGGTAGGTTTATGCTACAAACTCAACCCAACCTCGAGTTGGCCATTCTCATGTTTTCTAGAAGTCATGTCCAAGTTCATGTTCATGTTTCAAGCATAATCACATGTCATATTTCATGTCATCTTTTCAAGTCATGTTTTTATGTCATTTTAGTTTACCCATAACGTAACCCCATCGCATGTAAGTTTGCCTAAACGCAAATAGATCTCAAAGAGGGAACTGAGAAGCATGACATAATTAATAAGGTTTGGGCCACAAGTTAAACATGGTGGCATATGAGGCAAATGTGTTCATAAACTTGCATATTACATTATAGGCCTCAAAACATGCATGATATCAACTTTAGCAAAATAAATGAAACATGGTCATAAATGACATAGGATGATAGCAAGTGATTCGCATATAACATCATATGCAAGATAACATAAGGTTTATGAGAGTTTCTATGTTGCTTTATGCAACATTTCAAATCAAAGCTCATAGCTTTTTATGCACAAAGTCAAGGTGATAGCTTTACAAACATGCATAGAATAAATCTATGCATAGCATGATAGAATCAAAGCACAAATCATACTTAGGCCCAAACTCAAACTTGCAACATGTCATATTTAACTTCATAGTTAGAATCTAAGAGCAGTATAGGGCTTACAATGCTATGAAGACTTATCAAATAAAATAAGATTGAGACGAAGCCACTAGCAACTCTGAAAACCCCCCAAATAACAAGCTTCAATGAAAACCCTTGAGAAATAAGAAGAAGATCCTTGCTTTGATGAAGAAAGATTGAACTTTGGCCTTGAATAAAACTTAGAAACTCTCAAACAAGCTTAGGAACTCTCATATGAATGAAGGTACTATGACAAGAGGGTGGAGGCCATGATTAAACATTTTGGCATAATCTAGTTGTAGGATTGATTTATGATGGTTTAGGCTAGGTATTAGGGTCCTTGTATAGAAGTTTAGGTTAGTTTAGGCCATAAGATTAACCCTAATTCAGATCTGAGCCATTAAAATCCGTCACCAGCCCTAAAGCATGTCTTGAGGAACAAGTCAGGTGCACCCAGGCCAAACTGGCCGACCACCCAAGTCGACAGGGGTGTCGACTGGGCAGTCGACACCACCTGGGGTGTGTCGACTCCCAAGTCGACTCCCCAGTCGACTTGGGGGTGGCGGGAATTTTTCCCGCCTGTTCTGCTTGGCTGAATTTGAATTTGAATCTGTTTTTAAACTTGAATTTTCTGAAAACTTCTATAGGCCATAACTGGGTCATACGGACTCCGATTTTCGAAAACTCGGACTCTATTTCGCGTATTTTTCCGAGATGAACGCAATGGCACAGCCCATTTCCCTTCATTCAGATTTTATTATTTAATTCTGCCTTGATTTATGTTACAACTTGTTATTCCAAATACGGGTTGTTACATTTACTAACCTCATGAGAGATATGCTTAGAGAAGTGCAAGGGGAAGTTCCCAATCCCGGAGTTGGTGTTGGCCCAGTAGTGCAGGCGCCTAGGGTTAATTTCACCAAGTTGTGCAAAGTCTACACTAATCTTGGTGGGAAGCCGTTCCACGGAATGGAGTCGGCCACGGATGTTCAGGACTGGATGGATAGCTGTGACCGTATCTTTGATGACTTAGGTCTTGAGGATGCGATGAAGAGAAGGCTAGTGTCTCGTCAGCTGCAAGGGTGAGCGATGAATTGGTGGAATGCCATTAGAACAGCTACTCCAGAAGATCAGGTTACTTGGGATCAGTTCAAGGCTCGCTTTAGCGAGAAGTTTATTCCAGCTGCCCAGAAGTCAGTGTTGACTAAGAGGTTCTTGGAACTCAAGCAGAACAAAAGGGCAGTTTCTGACTATATTGCTGAGTTCGACACAATGTCGAAGTATGGACTGTCTCACATTGACACTCCTGAGAAGAATAATGAGAAGTTCATTACTGGCTTGGATGGATACTTAGGGGAAAGGCTTATCAATCACATCGATGAGACTTTTGAATCGATCGTGGGGAAAGCTTTGAGGTCAGAGATTCTTTACCCTAAGTCAAAGACTGAGGCTGCATCTACAGAAGGGCCAAAGCCGCAAGCGGGCGGTGGAGGCAAGAATAACTCTCAGAATAAGAGGAAGAAGGACCAATTTAAAGGTGGTCAGAAAAAGAGCAAGAAGGATGTTGAGTGCTTCAGCTGTGGCAAGAAGGGCCATTATGCTAAAGATTGTCGGGCCAAGCCAGCGGATAAGAAGTGCTTCAACTGTGGTCAAGTGGGACACTTCAAGGATAAGTGTCCGCAACCTCTTAAGGAGAAGCAGATTGTGAAAGCATATGCTATTGATGCTGTTTCTTCTTCGTCGAATGCCCCAACTGCGGCGGAGAAAGGAAAGAATGTTGTTATTCAAGGTATGCTTTCTATTTATGATGTACCAGTTCGAGTTTTGTTTGATACTGGGGCTTCCCGTTCCTTCATATCTAGTGACCTGGTAGATAGGTTGGGACTGGATCCCGAGATAGTCGATAGACCATTGGTTGTGACGAACCAGATTGGTGGTTCGACTAGCCTTAGTATGATTTGCAGGAATTTGGTCTTATCGAGTCATGGATGTATGTTTGTTTGCGATTGCTTTGTTTTGGGCTTTACTGGGTATGGCATTATATTGGGAGTCGATTGGCTCCAAAGATACGGGGTGGTGGTAGACTGTGAGGGCTTTCTGGTGACAGTGAGGGCGGATGATGGGCGGAGGGTAGTGTTTGGTAGTCTACCTAGTGATGGGGTTATGGCTAGTTTTGTAAATTCCCTTGACATACCGCAGGATGAGTTGTCAGATGTGCCCGTGGTTGGCCAGTATCCGGACGTCTTCGAGGAGGTGACCGGGCTTCCACCACACCGAAAGATTGAGTTCCGTATTGATTTAGTGAAAGATGCCAGACCTATAGTGATGCCACTTCGTCGTATGGCACCAAGGGAGCAGCGAGAGCTCGGGGTGCAAGTCAGCAATCTTTTGAAGAAGGGATTTATTAAAAGGAGTGTCTCCGAGTGGGGAGAACCAGTTGTGTTTGCCACTAAGGCAGATGGTTCCCTTCGTTTGTGTGTGGACTATCGCGAGTTGAATAAGGTGACGAGGAAGAATAAGTATCCTCTACCACGGATAGAAGATTTGTTTGATCAACTGGAAGGAGCAAGAGTGTTCTCCCAGTTGGACCTCGCGACAGGATTTCATCAGCTACGAGTAGCAGATGAGAGTGTTACGAAAACGACATTTAGGACGCCGTCTGGATTTTATGAGTGGTTGGTCATGCCATTTGGGTTGACCAATGCACCAGCCTATTTTGTGGATCTTATGAATCGAGTATTCAGAGATCAGTTGAATAAGTTTGTTCTTGTGTTCGTGGATGATATCCTTGTTTATTCAAGGACAAAGGAGGAACACAAGGGACACTTGAGGATAGCGATGGAGGTGTTGAGGAAACACCAATTGAAAGAGAAATTCTCTAAGTGTCATTTATGGAGAAGGGAAGTGAGATTCTTGGGTCATGTTGTTTCAGAGAGTGGTATTGCCGTGGACCCTGCTAAGGTGGCTACGGTACAGGATTGACCTACGCCCAAGAATGCGACAGATGTATGAAGTATCTTGGGATTAGCTGGATATTATCGTAAGTTTATCCAGGACTTCTCCAAGATAGCGGCACTGTTGACTCAGTTGACTAAGAAGAATCAGTCCTTCGTCTGGGACGGAGTGTGTGAGGATGCCTTCAAGAGTCTAAAGGAGAAGTTGACGCGTGCGCCAGTGTTAGTCATTCCTAAAGGGAATGAAGAGATGATGGTATACAAGGATGCTTGTGGTACCGGACTGGGTGCTGTATTGATGCAAGGAGGTAGGGTTGTAGCTTATGCTAGTCGACAGCTAAAGCCGCATGAGAAGAAGTATCCTACCCATGATTTAGAATTAGCAGCGATCGTGTTTGCGCTGAAGATGTGGAGACACTATCTTTTGGGAGAAAGATTTGAGTTGTTTACCGATCATAAATCGTTAAAATATCTCTTCTCTCAGAAAGATCTGAATCTCCGTCAGCAGAGATGGTTAGAGTTCTTGGCTTCTTATGATTTTGATATCGCAAATACACCTGGGAAAGGTAATGCGGTAGCCGATGCCTTGAGTAGGAGACATGCCAGCTTAGGGGCAATGTTTCTTGAGTGGAAGCAACTGGAGTATATCGCGGGGTTTGATTTCAGACCAAGGTGCGAATTGGATCCAGTCATGCTAGCTAGTTTGGCGATCAGACCCACTTTGATAGAGCGGATTGGTTTCAGCCAGAGGGACGATCCTAATCTGTTGGAAATCATCTCCAAGTTAGAGATGGGTATCGATGGGGAGACGAATGTGTATGGGCTTGATCGAGATGGACGTCTTCAGAAGAATGGAAGACTAGTTGTGCCCAACGTGAATGGTTTGAGAGATGAAGTGCTTAGAGAATGTCATCACTCAAAACTGACTATCCATCCCGGTGGTAATAAAATGTATCGAGACATGAAGCAAACCTACTACTGGGAAGGGAAGAAAAGAGACGTTGGGAAGTTTATATCCAAATGCATGAATTGCCAGCTAGTTAAAGCCGAGCAAAAGAAGCCTAGTGGGTTGTTGCAACCATTAGAAATTCCCGAATGGAAATGGGAGCAAGTCTCGATGGATTTCATCGATGGCCTACCAAGGACTAGATCGGGGTATGATAGCATTTGGGTAATTGTGGATCGATTGACTAAGAGTGCAAGATTTATACCAGTCAAATCGACCAGAACGACAACCAAGTTGGCAGAATTGTATATGAAGTGGGTAGTGAGATTTCACGGGGTACCCAAAAGCATTGTGAGTGACAGAGACCCGTTGTTCACTAGTGGGTTTTGGAAGAGCTTACAAGAGGCTTTAGGGTCAGGATTACATCTCAGTACCGCATATCATCCTCAGACCGACGGTCAGACGAAGAGGGTGAATCGTATATTGGAAGATCTCTTGAGAGCTTGTATATTGGATTTTGGTGGATCGTGGGATGACCATTTGCATCTAGAAGAGTTTGCATATAATAATAGCTACCAATCCAGTATCGGTATGGCTCCATATGAAGCTTTGTACGGAAGACCGTGCAACTCACGATCATGTTGGATAGAGACTGGCGAGAAGTTTGTGCTTGGACCAGATGTGGTGAGAGAAACTTCGGGTAAGATTAAGATCATTCAGCAACGAATGAAAGCTGCCCAAGATAGGCAGAAGAGTTATGATGATAAGAGGAGAAGAGACATGAAATTCTCCGTTGGTGACTTGGTGTTTGTCAAGATCTCTCCGTTAAAGAGCGTGATTCGATTTGGCAGGAGAGGCAAGTTGGCTCCAAGATTTGTTGGCCCATTCCCTGTTCTTGAACTAGTCGGGAATTTGGCCTATAGAGTTGGCTTACCAGAGAAAATGGCGGGAGTTCACAATGTATTTCATGTTTCCCAACTAAGGAAGTTCGTTCACGACTCTAATGTAACTATTTCACCTGATCAGTTAGAGGACTTCGAAGTAGAACCCGAGGCGGGTGGGAACCGCAAGCCGATTCGTATTGTGGGGCACGATACGAAGCAACTTCGAAGGAAGGCGGTGAAGCAAGTCAAGGTTCAGTGGGGCGAGAACGAGAATGATTGTACTTGGGAGACAGAGGAGGGCATTAGGAAGGCATATCCAGAACTCTTTGCCTGGTAAGATTTACTTTGCAATTTAGTTTTCCGCATGCTAGGGTAGACTTGTTTTGCTTGTTTGAATGTTTGATTGTTGTTCTATGATTGATAGGCATGCGGGACCTTTGTGTGTGTTTTGATTAGGGAATTTCGGGGGTGAAATTTCTTAAGGGGGGAAGAGTGTAATGACCCGCATTCTACGCATCGGAGGATCGTAGAATATTTATTTCCTTCTCATATGAAGTCGTATGGTCATGTAACTTTGGGAAACATCCATTAGAGTCATTTCCCACGCTTTTGATTTTTGTCGATTTTTAAATGACCATTTTGCCCATAGTTGGTACTGTTTTGGCCATAACTTTTGATTGGAAAGGAATTTTGACTTGAAACCACTTCCATTAGATTCGTTTGATGGTTTACCTTTCCGTAGAGTGGTCATAATAGCCAAACGGACTTACCGTTTGGGAGATACGGCTGAAATAATGTTTGGAAGGTGAAAAACTGCTCAACCGGGCCAAATCGGGTGATTAGTGAGTAGGCCCATAACCCATTTCGGGATTAGGGTTATGGGGAGGCTGAAATGAGATAGAGGATCATTCCATTTCAGTTTTCTAGCCTCCACTTATCACCAAGGAACCCTAAAAATGGCCTCCAACCTCAAAATCACCTCCAAATCATCTTTTGTCAAGGATTTGGCTTAGCAACCTCTAATCAAGGAAGATCTACCCCAAAGCAACATTGGAGCAGCTGTTTAGCATTGGGATTCACATCAAATCAGAGATTTACTTCAGATCTTAGTTTATTTGTGGCTAAGGTGAGTGATTTGCATAGTTTTACACTAATTATGGCTAGTTAAGGGTAATTAGTGTTAATTAGCGAATTTAAGCATGATAAAATTCGGGAAAAATGTTCATAAATTCTTAAATGATGTTTTAGACCTCTAATATGAATTTGGGTTAATTTGGTTAAGTTTTGCTAATCCTATCATTAGTTTCACCTAAACGTGCTTAAGGGGAAGTATGGGATTTTGGGGTATGTTTGATCCATTTTAACCTATCATATTGATGTTTTGATGTTTGTGGTAGATTATGCATGTTGCTATGACTGTATGATATGCTTTGTGATTTACTTCAATAGTTAGAATGATCGAAAACGTCGTCGAATGGTGTAAACACTTGCTGGAATAGTTTCAGAAAAACAGTGCAGGTTTCAGATCGAATCAGATGTAGGGCTCGGATCGGATATGTTGAATTGGGAAAGGGATTCGATCGAATCGGAACCTGACACTTGGGAAAATTGGCAAAAAGGTAGGCCACACTAACTGAACTGTGATCGGATCGGCTTAAGGAGGACGGATCGGAGCGGAAGCATGAAGGCGGATCGGAGCAGAAGCACGAACTGGAGGGGGATGGTACCCGACCCGACCCGAGGAGAAATACCCGACCCGAACCGTATCAGAAGAGGACCCGACCCGAACCGATGGAGGATACCCGACCCGAACCGATGGCTTGAGGAGGAACCCGACCCGACCCAGTATTGACCAAAAACTCGAGATGCAAAGGTAGTACAATATGGGAAGTTAGAGCTCAGGATCTAGTTGGGAACCAATGAGTTCACTTCATGGTTGGGCTTTGCTGCGGGACGTGTGCTAAGGAGTCGTCGACGTTCATAACTTCGATTCACCACTAAAAATGAATGATGGGCTATTTATCAGTGCAGTATGGTCATTATGACCTGAGGGGCAAGGTGATGGTAGCAAGACTACGTTATCAGTGCAGTAGGGTCATTATGACCTGAGGGTCAAGGTGATGCATAGTAAGACTATGAGCCAGCGCAGATGGGGTTAACAACTCCATGGGGCAAGTGGACATAGTAAGGATTGGTAAGGCTATGAGCCGGCGCAGATGGGGTGAATAACTCCATGGGGCAAGTGGACATAGCGAGGAATTAGTGGCTACGTTATCAGTGCAGTGAAGCCATTTATGACTTCATGGGGCAGAGTGATCGTAGCAAGGTATGTTGGGTGATCGAAGTGGTGAACAACGTATGCTTTACGCACTGAGTGAGAGATGTGAGGATGGATGCTATGTTTGATTGTTTGCCATCATTATGACATGCACGCCTCCCCCACCTCCGTATCTTTACACCGTTTGATATGGTACCTTAGAGTGTTGTACAGTATGTAGTGCTAACTCTCTGGTTGTAGGTCCAGGTTCTAGTATGGTTTAGTCTACCTGTTATTGTTCACTTTAGATGCTTATCGCTCGTACCAGGCTTTATGTCTGACATAGAGTTTTATGTCTCCTCTTATTACTCTGGGTGCTCACACGAGCAGACTAGAGACATGTTAGCTGGTGATGCGCGAGTAGCTGGTTTGGAGGCGGGCAGGAGGTTTCCACGTAAGATATATATATACACACATTCTCACTGTGTCGTTGGTGGTCGCTACTTGGGCATTAGTAGTGTACCTCATTTATCTTACTTTTGCTTTGAGACAGTTTGAGAAGTTGTAATAAGCTATATTTTGAATTTCCGCTGCTATGATGCTTAGTTTTGGTTTTTAGCTTATGCACTATCTCTCCTGTTTTATGTCAAGTATGTTATTATTATATTTTGTTCTATGCGCTGTGAGACATTCTACAGGTTCTTTGTTAGTTCATTTCCTTCTTCCTTTTCCTTCGGACGACCCGTTTCATGCTAACTGGACATGTGTACAGCGCACCTTTGGAGTAAATATCGGTTGGTGCTGGGCGGGCCGTCACACGAATATTAGTTATTCGAATAGAGTTAAATAGAGTTATAAGGAGTTATCAAATATTAGTTATTCGAGTCGAGTTAAAAGGAGTTATCGAATTAGTTATTCAAAAGGAGTTAATCGAATATAGTTTATTCGTATAGAATTAAAGGAGTTGATCGAATATTAGTTATTCGAATAGAGTTAAATGGAGTTATAAGGAGTTATCGAATATTAGTTATTCGAATCGAGTTAAAAGGAGTTATCGAATTAGTTGCTTGAAAGGAGTTAATCGAATATAGTTTATTCGAATAGAATTAAAGGAGTTAATCGAATATTAGTTATTCGAATAGAGTTAAATAGAGTTATAAGGAGTTATCGAATATTAGTTATTCGTATCGAGTTAAAAGGAGTTATCGAATTAGTTATTCGAAAGGAGTCAATCGAATATAGTTTATTTGAATAGAATTAAAGGAGTTGATCGAATATAGTTTGTTTGAATGGCATTAAAGGAGTTAATCGAATATAGTTTATTCGAATAGAATTAAAGGAGTTAATCGAACATAGTTTATTCGAATAGAATTAAAGGTGTAAATCGAATATTAGTTATTCGAATAGAGTTAAATGGAGTTATAAGGAGTTATCGAATATTATTTATTCGAATCGAGTTAAAAGGAGTTATTGAATTAGTTATTCGAAAGGAGTTAATCGAATATAGTTTATTCGAATAGAATTAAAGGAGTTAATCGAATATTAGTTATTCAAATAGAGTTAAATGGAGTTATCGAATATTATTTATTCGAATCGAGTTAAAAGGAGTTATCGAATTAGTTATTCGAAAGGAGTTAATCGAATATAGTTTATTCGAATAGAAAAAGGAGTTAATCGAATGTAGTTTATTCGAATAGAAATAAAGGAGTTAATCAAATATAGTTTATTCGAATAGAATTAAAGGAGTTAATCGAATATTAGTTATTCAAATAGAGTTAAATGGAGTTATCGAATATTATTTATTCGAATCGAGTTAAAAGGAGTTAATCGAATATAGTTTATTCGAATAGAATTAAAGGAGTTAATTGAATATACTATATTCGAATAGAGTTAAAGGAGTTAACAAATATAGTTTATTCGAAAGGAGTTAAGTGAAAAGAGTAAATCGATTAGAGTTAAATCAAATAGAGTTAATCCAATAGAGTAAATTGATAAGAGTTAATTAAATAGAGTTAATCGAATAGAGTTTATTTGAAGAAAGGAGTTATCAAATCTAGTTATTCGTAAGAGAGATTATCAAATATAGTTATTCGAAGGGAGGAGTTATCGAATAGAGATATTTCGAAAGTAGGGATTATAACGTTATCGTTATAACCAATGTTTTCGATAAAGAAGTGGATTCGTAAATTGAATTCGAGAGAGACATAAGGAAGTTGTTAATAGTTTAAAGATAAACTTTGACCATTTCGAAGTTAAAACTTTGTTCAGTTAAGGTATGAGAGGTAATTATACCCCAACTTGATTGACTTCCTTCTTAACTAAGGAATGGTAAGGTTTGATCGTGAAGGAGTTTTGGAAATGTTTCCCAAATAAGAATCAGAAATGTTTTCTGATAATATAAAATAAGAATTTAGAATATATGGAAACAGGAGATAAGTAAATTAATGAACTAAAGAGATAAATGTTAAATGATGATTGATCGATATAATTTCCATTTGGAAATAATATCGTTGTTTGCACACCTGTTTTTCTTTGATAGTTAACTCTCCGACTATCGAAGTTTTTGACCATTTTAACGTTGTTAATATGGAGAGACTGGTTGGATTATTATCCGTAGAACCACTCTGTATTGGCATAAGCGATGCGAATCATATATGCCAAAGATAATTGAAGATGGAGTAAAGTGCAAGGGCTGTTGTATAAATCTTAGGTAAAGATTGCCTAAGATTGATGGACTGAATAGTGCCTTCGGTTTGTCCAGTCCCAGGACGATCTATATGGAAGAATGTCTGACAGAGTATATTTAATAAGTCGTGTAAGTTGATCTCTTCAAACGTAATTACGTTTGGTGGCGGAGGAATTCGTTTCTCTTAGCGGTATACCCGTGGTATTTTTGGGGAAATAAATTTGTGATTTGGCGAGTATGACGATGTGACATTCAAAGTGAATAAATGTGTGACCTATCAGAGATAAGCGTGGCCTCTAGCCTCACATCCGGAAATGACAAAAATCGGGCAGGAAGCATGGCTATGTAGGTCGCACCTATTAGGCTGTATAATCACCTGATCTAGAGTTTCATTTACTTCTAAAAATCTATTGTCGATGTTGTCCCATTCAGGAAACGGTTGCTGATCCCAACCGCTGGTGATATACATTCGATACAATCAAGCGAAATGAGTGGTCGGTCATGTGTGGCCGAGTTGCAAGATGTTCTTGTTGAACCCAGTGTATTCCTCTCTAGAGGTACAATAGCGAAATGTGGTTCCATACCTTGTCATAGTTGGAAATTCATTATCCAATATGTGCTTGCGGTTTTGATTGTATACTATATATGTAGAACGTGAGATGAAAGCGTTCTGCTAGATGATTATTATATTGTGGTTGATAGACATTAGTATAATATCAAAAGGTTTTTGATATAAATATTTATCGTTACTTTCAAAATGATTTGAAAGTTGAATCAAACTGATTTGGACTCTCATAAGGGAAAAACCCGTTCCGTTATACGGCGTGGTCTTACAAGATATTGTTTACTAGTTCAAATTGTTTTAAATTGTTTTACTCATACTCGTCCCATGACTGATCCACAGTTTATTTTGTTTTGTTTTCCCTAAACTCTTGGGTGCCCAATTTTATACGGGCAGTCAAGTAGTCAGGATTTTACAGATCTACATGGAGAGCTTGGAGCAGGAGGCTTCAGGATCATATATCTATTATTTATTTCCGCTGTGTTGTAAGTGCTGTTTCTTGATAATGATGTACATTCAAGTACAGATTTATATTTCGAAGTTATGTTATATATATTATATGTTATTCGTTCCGCTGTAAGGTTCGTGTTACTCTGATGTTGTCTTATTCTTCTTCTTCTTCTATTCTAAGTTTCTATCTTATCTTTCCTCACCCTCTAATATCTTTTATTAACTTTCCGGTTACTTTCGATCCTTGGATGTTCGATATGTGTCGTATATCGGATAACCAAGATCACAAATTTTCGGGTCGTTACACACACACTATTATTTTCACTGTCTTCTGTCTTTCATCTTTTGTCTTCACAGCATTCTTCAGTCAGTCCAATCTTCATACCTATCATATGCAGAAACACACACAGTATATGGAACAGAAATAATATTCAAAATTCATGCAAATATAAATTTTATTTTTAAAATTTTATTTTCCTCAGTTTTCTGGTGTGTTTCTCATCGTTTTTCCATGACTTGATCTGATTTGTTTTTCTATCTGTTTGTACCCACTGATCAGCCTCAACACACCCCACTGGTCTGCTGATCAGAACTAGTGTCATAACTAGCTGATTCTGAACAAGCCACAACACAGTGCAGCAGTCTGCTGATTAAAAAAAAAATTGCATGTACACGATACATGTATACATACACGAGTGTGTGTATATAAACATATGTTATGCAAGTGAACAGGAATGCCAATAGTCAAGATGATTGTGTAAATGATATCACAAATGTACATGTGCAAGTGAAGGTGATGGTGCACCACAAGTATGTTCATGGTAGTGCAAACAACAAATGGTCAAGCTTCACAAATAGGTACTGTTTCAAGTCAGAAAGTATTCGAGATAGTCCGGATCTCAAGCACAGTAAAGAATAAGCCATTGTTCAGTATGCAAAACAACAAGCAAAGACTAATTCATATACAATAAAGTGTATGCTAGCAGCGTATGGTGAAACAATTGGAAGGTAGTCGAGACAGTGGCTACGCATGATCATAGCAGCATATACATGGGTGTTTTATTGTGCAAATATGTTTTCAATTGTGCAAGTGACCAAGTGCAACCAAAACAAGTCAAGCAGCAAGTATGGTACAAATGTATGTGTGGAAAAATGCATGAGATCAGTTTCACAATCATGATTTTGTAGGTATGAAACAATACTGGTTCAGACAGTAAGTGAAATTCAGATTCATATGGATACAAGACAACTTAAAGTGGTGCACATAGCACCATAGTCACACTGGAATGCAAACAGGGCAATAATTCTTTGATCATGCAAATGAACATGATAATGATGGTGTAGATATTTTTTTTCAGGTTAGCAAATGTCAAGATAACATGGTGCAAGTGCATGTAACAAAGCAGCTTTAATATAGCCTATCACAACCTCAAGTTCAAGAGCAAAGTGTTCACAAGCTTGCAAGAATAGATGAATGGTGCAAACCATTTGTAAGAACCCGTAACTTCCCCGGTAAGGAAAGCGCGGGTACTTTGAGAACAACACACAAAAGGACGCAGACGGAAGAACATTTCATTGTTTATTACAACAATTCCATCAGAATACAAGAATATACAGAGTATAAACAAATATTACACAACAGGAAATATCAGAGATTACAATAAATTACATAGCAGCGGAAAATAATACAATACACAACTGAAGGAGATATATGGATACAAAGCTTTCCGGATATCATTCCAACTGTAAATCAGGATCCTGTGAATATAAACCTGCAAAACCAAAACTACTAGGTGCACGTGTCGAAAATAGGGGCACCCAGAGTTTAGGTTAAAACAAACAACTCCAGGTCAGTCATGGGACTGGTGTGAGAACTAAAACAGTTATTAATCTTTATTTTAAAGTTAGGTAAATCATGGGACCATGCCGTATAACACGGAACGGTTTTCCTCCCAAGAATACCAGTGCACAAAACAAAGGCGCAATGCTAAATAAAGAACAATGAAGCTATTATAAGACCCATGTCCCATCACACAATGCAACGCATGCCGGAGGATAGGGTTTTTACCTTATAATAGCCAAGAATGCTTGATACATTTAAAACAAATCATTTGATACTATTATAAGTGCATAGCGTATAAAACAACTTCAAATCATAAGTATCAATCATAGACGGCATAAGCGCCCCATCCCACTATGTCGCCATACTAGGCTCTACAAATAAAACCGCAGAATCACATATTTGAAAATTGGATTTCCGTCTGTGAACCGAGGCTAAAGATAGTCCTCTACCGACTCGAGATGCTCTAGTCCGCCGCCCCTCAGGACCCAGACTCAGGTGGGCCTTGGAGCGACAGGGCCGGTCCACCGATGTGGATTAAAATGCCTGAACACTGCGTTTCCCCGCCCTTTGGGGCGTAAATGAGCCAACCAATGACTCCATCGGACCCGGATCGTCCGATTAAACCGAGGCGCCTTGCAACAGCAACAACCACATAAGTCAAACTCGTCAGGGCGTGTAAAACCACTGACGCCACTTCTAACTAGAAAGAAACGCATGTCCTCCCTGAGGTCCTCTCCCATTTTTGGTTCACCACCGGGGTGTGAGGCTCGCGAATCAACATTACACAAAGCTACGCCACATATGTCGTGCTTTGATCATCAACCACAAGACTTTGCTTTTCAACAGAAGCCTTGATCCATTGCCACTTAGGCATGCCACACAGGCAATTCATTCCATGCGATGGATATCCATCAATATATAACCACTGAGCTCGTACGTCTCAGAGAAGGGCGTTAAGCAAGAGAATAAATTCTCCACCGCCAAAAAGATATATATTTAATAGAAATCAATCACACAGACTGAAATCTAATGTCAGACACATAGTCCATTTATAAGTTCGTTCTGGGTCTGAACGAAACCGGAGGCACCTAGTACCCCACATATCCATCGATCTCCAAGTACGTCTGGACGATCACCAACTAATTCTCTCCTCTTGGGTGTACATCCCAATCAAGATCATCAGTAATTATCCAGACGGCGTGAAGACCTCTGGTCTTCAACCACCGTCTTCATCTTCGATACCATGTCAAATCAGTTATTTAGAATGGGATAAACCCGGTCTTTCTGAATAACTCGCGTATATAATAAACATGTGTTAAACAAACACAACATACGCCTCATTCCAATTCAATAGTCACTAACCATAAATTAACAAGAGAATAATTCCCCAAATATTAACCCCGAAGGCCGAAACCAACATTAGATCAATACCCAGGAACCCGTTATGCTTAGCTAACCTACAGTTAGTTTATAAATTTCATATTTCTTAGGGAAAGGTTCCCATTAATTTTACGAAAGATAAATTCTTTTAAATTTATTCTTTAATCTTCCTTTGAATATCACTTCAAACAAGTCAGGATTAGCGAACCACACCGAAGTAATTATTTATTTTATTTCCCAAACCCAACCTATTTATCCCATGAAGTAAAACTGGTCATACTTCATATCTAACACAACGGCGTTATCGGTAAATTCAGTTACCATTTCACGTTCAAATCTAATTAAAGATTTAACTACCACTTGGAGTAAAACTGGTGATACTCCATTCCCGATCTTTTCAATCTAATTAAAGATTTATTAAAACTCCACTTAGTTTTAATCTTTAACTGTGTTAAAGAATCAGTGTTATTTAAAACACTGTTCACGATAAACCCCAAAATCACATCATATTTCAATCAGTCCCTAACCGTAAATTAGCAAGTGAGCAATTCCCTAAGAATTAACCCCGAAGGCCGAAACCAACATCAGATCAATACCCTTGAAACCATTCAACTTAACTAATCTCCAGTTAGTTTCTGATTTTCTTAATTCCTTTGGGTCTAAGAACAGTATTATTGACGATACCGTTCACGACAACCCAAAATAACATTTGATATTAAATACAAGGCTCTGAATAGAAAATATATCAGCTTATATTCAATAACAAATTCTGAAAACAACAAATATCGTATAGGAAATAACGATATAAATATATCTTCCAAATTCCCGTTACAATATCTGTATCATCACGAAATCCAACATCGAAATATTCCAAAGACAATTTCGATTAAAATCCATTCCAATTCAATTATTGGAAATTCTGGTTATTTTCAAAACCATTTCAAATCCACTTTATTTATTTTAAAAATAAATAGAATTATAATTCTAGTTCCAAACTAGTTCTTTTCGATAAAAATCTATTTTTATCTTTTCAAATATGGAGTTTTTCATCCCAACTCTTCACAAATCATTTCTTATGATCCTACACAAATTATTACTTTTTTTAACAATTTTATCAAGGCCCGTACAGTCGATTTCCATCAACGGCCATTGAACTGCACTTATAGCGACCTTTTCCAAATTTGATTTGGACATAATTCCAAATCCAACCGTTAGATTTCAAATCTCTAATATTCATTAGAAAGCTCTTTTCGATATGAACCGAACGGTTCCGTTTTTAGGAGAATCTGACGGTCGGATCTCCCATAATGTCTGTTTGAAGTCAATGATCGAAATTCGCGAACTACCGCAGTGCGGCGCGTTCTATTCAAGCCATTATATTATATATATAATATATACTTCGTCGATTTCCTTTTAAAACGTATTATATAAATCGTTTTAAATTCGTTTTCAAAACGATTTCAACTTCCATCTCAAATTCAAATCAAAATTGAATTTTCCAATATAAATTTGTTTTAAATTCATTTCAAATCGATTTCCATTCAATTTCCATTTGATTCGAATTCATTTCATTTTCAATTCAATTTCAATTCGAATTCATTTCTATTTTCAATTCAATTTCAATTCGAATTTATTTCTACTTTCAATTCAATTCGAATTCTAATTCGTTTCAATTCAATTCGAATTCATTTTTTTCAACTCAATTCGAATTCATTTCTATTTTCAATTCAATTCGAATTCTAATTCAAAATATTCGATTTTGAAATCACTTTTCAATATTCATTATAAAAACGAATATAATCGATATAAATATCGTTTGCGTCAAAATGGCGTCAATCTAATCAACACAGCTTCATATATTTCTATTTTCGAATATTCTATTTCAAATATTTTATTTAAAATATTTCTTTTTCAAATATTCCCTTTTCAAATATTTCCATTCAAATATTTCTATTCAAATATTCTATTTCAAAACTGGAATGAGGCCCAATCAATTACCATAAATTTTATTTCTATGGATTTCCATACAACGCATGTATATATCAACAATGACAAATAATCAACCATCATCCAAAGTGCATTCTACACTGTATAAGCGTCAAATATAAATATTCAACGCTAATAACAGTGGAACGTCCCATAATTTTTTAGTATATTTAAATTTCAATTTAAAATAAATAAATTGGAATATATAGGGAAAATCAAATTTGTGTTAATTTTTAATGATGATGATTGTTTAAATTGAGTAAATATATTTTTCAAATTTAGTTTTGAAAAGGAGTAATTTGAAATTTAATATTTAAATAATTAAATTAATGTGAGAGAGTTAATTTAAAAAGGGAATTCAAATTTAATTGATTTAATGGTGGAATTTAAGTCGTTAATTTATAACTGAAATTTCAATCAAGATTCAAATAATCAAATTATGATTTGAAAATGTGTGAAACTTATTTGTAGAAATTTATTTAAGTTATAATTTGATTTAAATTTGAATTCAATGAATATTTAATTTGAATTTAAAACGGTTAATCGAATAATTGAATATTTATTTAATTAATTAATTAACGGTGAAATTTAACTGTTTTGGCGACTGTCTCGGAATTCGACGAAACTGGCGCCATCGGAACCGGAACAGTGAATTATTATAGGATTTCAATTTGCGTTACAATCCGACTTACCGTTTGTTCGTACGAGAGAAAATGTGAACGAGATCAATGTAAATAGGATAATTATTTGTTTCCTATGTTGGGCCTATATATATATATAACTTAGCCCCATTCTCCACTACATCAACCATTTCTTCACTACGTTTACTTTTCTTCATTTGTTTCTTTCTAATGGCTGAGAAATCAAGTTAAAACCCTAGATTAAAAATCAAATTTCACCTCAAAATAAAACTTCTCCAAACCCTAACTTATGATATACCGATTCGAAGCCCTCGTCGATACAAACCTGCGGCTACAGTTCGTTTCGACATGCAGTGATCTGGTTGGCCAGAAATCGCAGTCAAACATTAGAAATTCGTTACCCTAATATTTTGATTTGGGGGTTTTCGATTGGGGATAAAATTGGAGATTCTGGGATCTGGGTTTTGTCGGGGACAGTCGGTGTAGTCGAACGGTGGTGCTCGATTGGTCTATCGTTGCTTGGATTGCCGGAATTTGTTCGTCGAAGTGGAGGAAGTCGTTCCGTTCATCTGGACGCCGATGGAGATACAGGGCACCGAACCAGGCGGGGCGGGTACCTGCAGAGGCGCCTCGGAGAGCAGGTCAGAACGGTGGTGGCGTCTCATCAGTCGGTGGTCGGAGCACCAAGGAATCGACGGTCAAAGTTGGTTGTTATGGGTTTGATTTCGTCAGTTACTGTAGCAGCACGGGAAAGGAGCGGGAGAGGAAAGGTGCGATGGTGACGTGGCAATGGCTAATTGGTGAGGAGATTATTTAATTTAATTTTTGTTTTTATAATTTAAAATCCAAATGGTTAAACGTTGATAATTCTCTCGTTTTAACTCGGATTGACGCGCGGTTTGTTGCGTTTGGATCGTGGCGGAGTTACGGACGTTTTGGCACTAACTTGGCTGCGTTTAGAGACTGTCAAATTTTTGGCCTTCAGTTGGACGTACGATCAACTAAGAATGAAAAGGTGAGTGATTCTTCGCTCACGAAATACTGAATTATTCCCATATTTATCGAATTAAATTATGAAATAAGTTTGGTTGCATGGTTGTGTTGGATTGTTGATGTGTTGTTTAAATTTGACATGCAAGTGGGTTAACATGCAATTTAGGTAAATGATTAGTTGTTTAAATCAATTTAAATTTCTAGTTGAGATTCTAACCCTCGTTAAATCTTGAAACAGTAAATGCTGATCAGTTGAATGAAATGGTTGTGATGGATGTTGGTTGAATTTTATTACTGAATTTATAAGGACATTTTTAATGCTTCTTATTTCAGTATATTGTAATGCATGTTGATTGCGACGATAAATCCTATTTTCCCTTGATGTTACGGGCGTCTAATAAACTTGGGATTTATCGATAAAATAAATTAAGAACACAGGGTGAAATGATAAATCTCTGTGACCCTGATTTGGATTGAAGTGATAGATCCATTCCCGAAATATCGAGAAATTAAATTTAAAAATCACTTGGCCATTGGATAGACAATTATATACAGACATCGGTTGGTTAAATGATTTTTAAATATTTGAAAATCTATTTGATAGACTTTTCAAGAATGTGACGATACTCGATAAATTCACTCCTTTAATGATTTTGAACTTGGGATGTTTATTAAAAAAGGGTTAAGGAAATTTTTCCACAACAAAGTGGAAATTCATAAATTGGGATTTGAACATGATTTTTCAAAATTTCAAATTTAAGGGTGTGGAGTTAAAGGTAATAAATTCTTATGGAATTTAATTTTGGGGAGAATGGAAATCGAGGGTGTTATGAGTTGTTTTACTCAGTTTCGAATATGGGTTGAATCCTTTAAATTGAATGGGTGTTGAACGATGTTTGGAAATGAGAAATGGGAACTGAATAGACTCCATTGAAACTGGAAAAGATTCGTGTATTGGAAATTCAGAAGGAAGAAATTTATGGTTTAAAATTATCTCTGTATATATATATATATATATATATATATATATATATATATATATATATATATTTATACCTTGATTGATTTCAAAATAAACTATTCCTTTCTTTCAAAACTATTTATTCAAACTTCTAACCTATAAATTATTTTATTTAAATAAAGTTTTCTTTATATTTTAGTATTCAAACTATCTAGTAAACTTTAATTTGTGTATGTACAAAATATTTAAATTATCTTATTTACTTTTAATTATTATATTCTATATATATTTAATTTATATAAAGATTTTTCTTATAAGCATTTAATTTCAAAAGTAATTTAGGAATTGTAAATTTCTTCCGAATGGAAATGTTGGATTTAAACCATGGGTTCAAATGGAGTGGAGATAAAGTTTTATTCTATTTGAATATAAACTGATTTAAAACGTTTTATGGAAATATGAATTATATTCTTCTCGATTATAAATGGATCTCCTAAGGGATCAAAATGGGTTGTAATGGAATAAATATATTGTATGGAATATGAATGAATTTCCAACATAAATTGATTTGAAATAATTTGAACTTTTGAGATGAAATATATTCTATTTGAATATAAGTCGATTTGAAATATTATACGGTTATAATATAAGGATTTGGAAATATATTCTAATTTTAGAATATAATCAGGTTGGTATGATTTATGATATTTCGATATGAAACTATATTCTATTTTTGAATATAAATTTGGTTCGAGACAAAATTCGATATTTTGATATGGAAGCGAACCTTTGAAATGTAAAAGAACTAACCGATGTGAAAGATGTAAGCGTTGGTTGTCAAAGAGACCGGAGTCGGCATAAGGCATACTCTCTGTCAGTGTCGATACCACTTTGACAACTATAAACGTTTGACGTATCTGTGAACGTTCCGACGTATCCAGAATGAGATATGATGACTTGAAGGCGATTATTTAATCGAAGGAAGATGAGCGATTGCGAAATAGCCCTGACCTTCGGGTCAGAATTAAAATGACTAAAACAGGAGCTATACCGTGACTAATTGAGGTAGCACCTTTGATCGGACTCACTCCTTCGATACTATTTCTATGACTATGATGATAATGATGATTTGGGCCCATTTTGACTTTGGGAGTGTGTTCTGAGGTGGGCGGTAGTGGCTGTTATGCGTTACCACCGGTCCGGGAGTGCAATTGGTAGAATCCTACCCTGGGCATTGCCTCGAGTGCCTTGTCATATATATCCTTATCGAGCCCTATACGATTTTGACTTAGCATTGCCTTCTATGGAGTGCCCTCTGATAACACCAGTACGGTGAATTTACGGTACTGTATAGACTGTTGGTGCCTGTAAACGGCGTAAGGGTAATATGGTAATCCCGCTTACGCTATTTTCAGTATTTATACTTTACTGAATATACATTATAATAATAGCGTATTATTATATAGATATTAGTTTAACGGATCCTCGAGAGATGGAAAAATCCCGTAACATCTCTTGAGTTACTGCACCCATGACACTGGTATTATTTCGTATTTTAATTTGACTAATATGAGAATGATTTAGTGCTGATCCGAGTGTTTGTTGTGTCTTATTTTTTTGCAATACGCTCGGGTCAGCAGGCGCTTGCAGTTAACAGGGATGACTGTGACTGGGAGATCGAAGACGAAGATTTGGTATATCTATTATCTATACATATGTATTTCTGCTGCATTTTAATTCCGCTGTTATGTTATGTAAACATGTTTATGTGTAACTCTGATAATCATTGAATGTTAAATCAATGTATACTTTCAATTATTTTAAACTGCTATTGTTTATTATATGTTGTCCTTCCATTGTGAGATTCTGTGATTGGTTCTTTTCTTTCTTCTTTTTCTTCTTTTCCCAATAACTACCTGCATTTGCGATTTGTTTGGGTCGACATGTGTGGTTTATTGTCGATTCGAACGGTCAAAAATTTGGGTCGTTACATTTGGTATCAGAGCGATGGTTAGCGATAGCCTTGGCTCTGTTGGGAATTAACTCATTAGAGATGGGGTTAGAAACGACCTAGAATGAGTTTGAGTGATATGAGAGAGCGTACTTGTATTTGGTTATAAATTGGTTTACATCATGTTGATTTGTTCTGTTGAATATTTATGGATTATGGTCGATATTTGGGACGCCATAGAATCGATAGGAATCTCTAAATAATCGAACAGAATGATCGACATAATATGGCTTTCAACTATTTTTTTAAAAATATATCAGCTATATTATTGGTTCAATCTTATATATTTATATCCGTTTTAGTAGGTGGTAATATTTAGTTATCACCTATTATGGGTGATTAGTTAATAAATCTAATAAGGGAAATTATGTAGTTTAAGAAAATATTAGAAATGAAATGATACTTTTAAGTATCATTGGGTGAAATGATTTGCGATTAAAATAGAAATGAACTGAACCCTTGATCCGGGTATTTTGAAATAGTTTTGCCAAAGTTTGAAATAACATTGTATTATAAGGAATAGTTTTGGAAATAGTTTTCAAAAGGATATTTAAGATATAAGTGTGAAATCTCCACTTAGACTTTGGAAATGGCTTCGGTAATGAGTGCACGCATTACCGATGTTATTTTAAAGAGTCTAAGTGGGGGAGAACACCCGATGATTTTAGTGGGTTGACAGAAGATTTTGAATTTAAATTCCATATGGTATAAATTTTATATAAAGTATTTGTGTATGTTCTTTAAAGGTTGAATTCAAATTTTCTTTGTTCTTTTGGTAATTAAAGATTTGGATTTAAAATTTATGGCATGTTTTCTATAAAATAGTATAAGTACTTAGATTATTTTAAACTTGGTTTAAACCCGGAATCAAGGTATTTAGGTTCATCTTAACTAATACTATTGATTGGATGCTATATTAACTCGATTGAAATCATGTAACGAACTTAAGTATTATAAGAAAAGATGTGGCCGTTGAAATGCTTAAGCATGGACGATAACAAGTTAAAGAAATTATATGTTTGATTGATGGAAGTGTTAGAGAAAAATCTAAAATAACTCGATTCATTTGAATATATTTTTTTTTTTTAGACTTTGAAATCACCTTAACTATTGACATTAACTTAAGAACTTAAGTTACTCGAGCCATTGAAATTGGACTTTGAAACCATGAAATAGACTTAAATATTAAGTTGGTCAATAAGAGTGCTGGAGGAAACCAAAGTTAAGTAGAACCAAATTTAATTGAATTCGACTAAAATAAATTGGAATAAGTTTGTTGTGTTAGTAAATTGGCAATAGCCTATGCCTTGGCCAATTAATAAATAAGTGAGGTAGTCGAGAAGAAGTGAAAAAAAAAATTGATTAGTTAATAAAAACGTGAATTGCCAATAAATATAAGTAAAGGAAAAATTTGTTAAATTAGTATATATATGAAATCAAGGCATAGGAAATCTAAATGGGGTAAAATCTCATTTGAACAATATATCGGATATAAATCTAAGTATAAACTTGAGTCCTTAATTCAAACCATGATTTGTGAGTGAATAAATATATTCTGTAAATAGAATAAGGTTCAATTTGGAATGAAATGGACTAAGAGAATAAGGGGAGGGTTAAATGAATGAGGAGAAAGGCCAAAACAAGAGAATGTAAAGTAAATATATAATTTGGCTTATTTGGAATAAGATAATGAAGTAAAACGAATTCTAATTTGAAAATTTGAAATACTGAAATGAGATATAAGAATAGAATTTAATCTGGGTTGGAATAATTTGATTTATACGAATAACTTAAGGGTAAATCATGGCATCAATAAGTGATAACCACATCTAGTGGTCAAGGGTGCTAAGGTGGAAATCCGAAGATTGAAACCCCTGCTCAAACGAATCCACATTTAAAGGAAAAGTTTGGTTGAACTAAATAGACATGAAGGTGAATATTAAAATCCCCTTTTGAAATGAAACCATTGGTAATGGAAACTGATGCAAATGAGTTGGCAAATGGATTCATGCTAAGGAGTTAAAGGTCTAGTGTAATCAATTTCGTTAGAAATTTTAAGGTGAATTCAAGTTCTAATCGGAATATAACACTTGAAGTGAAACCGGAAATTGAATAGAAGAAATATCGAAATAAAGTAAGAAATTGAATATGGATCAAATTCTTGAATAATGAAGCGATAACAAAGTTAAATGTTAAGGATTTTCAAAAATATTGAAATCGAAAATGTTGAAATTTCGAATAGAAATAATCCAATGTTTATGTAAATCTGAAATAGTCGATAGGCTGTAGTAGAATAGCCATAACTTTTGAATGGATGATCGGAATTTAACGATTCCGGACTTTTTAGAAACCTCAGAAACGGAACTAAAGCTTTTGTTAATGGAGCCCTGTCTAATTTTCATGTTTATTAGGTTGAAAACCAAGAACTAGTCGTAGTTGTAAGCACAGAAAATAAAAATCTGAACTGAATACCAATATTGTTTTGAACATAACTTCCTAACGGAACGTCGAATCTTAATGTGCGACCACAATTCGGAAATGCCAGAATCTGAGCTAAAACTATTGCTAAATATTATGGGTGAAATTTTGAGATTTAAAGGGGTAAAAACTGGGTTGAACAATTCAGATCTGCATTTTTCAGTATAGGGGCTGAGGCGTTTGCCTTCACTAAAATGGTCATAACTTTTGAACGATTTATCTGAATTCGACGAATTTGGACAATTCGGAAAGCCTGAAATAAATGCTACAACTTTTGCCTGTGTGCTTTAGTCAAATTCCAGCATCTAATGGGTGATAAACCTTGATTTGTTCGCTGACCTGTTATGAGTATTTTAGTTTTGAGGTTGAAATGCTTAGTATATGTTGTGTAAGTTGTATACGCTTGCTTTTTATGGTATATATGCTTAATACGTATGTGTATGTGAGTATGTAGCAGGTGTAAGGAAGTCGCACTACGCTTCGGAGCTCGCTTGCGCTAAAACGCTAAACGCTAAGGTAAGTAAAATTTGCAAATAAACGCTAAGGAAGGTACGTAACTGTGTTACAAAATTTTGGTGGTTATATTTTGTTTTTCCCCATTTTTGGGATGCCTCATCGAATGATGAGATGTATATTGGGATTTTATATTTGTGGTGATTTCCGGACCTCTCCGTACAAAGGAGATGCTGCCGAAATTTTTCGTGATTTCGGGAGTTAGAAAATTTATGAGGTTTTATAACTATATACTTATTTTATAACTGTTATTTTATAAGTATGGATTTGGAAGTATGACTTGTTTAATACCTTATCTCGCTCTCTTTTCGAGGACGAAAAGATTTTAAGTGGGGGAGAATGTAACGTCCCATAATTTTTTAGTATATTTAAATTTCAATTTAAAATAAATAAATTGGAATATATAGGGAAAATCAAATTTGTGTTAATTTTTAATGATGATGATTGTTTAAATTGAGTAAATATATTTTTCAAATTTAGTTTTGAAAAGGAGTAATTTGAAATTTAATATTTAAATAATTAAATTAATGTGAGAGAGTTAATTTAAAAAGGGAATTCAAATTTAATCGATTTAATGGTGGAATTTAAGTCGTTAATTTATAACTGAAATTTCAATCAAGATTCAAATAATCAAATTATGATTTGAAAATGTGTGAAACTTATTTGTAGAAATTTATTTAAGTTATAATTTGATTTAAATTTGAATTCAATGAATATTTAATTTGAATTTAAAACGGTTAATCGAATAATTGAATATTTAATTAATTAATTAATTAACGGTGAAATTTAACTGTTTTGGCGACTGTCTCGGAATTCGACGAAACTGGCGCCATCGGAACCGGAACAGTGAATTATTATAGGATTTCAATTTGCGTTACAATCCGACTTACCGTTTGTTCGTACGAGAGAAAATGTGAACGAGATCAATGTAAATAGGATAATTATTTGTTTCCTATGTTGGGCCTATATATATATATATATAACTTAGCCCCATTCTCCACTACACCAACCATTTCTTCACTACGTTTACTTTTCTTCATTTGTTTCTTTCTAATGGCTGAGAAATCAAGTTAAAACCCTAGATTAAAAATCAAATTTCACCTCAAAATAAAACTTCTCCAAACCCTAACTTATGATATACCGATTCGAAGCCCTCGTCGATACAAACCTGCGGCTACAGTTCGTTTCGACATGCAGTGATCTGGTTGGCCAGAAATCGCAGTCAAACATTAGAAATTCGTTACCCTAATATTTTGATTTGGGGGTTTTCGATTGGGGATAAAATTGGAGATTCTGGGATCTGGGTTTTGTCGGGGACAGTCGGTGTAGTCGAACGGTGGTGCTCGATTGGTCTATCGTTGCTTGGATTGCCGGAATTTGTTCGTCGAAGTGGAGGAAATCATTCCGTTCATCTGGACGCCGATGGAGATACAGGGCACCGAACCAGGCGGGGCGGGTACCTGCAGAGGCGCCTCGGAGAGCAGGTCAGAACGGTGGTGGCGTCTCTTCAGTCGGTGGTCGGAGCACCAAGGAATCGACGGTCAAAGTTGGTTGTTATGGGTTTGATTTCGTCAGTTACTATAGCAGCACGGGAAAGGAGCGGGAGAGGAAAGGTGGGATGGTGACGTGGCAATAGCTAATTGGTGAGGAGATTATTTAATTTAATTTTTGTTTTTATAATTTAAAATCCAAATGGTTAAACGCTGATAATTCTCTCGTTTTAACTCGGATTGACGCGCGGTTTGTTGCATTGGGATCGTGGCGGAGTTGCGGACGTTTTGGCACTAACTTGGCTGCGTTTAGAGACTGTGAAATTTTTGGCCTTCAGTTGGACGTACGATCAACTAAGAATGAAAAGGTGAGTGATTCTTTGCTCACGAAATACTGAATTATTCCCATATTTATCGAATTAAATTATGAAATAAGTTTGGTTGCATGGTTGTGTTGGATTGTTGATGTGTTGTTTAAATTTGACATGCAAGTGGGTTAACATGCAATTTAGGTAAATGATTAGTTGTTTAAATCAATTTAAATTTCTAGTTGAGATTCTAACCCGCGTTAAATCCTGAAACAGTAAATGCTGATCAGTTGAATGAAATGGTTGTGATGGATGTTGGTTGAATTTTATTACTGAATTTATAAGGACATTTTTAATGCTTCTTATTTCAGTATATTGTAATGCATGTTGATTGCGACGATAAATCCTATTTTCCCTTGATGTTACGGGCGTCTAATAAACTTGGGATTTATCGATAAAATAAATGAAGAACACAGGGTGAAATGATAAATCTCTGTGACCCTGATTTGGATTGAAATGATAGATCCATTCCCGAAATATCGAGAAATTAAATTTAAAAATCACTTGGCCATTGGATAGACAATTATATACAGACATCGGTTGGTTAAATGATTTTTAAATATTTGAAAATCTATTTGATAGACTTTTCAAGAATGTGACGATACTCGATAAATTCACTCCTTTAATGATTCTGAACTTGGGATGTTTATTAAAAAAGGGTTAAGGAAATTTTTCCACAACAAAGTGGAAATTCTTAAATTGGGATTTGAACATGATTTTTCAAAATTTCAAATTTAAGGGTGTGGAGTTAAAGGTAATAAATTCTTATGGAATTTAATTTTGGGGAGAATGGAAATCGAGGGTGTTATGAGTTGTTTTACTCAGTTTCGAATATGGGTTGAATCCTTTAAATTGAATGGGTGTTGAACGATGTTTGGAAATGAGAAATGGGAACTGAATAGACTCCATTGAAAATGGAAAAGATTCGTGTATTGGAAATTCAGAAGGAAGAAATTTATGGTTTAAAATTATCTCTGTATATATATATATATATTTATACCTTGATTGATTTCAAAATAAACTATTCCTTTCTTTCAAAACTATTTATTCAAACTTCTAACCTATAAATTATTTTATTTAAATAAAGTTTTCTTTATATTTTAGTATTCAAACTATCTAGTAAACTTTAATTTGTGTATGTACAAAATATTTAAATTATCTTATTTACTTTTAATTATTATATTCTATATATATTTAATTTATATAAAGATTTTTCTTATAAGCATTTAATTTCAAAAGTAATTTAGGAATTGTAAATTTCTTCCGAATGGAAATGTTGGATTTAAACCATGGGTTCAAATGGAGTTGAGATAAAGTTTTATTCTA
This sequence comes from Allium sativum, assembly GCA_030737875.1. NCBI lineage: Eukaryota > Viridiplantae > Streptophyta > Magnoliopsida > Asparagales > Amaryllidaceae > Allium > Allium sativum. Next base: position 126,416,882 of record CM060911.1, read on the forward strand.
TTTGAATATAAACTGATTTAAAACGTTTTATGGAAATATGAATTATATTCTTCTCGATTATAAATGGATCTCCTAAGGGATCAAAATGGGTTGTAATGGAATAAATATATTCTATGGAATATGAATGAATTTCCAACATAAAGTGATTTGAAATAATTTGAACTTTTGAGATGAAATATATTCTATTTGAATATAAGTCGATTTGAAATATTATACGGTTATAATATAAGGATTTGGAAATATATTCTAATTTTAGAATATAATCGGGTTGGTATGATTTATGATATTTCGATATGAAACTATATTCTATTTTTGAATATAAATTTGGTTCGAGACAAAATTCGATATTTTGATATGGAAGCGAACCTTTGAAATGTAAAAGAACCAACCGATGTGAAAGATGTAAGCGTTGGTTGTCAAAGAGTCCGGAGTCGGCATAAGGCATACTCTCTGTCAGTGTCGATACCACTTTGACAACTATAAACGTTTGACGTATCTGTGAACGTTCCGACGTATCCAGAATGAGATATGATGACTTGAAGGCGATTATTTAATCGAAGGAAGATGAGCGATTGCGAAATAGCCCTGACCTTCGGGTCAGAATTAAAATGACTAAAACAGGAGCTATACCGTGACTAATTGAGGTAGCACCTTTGATCGGACTCACTCCTTCGATACTATTTCTATGACTCTGATGATAATGATGATTTGGGCCCATTTTGACTTTGGGAGTGTGTTCTGAGGTGGGCGGTAGTGGCTGCTATGCGTTACCACCGGTCCGGGAGTGCAATTGGTAGAATCCTACCCTGGGCATTGCCTCGAGTGCCTTGTCATATATATCCTTATCGAGCCCTATACGATTTTGACTTAGCATTGCCTTCTATGGAGTGCCCTCTGATAACACCAGTACGGTGAATTTACGGTACTGTATAGACTGTTGGTGCCTGTAAACGGCGTAAGGGTAATATGGTAATCCCGCTTACGCTATTTTCAGTATTTATACTTTATTGAATATACATTATAATAATAGCGTATTATTATATAGATATTAGTTTAACGGATCCTCGAGAGATGGAAATATCCCGTAACATCTCTTGAGTTACTGCACCCATGACACTGGTATTATTTCGTATTTTAATTTGACTAATATGAGAATGATTTAGTGCTGATCCGAGTGTTTGTTGTGTCTTATTTTTTTGCAATACGCTCGGGTCAGCAGGCGCTTGCAGTTAACAGGGATGACTGTGACTGGGAGATCGAAGACGAAGATTTGGTATATCTATTATCTATACATATGTATTTCTGCTGCATTTTAATTCCGCTGTTATGTTATGTAAACATGTTTATGTGTAACTCTGATAATCATTGAATGTTAAATCAATGTATACTTTCAATTATTTTAAACTGCTATTGTTTATTATATGTTGTCCTTCCGCTGTGAGATTCTGTGATTGGTTCTTTTCTTTCTTCTTTTTCTTCTTTTCCCAATAACTACCTGCATTTGCGATTTGTTTGGGTCGACATGTGTGGTTTATTGTCGATTCGAACGGTCAAAAATTTGGGTCGTTACAAACAGTCTGTCAATAAATGATCGACATACAACTAATTATTGGGATTAGTGTATGTCATATATCACCCCAATACCCGTGTGGGGTTTTCAAACAATCAAACACAGATTTTATTTATGCAGTTGGGCGATGTGTAAAATTTATTGTCCCAATCAGTATCAGTCAAATGTGTGTATATAAACAAATCTTCCGATTTGTTTATATTTATTTCATTTTAAATACACGTTAAAAATTCTATTTTCAACTATAAAATATTTTAACTTTATAAATATTTTATTTCAACTATATAAATATTTTATTTCATTTCACATCACATCACACAATCAACTACACATCAAAATCAAACAAACAAGCATACATGCCGTCCATGGTCTGTGGACGACGGGTGTCGGGTGCTACTAAACACCGTCTGCATCCTAGTATATATTTTAACTAGAAAATTAAATTAAAGGTGAGGAGTTCTCACCAAAGCTCTCCCAACTCCATGACACTTCAAATGTAGGATATCTTCATGGTTCTTCCAACGAGATCTGTTATACGTTGTTCACATTAAAAATCACATTTTTAATTATCTTCACAGATAAAAATCCTATTTTTATCGAAGTAAAAATCATATTTTTACTTCTATACATAATAGAAAAATGGAATTTTATCGCATTAAAAATCATATTTTTAAGTGTTCACTTCACAATAAAGATCATATCTTTCATGTATATTCTTTCATGTATATAAAAATTGAATTTTTATCTTCACTAAAAAATATATTTTTACTTTACTACGCATATAAAAATATGATCTTTCACTATATAAAAATATGATCTTTGTTATATATAAAATCTGGCCTTTCTTCTTTATAAAAATATCACCTTTTTATTTTCAAAGATCTAATCTTTTTCAAATCAAAAATCAAACTCTTTTAATATAAAAATTCAATCTTCTCTCGTATAAAAATTTAAGCTTCATCGCTACAAAAATCTAAACTTCATCACCATAAAAATCAGAGTTTTATATAATCAAAAATCGGAATTTTATATAAACCAAACTGTAAACTCACTTGCATTCGATTTTTGGAAGGGAGGGGGTATCTTCAATCGCTGGAGGAAGCAGGGGGGCGCTACGTCGGGGTCTAGGGTCGGAGGGGTGTCGGCAGTTCCTCTTCAGGTGGCGGCGACGGAGTATTCGGGTCATATGGCTTTGCATTCGGTTTGGGGGAAGGAGGGGGGGCTGACGTCGATTGGGGGTCTGGGCTTGGGCGCGTCGCTCGAGAGAGGGGGGAAGCAGGAGAGGGAGGGAACTGATGGGGAGGGGGTTGGACGTCGTCGTGGCGCCGGGTCTCCGACGAGCGGCGGCGAACTACAGGGGATGAGGGCGGATCGACGGTTTTAGTTTTAGGTTTTTTTTTCTTTTTGATTTTTTGTTTGAAGTCAACAGCAAAAGGGGAGGGAGTTAAAGAGGGAGAAAGGATTTTTTATATTTATTTAATATTTAATCAACCCAAAAAGCAACTTCTTAATTCGAACTCGAAATCGAACCCACCGATGTCGTCCATTGCTAATTACCCCCATCCCGAATGCAACGGGATATGTTTCGTAAGCCAGTTTGGTCGTTTCGATCTGTTTTCATCAAAATCAAAATATAGCTCTATATATTAAATTTGAACGCACATTTCAATTTACCTGGGCCACATACGGATACTAAAAATTCCCGAAATTTTTTTTCTACCTTCGTATTGACGATACGGTCCTAACAAAACTAATTTCGTCAAATTCTGAGACCGTTTGTAAAATGGCCATTTTCCAATCGATTAAATTTAACTAAAACTGGTCAAACGCGTTTTCCTTTGCCACGCTAACATATTAATTCGAAAAATCATGAAATTTGAAACCTAGCAACAACTTGACATCTCGGATCCAACAAAGGTGGTTTCGTCGAAAACCGAGGTCGTTTGCAAAATGGCCATTTTTAAGGGCCGAAATTCCATAGCGACTATTCTAAATTTTCAACTGGACATATCTTTTGATTCCCGCTATGAAATTTTGATTTTTCGGTTTCGTTGGAAAGATATCCTCAATTAGATTCAAATATTTTTGGTTTCACTAAAATCCGGTTTATTTTGAATCCTGTACATCCATTTGAAATTTGAAATCGAATTATCGAACTACCGCGCCATTTTCAATTCCTTTTATATATATAAATAAATATTTATATTCTAACGATGATCTATATAATATATACGTTCGAATTCTATTCAAAATAAATTTCTCGTTGATATTATTTAAAATAATTTATTTTAAATAATCAAAATTCGGTAAAATTGCCAAAATAAATTTTTTAAATTGGCTCGGATATCCAGGTTATTAGACCATTTCAAAGCAAAAATGAAAGTGGCAAGTCAAGAAAAAAAGAGCATGTTATTCAACATTTACAAATAAGTAGCAAGGTTCAACCCAGAATGAACATCAAAGAATATGCAAGAATATCAATTCATATATGGACAAAAGGAAAAATTGCAAATTTGCTTAAAGTATGCTCAAGTTCATGATCTCTACAAAGTGGTCCAATATTTCATGGTGTAGCAGTTTTTTTTTTAAAAAAAAGAGGACATAGCATGAGCACAAGTGCACAGTAATTTCATGCAAGATTTGGAAGCTAAATTTCATTCAAGTTTCAAGAAAAAGGGAAAATACAGTGAACCATATTTGGACAAGAAATCAGGGATGTGTTTCTAGAATTGAAAACCATTTCAAATATTCCCAGTTTCCGTTTACAGAAAAATGTGGCATGCAATGAATATCCTTCCCAGAAATCATGTGGGTCATGACATTATATCTAGCAAGAATTCATGTGTGTATTTATAGCATATATTGCTATCAGAAATCAGTGTTCTTTTGGCAAGAAAAGAAATTAATTGTTTTACAGTTTTCATCACTCATCAAGGAATTCTTAAAAATGACTCAATTGTAACGATCCAGATTTTCGAATAGTTTATTTTAAATATTTAATATGATTTTAAAATTTAGTTGAAATTATAAATTAATTTTTATATTGAGTTATCGATTAAATAATCGAATATAATTTAATTTAGAGTATATCGAATTATTTTAATTTGAAATATAATTGAAATCGAAGTTAAAAACTAAATCAAAATGATTCAGATGATAAGTGTGAATTTTATTTGATATATACGATAATAAATAATAATTTATTATTGTTAGACCAAAAATTGGCTCTGACACCCAAATTAGATATGAATTCAATGAAATAGAGTCAAAAAGCAATAAAGAACGTGCAATTTATTGTGGTTTGAATACAAGTACAACAATGATTCTCACTTAACTTCACAATTACAATGCATAAACTCACTCAAATCTCTCAAAAATGGACTTTAAAGATGATTTTGCTCTGAATATGCTTGTAGAATTCAGCTATGGAGGAAGTATGAACTGAGAATTTTCCAAAAGATCCTTTCAAATGCCTCTAGATGGTGTATTTATAGGTGAAAAATCTTCACGAAGTGGCTCCGGTTCGGAATTGCGTGGCATCCATCCCTTGAGTGTCAGGTTCGGAAGCTCCAAGATGGCTACAGCGCATTGATTCAGTAGGAAATTGTGGGAGAAATGGTCAGATCTTGTCTGAGTCTTCAGGGGATATGCGCAGCAACGGTTACAAATTCAAAGGGAAAAACTGGTTCGGATCGGGCCTCCAATCCGACTCGGTGAAGCAACTTGTTGTCCCTTGATGCTGCTGACGTACTCATCCGATCCGAACCGATGGGATTGCTTGCTTTCTCCTGATGCCGCTGATGTGTTCCTCCGATCCGAACCGCTAAGGCCACCTGCTTTATGATATTGCTGCCATATTCTTCTGATTTGAACCGATAAGGCCATTTGCTATCCTTTGGTATTGCTGACGTATTACCGATCCGATCCGAAGTGGTCGCTGCGTTCTTGATCTTTATTCACTTCCTGCATTATCTTCCTCCGATCTGAACTGGTTGGGGTCTTTCTCACTATTTACTCTTTGTGTAGCCTAGTTCTCAAAGTAGGCTAACATTTTGCCCCCTCAAGTACACTCTTATTGAAGATAAAGTGTGCTTTGAACCAATTTACAAGACATCCTTTGAAATAGAGTCGTTGAATGATCGCCTTCGGTTCGGATCCCGATCCGAACGGATTTTCTTTAGAAGCACACTTGGATGGGCCTTTCAATACTGCTATACCATAGACTAATGGGCTAGAGTTCCTTTATGGGCTGGACTTCCGGTCCGAACGGAATGAAGTTGGCTAGGAATACAAGTGGTCACGACGATTTCATATAAGTACCCCTCTGTCTCCTTCTTCCTCTTCCGCTTTATTATCCTCTTCCAGCGAGATTTGCATCAAAACCCTAGAATTTTAAAAACTCTGAAACTCTCTCGTTTTAGTCCTCGAATCCAACACATAGGTAGGTTTATGATCTTAAATCTCATCTTTATAATTGCTTTTAGCTTAGATCCGTGGTTTCGTTGATCGATCCAGCGAGGTATTCAGTGGATTTCGTCGCAATGACCTCCTCCACTCCGCCATCGTCGTTAATGGCATTAAATCTCTCTCGAGTCGGCGGTGGAAGGGGTTAGGATTCTTCGTTGAGCGTTCGAATGCATCAGTACTTGATTTCAGTTGGGACTTTCAACATGGGATCGAGCTTGACCCCATAGAGGAGGAAAAAAGGTAGAGGATAAACGCAGGGGATTGGTTCGGGTGACAAGATAGAGATGAAAATGAGGTTCAACTGACCGGTTCGGGTCGGTCTTGCGAGCCAAGAGAAGAACAAGACTCACTTGACCAGATCAGATCGGAATGTGAAACAAAGAAGGGGAGAAGTATGGCTGTTTAATCCGATCCGGACCGTTCTAGTTCTCACCTCCAAATCGATCCGATTTTGGTTACTGAGCACCAACTCTGTCCCAAGCTAGCACAAAGATTTCTCCCCGATCCGACCCTAGCACGTGTATCCGAACCGAACCGAAAAACAGTCCAAGACTGCACATAAGACCTTGCTTAGCTGGTTAAACCAATTCTTAATATAATCTTCAACTTAATGGTCAGTTAGGATAGTGCCTTGCGAACATGAACAAATATCAAGAACCGTTCTGAACATTACTGCTTCCTTGGACCTTTACATTATGCTTTCATGTATTTACTTTGCATCTTTGTCACATGTTGCACACACTTTAGTTCACATACACACACGGGGGACATGGACAACTTTACTCTAATCCTTCCCATTGTTTCTTCAATAGTCTAGCGATCATGGTCGAGAGATGTTCTTCAAGATTAGCAAAGAAGACGGAAATTGCAGAAACTTAGGAGAAATATACTCTCGATGACATATCTTCTTCTTCAGACCCTGAATGCGACGACGAGGGCCCAGATTATGAAATAGGATCACATAACAACGAAACACCTTCGGACAGTGAAGTTTCTCTGGGCCATGAGGAGGAAGGAGGGATTAGAGATAATAGAGATCCTGATGAGTTTGAGTCGGCCATTATCTTGGAATTACCCCCAGACTATGTTGAATCAACGATCGACGATGATAGACTTGCTCGCATATGTCTGAAGCACGGTATACTAAGAAGGGATCCTCTGGTGCCGTCGAAAACTGACCATCCTCACAGTCCTCCAGAAGGATTTATGGAAATCACTCGATTGATGTGCATGGTTGGGTCTATTCCACCGTTTTCTCCTTTTGTTATCGACTTTCTAAGATAGATGCAGATTGCCCCCATGCAGGTACATCCCAACTCCTATGCTTACCTATATACCTTATATGTAGCATACATCGAGATCTTAGGTACCGAGCTCACTTTCGATGACGTTCATTTCTTTTAAACTTCAAGCATCGGACTCGAGAAACTCCTTCTTTCTCTTACTTCGAATCAATCCCAAAAAGGTAAATAATGTCAGCGGCGTTCAGCAGCAAGGCCGGCGATTCCAAGCTGGAATGGTTTTATATAAGGCAACAGCCGGGATGTGCTAGGAGATGGACAAAATCAAGTAAAGCATTCATTTTCTAAATCTCAACTCTGAATGTCCACGCTAACACACTAATCCGTTTTCTTTTTGTTTGCAGTTGATAATCCAAAACTAATATCGGGTCAAGTGTACTTTGATCGGATGCATCAGCTCCTTATTGGCGACTAAAATTTCTAACCATCGATGAAGTCCTTAAGGATGAATACCTTCATCATCACGGGCTACTGTCCAATACCCGTAGCATAGGTCACAGGTCGGGTCAATATGTATACGTCCTTCCAGTGGATGTAATTCCAGCAATAGGCGAGCGCTCGAAAAGCCCCACAATACCACTTCGAACTTCACCTTCTCCATCTTCAACTCAAGACGATTAGCTAGCTAACATACCCGAAAAGCACCGAGAAGGGTACATCGCCCCTGGGGATGCTTTTTCTCCTGAGAAATCGCTATCTCCTAAAGAACTGCCAACAGACGCTTCCCGGGGAGATGCTCCTAGTACTGATGATCCTACATTTCAGGGTTTGGGAGATCTCCCCCTACCTGAAACTATCTATACTTCTGAGGATTTTGGCACAAATCCTTTAGTTTCTAATTCTTCAGAGGAGACTACTCCTGTTAAAGCCAGAGAGCCCACTCACGCTGGCTCGGCTTCAGACTCGGGTTTGTTGGGGGGTGGGGGGGACACCACTTAGGATGCACTTAACACAATAGCACCACACTTCATAGCAATTACTTCTCATGAGAATACTGCTTCTAAATTCCACTTGCATTGTTGCGCAGGTACAATGTCTCTCCCTCATTATGACATCAGGAAAATTCGTCGCAGCATGACTAGGCCCCCTTCTGATGTTGAGCACGATCGCCGCGAAAGCCGGGGGAGAGAGGATAGAAGGCCTTATGACTCTTATCAGTTGCGGACCTCGCGGTCTCGCTCCCCCGTTCGGTCGGATCCAGAGCGATACAAAAGCTACCAAGGTCGTCGGGAAGATGAGACGTCGCAGTCAAAAGGTCAAACCTCTTCTCGAGAAAAACGTAGTAGGGAAAGGAGCCCGCCGAAAGATACCGACTCACGAGGCAAGCATAAGGTTTCTGCTAAGCGACCTAGGAAGGGTGAGGAAGCTATTGTATCCGCTCATCATAAGGATACTGAGCTAACACATAGCACACCTCAACCATTGGATGCTGAGGCTAAAGTTAAACGGGCATATCTGGAGAAACAATTCCCCGAACATTACATTGAAAACCTGACTTTTTTACCTGCTCTTGAGCCTATTTCCTCGAGGTGGGCAGAAGAGGCCAAAGCAAAAATTGACGCAGTCGAAAAACAATATTCGGAGATGTTCAAGTGTTCACGTAACCTCTCCAGAATCATCCGAACTCTAATCATGGATACTAACTCAATGAAAAAGACTACAGAAGCCGATGCAAAGGCCTTGAAAAAATTGGGGAAAGATCTCGAGGATACACAGGCCTAACTTGCCATCGCTCAACGGGATGCTGACAACTTCAAGTAGCAATTTGAAGAGCTGCAAAAACATTATCATGACTTGCTCGAGTCTCATAGTCAAGAGTGCTCGGAGCTGAAGAAGCAAGCAGAAGATGCTAAATCGAATAACGCCAAAATGCAACTTGCTTACGCTGCTCTTGAGCGAGAAAAGGCCGCGTTAGCGAGGAAAAACACTGAATTGGAAGAGAAAAACGCTGACTTGGCTTCCAAGTTGATGGAGGCCGAAAACTGGGCTGCCTTAGCGAAGGGTAATGTTGAAAGTGTCATTAAGTCGGCCGAAGAGACCCGCAAGCAGCTGTCAGAAGCCCAAGAGGATGTGCAGGGTTTCGTCGAATTAATGATCGAATTTTTTGCGCATATAATTCGCCACCGAAACATCTCTTGGATCGAAGATTATCCGACTACCTTGGTTCACGTGTGGATCCAAATTATTGAATGGGAGAATGAGGAACTCAATGTAGATTCTGTCGACGAAGACAAGCTCATGGAAAAATATCTAAGAGATGATGAGCCGGCACGTCTTGCTGAGGAGCGTCGCCTCATCGTTGCTGCCATGGAGGAGGAAAAGAGGATGGCCAAACAAAAGCATGTCTTCGAGGCTGGTTCTTCTTCTACTGCCGCTGAAACTTCGAAAGTTGAGGGATACGACCCCGAAAACCCGGAGATCCCTCAGGCATCTCTTTTATCCCCTATTACCGAGACGGCATCAGAGACGACAGTCACTCCAGCTGAGAAATCATCGGAAGGTATTTCTACCTTTTCACCCCAATTTGTCAAAGTTGTCTCCACTTTTCATCACATAATCGGGCAATCAATGAAGGATCCTTTATTTTCTCCTGAGTTGATAACTGTTGCTTCTCATTCTGTAGGTGTTGAACCGTCCGAGAAGGCAGACGTGCCTCAGGGAACCACTGCCGGAGCAAAGTCAGCGGAGAAGGCCGAAGAAGAAAAGGTTAAGGCTGATGCTCCTCATGATGATGAGATGATTGACGCCTTGAAAGATGATGGCGGTAATGAAGGGCATGAGGAAGACCCTGATGTGGCTATAGTCGGGGATCCAAAAAGCGCTGATGACATCACTTTGGCTGAAATGAAAGCTGAACAGGATAAACGTATGCAGCTAAAGGTTGAAGACCTGGACCTCGAAAGCCTTAAGCCTCTTGCAATGGTGGACCCTGGATCAAGGTTGGTTATTAAGCTTTAAAATAGTTCTATCACAGAAGAGCTTACTAAAAAGTTTTCTCTTGATTCCAGCGTTCCATCCCCTAGGAAAAAAACCAACTGATTCTAGCACTTCAGCTACAGGGAAGAAAAAGTTGAAACGCGTTATGACAGAAGCTGAAAAGGAAGCTAAGGCTGCTGGGAAAGCTGCCAAAAAATCCAAGTCTGATCCGAAGCCCAAATGATGAAGTGCTTCGTTCTATTTTGGCATTTAGTTAGTTCGCAATTGTTGTAGCGAGCGCGTCCCTCGCATCTTATTTTTTGCTTGTTTTTCATGTACAAACTCACACGTTTGTAAATAAAAATAATTCATTTCCTGCAATGCCTGTTAGTCGTTAGTCCAGCACTTATGTAAATATACAAAAGCATGTCATACTAAAGTTATGTAATGCAGTCATGGTGGAGGGGAATATGTGTGTACATGCATGCCCCCGTCAATCTTGAATAACTGAGGGAGAACTATTCAAGATTAAATTAAAAAGTCCAAATGTCCCCGATTCTCTGATGGGGGTCATATTCCTTTCGTCGTTGACACCTGTTCTTTCTGGCATCTTTATAATCTCCTGTCTCATATACATGTTAGAGTTTTCGCTGAGGCGGTCTCTCATCTGGGTGCACCTTCATGCCTTAGAGGACGTCGTCTTCCCGTCCTTTATACTCTCTCTCGATTCTTGAGAGTTAGAGTTAAGAATGTCGTCTTCCCATTCTTCTATGTCTTGTCGTACAAACAGTTGTTTTGTTTTTCCCCGCATATAGGTCATCTTCAACTTTAGTTTAATATTTCGTGTTTCACAGTCATAATAGAATAATAGTTGAAAATATAAATAATGCCGGAAAGTAAATGACACACGATATTCTTATAGTGGTCCCGCTAAGTCGTAGCCTACATCCAGTTTATAATCTTTTGTTCACATAAACAGACTTTTTAAGGCAAGTCGTGCCTTTTTACATAGCTTATGAAAACAAAAGAAATGACATTTCATAGTTACCTCAGATATCGTTGTAGGTGCTAAGCGTTCCAGGCTCTGGGAATCTCTTCACCGTCCACGGTCGTTAGCTTGAATGGTCCTATATCAAGCTTCCGTTGGATGGTGTACAGTCCTTCCCATTTTGGACCCAACTGGGTTGAAGGCGGGAAGACTTGCTTCAGTACTAGATCTCCTGGTTCAAAGGTTTTGAGGCAAACCTTTTGGTCATAATAACGTGCTACTTGATGTTGATGTCTTGAGGCATGCAAGTCGGCTTCATCTCTTTTTTCTTCAATCATATCAAGAGACTCTAGGAGGAGCGCTTTATTCGTCATCGGGTCATAGTACGCAACACGATGAGAAGGGACTTCCAATTCTACCTGGAACACCGCTTCAGACACAAATGAAAGTGAATAGGGAGTATGGCTGGTAGCCATCTTAAAGGTCGTCCTGTATGCCCATAAGGCTAACGACAACTCATCTACCCATCTGGCTTTGGCCCGTTTCAGCCGCTTCTTTAGAATTGATTTAATGACTTTATTTACGGCTTCGACTTGTCCATTTGACTGCGGATGAGCTACTGCAGTATATCGCTTATCAATTTTGTATTTCTGGCAAAAGTTTCTGAACTCTATGCTGTCAAACTGCGTTCCATTATCAGTTATGATGGTCTTCGGTATCCCAAATCGACAAATAATGTTTCTCACTACAAAACTGATCACCTTTCTTGCCGTGATGGTTGTTAGAGGTTCAGCTTCCACCCACTTCGTGAAGTAATCCACGGCAACGATCACATACTTGGCCCCTCCTCTTGTGATGGGTAGCACTCCAATAATGTCGATTCCCCATATGGCAAACGTCCACGGACTTATCATTGACTTAAGCTGAGTCGGAGGCACTCTTGGAACTTTGGCATATCTTTGACATCTGTCGCAGCGTCGTGAATAAGCAGCTGCGTCTTTGTTCACGGTAGGCTAGAAATATCCCTACCGTAACACTTTCTTTGCTAAGGTTTGGCCCCCGGTGTGATCTCCACACTCACCTTCATGTACCTTTTGCAGTACATGTTTGATGTCGTCGTGTGCGATACACCGTAGCAGGGGCTTCGAAAACCCTTGACGATAAAGGACGTCGTCTTGTAAAACGTATCTTGTGGCCTTATGTCTTACAGCTCGTCTTTCACTCTTTTTCAACGGGAGGGTTCCATTTTTGAGAAAATTCTTAATTGATGTCATCCAGGATTCTCTTTCTAGTTCAACTTCCAGGGCTAGATCTGTTTCCATTAGATCGAAACTCGGTGAGTCCAACACCTCTATCGGAACCATTTCGGATTCTTGAAGACTATTTGAACTTGCTAGCTTCGCCAATCGATATGCTTTCTGATTTTCCGCTCTTGGAATGTGGGTAATGCTATAACGCTCCAAACCTTCCAACAACTCCTTTACTTTCTTGAGAAAAGTGATGAGCCGAGGTCCCTTAGCAGCAAATTCTTCCCAAACTTGACATACCACTATTTTGGAATCGCAATATATATCTGGTGTCTTCACTCCCAAATCTTTGGCGAGTTTCAGCCCGGCAATCAGGGCTTCATACTCAGAATCATTGTTAGTAGTAGTAAATTTCAACCGTAATGCATAGTAGATGGATCATCCTTCAGGAGTTATTAGAACAACCCTGGCACCGGACTTTCTATCGTTCTTGGCTCCGTCCATATATAGTCTCCACGGATTAAGCTCTAATTCTTGATCCAAAGCTACTACTTTGTCACCCACCATTTCCTTTTCAGGAATTGTAAATTCAGCTATGAAGTCAGCCAAGGCCTGCCCCCTTATTGATCTTCGCGGCTGAAAGTTCAAATCAAACTGGCTCAGCTCGATATTCCATTTGAGTAATCACCCCAATGCTTCGAGTTTCTGCAGCACTTGTCTCAAAGGTTGATCGGTATATACAATTATCGGGTGTGCCTGGAAATAATGGTGGAGTTTGCTGGAGGCAATCAGGAGGCTGTAAGCAAGCTTCTCTATCTTTGGGTAGTTACGTTCTGCAATAGCTAGTTTTTTGCTTACGTAATACACAAGTTTCTGGACTTTATCCTCTTCACGTACTAGTGCTGCACTGATGGCGTGAGACGAAACCGCCAAGTAGACGAACAAATCCTCATGTTGCATGTGCTTTGATAATATTGGAGGCTTTTCTAAGAAGTCTAATATATTCTGGAATGCCTCTACACGGTTGGGAGTCCACTCAAAATTTCGCTTTCCCCGTTTTATGAGATCAAAGAAAGGCACACACTTGTCTGTTGCTTTGGAGATGAACCTACCAATGCTGCAACCTTTTGAGCTAAGCTTTGACCATCCCTAATCTTTCGCGACTCCATTATATTTCGGATTGCTGCTATTTTGTCCGGATTGATTTCAATTCCTCTGGAACTCACGATAAAGCCAAGGAACTTGCCTGATGCCACGCCAACAGAACACTTTAAAGGGTTCAACTTCATCCCATACCTTCGTAATATGCCAAACATTTCTGCTATGTCCTTCGTATGATCGGGAAATTGCTTGGATTTCACTAGCATATCATCTACGTAAACTTCCATGGTCTTCCCAATTTGATTGTAAAACATGTAGTTGACCAGGCGCTGATATGTGGCTCCCGCATTTTGTAATCCAAATGGCATTATGACGTAACAATACAATACCAAGTCTGTAATAAAGCTTGTATGCTCTTGATCTGGTACATGCATGGGAATTTGATTGTATCCGAAATAAGCGTCCATAAAGGATAAAAATTCGAGCCTGGTAGTTGAATCTACTAGCTGATCAATTATGGGAAGAGGAAAGCCATCCTTCGGGCAAGCCTTGTTTAAATCAGAAAAGTCGATGCACGTTCTCCACTTCCCGTTTGACTTTTTGACCAGAACGGGATTTGATATTCAGTCGGGATATTTCGAATCTTTAATGAATCTGTTACCTTTTAACTTCTCCACTTCTTCTTTCAAAGATGCTGACCGCTCTGGGCCCAACATCCGTCTTTTCTGCTTGGCTGGTGGGTGTTTCGGATTAATACACAAAGAGTGGCTCATGATGGTAGGCGAAATCCCACACATGTTAGCGTGAGTCCAGGCAAACACATCCAGATTTGCCTTTAAGAAATCAGCCAATTCCCTCGCTCTAACTGTGATCCAGTTACGAGCCGATCTTTAGTACTTTTATTGGATCAGTTTCATCAATAGGTATGTCGATTGTTATTTCATTGGGAGTTGCCTTCATGTCCCCAGGTTCTCTATCCTCTCTGGGATCTATATCCTCGAGCACGTCTGAGGGCGTCTCTCTTGGGGCAGGACCCTTTAGTTGCTATGCTGAGGCCCCCTTTGGAGCGGCGGAATCGTCTTTAACATCTATATTCAACCCCTTCATTAGCATCTTTAACTCTGCCACGTAACAAGCTCGTCACGTAGCTTGGTCGCCACTCATTGTCCCCACTCCCGAGTCAGTCGGGAATTTTAGCAGCAAACACCAAGGCGCAATACATGCCCTAAATTCCGCAAGGGCTGGTCGGCCTAGGAAGGCATTATAAGGCAACTCCAAATCCAGAACTACAAACGGCAGGATCCTTACTCTCTGGAGATCCCCCTGCCCCAGTGTGACTGGTAATTCCACAAAACCCATTGGAGATGTGGATACTCCGTTAAAACCACGTATCCATCCTTGACATGGCTTTAAGTCTTTTGCTTCGAGCCTCATTTGTTCGAAGGCTTTCTTGAAGAGGATATTGACTGAGCTTCCGTTTTCCACTAACACCTTATGCACCAGAGCGGGGCCAATTGTTGTGGTTATAACCAGCGGATCGTCGGTTGGGGATTGAACTCCAAACTCGTCTCTATTGCGGAATACGACATCATCGGACATCATTTTTTGCTGCTTTATTCGAGTGACGTCTTCAAGGCTGCTGCATTCTCCCACTTCATAATGCTTGGCGGCGTTGACGTACTGGTCCGTCGCTTTAGAACTACGACAAACAAGTGAGGCCTGCCTATAATGGAGTTAATGAAGATCCTCTTACCTTTTTTGCTGAGCTGTGGGTTTTGAAGTAGGTTGTTCCTTGTTCGGGGCTTATGCCCCCTGCCCCCTGTCCCTCGGGGCGGCTTTGTATTCATCCAACTTCCTTTCTCGTAGCAATTTTTCGACGATATCCCTCAAATGACGACACTCATTTGTGGAAAGACCGTGCACACCATGAAACTAGAAAAACTTTCCTATTTCAATTTCCTTCTCATTAGAATCTCTGGGTGGTGGTTTTTCGTACTGCAATATGTTGTATGTGTCTAGATAAATGTTCTCCAACGTATCTTTTAACGGCGTGTAATTTTCAAAATTCTGGAATCGGGGTCTTTTATTTGAGGTATTCCCACGGTTTTTGTTCCTTCTATTGCCATTCCCATTTCTGTTGCTATTACCACCACTCTGGTTGCCAACATTTACTTCCACTTTTCCTGAACGGTCACCAGACTGTTTCACGGCGACATTGCTCTGGACACCTTTCTTCGAGGCCCCTTCTCGGCTTAAATGGAAATTAGCCTTTTCATAGAATAATTCTCTTGTAGGAGGTGGTTTTCCAGCCAGGTCATCCCCGAATTCTGTTTCGGGATCTACTCCTTCTATCAAGGCCATCAGGATAGTGGGCTCATGGGGATCAGTGACTTCGGTGATAGCCAGGTTGAAGCGATCCAAGTATGACTTCAAAGATTCTCCTGGGCCCTGTTTAATTCTTGACAATTCTATGACGGTCTTGGAAGTTTGGACATGGAGTAGGAATTGATTCATGAAACGCACACTCAACTCTATGGAATTTGACACTGACCGAGGAGGAAATCGAGTGAACCACATTAACGCTACATCTTCAAGATAAATGGGAAAAGCTTTACATTTTACGGCATCTGGAGTTGCTGTCACATTCATGAACCATGCATATCTCATTAGATGTTGCCCTAGGTATGTTCTTCCTGAATATCAATCCATCTGAGGCAAGTTGAATCGTCGGGGGAACTGGAAATTCAGGATGTCATCTGTGCAAGAGGTATGACTTCGCTCAATGCCCCAATCTTCATTGGTATATCGCCGGCTTTTAGACATAATCTCGCACCATTGCCCATAAATCGGCGTTGGTTAATGTCTGCACAGTCTCTCTTGATCTGATGTTCGGATTACCCCTGGGTTCCTGATCAGGGGATGACCTTCTGTTTCTGGTGGTAGCCGCTCTACATTGCTCTCTACGCTCCCGGTCGATCTCTGGAGGTAGAGGTTGGAGAAGTTGTTGCTGTGTGGGTTTAGTAATATTAGGATCCTTGGGTAAGACATGGGATCCGCGCATAGGTAGCAACATAGGCTGTTGGAGACTCGGGTCATCAGGGCCCAATACATGGGCAGCATCTTCTCGGGATCCTAAAGATCCAAAAGTCAATTGATCAAGGTTCTGAGGTCGTTCAAGCAGCCTTCTCTCGCGAGGACGTTCCTCCTCCAAAGAAGACGAATCATCTGTAGGAATGCGGCGCAGTGGGGAAGGAGTTCTCTTCCTCCGGAGCTCTTGTAATTCTCTACCCATGGTGATCATGTTTTCCTGCATGCGAAGTTTGTCACGCCTTTAGGCCTCCAATGCTTCTTTAGTGCTCTAAAGCATGTCAAGAAAACGTGAAAAGTCTCCCTGTGTATTGGGTGCAGATGGATCAGGCTGGACATTAGTTATCGTGGCTGGAATTGAGCATCGGAGGGAGCTCGAGTAGAAGTTCCAGCTTCATTCTGATTCGGATCGGATCGGCCCATAGCAGCCTGTTCGGGGTGGTTCGTATGGAGAGAGACCCTCCGACACCATCAGCGCCACAGTTCGGATCATCGGGTTGGATCGAAGTTAACACAATCCGGTTCATTTCCTCTTGGTTCGGATCGGCCCCTCCGATCCGGTTCGGATCCTCCTGGTTAGAGTGATCTGCTCTAGAGCTTTGAGGGTGTGACCTTGTTAACACAATAGCTTGTTGATTTTCTCTAGCATCATTTCCCCTAGCACCTTGCACTTCCTTTGGTTTTAGCCATAATACTTGACACTTCAACAGTTAGTAAACGAGTGCTGAAAGATATTAGAGAAAGGGTATTAACTTCTTTGAACTTGAAGGTCCAAACAGTAGAATAATAATCCCAAAAAGGCTTAGAATTTGAAGTTTCTCAGTGAAAGCACCAAAATGTTAGACTAAAAATTGGCTCTAACACCCAAATTAGATATGATTTCAATGAAATAGAGTCAAAAAGAAATAAAGAACACACAATTTATAGTGGTTCGGCGTTAACGAGCCTACGTCCACTTTGTTTTCTTTTAATTGATGATTTGAATACAAGTACAGCAATGATTCTCACTCAACTTCACGATTACAATGCATAAACTCACTCAAATCTCTCAAAAATGGACTTTAAGAGATGATTTTGCTCTGAATATGCTTGTAGAATTCGGCTATGGAGGAAGTATGAACTGAGAATTTTCCAAAAGATCCTTTCAAATGCCTCAAGATGGTGTATTTATAGGTGAAAAATCTCCTCGAAGTGGCTCCGGTTTGGAATTGCGTGGCATCCATCCCTTGAGAGTCGGGTTCAGAAGCTCCAAGATGGCTACAGCGCATTGATTCAGTAGGAAATCATGGGAGAAATGGTAAGATCTTGTCCGAGTCTTCAGGGGATATGCGCAACAATGGCTACAGATTCAAAGGGAAAAAAGGGTTCGGATCGGGGCCTCCGATCCGACCCGGTGAAGCAACTTGTTGTCCCTTCATGCTGCTGACGTACTCATCTGATCCGAACCGATGGGATTGCTTGCTTTCTCCTGATGCCGCTGAAGTGTTCCTCCGATCCGAACCGCTGAGGCCACCTACTTTATGATATTGCTGCCATATTCTTCCGATCTGAACCGATAAGGCCATTTGCTATCCTTTGGTATTGCTGACGTATTACCGATCCGATCCGATGTGGTCTCTGCCTTCTTGATCTTTATTCACTTCCTACATTATCTTCCTCCGATCCGAACCGATTGGTGTCTTTCTCACTATTTACTCTTTGTGTAGCCTAGTTCACAAAGTAGGCTAACATTTATCAAAGAATTTGTGGTTTTCAAATTTAAATTATATTATTAATTCAATATGGTATATATGTTGAAATTAAATTTCAGAATATTTGCTGTTGAGTTCAGAATAGGGTTATTACATTGAAATGTCGGTCGATACACTAGAATAACGGTTCGTGATTAAATTAATGGACCCCGAGATATTTGATTGTGGATAGACTCAAAACCAAATCGATATCGTTTTAAAAAGAATAAAAATCTCTTTACGTCAAATCAAATTAAATTAAATTGTATTTAAAATCAAAATAAAATCTTTTTAAATAAATTTTCTATGTACTTAACCTAACCACCATTTGATACTGTGTACTTCATGTCCCCTCCTTCATCTATATATCGCAACTAATTCTCATTTCCTTCTGCAAAGAACCAAAATCAAATGACCGACTTCAAAATCAAAGAAAAACCCGTACCTCTCCTCTTCTTTTAAATCTTATGAAGTTAATATAAAATCAGATTCCTTGTAAAACCAAATGATTTAGATTTCGATGTACTCCAGTTCGCAAGGGCTTCAATCCCCTTACTCAGTCTCCGTCGCGATGAACCTTAGGTGATCGAATTCTTGAGCAACGAACTAGGGTAAAATCGCGAGGCTAGGGTTGTTCGATTTCAGGGGATTTACACTCAAGTTTAACGATTGGGAAGGTTGCGATTGGAGCAGGGAGAGCGACGTGATGGTCAATGATGGAGATGGGAAGTGATTTTGATTGGTTCGATGGGGTTTTGGTAGGATGCGCACTACTGTTCCTAAGGATGAAGGTTGGTTTGTGAACGGTTGCGACAATTTCTGAAGCTCGACTGGTTGATCGCTCATTTCTAACAAGGAATTAGATTATGGAAAAGAGGGGATGGCCGAAAAGATTTGGGATTTGTGAAATTCAGTGGAAGTATTTGCAATGGCTCGGGTGTTAAAACAATGGAAGTTGAGGATGGACATGGTTTAGGCGTGTAGATTTTCATTGGGTGGAGCTATAGTTGTTACTAGAGCACAACAGTGCATAGATGATATGCTCGATGGCAGCATTAAAATTTTTGGTTTCCAGAACATTTGGATTTGTTCATGCATTCTGCTAAAGGAGGAAGAGATCAGGTGATCTGTGGGTAAGGTCTTGTTTAAATTTATACTAAGTTAGTTCATTTATTTATTTATTTTGTTAATGACTGAAATAAACCAAACATATTGAAATATCAATATTATAATAAGTAATATATGTATATATTATTTTACAACATGTTAGTAAATATGAAGTTAAACCAAATATCTCTAGTTGGTTAATAATCGTACGGGTTCATAAAGAATAAGTTTACCCGAACAAAAAAAACATTAGTATAATTCGATAGTTAAAATTTTTATTAATACTGTTTTATATTGAAAAAAAAAAACAGACGTATGGAGGAATCAATTGGAATCAGCTTGGGAATTTTAATTTAAATCGAATATCGTTCGATTTGAATTAAAGTTGTATCGAATCAGAAAATATAAATCACTGTGAGTAAACTCACTCTTTGGATTTTTATTTAATAAATTTTATATGCTGTTTTGTTGGATGATTGGTTGCACTGCTCTTCATTTATAAATTGTGATTATCAAATATATTAGTTATTTAGGCTTGGTAGTTGCTATAATATATATATATATATATATATATATATATATATATATATTGGTGGTTGGATTCCCACAGTCTCATTAGCGGATGCCCGCGGTACCATTAGCGGATGATTACCCTATACGCCCCACGCTATGATAGTGGATCACCTTCTACACCGCGATATACTGCCTCGAAGCAGGATGGGTATTATTTATGTTGACTAACGTTTGTGGATGCTCGAAAACAGGTTGGAAGGATCCAACTGGATTCCTAAAAAATATTATTATTTGTTTGTTTTCACATATATTATCATATATGATATGTTGACTGATAATTGGGTGGTTTGATTGTTTAATTATCACTGGAGCCTGAATGTTGATATATGAAAAATTGTAAAAGAGATTTTGAGATTTTAAATGGGAAATTATATTTTTCTAAAAATAGAATTTGAAATTCGAATGGATTAAAAATATTGACTTGTTTTGAATAGATAAAACAAGTACTGAAATTTATAAATGATGTTTATAAATATATAGGAGATTGAAGTATTGAAATTTACAAACGATGTTTGTAAATTGAAAAATGCAGGGGGATTGAATTGAATTTATAAACAAGGTTTAAAAATAAAGAGAAAAATTATAATTTGATAATTTGAATATTTAAATTCAAATGTGAATTTAAAAATAGAAATGAGGAAATCGTTTTAAAGAAATAAATGATGGAATTTATTCTGATGTTCAGAATATATAGTGAACTAGAATAAATCCATAAGGATTTATTATTTGAATTCAATTAATTCGAATTTATTTAAATAGAAGTTAAATTGAATATGAAAATAAATTGGGTGTGATAAGTTATTATAAATAGAAATTTCCAAAAGGAGACTTTTGTTTTAAATAGATTTCGAAATAGACTTGTTTAATATATAACAAGGAAAATTTAAAAAAAAATGTGTTTATAAATATAATGAATTAATTTTCAAGAGATAATTTGAATATTTAAATTCAAAAATGAATTTAAAATAGAACTAAAAAAAGAATTTGAACGTAGAAAATTCAAATGGAATTTGAATATAGAAAATTCAAATAGAATTGAAAATAGAATTTGAATACGGAAAATTCAAATAGAATTTTGAAAATAGAAAGTAGAAATCATTTCGAAATGGGATAGACGAAATATATTTCAAAATGCGGATTTTTAAACAGAATAGAAATAAATCCAAAGGATTATAATTTGTAAAAGGAAGTGGAATTAAATATAGAAGATCGAAGTATAAATAAATATATTACCGAGTATGGAAAAATCGACAACTATAGATAATCAAAAATATTATGTTGAATTGGGAAATTGATTTGATATATATTAAAAATATATCAGAATGAAGTTGAATTTATTATAAATGAAGTTTAAACATATATATACATATATAAATATAATTAAACCGAACTCGCCGCAGCGTGGCAGTTCGTAAATTGGCGATTCGAACTTCAATTGAGTATATAGAACTCAAATTAAGTCAGAATTCTTTGAAACAAGAATCGTCAGGACCGGATGAATAATAGTTTTCTAATGGATGAGAAAAATCTGTATTTCGCCTGATAGATTTTGAGTTATGTCCAAATCAAATTTTCAAAAAAGCGGCGCCAAAATCGTGTAAAAACCATAATGGTTTATATAAATAAATATAAGGATTTTTAAGCAAATAAAATCTGAATTTCCATTTGAAAAATCTGGACTTGACTTATAAAATAAATATGAACTCGAGTGGAGTAAATGGAATGATTTTTGAAACAAAATAAGTTATTTATTTTTGAATAGAATTAACTAAGTGGAAGAATAATTTGTTAATCGAATTTTAGATTGAGATATTTCTTTTGATAAGTAAATGACACCTGTGAATTTCATATTCGAAATCGAATATGAAATTTGGAATGAAAATGGGATTCAATTGTATATAAGCAAACTAAAATATATACGAACATGATATGTTCAAATAACAAGTGAAATAGACTGAGAAGCTAATTAAAGAAAAAATGGGCGAAACTGAATTCAACAATTGGATGGAGTTGAATTGAATTGAAAACAGGTGAACATGTGTTAAACAGGTATGGAATGAAGAGAATGAAGTTTATAAATTTAGTCCCCGTGTAACACCCCGAATTTTCTGTTAACTGTAACTTAAAAAATAAAATGTAATTAATTATAAATGATGGAATTAAGGGAAATGGGTTACGCCATTGCATTCATCTCGAAATTTTGCTTGAGAGAGAGTCCAAGTTTGCGTAAAACGGATACCATATGCAGAAGATATCGATGAATGAAGTTGGGCAAAATAACCAGAAACAGGTCAGAATGCACTGGCGCACATGGGAAGTGCACCAGAACAAAATTGCACTGGCGCACTTGGGAAGTGTGCCAGTACAAATTTGCACTGGCGCACCTGCCAAGTGCGCCCGGGCCAGAAACCTGCTTGGTCAGGCCCTGGCTGGCCTGGTCAGGTTCTAGTCAATTTCTGAGGCTTGGTTGTGTCACTAGGGCTTACATGTCACTTTCTGATTGGTTTCTCTTTAGGCGGATGGTCTGGATTCACTCTAGCTTCATCAACGGCTCTAATAGGGAACAACCCAGCTTAATCAGACTCTTTGCAAGCTTCAGGATAGTAGATGTACGGTTTGGACTCTCTTGCTTTGGCTATGGCTGTTGGACACAATCATGGGGATTTATGCAGTTTTAATTTTGTTTTTATGCTTCTTTATTTAGTAACCAAGATAGAAATGATGCTGTAATATTTTGGAAGTTGTTATGTGACGGTCATGGAAATGTCTTTGTATGAACACGTATTTATGAAATAAAAAGTCTGTTTGTTTTCCGCTGCTTATATATATGTGTTTATATATCTGTCTTGTGTTTATCTGTGACTTTTACTTAAAAACCTCCACTAAAGTTAAGGCATTCCCTTTGTGAGTGACCTTAATGGAGGGTGGGGTGTTTCACTTGGTATCAGAGCATAGATTTACCTGAGTAGATAAAAAAATTTGAAACTATTTTCAAAAAGAAGTTTAAAGAAGCATCTTTTTCAAGAAAAAGTGTTGTTTTTAAAAGGCAAAATTCCACAAAGCCATATGCACTATCCCTCCATCCCTTTATCTTGAATACTTTCCTTTTTGTTCCAGCAAGTCTGGAGATCTTACCTTCCAGAATGAGTACCGATCCCTGGGTGGTTCGGAAGGTACCTAGAGGCTAAGGCCAATGGTGCGGGCCCAACCTCCTCCTACAGTAACAGTGGTTCCTCCTCCCCCTCCTCCTCCTCCTCATGGGAACACTTTCGCTAAGACGTGTAGAGACTTCAAGGCTATGGGAGGAAAGGACTTTTATGGAACTGAATCATTTGTGGTAGCAAGGAACTGGTTGAAGGAGACTGAAGATTTATTCGTTATCTTCGAAGTTGATGATAGGCAAAAGATACAGCTAGCAATGTGGTTGCTCAAAGATGAAGCTTCCTATCGGTGGGAAGTTACGCATGCGGAGAGGCCAGTGGAAACATGGGAAGATTTCAGGACGAGGTTTGAGATGAAATTCTTCTCCCAAGCTGAAAGAAGTATGCAGATGGAGAAGTTCCTAACTCTTAAGCAAGGGAGTATGACGATCAGGGAGTACGTCAATCAGTTTAATTAGCTGGCCAGATTTGGGCTGGATTTGGTAAATACCTAACACAAGAAGGCCCTTCGCTTCGTTAAAGGTCTGAATGAGCCTCTACACAGCCTTGCTATGACCCATATACCCATGGGAGCGACCTATGAAAGATTGGTGGACATGGCGCTGCTACACGAGGAAGATAAAGGCAAGAAAGGGGCAAAGGCGGAAGTGCCTCAAGAAAAGAAGGAGGGTTTACGGGCTAAGAAAACAGACTTCAAGGAAGGCGGGAAGAACAACAAATCCCGTGAAAAGAGAAAGTGCAATTTCTGTGGCATTGTGGGACATATAGCAAAAGACTGCAGAAAGAAAAAGGCAAAGATGAATGGTGGTTGCTTCAGTTGTGGCGAGACTGGACACTTGGCTAAGGACTGCCCAAAGAAGCGGGGGCAGGGACAGAGGACTGGATCCACCTCAGGAGGACAAGTTCACGTGCTAGTGGCACCTCCACAAGAACGAGGTAGAAATATTTCTGTAGAAAGCTTAGTTTTTCTGTATGATCATCCAGTTCGCACTCTCTTTGATTCTGGTGCATCACACTCCTTTATTTCATTTGCTTTAGTAGAATCTCTACACCTAGACACTAGTATGGTAGAAGATCCCTTAGTTTTTTCAAATCCAATTGGGGGTTCGGCTTATTTGTCGATGGTTTGCTTGGATTTGAAAATCTCTATTCTAAGTGTTGAATTTAGATGTAGTGCCTTTGTTTTGGGCTTCTCAGTATATGTACTGATCTTAGGCATGGACTGGTTATCCAGTAATAGTGCCATTCTTGATTTTGAGAAAAGAGTGGTTAGGCTCTTGACTCGGCTCGGTAACACTCTAGAAAATTCTTGTAATCCCTTGAATGCTGTTATGCTTAGTTATCTAGAGTCGCTTGACGCTTCTGTTAAGAATTTGTAGTCGGTTAGAGTAGTCCGGGAATATCCGGATGTCTTTGAAGATGTGAAAGGCTTACTTGCGAAGCGGGAAATAGACTTCCGCATATATCTTGTGGATAATGCAAAGCCCGTAGCTCTGCATGTTAGAAACATGGCTCCTAAGAAGAGAAAGGAGCTCGGTAAGCAAGTTAAGGAGCTTGTCGAGAAGGGGTTTATAAGAATGAATATCCCGGAATGGGGTGCTCTAGTGGTGTTCGCCACCAAAGCAGATTGTTCACTACGTCTTTGTGTGGACTATAGGGAGCTAAACAAGCTGACCAAAAAGAATAGACACCCGCTTCCCCGAATAGACGATTTGTTTGATCAGCTTGTAGGTGCGTCGGTCTTCTCCCAAATTGATCTGGCTACTAGGTTCCATCAGCTAAGGGTAGCTGAAGATAGCATTGATAAAACGGCGTTCAGAACCCCAGACGGTTTTTTCGAGTGGCTTGTCATGCCTTTCGGCTTGACAAACGCACCAGCTTATTTCGTAGACCTAATGAGTAGGGTGTTCAGAGAATTCCTCAATAAGTTCGTGGTGGTCTTCGTAGACGATATTTTGATCTTCTCGAAGAATGAGGAAGAACATGCTTAGCATCTGAAGGAGATCATGGAAACTCTTCGAGTTCATCAGCTAAAAGCCAAATTCTCCGAGTGCCACTTTTGGAGGGAAGAAGTAAGATTTCATGGACATAGTGTCCAAAGACGGGTTAGCTGTGGACCCTGCAAAAGTGGTGGCAGCGCAAGATTGGAAGACACCAAGAAATGCAACTAAAGTCCGAAGCTTTCTTGGGCTAGCTGGTTTTTACCGAAAGTTCATTAGGGATTTCGCAAAAATCTCAGCTCCACTCTGAAGGCTAACAAAGAAGAATCTGGCGTTCACTTGGGATTTGGATTGCGAGTTTGCTTTCGAACGATTAAAAAGGGCTCTCACAACAGCCCCAGTTCTGACTTTGTCGGATGGAAGCAAAATGTTCACAGTATATACGGATGCTTATGGTACGGGCCTAGGCGCTGTTCTAATGCAAGAAGGGAGGGTAGTAGCTTATGGTGGAAGACAATTGAAAGTGCATGAAAAGAACTACCCAACCCATGATCTTGAGTTGGCCGCCATCGTCTTTGCTCTTAAGTCTTGGCGCCATTATCTCCTAGGTGAGAAGTTCGAATTATATACTGACCATAAATCGTTGAAGTATCTTTTCTCGAAGAAAAATCTTAACCTAAGGCAGCAAAGATGGATGGAGTTCCTTGCCTCATATGACTTTGAAATTTCCTATACTCCTGGTAAAGGCAACGTAGTAGCAGATGAGTTGAGCAGAAAGAAACTGACCCTAAGCGCTCTCTTTGTAGAAAGGCAAAGCTTGGAGTATATAGCCAGTTTTGACTTTAGGCCCTCCTCAGATTTTATACCTGGTTTATCGTCATCCCTAGAAGTACGGCCCACTCTTTTAGACTCGACAGGGACCGCACAACGTGAAGACCCTCAGCTTATGGACGTGATTGATAAACTAATTAGGGGTGAATCTTCCAGTCACCTCGATAGGTACTCCATTGATGATAAGGGTTGGCTGAGACGGGGTGGAAGGCTATGCATCCCACAAGCAAGGGATTTAGCGAAGAAGGTCTCGAGGAGGCACATCATTATAAGATGACAATACACCCAGGAGGAGACCAGACGTACAAGGACGTACAGAGAGTTTTCTATTGGAGCGGCATGAAGAAGGACGTGGCAGATTTCGTTTCTAAGTGCGTGACATGCCAACAGGTCAAGGCGTAACAAAAGAAGCCTAGAGGACTGCTTCACCCTCTAGAAGTCCCGCAATGGAAGTGGGATAGCATTTCGATGGACTTCATTGACGGGTTGTAGGTAAAGAAGAGGCAATACTAGCATTTGGGTGATAGTGGACAAGCTTACTAAAAGCACCCACTTTATACCTATCAAGAGTAGAAGAACTGCCTCGTCTCTAGCTTCTCTTTGTCTCAAGGAAATAGTTCGACTCCATGGAATACCCTCCAGCATAGTGAGTGACAGAGACCCCATCTTCACGACCGAATTTTGGCGGAGTCTGCAAGAAGCTGTGGGCACACAGTTATGCTTGAGCACGGCCTATCACCCCCAAACTGATGGTCAGACAGAAAGGGTGAATATAGTACTAGAAGATCTTCTAAGACTGTGCGTTCTTGACTTCAGAGGGACTTGGGAGGATCACCTTCCTTTAGTGAAATTTGCCTATAACAACAGTTACCAAGCCACAATCGGTATGGCGCCCTTCGAAGCTTTGTATGGAAGACCATGTCGATCACCAACTTGTTGGTGGGAGTCCACTGACAAGATTATACTTGGGCCAGACATGATTAGAGAGACTTCAGAAAAAGGGAACTTGATACGAAGGAGAATGAAGACTGCCCAAGACAGACAGAAATCCTATGCCAAAAAAAGAAGGACCGACCTTGAGTTTGTGGTTGGGGACAGGGTTTTCCTTAAGGTATCCCCTTTAAGGAACGTCGTTCACTTTGGATCCGCAGGAAAGCTAACACCAAGATTTGTAGGACCGTTCCCTATCATCGAGAAGATTGGGAAAATGGCTTATAGAGTATAGATGCCTGAAAGATTGGCTGGAATTCACAACGTCTTTCACGTTTCTCATCTCTGGAAATGTCTGCATGAATCTACGGAAGTGGTGGAACTAAGCATTCTAGAAGAAGCCGAAGTGGAACGCGAAGCAACTGTGAGGAGAGTTCCAACTCAAATCCTAGGAACTGAAGTGAAAAAGCTACGCAACCGCGAAGTCAAGCTCGTTAATGTTCAGTGGAGCAACGCCGAGGAAGACGCGACTTGGGAAACTGAGGACAGAATACGCGCGGCCTACCCTTTTCATTTTGAGGGTACATCCTTGACCTCTCTTTTTTCCTTAAGTTGTCCTTGTATCTATCTTTTTAGGTATATCTCCTCGATATTATCCTTTATCCTTAGGTAGAAACCCCTTTGGATGTAAACATGTATTTGAAACATGTTATGGTTGATGGCTGCAAGTGGTTGCAAATGGTTGCTAGTGGTTGCTCGTGGATGCATATACACACACAACCTAGGTTTTAGATCAGCTCAGTCACTTCGTACTGCATATGCACATATGTATTCATATTTGTATGTGGTTGAAACTTGATATGTTGTCATATGGATGTCGCATTTGAATTGATGGTTGCGCACTGATGTAGAATTATGAGTAAGGACAAATTTGCATACATAATGGACTCATGACACTTACATGATTTGCATTAAGGAGGTCAACTGGATCAGTAGACCGTCTGATTTTGCATTAGTTAAGGACATATACACACACTATGCATATAATCATAAAGTATTAGATGTCTTTTAAGGACAAAAGACGCATGTGTTTATTGGTTGAGTAGACGGACGATTGGATGTTAGGACTTACGTTCTCCTAGACTTGAAGATTTCGAGGACGAAATCCTTTAAGGAAGGGAGAATGTAACACCCCGAATTTTCTATTAACTGTAACTTAACAAATTAAAATATAATTAATTCTAAATGATGGAATTAAGGAAAATGGGTTACGCCATTGCGTTCGTCTCGAAATTCTGCTTGAGATAGATTTCAAGTTTGCATAAAACAGAAACCGTATGAAGAAGATATGGACGAACGAAGTTGGGCAGAAAAACCAGAAACGGGTCATAATGCACTGGCGCACTTCGGAAGTGCGCCAAAACAAAACTACACTGGCGCACTTGGGAAGTGCACCAGTACAAATTTGCACTGGCGCACCTACCAAGTGCGCCCAGGCTAGAAACCTGCTTGGTCAGGCCCTGGTTGGCCTGGTTGGGTTCTGGTCGATTTCTGAGGCTTGGCTGTGTCACTAGGGCCTACATGTCGCTTTCTGATTGGTTTCTCTTGAGATGGATGGCCTGGATTCACTCTAGCTTCATCGATGGCTCTAATCAGTTTAAAATTCTATAAATACAACTCAAGTCTAAACCTAAATTCACACAAATAATATAGTACTAGAGCCGCCATGGTGCTGGAAAGAAACTAGGAGTGGCCGTCAGTTAGAAAGCCTAGATACAAGCCAATACTAAAGTAAAACACGAATCAAAACAATGTTAGTCTACCCAAAGGAAAGAATATCAAATTCAGAACTCAGAATCCAGAATTCAAGTTCGTTGTTCGTAGTAAATATAGTGATTTTTCCGATGAGAATAAAACAAAGACTTGATTTTATGTAAATTGGAAGTGGAATTGTGCTATTATGTAACGATGATGTTGATTCATATCTATGTATTGAAATGATTGTGTTGTGAATGAAATTGGAATGTTTGTGGTATGATTAAGATTGATGTTGATCCTACTGTACTTTTAGAATGACAACAACATCACAAGCAAGATGTATAGTTCATGTTTATGTGATTATATAGGTTGTTTGTGATTAGTACCTCATGTATATACTTTATGCTGGAACCTTTATGCCTAAATGGTTATGTTCATACACATGCTCCTATGTTTATACAAAAGTTGCATGTTCCTAATTGGATTCATGTCAAGATCCACTTTAGTACATGTTTCATGTTGTAATTAGATATGTGATTGGATCTAGTTCACACCCTTGTCATAAAGTTATACATACTTATGAAAATGTCATATTCTTGTCATATGCTAGTGATGTTCGATGTTATTCCTAGATCCAAAACATGTTTAGGCTTATGTTATCTAAATCATATGCTAATTCATGTGACACCTATTTGGTTAGACCCTTATTTCAATGCAAATTCACATATATGTAAGTTGATTTAGGCTATGTTGCAAATTCACATATATGTATATTGACTATTTTGCAAGTTCACACCTATGACATTCATGTTGGCAATTTTGCAAGTTCACACCTATGATTTTCATATTGATTATGCCAAAAATGCCAAGTTTACACCTATGTCATGTTTATGTTAATGAACTTCCTTATGCCAATTTTGTGTACGCTAAATTAGGCTAAGTTTTTAGCCTAATATTATATGTTGAAAAACCATGAGAACGTAAAATTAGGCTAAGCTTGTTAGCCTAATATTTAGACGGGGTAACATTGGAAAATTCAAAAATATATGAAATTGGCATGTTTGTCACATGCCAAAATTGGTGGCATTTAAATGGTATAAATTCTTATGCCAAAAATGTTAAACTTGGAAAGTGGGCCACAACATTTAATTGTTGACAAATTTACATATATTAAGTAATAAAGACAAATATGTAAATTTAGAAAACACGAATATGCTTAACACGAGGTTGGATTGGGTTGTGATGTAAACCTGCCCGGACCCGCCCGGCTGTCCAGCAGTCACAACAGTACCTATCCAATGTGGGTAGTTAAGCATGGAGCCCAATAAGGACCCAAGTTTAGACAGAGTTACTGTGTAAATCTGCCTGGAACCGACCGGCACATCTAGTAACCGTAACAATATCTGTCTAATGTGAGTCGTCGGTGCTTTAAGAAGCTAAGGACAGACAAGTCAGGATGGTAGGGTTAAGTTAACTAAAACACTTAACCAATTCAACATATAAATGAAATTGATGGGTGGGGTTAGGTAAATACAGACACTTTACCACTTAACACGTTTGACTAGAAAACCCTGGTAACATGGACCCATTTCAGCAGTAACCCAATTAGGTATCATGGTACCCTGAAACTAGGCAGGGTGGGGCACAATTACTGGGCTGATTGTAAGCGGTCAAAAGCGACAGCGGTGGGTGCAACAGTGTGGGTTCTAACGGAGTGCGGGCGTGCACACACTTCGGAGCAGACAAACAGGGCATTGGGGCACCAGTAGTTTAACCTATGCATTATAGTATTGTGTCGGGCCGCCACCATGGGACTTCATACACCCCATGGTGGGACCAGCATAGGTATCTATAATCTTTAGGGGCCGTGAGACACATGTAATTATGCGAGTAGGAGTCGATCTTTAGAAAAACGGGATCACTTCACCCTCAGCATGGGGTGCCAGTTTAGAACTAATGCATGTAGGTGCAGAGATATAGTGTGGGGTGCGATAGTATATTCGTTCAAAACTACTTTATCTTAGTTTATGATACTTTCTTGTTTCCAGTTTATACCTATCATGCCCTTATTCTTATTCTCGTACTGACGAGTCACTAGACTTACCAGGCTTTATGTCTGACCCTATTTTCTTTCGTCTTCTTTTCTTCCGTCTCCCCCCAGGTCCATAGAGAGGGAACAAAGCAGCTTAATCAGACTCTTTGCAAGCTTCAGGATAGTAGATGTACGGTTTGGACTCTCTTGCTTTGGCTAAGGCTGTTGTACACAATCATGAGGATTTATGCAGTTTTAATTATGTTTTTATGCTTCTTTATCTAGTAACCAAGACAGAAATGATGCTGTAATATTTTGGAAGTTGTTATGTGACAGTTATGGAAATGTCTTTTTATGAACACGTATTTATGAAATAAAAAGTCTGTTTGTTTTCCGTTGCTTATATGTATGTGTTTATATATCTGTCTTGTTGTTTATCTGTGACATTTACTTAAAAACCTCCACTAAAGTTAAGGCATTCCCTTTGTGAGTGACTTAATGGAGGGTGGGGTGTTTCAGCCCGACAATAAGGTACATGTTTAAATTCTATATGAGGTTTTATGCGTCGTATCGGCTAACCGCTTGGCTTTTTCTTTTTTCTTTTTGATTGGAGAGGGCCTATGTGGCGGTTTGGGGATTTTCCCGATGCTCCCGGTACAAAGGAGGTTATGGCGAAATTTTCTGGGAATTTAAGGTGTTAGAATATATTTTTAAGATAATTTGATTGTTAGACATCAGTGTACTGATATATATAGAATTCGATAATGAAACGAACTAAAAATAGGATATTATAAACAAAAAGGAAATCTGTGAATTTAAATCAAGTAAGAATAGAAAGAGAAAAATATATATACGTTTTAGAAATGGGAAATTGGTTAGTATGGTGTTGATTATTCGAGTTAGTAGTCTTATCTGTTTTGAAGTTGATAATATTTTCTGTCAAGGTCTGAGAGGTAATTATACCCC
This sequence comes from Allium sativum, assembly GCA_030737875.1. Taxonomy (NCBI): domain Eukaryota; kingdom Viridiplantae; phylum Streptophyta; class Magnoliopsida; order Asparagales; family Amaryllidaceae; genus Allium; species Allium sativum. The sequence continues at coordinate 126,448,587 of CM060911.1, forward strand.
AACTTGATTGATTTCATTATTAGCTGATAAATAGCAAGATTCAATATCGAAGAGAAATGTTTTAAAGAGATTTGTCGAATGCAGTATTTTTTGTTTTAACCCAATAGGTGGAAATTTTGGAAATATAATAGTAAATATTTCCTAAGTCTAAGAATGAATGGTCATGAAAGGAATAAGTAATGGAATATTTTCCAATTATTAATAGAAGATATTTTATACATATAGAAAATAAAAGAAGGCGATATATGGAAATGTTTTCCAAATAACGTAAGAGACCGAGATGATAATTGAAATATTTGGTTAACAAATATTGACAAGGAAATGGATCAGTGATATAATTAATTAAATGGCCCAGTGAGTGTTTGATGCTTTGAATGGATGTTTATTTTCTTCGATAGTTAAATAACCGGCTATCGAAGTGTTTAGCAATATCGTTGTCCATATGCAGAGACCGTTGGATTACTATCCGAGAACCATTCCATATTGGCAGTAGCGTTGCGAATCAGATTATATGAAGGTAATCGAAGACAGAGTAAAGTGCAAGAACTTTTTCTATTAATGGAAATTGTGCCTTCGGTTTCGTTCAATCCCAGAACGAATGTATATGGGCGAATGTCCGACTAAGTACTACCAATGATCGAATATGTTGGTCTGTATAAATATATATGGTGGCAATGGATTTATTCCCTTAGCATAATATCCAAAATATATTTGTGCAAATCAATTAATGATTAACGGATCTGACGATGTGGCATTCAAAGTGATTGTGCTATCAATGAATGATATGAAATCATAGCCTCAGGCCTCAACAACAGGGAACTGTCAAAAATCGGGCAGGCAGCATGGCTACGTGGGTCGCTCCCATTAGGGTGTATAATTACCTATCCAGAGAAATTCATTTAATTTCTTATTCTATTCGATGCTGTCCCATTCGGGAAACGGTTCCTGATCCCAACCGTTGGTGATATACATTCGATACACTCAAGCGAAATGAGTGGTCGGTCATGTATGGGCTGGGTTGCAAGATGTTCTTATTGAACCCAGTGTATTCCCCTCTAGAGATACACTATTGGAAGGTGGTTCCATACCTTGTCATGTTGGAAATCCAATTTCCAATAAGCGCCCTACGGTTTTTTATTTTATACTATGTATGTGGAGCGTGAGATGCAAGCGTTCTGTTGTTTGGTTGTTTATTTGATTAGACATTAGTACAATATCACTGGATTTTTGTATCAAAGTGTTTTGGATTATAGTAAGGTAAAAACCGTCCATGTTTATGTGTGGGCTGGACTTACTATTATCCTTTCTTTCGAAAGGATTTTGAAAGTTAAACAAACGGTTGGAGTTTACTCACACCAGTCCCATGACTGACCCAGTGTTTATTTTGTTTGTTTTCCCTAAACTCTTGGGTGCTCATATTTGTACGGGCAATCAAGTAGTCGGGATTTTTCAGATTCACTTGGAAGAGCTGGAAGCAGGAGGCTTCACCAGTTAGCTATAGACTATCTTATTTTCGCTGTGTACTATGTTATATTTGGAAATAGGTGTTTATAACTGTTCCAGAAATAACTGTTGTGCTCTGATAATGGTATGTATATACAGTTACTAATTTGTATTTCAAAATTTATGTTATCTAATATATTTTATTCGTTTCGCTGTGAGATTTGTCTTCTTTTTTCTTCCATTCAAATATTTCTTTCTTTCTATTTCTCATCCACCAACTTCTTTCTAATAATGATTCGTATTTCTGTGCAATTTGGGTTAGACGTATGGTCTTATTAGTCAACTCAGATAGTACGGATTTCCGGTCCTTTACACAAACTTGGCAAGAATTTACAGAGAAATTCAATCAGCCAACCAAAAGAGGATATCCACATAAATTGTTTCATTGCCAAGATTTTGAAAAAGGAGAAACTCGAAAAATCAGTTCAAATCAAGCAACACAAATCATACAAATCAGCCAAGTCATCAATTACGTGAAATCAGAGTTCTAGGGTTCGATTCTACCCTATTTTATACACACCCTTTTCATCATCGGCCTTGAAAAATCGATCGAAACCAACAATAATAAATCCAAGCAATCAAAGATCAAATTTCAGAAAGATTACAGTTCCTAGGGTTTTGATCGCGAGCCGTCAGAATTCCAAATCGAAGACGAGGAGGAACATTGGAAATTGAAGCATCAGAAGAATCATATCGACGACTTGAATCCATGATTGGGAGCAAAAGGGAAACCCTAAAATTTATCTCTGCCGCCATTTCATTTTCAAGAGGAATAAAGAAATAATAAGGGACCGGCCATGTTTTTCATTTGAAAATGGGATGACCCTTTTAATTTAATTCCAAGTGTTTTCTTGTTTTGTTTTATTTTTGTATCGTTTTCATTTTAAATTTTAAAACAAACGAGCAGTTTTATAGGTCTGTAAAATCTAGGGGGAATCAGTTAGGGATTAACTGACAGTTTACTAGTGTCTGTAAAAACCAGGGGAATCTGATCAAGTGGATATCGATCAGTCTAGGGTTTTGAGCATAGGGTTAGAATATGAGCAGGGTTTGCGAGTGTACATGGTCTTGTATGCGGGATCTATTCTATCACCTAGTAAAACCTTAGGAATGCAGCAGTAGGCAGAATTTTGCTAAAGATGGGTATCTCTGTGTGTCATTTACTTTCTATATTTTTATATCTGCTGCATTCTGTGATCTTATTATTATTATTTCAATATCCCGTTAGATTATAACTCTGCAAAAATTTGTAATAAACCTTATTCACCCCCCTCTAGGGTTAATCTAGATCCAACAAGTGGTATCAGAGCAGGTTATTTCATTAACTCTAGATTCATAGGTCATCCTAGTTGTGAACCGATAAAGAGTCAGTCCAGTTCATCTCAAACTATTTTCGATGGAACAGATTTTTTAAACTGGAAATCCAAAATGGAATTTTATTTAAAATCTGTTAATATTAAATGTTGGGATGTGGTTATCAATGGGTTTGATAGTGTAGATATTACTTTCAATGCTTGTGCTATGAAAATTATATTTGATTATCTTAGCACCGAACAGTTTAATCTTATCTGTCATTGTTTACCTGCACAGGAAATTTGGAGAACTCTTAATGCCAAGTATGGACCAATTGACAACAGCTGTTCAAAACCTTCGGATGACAACTCAGATTCAGATCTATATTTAACAAGTCATGTAGATGAAACTTCAGATGGATCAGATGATGGAGAATCAACAAATGATGAAACAGAGAATTTCACATATGAAGATCTGGTTTACAAGTGCCTTGATTTAATGAAATCAATTGATAAACTCCACCTGAAAAATAAGTCTCTAAAATCTAAGAGCTTTGAGTTGACCAGCAAAATTGATGATTTGGAATCACAACTTGAATATGTTAAAAATTATTCAAACTTGGTTTGCAAAAATTGTTTATAATTGAAAACCAATCTTGTTCATCTCAATAAAAATATTCAAATGTTTGAAAAGGAAATCCTGATCTTAAAAAAAACAAGATTGAGCTGCCAAGTTTGAACAATTTTCTACAAAAGGAATTTGAAATTTTTAAGACTGATATATGTTCCAAATTTGAAATTGCTGAAAAGAAGAATGTGTTGAAATCTGAGTTGATTTTGAAAGAATTTGAAAATGAGATTGAAAAATCCAATAAATTTGAGTTTGAATAACAAAAACAATTTGAATCTGAAATTTTTGAGTCCCAAGTCAAAATTGAATTACTTGAATCTAAAAATTTGGTTTTGAAACAATATGATGCTGAAAGGAAGATCACTAATAACCGCTGTTTCGATTTAATAAAAGAGAACCGTGATCTTAAATTCAAAATTCAACAACTAGAGTCAACTTTGGTTAAATTTTTGATGGAGAAAAATCTTTAAATATGTTATTGAAAAACCATTTTTCTACTATAAATAAATGTGGACTCGGATTTGAGAAAAATAATGTTTTTGAAAATCAGAACTCAAATGATTTTAAAAATCCTTTAAACTGCTTTGGAAAGAATCGATATGAAAATTCAAACTATGATAATCGCAAAGGACTGTGGAATCAAAAACATGATGTGAATTTGTTTTATAATAATCCAGTTGAACAATTCTGGATCCCAAAAAGAAATAAAACAAACTTCATTAAATTCAAACAGATTTGGGTTCCAAAAGGAACGAAGATAGATTCGAATGGATTACTATACAAACAGGTTTGGGTACCAAAACGTACAAATAAAAATGTGAGTGGTTTTACTACTTTTGTTAGACCACTCGATCCCTTCATTTGCTAGATACCAGTGGAGGCTGAGGAACTGCTGTGCAAAAAGAAATTTGAAATCTAGCTGAGTTATACTTCTGTATTCTTTATAGTTCCTTGGCCAAGATTTGTTGAGTTAGAGATTTCTTTAGTTTACATCAATTTTAGGTATGATCTCTGAACTCACCTTTGTAAATATTTATTTTCTTTGTTTATTCCTCCTTCTATCCTTTCTATTTATTTTTTTATTTCTGTTTTAATTTGTCACTGCCATATGTTTTTTCACTTGGGATTCTTTAACTTCTAGTTGCAGAACTCTTGACTGTTTGGAAATTTGCTTTACTTCAATGAAAATATGATATTTTAATATTTTCCAGATCATGAATTTAAACTTGTATGTATCTGCAATTGTTTTTGAAGTTCACTTTCTGTTTTCTGAATTCCTAACAGTGTTGACGTATTCTTCTATTATCTTGAACACTGTTAATATGAATTCTAAATTTTTTTTGAAGATCTGAAATATTATTGAAATTTCACACATCTCTGTTGTTCTGAGTTTCTTCTAATTCAGTTTAGAAAGGCTTGAAAATTTATATTCATTACAGCACAACAATACTTATCAGTTGTGACAATTTCATTATTTTTTAGATTGGCTTGGATATTTTTGATATGTCTTGAATCATTGCTTACATCTTGAAATTTACTGTCATTCATGATCATCTATATTTTTTTTTTGTTTGAGATCATTTGAAATTTATGATATTTTGAATCTCACACACCTCTCAGATCTGAAGTTATTAATCATGTGTGCTTGATTCATTTATCTCATGATTTACATTTGTTCAAGTGATTTCGAATAAACCGTTATTTTGGATCATGAATATTTCTCAAGGCTGATAAAAATGATCTGAAATTACTCTTGTACTTGTCAGAGATGCTCGTGAAAAATTCTTTGAAAATTCGGTCTTAAATCTCTCCGTTTTTCATAGTTATTTGATGTGAATATATGTTTTTTAAAATCATTTGAAGTTATTGAATTATTAAATCACACACATATCTTGAATCTGAAATTTACATTCTGGTGTGACTGATTCACTGAATCTTGAGAGCTTCATATTTCTCAAATGATTTCAAATGAATAGTATTTTTATTCATTAGAACATGAGCCATCTTATGTGATCGTCATCTTGACAAGTCCTATTTTGAATCTGATTTTTGTGCTGCTTAGATATTCTTCTTCAAAATATTTTTTTGTGACTACTTGTTTTGGTATCAAGTTTATACCATGCTCTGATAGATGAAATTAATTTGCTTGATTTGTTAACCGTGCCTGCTTAGACTTTGTGATTAAGGTTCTGTTATCTAGATATCTTTGTTCGTCTCTAGTATCATTTTTAAAATCCTCGTGAATAGAGACATCAAGTGGTATCAGTTTAGAAGTGCTGAATATTTTTTTTGTATATACTTTTTGTCTTGTATATATCTCTCTAAATTCCTCTTGTAATTGATTTTCAATCTTAAAATTATTAATATTTATTCCTTCAGAAATTGAAATCAATATCCAATTTATAATTCATCAAATTTGTTATCAGATTTTGAAATTGTGATGAGTTGTGACTGTAATATATTTCATAATAAGAGGAGATTTTATCTGGATTTTCATGATGGTTGAATATTTATTATAGTATCTTTGAATTGGCAATTATTTCACGACCATTTTCATTATCTATCATCCTTCTACCATCCATTATGATTTTATATAAATATGGAGAGTTAATATTTTTTAGACAATCTTTTTGAACAAATAGGGAAAATATTTATGATAGAAATTGAACTATGTTATTTTTTCAGAATTAGTGACAATTGAAAATTTTCAAAGATCTCGGTACAGTTGATCATATTTCATAATATAATTAATTTAGAAATTTATTTCACAGTCCATTTCTGTACCTACCCCATCTTCTATGATCCATATATTGGTTTTATATACCGAGGAGTTTTTCTATTTAAAGCTAAAAATGATCAAATATATAATTAATATGTAAGTGTATCTCTAACCTCATTTAAACATCCAAGCTCTGGTTATGCATGTTATGAGACAACTTAAAGTTTAAGCTGCGACTGACCTCATTTAAAAAACCAAGCTCTGGTTATGCGTGGTCAGTGTGCTCTTAAATAGAAGATAAATGAAAAGGAAATAATATGGTAAACTGAAATTAAACTGAAATCCTCCATGGTGTTTAAAAACCAGCCTATCAATCCATATTCTAATCTGTGAAATGTGTTGAAATCTTATGATGTATTATGATTTGTTTATTGATAGCTAATGGGATATGAGATTATTCGATTTTGTCACTTAAATTAAATCATTAACTATAGTCCAAATCAATCACTGTTTTTGAGCTAAATTTTACCAAATTCTTTTGAAAATATTTGAAAATTATATTTTTGTAACTCTCTCCATTTTATGTAAAATTCATCGTAAATCCGTCATTCTCTATAATGTGAAATATGCCACCTGTTCTCGGAATATTATGATTTCTGTTTGACTGATTGAGATTTATGATGACCGTTCTTCCTCTTAAGCTGAAATTGTACTGTTTAGTCATTATTCATCTATATTTTAAATTCTGAATCCTTTTGATGATAACAAAAGGGGGAGAATGGATTAAGATTTTGATTTATGAGTGAATATTCTATAAATATTTTTTATTTTGAAAATTCATTATTATTCAGTACATTTCACTCATGCACATTTATAGGGGGAGTTCTCTCTTGTAGGGGAGCTAATAAATAGGGGGAGTTTAATATTCACTGTTAAAACACATTTATTGTGCTCAAAAACTTTTATTTGTTTGTCATCATCAAAAGGGGGAGATTGTTGTATATGACGTAGTTGTATAAACAATTATATGATTTCTGTTTGATGATAACAAACAAATAAATATTATTTTAAGTGCGTTTGTTACCGTACTGTTCTATATTTACATCACTGACAGGAATATAATATTTATATTTAAATAAAATACGACTGTACAGAAATTCAAATATTCACAGTATTTTATTTAAATAGAATATTATATTTAAATATCTAAACAGTACAATTTTTATACTCCACTATTTGAACATGTACACATTTCAATTCACTTTTATCTTCATACACAATTCCTCACACTTAGTCAGTCACATTTTCCTTTATACAGAGACTCAAATACAGACACTTTCACTGTTATACACACTGTTATTTTCACTGTCTTCTGTCTTTCATCTTTCGTCTTTACAGCACTCTTCAGTCAGTCCAGTCTTCATGCCTGTCATATGCAGAGACACATACACTGTATATGGAACAGAAATAATATTCAAAATTCAAGCAAATATAAATTTTATTTTTAAAATTTTATTTGCCTCAGTTTTCTGGTGTGTTTCTCATCATTTTTCCATGACTTGATCTGATTTGTTTTCTATCCATTTGTACCCACTGATCAGCCTCAACACACCATACTGGTCTGCTGATCAGAACTAGCGTCATAACTAGCTGATTCTGAACAAGACACAACACAATGCAGCAGTCTGCTGATTAAAAAAATAATTTGCATGCACACGATACATGTATACATACACGAGTGTGTGTATATACACATATGTTATGCAAGTGAACAGGAATGCCAATAGTTAAGATGATTGTGTAAATGATATCACAAATATACATGTGCAAGTGAAGGTGATAGTGCACCACAAGTATGTTCATGGTAGAGCAAACAGCAAATGGTCGATCTTCACAAGTAGGTACTATATCAAGTCAGCAAGTATTCGAGATAGTTCGGATCTCAAGAACAGTAAAGAACAAGCCATTGTTCTGTATGCAAAACAACAAGCAAAGACTAATTCATATACAATAAAGTGTATACTAGCAGCGTATGGTGAAACAACTGGAAGGTAGTCGAGACAGTGGCTAAGCATGATCACAGCATCATATACATGGGTGTTTTATTGTGCAAATATGTTTTCAAGTGTGCAAGTGACCAAGTGCAACAAAAACAAGTCAAGCAGCAAGTATGGTACAAATGTATGTATGGACAAATGCATGAGATCATTTTCACAATCATGATTGTGTAGGTATGCAACAATACTGGTTCAGACAGCAAGTGAAATTCAGATTCATATGGATACAAGAAAACTTAAAGTGGCGCACATAACATCATAGTCACACTGCAATGCAAACAGGGCAATATTTCTTTGATCATGCAAATGAACAGGATAATGATGGTGTAGATATTTTTTTCAAGTGAGCAAATGTCAAGATAACATGGTGCAAGTGCATGTAACAAAGCAGCTTTAATATGGCCTGTCACAACCTCGAGTTCAAGAGAAAATTGTTCACAAGCTTGTAAGAATAGATGAATGGTGCAAACCATTTCAAAGCAAAAATGAAAGTGGCAAGTCAAGAAAAAAGAGAGCATGTTATTCAGCATTTACAAATATGCAGTAAGGTTCAACCCAGAATAATCATCAAAGATTAGGCAAGAATATCAATTCATATATGGACAAAAGGAAAAATTGCAAATCTGCTTAAAGTATGCTCAAGTTCATGGTCTTTACAAAGCGGTTCAATATTTCATGGTGTAGCAGTTTTTTTTAAAAAAACAAAAAAACAGAGTACATAGCTTAAGCACAAGTTCACAGTAATTTCATGCAAGATTTCAAAGCTAAATTTCATTCAAGTTTCGAGCAAAAGGGAAAATACAGTGAACCATATTTGGACAAGAAATCAGGGATGTGTTTCCAGAATTGAAAACCATTTCAAATATTCCCAGTTTCCTTTTATAGAACAAATCAAGTTTAAAGAACAATGTGGCATGCAATGAATATCCTTCCTAGAAATCATGTGGGTCATGACATCATATCTAGCAAGAAATCATGTGTGTATTTACAGCATATATTACTATCAGAAATCAGTGTTCTTTTGGCAAGAAAAGAAATTAACTATTTTACAGTTTTTCATCACTCATCAAGGCATTTTTTAAAACAACTCGAACTTTGCAAGAATTTACAGAGAAATTCAATCAGCCAACCAAAAGAGGATATCCACATAAATTGTTTCATTGAAAATATTCTGAAAAAGGGGAAACTCGAAAAATCAGTTCAAATCAAGCAACACAAATAAGCCAAGTCATCAATTACGTGAAATCAGAGTTCTAGGGTTCGATTCTACCCTATTTTATACACACCCAAATCATCATCGACCTTGAAAAATCGATCGAAACCAACAATAATAAATCCAAGCAATCAAAGATCAAATTTCAGAAAGCTTACATTTCCTAGGGTTTTGATCGTAAGCCATCAGAGTTCCAAATCGAAGATGAGAAGGAACATAGAAAATTGAAGCATCAGAAGAATCATATCGACAACTTGAATCCACGATTGGGAGCAAAAGGGAAACCCTAAAATTTATCTCGGCCGCCATTTCAATTTCAAGAGGAATATAGAAATAATAAGGGGCCGACCATGTTTTTCATTTGAAAAGGGGATGACCCTTTTAATTTAATTCTAAGGGTTTTCTTGTTTTGTTTTATTTTTGTAATGTTTTCATTTTGAATTGTAAAACAAACAAATCGTTTTCTAGGTCTGTAAAATCTTGGGGGAATCAATTCGGTATTAACTGACAGTTTACTAGTGTTTGTAAAAACCAGGGGAATCTGATCGAGTGGATATCGGTCAGTCTAGGGTTTCGAGCATAGGGTTAGAATAGGAGCAGGGTTTGTGAGTGTACATGGTCTTGTATGTGGGATCTGTTCTATCACCTAGTAGAAACTTTAGGATTGCAGCAGTAGGCAGGATTTTGCCGAAGCTGGGTATCTCTGTGTCTCATTTACTTTCTGTATTTTTATATATGCTGCATTCTGTGATCTGATTATTATTTCAATATCCCGTTAGATTATAACTCTGCAAAAATTTGTAATAAACCCTATTCAACACCCCTCTAGGGTTAATCTTGATCCAACACGAACCACCCCCTTCAAAGCCGCCACATCGCCCTCGAAGTCCTCCCTCCAGATCCCATCGAGCTCAGCCAGATTTGGGGCGTGCGTCTGGCTATCGAGCCCCCTCCAGATGATGTTGTCCGATCGTCAGAAGGTGCGTCGATTTAGGTGAAAGTTCAAGCCCTAGGTTCGAACGTTTGGGTTAGAAACTGTCGGCTTCCAATTGAATTAGAAGAAGGTAGTTTATTTATTTAATTAATTTATTATTTTTAAATTGTTCACAACCTTCATGAAATCATATCTCACTCATACGATAACGGAACTTGATGAAATAGGAAACATTGGGACTGTAAATTCGAGATTTTTAAATTATTAACAACCTTCATGAAATCATATCTCACTCATACGATAACGGAATTTGATGAAATAGGAAACATTGGGATTGTGAATGCGAGGTCTAGGTTAGCGCGAGGAGCCGTACTAGGGACAGTGCCGGTATTAAATTACCCTGCCGTTATGCTGCCGAAATTTTCTGAAATATTTTTGTGTTGTGAAATATTCATGTTATGATATAAAATTGTTTAAACAATAAAAATTAGTTTTTTATTGTATAGATAAAATTAAAAATGATAATTATTTAGAATGAAAATTGTTTAACAATAAATTTACATTTTTAATGTTAATGAAACATTATAAATAAGCATTGATATATATAAAATGTGTTTACTTTGAAATTTACATTTTTTTTAATGTAAATGAAAACACTAAAAATAAGCATTGATATATAAAATGTGTTTACTTTGAAATTTACAATTTTTTTAATGTAAATGAAAACATTAAAAATAAGCATTGATATATAAAATGTCTTTACTTTGAAATTAACATTTTTTAATGTAAATGAAAACATTAAAAATAAGCATTGATATATAAAATGCGTTGACTTTGAAATTTACATTGTTTTTTAATGTAAATAAAAACATTAAAAATAAGCGTTGATATATAAAATGTGTTTACTTTGAAATTTACAGTTTTTTTAATGTAAATGAAAACATTAAAAATAAGCATTGATATATAAATGTGTTTACTTTGAAATTTTGTAATGATCCAGAATTTTGAACCAATTTGAAATTTGAATTTTTAATACTTAATTTAAATTTTCTGAACATAAAATAAGTTTGAGAAGATTTAATAATTTTGATACGTTAAACAATAGGTTTTATTTGAATTATAACATTTATAAATGGAAATGATTATTAATAAGTTTGAATTTTCTGATATTATTTGTCGTTCGATCGGATTTGTCAAAAGATAACATAAATTAATAGAATTAGTATTATGCGTTGCTCTTTGTTTTCATAACGTTTAAGGTAAACGCTACCAAAAACACATTCCTTCTCCTTTTAACAACTGTTAAGACACTTGTAATTTTGCATGCAACATTCCATGCATAAAATACACATGTCCTATGATGTGTCACTCTCTCCTTACTCCTCTTTTCCTATAAATACCACCCTTTCCTTCCACTTTTTCATTCATTCTCACTTCGTTTCTTTCTCACTTCATCTTAAAGTTTATGGCCATGGATTCCATGGCATAAGTCTTCCTCTTTTCCACTACCACCTTGCCAAAGTTCGTCATTCTCCTCCTCCTCTTATAATATAAAATGAGATTAGTGTATATTATATATATTTTTTGGCGAAGAAGACGTTGCGCTGAAATACTGCAGACGGTTCGCTTAGCTAGGCTCGCCTACCGTGAAGATTTGGAAAGCTGTTAAGCGAGAAATCTTTAACCACGGTTTATATATTTAATTAGTAGTTAGAATAATTTAAATATAGTGATGAATTATTATTGGTTAATGATGATTGATATTTGTTGTGATGGTTGATGGATGCAAAGTTTAGAACACACACTATTAAGCGTTAGTGTTATTATGCTTGTGCACAATTATTATTTATTAAATCATGTTGATGATGGTTGCTATGGATGTTTAAATAGTTGTTGTTGTTTTGCACACACTATGACACAATAATTATGGTATCACATTGGTGATCGACAAAACTCTTTCATAATTAAAAGCAATATCATTATTGAAATTGAAGGTTAATAATTGGAAAAGGCCATATGTATGAATTCATATATATTGTTAAAGTCCTTTAAATGAATAAATAAATACTGAAACATTCTAGGATGATAGAGAGGATAGTGTCTAGGCTTGGGTTTGGAAATGAAGTTTCCTGCTCTCCCTGCCTATCCCTAACTGATCCGACGAATGGGAAGGTTAATTTGAAGTTATTTGAATTTAGAAATGAATTGGAATTTATGAAAGTTCAATTTTAGATCCAAAATAATATGGAAAGTAAATTAAAATGATTTTAAAAGGGATATATAAGGATATAATTGTTTTCTAAGATATTTTGAAGTATCCTAGAATAATGGTTATTATGATTAAAATAGAGCTTGTCGCATAACGGCAATTTACGAATTTTAGATGCAAACTTTAAACGCTTATAAATTTTGCAATCTAAATAGGATTTCCATAAAATGAATAATGTTTGATTTCCATTAACAAGAAATTTCAAATGAGTGAAAGCAGACTTTAAATTCGAGTTATAATTTTCAAGTTAAGTTTGAAACCATTTTGGAAAAGATCGACGTAAGAACAATTGTTGACCATAACTATAAACAACTATTTTTAAATGTTTTAAAATTATGGAATTTTTTTGTAAAATCATTACAAATTATGAAAAGGTGTTTTTAATTGTAAAGTTTAAGTTTTGGCTAAGATAAACGATATTTCGATCATAATAATTAAGATAACTGTTTTGTAACACTTTTCGAATGCTATTGTAACGCTTCCTTCTAAAACAATCTATTTTGAAGTTTTAAACCGTAAACTATTTTCTGAACTGTAAGTAATGATTTTTGGAATGTTTTCAAAGGTTTAAAAGTATTAGAAATATTTTACATTAAATTTAAATTGATATTAATATGGGTTTTCAATTTTAAATAGTTGGATATGTTTTGGAGATAAATCTTCGGATGTTTGATATTAATCCGGTAGATGATGATTCTTACTATTTGAGGAATTTAAAAGGTAGTTCACCATTATTCTGCTTATAGTGTGAGTTGGATATCGAGATTAATATTAAGTATAAGTTGATGGTATTTCTATCCAGATCTAATGTCAAAGATTTGGATATATCTTTTAATTAAGATACGAGTTTGCTAAGTTGACTGGGATAAGTTGGATAGAAATAATCTTCAGATATTTGATATGAAATTATGTGGTGTAAACGTACACTATTTGAGGGATTTGGAAGATATTATTATATTGTTATTCCACTTATAGTATTCGTTGATTACGAGAATTGATATCGAATAAAAGTAGATATAATTTCTGTGTAACTTATGTTCAATATCAACTGATTTGGGTTTTGTCGTGAATCATATCTTCAGTAATATCATTCTTGAAACCCAATGAGATTGAGTTATGGAAATTCATATTGTAATTTGAGGATTTAATCAGATCTTTGATTTGAGGAAATTAAATGTGAGGAATTGGAAAGAAAGTATAATCTTTTAGTTAAGATTAAAGAATGGGAAGTTGGAAAATCAATTTAATCGGAAACTATGGTTGAAATGTGGATTAAGGATTTTCAAAGGAAACTGGATTTTTGATAACGAGTTATCAAACGAAAAATTAATTAAGGCTTTAAGGTTAAATCATATTTTATTTAAAGGATGTGTTTTAAAAGAGAAAGGTTAAATATGGATTTTGTAATAATTTGAGAATCGGTTTAAAGAAGTTTAATTTTGACAAAATCCAAGATGAAAGGAGATTGGTAGAAAGCCTATGTGTTCTACAATTGTGTTTTTTTTAAATTGCGCCTATTATTTGGAAAGACCGGGATCGGGATTATGTCTGAAAACTATTCCAAGTAATAATACGATGTTATGGTGCAACCGAAGATATTGGAGACGACATTGATGTCCGGCACCCTTCATGTCTTAAGGACGACTTGCTGAATGTCTCGAATGGGTTGCTCCCATTTGCAGATGGATTTTATATCAGTTAAGTGGCAAGAAGCGCAAACGTATGTGAAGGAATTCCGGATTGTTGTTTCGTTCAGACCCAGAACAGACATGTATGGATTATGTGTCTGACATTGTAATTGACTATGTAGCACTGATCTTTATTAATATATATCTGCTTGGTGGCGGAGAATTTATTCTCTTGCTTAACATCCTTCTCTAAGATGTATGAGCGTATAGGTTATATATTGATGGAAATCAGTGATTCATAGTGAATGGACAATGTGGCATACTTAAGTTATGAGATGAGCTATAGATGATCAAAGCATGGCTTATTTTAGTGTAGCTTTGTGTATATCATGACATCGACGAACCTCACACCCCGGATTGATGGTAAGCTGGTGGTCAAATTTTTATGTTCATTTCGTATGTTCGGTGCACCGAGATGTGATGATGAAAGGGTACTACGAAGTCCCCAGTCTGGGATGCTATTTGTTGGGTACTTTGATTCATGTATGGTAGGTTAGTATAACGGAGTCCGAGTCTGGACGTTATCCGCGAGTACTGGGATGATGCGCGCAAGAAATTTTGTGAGCCCACGAGTGATCTTTCGTACAAGGAACCATCATGTTGGAAACCCAATCTCCACTACGAGCCCGTACGGTTTTGATTATATAGCCTGCTAGTTATCGATGGGATTGTCAGTATAATGGGATGGGGCATTACGATGGCTAGGATTAATACATTGATCTGCAAAAAGGTTTTTCACACTATATGTAATAGTAAAAAAGGATTTTCATGTATGAATGCATTTTTGGTTATCATAAGGAAAAATCTGTTGTGCGCTTGCATTGCGTGATGTGGGACGAGCTTATAATAGCTTCATTTTTCAAAAAAAAGTCATTACGAATTTTGATGCACTGGTATTGTGACGGCCCATCCCACAACTATAGACATTTCCTTCGAAAGTGCGTTGTGCACATGTCTAGCTAGCACGGAACGGTCGCCAAAGAAAGGAAAGAAGAGAATGAACTAACAAGGAACCTGTAGAATGTCTCACTGCGCATGGAAATAAAATATAATAAAACATACTTTGACATAAAATAGGCGAAACAGTGCATAAGCTGAAAACTAAACCATCATAGCAGCGGAAATCTAAAGATATAGCTTATGATCCAACTACGTTATTACAACTTCAAAATACTGTCTCTAAAGCAAAATAAAGAAAGTTACGCTACTAATGCCTAAAGCAGCGACCACCAACAACATAGGGAGAATATCTATATATATATCATACATGGAAGTCTCCTTCTCGTCTCCGGTACAGCTACTCATGCATACCACCTAACCTTTCTCTAGTCTGCTCGTTTAGGAGCACCCAGAGTAATAAGAAGAGACATAAAACTCTGGGTTAGACATAAGTCTGGTATGAGCGATAAGCAGCAAAACAGAACAATAATAGGTATACTAAACCATACCTGAACCTGGACCTGCAACCAAAGAGTTAGCGCTACATACTATACAATACTCTAAGATGCCACTAACATATGGTGTAAAGAATACGGGGGTGGGGGTGTGCATGACATAGTGATGGCAAACAATCAATCATAACAACCATCCTCACATCTCTCACTCAGTGCGTAAAGCATACGATATCCACCACTTTGACTATCCAAATCCTTGCTACGATTATTCTGGCCCATGGAGTCATGATGACACCACTTCACTGATCTATAGCCACTTGTCCTTGCTTTGTCCACTATGCCCCATGAAGTCATGACGACTCCACTGCACTGGCTCATAGCCATGCCACAATCACTCTGCCCCATGGAGTAGTAACTAGCCCACTGCACTGATTCACAGCCTAACACTTGTCTCTCAGTGGTGAGTCAAAGTTATGGACATCGATAACCCCTTTGCACACGTCCCGCAGCAAAGCCCAACCATGAAGTAAACTCGTTGGTTCCCATCTAGATCCTAAGTTCAAACTTCACCTCTGGACTACCTTTGCATATTATGTTTTTGGTCTTCTTCAGATCGGTTCGTCCATGCCAACTCCTTTGGTTCGGATCTTGGTCGGTGACTCAAGTCCTAGCTCTTCGGTTCGGCTCGTGGCCTTCATCTCGTCGGGTCGGCTTTACCACTTCGGTTCGGTGCGTGGGCTCCTGTCCACCACAGTTCGGTCAAGCCTCCTTGGTCTTGTAGGGGGACCGGTTCAGAGAGTAATGCCCCCTTCGGATCGGATTATGCCACCTTTCACAAGAGGGTCGGATCTTAGAGCTTCAGATGGGGTCGTGAGATGCTCCCCAGGGCGGTTCGGTTCGTCCCCACCGATCCGATCTGGTTTGGTCACAGCCTGCACTTTTCCTGCAACTTCCAGCGACTTTTTATACACCACTCGACGACGTTTTTGACCATTCTAACTATTCTAAACAATCACAATTCATACTAAACAATCATAAAAACATATAACATCAACCACAAACATCAAAACAACTTGATAGGTTAAAATGGATCAAACATAGCCAAAACCCCATATTTTACCTTAAGCATGTTTAAGCGAAACTAACATTAGGATTAGCAAAACTTAACTAAATTAACCCAATTTTGTAACAGAGGTCTAAAACATCATTTCGGAATTTATAAAGATTTTTCCATAATTTAATCATGTTTAAATTCACTAATTAACACTAATCAACAGTAATTAACCATAATTAGTGTAAAAGAAAGCTAATCACTCACCTTAGCCACAAACAAAATACCAAATCTGAAAATATCTCTGTTTGGGCACGAATACCAATACAACACAGTAGCTCTACCTCTATTATTGTGCTAATCCGCCTTGATTTGATGTTGCTAAGCTTAATCCTTGATTAGAAAGTTATTTGGAGGTGTTTTAAAGGTTGGAGGCCATTATTAGGGTTTCTGAGAGGTAAGTGGCGTCTAGAAAACTGAAATAGAATGAAAACCTAACTCATTTCAGCCTCCCCATAACACTAATCCCGAAATGGGTTATGGGCCCATTCAATAATCACCCTATTTAGCCCGATAAGCAATTTTTCACCTTCCAAATCTTATTTCAGCCATATCACCCAAAACGGTAAGTCCGTTTTTCACATGTGACCACTCTACGAAAAGGTAAACCATCATCCGAAGCCAATGGAAGTGGTTTCAGGTCAAAACACCTTTCCAATCAAAAGTTATGGCCGAAACAAGATCAGCTAGGGGCAAAATGGTCATTTAAAAATCGGCAAAAATCATGAACATGGGAAATGACCCCAACTCCACTACGAGCCCGAACGGTTTTGATTGTATTGCCTATTGGTTACGGGCAGGATTGTCAGTATAATGGGATGGGGCAGTATGCTGGCTAGGATTAATGCATTTATTTGCGAAAAGATTTTTCGCAAAATATATAATAGTAAAAGGATTTTCGTGTATGAATGCATTTTTGGTTATCATAAGGCTAAACTTGCCCATCTGGTGTGCGCTTGCATTGCGTGATGTGGGATGAGCTTATGATAGCTTTATTTTTCAAAAAAAAAAGTCATTATGAATTATGGTGCACTGGTATTCACATGGAGTAAGCCCTTTTCTCATTAGCGGCGTGGTCCGGTGAATTACCCAACTTTAAACTGAGTTCTAAGTATCTACTGTTTTAAGTTCTAAAACCAGTCCCACGACTGACCTAGAGTTTATTGTTCCCTCACCTAAACTCTGGGTGCGCATAACTTTTACACGGACAGCGTAATAGTTTGGTTCGCAGATTTAGCCTTTGAATTGATTGGAGCAGGATTCTGGTTTTAGCTGGAGCTATATGTTTTGGAGCATTCACTATCTTCCGCTAAATTAGTATTTCTTCCGCTGTGAAATCAATGTACTCTGATGTATTCCTTGTAACTCTGATGTTATATTATGGTAATGAAATGAAAAGTTATGTTATTTTGGTGCAAATGTGTTAGCACCCATAACAATCCGTCTTTATAAATGGTTTAAGTTGGTTTAATTACCTGCGAGAATCGGGCAAAATGCCGGGTCATTACAAATTTACATTTTTTTTATGTAAATGAAAACATTATAAATAAGCATTCATATATAAAATGAGTTTTCTTTAAAATTTACATTTTTTTATGTAAGTGAAACATTAAAAATATGCATTGTTATAAAAAAATATGTTAACATGGAAATTTACATTTCAATGTAAATGAACTCTTAGAAAATGATCAATATTTGAAATAGAAAAGTTAAGCAATAAAAATTAACATTTTTATTGCAAGTGAGAAATATAGAAAATGGTCAATATTTGAAATAGAAAAGTTAAGCAATAAAAATTAACATTTTTGTTGTAAGTTAGAAATATAGAAAATGATCAATATTTGAAATAGAAGTATAGAACAATAAAAATTATCATTTTATTGCAAGTTAGAAATATAGAAAATGATCAATATTTGAAATAGAAGAGTAGAACAATAAAAATTATCATAATTTGGAATAGAAAAATTGTTTTACAATACAAGCACATTTTTATTTTATGCATATGTAAAATGATACTATATGTTAACATAAAGATTTACATTTTCATTGTAGGTTCAAATGATCATCAGTTGAAATGATATATGTTGTTACATTGAAATTTACATTTCTAATTTAAATGAATCATTAGGAAAAGATTCATTGTTTAATAAATATGTTATTACATTGAAATTTACATTTTTAATATAAATGAATCATTAAAAAGAGTCCTGGTTTAATAAAAATGTTTTAATATTGAAATTTACATTTTTAATATAAACGAATCATTAGAAAAACAGGAATTGTTTAATAGATGTGTTAACATTAAATATTTCATTTTTAATGTAATGAAAGAGAGGTTAAAAGATTACATTTTCTTTAATGTAAAATATAAAAGATTCAAAGTTGGAAAAAATTATATTAACATTAAAATTACATTTCTAATGTTAGAACGAATCACATAAAAGATTCAATGTGGAAAAAAAATGTATTAACATTAAAATTACGTTTTAAATGTCAGGACAAATCATATAAAAGATTTAATGTTGGAAAAAAATTGTATTAAATTAAAATTACATTTTAATGTAAGAATGAATCACATAAATGATTCAATGTGGAAAAAAATGTGTTAACATTAAAATTACATTTTTAATGTTAGAATGAATAACAAAAAAGGTTCAATGTTGGAAAAAAATGTATTAATATTAAAATTACATTTTTAATGTTAGAACGAATCATATAAAAGATTCAACGTTGGAAAAAATGTATTAACATTAAAAATTACATTTTTAATGTAATGGATGATTTCATATAAAAGAGATTCAAGATTTGATAAAATAGTTCAACATTAGAATAATTTCATTTCTAATGAAATTATGATTTATTTAAAAATATTCAAAGTGTGTTAAAATTGTTGAAATATTAAAAATTTACATTTTCAATGTAATTATGATTCATTAAAATGTTGTTAACTATATGGTAGAAAGGAAATGGTGTTGAAATCATTGAACGATTTATATTTATATATATACATAAATATAAATTAAAATAAAACGAATCGCGCAGCTGCAGTTCATGATTTGAAATCGTAACTTCAAACGATTACACCGAGAGATCCGACCGTTGGATTTTCCCAAAATTAGAACCATTGGGTTCGCTTTGGAAAGATCTTTCCAAAGATATAAAATTTGCTAAGATCCAACGTTTAAATTTTGAGAAATGTGCAATTCAAATTTTGATGAAAACAACGCCATGGCCATGTAATGACCTGAAGCGCCATTTAATTAAAAATGGCTATTTTTATATAAATAAAAATTGTGATAAATCAATACAAAGTATTATAAATGATATGGATTGAAAATAAATGATTTTGAATTATATATATTCACGAATTATTTGAAAATGCCGAGTTAACTATCATTTCAAATACGATTAGAAGTTGAAGATTTGAAGACGGTGGTTGAAGAACGGCTTTCTTCACATCGAATAGATTACTATTGATGCCTTTGATTGGAGTTGCTGCCTTGAGAGGTTTACAGTGGTAGTTGTCCGGACATACTTGTTGATTGCCAGATATGTGAGAACCTCTCTTCAATATTGGACATATGGAATGAGGAACAAGGTGTCTCCGGTTTCGTTCAGCAAAACAGAACGGACTTGTAAATGGATGTATATCTGACATTGGACTTTATTCTGTGCTGATTGATTTCTATTAAATATATATCTGTTTGGAGGAGGAGAATTTATTCTCTTGCTTAACACCCATCTCCGAGACATATTAGCTCAGAGGTTATATATCGATAGACATCAGTCGCATGGCGTGAATTGTCAGTGTGGCATGCCGAAATGCAAATGATCAAGGATTATTGTTGAAAAGAAGTCCCTCGTGGTTGATGATTAAAGCATAGCTTTATTTAGCATAGCTTTGTGTAGAGCGTTACTTCGCGAGCCTCACACCCCGGTATGAACCAGAAATAGGAGAAGGATCCAAGGAGAACATGGGTTTCTTTCTAGCTAGAAGTAGTGTCATGGTATGGAACCCAGACATTTTTACTTATGTTGATGATGGAAAGCGAGGTACCTCGGATTGGAGTCCCTAGTGGCTCTTTATTTACGCCCCATAGGGCGGGGAGACGTATTGTTCAGGAATTTTATATAATCCACTAACATATGTGTAGACCGGCCCTGTGGCTCCTAAGGGCTTGACTGAGTACTTGTCCTGAGGCTCGGGCTAGAGAGTCTCGAATTCGGTAAGGATGATCCCTTGCCTTAGTTCATGATGGAAATCCAATTACAATACGACACTATGCGGTTTTGATTGTAAAACTAGTATGGCGACATAGTATATGGTAGATATGTCGTCTATAATTGATACATTGTGATTGAAATGTTCTTGAAATATATGTATATATACTAATAATAAAATCAAATCCGTTTTATCGTATCAAGCATTTTTTACCATTATAACGTAAAACTCTATCCTCCGGTTTGCGTTGCATTGTGTGACGGGACTTGAGTCTTATAATGGTTTCAATTTTCTAAAAAGCATTGAGTTGTTTAACGGTTTACTTTATTTATGCACTGGCATTCTAATGGAGTAAACCCGTTCCACATTAGCGGCGTGGTCCTGTGATTAGCCTTATTATTAAATAGGTTAAGTAGATTTCTTATACTAGTCCCATTACTGACTCGTAGTTTATTTCACTTCGCAAACTCGGATGCCCTCTTTTCCACATGGGCAGCCTTATATTCAGGTTTTAGTAGACTCATTCTGGATAGCTATGGAGCTGAAGATGGATCCTATCATTTCTATTATGCTGTTCAGACTTCATTTAGTATATTATGTTTGATTCCACTACAAACATTTTATATTAAGCTGAAACTGTATTATGTGCTAAGTATGATCCTATTATGCTATGTAACTCTGATGATATATTATTTCCAGTGCAATTTGATGTACATTATCTGCTGTAATTCTATATTTCTGTTCTGCTGTTATTGTTTATGTGTTATATTCCAATGATTATCCTTTCTTTCGTACTACCGGAGTTTGGGTTAACATAGTTGGTATCAGAGCTTAGGTTAAACATAGCTCCGGAATATAACACATTAAAAAACTTGATAGAAATATAATCAGCGGTATTCTAAGGCGAATAACTCATTATATATAAGATCACTAAGGTCCTAGAATAAGTATAGCTGAATAAAATATAACCCCATAGATTCATTTGCATTTAAATATATGTATCTATGCTTTACATTATCTATTCTGTTGGCATGACTCTTTGTCTGCTATTTGCAGACGTGGTAGAAATGAGTGGCAGAAACAGAAGAAGTAATTCTATGGTTCACCCATCTAATGAGCCAGTCGTGCTCCCACAACCAGAACCAGATCTAGAATCTCTAGTAATGAAGTATCGAAATCTGGGTGGAGTACCATTCTCGGGCAAAGAATCTGTGATTGAAACACAACCGTGGTTGCATTCTTCTAATAGAATTTTTGAAGGCTTAAAGTGGAGAGATCATCATAAAAGATTACTAGCATCTTAGGCACTCATAGACGAAGCTCTAATCAGGTGCGAAACTGTTACTGAGGAAAATTCAAAAGGTAATATTACCTGGGACAGATTTAAATAAATGTTCACAGAAAGATTTATTCCTCCAGAAGCAACTGAGCGACTATATGATGAGTTTTACAATCTCAAACAAGGAGATATAACCATTTAGGAATATCAGAATAAATTCAATGAACTTTTCCACTTTGTCCCAGAACTAATTCGAGATCCTATAAGGAAGAATCTGAGATTTATCAAAGGACTACAAAATAAATATGAAGGTAGAGTAATTGCTCATATGAATCTTCCATTTTCTGAGATGATACAAATGGCTTATCCCTGTGAGTATCTTGATAAGCAACATGGTTGGGAGGATGAAAAGGAAGATAGCTCTAGCAGCAAAAGGAAGTTTGAAACTGATAGCCCTGAGGCAAGTATGAAGCCTGAGGCCAGTAAGAAGCCTAAAGCTGATAAGAAAGAGGTTAAATATAAGGAAGAGCCGTTAACGATAGCCACATGCTTCAACTGTAATAAGCAAGGTCATTTATCGATAAATTGCAAATCTTTGAAGAAATGAGGAAAAGATGGATCTAAATTCATTAACAAGTAAAAGAGATCTCATAGTAAAAGGAAATGCCATAAGTGCCACCAGACAGGTCATGTTGCAAGGGATTGCCTGCTTTTAAAGGAGTCTGTAATAGCTCATGTAAATGAAGTAGCAGAAACTCCAACACTCTCAGCTAGTCAGCAAAGGACAGATGTTTTGGAAGGCATGCCCGCTGTCAATAATATTCTCGTTACAATATTGTTTGATATGGGCACGTCGAAAAGCTTCATTTCGAGCAATACATTCAAGAAGCTAAAATTAAAATTAAGGAATCTTAAGGAATCAATTAAAGTTCAAAATCCAATTGGTGGTTCTCTTTTTCTTGGTTTGTATTGTAAATTGCCCGTTTCTTTTTCCCATTATCAGTTTCCTTGTACCTTGATCGTTATGGATTTTTCAGAATTTGACATCATTCTTGGGCTGGACTGGTTAACCAAATACGAGGTCGAAGTTAAATGAGTAGAAACAGTTGTTAGAATTAAAAAAAAAGCTTGCCAATATTGCTATACCCTGTGTAGGATCAGAATAAAAAAAAGAATTTTGGGCTGCTTTTGTGGTTTCTCCCACTGCTATTGAAAATATTCGTGTCGTTAAGAATTATGCGGATGTGTTCGAAGAAGTTGACAGCTTACCCCCACGAAGAGAAATTGACTTCAGGATTGATCTAGTTCTGAATGCAAGGCCAATTGGGCATCCTATTCGAAGAATGACATGGAAAGAGAAAGAAGAATTGGGCAATTAAACTAAACAGCTTTTATGCAAAGGTCTGATCAGACCTAGCTTTTCGAATTGGGTGCAGCTATAGTGTTTGTTCCAAAATCAGACGGTGCACTTAGACTGTGTGTGGATTAACGATACCTCAATAAGCAGACACTGAAGAACAAATATCCATTGCCCCGTATTGATTATTTATTGGATCGTTTGAATGGAACAAAAGTGTTTTCAAGAATGGACCTAGCTACAGGTTTTCATCAACTGTGGATTGCCGAAGAATGTGTTCTTTTGACAACTTTCAGAGGTCCAGACATATTTTATGAGTGATTAGTAATGCCTTTCGGCTCATGTAACGCTCGTGCTTATTTTGTCGATTTAATGAACAGAGTATTCCACGATGTCCTAAATAAATTTGTGCTGGTTTTCATTGAAGACATTTTAATCTTCTCTAGGTCAACTGCCGAGCATGAGAAGCTTTTGGAACAAGTTTTGAAAATTCTGAGAAAGAATGTTTTAAAGGCCAAATTTTCTAAGTGCATATTCTAGCAAGAAGAAGTGAAGTTCCTTGGTTATGTAGTATCGAAGGAAGGAATTTCAGTGGATCCAAGTAAGATCACCACCATTCAAGATTGGAAGCAGCCTAACACTCCTACTGAAGTCAGAAGTTTCCTAGGATTGGCTATTTATTATCGAAAATTCGTTAAGGATTTTTCGAGGCTATCTTATCCATTGATGAAATTTACAAAGAAGCATACAAAGTTTAATTGGGCACCTGAATGTGAGGCAGCTTTCCAAGAGCTGAAATTGAGGTTGACCACTGCTTCTGTGTTGACCATTATTGATGGCAATCAAGATTTAACAATCTATACTGATGCTTCTATTGAAGGTAGTGGTGCGGTGTTAATGCAAAGAAGCAAAGTAGTAGCTTATGCTAGCCGTCAGTTGAAGCTGCATGAGAAGAGATACCCCACTCATGATCTTGAGTTGATGGTCGTCGTGTTTGCTTTAAAGATATAGAGGCACTATCTTTTGGGTGAGAAGTTCAAATTATATATAGATCGTAAATCCTTGAAGTATCTTTTCACCCAAAGGGACTTGAATTTGAGGCAGCAACGTTGGTTAGAATTTCTTGCGGCCTATGATCTGGACATCTTGTATATTCCAGGGAAAGCCAATGTTGTACCTAATGCGCTCAGCAGGAAGAATGTGGTCGTCGCCAATCTTATCATCTCCAATCTTATCATTATACTTTCATTTATTGAGAAAATCCCAACTCTTCAGAAGAACGATAAATTTATCCAAAGAATTAGTAAAAGAGTTTGGGAAGGCGAACCCTCGAGTATCCAAATTGATAACAAGGGAGTTTTGAGGTTCTTAGGCTGAATTTTTGTCCCGAATATTCCTGAGCTCAGAAGAGAAGTGATGGATGAATGTCACAAGTCCAAGCTTAGTATTCATCCAAGGGTGAGAAAGATGTATCATGATATCAAGCGCACGTTTTGGTGGAAATCTATAAAAAGAGACATTTCCATATTTGTTAGTAGGTGTTCCACTTGCCAACAAGTCAAGAGTGATCAGCAAAAACCTGCCGGATTGTTACAACCACTAGAGGTTCCAAGTTGAAAGTGGGATCAAATTTCCATGGATTTTATTGATGGTTTGCCCCGAACCAGGAAAGGAAATGACAGTATTTGGGTGATCGTAGATCGTTTCACAAAGGCTGCCCACTTTATTCCTGTTAGATCGACTAGAACAGCTCAAATTCAGGGGAAAATTGACTTCAAAGAAATTGTTAGACTACATGGAGTTCTCAGTAGCATTGTTAGTAACTGTGATCCGATATTCACTAGTAAATTCTGGGAAGCATTCCAAGAGGAGCTGGGGATAAAGTTAAATCCGAGCACCGCGTATTATCCTTAAACAGATGGCCAGACTGAGAGGGTGAACTGTATACTGGAAGATTTGGTGCGGGCATGTATTCTTGATTTTGGCGGATCGTGGGAAGATCACTTGCATTTGGTTGAGTTCTCCTATAATAACAGTTACCAAGCAAGCTTGCAAATGTCGCCATTCGAAGCATTGTATGGAAGGCCATGTAGATCTCCTTCATGTTGGGTAGAACCAGGCAATAGACTAATATTGGGTCCCGACGTGATTCGAGAAGCTTCAGATAAAGTTGATTTCAATAAGAAGCGATTACTAACAGCTCAGAGCCGACTGAAAAGCTATGCAAATTGAAGAAGAAGAAGGGATTTAGAATTTGCTGTTGGTGATTATGTGTACTTAAGGGTTTCCCCATTGATAGGAGTAGTTCATTTCGGGAAGACTGGGAAGTTGGCGCCGAGGTTCATTGGTCCATTTCCTATTCTAAAATGAGTTGGAACTCTTGCTTATAGGGTTCAGTTGCCTGACTGGTTGCCAGGAGTACATGATGTATTTCAGGTGTCTCAACTTCGAAAGCATGTACATGATCCAGACCTGATTGTGGAGGAAGCTGCACCGCCAGATTTGGAGATTACCCCGAGTTTAGCAGTAAGAAGGGAGCCGGTAAAGATCATTGGCAAAGAAACCCGAGTTCCAAGAAACAAAAGAATCCATCTAGTCAAAGTACAGTGGAGCGGAGATCCTAGGGACTGTACATGGGAGACCGAGGATAGCATCAAACAGGCTTATCCCCAATGCAGAATGGATATCTCTGATTAGCTCTGGTGCAAGGTACATTTACAATATTTTACGTTTTCCATTTTGTTTCCTACTTACTGTTGTTTCCTTTACGGGGACGAAAAATTTTTAAGTGGGGGAGATTGTAAGCACTTGGAAAATAAAAACCAATTTAAATTTTTTATTTTGGCCATTTTATTGAATTTTGAATAGATAAAATAATTTATTCTAAATAATAACGATTAAAAATCTGTTTGAATCGAAGTTAGAACGAATATATTTATTTCAATTATAAAAGGAGTTAGAAATAGTGTGGTAGTTTGAAAATTTAAATTTGAACTTTGACTGAACATACAAGATTCAAAATAAATC
Source organism: Allium sativum (assembly GCA_030737875.1). NCBI lineage: Eukaryota > Viridiplantae > Streptophyta > Magnoliopsida > Asparagales > Amaryllidaceae > Allium > Allium sativum. The sequence continues at coordinate 126,475,283 of CM060911.1, forward strand.
GGTTTTTCAGTAAAACCAGATGTATTTAAATCTATTTAAAAATATCTTTCCAAAGAATCTGAAAAATTGAAATTTTATAGTGGAAATATAAAGTTATAACCAGTTGAATATTCAGAAAAGTCGCTATGGAATTTAATATAATATATAGCCCTAGTGAATAGCCATTTTACAAATGACCTCCTTTTTCGATGAAACCACATCGGTTGGATCCGGAATTTCAAATTATTGCAAGATTTCAGTTTTCGAAATTTATATGTGAGCGTGGTAAATTAAAACGTGTTTTTCAATCTCAATCAACAGAATATGGCCATTTTTCAAATGATCTCCAAATTCAATAAAATTAATTTTGTTAGGACCGAATCATCAAAATATAGCTAGATTTATTTTTTGATAATTTTTAGAGTCACTATGTGGCCCCGGTAAATTAAAATGTACAATCAAATTAAATAATTAAATGATTTATATTTTAATTTAAAGAAATATGTGCTGAAACGATCAAATGGGATGATGAGACCTATGCCATTGTGTTCAGAATGGGGGTATTTGGCTGGGAGTGACAGTCGTTGCGTTTAATTGGGAGCTGGCATGAGTTAACGGGCCTTTTTGGAAATTAGAGAATAAAAATATTATTAAACAAATCATTTCAAAACCCTAGTCATCCACTACAGCCGCCACACTATTTCTTCAATGTCCATGAACACCCAAAACTTCACCCACTAAGATCACTTAATCCTTTCTATTAAACCATTCCATCCTTAAGACATTATCGGAGAGGGAGGCAAGCTCTTCAGATGCATACGGATCTCAGCACCCATCGTGAAGTGTCCAGCCCGAACCACCCTCTTCAATGCCGCTGCATCTCCCTTGAAGTCCACCCTCCAGACCCCACTGAGCTCAGCCAGTTTTGGGGCATGGGTGCGACTCTCGAGCCCCCTCCAGGTGGTGTTGTCCAATCGTCAGAAGGTGCGTTGGTTTGGGTGAAAATTCAGGCTCTAGGTTCGAACGTTTGGGTTAGAAACCATCGGCTTCCAATTGATGTAGAAGAAGGTTGTTTATTTATTTAATTAATATATTTATTATATTTAAATTGTTAACAAGCTTCATAAAGTCATATCTCGCTCATACGATAATGGAATTCGATGAAACGGGAAACATTGGGATACATTTCAAATGGGACCATAGAATTTTTGAAGCATTCTACAATTTTAGAAGAAATAAATAGAAAAGTGAGATTTCTGACTCGAAATTAAATAAATAAAATTATATTAGGTTGCAGACGGAGCTTAGAAAATCCCGACACCATCGTACATGGACCATGGACGACTTGATTGTATTGTGTGTGAAATTGGTTGATTTTTGGTGATTGATTGTGGTTGAAATGAAATTGGTTGATATTGTGAAAATAGACTGTATAGAAAAAAAAATGTATTAGGAAATGAAACCCTTGTATCGCTGCGAGGCCTAGGTTAGCGCACGGAGTCGTACTAGGGATGGTGCCGGTATATAATTACCATGCCGTTATGCTACCGAAATTTTCTGAAATATTTATGTGTTGTGAAATATTCATGTTATGATATAAAATTGTTTGAACAATAAAAATTAGATTTTTTATTGTATAGATAAAATTAAAAATGATCATTATTTAGAATGAAAATTGTTTAACAAAAAAATTACATTTTTAATGTTAATGAACCATTAAAAATAAGAATTGATATATAAAATGTGTTTACTTTGAAATTTACGTTTTTTTAATGTAAATGAAAACATTAAAATAAAGCATTGATATATAAAATATGTTTACTTTGAAATTTACATTTTTTTAATGTAAATGAAAACATTAAAAATAAGTGTTGATATATAAAATATGTTTACTTTGTAATTTACATTTTTTTAATGTTAATGAAAACATTAAAAATAAGCACTGGTATATAAAATGCGTTTACTTTGAAATTTACATTTTTTTAATATAAATGAAAACATTAAAAATAAGCATTGACATATAAAATGTGTTTACTTTGAAATCTACATTTTTTGTAATGTAAAGGAAAACATTAAAAATAAGCATTTATATATAAAATGTGTTTACTTTGAAATTTACATTTTTTTAATGTAAATGAAAACATTAAAAATAAGCATTGATATATAAAATGTGTTTACTTTGAAATTTACATTTTTTTATGCAAATGAAAACATTAAAAATAAGCATTGATATATATGATGTGTTTGCTTTGAAACTTACATTTTTTTAATGTAAATGAAACATTAAAAATAAGCATTGTTACATAAAAATCTGTTAACATGGAAATTTACATTTTAATGTAAATGTACTCTTAGGAAATGATCAATATTTGAAATAGAAAAGTTAAGCAATAAAAATAACATTTTTATTGCAAGTTAGAAATATAGAAAATGATCAATATTTGAAATAGAAAAGTTAATCAATAAAAATTAACATTTTTATTGCAAGTTAGAAATATAGAAAATGATTAACATTTGAAATAGAAGAGTTTAACAATAAAAATTAACATTTTTATTGCAAGTTAGATATATAGAAAAATGATCATTATTTGGAATAGAAAAATTGTTTAACAATAAAAGTACAATTTTATTTTGAATATTAGGCTCACATCCCTATTTCCAAACTTAATACACCTTACATCTAGCCATAGTTTTATATTCACTCTCGCTCCCTATTTTTGCTGCCGCCTCCACCTTTTCATGTATTTCCGCCTTCCCTCTTTATATGCTACGCGTTTTTCATTTTCTGGCCAAAAAAAAGCGGCTATGATTAAAAAAATCAAAAATCAAAAATCTTGAAATAATCCTAGAGGTCCACGCGAAGAAAAAAAATTGATGCAAATATGTATGCAACTATTGCTACAAGTTGCATACATATATGCAACTATTTGAATATACTTGCACTTAGAAAGACCCTCCTCATGAATAACTGCATACATATATGCAGTTTTTCTGTATAACTACATATATGTATGCATATAGGTGAAAATATATGCAAAAGTGAAAAGTTCCACTACAGTTCGTTGTTTTCAAATAATTGCATGGGTAGATGCATGTCCTTACAATATGTGCATACATGTATGCGTTTATACTGCAGTTTTGACGCAGAGTTAAAATAAATGCATATATGTATGCAACTTATTGAATTATATGCATCTTTTGATGCATTTTACTGCATTTCGTTGTTTTTTATGTAATTCTTGATTTTGACGTTGTTTTTGATGTTCTTTAGGTCTAATTTTTTTCCCGAATAATTATTTTAATTAATTACGAATTTACGTAATTTTTTATATTTTTTTGATGAATTTTCAGAAAATAGGGACCTAATTTACAATAAGTTTATGACCGGATGTGAGCCTAATTTAAAACCTTAACAGGGACCTGTAAAAAACGCACCCTTTATTATATATATATATATATATATATATATAAAAATATAAAATGATCATTATATGTTAACATAAATATTAACGTTTTCATTGTAGGTTAAAATGATCATTAGTTGAAATGAATTATATTGTTACATTGAAATTTACATTTCTAATGTAAATGAATCATTAGGAAAAGATTCATTGTTTAATAAATATGTTGTTACATTGAAATTTACATTTTTAATATAAATAATCATTAAAAAGAGTCATGGTTTAATAAATATGTTTTAACATCGAAATTTACATTTTTAATGTAAACGAATCATCAGAAAAAGATGCATTGTTTAGTAGATCTATTAACATTAATGATTACATTTTTAATGTAATGAAAGAGAGGTTAAAAGATTACATTTTCTTTAATGTAAAATATAAAAGATTCAACGTTGGAAAAAGTTGTATTAACATTAAAATTACATTTTTAATGTTAGAATGAATCACATAAAAGATTCAATATGGAAAAAAAATGTATTAACATTAAAATTACATTTTTAATGTTAGAACGAATCATATAAAAGATTTAATGTTGGAAAAAATGTATTAACATTAAAATTATATTTTTAAGGTTAGAGTGAATCATATAAAAGATTCAATGTTGGAAAAAATGTATTAACATTAAAATTACATTTTTAATGTAATGGATGATTACATATAAAAGAGATTCAAGATTTGATAAAATAGTTCAACATTAAAATAATTTCATTTCTAATGAAATTATGATTTCTTTAAAAATATTCATAGTGTGTTAAAAATGTTGAAATACTAAAAATTTACATTTTTAATGTAATTATGATTCCTTAAAATGATGTCAACTATATGGTAGGAAGGAAATGGTTTTGAAATCTTTGAACAATTTATATTTATATAATATATATATATATATTAAAATAAAACGAATCGCGTAGTTGTCGTTCGCGATTTGAAATCGTAACTTCAAACGATTATACCGAGAGATCCGACCGTCGGATTTTCCCAAAACTAGAATCTTGGGTTCGCTTTGGAAAGATCATTCCAACCATATAAAATTTGCTAAGATCCAATGGATAGATTTTGAGAAATGTGTAAATCAAATTTTTATGAAAACAACGGCGTGGCCATGTAATGACCTGAAGCGTCGTTTAATTAAAAATGACTATTTTTATGTAAATAAAAATATCGATAAATCATTATAAAATATTGTGAATGATATGGAATGAAAATAAATGATTTTGAATTATATATATTTGCGAATTATTTGAAAAGGCCGAGTTAACTCTCATTTCAAATAATTGATCGATGATTACAAGTTGAAGATTCGAAGACAGCGGTTGAAGACCTATGATCTTCACATCCAATGGATGACTACTGATGCCTTTGATTGGAGTTGCTGCCTTGAGAGGGTTACAGTGGTAGTTGTCTGGACATACTTATTGATTGTCCGGATATGGGAGAACCTCTCTTCCATATTGGACATATGGAACGAGGAATAAGGTGTCTCCGGTTTCGTTCAGACCCAGAACGTACTTGTAAATGGATGTATGTCTGACATTGGACTTTATTCTATGCTGACTGATTTCTATTAAATATATATCTGTTTTGAGGAGGAGAATTTATTCTCTTATTTAACACTCTTCTCTGAGACATACGAGCTCAGAGGTAATGTATCAACAGACATTAGTCGCATGGCGTGAATTGTCAGTGTGGCATGCCAAGATGCAACTTATCAAGGATTATTGTTGAAAAGTAGAGCCTTATGGTTCATGATCAAAGCACAACTTTATTTAGCATAGCTTTGTGTATAGCGTTACTTCGCGAGCCTAACACCCCGGTATGAACAAGAAACAGGAGAAGGATCCAGGGAGAACATGTGTTTCTTTCTAGCTAGAAGTAGTGTCATGGTATGTAACCCAGAAATTTTTACTTATGTGGATAATCGAAAGCGAGGTACCTCAGATTGGAGTACCTAGTGGCTCTTTATTTATGTCCCATAGGGCGAGGAGACTACTGTTTAGGAATTTTATATAATCCACTAACATATGTGTGGACCGGCCATGTGGCCCCTAAGGGCTTGACTGAGTACTTGTCCTGAGGCTCGTGCTAGGGAGTCTCGAATTCGGTAAGGACGAACCCTTGTCTTGGTTCATGATGGAAATCCAACTTCCAATACGACCCCCATGCAGTTTTGATTGTAGAATTATTATGGGACATAGTATATGTTAGTTATGTCATCTATGATTGATACATTATGATTGAAATGTTTTTGAAACATATATATACTAATAATAATATCAAATCCATTTTATCGTATCAAGTATTTTTGACCATTATAAGGTAAAACTCTATCCTCCAGTTTGCGTTGCATTGTGTGATGGGACTTGAGTATTATAATGGTTTCAGTTTTATAAAAGCATTGCGTTGTTTAACGATTTACTTTATTTATGCACTGCCAATCAAATGGAGTAAACCCGTTCCGCGTCAGCGGCATGGTCCTGTGATTAGCCTTATTATTAAATTGGTTAAGTAGATTTCTCATACCAGTCCCATGACTGACTCGTAGTTTCTTTCACTTTGCAAACTCGGGTGCCCTCTTTTCCACATGGGCAGCCTTGTATTTAGGTTTTAGCAGACTCATTCTGGATAGCTATAGAGCAGAAGATGGATCCTATCATTTCTATTATGCTGTTCAGACTTCATTTATTATATTATGTTTGATTCTGCTGTGGACATTTTACATTAAGCTGAAACTGTATTATGTACTAAGTATGATCCTATTATGCTGTTTAACTCTGATGATATATTATTTCTAGTGTTATTTCACGTACATTATCTGCTGTTATTCTATATTTCTGTTCTGCTATTATTGTTTATGTGTTATATTACAATGATTATCCTTGCTTTAGTACTACTGGAGTTTAGGGTTATCACAATAGCTGTGGATCCCGCGAAGGTAGTTTGCAGTGCAAGATTGGTAGATTCCTAAAAATGCAACAGAGGTGAGGAGCTTTCTTTGATTGGCAGGTTATTTTAGGAAGTTCATTAAGGACTTCGCAAAGATATCAGCCCCTTTCACCAGGCTGACAAAGAAGAACTTGGCATAATCATGGGATATAGATTATGATGTTGCATTCCAACATTTGAAGAGGGCTCTGACATCAGCCCCAGTCTTCACTTTTACCGATTGGAACAAAGTGTTTAGGGTTTACACTAATGCATGCGGTACATGGTTTGGTGCAGTTCTGATGCAAGAAGGGAAGGTAGTGTGTTATGAGGGTAGACAGTTGAGAGTTCATGAGAAGAAATACCCCACCCATGATTTAGAGCTAGCCGATCATAAATCGATCAAGTCTTTTTTCTCGTAGAAGGATCTTATTTAAGGCAACAATGATTGATGGAGTTTCTAGCTTCTATTGATTTTGAAATCACTTATAACCCCGGGAAGGGTAATGTGGTGGCCGACGCACTAAGTAGGCAGAGGATGGCCTTAAGTCCTCTGTTTGTGGAAAGGAAGAGCTTGGAATTCATATCAACTTTTGAATTTAAAACCTCCATAGAGATTTTTCCGGATTTGTTTGCATCACTAGAGATACAACCAACTCTTATGGATCAGATAGGAGCTTCGCAGCAAGGTGACCCACACATTTTAGACATCATGGATAAGCTCAGAAAAGGGAAACTTCTAGTCACCTCAATAGATATTCCATAGATGAAAAGGGGTGGTTGCGACGAGACGGAAGGCTTTGTGTTCCTCAAAATGGAAGCTTGACAAAAGCAGTCCTAGAAGAAGCCCACCATTCTAAGATGACTATTCATCTAGGTGGTGATAATATGTACGAAGACATGAAGCGGGTTTACTTTTGGGATGGGATGAAGAAAGACGTGGCCGAGTTTGTTTCTCGATGTTTAGTTTGCCAGCAATTTAAAGATGAGAAAAAGAAGCTTGGTGGTTTACTTCATCCTTTGGAGGTTCCATAGTGGAAATGGGATAGCATTTCCATGGACTTCATAGATGGGTTGCCTAGGTCAAAGAAAGGAAACACCAGTATTTGGGTAGTAGTGGATAGATTAACTAAGAGCACTCATTTCATTCCAGTCAAGAGTAAGAGGATGGCATCATGGTTGGCATCAATTTATGTTCGTGAGATAGTTCATCTTCATTGTAACACCCCGAATTTTCTATTAACACTAAAGTTGCTAAAATATTAATAAGTGTGTAAGAGAGGGGATGTATCTAATATGAATATAAAAATATTAATAAGTGTGTAAGAGAGGGGATGTATCTAATATGAATATACAAATATTAATAAGTGTGTAAGAGAGGGGATGTATCTAATATGTATATAAAAACAATAATAAGTGTGTAAAAGGGGGGGATGTATCTAATGTGTACATTGTAGAATATATATATATATATATATATATATATATATATATATATTGCTGAGTGTTTGCTGAGTCACTTCTGACTCATTGCTGAGTCAACAAGATAAACCCCATCTTGTCTGAACGGCTGCGGTTATTTCTAGGTTAAATCTAATGGCCTAAATGCATTCTAAAATCTATAAATAAGTGGGTAGACCCTAAACCTAAATCACTTGTAAAATTAGAGAAGCTACCGTCATGCGGCTGCCATGGAGTTCAGCGTAGCCGTCACAAACTAAGAAGAGGAAGCCTAATCATCTACAACTAAATCTACACAAATCAAATCAAAAGATCTCTCTTTCTCTAGTTCTTTTCTTTTGTTGGTGAGTATGATGATTCTCACAAGACTATTACAAACTAATTTGACTCAGTTATGAATGGATCACAAGAAAGTGATGTGATTTGTAATTGTAAATTCTATATATTGTGGATCTCTTATTATGTTATTATGTTGTCGTATGATGTAAATTATATATGCTATGTCATGCTATGTTGTAAATTCTCTTATGCTATGTCGTGCTATGTTGAGAATCATGTCAAGCTATGTTATACTATCATACTATGTCATGTTATAAATCATGCTATATTATGTTGAAAAATCATGTTGTTGGATCATGCTTAAAGTTATGTTTTTCTTTTCTTAATTTAAATGGATCTTGTTTATGGGAATTTGCCTATTAGGTTAGGTGTACCCATAAACTTGAAACTATAATTAAATAAAACTTGATTATGGGAATTTGCCTATTGAGTTAGGTGTACCCATATAAAACCATGTTGTTAAAAATTAGATGATGTTGATTCACACATGTTCATACGTAAGTTTATGAAAATTGATTGAGATCATATTAGGTGAATTTTGAACAAGTTGACACCTTTAGATCCATGACATGTATAATCTATGCAATTTGGACATATGCAAGTTTCACCCCTTATTATGATTCATTTGGTCACATATACATGTTGTTATTATGATAATCTCTTTTATGCTATGAGTTAGACTATTCGAGTCTAACATATATTTTGCGAATAAACGTTCAAACGTGGGGTAGGTGTAATATTAGGAATTAATAAATTGGGTGCAATTTTGTAAGATGTTGCATACCATGAATGAATGTCCATAATTAAGTCAATTATGGACATTGTTAAAAATTGGAAGTAATTAATCATTCAAGTAGGGAATTATTAAAATTGGGGGAAAGTGGATTATTATTAATAATCAATGCTTAGGACACGAGGTTGGACCCGTTTGTGATGTAAACCTGCCCGGACCCGCCCGGCAAATCCAGTAGTCACAAATGTCGGCCCAATGTGAGAGGTCCTAGGCCCAAACTAAAGCATAACAGTTGTAAAGACACGAGGTTAGACTCTTTTATGGTGTAAGACTGCCCGGACCCGCCCGGCAAATCCAGCTGCCATAAATGTCAGTCTAATGTGAGAGGTCTTTATGAGGTTATGGCCTTAATGAACTAAGAAATACTTAACCAGATAATCATGTAAGGTGGGACATGGGGGTTAAGTAGGTGCCTTGGGTGGCATGAGGAATCTGGTGGTTGCCTTTAGAGGCATTTGAAATATGATTAGACTTAACCAAACACACATGTAAATGAACATGACTAAGTGGGTTAAGTGGGATGGACTAATGGGGACAAGCTTAGGTGGAATGCTTGTGGTAAATAGTGGGGGCTCATTTCAACCAGTATCCCAAAACGTATCTTTGTGGGCTCGACCCAAGTCGAGGACGGGACACGCATACTGGGTTTGACTATAAGAGGCCAAAACAGGGAGCGGTGGCAACGCAAGTCCAACGGGTTTCATATGCGTGTGTGGACCCGGGCTGGTAGGTAAGACGTTGTTGCATCGTGTAGGCATAAGCCGTGCATGTCCGTTGTATCAGGTTGCCACTTTAGGGGAGTGATACACCCCACTGTGGGGCCAGCACGGGTATCTACGAGTTAGGGAGCCGATCGAATAATGGGAAGTAGGGTACACCTAGTGGAGATAGGGGCAGGCGGCACCTATGTTGTCAGCTAGGGGTACGTAAAGCCATTGGGAAAGTTTCTAAGTGAAGCTAAGTGGGATGAACCTTTAGGGTGACTGGTGTGGTGCAGTATAGTGTTTATCCTTTAGTATTTAGGAGCGCCTATAACGTTGCCTTTAGCGATTGTCTATGTCCTTAATCTGCTCTTCATAGACATTTTCTTGTTTTCCAGCTTATGCCTTAGTCCAGTTATTTTGGTAATAGTATTGTAGAATTATCATATTCACCAGACTTTATGTCTGACCCCCTCTTTTCCATCCTTTTTCTCCCTTCAGGTCCGCAGGTTGGGCCAAGTTCTAGTGGAGTCTAGTTGGATCGCTTATCTTCTGGAAAGCTTGGACTGCTGAAGTAAAGTCCAGCTTGTTATCTTTCTTTTTAATGGCTATTCATGTAATGGGATTATGTACTTGTTTTATCAAGATAGATATTGTACTTGACATTGAATGTGGTGTTATGATGTAATCAAACATGTTTTGACTTCTGCTACAATGAAATAAAGTTTTTGAATTTCCAAGTACTATTTTATATCTGTCTTGTTGTAATTTTACTGTTCTATATTCACTTAAAACCTCCATGGAAGTTAATGCATTCCCTTTGTGAGTGACATTAATGGACGTGGGGTGTTACACGTGGTATCAGAGCATAAGGTTACCAGAATAGATAATTTTTTTTTTTTTAGAAAAATATTTTTTTTCTAAAGTATTTTTGGAAGAAGTGCTTTCAAAAAAAAAAAACATGTTATTTAAAGAGAGTTTTTATGGAAAACATAATCCCAAATAGCCACATCCTTATCTTTATCTTTCGAATTCTCCATTTTGAATCTTTCCTTTTTCGTTTCAGCATGGCTGAAGATCTTAATCTCCCAGAAGGTGTGACGATTCCAGGGTGATTTAGGAGATACTTGGAGGCTAGGGCCACCAATGCAAGCCCAGCGGATACTCCTCCACCCCTAGTTGCACCCATTCCTCCTCCTCCTCCTCCTCCTCGTGTTGACACTTTTGCAAAGACGTGCAAGGAATTCAAGGCTATGGGAGGAAAAACTTTTCAAGGGACTGAGACGTTTGTGGAGGCCAGAGATTGGCTTAAGGAGACTGAGGAATTGTTGGATATCTTTGAAGTGGAAGATGGGAGGAAAGTCCGTTTAGCTGCTTGGTTAATGAAGGGAGAGGCCTCGTTTTGGTGGGAGGTCACTAACGGGGAACGTCCAGTTGATTCATGGGCGGATTTCAGACGAAGGTTTGAGGCAAAGTTTCTTTCAAGGGCAGAGGAGAACTTAAATATGGAAAAATTCCTGGCACTAAAGCAAGGGAGCTCATCAGTAAAGGAATATGTCAATAAATTTAATCAGTTAGCAAGGTTTGGCTTGGAGTTGGTGAACACGCCAGAGAAGAAAGCTTTGAGGTTCGTTAGAGGCTTGAATGAACCGTTGCAAGGGTTGGCTATGACCCACATCCCTATGGGAGCCACCTTTGAAAAGCTAGTAGAAATGGCACTTATGCATGAGGATAAGGCAGTTGAAATGAAAGGGGATCAGAAGAAACCCCAACAGCAAAATAAGAAGGGTGGTAAAAACAATAATGGCAAAGGGAAGAAGAAATGCTTCAATTGTGGGACGCCTGGCCATCTCAGCAAAGATTGTAGAAAGAAAAAGAAGACTGGTTGTTTTCATTGTGGAGATGCGGGACATTTAGTGAAGGACTGTCCAAAGAAGGGGCAGAGGGCAGGGTCTAACTCGGGAGGACAGGTGCAGGCTCTTATGGCACCAGGGCAGGCAAGGGGGCAAGTTCAGGCTATTGCGGCCCCACCGCTGCAAGAAAGAGGTAGAACAATTTCTGTTGAAAGCTTAGTTTTTCTGTTTGATCATCCTGTCCGTACCTTATTCGATTCTGGCGCATCTCATTCGTTTATCTCTGCATCATTAGTTGAATCACTGCACTTGAACACCAGTTTAGTAGAGGATCCCTTGGTCGTTTCAAATCCAATTGGGGGTTCGGCTCATTTGACCATGATATGTTTGGATTTGAAAATCTCTATACTTAGCGTTGAATTTAGATGTGATGCTTATGTATTGGGCTTCACGGGCTATGGGCTAATTTTAGGAATGGATTGGTTGTCTAGAAATAGGGCCATTCTTGATTGTGAAAGGAGAGTAGTTAGGCTTGTGACTCGCCTTGGTAATGCTCTCGACATCTTTTGTAATCCCATAAATTCCGTTATGCTAAGTTATCTTGAATCGCTTGACGCGTCTGTAGAGAACCTGCGATCGGTAGAAGTGGTCCGGGAATATCCGGATGTGTTTGAAAAGGTGAAGGGCTTACCTCCAAAGCGGGAGATAGACTTTCGAATTTATCTTGTGGATAATGCTAAACCCGTATCTTTGCCAGTGCGCCACATGGCTCCTCGTGAAAGGAGGGAACTCAATAAGCAAGTAAAGGAGTACCTTGAGAAGGGGTTCATAAGACGTAGTATATCGGAGTGGGGTGCTCCAGTAGTTTTTGCCACAAAGGCGGATGGGTCTCTTAGACTTTGTATGGACTATAGAGAACTAAACAAGCTTACTAAAAAGAACCGACACCCACTGCCGAGGATTGACGATCTCTTTGATCAGTTAGTTGGCGCCTCAGTGTTTTCGCAGTTGGACTTAGCCACTGGCTTTCATCAACTGAGAGTGGCTGAGGATAGTATAGATAAGACTGCTTTTAGGACTCCTGACGGATTCTATGAATGGCTAGTGATGCCCTTTGGTTTGACAAACACCCCTGCATATTTTGTTGATTTGATGAGTAGGGTGTTTAGGGAATACCTTAACAAATTCGTGGTAGTCTTTGTGGATGACATCTTAGTCTTTTCTAAGAATAAAGAAGAGCACTCCCTACATCTTAGGGAAGTGTTGGAAACCCTTCGAGCGCATAACCTTAAGGCAAAATTTTCTAAGTGTCACTTCTGGAGAAAGGAAGTACGGTTCTTAGGGCACGTGGTTTCCAAAGAAGGGATAGCAGTGGATCCCGCAAAGGTGGTGGCCATCCAAGATTGGAAGGTCCCTAAAAATGCAACCGAAGTAAGAAGTTTCTTGGGGTTGGCTGGCTATTATAGGAAGTTTATCAAAGACTTCGAAAAATATCAGCTCCATTAACACGGTTAACGAAGAAGAACCTGGTTTTTACATGGGACAAAGATTGCGATGATGCGTTCCAACGTTTAAAGAGAGCCTTAACTTCAGCCCCAGTCTTAGTGCTGCCAGACGGGAATAAACCGTTTACCATCTATACTGATGCTTGTGGGACGGGACTTGGCGCGGTCCTCATGCAAGAGAGAAGAGTAATAGCCTATGGTGGAAGGCAGTTGAGGGTTCATGAAAAGAATTACCCCACGCATGACTTAGAGCTAGCCGCAATTGTTTTCGCGCTTAAGTCTTGGCGTCACTATCTTCTTGGTGAGAAATTCGAACTGTTCACTGACCACAAATCATTAAAATACTTATTCTCTCAGAAGGATTTGAATTTAAGGCAGCAACGGTGGATGGAATTCTTAGCCTCCTACGATTTTGAAATAGCATATACCCCGGGCAAGGGTAACGTGGTGGCAGACGCCTTAAGTAGGAAAAGGTTGTCCTTGAGTCCGTTGTTTGTGAACGACAAAGCTTAGAATTCATCTCTATGTTTGACTTTAGACCCTCCGTTGACTTAGTACCCGGTCTGTTAGCATCCTTGGAGGTTAGCCCTACACTTCTAGGACGGGTTGGTGAGGCACAGCGTGATGACCCACAGTTGGTTGAGATAGTAGAAAAGCTCAAATGGGGGGAGTCGTCAAGCCATCTTCGTAGGTATACCCTAGACGATAAGGGTTGGTTATGAAGGGATAATAGACTTTGTGTACCACAAGACGAAGACTTAAGGAAGGCCATTCTTGATGATGCTCATCGCTCAAAAATGACCATTCATCCCGGCGGGGATAAGATGTACAAAGATATGAAGCGGGTTTTCTTTTGGGCCGGTATGAAAAAGGATGTGGCCGAGTACGTCGCTAGATGCTTGGTGTGCCAACGAGTTAAAGCAGAACAAAAGAAACCCGGTGGGTTGCTTCACCCATTAGAAGTTCCACTATGGAAATGGGAAAGCATCTCAATGGATTTTGTGGATGGATTACCAAGATCAAGGAAGGGTAACACGGGGATTTGGGTTATAGTAGATAGACTTACTAAAAGCGCCCATTTTATTCCCGTGAAAAGTAAGAGGACTGCTCCGTGGTTGGCTTCTGTATACATTAAGGAGATAGTTCGTTTGCACGGTATTCCTTCTAGTATAGTAAGCGATCGTGACCCCATCTTTACTAGCGAATTTTGGAAGAGTTTACAAGAGGTGGTAGGGACTCAGCTATGTTTGAGCACCGCATATCATCCTCAGACAGACGGCCAGACTGAGAGGGTGAATCGCATTCTAGAGGATCTTTTAAGGCTTTGTATCCTAGACTTTGGGGGTACATGGGAAGAGCACCTTCCGTTAGTAGAATTCGCATATAATAATAGCTTTCAGTCTAGTATTGGCATGGCACCTTTCGAAGCTCTTTATGGAAGGCCTTGTCGTTCGCCTACATGTTGGTGGGAATCTACCGATAAAATCCTACTTGGGCCCGATATGGTTAGGGAAACCTCGGAGAAGATTGAGTTGATTCGAAGGAGGATGAAAGCAGCACAAGATAGGCAAAAATCGTATGCTGATAAGAGGAGAACAGATCTTGAGTTTTACATTGGGGACATGGTTTTTATCAAAGTGTCTCCGTTACAGAATGTTGTTCGCTTTGGGTCCGTGGGGAAATTAGCACCAAGGTTTGTAGGGCCGTTTCCTGTAAAAAACAGGATTGGGAAGATGGCATATAGGGTGGAGTTGCCTGAGAAACTTAGTGGAGTACACGACGTATTCCATGTATCACATTTGAGGAGGTGTTTGCACAAGACCGCGGAGGTGGTAGAGCCGAGCTTGCTTAAAGAGGTGGAAATAGAGCGTGATGCAACAATTAGACGAGCTCCTACATGCATTCTTGGGTCGAAGATCAAAAAGTTGAGGAATCGAGAGGTCAGACTGGTTAAAGTGCAATGGGGAGATGATGAGAGCAACGCAACTTGGGAGACAGAAGAGAAGATGCGTTCGTTGTACCCTTTTCTTTTTGAGGGTATGTCTTTTAATTTCTCCTTTATCACTTAGCTTATCTTATCTTATCCTTAGTATGTCCTCTCATTAGTATCTTTGACCATTAGTTAGGATAATCCTATGGTTGAAACATGTGTTTGAGACATGTTATGTATGATGGATGCAAAATGGATGCAAGTGTTTGCTAGTGGT
The DNA here is from genome assembly GCA_030737875.1 of Allium sativum. Lineage (NCBI taxonomy): Eukaryota > Viridiplantae > Streptophyta > Magnoliopsida > Asparagales > Amaryllidaceae > Allium > Allium sativum. Next base: position 126,490,504 of record CM060911.1, read on the forward strand.
TGCTCGTGGATGCATATATACACACACTTTAGGCACTAGATCGGCTCAGTCACTTCATATTGCATATTGCATATATATGGATGTATTTAGTATAATGGATGTATAATGGTTGTACCATCATATGGATGCTGCATTCGGTTGAATGGGTGTGCACGCATATAGAAGTAGTATGTAAGCAATTAGGATCTTTTGCATACATAATGGATTCATGACACTTACATAATTTGCATTAAGGAGGTCAACTGAATCAGTAGACCGCCTGATTTCGCATTAGGTAAGGACATGTACACACACTTGCATATGATCATAAAGCATTAGAAGTCTTTTAAGGACAATGGATGCATGTGTATGATGGATGAGTAGATGGACGTTTGGATGGTAGGATATACATTCTTCCAGACTTGAAGATTTCGGGGACGAAATCCTAAAAGGAGGGGAGAATGTAACACCCCGAATTTTCTATTAACACTAAAGTTGCTAAAATATTAATAAGTGTGTAAGAGAGGGGATGTATCTAATATGAATATAAAAATATTAATAAGTGTGTAAGAGAGGGGATGTATCTAATATGAATATAAAAATATTAATAAGTGTGTAAGAGAGGGGATGTATCTAATATGAATATAAAAATATTAATAAGTGTGTAAGAGAGGGGATGTATCTAATATGTATATAAAAACAATAATAAGTGTGTAAAAGGGGGGGGGATGTATCTAATGTGTACATTGTAGAATATATATATATATATATATATATTGCTGAGTGTTTGCTGAGTCACTTCTGACTCATTGCTGAGTCAACAAGATAAACCCCATCTTGTCTGAACGGCTGCGGTTATTTCTAGGTTAAATCTAATGGCCTAAATGCATTCTAAAATCTATAAATAAGTGGGTAGACCCTAAACCTAAATCACTTGTAAAATTAGAGAAGCTACCGTCATGCTGCTGCCATGGAGTTCAGCGTAGCCGTCACAAACTAAGAAGAGGAAGCCTAATCATCTACAACTAAATCTACACAAATCAAATCAAAAGATCTCTCTTTCTCTAATTCTTTTCTTTTGTTGGTGAGTATGATGATTCTCACAAGACTATTACAAACTAATTTGACTCAGTTATGAATGGATCACAAGAAAGTGATGTGATTTGTAATTGTAAATTCTATATATTGTGGATCTCTTATTATGTTATTATGTTGTCGTATGATGTAAATTATATATGCTATGTCATGCTATGTTGTAAATTCTCTTATGCTATGTCGTGCTATGTTGAGAATCATGTCAAGCTATGTAATACTATCATACTGTGTCATGTTATAAATCATGCTATATTATGTTGAAAAATCATGTTGTTGGATCATGCTTAAAGTTATGTTTTTTTTTCTTAATTTAAATGGATTTTGTTTATGGGAATTTGCCTATTAGGTTAGGTGTACCCATAAACTTGAAACTATAATTAAATAAAACTTGATTATGGGAATTTTCCTATTGAGTTAGGTGTACCCATACAAAACCATGTTGTTAAAAATTAGATGATGTTGATTCACACATGTTCATACGTAAGTTTATGAAAATTGATTGAGATCATATTAGGTGAATTTTGAACAAGTTGACACCTTTAGATCCATGACATGTATAATATATGCAAGTTGGACATATGCAAGTTTCACCCCTTATTATGATTCATTTGGTCACATATACATGTTGTTATTATGATAATCTCTTTTATGCTATGAGTTAGGCTATTCGAGTCTAACATATATTTTGCGAATAAACGTTCAAACGTGGGGTAGGGGTAATATTAGGAATTAATAAATTGGGTGCAATTTTGTAAGATGTTGCATACCATGAATGAATGTCCATAATTGAGTCAATTATGGACATTGTTAAAAATTGGAAGTAATTAATAATTCAAGTAGGGAATTATTAAAATTGGGGGAAAGTGGATTATTATTAATAATCAATGCTTAGGACACGAGGATGGACCCGTTTGTGATGTAAACCTGCCCGGACCCGCCGGGCAAATCCAGTAGTCACAAATGTCGGCCCAATGTGAGAGGTCCTAGGCCCAAACTAAAGCATAACAGTTGTAAAGACACGAGGTTAGACTCTTTTATGGTGTAAGACTGCCCGGACCCGCCCGGCAAATCCAGCTGCCATAAATGCCAGTCTAATGTGAGAGGTCTTTATGAGGTTATGGCCTTAATGAACTAAGAAATACTTAACCAGATAATCATGTAAGGTGGGACATGGGGGTTAAGTAGGTGCCTTGGGTGGCATGAGGAATCTGGTGGTTGCCTTTAGAGGCATTTGAAATACGATTAGACTTAACCAAACACACATGTACATGAACATGACTAAGTGGGTTAAGTGGGATGGACTAATGGGGACAAGCTTAGGTGGAATGCTTGTGGTAAATAGTGGCGGCCCATTTCAACCAGTATCCCAAAACGTATCTTTGTGGGCTCGACCCAAGTCGAGGACGGGACACGCATACTGGGTTTGACTATAAGAGGCCAAAACAGGGAGCGGTGGCAACGCAAGTCCAACGGGTTTCATATGCGTGTGTGGACCCGGGCTGGTAGGTAAGATGTTGTTGCATCGTGTAGGTATAAGCCGTGCATGTCCGTTGTATCAGGTTGCCACTTTAGGGGAGTGATACACCCCACTGTGGGGCCAGCACGGGTATCTACGAGTTAGGGAGCCGATCGAATAATGGGAAGTAGGGTACACCTAGTGGAGATAGGGGCAGGCGGCACCTATGTAGTCAGCTAGGGGTACGTAAAGCCATTGGGAAAGTTTCTAAGTGAAGCTAAGTGGGATGAACCTTTAGGGTGACTGGTGTGGTGCAGTATAGTGTTTATCCTTTAGTATTTAGGAGCGCCTATAACGTTGCCTTTAGCGATTGTCTATGTCCTTAATCTTCTCTTCATAGACATTTTCTTGTTTTCCAGCTTATGCCTTAGTCCAGTTATTTTGGTAATAGTATTGTAGAATTATCATATTCACCAGACTTTATGTCTGACCCCCTCTTTTCCATCCTTTTTCTCCCTTCAGGTCCGCAGGTTGGGCCAAGTTCTAGTGGAGTCTAGTTGGATCGCTTATCTTCTGGAAAGCTTGGACTGCTGAAGTAAAGTCCAGCTTGTTATCTTTCTTTTTAATGGCTATTCATGTAATGGGATTATGTACTTGTTTTATCAAGATAGATATTGTACTTGACATTGAATGTGGTGTTATGATGTAATCAAACATGTTTTGACTTCTGCTACAATGAAATAAAGTTTTTGAATTTCCAAGTACTATTTTATATCTGTCTTGTTGTAATTTTACTGTTCTATATTCACTTAAAACCTCCATGGAAGTTAATGCATTCCCTTTGTGAGTGACATTAATGGACGTGGGGTGTTACATTCATGGAATTTCGGAAGAGCTTGTAAGAAGCATTAGGTACACAGTTGTGTTCGAGCACCGCTTATCATCCTCAGACCGATGGACAGACGGAGATGGTGAACATAATTCTAGAGGATCTTTTAAGTCTTGTGTCCTAGACTTCGGGGAGTCTTGGGAAGAGCACCTTCATTTAGTAGAGTTTTCCTATAACAATAGTTATCAAGTCAGCATTGGCATGGCACCCTTCGAAGCATTGTACGGACGACCCCGTAGATCACCAACTTTCTGGTGGGAATCTACATAAAGATTGTTACCAGGACCTAATATGATTAGGGAAACGTCCGAGAAAATTGATCTTATTCGACGACAAATGAATACATCTCAAGATAGGTAGAAATCCTATGAAGACAAGAGAAGGACTGACATCGAATTTGAACTGGGAGACTTAGTTTTTATTAAAGTATCACCTCTGAAGAATGTGGTTCGCTTCAGATCTATGGGGAAGTTGGCACCCAAATTTATGGGACCATTTCCCATAACTGAAAGGATCGGCCAAAGGGCCTATAGTGTAAAGCTTCCAGAAAATCTATCCAGCATTCATGATTTTTTCCATGTTTCTCGTCTGCGAAAGTTCTTGCATGACACCGTGGAAGTTGTTGAGCCAATTATATTAGAGGCCGTAGAAGTGGAACGGGAGGTGGTAGTCAGATGAGTCCCTACCTGTATACTTGGATCCGAAATTAAAAAGCTCCGCAATAAGGAAATGAAGTTGATAATGGTTCAATCGGGAGATAATCTAGAGGATGCGACTAGGGAGACTAAAAACAAGATTCGTGCTTCGTACCCTTTCCTTTTCGAGGGTATGTACTCACCTCCTTTTCCATAGTTTTATCCAAGATTGCTTCTATCATTTGAGTATGTCCTATCAATAGTAATTTTGACCTTTAGATAGGAACCCTATGGATGTAAACATGTGTTTGAGACAGGTTATGTTTAATGGATGCAAGTGGATGCAAGTGGTTGCAAATGGTTGCCTGTGGATGCATATACACACACACATTAGGCACTAGATTGGCTCAATCACCCTCATACTGCATATGGATGTGTGTGCATTTTATTTTATTTTAATGGATGAAAATGGGTGTATTATCAAGTGGATGTTGCATTTGGACGAATGAGTGTGCACACATATAGAACTTACATATTATAATAAGAATATTTGCATACATATTGGATTGATAGCACTAACATACATTGCATTGAGGAGGTCGACTGAATCAGTAGACCGCCTAATCTTCGCATTAGTATTAGGACATATACACACACCTTTTCATATGCTCATATAAGCATTAGAATTCTTTAAGGACAATGGATGCCTGTGGTTGATGGATGAGTAGATGGGTGATGGATGGTAGGATATACATTCTTCTTAACTTGAAGATTTCGAGGACGAAATGCTTTAACTAGGGGAGAGTGTAACACCCCAAAATTTTAACAACATTAAAGAAGGAAAAATTAAATAATAATTAATTTGATATTCATAATTAAGAGAAACGGACTATGCCATTGCATCCGTCTCGAAATTCTGGTTAAGATAAATATTTGGTTTACGTAAAACGGACACCGTTTGAGGAAGTTACGAAGGTTTGGAGTTTGTGTATGCGCATAAGAAATATATATTACTCAGGAATTCAAAATTTTCAGTTCAAAATTCGAAATCACAGAAAGTGGGGGAAGCGGGGAAAATCTCGCCTAGGGGAGTCGACCCCATAGGAGGGGTGTCGACCCCTCAATGGGGTGTCCACCCATGGGTCGACCCCCTAAGGGGGGTCAACCCCCCTAGGGCTGAGGTGGCGTCGATTTTCTAGAGGCTGGCAGCTATATATATAGAGGTCCACTCCTCTTGTTTTCTTCACTGGAATTCCATGGTGGCCAAACACTGCCAGTGTCTGAACTAAATTGGATTCTTTATCTTCCGCAACAATCAAATAAGGCTTATCAGTTAAAGATTCAATTGTAGATCCACATCTCAACAAGCTTTTTTCTATTTCTATTTTCTAATCCAAACACTATGAGTTCTTAGTTGCTTTTAAATTTAAATATTTAAAAGTAAACCTGATGTGACTATAGTTTAGATTTTTGCCTGTCACTAAATTATGATAGATCCATTGTAAATTGTGAACTTACCACATTCTGAATTGGTTATAACTTAGATCTAAATCTCTATCTAGTCGAATCTATTATAACTTCTATGACATTTTATGATGTGGATCTTAAACATTATTTATGTCAGATATACTCTTAACTACTGGATCTGAATTATGTGGACATCTAAATTATTAATCAGATCTAGCTTATTATTTAGATCTCCTTGTTCTTATCTTATTAGATCTAAACATGTTGGACATCTAAATTAATATTTAGATCTTGTCATGCTTATCTTAACAACCTTGCTATGTTAAAACTAGTTAACTATCACCAATTCATTAGATCTATGCTTATATGTTCACCTTATCACCATGTTAGTATATGATTATGCAATTTACATTAGAACAATCACCTTTGTCATATTCCCATTATCTTTTCCTTTTATTGTTTATGACTAGGCTATTATCTAGCCCTAGGTATGCCGTGAATAATATGTGAGTGCATTAGTTAGGGAATGGGGAAAAACATTAGAATTGGCATAACTTGAATGACGAACATGAATTTGGACATATTTCCATTATGAATATAATTGAGAAAATGGGAACGAACACCTATAAAGACATAGGTATAATTAATTGGATAATAATTAAAATGCCTAGGATTACAGTAATTAGAAAACTGTAACAGCACTAATGACACGAGGTTAAATTGCATTTGTGGTGGACGTCTGCCCGGACACGACCGCCATATCCAGCAACCGCAACTATTGAATCTAATGTGAGGGGTCTAAGTGCACAAATACGAAACGGGCTAAGACATGAGGTTAGGCCCACCTTGTGGAAGAAATCTGCCCAGACCCGACCAGCATATCTAGCATCCATAAGTTGTAGGTCTAATGTCGGAGGTCTAGTCCATTAAAACCATAAATGGACATGGTAACGAATTGGAATACTTAACCTAATTAAATCCATAGGGATTGTATGAATATAAATTAAATTAGGGTTATGTAAAATTTTGTTGAACATGGGGTGGGTTAAGTAAATTTGAGGGGGTAGCTAGTATTTACATATAGACCCACAAACTTGACCCAATAAGGTTAGTAATTAAAGACACCTAGTGGTATACATAACCGAAGGAAATAATAAAGTTATATAATTGAAGACACCTTTTAGGGTAAGCATAACTTGAAGAAATAACAGGGTTATGTAATTAAAGATACCTAGTGGTATACATAGCCAATGAAAACCTAGTGGGGGATATAAGACAAAGGGGAGAGCTTGTATCATATTTTGTGGGACCCATTTCAGCCAGTAACCCGAAGTTGGTATCGAACATATACACCGAACTAGGTCGGAGAATGCGCATGCTTACTGGACTGATTATAGGAGATCCAAATGTGCAGGACGATATGGGTGGCGCAAACAGACCGGGCCATGTGCGTGCATGAGCCTAGCAGAAGGGGATAAGACGACCGTGACACTTGTAGATATGGTTATGCACATTATAAAGACGAAGGGTTGCCACTTTGGGAAGTGGTACACCCTACTGTTGGGCCAGCACAAGGCATCTATGTGGATTAGGGAGTCAATCGATTTGGGTAGTAGTTAGTCTACACTCGGACGTATGCCTAAGTCTACCAGCTTATAGTGGAAGGGATCATTTCATTTTTGTTATACTAGTAATGGTGCAGAGTAGTCATTAAAATTGTACACATCCTATCTCATTTACCTTGTCATACCGGCCTTTAGGTAGTTACCTCTCTCTTATCCACTTTATATGTCTGTCAAGATACTTTAATTTATTTACTTGCTAAAAGTAACTGGACTCGCCAGACTTTATGTCTGACCGTTTTTGTTTCCTCTTCTTTCTTCCTTCCCTCCCCCCTCCAGTTCGTATGGAGGAAATTCTCAAGCTTAGTCAAGACTCCGTTATCATCTTATAGGAGCTGCTTTTGAAGTATAGGTCAAGTTCTTCTCCCTAATACGACTTAGCTCATTGTTTGGGAATACTTATGTACTCAGATGGTACAAGACAGAAGTTATACCATTTTAATGGTTTTTGTGACTTATGGTATTTTGGACCATGATTTTATGGTTTATGTTTGAAATAAAAATTTGAATTTTCGTTGCTATCTTATTATATCTGTCTTGTAACATTCTATGTCTGTTTACCTATAACGCTTCATGAAACTTAATGCATTCCCTTAGTGAGTGACATTAACGGACATGGGGTGTCACATGAACCCTTAGTAACTCTCTCCTAACTAAAGTAGATTGCTTAGAACTGTAACACCATATAATTTTATAACACATTAAGATGATAAACTTAGGAATACTTAATTAAATATTGGGAATTAAGTAAAATGGACTGCACCATTGCGTTCGTCCCGGAATTCTACTTGAGATAAACTTCGAGTTTACGTAAAACAGACATCGTATGAAGAAATTATTAAGGGTTTGATGTTTATAAATATATAAGCCTCTTATATATGAATAAAATAAATAAATAATTCAAACCAATTCAAAAATCAAATAGCAGAAAGGGAAGCGGGAAAATTCCCGCCCATGGCTGCCGACCCCTGTGTCGACCCCTGGCTCAACACACTAGAGGGGTCAACCCCCATACGGATCTGGGCAGATCCCTGCTTCCAAACATGGATTGTTTTCTGTGCAAGATTCGTCGACTGATGGATACATAAAGGACTCTATACCCATTGTTTTATTCATCTAAATCAATGACTATGGTGAGATGCTACTTAAACTCAGATTAAATTAGCCTATACTTCAGCAACGACGATTCATACATTGTAATGGCCTGAATTTCGGTACCCTTTGAGTTGACTAATAACATCACACGTCCAACCCAAATGACATTGAAATACGAATCAATAGTAGAAAGAAGTTAGAGGATGAGGAAAAGAAAGAAAGAAAAGTTAGAATAGAATAAAAATGAAGAACACAAATCTCACAGCGGAACGAATCAAATATATTAAATAACATAACTTTTGAAACACAAATCAGTAACTGTATATACATACCATTATCAGAGCACAACAGTTATTCCTGGAACAGTTATAAACACATGTTTCCAGATACAACATAGTACACAGCGGAAATATGATAGTCTATAGCTAAGTGGTGAAGCCTCCTGCTTCCAGCTCTTCCAAGTGAATCTGAAAAATCCCGATTACTTGACTGACCGTACAAATTTGGGCACCCAAGAGTTTAGGGAAAACAAAAACAAAATAAACTTTGGGTCAGTCATGGGACTGGTGTGAGTAAACTCCAATCATTTGTTTAACTTTAAAAATCCTTTCGAAAGAATTGATAATCATAAGACCGATCCACACATAAACACGGATGGTTTATACCTTACAAAAATATTTTTATATCAAAATCTGGTGATATTGTAATATTGTCTACAATAAATAAATAGAATCTAGCAGAACACTTGCATCTCACGCTCCATATATAATGTAAAATCAAAAACCGCATGGCGCTTATTGGAGATTGGATTTCCAACATGACAAGGTATGGAACCACCTTCCGATAGTTTATCTTTAGAGGGGAATAAAATGGGTTCAACAAGAACATCTTGCAACCCAGCCCACACATGGCTAATCACTCATTTAACTTGAGTGTATCGAGCATATTATCACCAACGTTTGTGATCAGCAACCATTACCGAAAGCATACAACAACGAATAGAATAAGAAGCAAATGAAATATCTCTAGATCAGGTGATAATACCCCTAATGGGAATGATCCACATGTCCATTCTGCCTGCCCGATTTTTTTCATTTCCCGGGTGATGAGTCTTGAGGTCACGATTATCTTCCAGCACTTCTTGCCATCATTTACTTTGAATGTCACTTTGTTAGCTCCGTCCATATGCGTTGTCCTGCGACTGGACAAATCGAAGGCACTATTGTATTAATCCATCTTCAATTATCTTCAACATAAGTTGATTCGTAGCGCTTATGCCAATATGGAGTGGTTTTCAGATATTAAATCCGATCCCGGTCTCTCCATAATGACAACGGAGGTATAAAGTAAATCAAACTTTGACCGTCGGTGATTTAACTATCAAAGAAAACATTTATACAATCAACGGTCCTATTTCCAATTGGAAATTCTACCTACCAACCATCAACCAACACTGGCCCCTTTTTATATTTATTCCTAATTATATTATCGATTCCAATTCCCATTTCCCGTCTTTCGGATTCTTTCAAAATTCAACATTCTTCCTCGATTTTTGGAAAAATATTTCCAATATCATAATCCCTTTATTCGAGAAAATATCTTTTATTCCAATTAGAAAACATTTCTAAATATTCACGAATCCTTACCTTCTATATGCAGAAAATATACCATATTAATATTGGAAATTATTTCCATATTCCATTTATTTATTCCTTGTTGACCAATTCATTTCATTTGGTGGAAACATTTCAAAATTTCGTAAGTTAACCCGATGTTATAAAACATCGTTATTATAACTCAAACCATTAATCCTTATTATCTAGCCATATTGCTGCCCAATTTCCACTTTCGAACCTTAACCATTCCTCCATCAATCTTGAAGTCAGTCAAGTTAGGGTATAATTACCTCTCAGACCTTAATTGAACAGCATTCTCAACTTTGAAATAGTCAAGTCTCACAACTTCAAACAAAAACCTCGCTTACGCGACTCTCGGATTCAATCTAAGAACCCTCTTCTTTTATGAAAAATATTGATTATAATGGTAGCGTTATAATCGTTGTTTCCAACTATTTAATTTATAAACATTTATTTCAACGATAGCGTTACAATCGATATTTAGCTTTATAGAACATTTATTAAAATAGCAGCGTTAAAATCGCTGTTTAGATTTACAAAATATCTATTATAACAGTAGCGTTATAATCGCTGTTTTGAATAAAGTACTATGTGCGACGCACATGCTTCCGTTGTTCATTTTTAAAAGAGAGTCGAAATGTCTGGATTTAATCATTGCAGACATATACCATTCGGTTTGTCGAAACCCATAAGATAAAGGTTATATAAGGATAAAAATCCGCTTTCCACCTTCTTTACATCAAAACCTCTTTCCTTGGATTTTATTTCAAAAATCCATTTGTCAATGTTTAACACAAAACTATCTTATGTGTTTTCCTTTACGTTTAAATTTTTTATTTCAATTAAAGTACTTTGCTTAATTCAATTAAAGTCATCACTTTGTTTTAAAAAAAAAACTCATTTAAACCTTGTTTGGATTAATCACTTATACTAATCCGTTTACCGTCTTTTCACCACTTAGCTTAGATTTCATTCTAAAACCATCAACACATTTTATTCTATTATTACCCTACTAACCATCTTCCTTAAAAGTTTCATTCCATTGAATTTTCTTTAATTAATTTAAAAATTAAGAAAAAGCCTTATTTAAATCTCTACATTTACCGACAAATCTTGTTTACAAATCTCATTTAAAACTTGGATTACAAATCCCTTTATGAAACTCTTATCACCTCTTTGATCAAACTATAATACCACAAAATCATTTCTTAGTTGAATCTCCAATTAACATCATCGTTTTAATTACTATTAATTAAAATAACAATTAATTTTATTATGTTATTAAAATTAGTGAACATTGCTAAAAATAGTATAATTATCACTTTTAAAAGCTTATTAAATAATAGTTAACTTTATTAACACTAACCAATTCGATATTTATTTTAATTATAGTTAATCGAAGATTAACTAATATTTTACAACCTTTGTTAAATTCAAATTGATTTCATTATCAATTAAAATGGTTAAGTTTTTTGTCAACCATAAATATCAGTTAATTGTTAACCGATTTCCACTTTCGATATAAATTCAAATCTGAATTTATATTTCAATTTATTCAAAATATTTTACTAAAATTATACACATAGTTTATGAATTAACCTTCTCAAATTAACTGTTAAAACATATTTCCATATAAAAACCCCTTTTAAAACCTTATCACGATTCTACATTTGATTATAAAATATCGAATTTAAGCCAAATATTAATTATACAATGATAATCCATAAATATCGTTTATAAATTGAATTACTTGTTCTATTCACTAAAACAAGTCTTTATTCTCAAATCTATTCGACTTCAAGTTCCACCTTGGAAATAATTTCCTTCTTAAAGTGTTAAATTCCCTTTTTTTCGAAAATATTTTACGATATTTTCAATACCAAATTCCTAGGGCCATAGTAATTCAACACAGCATAATCAATCACAGTATATATCACTGTAAATAACAACAATATAACTGTTGAGGAATCCGGTTGGATCCCTGCATCCACAGATGTTAATCAACATCAATAATATTATTTCACATCAATATGAAATGTCATGGTAAACAGAATTATTAATCGACCAACGATAAACTATATCAATCATTCAACCAATTTTAGCAACCATTAATCCAAAAAACCATCGCATAGTATAAAATGTATATAAATAAATCATAGTTAGTGAGATTACTCAAATTGGTTCGCAGTTGGCGATTCTGCTGTTTGTTTTCTCCAAGATGAAACAGGCGTTTGATATTTTTCTTGACATTCGAATAGTTCGGTTTTCAACCATGTTGGTTCCATAATGTGATTTTATTGCTTCGGTATCAACATAACTTGTTTTGGCGAATTACTGTTTACGCATCCAATAGTTATATTTTTTTTCAATTTTATACATAAATAATTATAAACTAACTTAATAATTAATTAATTTTAGTTATCTTTTAATTACCATTTTTAAATAATTGTGCTTAAATCATCAGCTAATCCTTCTTCCCTGCCAAACAGATTTGAAGTCGTTGCTCCCTCTTATTCCTCCACAATACACAGAATTCTCCAAGAAACCAACTACTTTTTTTTCTTATATCACATTCCCTTAAACATGGCAATATCACTTCCTCCTCTTTCTTACAAGTTCGAAATCTAGCCATTTCCTCTTGACATGACCCTATATTTCAAACTCCCTCCCCAAACTCACTTCTCCACTAATTCCACAGCTGAAACTTGCGTTAGATTTTTCATCCACATCCCTACACCTTCATCCCCTAAATACAGTATTCGAAAACTATTCTGAATCCGTGAATTCTGCTCAGCCCTGTACCAATACAGAAAAACTATGCCAATCCACAGAATCCATCGAACCATTTATTCCCCATTTCTCAACGCATTTACCCTCCTGCTTTAAACCGTTCTTGGCCTCCACACAATAGGTAACGATAGTTTCTATCTCAACAAACCTCCAAACTAACGCATCTGCCTCGACTTGACATACATACTAAAACCGACAGTGACCATCGATTAGCACAACTATGCCGCCAAACTAACCTCCAGAAACGCAGCTAACACAGCGACTACATAACCACGGAATCCCCTCCAAAGGCCCTCTTTAATTCGCAACCTCGTCCCGTAACCGAACACTAGAACTGTCGCTCTTCTCAAAAATAAATGGAGCGCACCCAAAACAGCGTATAAGATTTGAAGATCCAGCCTTATCGAGTAAGAGAAATATGCTTTGAGATTTTAGGAATTGTCTGTTTCTTTTTTTTCGATAAGGAGAGTCGAGAGCGAGTTTGTTTATCGAAGATACTGAAATTTGTGTTTCCGGTTGGAGTAAGAAAACTGGAAGGAAAATTGGATTGGGAATTAATGGATCTATATTTAAAGGTGAAGAAGTTTGGGGCACATGGCAGGTAATGGCTTGGGAAGCATAGAATAGAATGGCGTGAGGAGCACGGTTTTGAAAACACTATTTTCAAACGTATGGGAAAAGACATTTTTTCTCTTTTTATATAGATCACTTACCCGTGATTAGTAATACGCTGATCGCTGATCGATACCAACTAGTGTATACTGAACCAAATTTTGAAGTTCTTAATATGCATAAGAATAAGTTCGTAGACAGTTGTGCTACTAGTTAAATTATCCGCAGTATTGAAACGTTAATTCAATTTTATTAAGTAAGAAAAGAAAAGAGAAATTACTCTAATTACACGAGTATTATTTACCTTGCACCTTCTTCTGTTCCTACTTGCGGATTGGCTGAAATTAATCAAACTATGTAGCAATCATAAGTTCTGAACCGTAATGCAATATTACATTTGCAAAACATACTATATGTAGTATGTATTTTTACATTGTTTATTTGAAAAAAAAACAAAATTTAACAGTAAGCCATTACGAAAAACTCCGTTCGCATAGGAATTGGTACATAGGAATTAAAAGTAGGATCGTGACAAATAGTGTGCCACGATTCCGAAAATATGATAAACTAGACTAGTTAATATATTTTTGTGAAAACTCAAAATGCTGATATAGGGTGTAAAATACTCCAAATAAAAAGTTGCTTATTTTCCTAATTAAAAATTACAGTAAATTTCTAAAAATTAAGTTATAACTACGTCCAAAAAAATCTTGCAATAATAATCTATTTCAAATTTTTATAAAATTTATCTCGTTATAAACATATATTGTTTGGAAATTAAATGGAATCAATTTCAGAATATACAAATAAAAATACCTATCTAATCCGAATATATACATATAACTTCTAAGTAATCTAATTTGAATTCAATATTTCTATTTTTGTAATCCATTTATTTTATTAAATAAATTCCTTATAAATGTTTATATATAATTCAAATAAAATATTTAAAACAAATTTAAATACACAGAATTCAACGGCTAAAAATCCGGGTCCTTACATTCCTTCCCCCTTAAAATAATTTCGCCCTCGAAATTGCTAAGTAGTAAAAATGCTATAACTCTTACTTCTCATAACCTACTTAGTTGAAATCTTATATTTCATATCTTTGTAACCCAGTTCTTGCCCGACCTTTGAATTTTCATACCAATACTCGACTATTCATAATTCTTTCCAAATGATATGTCCACCATATTTTGACATTCCATCATCACATTCTTGCCTTCAATCCATATGCTCCTCTGTATATCCTCACCTATTCCAATTGATTTTATATCCACTTATCACTTTCATTATCCCACTTAAAATTTTATTAATCAATTCTGGTTTTCTTATTTCAGTTACAATTTACACTCGATTTTAAATTATCAAAAAGTTTCTAACACTTTAAATTTTCGAAAAATTTCGCTAGCATCTCCTTTGCACGGCTCAATCGGTACAACCACAATTCGCCTTTCTAGGCCTTCTCCAATCCAAAAGAAAATCAAAAAGCCAAGCGGCTTGCCTCATAGGCTCATAAAACCATCAAATCCAAGTAATATTGTAAACATGTACTTTTTTGTCAGGCATAATTCTATCCCTTGCATTTGCTTCCATTCAATATCTGCTCACATGCATGTATACATTTTCAGCTGGTTTCAAATCAATCCAACTTCCAGTTTTGAACACTCTAATCAACTTCTGATTAGTTTACTTCCATTCTATCAATCCAAATCCAATTTCTATTTAAGTCAATAGATTTCAATTTGATTTTTATTTCAGGAATCCATCCACTTACTCAGTTTGAGCTTCAATTTCCATTCCTGATTTAATTCCAAACAACAATATCCAATATATATTCAACTTGTTTATACATAAGTCGAACAATTTTAATAATTCGAATTTCAACATCTCTATATTTAATTTCATTTAGAATTATTTCTAATCCAATCCAAATTGGTTTAATTTAAGTTAAATTTCAATTCATTTGATACATTTTTACCATTTCGATCTGTTCACTTATACAAGTAAAATTTTAAATTCAGGATTCAAATTCCCAGGTTTTATTTCAAATTAGTTTGAAATCACATATATTTATATGCATATATTTATAATTAACTCTATCCAAAACATTTAAATTTCTAAAACAACATTTTCTTTTCAAGAAAATTTCCATTAACAAATTATTGTGGCGGCAATCGGTCACTCAGAAACTTGAAAATGAATGCTGATAATGTCGCGATCCATTATCAGAATTATTTTCTCGCCACTAAAGTGATTTCAGTGCTTAATATCTTTTTCCAAAATCCATTGAAAATCATCCTTACTAAAAATTCTTCAGGGTAGTGTTATACAACTTTTAAAAATACTCTAGAAAATATTCCTTACATCCGGGATTTAATTTCCAAATTCTGATTAGAATTCAATATTGGTTATCTCATTTGTATACATTATCTATATACAAATTATACTTGGTTATATATAACCATTTCAACATTTCTTTATTTCATTTCATTGTAATAACAATCAATAATCGATATACTATAATAATCCAAAAGTTATTCCTTTTATATCAAAATAACCCTTGGGCAATATTACTTCATTTACCCATTTTAAAACAATACTGTATCGAATTGCTTTGTTCGAGAGTTTAGAAACACCTGTCGATACAGTTGTACATCCTGTATCGACCGTAATTTATAAACCACTCAACAAACTAGTCAACATAATATAAAACAATTTCATATCAAATCTACAAATATGCGCTCATATGTATACACTCAAACTCAATCTAGGGTATTACTGACCCTATCTCTATTGAGTCATGCCACAGAGCCAAGGTTACTACTCAACCTTCAGCTCTAATACCAAATGTAATGGCCCGAATTTACGTACCCTTTGAGTCGACTAATAACATCACACGTCCAAACCAAATGACACAGAAATATGAATCATTAGAAGAAAGAAGCTAGAGGAAGAGGAATAGAAAGAATGAAAAGTTAGAATAGAAGAAAAACGAAGAACACGAATCTCACAGCAGAACAAAAAATATATATTAAATAACATAACTTTTGAAACACAAATCAGTGACTGTATATACATACCATTATCAGAGCACAACAGTTATACCTGGAACAGTTATTAACACATGTTTCCAGATACAACATAGTACACAACGGAAATATGAAAGTCTATAGCTAACAAGTGAAGCCTCCTGCTTCCTGCTCTTCCAAATGAATTTGAAAAATCCCGACTACTTGACTGGCCGTACAAATTTGGGCACCCAAGAGTTTAGGGAAAACAAAAACAAAATAAACTCTGGGTCAGTCATGGGACTGGTGTGAGTAAACTCCAATCACTTGTTTAACTTTAAAAATCCTTTCCAAAGAATTGATAATCGTAAGACCGATCCACACATAAACATGGATGGTTTTTATCTTACATTAACCAAAAATATTTTGATATCAAAATCTGGTGATATTATAATAGTGTCTACAACAAATAAATAGAATCTAGCAGAACGCTTGCATCTCACGCTCCATATATAATATAAAATCAAAAACCGCATGGCGCTTATTGGAGTTTGGATTTCCAACATGATAAAGTATGGAACCACCTTCCGATAATGTATCTCTAGTCGGGAATACACTGGGTTCAACAAGAACATCTTGCAACCCGGCCCACACATGGCTGACCACTTTTTTAACTTGAGTGTATCGAGCATATTATCACCAACGGTTGTGATCTGCAACCATTACCGAAAGCATATAGCAATGAATAGAATAAGAAGCAAATGAAATTTCTTTAAATCAACTGATAATATCCCTAATGGGAATGACCCACATGGCCATGCTGCTTGCCCGATTTTTGTCATTTCCCGGGTGACAAGGCTTGAGGTCACGATTATCTTCCCGCACTTCTTGCTATCATTTACTTTGAATGTCACTTTGTTAGATCCGTCCATATACATTGTCCTGGGAATTAGCAAACCGAAGGCACTATTCTTTAATCCATCTTCAATTATCTTCAACATAAGTTGATTCATAGCGCTTATGCCAAAACGGAGTGGTTTTCAGATTTAATCTGATCTCGGTCTCTCCATATCGACAACGAACGTATAAAGTAAATCAAACTTTGATCGTTGGTGATTTAACTATCAAAGAAAACATCTATACAATTAATGGTCCTATTTCCAATTGGAAATTCTACCGACCAACCATCAACCAACACTGGCCCCTTTTTATATCTATTCCTAATTATATTATCGATTCCAATTCCCATTTCCCGTCTTCTAGATTCTTTCAAAATTCAACTATCCTCCTCGATTTTTAGAAAAACATTTCTGATATCATAATCCCTTTATTAGGGAAAATATCTTTTATTCCAGTTAGAAAACATTTCCATGTTCCATTTATTAATTCCTTGTTGACCAATTCATTTCATTTGGGGGAAACATTTCAAAATTTCTTTAAATTAACCCGATGTTATAAAACATTGTTATTATAACTCAAACCATTAATACTTATTATCTAGCCATATTGCTAATCAATTTTAACTCTCGAACCTTAACCATTCCTCCATTAATCCTGAAGTCAATCAAGTTGGGGTATAATTACCTCTCAGACCATAATTGAACAACATTCTCAACTTTGAAATAGTCAAGGCTCCCAACTTCAAACAAAAACCTCGCTTACGCGACTTTCGGATTCAATCTAAGAATCCTCTTCTCTTACGAAAAATATTGATTATAATGGTAGCGTTATAATCGCTATTTCCAACTATTTAATTTATAAACAATTATTTCAACGATAGTGTTATAGTCGTTGTTTAGCTTTATAGAACATTTATTATAATAGCAGCATTAAAATATCTGTTTAGATTTACAAAACATCTATTATAACAGTAACGTTATAATCGTTGTTTTGAATAAAGCACTGTGTGCGACACACACGCTTCCGTTGTTCATTTTTAAAAGATAGTCGAAATGTCTGGATTTAAACAATGCAGACATATACCATTCTGTTTGTCGAAACCCATAAGATAAAGGTTATATAAGGATAAAAATCCGCTTTCCACCTTCTTTACATCAAAACCTCTTTCCTTGTATTTATTTCAAAAATCCATTTTTCAATGTTTTACACAAAACTATCTTATGTGTTTTCCTTTGCGTTAAACTTTTTTATTTCAATTAAATTCCTTTGCTTAATTCAATTAAAGTCATCACTTTGGTTTTTAGAAAAAACCCATTTAAACCGCGTTTGGATTAATTACTTATACTAATCTGTTTACCATATTTTCACCACTTATCTTAGATTTCATTCTAAAACCATCAACACATTTTAGTCTATTATTACCTTATTAACCATCTTCCTTAA
This sequence comes from Allium sativum, assembly GCA_030737875.1. Classification (NCBI taxonomy): domain Eukaryota; kingdom Viridiplantae; phylum Streptophyta; class Magnoliopsida; order Asparagales; family Amaryllidaceae; genus Allium; species Allium sativum. The sequence continues at coordinate 126,509,135 of CM060911.1, forward strand.
AAGTTTCATTCCATTGAATTTTCTTTACTTAAATTAAAAGTTAAGAAAAATCCATATTTAAATCTCTACATTTACCGACAAATCCCGTTTACGAATCTCATTTAAAACTTGGATTACAAATCCCTTTATTAAACTCTTATCACCTTCTTGATCAAACTATAATGCCACTAAATCATTACTTAATTGAATCTCCAATTAACATTATCATTTTAATTATTATTAATTAAAATAACTATTAACTTTATTATCTACTCTATTAAATATAGTTAACAATGCAAAAAGTAGTATAATTATCACTTTTAAAAGCTTATTAAATAATAATTAATATTATTAAGACTAACCAATTCAATAATTACTTCAATTATAGTTAATCGATGATTAACTAATATTTTACACCCTACGTTAAGTTCAAATTAATTTCATTATCAATAAAAATGGTTAATTTTTTTGTCAACCGTACATATCAGTTAACTTTAACCAATTTCCACTTTCAATATAAATTCAAATCTGAATTTGTATTTCAGTTTATTTCAAAATATTTTACTAAAATTATACACATCGTTTATGAATTAATCTTCTCAAATTAACTATTAAATCAGATTTCCATATAAAAACCACTTTTAAAAACTTATCACGATTCTACATTTGATTATAAAATATAGATTTTAAGCCAAATATTAATTATACAATGATAATCCAGAAATATCGTTTATAAATTTAATTTCTTGTTTTATTCACTAAAACAATTCTTTATTCTCAAATTTATTCGACTTCAATTTTCACCTTAGAAATAATTTCCTTCTTAAAGTGTTAAATTCCCTTTTTTCGAAAAAAATTTACGATATTTTCATTACCAAATTCCTAGGGCCAGAGTAACTCAACACAGCATAATCAATCACAGTATATATCACAATAAGTAACAATAATATAACTGCTGAGGAATTCAGTTGGATCCCTCCAACCTGTTTCCCTGCATCCACAGATGTTAATCAACATCAATAATATTATTTCACATCAATATGAAATGTCATAGTAAACAGAATTAGTAATCGATCAACGATATAACTATAACAATCATTCAACCAATTTCAGCAACCATTCATCCAAACAACCATCACACAGTATAAAATGTATATAAATAAATCAGAGTTAGTGATATTACTCATATTGGTTTGTAGTTGGTGATTCTGCTGTTTGTTTCCTCCAAGATGAAACAGGCGTTTGATTTTTTTCTTAACATTCCAATAATTCGGTTTTCAACCATGTTGGCTCCATAATGTGATTTTATCGTTAAGGTCTCAACATGATTGTTTTGGTGAATTTCTGTTTACGCATCCAATAGTTGTAATTTTTTTTCAATTTTATACATAAATAAATATAAACTAACTTAACAACTAATTAATTTTAGTTATCTTTTAATTACCATTTTTAACTAATTACGCTTCAATCATCAGCTAATCCTTCTTCCCTACCGAACAGATTTGAAGCCGTTGCTCCCTCTTATTCCTCCATAGTACACAGAATTCTCCAAAAAACGAACTACTCTTATTTTCTTTTATCACGTTCCCTTAAACATGGCAATACCACTTCCTCCTCTTTCTTACAGGTTCGAAATCGAGTCATTTCCTCTTGCCAGGCCTTATATTTTAAACTCCCTCACCAAACTCACTTCTCCACTAATTCCACGGATGAAACTTGCGTTAGCTTCCTCATCCAAATCCCTACACCCTCATCCCCCAAATACAGTATTTGAATACTCCTTTGAATCTGCAAATTCTACTCAGCCCTGTACCAATACAGCAAAACTACGCTAATCCACGAAATCCATCGAACCATTTATTCCCCATTTCTCAATGCAATTTCCCTCCTGCTTCAAACCATTCTTAGCCTCCCCACAACTGGCAATACCAGTTTCTATCTCGACAAACCTCCAAACTAATGCATCTCCCTCGACTTGCCATACATACTAAACCTGACAGTGACCATCGATTAGCCCAACTACGCCGCCAAACTCACCTCTAGAAACACAGCGAACACGGAGACTACATCTCCACGAAATCCCCTCCAAAGACCCTCCTCAATTCGCAACCTCGTCCCCTATCTGAACCCTAGAACTGTTGCTCTTCTCAAAAAAAAATTGGAGTGCACCTAAAACAGCTTATAAGATTTGAAGATCCAGCCTTTTCGAGTAAGAGAAATATTCTCAGAGATTTTAGGAATTGTCTGTTTCGTTTTTTCGATGAGGAGAGTGGAGAGCGAGTTTGTTTACCGAAGATACTAAAATTTGTGTTTTCGGTTGGAGTAAGAAAACTGGAAGGAAATTTGGATTGGGAATTAACGGATCTGTATTTAAAAGTGAAGAAGTTTAGGGCGCACGGCCGGTAATGGCTTGGGAAACACGGAATAGAATGGCGTGAGCAGCACGATTTTAAAAACACTATTTTCAAACGTACGGAAAGGACAATTTTTCTCTTTTTATATATGTCACTTACTTGTGATCTGTAATACGCTGATCGCTGATCGAGACCAACTAGTGTATCCTGAACCAAATTTTGAAGTTCTTAATATGCATAAGATTCAGTTCATAGACAGTTGTGCAACTAGTTAAATTATCCACGGTGTTGGAATTCTATTTTATCAAGTAAGAAAAGAAAGAGAAATTACTCTAATTATACGAGTATTATTTACCTTGCACCTCCTTCTGTTCCTACTTGCGGATTGGCTGAAAATAATCATACTATGTACATCATAAGTTCTGAACCATAATGCGTTATTACATTTGCAAAACATAATATAGGTAATACATATTTTTACATTGTATATTTGAAAAAAAAACAAATTTTAACAGTAAGCCGTTACGAAAAACTCCGTTAGTGTAGGAACTGGTACATGCAAAATTAAAAGTAGGATCGTGACAAACAGTGTGCCACGATTCCAAAAATATGATAAAATTGACTAGCTAACATTTTTGTGAAAACTCATAATGCTGATATAGGGCGTAAAATACTCCAAATAAAAATTTGCTTATTTTCCAAATTAAAATTTACAGTAAATTTCAAAAATTAAATTATAACTACGTCCAAAAAAATCTTGCAATAATAACCTATTTCAAATTTTTATAAAATTTATCTCGTTATAAACATATATTGTTTGGAAATTAAATCGAATCATTTTCAGAATAAACAAATAAAAATACCTATCTAATCGGAATATATACATATAACTTCAAAGTAATCTAATTTGAATTCGATATTTCTATTTTTAAAATCCATTTATTTTATTCAATGAATTCCTTATAAATTTCTATATATAATTCAAATAGAATATTTAAAACAAATTTAAATACTCAGAATTCAACGGCTGAAAATCCAGGTCGTTACCTTCATATTCAAAGAACGTTGATTCAACATCAACACAGTTCCCTCAGTTTTCTTAGATCCATTCTCTGTGAGTCTTCGTTATTTTTAGTATAAACATTTAAAAGTTTTTTTGACATGTCTATGAATTGGATCTAAGCCTATGACTATTTGAATCATATCAGATCTGCCATAACTTATGTATCTATGTTAATCATGACATGTTATGAATTGGATCTAAGCCTTGATTAATTGAATCATGTCAGATCTATCATTATTTATATATCTAATTCACTAATTAGATCTCATCAGGCCTGTACGTGATCATGTCACTATGCCTAGTCGTTTTATTATCACATGTTCATCAGATATATTCTTATATGCTTATCTTGTCATTATGCCCAATTTTGTCACTATATGCTTATTTAGTTTCCATGCCTATTTCTATCACCGTATGCCATCTTGTTATTATTCTTATTTTTGTTCTCTTCCCTTCTTCTTTTCTCTTTTTATTTTATAGCCAGGCTACCTTTGAGCCTGGGCATACCGCTGAAATATGCGAACGTGTGAAATTGGGAACGAGGGGAAAACGTTAAAATTAGGGCATAACTTGTATTGTGAAATTTGGGCATAACTTGAATTAAATACATAAATTTGGATTTGTGGCATAAATCAAATTGTGATTTAGATCTTAATTTGGGGCATATGGTACATGATGAATATGACTTGGGAAAAGGCATGAAAACCAATAATGAAATAGAAATAATTGGTTAATAGTGAAAATGCCTAGGTTTACAGTAATTAGAAACTGTAACCGCGCTTGGACATGAGGTTAGATTACACGTATGGTAGAAGTCTACCCGGACCCACTCGGTATATCCAATGAACACAAGTGGTGAATCTAATTAAGGGGTCTAAGTGCATAAACACGTAACAGGCTAAGACATGAGGTTAAGTCCGACTTGTGGAAGAAGTCTACCTGGACTCGCCCAGCTTATCCAGCATCTCACCCGGCATATCCAGCATCCACATGTAGTAGGCTTAATGTGGGAGGTATAGCGCCTTATAACCATAAATGAATGGTAATACTTAACCTATTTGAATCCATAAGGATTACATGAACATGTTCACTTGAGTAGGGGTTACGTAAACTTGCTTGAAACAGTAGGAGAGTTAAGTATATCTTAGGGTGGTGGATAATATTAATATATAGGCCGACAATCTTAACCTGTTGGGGTTATGCAATTTTATTACGCTGGTACGACATAGCCTATGGAAATCCTTGTAGAGGGGATGCAAGCGTAGGGGAAAGCTTGTATCATCTTGTATGTGGGACCCGTTCCAGTTAGTAACCATATATAGGTATCAAACGAGTACTCCGAACTAGGTCGGAGTCGAGGCACACATACTGGGCTAATTGTAAGAGATCCAAAATGAAAGAGCAGTGTGGGCGACGCATTCCGACGGGGTCAAGTGCGTGCATGGGTCCGGACTAGAGGAGGCTAAGACGTCGTGACATCAATAGATATGGTTGTGCACATCCTGAAAACGGAGGGTTGCCACTTCAGAAAGTGATACGTCCTACTGTGGGGCCAGCACAGGGTATCTACGGAGTAGGGAGCCGATCAACTAGTTTAGTAATTAGGGTACATCTAGACTCTGGCATGTTTAGGGGCCCATTATTAACCTTAGGTGTAACTGCGGTATGTTCAGTTGGACTGCTTGTTGTTGTATGGGGTCAAATCTATCACTAGAAGTACGCCTAAGTCTACCATCTTGTACTTGTTGGGGATCATCTTGTTCATATGATACTAGTATCAGTGCAGAGAAAGAAAGGTGTTTGGGAAGCACTTATTCTATCCTGTTTTTCCTGTTTACCTTGTCATACCTGCCTTATATATTGTAATTTATCTCTCCAGTTTATATGTTTGTCATGATGGTTTTACTTATTTATATGCTAAAAGTAACGGGATTTGCCAGAATTTATGACTGATCCATTTTATTTCCTCTTCTGTCTCATCCGTCCTCCCCCCCATGGTTCTCAAGGTGGGAATACTCAAGCTTGATCAGTTATTTCCTTCTACTTGGAGCTGCTTAGATGTACTGCTTGATTTTGTACCTTTTCTACTATGGCTATGTTTTTGGGGATTATGCTCTTTTCATGTTTATTGTACTCTGATGATTTTAGTACAGGACAAAAAATTTATGTTGATGTAATGGCTTTTATATATTTTAGACTTATGATGTAACTATGTTTTGAACCATGATTTTTTCCAGCTTAATACAAGTTTTAAATTCCGCTACAATTTTACATCTGTCTTGTAATGTTTCTTTTTCTGTTTCATGAAACTTAATGCATTCTCTTAACGAGTAACATTAACGGACGTGGGGTGTCACAAGAACCAGAACTAAAATTATGTATGGACCAAGCCATTAGATGCACCTTTAAAAGTTTTAGTTTGTATAATAGCTTCTACAAAGGGTAAAACTTTTGAGACCACACCTGCAATAAAATGGTAGAATAATCTGGATTATTTAACCAAATTTTAATTTTTTTAAAAGAGGACTTACCCCTACTAATGGCATCATCGCATCCCCATCGAAAAAGTAAAGGACAATGATCAAATAAGGAAGAAGAAAGTGTTTGAATGAAAGAATGTGGCGTAGGGTTAAAGAACTGAATATTCGCAAAGATATGATACAATTTACAAAGAGTTGGACTGCCTATTCTACTCCTGTTATACCGTGTGTAATTTAAACCACAACTACTAACAGGAATAAGACTAGACATGATTAAATCTTGATTCAAAGGGGAAATAACTTTAATGGATAAGGCACAACCACCATATTTATGGTGAGAGGAATACATACAACTGAAGTCACCTCTAATTACCCAAGGCCCAATTGATGTCTGAATATTATGCAAGTTCTCAAGAAATGCTTATCTAAAAGAAATTGAATTATGAGAATAGACAGAGGATAGAAAGAAAAAAGAATTAGAAGGAAAGTGTTTACATTTGAAATGAATGCACTGATCAGTAGAAGATATTTTGGATAACTTGAAAAAAATGGATTCCACGCTGTCATTTCATAATATACGACTGATGGGGGATATAGGATAAGGGTTAGGGGATCGGTCATATGGGCGTTAGAGGGTAGGGGAGGGGACATGGATGGGGGAGGCAGGAGGGCCGTGGCGGAGGGGGACGTGGATTGGGAGGAGGAGTTGGCTAATGGAAACTAATAGAGAAGGAGGGACTCTAGGCTATAGAAGCCATGCCCACTAAACTTAGGAAGAAGGAGAAAGAAGGAAGTGTGAATGAAATGGATGAGGTTTAGATTGTTTATATCGGAAGAATGGGAGGGTAAGGAGGTAAACGTGCAGGTGGGAAAATCACGGGCACAACACATGGCTTTATCAAAAGAATAAGTGGTAAAGTAAAACCATGCGCCTTAGGAGGCATGGTATTCCTAAGGGAATTGTGACACCTTTTTTCACATTTCCAAAGTGTTTCAAGTGTTATGTTGCTTGGTTTTTTTATGCAACAAACCCATGCAAATGTTTGACAATTTCGATCAAACGAAAAATGGTGCTAACGAATTCTAAGATTGTTATTTGTCGATTAAACCATGCTATCTTTAATTAAAACTCAAATTTATATTTAAATTGAGTATTATAAATAAAAAATTTGTTTTTAAAATAGACAAAAATTCCTTAAAATTTGACAAAAGAATGATGAAAATTTTAGGATGTTACAAGTGGAAATCACCTACAAACCGTTTAAGCACATATATTTCCTTATCATTTGTCTTGGTGACAAAAATGAGCTTAGGTACAAATTATAAGATCATCAAAGCTAATTGTACTTTATAATTCTCATGTTTCTGCTAGACATTTATAGAGTAAATTAGGTGAAGATTATATATTCAGTTATCTAACTATCAAATAAACATTCAATTAAACTAGAGATTTAGTTCCTTGTAAAATCGATTACAATTCAACGCATAAGCAACCACTATGCCTCTTTAATTAATCATTTCAATAATTTGGGTTACATTATTTTTAAGAATTGTTTTCATATAATTATATCAACGGCATAAGTATATTCAAAAACCACTATACTTTCAATACTTCAAAAATGTATCCATATACTTATCTCAATGTTATAAGTATATTCTATAACATTATACTTTCAATATTTAGAAAATATATATGTGTCTCAAAACTAGGTTTCAAGGGTAATGGCGACCTCCGATTCGAAATTTTCCAAATCAAAGGCGAAATTTGCTTCGATGCTTGATTCAGATCATAGATATGTTGTTTCTCCTGATTTAAATCCTTCTCTACAACATGCAAAGCAGGGAAGTCTCTCAACTCAAGGTGGTAATGCTTCGCCAGATCTTAGCTCAAAATTCGATTTTCTAGATTTTGTTTTGAAAGATCTAGATCCTTTAAATGATGCCAACCTGAAGATATCGAAGGAGTGGACTGATGTGGTTAAAGAAAGTAAGTATCATTCAAACTCTTTTCAGTTAAAATGTTATGAACTGGATGTTAAGGATAGCCTTAAGATCGCAGTTATCAGTGAAGAATTGATAAATAAGGCAAGGCAACGGTTGACTAACTTCATAGTTTTCTACGTATTTGGGATTAAACTATATTACAATTTCCTTAAGAATTTCATTGATCAAAATTGGAAAATTAAAGGAAATTATAGTTTATTTACTAGGGAAAATGGATTCTTCATGTGACGACCAAAATTTCGGGGTCCTTTGAGCTAACTAAATACAACCCAAGTCCAACCCAAAGAACACAAAAACTCAGGTGTCGAAGAAAGAAATTAAAGGATGAGAAAAGATAAGATATAAAATTAGAATAGATGAAAAGAAGATCATGACAACAGAATCAGAGTAAACACGAATCTCACAGTGGAACGAATAAAATATAATAGATATATAATCACTTTTGAAATAAAAACTTGATTTGAACTTACATACATCATTAGAGTACAACACAAACACCATACAGCGGAAATAATCTTTATATATCTAACACTGAAGCCATCTGCTCCAAGCTCCTCCAGAAAATCTGTAAAATCTTGAACTACTTGACTGCCCGTACAAATTTGGGCACCCAAGGTTTTAGGGAAAACATAGAAAAAAAAACTCTGGGTCAGGTCATGGGACTGGTGTGAGCAAATGATTTTAAAATAGATTGATTTTAACTTTCAAAACCCTATTGAAATAAAAGATAATTGTAAGACCGATCCACACATAAATACGGATGGGTTTTTATCTTAAGATAACCAAAGCATTCTTTGAAAAATAATATTCATCTGATATTATGGTAGTGTCTAAATACCAATAAATAGCAATCTAGCGGAATGCTTGCATCTTACGCTCCACATATATAATATACAAACAAAACCGCAGGCCCTTATTGGAGATTGGATTCCGACTACGATAAGGTATGGGACCACCTTCCGATAGTGTATCTCTAGAGGGGAATACACTGGATTCAACTAGAATGTCTTACAACCCGGCCCACACATGACCGACCACTCATTTCTCTTGAGTGTATCGAATATATTGTCACCAACGGTTGGGCCCACATAATCGTTATTCGAAGATACAGAAGCAAAAGAAGAAACAAATATGAATATTCTCTAGATAGGTGACAATACACACTAATGGGAGCAACCCACTTAGCCATGCTGCCTGCCCATTTTTTTCATTTTCCGATTGTGAGGTTTGAGGTCAGAACTTACCGTTTGTAACAACACATCTTTATTTACTATGAATGCCACATCGTCAAACCTGTCAAATAACAAATTGATTCCCCCTAAACCACGGGTAAAAATCTAAGAGAAACGAATTCCTCTACCACCAAACATAGTTTTGAAGATGTCAACTTACGCAATCTGTTAGGTATACTTAGTCAGACATTCGTCCATACAAGTTGTCCTCGGTTTGTACAATCTGAAGGCACTACCCTATAAACATAATTGCCCTTGCAAAAACTCCGTCTTCAATAATCTCTAAATTGAAATGCATAAATCGAATCAAAGTGGAATTGAATTTCGGGCTCTTCAAAACGACAACGTTAAAGGTCAACATTTGATAGTCGGTGATTTAACTATCAAATATGAAATAAAAAGAACAGATTTACTTCCATTGGGTCTGCTAAGCATTATTCAATTATTTAAATACAAATATCAACTTATTTATAATTATCTAAAAACATCAGTATCCCTTTTAACTTCGGAAATTCTTATTATAAATCTTACGTGGTAATCTCACTCTTGAATATAGGTTTCATAGCTGAAAGCGATATTCAACTCTAACACTTATTTCCAAATACAAACAAACACTATCTATCTGATATTAGTGAAATTGTTCAAGTTGGGGTATTTTCATAACCTCTCAAACCTTCAGTCGAAATCATTCTTATCATTAAGATTCATAGAAGTTCGATATCCAAAATATTCTACAAACTATAATTTGTAAATCCAATTGATTTTCAAATCTTAAGCCATTTCAAAATAACGTTATTGTTTGAACGTATTTATCAAGTCAACTTGATTAACTTAAATGTTTAAAACCAAGGAAATTAAATCAGATGAATCGAATTAATTCCCTTTTCTTTTAATATTTAACTTATCTTTAAAATTTACTTAGTTAAAGGATAAGCCAAGCTAAAACATCACTTTATCAAATTTTAACTTCTCTATTTAACAGCATAGTTAGCTTAAAAACTGTTAATTAAAACATTACTAAGTTTTAGCAATTACTTGTTAAGAACTATTTCCATAAGCAATTAAAAACCAAATATTTGTCATATTTAATTTCTATTCAAACGGTATATGTAGATCAATCTAAAACAATCTGATTAATAGGTTACAGTAAGTCTTTTCTTTTTAAATTCGTAAAATAATTAATTAATAATATTCACTTTTAATTGTTTCTTAAAACAATTATTCAAACTATTAACAACTTAGGTTAATTTCTGATTTACTTTACAGAAATTTATAGCTTAGCAGTTCCAACGGCGCATAACAGTTCCTTCAATAACTGACATCCAAGTCGTAAACTAGTTTACACAAACAATCGATGTAAACAATATTATCAATTGATAAATCAACATATATTTACTGGTAAAAATATGTCAAACCAATATAATAGCAGAACGGTGTTGATTTCTGCTAATAGGGTGTCCAAACAATTCAGTCAGTACAGTTCATAGTGGAATGGTGTTTGTTTCCACTAACGGATGTTAATACATAATATATAATTACAATCAACGTAATTAAACAAAACTTAAATAATTAAATAAATAATTTGACAACTAAAACTATGTTCGATTAATTTTTAAATGATATTTAGTATTACAACCATTTTGATTTTTTTAATAAATTAATTCTTTTTAACTCAAATAGTTTAAAACTACTAAACTTCGTCAAGTTACTTACATACACCATCGTTTGGCTAATTATACGGCTCAAAACCATTCGAACATATCCTTATCTCATATATACATATCAACATACATATTAAATATATAATTATATTTATTTTCCATATTTTATTTGAAATTTAACTTAAACATTTTTCTTTCCTTTTATTATCCAAATGGGCCTAGCACAACCACAACAGCCTATTCAAATACACACACAATATTTGATCCCCGTCAAACAGCTTAGCTTTAGGTGAACAGATGAAGACCAAAACCAACATATACAAAGTCAGTTCGATCCCCTTCCTTTTCTTCTTTCTTTTACTTTCTTACTTCTCGCTTTTTTTAATGGGTCTAAGCCCAAAAGTCCAGAGTTGTCATTGTAAATACAAAAAGACCCCATACGCACCCATCATTCCTTAAAAACAGGCAACAAACGAGCTCCATCCTTCTGTCCTTTCTTCTTCCTTATCTTGTACTTTGTTTCCTTCTCATACTTTATTTCCTCCCTTTACTTCTCTATTGTGTTATATATTAAATTTATATATATATATATATATATGTGTAATTTTTTAAATAAGATTGGGCCGAGCACAAGGCCCAGTAAAACTCGCATGCTTCCAGATGATGCCACACACCTAAAAGGAGTTCACACACTAGACCAATATTCACAAACATGCCACCCTTCCCTTTATTTCTTCTTCATTTCTTCTGTGTTTCCATCTACAGTTCAGCATACTTCCTCCCCTCGTGCACGTGCACAGGCTCACCGATCATCGGTGAGCCTTTGCAACACCACCCGAAAATCCTGCTTCCTCCCAAAACTGCTACTGACCGATCAATCCTACCCCTAAACCCTTCTTCCACAAAAACACTCCTCTAGCTCCATCAAACTCGAAAATACACGCTCCAGGTTATCACCATAGATTGACCTTCCCAAGCCATGAAAATTTCCGCAACGTCACACAACTGTCTTATTTCCAACCCTATCACCCATCAAAAGAAAAAGTACACCATGTTAAGTTTAAGCTAGCACTATCCTAAATAACCCAATAACCATGTATGGTGTACACTGTTGTTTGTGCACGTGCACTGGCTCCCACAGATGCCACTACTATTTTCGGTCAGCATCGACCCACCGCCACATCTTCATCTCCTTCCTTCTCTTCATGCTTTAATAAGCACATTCGCACAGTTTCTTTCTTTGACCTGCTATCCCTCACGTTTATTCTTATTTTATACTTTTTTTTTAAATTAAAAATGGATTGAAGCCTAACGAGAACAATTACTCTGATTATACAGTTGCATTAAGCTTATTTATTACGTTGGAAAATGGTATTTGTAACTATTTAGTATATTTAGTACCATTACCAAAATCTACACGCAAACACAGATATGCACTCTCTGTTCTCTATTCTTTCAAATGACTCCCAAGCAAATGATTTTGCCAGTCCACTCTTTCTTCCTTCAATATTTTCTCATGTATCAGCAAACCATTCTCCCATCCTTACCAAGTGCCAAACACATGATAGCTTCATGCCCCCATCAGTACACACCGCACATCCTCTTCCTTACCCAGTGCCTATTCTTTTTTCTTTTCTTTTTTCCATTCTCTTCACAGGTTATATAAAGTTTAAATCATTCAAATATAACATGTATAGAAGCATCTACACACCTATGGATATTTGCATATATATATATATATATATATATATATATATATATAAAGTAGTTGAAGTTTAAACGGGAAAAATAAAAGTTTACTAACAAGTTGTTCTCTTTTTCTCTGTTTTCATTATTTGTCATTCAATGTTTTCCCATTCCTCTACCCTGTTTGCTTTTCGTTTTTATTCTAGTTTTATGTTTTCTAGATTTTGTTTCCAGGTTTTAGTTAAGCATGAAAAGCATCTCAACTCACTTATACATGCATCACATTACACACACACACACACATATATATATATAGATACATATGCGTGACCAATAAACAAGGGGAGGGGATCGATTTACTATCATTATGCACCTCCAGTTTTAAGATCTTACTCCAGAATCAACACATCCATATATGTGATTGGATAATCGGTAACAAAAGGTATTTACCCACTATTTGTTTACAGTTTGGTTCTAGATTTTTCATGACAGTATAATAACTAAGCACCACATATAAACAAGTGTTCATATACATATAGCATCATGTATATAACAATCATGGAAAATGGGAAGTTTACTCACCTTCTTAATTTACTATTCAGTTCCAGGTGCTAACGTTTTTCGGGTTTTCAAAATTTCTAGTTTTGATATGAGATTAAATTTGATAATAACTCCTGTGTTCTCATGTTTTCTATCCAGGATTTTCCCTTATGTGACACGTTTGGCTTCCATTTTAAATGCCAGATTTGAATCGAATGATCTGTAGGAATGCAATTCAACATGGTGTGTATATATAGATGCAGCAAATGATTAAAATAATGGAGGCATTTATTTGATTTGAATGAAATGAAAACACATAACTTAGGGAATGTCCAAGCTACTGTACATGGTCGACATAAGTCATGTGTAAATAACTGGTTTTAGGCTAGTTATATGTTTCCATAGATGTGCTATGCTGGATTGAAATGGGGCTATGTTTTCCATAGCTGTACATGGTTGATTGAAGGGAAACGTTATGATGTGATAACTAGGCTGATATGTTAGCTTCAGGAAAAGTGTATGGCTAACTAAAAGAACTCAGGATCCAAGAATTTAACGTATAGCCAGGTACACCTTTGTTGTAGCTACAGTATTGATTTTGATTGTTATACACTTGTTAAGAATTTCTTAGCTGGGTTAGGTAACTGTTCCTATAATACAAGCCTTAGAGAAGGAAGTAACAACCATGTGTGTATGTAGCATTGTGTAAAGTAAAAGGGTTAGCTGTGTATGTTGTAGGAAAGGGTAGCTATCGTAGTTGTGGGTGATTGAGTTGACCCTACAGACAAATGCATGGCAGCCAATATCTTTGATTTGAAATACATGTGCTTGGGCCCTCTTCACTGCACTTTCCTGTTTTTCAATGCTCGGCTATGTCTTGTTCCTTGTACTTATATATTTACCACCCATGTTCTTGTTTTGGTAAGCAAAACATAATTTCTAAGGTTTGCAACCTATGACTAAGTGCAAAAATGAGGTACTGTTACAACACTTATAAATGTAATATTTCTCTTATATGAAGTAAATTCCCGTTTCCCGTATTTATTTACATTAAATTCCTTAAGTGATGATTTATTTTAATTTACACAAATTTTAAAACCATTATAAAAATATAAAACAAAATGCTAAATATTACATTTTTATTAATACACTTACATACACATATGTTAAGGAAAATAATATAGATTATACATAAAAAGATTATTAAATTCTCTCCAGTAATTATATTAAATTTTATTATGTAAATTAGTTGTCAAAATGTGACGACCCCAAATCCCGTTCTGATGGAGACAAGGGTTATCTTTGGAATATAACACAAAAACAGATAATAGCAGAACAGAATAATTTAAATACACCAGATAATGAACAATAGAATATACTGGATAAAAGTAATCATCAGAGTTACACAGTATACATGATCATACTTAGTACTAATACAGCTCAACTATACATAAATGTCTACAGCGGAAAAACAAACATAATGTACAATAGGAGCTGAACAGCATAAAAAGAGATAAATGATAGAATCCATCTTCAGCTCCAGCTATCCAGAAAGAACCAGCTAAACCTGAATACAAGGCTGCCCATGTAGAAAAAGGGGCACCCGAGTTAGAAAGTGAAACAAACTACGAGTCAGTCATGGGACTGGTATGAGAAATCTATTCAACACATTTAATATATGGCTAACCACAGGACCACACCACTTTCGTGGAACGGGTTTACTCCATCGGATTGCCAGTGCTTTAAAACAAATCTTTCTTTTAAACAACGCAATGCATTTTATAAAAATGAAGCCATTATAAGACTCAGTTCCCATCACACAATGACACGCAAACCGGAGGATAGAGTTTTACCTTATAATGGCCAAAATATGATTGATACGAATAAAGCAAAAGCATTTGATATTATTACTAGTGTTTATATGATTCAAAAACAATTTGAATCATAACTATCAATCATAGGCAGCATGGGTACCATATATCATGTCGCCATATATATACAATCAAAACCGCATGATGTCGTATTTGGAAATTGGATTTCTGTCATGAACCAAGGCAAAATATAGTCCTTACCGAATTCGAGACAATCTAGCCTACCATGTCTCAGGAACAGCCGCAACTGCCCCCTGGATCGTCAGGGCCGGTCCACCGATGTGGATTATTATGCCTGAACAATATGTCTCCCCGCCCTATGTGGCGCAAATGAGCCAACGAATGGCTCCATCGGTCCCGGATCGACCGATATATCTGAGGCGCCTCGCAACAGCAACAACCACACATGTGAAAAGTATATAAATGTCAGGGCTGGCAGGTCACTGACACCACCCTAGCTAGAAAGAAACGCCTGCCCTCCCTGAGGTCCTTCTCCCGTTTCTGGTTCATACCGGGGTTTGAGGCTCGCGAATTCTCATTATACACAAAGCTACGCCACACAGGAGGTGCTTTGATCATCACCACAAGACTTTGCTTTTCAACAGAAGCCCTGATCATTCGCCACTTAGGCATGCCACACTAGCAATTCATGCCATGCGACTGATGTCCATCGATACACAACCTCTTAGCTCGTGCGTCTCAGAGAAGGGCGTTAAGCAAAAGAATAAATTATCCGCCGCCAAACAGATGTATATTTAACAAAGATAAATCAACACAGAATAAGATCCAATGTCAGACACACAGTCCATTTACAAGTCCGTTCTGGGTCTGAACGAAACCGGAGGCACTAAATACCTCGCAAACCCATCGATCACCACGTACGTCTGGACGATCACCACTCTTTATCCATATTTCGGGATGCCTCCCAATCAGGACCTCGGTTACCACCCAAACGAGGTGAAGATCTCCGGTCTTCGACCACCGTCTTCATCTTCGACTTTCAATCGCCGATCAATTATTTGAAATGAGAATTAACTCGGCCTTTTCAAATAATTCACGTATATTTAGAATTTCAAATCAATTTATTTCAATGGTTAAATCATTCGAAAACACCAATTTTGTTCTTTAATGTAATTTTCACACCAAACACACTCAACCATCAAACACCACATAAATCGAGCAAATTCAGTTTATTTCCATTCCATATCGTTTATGATATTTTATAACGATTTATCGCTATTTTTTTTATATTAAAATAGCCAATTTATTCAAAACGACGCTTCGGGTCATAACGCGGCCGTGGCGCTGTTTTTCTTCAGATTTGATTTACACATATCTGAAAATCTAACCGTTGGATCTTTATACATCATTAGAAAGATCTTTTCAAAACGAATCCAACGGTTCCAGTTTCGGGAAATTTCGACGGTCGGATCTCCCGGTACAATCGTTTAATGTTTCAATTTCAAAATACGAACTGCAGCGTCGTTATTCGATTAATTATAATTATATATATATATATAATCGTTTCTGGCGCTGTTTTTCTTCAGATTTGAATTAAACATTCCAGACAATCCAACCGTTGGATTTTTACAAAGTTGGTGCCGTTGGAAAGATATTTCCAAGGCGAACCCAACGGTTGTGGTTTCGGGAAAATCCAATGGTCGGATTTCCCGCACTAGTTGTTTGAAATCAAGGTTTCAAAACATGAACTGCACGGCCACGCTTCGTTTTAATTTTATTTATATTTATATATTTATATAAATATAGTTCATTCAACAATTTCAATATCGCTTTCACTTCAAATATTTCACTAACGCCTTTAAATTTTGGAAAATTTTGCCATAACCTCCTTTGTACGGGAGGGGCTGGGAAAATTCCCAAATAGCCACACGGGCGTCTCATGTCAAAAAGAAAAAGCCAAGCGGCTAGCCAACAGGCTCATAAAATCATCACCCAAAGAAAATAGTAAATGTGTACCTATTTGTCGAGCACAAAATTTTATTCCTCTTCTCTAGCCCCTTTGCTATAACCTGTTCAATAAATATGCATGTACATATATACATTTCTTATCACTTATCATTTTCCATTCAACTTCATATTTGATTCCATTTGGTTTAAAAACACCATTCATTCTAATGTTGCATGCATAGGCAAAAATCATATCATTAGCTAATTAATGAATATTTCGACTCATGCATATTTATTTGAACGAGTTGCTATTTTTAACACTTCACATTTCAACAATTCATGTATATAATAAAAATGTGATTTTTATTATAAAACAATTCATTTCAAAACACTATTATTTTATATAGTTTATATAGGTGATGAAAATTGGATTTTTATTATAAAATAATTTCTTTTAAAACGAGATTATTTTATACTTTTCATATTGATGTAAAAAAAATTGGATTTTTATTATAAAACAATTTCTTTCAAAATATGAATACCATTCAACACATGAATTTCAATTCAACGAATGAATATCGATTCAACACATGAAGGTTTTCTATTCAACGAATAAATATAGTTTCAGCAAATAAAAATAATTCAAACACATGAATATTATTCAAAATTTCGGCAGCATAACGGCAGGGTAGTTAAAACCGGGACCGTCCCTAGTACGGCTCCTCGCTCTACCTTAAAACCTCGCGGTTTTTGACAATGGGGATCATGCATCTAGTTCGCACGCAGGCGGCATGTATATATTTATTTCATTTCCACAAACTAATCCTATGTGGTTTCAACCAAATATTTCTCAACCACAAACGAGTATTTTTCAACCACTATCAATCAATATCAACCACAAACAATCCCAAACAACCACTCGCTATCAATCAATTTTCACACCAATCACAACCAATAAATATCGTCCATGGTTTGTGGACGAGGGGCATATATATATATATATATATATATATATATATATATATATATATACAGCAATTGACTTCTATTTCAACACATATATAATTTTTCCAACGCATATACAACTTATACATCGTACGTACAACTTATACAACGCTTATACAAGAGGTGTACAACGCTTATATAACTCATACATCGACGGTATAATTTATACATCGTCGTTTTCCATATCGTTTATAAATTAGAAATCTCACATTGGGTTCAACTCCACCAAAAATAGCAGAAGGCTCAGAAAAATATGCGGTCTCTTCTAAAATGTAGAAGACGTCCTCACGGTCACGATGTTTCCTGTTTCATCAAATTTCGTTAACGAACGAAAAAGATACGATTTTTATTCGATAACATGAATTTGCGACACTTTTAAAAGTTGAAAACAGTTTATAAAATATAAACCGCACCTCAGTTCATTGATTCGAAACTAGGTTTCCATTTTGCGATCGAACGATGTAGTATGAGGCCGATCCACTAGCGCTACGCTGTTGAGCCTCGAAATCCGCGTCCAGGGGTGGTGGTGGGGTCCGGTCCGATGCCACGGCGGAGGAGATAATCGACACGAGGCGGGCGGACTTCGTGGAGCTCGTGCTCGACGATGGAGCAACGATGAAGGACGAGGTCGGTCTTGGTTTGAAGAGGGGAGGGAGGCGGTTCGATTCTGGGTGGTGGCACGGGTCAACGATGAACGGAGGCGCCGGATTTGAGGAGAGAAGGTGGGAAGGGGGTTCAGCCGTTAATCAGTTCAGCGGGGAGAGAGAATGCTGAGTTGGCCCAATAGATTTTTTTTATATATATTTTAAAATCTCTAAAATACCCCTTACACAGACGAACACCAATTCAAACCCAACGACTGTCGTCCCTAGCGTTTTACCCCCATTCCGAACATAATGGGATATGTTTCGTAAGCCTATTCGACTGTTTCAGTCAGTTTTCCTTCAAATTAAAATATAAAACATTCAATATTTGATTTGAACGTACATTTCAATTTGCCAGGGCCACAAACTGATTCGAAAAATTGCAGAAAAATAAATCTAGCTATGGTTTGACGATACGGTCCCAACAAAACTAGTTTCGTCAAATTCTGAGACCATTTGCAAAAAGGCCCATTTCTGGTCGATCCAATTTTACTATAATTGACCAAAACACATTTTCCTTTGCCACGCTCACATATTAGCTTCAAAAATTATGAAATTTGAAACCTAGCAATAACTTCACATCCCGGATCCAAAAAAAGTGGTTTCGTCGAATTCCGAGGTAGTATGCAAAATGGCCAATTTCACGGGCTGTATAAATTCCATAGCGACCTTTGTGAAAATTCATTTGGCCATAACTTTTGCTTTCCGTTATGAAAATTCGATTTTTCAGATTCGTTAGAAAGGTATTCACTAACAGATTTAAATATTTTTGGTTTCACTAAAATCCGTTTTGTTTTGCACCCGGTACAGTCCGATAAAGTTTGAATTCAATTTTTGAAACTGCAGCGCCATTTCAGGCCTTGTTTATAATTAAAATTAATTATATTCGTTTTCAATTGTCGGTTCAACTCACTTTTCATCTCTATTATTTAAAATATTTATTTTAAATATTTAAAATCCATTATTTTAGCCAATTTAAAAATTTTAAATTGGTTCAGATTTTCTGGGTCATTACACAAAATAATCCAAAATCTGCTCTATTACAAACTTAGTCAAAAACTCAAGACATTACAATCTATCCCCCTCTCTTAAAAGAATTTCGTCCCGGAAATTAAAGAGTAATGAAGGGATTATAGTTATATTCAAAGTCACAGACTTCTATACATAAGTCATACAACACCAATTATAGCAGACAAGACATCCGAAACAAACAACAATTACAACATCCAATACAAACTCATTCACTTTTATTTAAGTAGATATTTTGGAAAAATAATTTCAAAACTCATTTACTTCATTAATTTGAATCCAACCTGTTCGAACATATTTATCTGCTTTAAATTCCATTCAATTTAACTTACCCTAGTTAAAATTTCAAATTCTAGAGTTTAGATCTTAGGTTTTTATTCTAAACCGGTTTGAAATCACCTATCTCAATTTCATTGTAAATTCAAAACCCTTTTGAATTTTTCCCCAAAATATTTTATTTTACTCAAACAATTCTCCAATATATTTTATTTGTATATTTTATTCTTTATACAAATTTAATTTGGTTCACTATAAAACTTTCATTGTTTATAATCCTATTTGATTATAACAACAATCGACACATCCATATAAAATAATAATTTCAAAAAAATATCCGTTTTATATAAAAATATAATTTTGGGCAAAATTATTTCATCTACCTAGCTTTTAAAACAATAGAGTGTCGAATTATTTTGGTCAAGAGTTTATAAATACTTTTTGATATAGTGTGCACCCTGCATCGACCAGAATTTTTATACCACTCGACAAACTAATCGACGCAATATAAAATAGTTTTTATATCAATTAACAAATACGCGCTCATATATGTATAGTCAAACTCAATCTAAGGCGTTACTAACCCCATCTCTATCGAGTTACGTAACAGAGCCAAGGTTACAACTAAACCTTAGGCTCTGATATCAAATGCGATGACCCAAATTTCGGGGTCTTTTGAGCTGACTGAATACAACCAAAGTCCAACCCAAAGAAAAAAAACTCAGGTGTCGAAGAAAGAAATTAGAGGATGAGAAGAGATAAGATAGATTAGAATAGAAAAAAAAGAAGATCACGACAACAGAATCAGAGTAAACACGAATCTCACAGTGGAATGAATAAAATATAATAGATATATACTCACTTTTGAAATATAAACTGGATTTGAACTTACATACATCACCAGAGTACAACACAAACACCACACAGCAGAAATAAACTTTATATATCTAACATTGAAGCCTTCTGCTCCAAGATCCTCCAAAAAATCTGTAAAATCCTGAACTACTTGACTGCCCGTACAAATTTGGACACCCAAGATTTTATGGAAAACATAGAAAAATAAACTCTGGGTTAGTCATGGGACTGGTGTGAGTAAACGATTTTAAAACGGATTGATTTTAACTTTCAAAAACCTTTTGAAAGAAAAGATAATCGCAAGACCGATCCATACATAAATACGAATAGTTTTTATCTTACGATAACCCAAAGCATTCTTTGAAAAACAGTATTCGTCTGATATTATGGTAGTGTCTAAATACAAATAAAAGCAATCTAGCGAAACGCTTGCATCTCACTCTCCACATATATAGTATTCAAACAAAACCATGGGTGCTTATTGGAGATTGGATTCCAACTATGACAAGGTATGGAACCACCTTCCGTTAGTGTATCTCTAGAGGGAAATACACTAGATTCAATAAGAATGTTTTGCAACCCGGCCCACACATGACCGACCACTCATTTCTCTTAAGTGTATCAAATATATTGTCACCAACGGTTGGGCCCACATAACCATTATCTGAAGATACTGAAGCGAAAGAAGAAACAAATATGAATATTCTTTAGATAGGTGACAATACACCCTAATGGGAGCTACCCACATAGCCATGCTGCCTGCCCAATTTTTGTCATTTTCCGGTTGTGAGGCTTGAGGTCATAATTTACCGTTTGTAATAACACATCTTTATTTACTATTAATGTCACATCGTCAAACCCATCAAATCACTAGTTGATTCCCCCAAAACCATGGGTAAAAAGCTAAGAGAAACGAATTCCTCTGCCACCAAACATAGTTTATAAGTGGTCAACTTACGCAAGCTGTTAGGTATACTTTGTCAGACATTCGTTCATACAAGTTGTCCTGGGTGTGGATAATCCGAAGGCACTACCCTGTAAATAGAACAACCGTTGCAAATACTCCAACTTCAATAATCTCTCACCTGAAACGTATAAATCGAATCAAAGTGGAATTAAATTCCGGGCACTTCGAAACGACAACGTTAAAGGTCAACATTTGATAGTCGGCAATTTAACTATCAAATATATAATAAAATGAATAGATTTATTTCCATTGGATCTGCTAAGCCTTATTCAATTATTTAAATACAAATGTCAACTTATTTATAATTATCTAAAAACATCAGTTTCACTTTTAACTTTGGAAATTCTTATTATAAAGTGAAAATTAGGCACACATCCCTAAATTGAAACTTAATTAAGGCCACAACCTCCCCAAAGTTTCGTTACATATCCGGTCCCTAGAATTGAGCTTCCACCCATAATTTTTTATCCCAACCGCTTCCTGCCTTCCCCTTCGCATTTTCCCAATTTTGATCCCAAAAAATGCACTATGACATAAAAAAATTCAAAAAATAGAAAATATTATCAGAAGCATTTGCCAAAAAAAAAAGTTGCATACTTTTATGCAACAATGTCTGAAAAGTAGCATACATGCATGCATATATTCATATAGTGTATTTATGTTGAAAATCTGGACCAATATATGCATACATGTATGCAACTTTTACCAAATAACTTCATACATGTATGCATATAAAGTTGAACTGAGATGTGTTACGAATAGTTGCGTACATGAATGCAACTATTTTGTATATATGCATGCATGTGTGCAACAAATTAAAATGGGGAGGCAGCTTCTGAATATGCACATGAATGTATTCATGTATTATGTAACAGCGCATAAATGTGTGCAACGATGTCTGAAAACGGCGAATGCTTGAAAAAACAGGCCAAATTTGAATATATGCATAAAAGGATGCATGTAATGTAGTTTAGCTGCATACATGTACGCATTTATACTGCAGTTTGGGTGTGACACTGAAATATAAGCATGAATGTATGCAACTAATTACGAATGCATGCATCTTTTGATGCAAAAACCTACTATTTCGCTGGTTTTGTGTTATTTTTGGTTTTGATTTTTTTTTTGATTGATTTTCCACCTAATTTTTTTGGCGTGAATGTATTTTACTTAATAATGAATTTTCCTGATTTTTTTATATATATTTTTATAAATTTTATATGTTTTTTAAAAATAGGGACCCAATTTACAATAAGTTAGGAATGGATACGAGCCTAATTTTGAAACTTAATAGGGACCTGTGACAAACGGACCCAATTATAAATCTTACGTGACAATCTCACTCTTGAATATAGGTATCATAGCTGAAAGCGATATTCAACTCTAACAATTATTTCTGAATACAAACTAATACTATCTACCGGATATTAGTGAAATCGTTCAAGTTGGGGTATTTTAATTACCTCTTAGACCTTCATTCGAAATCATTCTTATCGTTAAGATTCGTAAAAGTTCGATATCCAAAATATTATACAAACTAGAATTTGTAAATCCAATTGATTTTCAAATCTTAAGCCATTTCAAAACAACTTTGTTGTTTGAACATATTTATCAAGTCAACTTGATTAACTTAAATGTTTAAAACCAAGGAATTTAAATCAGATGAATCGACTTAATTCCCTTTTCTTTTGATAATTAACTTATTTTAAAATTTACTTAGTTAAAGGATTAATCAAGTTAAAACTTCACTTTATCAAATTTTAACTTCTTTATTTAACTACATAGTTAGCTTAAAAACTGTTAATTGAAACATTACTGCGTTTTAGCAATTACTTGTTAAGAACTATTTCCATAAGCAATTGAAAACCAAATATTTATCATACTAGATTTCTATTCAAATGGTTGATGTAGATCAATCTAAAACAATCTGATTAATAGGTTACAATAAATCTTTTATTTTTAAATCAGTAAAATAATTAATTAAAAACACCTTTAATTGCTTCTTAAAACGATTATTCAAACTGTTGACAACTTGGGTTAATTTCTGATTTACTTTACAGAAATTTATAGCTTAGCGGTTCCAACGACGTATAATGGTTCCTTTAATACCTGACATCTAAGTCGTTAACCAATTTACACAAACAATCAATGTAATCAATATTATCAATTGATAAATCAACATATATTTACTGGTAAAAATATGTCAAACTAGTATAATAGCAGAACGGTGTTAATTTTTGCTAATAGGGCATCCAAACAATTCAGTCAGTACATTTCATAGTGGAATGGTGTCTGTTTCCACGAATGTATGTCTATACATAATATATAATTACACTCAACGTAATTAAACAAAACTTAAATAATTAAATAAATAATTGAACAACAATTCAGTATTTATTACAGATCAATTCATAATAGTTTATGTGTTAATTTGACAAATAAATCTATGTTCGATTAACTTTTAGATGATATTTAGTACTATAACTATTTTGATTTTCTTAATAAATTAATTCTTTTTAACTCAAATTGTTTAAAACTAATAAACTTCGTCAAGTTACTTACATACACCATCATTTGGCTCAGTATACGGCCCAAGACCATTCGAACCTATCCTTATCTCATATATATATCAACATATATATTAATTATATAACTATATTTATTTTTCATCTTTTATTTGAAATTTAGCTTAAACATTTTTTTCTTTCCTTTTATTACCCAAATGGGCCTAGCACAATCACAACAGCCTATTAAAATATACGCACAATATTTGATCCCCGCAAAACAGCTTAGCTTTAGGTGAGTAGACGAAGACCAAAACCAATGTATACGTAGTCAATTCGATCCCCTTCCTATTCTTCTTTTTGCTATTTTCTTACTTCTCGTTTTTTTAATGGGTCTAACCCCAAAAGTCCAGAACTATCACTGTAAATACAAAAAGACCCCATACGCACCCATCATTTCTTACAAACAAGCAACTAACGAGCTCCATCCTTCTGTCCTTTCTTCGTCCTTATCTTCTACTTTGTTTCCTTCTCACACTTTATTTCCTCCCTTTACTTATCTGTTGTTTTATATATTAAATTTATATATATGTGTATTTTTTTTAATAAGATTGGGCCAAGCCCGACGCCTAGTAAAACCCACATGTCTCTAGATGATGCCACACACCAAAAAGGAGTTCACGCATCAGACCAGTATTCACAAACATGCCACCTGTAACGTCCCATAATTTTCAGTATATTTAAATTTCAATTTAAATTAAATAATTGGAATATATTTAGGGAAAATCAAATTTTGTTAATTCTAATGTTGACGATTGGTTGAATTGAGTACAAATAGATTTTTAATTTAGTTTGTACTTTGGATGGTTGAAATTTGAAAATTTAATATTTTAACGACTAATTAGACTTAAGTTGTTTAAGATAAAAAGGGAAATTAAAGTACCTGAAAACCCATTTATAAAGTCTATTAAAATTTAAATTTGTATGACTTAGGATAAGTGAAATTTCATTTGGTTATAGTGATACAGAATTGAAAATTCAAATATAGTATCTACAATTCAACTGAAGTTAAATTGTTTAATGTATAATTGAAATACAAATTTAAATTGATAAATAATAAAATTTGGGAACTTAAAATATGTGAAATTTGATTTATAAATTTATTTAAGTTATAATTTGATTTAAATGGAATTTAATGAAAATTCAAATTGAATTAAAACAGTTAAATGAATATTTGAATATTTTATTAATTAATCAACAGTGAAATTTAACTGTTTTGGCGACGGTCTCAGAATTCGACAAAACTGGCGCCATCAGAACCGGAATGGTGAATTATTATAGAATTTCAATTGGCGTTACAATCCGACTTACCGTTTGTTCGTACGAGAGAAAATGTGAAAGAAATCAAAATGAATGGATAATTGGGTGTTTTAACATTTGGGCCTTCTATAAATTATATAAAAATCCCTTCCTTCATTTCATCCGCTCATTTCTATGATACGTACACTTTTCTCCATTAAGTTTTCATTTCCATGGCAGAAAAAAAATCTAAAACCCTAGATCAAAATAAAAACAACTTCAAAAATAAAATTGCTCCAAACCCTATCAAATTATATATCAAATTGAAGCTCTTGATGAGTAGAAGCCGCTGGTACCATTTGTTTCGACATGCAGTGGACGGATTCGCCAGAAATCGCGGTCAAAGTCTCTGTTTTCGTAACCCTAAATCACAAAATTGGGGTTTTTCGATTTGAGCAGTAATTGGGAAATCAGAAATATGGGTTTGGTTCGGAGCATCGCCTGGAGTTTATCGGGACTGGTCTCATCAGTTATTGTCAAGTAAATCACCGAGAATTCATGATTTAGGGTTTCGGAACCCGAGTTTTGGGGCTGTCGCGCGAGCCGTTGGCTCGACCGGAGGTCATGAGGTGGGCATGGTCAGACGCGCAGATCGAAGAGTTTCCAATTGCCGGTGGTCTCATGTCCTCTAGTGGTCCATGGAGAGAGAAATCAATGGTCAAAGTTCTGGCTCAATTGGGTTCTTTGCGTGTCGGTTTCTGTTCACGGTGAGGAGCGGGAAGTTTAAAGGAGATGATGACGTGGCGGTTTATGATTTGGTGAGGAATTCAATTATTAATTTATATATATTTAAAATGTCAAACAACAAAACACTGATAACTCTCTCGTTTTAACTCGGATTTGGACGCGGTTTGTTGCGTTGGGATCGTGGCGGAATTGCGGACGTTTTGGCACTAACCGTGTTGCATTTGGTGACTATCAAATTTTGGCCCTTAGTTGGACGTTCGATCAACTATGGATGCAAAGGTGAGTGATTCTTCGCTCACGAAATACTGAATTATTCCCATATTTATTGAATTAAATTATGAAGTAAGTTTGGTTGCATGGTTGTGTTGGATTGTTGATGTGTGGTTTAAATTTAACATGCAAGTGTGTTAACATGCAATCTAAGTAAATGATTTGGTATTTAATTTAATTTAAATCTCTAGTTGAATTCGAACCCATGTTAAATCCTGAAACAGTTTAATGCTGATCAGTTGAATGAAATTGTTGTGATGGATGTTGGTTGAAATTTATTACTGAATTTATAGTGACATTTTAATGCTCCTTATTTCAGTACCTTGCAATGCATGTTGATTTATGACGATAAATCCCATTTACCCTTGATGTTACGGGCATCTAATGAACCGGGATTTATCGATGAAATAAATTTAAGAACACGGAGTGAAATGATAAATCTCTATGACCCAGATTTGGATTGAAATGATAGATCCATCACTGAAATGTCGAGAAATTAAATTTAAAATCACTTGGCCATTGGATAGATATTTATATACAGACATCGGTTGGTTAAATGATTTTAAATATTAAAATATTATTGGTCGGGAATTTCATTTTTAAGGGAGGTGCCGATACTCGATTAATTCATTCCTTAAGATTATCAATTGGGATGTTATTTAAAATGGGGTAAGGAATTTATCCCAAAACAAGTGGAAACTTTTAAATTTAGATTTGAACATGATTTGAAAATTTTCAAATTTAAGGGTATGGATTTAAAGGTAATAAATTCTTATGGAATTTAGATTCTGGGAAATGGAAATCGAGGGCATTATGAGTTGTTTTAACTTAGTTTTAAATAGGGGCTGAATCCTTTATATTGAACGGTTGTTTGAACAATGTTTGAAAATGAGAAACGGAAACTGAATGAACTCCATTGGAAACTGGGATATAGATTCATGTATTGGAAATTCGGAAGGAAGAAAAATTTTGGTTTAAAATTATCTATATATATTTATACCTGGCTTGATTCCAAATTTAACTATTTCTTCCTTTAAAATTTTAGTTATTCAAACTTCTAACCTATAAATTATTTTATTTTAAATAAGGTTTCCTTTATATTTAGTATTCAAACTATCTAGTAAACTTTAATTTATGTTTGTACATAATATTTTAATTAACTTATTTAATTTTAATTATTATATTCTATATATATTTATTTTATCTAAAGTTCTTTTCTTATAAGCATTTATTTTCAAAAGTATTTTTTTGAATTGTAAATTTCTTCCGAATGGAAATGTTGGGTTTAAACCATTGGTTCAAATGGAGTTGTGACAAGTTATATTCTATTTGAATAGGAATTGTTTTGAATCGGTTTTGATATGGAAAGGTAGATTTTATTCTACTTGAAAATAAATGGGATTTCCAAAGATTGAAATGAATAGATATGGGAAAATATATATATTCTATTGAATATGAAGGGACTTCGAATGTAAATCAATTTGAAATAACTGAAATCTTTTTAGACGAAGTACATTGTATGTGAATATAGACCGATTCGAAATATTATACGAGTATAATATAATGACATGGAAATATATTCCAGTTTGGAATAAAAATTGATTTGGGAATGATTTGGGATATTTTGATATGAAAGTATATTCTATTTTGAATATAAAATGGGTTCGAAACAAAATATGATATTTGATATGAAAGCGAACCTTTGAAATGTAAAAGAACCAACCGATGTGGAAAATGTAAGTGTTGGTTGTTAAAGAGACCGGAGTCGACATAAGGCATACTCTTTGTCAGTGTCGATACCGCTTTGACAACTGTGAACGTTTTGACGTATCCAGAATGAGAGATGATCACTTGGAGGTGATTATTGAATCGAAGGAGATGAACGATGACAAAATAGCCCTGACCTTCGGGTCAGAATTGAAATGACTAAAACAGGAGCTATACCGTGACTAATTGAGGTAGCACCTTTGATCGGACGCACTCCTTCGAAAATATTTCTATGACTATGATTGATGATGATGATTTGGGCCCATTTATGACTTTGGGAGTGTGTTCCGAGGTGGGCGGTAGTGGCTGCTATGCGTTACCACTGGTCCGGGAGTGCAATTGGTAGAATCCTACCCTGGGCATTGCCTCGAGTGCCTTGTCATATATATCCATATCGATCCCCATACGATTTTGATTTAGCATTGCCTACTATGGAGTGCCCTCTGATAACACCAGTACGGTGAAATTTACGGTACTGTATAGACTGTTGATGCCTATAAACGGCGTAAGGGTAATATGGTAATCCCGCTTACGCTATTTTCAGTATTTATACTTTACTGAATAGACATTATAATAATAGTGTATTATTATATAGATATTAGTTTAACGGATCCTCAAGAGATGGAAAAATGCCGTAACATCTCTTGAGTTACTGCACCCATGACACTGATGTTATTTCGTATTTTGACTTGACTAATATGAGATGATTTAGTGCTGATCCGAGTGTTTGTTGTGTTTTCTTTTCATGCAATACGCTCGGGTCAGCAGAAGTCTGCAGTTAACGAAGTTCCCTTGCCTTGGAGATCGAAGACGAAGATTTGGTATATATGGATATTAATTAAGTATGTATATCCGCTGCATTTATTTCCGCTGCTTATTATGTACAGCTGTATGTATATGTAACTCTGATAATCATTGAATGCTATAACCGATGTATCATTTCAACTGCTTTTAAACTGCTATTTGTTTATTATATGTTGTCCTTCCGCTGTGGGGTTCTGTGATGGGTTTTTCTCTTTTTTTTTTCCAATAACTACCTGCATTTGCGATTTGTTTGGGTCGACATGGGTGGTTTATTGTCGATTTGAATGGTCAAAAATTTGGGTCGTTACAGTTGGTATCAGAGCGATGGTTGTCGACAACCTTGGCTCTGTTTGGGAATAAACTCATTAGAGATGGGGTTAGAAACGCCCTAGAATGAGTTTGAGAGTATATACGAGAGAGCGTACTTGTATTTTGATATAAAATGATTTTTATACTGGGTTGGTAATTCTGTTGAAAATTTATAGATTCTGGTTGATTTATGGGACGCCATGGAATCGATAGGAATTTCTAAATGATCGAACAGAATGTATTGACATAATATGGTTTTCAATTATATTTTATATATCTCAATATATGGTTGTTTTGTTTAAGTGTATAAGATTTGGTCCTTAACAGGTAATAATATTTAGTTATTACCTATTATGGTTGATCAAATAATAAATTAAATAATAAAATTTAATGGTTATATAAAGTACTTGAAAATGGAATCTCTTAAGTATAATTGGTTACATAATATATTTGCGACTAAAATGAAATTGAACTGGATAACTTGATCCTGGGGGTCTTTGGAAATAGTTTTGCCAAAGTTTCAATAATATCATATTATAGGTATAATCGAAAGGAAATGGTTTTAAAGATTTTTCAAGGTGGGTATAATCCCTTATTGGACCTTAGAAACGATGTCGGTAATGAGTGCACGCATTATCGATGTTTACTCTGAAGAGTTTAAGTGGGGGAGATCACTCGATGGTTATTATAACTTGTTTGACAAAGGATTTTGAATTTAATTCCATATGATATAATTTTTTTTAAAAGGTATTAGGATATGTTATTTAAGGTTGAAATTTAAATTTAACATTATTTGAAAAAATTCTATGTTTTTGTAAATTAAAGATTTGGGTTCAAAATTTTATGGCATGTTTTTCTATAAAATAGTATAAGTACTTAAATTATTTTAAATTTTAGCTTATGAATAGGATGAAGTGTTTAAGTTCATCCTAACTAACTACATCGATTCAAGATTAATTTCTCGATTCATTGGAGTTTTAGACTTTGAAATTTTGGAATGGACTTAAGAACTAAGGGGTCGTCACGGAATTCTTAACTATGGATGATAATAAGGGAAACCAATCCCAACTTTGGTCGATAAGGATGTTAGAAGAAATTAAAACTTACCACGAAATAAATTCAATTAAAACCAACTGAATCAATTGAAATTTGGTTGTGTAATAAGAACGAGAACACATGTCTTGGCTAATTCATAAGTCACTAAGTTAGTCGAGAAGGAATTTAAAGGAATTTGTGTTATTAATGAAATGTGAATGGTCGATAACTAAACGAAGAATGTAAAAGATGGATTAGGGTACAGGTGAATGCAGGCGTAAACCCTGGATGAATTAAACCTCTTTTAGTCAATATATCGAAAGTAAATCTGAATATAAACTGTCTTTAACCCAATTCATGACCTGAAAGTCGAATAAGTAGATTGAGCAAATGGAATAAACTTTAAGTGAGGTTGAAATTAGAATAAGAGAAAAGGAAAAGGGTTGAATGAATAATGATTTCACATTAATGAAACGAACGAGCAATTGAAGGTAGCGAAAGAATGAGAGAGTAATTTGAGATAAATGAAAGAAATAAGAATAATTGAAACCAAATTCAATGAAAAACTTCGTATATGAGTGTCGAAGTATTAACCATTTTAAATGGGATTGGTAAATGAAATATGAGTTAAGGCTAAACTTAGGTGAGTCACGTAAATTGATTCGATAGGAGTTACTTAAAAGACTTTATAAAGATGAGATGGAAATTAAGTACTTAGAAAAAATTTATCATGAGATTCGGCAACTTGACTCATGTTCATGAATATATGACTTAATATCATCAAGTTGATAGATAAGCTAGAACAAATTTCGAGTTTTCAGTTAGAATTTAATGCTCGGAATAAACGAGAAGCGAATAGAAAGAATATCGAAATAAAGTAAGAAATTGAATATGGATCAAATTCTTGAATAATGAAGCGATAACAAAGTTAAATGTTAAGGATTCACAAAAGTATTGAAATCGAAAATGTTGAAATTTCGAATAGAAATAATCCAATGTTTATGTAAATCTGGAATAGTCGATAAGCTGAAGCTAAAGTGACCATAACTTTTGATGGGATGATCGGAATGTGACGATTCAGGACTTTCCGGAAACCTTAGAAACCGAGCTAAAACTTTCGTTTATAAAGCCATATCGAATTCCTTTGTTTACTAAGCTGAAATGCAAGAACTAGTCGAAGTGGTATGCGCAGAAAATAAAAATCTGAAGTGTATGCCCATATTGTTTTGACCATAACTTCCTAACCGAGCGTCGGATTTTGGATGTGCGAGTACAATTCGGAAAGACCAGAATGTAAACTACAACTTTCTCTTAATATGCCTAGTCAAATTCTGATGTTTAGGGGGGTTAAAAAGTGGATAGAACATTTCAGACCTGCATTTTCAGGGTACGGGCTGAAGCATTCGGTTTTATTAAAACAGTCGTAACTTTTGAACGAATTGTCGGAATTCGATGAATCCGGACAATTCGGAAAGCTTAAAATAATTGCTACAACTTTTACCTAGTGGTTTCTAGTCAAATTCCAACATTTAATGGGTGGTAAACTTCATTTTGTTTGCTGGCCTGACATAGATATATTTGTTTTGGGGTTAAAATGATTAATGTATGTTGGGTAAGTTGCATATGTTGTTATATATTGTATATATGCTTGAATATCATGTGTATGCAAGTTGTAACAGGTGTAAGGAGTGTGCGCTACGCTTGGAGCTCGCTTGCGCAAAATGCTAAATGCAAAGGTAAATAAAAACCGCAAAATAAATGCTTAAAGAGGTACGTATTTGAGGTTGTATAAAGCTTCGTGGTTTGTTTTGTTTTCCCCTGGTTCAGGGATGCCTCATCGTTGATGAGATGTATATTTTGGATTGATATATGTATCGGGATTTTTCCCGGGGCCCTCCGTACAAAGGAGATGCTGCCGAAATTTTCCGTGATTTCGGAAGTTAGAAAATTTATGAGATATACAAATATAACTTACTTAATAAAGGCTATTTTTTTGTATGAATTTAAAATAGATATGTGCTTAACATCGTTCGTTCTCTTTTCGAGGACGAAAAGATTTTAAGTGGGGGAGAATGTAACGTCCCATAATTTTCAGTATATTTAAATTTCAATTTAAATTAAATAATTGGAATATATTTAGGGAAAATCAAATTTTGTTAATTCTAATGTTGACGATTGGTTGAATTGAGTACAAATAGATTTTTAATTTAGTTTGTACTTAGGATGGTTGGAATTTGAAAATTTAATATTTTAATGACTAATTAAACTTAAGTTGTTTAAGATAAAAAGGGAAATTAAAATACCTGAAAACCCATTTATAAAGTCTATTAAAATTCAAATTTTTATGACTTAGGATAAGTGAAATTTCATTTGGTTATAGTGATACAGAATTGAAAATTCGAATATAGTATCTACAATTCAACTGAAGTTAAATTGTTTAATGTATAATTGAAATACAAATTTAAATTGATAAATAATAAAATTTGGGAACTTAAAATATGTGAAATTTGATTTATAAATTTATTTAAGTTATAATTTGATTTAAATGGAATTTAATGAATATTCAAATTGAATTAAAACAGTTAAATGAATACTTGAATATTTTATTAATTAATCAACAGTGAAATTTAACTGTTTTGGCGACGGTCTCAGAATTCGACAAAACTGGCGCCATCAGAACCGGAATGGTGATTTATTATAGAATTTCAATTGGCGTTACAATCCGACTTACCGTTTGTTCGTACGAGACAAAATGTGAAAGAAATCAAAATGAATGGATAATTGGGTGTTTTAACATTTGGGCCTTCTATAAATTATATAAAAATCCCTTCCTTCATTTCATCAGCTCATTTCTATGATACGTACACTTTTCTCCATTAAGTTTTCATTTCCATGGCAGAAAAAAAATCTAAAACCCTAGATCAAAATAAAAACAACTTCAAAAATAAAATTTCTCCAAACCCTATCAAATTATATATCAAATTGAAGCTCTCGATGAGTAGAAGCCGCTGGTACCATTTTTTTCGACATGCAGTGGACGGATTCGCCAGAAATCGCGGTCAAAATCTCTGTTTTCGTAACCCTAAATCACAAAATTGGGGTTTTTCGATTTGAGCAGTAATTGGGAAATCGGAAATATGGGTTTGGTTCGGAGCGTCTCCTGGAGTTTATCGGGACTGGTCTCATCAGTTATTGTCAAGTAAATCACCGAGAATTCATGATTTAGGGTTTCGGAACCCGAGTTTTGGGGCTGTCGCGCGAGCCGTTGGCTCGACCGGAGGTCACGAGGTGGGCATGGTCAGACGCGCAGATCGAAGAGCTTCCAATTGCCGGTGGTCTCACGTCCTCTAGTGGTCCGTGGAGAGGGAAATCAATGGTCAAAGTTCTGGCTCAATTGGGTTCTTTGCGCGTCGGTTTCTGTTCACGGTGAGGAGCGGGAAGTTTAAAGGAGATGATGACGTGGCGGTTTATGATTTGGTGAGGAATTTAATTATTAATTTATATATATTT
Source organism: Allium sativum (assembly GCA_030737875.1). Lineage (NCBI taxonomy): Eukaryota > Viridiplantae > Streptophyta > Magnoliopsida > Asparagales > Amaryllidaceae > Allium > Allium sativum. The sequence continues at coordinate 126,542,934 of CM060911.1, forward strand.
GAAATGTCAAACAACAAAACACTGATAACTCTCTCGTTTTAACTCGGATTTGGACGCGGTTTGTTGCATTGGGATCGTGGAGGAATTGCGGACGTTTTGGCACTAACCGGGCTGCGTTTGGTGACTGTCAAATTTTGGCCCTTAGTTGGACGATCGATCAACTATGGATGCAAAGGTGAGTGATTCTTCGCTCACGAAATACTGAATTATTCCCATATTTATTGAATTAAATTATGAAGTAAGTTTGGTTGCATGGTTGTGTTGGATTGTTGATGTGTGGTTTAAATTTAACATGCAAGTGCAATCTAAGTAAATGATTTGGTATTTAATTTAATTTAAATCTCTAGTTGAATTCGAACCCGTGTTAAATCCTGAAACAGTTTAATGCTGATCAGTTGAATGAAATTGTTGTGATGGATGTTGGTTGAAATTTATTACTGAATTTATAGTGACATTTTAATGCTCCTTATTTCAGTACCTTGCAATGCATGTTGATTTATGATGATAAATCCCATTTACCCTTGATGTTACGGGCATCTAATGAACCGGGATTTATCGATGAAATAAATTTAAGAACACGGAGTGAAATGATAAATCTCTGTGACCCTGATTTGGATTGAAATGATAGATCCATCACTGAAATGTCGAGAAATTAAATTTAAAATCACTTGGCCATTGGATAGATAATTATATACAGACATCGGTTGGTTAAATGATTTTAAATATTAAAATATTATTGGTCGGGAATTTCATTTTTAAGGGAGGTGCCGATACTCGATTAATTCATTCCTTAAAATTATAAATTGGGATGTTATTTAAAATGGGGTAAGGAATTTATCCCAAAACAAGTGGAAACTTTTAAATTTAGATTTGAACATGATTTGAAAATTTTCAAATTTAAGGGTATGGATTTAAAGGTAATAAATTCTTATGGAATTTAGATTCTGGGAAATGGAAATCGAGGGCATTATGAGTTGTTTTCACTTAGTTTTAAATAGGGGCTGAATCCTTTATATTGAACGGTTGTTTGAACAATGTTTGAAAATGAGAAATGGAAACTGAATGAACTCCATTGGAAACTGGGATATAGATTCATGTATTGGAAATTCGGAAGGAAGAAAAATTTTGGTTTAAAATTATCTATATATATTTATACCTGGCTTGATTCCAAATTTAACTATTTCTTCCTTTAAAATTTTAGTTATTCAAACTTCTAACCTATAAATTATTTTATTTTAAATAAAGTTTCCTTTATATTTATTATTCAAACTATCTAATAAAGTTTCCTTTATATTTTAATTAACTTATTTAATTTTAATTATTATATTCTATATATATTTATTTTATCTAAAGTTCTTTTCTTATAAGCATTTATTTTCAAAAGTATTTTTTTGAATTGTAAATTTCTTCCGAATGGAAATGTTGGATTTAAACCATTGGTTCAAATGGAGTGGTGATAAGTTATATTCTATTTGAATAGGAATTGTTTTGAATCGGTTTTGATATGGAAAGGTAGATTTTATTCCACTTGAAAATAAATGGGATTTCCAAAGATTGAAATGAATAGATATGGGAAAATATATATATTCTATTGAATATGAAGGGACTTCGAATGTAAATCAATTTGAAATAACTGAAATCTTTTAAGATGAAGTACATTCTATGTGAATATAGACCGATTCGAAATATTATACGAGTATAATATAATGACATGGAAATATATTCCAGTTTGGAATAAAAATTGATTTGGGAATGATTTGGGATATTTTGATATGAAAGTATATTCTATTTTGAATATAAAATGGGTTCGAAACATAATATGATATTTGATATGAAAGCGAACCTTTGAAATGTAAAAGAACCAACCGATGTGGAAAATGTAAGCGTTGGTTGTTAAAGAGACCGGAGTCGACATAAGGCATAGTCTCTGTCAGTGTCGATACCACTTTGACAACTGTGAACGTTTTGACGTATCCAGAATGAGAGATGATCACTTGGAGGCGATTATTGAATAGAAGGAGATGAACGATGACAAAATAGCCCTGACCTTCGGGTCAGAATTGAAATGACTAAAACAGGAGCTATACCGTGACTAATTGAGGTAGCACCTTTGATCGGACGCACTCCTTCGAAAATATTTCTATGACTATGATTGATGATGATGATTTGGGCCCATTTATGACTTTGGGAGTGTGTTCCGAGGTGGGCGGTAGTGGCTGCTATGCGTTACCACCGGTTCGGGAGTGCAATTGGTAGAATCCTACCCTGGGCATTGCCTCGAGTGCCTTGTCATATATATCCATATCGATCCCCATACGATTTTGATTTAGCATTGCCTTCTATGGAGTGCCCTCTGATAACACCAGTACGGTGAAATTTACGGTACTGTATAGACTGTTGATGCCTATAAACGGCGTAAGGGTAATATGGTAATCCCGCTTATGCTATTTTTTCAGTATTTATACTTTACTGAATAGACATTATAATAATAGCGTATTATTATATAGATATTAGTTTAACGGATCCTCAAGAGATGGAAAAATCCCGTAACATCTCTTGAGTTACTGCACCCATGACACTGATGTTATTTCGTATTTTGATTTGACTAATATGAGATGATTTAGTGCTGATCCGAGTGTTTGTTGTGTTTTCTTTTTATGCAATACGCTCGGGTCAGCAGAAGTCTGCAGTTAACGAAGTTCCCTTGCCTTGGAGATCAAAGACAAAGATTTGGTATATATGGATATCAATTAAGTATGTATATCCGCTGCATTTATTTCCGCTGCTTATTATGTACAGCTGTATGTATATGTAACTCTGATAATCATTGAATGCTATAACCGATGTATCATTTCAACTTCTTTTAAACTGCTATTTGTTTATTATATGTTGTCCTTCCGCTGTGGGGTTCTGTGATTGGTTTTTCTCTTCTTCTTTTTTTTTCCAATAACTACCTGCATTTGCGATTTGTTTGGGTCGACATGGGTGGTTTATTGTTGATTTGAATGGTCAAAAATTTGGGTCGTTACACCACCCTTCCCTTTCTTTCTTCTTCTTTTCTTCTGTGTTTCCATCTACAATTCAGCACACTTCCTCCCCACGTGCACGTGCACACCACCATCGATCATCGGTGAGCCTCCGAAACCCAGCCGCAAATCCTGCTTCCTCCCGAAACTGCTACTGACCGATCAATCCTACACAAAAATCCTTCTTTCGAAAAAACACTCCTCCAGCTCCATCAAACACGAAAATACACGCTGTAGGTTATCACCATAGATTGACCTTCCCAAGCCATGAAAATTTCCACAACGTCACACTACTTTCTTATTTCCAACCCTATTTCCCATCAAAAGAAAACAGTACACCCTGTTATGTTTAAGCTAACACTATCCTATATAACTCAACAACCGTGCCTGTGTACACTGATGTTTGTGCACATACGCAGGCGCTCTGGCCAGCAGACGGCAACCACGTCACCACCCACAAATGCCACTACTATTTCCGGTCAGCATCGACCCACTTCCACGTCTTCATCTCCTTCCTTCCTTTCATGCTTCAATAAGCACATTCGCACAGTTTCTTTCTTTGACATACTACCCCTCACGTTTATTCTTATTTTATACTTTTTATAAATTAAAACTGGAATGAAGCCTAATGAGAACAATTAATGTGATTATATAGTTGTATTAAGGATGTTTAGTATGTTGGAAAATGGGATTTGCAACTATTTAGTATATTTTGTACCATTACCAAAATCTACACGCAAACACAAATATGCACTCTCTGTTCTCTGTTCTTTGAAATGACTCTCAGGAAAATGTTTTTGCCAGTCCATTCTTTCTTGCTTCAATATTTTCTCATGCATCAGCAAACCATTCTCCCATCCTTACTGAGTGCCAAACACATGACAACTTCACGCCCCCATCAGTACACACCGCACATCCTGTTCCTTACCCAGTTCCTATTCTTTTTTCTTTTCTAGTTTCCATTCACTTCACAAGTTACATGAAGTTTAAATCATTCAGATATAACATATCTAGAAGCATCTATACACCTATGGATATTTGCATTGTTATATATATAAAGTAGTTGAAGTTTAAATAGGAAAAAGAAAAGTTTACTCACAAGTTGTTCTCCTTTTCTCTATTTTCATTGTTTGTCATTCACTGTTTTTTTCCATTCCTCTACCCTGTTTTCTTTTCATTTTTATTCTAGTTTTATGTTTTCTAGATTTTGTTTCCATATTTTGGTTAAGCAATAAAACCACCTCAACTCACTTATACATGCATGACGTTACATACATATATAAATAAATATGCATGACCAATAAACAAGGGGAGGGGATCGATTTACTGTCATTATGTATCTCCAGTTTTAAGATCTTAGTCCAAAATCAACACATCCATATATGTGATTGGATAACCGGTAAACAAAAGGGGATTTACTCACTATTTGTTTACTATTTGTTCAAAAATTTTCGTGACAGTATAATAACTAAGCAGCACATATAAACAAGTGTTCATATATATATATATATAGCATCATGTATATAACAATCAAGGAAAATGGGATGTTTGCTCACCTTCTTAGTTTACTGTTCAGTTCCATGTGCTAAATGTTTTCCATGTTTTCAAACTTTCTGGTTTTGATATTAGATTAAATTTGATAATAACTCCTCTGTTCTCATTTTTTCAATCCCGTCTTTTTCCTTATGTGACACGTTTGGCTTCCATTTTAAATACCAGATTTGGATCGAATGATTTGCATGAATGAAATGCAACAAGATGTGTGTATATAGATGCAAGAAATGATTAAAATAATCGAGGCATTTATCTGATTTGAATGAAATGAAAACACATAACGTAAGGGAAGTTCCTAGTTACTGTACATGGTCGACATAAGTCGTGTGTAAATAACTGGTTTTAGGCTAGCTATATGTTTCCATAGCTGTGCTATGCTGGATTTAAATGGGGCTATGTTTTCCATAGCTATACATGGTTGATTGAAGGGAAACATTATGATGTGATAACTAGGCTTATATGTTAGCTTCAGGAAAAGCGTTTGGCCAACTAAAAGAATTCAGGATCCAAGAATTTAACGTATAGCTAGGTATACTTTTTTTGTAGCTGCAGTATTGATTTTGATTGTTAGTACATTTGTTAAGTATTGTTCTTTGCTGGGTTAGGCAAATGGTATTATAATATAAGCCTTAGCTGGGTTATGTCTTCCAGGTCTATTGTTTTTCGATGTTTCAATCCTGGAACTTTTCATTCTATGTGGGGTAGTCAATCCGATGACTGCTCGACTATGGTTAGGTTCACACAGGTACTTGAGGCGCGCCTTTTGTCGTTCCCTCCTTTCTAGCCTTTTTTTCGCTTTCGGATTTCCCAGCGTGTACACCATAGGTTGCTGAGGTTTTATCTGCTTCCTTGTCTTCTCCTATGCTTAGTAAGAACGAGATAGCGATCATTAATGGTCGTCTAGCTTGACTTACTACGAAATCTTACCCTTCTGGTGTTGGTTCTCGGTTTGCGAGTCATCGTTTAGTTTCAAGGCCCTCGACTTCGGGCTCACTTCGGCGTAGTAGACATGAGGCCCCCCGCACCCCTCGCACCATTTGTACATGCTCTATAGCAGCGTCCGAGTAGATCATCAGATCTACTCGACATACCCTCTACCTTAGTTTAGTTAGGAAGCGTGATTCCTTCCGTGGGCTTCCCTCTGGCGGATTTCCTTTTCCTTGCTTGTTGTCTTTATGGCGAACTTTCTATTCTGGAACGTGAGGTGTATTGGGAATGATGCGTCGGTTGCTCGCCTTAAACGCATCATTAGAAAGCGCTCTATCTGTCTTATTGTGCTTCTGGAACCTCTTTTGGGACTAGACGCAATCGCATCTACTGTTTTATCTTTGGGCTTCGGTGGTGCTCTTGCTAATGTGTCTGGCAAGATTTGGATCATGTGGTCCAAAGACGCTCTCGTCCATCCTGTCTTCGATTCGAGTCAACTCTTGTCGGTAGCTTGTTCGCTCCCCTCGTTCCCCTCTTCCTTCTTATACTCTGCGGTCTACGCTAAGTGTGATCGGATAAAGAGACATGGCCTCTGGGCCAATATCCTATCTCTTTCAGATCTGGGCTTTTATGTTTTTGTCCTGGGTGGTGATTTCAATGTCGTCGCCAGCCTGGCAAGAAAACGGGGTGGAAATGTTGTTTACCGTTTGGCTGTAGCAGATTTCAACTCTTTTATCATCAGCTCTGGGCTTTCTGGAATTTTGTTAATTGGCTCGGCCTTCACTTCGAGTAACAACCAAGAAGGCCCGAACCGAATTCTGTCTAGACTAGATCATGTATTCGCCATTGAAGGTTGGTTTAACCTACCTTTCTCTTTCTCTATTTCTCACCATCATCGTACCTTTTCTGACCATGCTCCCTTATTTCTTAGATGTTCCCCCCTTTCCCTTTCTGGGCCGTCTTCCTTTAGGTTCTAGAGTATGTGGAGATCTCACTACTCCTTCCTTTCCGTTGTTAAAGAATCTTGGAATTCTCCCATTTCTGGTCCTCCTTGTGTGCTTTTCTCTCGCAAGCTGAAACGCCTTAAAACTTATCTTAAGGCGTGGAATCTCCTCGTCTTTAAGAATATCTTCGACCGTGTTAAAGCGGCTGAAGAAACTCTTATTCTGGCCAAAGCATCCTTTGATGAATATCCTAGTGCTGCCAACAAGGAGGCTTGGGCATTGGCCCAGCTTGCATTCTCTTCAGAACTTCGTATCGAGCAAGACCATCTATGCCAAAAAGCGAGAATCATGTGGGTGGTGGATGGAGATACGAATTCCAAGTTTTTTCACTCGTCTATCCGTAACAAGAATAATCTCCTTACTATTCTCCAGATCCGTAGATCTGATCACTCATTGGCTTCAACTCCAGTTTATGTCAAAGATACTATTCTTCCCCAATTCCAATCTTTCCTTAGCTCTCCATCGGTTCCCGCTTCCGACCCTCCCATGTTGTCCTACATCCCTAGTCTCACACTTCCCTCTGATAACTCCATCCTAGCCGCACACCCTTCCTGGGAAGAAATACGTGCTTGCGTATATTCGCTTAGCAAGGACAGTGCGGTTGGGCCGGATGGTTTCAACGGAGTATTTTACAGGAGTGTGTGGCCAATTATCCAAGTTGATCTTTGTCTTGCCATTCAGTCCTTTTTCTCTTGTGCTGATCTCCCAGCTGGATGGACCTCGACCAACCTAGTTCTTAATCCTAAATGCGATCATCGTATTTCTTGTGGGGACTTCAGAGCGATCAGTCTGTGTAACTTCTCAAACAAGGTCATATCTAAGGTCTTAACCTTGAGGTTAGCAACGTTTCTTGAGCGTTTTATTTCGTCTTCGCAGGCTGGGTTTGTGAAAGGATATTTGATCACTGATAACGTTCTTCTTACCCAGGAGCTGATCTCTCAGTTATACAAGAAGGTTCGTGGCTCCAATGTCATCGTTAAGCTTGAAATGGCTAAAGCTTACGACCGCATGTCCTAGTTATTTATCATTAAGGTTCTTAGGGATTTTGGGTTTCCTGAACCCTTTATCAATGTGGTTTGGATGCTCATCTCCAACTTCTGGTTTTCCTCATCAATGGCTCTGCCACTGGTTATCTCAGATCCGGGAGAGGTCTTCGCCAGGGTGACCCCTTGTCCCCCAACCTGTTCGTCATTGCTTCCGAGGCATTTGTTCGAGGGCTTCACTCTCTAACAATAGCCGGGAAGATCCAGAGGTTCGGCATTCCTAGGGGTTGCCCTCTTAACTCCTCCTTATCCTATGCGGCCGACATCATCATCTTCATGAATGGCTCTCGTTATTAAATCCGGTCCCCTCTTGCTTTGATTAGGCAGTATGAGAGTAGCTCGGGGTAACTGGTTAACTCTTCTACAAGCTTCTTCGTGGCCGCTAAAGATCTGACTGCTATTAGGTCCTCCTGGATTGAGTCCACTTCTGGCCTTAATAAAGCCACCCTCCCTCTTCCTTATCTAGGAATTGTTCTTTACCGTGGCATGAAGCTCAACGCCATCTTCGACCCCTTAACTGAATCAGGGGTAGGATAATTAGGAGGAATGCTTCCCTCACTTCCCAGGCTAGGAAACTTGTCCTCATTAAGTCAGTCCTGGACTCGATGGGATCTCATATCTTTGCTGCTATGACTGCCACGGCCTCTTTCGTTCCTACCGATCTTTAGTTTCTATGTTCTTCTGGGTTAGCTCGGATAGTTCTTCGCGACATCACTGGATTTCCTGGAACATTATCTGTCGTCCCAAATGTGAGGGAGGCCTTGGTCTCCGTAACCCTAAGGACATGTGTTTGGCCTTTGCTTGTAATCTATGGGCGAGGTTTGGAGCGAACAACTCCCTTTGAGCGTCGTTCCTCCATGGCAAGCATCGTAGGCTTGCAAATGTGAATTACACCAGCATCCCTTCCTACACTAGTGAGACGTGGAAACGGATGCAATCTGTAAAAGCTTAACGGATGCTCAAGGGGGAGGAATCATTTGGGATGGCAACCCCTTCTTACTTAAGGCGGCGTGTGTAACAACCCGGAAATTCTGGGCGAGTTTAATTTTTTTTTTTTGGCAAATTTAACGAATTTTGAATAATTAAAATGAATTATTTTAAATAATAACGACGAGAAATTTATTTTGAATAGAATTCGAATGTATATACTATATAGATCGTCGTTAGAATATAAATATTTATATATATAAAAGGAATTGAAAATGGCGCGGTATTTCGATAATTCGATTTCAAACTTCAAATGATTGTACAGGATTCAGAATAAACCGGATTTTAGTGAAACCAAAAATATTCGAATCTAATTGAGAATATCTTTCCAACGAATCCGAAGAATTGAAATTTCATAGGGGGAATCGAAAGATACGCCCAGTTGAAAATTCAGAATAGTCGCTATGGAATTCAGGCCCTTAAAAATGGAAATTTTGCAAACGACCTCGGATTTCGACGAAACCACTTTTTTTGGATCCGTGATGTCAAATTATTGCTATATTTCAAATTTCGTAATTTTTCGAATCAATATGTGAGCATGGCAAAGGAAAACGCGTTTGACCAGTTTAAGTTGAATTTAATCGACTGGAAAATGGCCATTTTTCCAACGGTCTCGGAATTTGACGAAACTTGTTTTGTTAGGACTGTATCGTCAATACGAGGCTAGAAAATATTTTTTGGGAATTTTTCGAGTTCGTATGTGACCCCGGTAAATTGAAGTACGCATTCAAATTCAATATATAGAGTTATATGTTGATTTTGACGGAAACTGGTCGAAACAACCGAATCAGCCTACAATACATATCCCATTGCGTTCGGAATAGGGGTAATTAGCTATGGACGACAGGCGGTGGGCCTCATTTAGAGGTCGAATGAAAATGTCAACTTTTTGAAATTAATTAATTAAATAAATAAAATAAAACCTTTCTCTTTCCTCCTGGAACCTTCAGGACCCCCCGTTACTTTATCAAATAGAAAAAAAAAGGGTTATCGATGGAGGGAGGAAGCCGCCGCCCACACTCATCGCTCCGCCACCCCCAGCCTGGCCGCCGTTCGCCAGTACCCCCCCCCCCCCCACGCGCTTATCTCTCCTCTAAATTCCCCAATCCCGTTGCCAAGCCCTAGCCGCTTTCCCCCTGGAGCTCCAACGCCGCCCAGCCGTGACCGCCCCCCTCTGGCCTCACCGCACCATCCACCCCCTGCTTCTCGGATCTCGACTCCCCCTCCTCACTACTCCCTTTCCAATTACAGGGAACACCCACCCCCCGGATCTGGAAAAAAATGTGAGTTTGATTTTATTTTATTTTACATTTAATTCTTTTTAGTTTTAATATATATGGGTATAACGTTATAAATATATATATATATTCGATTTTTATGAAAGAGAAAAATACGATTTTTATATAGGTATTGAAATAAAAATATGATTTTTATACTATAGTAAGATTAAAAATATAATTTTTATAATATAGAAAGATTAAAAATATAATTTTTATAATATAGAAAGGATAAAAATATAATCTTTATATTATAGGAAGGTTAAAAATATGATTTTTATTATATATATGTTGAAATAAAAATTTGATTTTTATAGCAGTGAAATAAAAATCTGATCTTTGTATATGAAGTAGAAATATAAAAATATAATCTTTATATAGAATGAAGCGTCGAAAATATATATTCGTTAGCAAAGTAAAATTCGATTTTTATATATTCATTAACAAAGTAAAAATTCGATTTTTATATATTCATTGCGATAGGAAAATATGGTTTCTATAATGAATAGCAATGTAAAAATAGAATTTTTATCCATATAGAGTGATTATAAAATTATGTTTTTTTAATTGAAAGTGAACAAATAAATATGTAATTTTTATGTTAAAGACAACAGTATAAAAATGTGATTTTTATATATGTTGTGGCTACGGGCAACGAAAGTGGCAAAAGGCGAGAACGACGAAGATTTCTACATAAGAAGAGTCATGGCGTTTGGATTAGCAGCTGGTGAGAACTCCTTACCTTTTATTTAATTTTCTAGTTAAATATATAGTAGGATGCAGACGGTGTTTAGTAGCACCCGACACCCATCATCCACAGACCGTGGACGGCTTGTTTGTTTGTTTGATTTTGATGTGTAGATTGATTGTGTGATGTGATGTGTAATGAAATAAAATATTTATACAGTTAAAAATATTTTATAGTTAAAAATTGAATTTTTAACTTGTACATGAAATGAAATAAATAGTAATAAACAAATCGGAGATCTGTTTATATACACTGATTTGACTGATTTTGATTGGGACGATAAATTTTACACATCGCCCAACCGCACAAATAAAATTTGTGTTTGATTGTTTGAAACCCCACACGGGTATTGGGGTGATATATGACATACACTAATCCCAATAATTAGTTGTATGTCGATCGATTGATTGACAGATTGTTATAAGCGTTGAATATTTATATTTGATGCTTATACAGTGTAGAATGCACTTTGGATGATGGTTGATTATTCATTGTTGTTATTGTATACATGTGTTGTAGAAAATCCACATAATTAACATTATATGGTAATTGATTGGGCCTCATTCCAGTTCTGAAAAACAAATATTTGAAATAGAATATTTGAAATAGAATATTTGAAAATAGAAACATATGAAGCCGTGTTGATTAGATTGATGCCATTTTGACGTGAACGATATTTATATCGATTATATTCGTTTTTATAAGGAATATTGAAAAGTGCTTTCAAAATCGAATATTTTGAAATGAAACTCGAATTATATTGAAAAGAATAGAAATTCGACTTAAATTGAAATTGAATTGAATAGAAAATGAATTCGAATTGAATTAAATAGAAAATGAATTCGAATTAAATTGAATAGAATTGAAATTCGAATTAGATTGAAATAGAATTGAAATCGTTTTGAATTGAATTTAAAACGTATTGGAATTAAAATGAAAATCGATTTGAATTGAAATCAATTTGAATTGAATTTAAAACGAATTTGTAAGGGAAAATTCAATTTTGATTTGAATTTGAAAAAGAAGTTGAAATCGTTTTGAAAACGAATTTAAAATGATTTATAAAATTGGTTTCGAAAGGAAATCGACAAAGTATATATTATATATATTATATATATAATATAATGGCCTGAATAGAACGCGCCGCGCCGCGGCAGTTCGCGAATTTCGACCATTGACTTCGTATGGATATTGCGGGAGATCCGACCATCGGATTCTCCTAAAACGGAACCGTTAGGTTCGTATCGAAAAGAGATTTCTAACGAATATTAGAAATTTGAAATCTAACGGTTGGATTTGGAATTATGTCCAAATCAAATTTGGAAAAGGTCGTTGTAAGTGCAGTTCGATGGCCGTTGATGGAAATCGACTGTACGAGCCTTGATAAAATTATTAAAAATAGTAATAATTTGTGTAAAATCATAAGAAATGATTCCAAAAGAATTAGGATGAAAAAATCCATATTTGAAAAGATAAAAATAGTTTTTTATCGAAATGAACTAGTTTTGAACTAGAATTAAAATTCTGTTTATTTTTAAATAAATAAATTGGATTTGAAAAGGGTTTTAAAAGTAGCCAGAATTTCCAATAATTGAATTGGAATGGATTTGAATCGAAATTGTCTTTGGATTATTTCGATGTTGGATTTCGAGATTATACAGATATTGTTATGGAATTTTGAAAGATATATTTATATCGTTATTTCCAATTTAAAATTGTTGGTCGTAGAATTTGATATTGAATATAAGCCGATATATTTTCTATTCAGAGCCTTGTATTTAATATCAAATGTGATTTGGGTTTGTCGTGAATGGTGTCTTCATTAACCCTGTTCTTGAACCCAGTTGAGAAAAAAATTAAATCTTTTTATTTAGATTTACTGAAGTGTACCAATTAGATAATATTTAATTGGAATTGAGTTGGTATTGATTTTTGGGTTTATCGTGAACAGTGTTTTAAATAACACTTGTTCTTTAACCCGTTAATCAATGAAATGTGATTTTGGGTTGTCATGAACGATATCTTCAAAAATACTGTTCTTAGACCCAAAGAAGTTAAGGAAATCAGAAACTAACTGGATATTAGTTAAGTTGTATGGTTTCTGGGGTATTGATCTGCTGTTGGTTTCAGCCTTCGGGATTAATACTTAGGGAACTGCTCACTTGCTAATTTACGGTTAGGGACAGATTGAAATGTGATGTGATTTTGGGTCTATCGTGAACCGTGTTTTAAATGACACTGAGTCTTTAACCCAGTCAAAGATTAAAACTAAGTGGAGTTTTAATGAATCTTTAGTTAGATTGAAAAGATCAAGAATGGAGTATCACCAATTTTGCTCCAGGCGATAGTTAAATCTTTAATTAGATTTAAACGTGAAATGGTAATTAAATTTACCAATAACACAGTGGTGTTAGATAAGACCCGTTTTACTTCATGGGATGAATAGGTTGGGATTGGGAAATTAAAACAAACGATTACTTCGGTAAGGTTCGCTAATCCCGACTAGTTTGAATTGATATTCAAAAGTAGATTAAAGAATAAATTTAAAGGAATTTATCTTTGATAAAATTAATGGGAACCTTTCCCTATGAATGTGAAATTTAAAAACTAATTGTCGGTTAGCTAAGTAGGATGTTTTTCTGGATATTGATCTGATGTTGGTTTCGGCCTTCGGGGTTAATATTTGGGGAATTATTCTCTTGTTAATTTACGGTTAGTGACTGATGAATTGGAATGAGGCGTATGTTGTGTTTGTGTAACACTTGTTTATAATATACGCGAGTTATTCGGAAAGACCGGGTTTATCCCATTTTGAATAACTGATACGACGATAAGTCGAAGATGAAGACGGTGGTCGAAGACCGGAGGTCTTCACGTCGTTTGGGTGATTACTGATGATCTTGATTGGGATGTACACCCAAGAAGATGGAAACAGCTGTGATCGTCCAGACGTACTTGGAGATCGATGGATATGCGGGGTACTAGGTGCCTCCGGTTTCGTTCAGACCTAGAACGAACTTGTAAATGGACTGTGTGTCTAACATTGGATTTTAGTCTGTATGATTGATTTCTATCAAATATATATCTGTTTGGCGGCGGAGAATTTATTCTCTTTCTTAACGCCCTTCTTTGAGACGTAAGAGCTCAGGGGTTATATACTGATGGATATCAAACGCATAGAGTGAATTGCCTGTGTGGCATACCTAAGTGGCGAATGATCAAGGCTTCTATTGAAAAGCAAAGCCTTGTGGATGATGACCGAAGCACGGCCATTGTGGCGTAGCTTTGTGTAACGTTTACTTCGCGAGTTTCACACCCGGTATGAACCAAAAACGGGAGAAGGACCTCAGGGAGGGCATGCGTTTCCTTCTAGCTAAAAAGTGGCGTCAGTGGTTTTACACGCCCTGACGAGTTTGACTTATGTGGTTGTTGCTGTTGCTAGGCGCCTCGGTTTGATCGGACGATCCGGGTCCGATGGAGTCATTTGTTGGCTCACTTACGCCCCAAAGGGCGGGGAAACGCAATGTTCAGGAATTTTAATCCACATCGGTGGACCGACCCTGTCGCTCCAAGTTCACTCGAGCTCTGATCTGAGACATTGCTAGATTGTCTCGAACCGGTAGAGGACTATCTTTTGCCTCGGTTCATAGAAGGAAATCCAACTTCCAATACGTGACGTTTCGATTTTAGTTGTAATCCTATATATGGCGACAAAGTGGGATGGGGCGCTTATGCCGTCTATGATTGATACTTATGATTTGAAATTGTTTTGTCACTATACACTTATAATAGTATCAAATGATATGTTTTAAACGTACTAAGCATGTTTGGCTATTATAAGGGAAAACCCTATTCTCCGGCTTGCGTTGTATTGTGTGATAGGACCTGGGTATTATAATAGCTTCATTTTTCTTTATTTAGCATTGCGCTGTTGTTTTATGCACTGGTATTCTTGGGAGGAAACCCGTTCCGTGTTATACGGCGTGGTCCCTTGATTTACCTAAATTTAAAATAAAGATTTACAACTGTTTTAGTTCTCACACCAGTCCCATGACTGACCTGGAGTTTATTGTTTTAACCTAAACTCTAGGTTCCCTTATTTTGACATGGGCAGCTAGTAGTTTTGGTTTTGCAGATTTATATTCACAGGATCCTGGTTTACAGCTGGAATGATATCCGAAAAGCTTTGTATCCATATATATCCTTCAGTTGTGTATTGTATTATTTTCCGCTGCTATGTATTTAAATGTAATTTAAATCTCTGATATTTCAATATAATATTCATTTATAATCTGTATATTCTTGTATTCTGATGGTATTGCTGTAATATACAATGAAATGTTCTTCCGTCTACATTCTGTTGTGGCTTGTTCTTGACTCAATCCTAGATTTCCCATAAGGGGGATTTCGGGTCGTTTCATCGTGGTATCAGAGCTTTGGTTTACAAAGCTCAGAGAAAAAGACACATTAGAACTATACGGAAGAATTCATCAGATATTGGATTAGTAATATCCAATGGGAATGACTCGTTAGAGATGGGATCAATAGTATCCTAGAACGAGTGAGAAGAGTATATTTTTGAAAGTGAAAACCAATTTTGTTTTGAAATTTAAATCAATTATTCGTATTTGATAATTTATTTACATTGATTTGGACATTCCAGTATATAAAGATTTTGCGTGTACGTCTGATCCACGTGTATTTGAAATTTTAATATACTGGATAGATATAGAATTACACTCTAATCGCCAGAGATGGTACTGATGATTGTCATGACATCATCAGTATTTATGTTCGAGTGACGAAGGTGGGCTTTCTATATATTTCCTATTGACTGGTGTGAGAACCAAAATTAGATAGGGCCTATTGTTGTGATTTGGCATCAAAAATGTGATTTTAGACTATATATCAAAGTTATGAATTTGAAAAGCTAATCAACTAATTGATTGATGGTTGTGTTGTTGATTATTGATTGATTAATTAAAATGTGTACCCTATAGCCAATTTGAACCAAATAGTAAATTGTATTGAAACTTGGTCAGATTTGCTTGCATATACATGTACTTACATTGAACAGGTCATTGCAAAGAGGCTAGAGCAGAAGAATAAAATTGTTTGCCCGACAAATAGGTACATGTTTACCATAATTTACTGTTTCGTTTGGGTGATGATGATTTTATGAGCCGCTTGGCTTTTTCTTTTTCTTTTTCTTTTTGAGATCAGAGGGCCTATATGGCAATTTCGGGATTTTCCCGGTGCTCCCGGTGCAGGGGAGGTTATGGCAAAAAAATTCGAAAATTTACGGTGTTAGCCAAATTTTTGAAAAATTTGAAAAGTTTTTAGAAACTGAGAAGTTGAAGAACTTAAGCCATAATGAAAATAGCGAAAGTTGAGTTGATTAGTTAAACGACTTTCGGCTTCGTTCCTTTTAGGGGACGAAAAGTTTTAAGTGGGGGAGATTGTAACAACCAGGAAATTCTGGGCCAGTTTAATTTTTTTTTTTTGGCAAATTTAACGAATTTTGAATATTTAAAATGAATTATTTTAAATAATAACGACGAGAAATTTATTTTGAATAGAATTCGAACATATATACTATATAGATCGTCGTTAGAATATAAATATTTATATACATATAAAAGGAATTGAAAATGGCGCGGTAGTTCGATAATTCGATTTCAAACTTCAAATGAATGTACAAGATTCAGAATAAACCAGATTTTAGTGAAACCAAAAATATTCGAATCTAATTGAGAATATCTTTCCAACGAATCCAAAGAATTGAAATTTCATAGCGAGAATCGAAAGATACGCCCAATTGAAAATTCATAATAGTCGCTATGGAATTAAGGCCCTTAAAAATGGAAATTTTGCAAACGACCTCGGATTTCGACGAAACCACTTCTGTTGGATCCGCAATGTAAAATTATTGCTAGATTTCAAATTTCGTAATTTTTCGAATCAATATGTGAGCGTGGGAAAGGAAAACGCGTTTGACCAGTTTCAATTGAATTTAATCGACTGGAAAATGGCCATTTTTCCAACGGTCTCGGAATTTGACGAAACTTGTTTTGTTAGGACCGTATCGTCAATACGAGGCTAGAAAATATTTTTTGGGAATTTTTTGAGTTCGTATGTGACCCTGGTAAATTGAAGTGCGCGTTCAAATTCAATATATAGAGTTATATGTTGATTTTGAGGGAAACTGATCGAAACAACCGAATCGGCCTACGATACATATCCCATTGCGTTCGTAATAGGGGTAATTAGCTATGGACGACAGGCGGTGGGCCTCGTTTAGAGGTCGAATGAAAAAGTCAACTTTTTGAAATTAATTAATTAAATAAATAAAATAAAACCTTTCACTTTCCTCCTATAACCTTCAGGAACCCCCCCCCCCCCCCCGTTACTTTATCAAATAGAAAAAAAAGGGAGATCGATGGAGGGAGGAAGCCGCCGCCCACACTCATCGCTCCGCCACCCCCTAGCCTGGCCGCCGTTCGCCAGTACCCCCCCCCCCCACGTGAATCTCTCTCCTCTAAATTCCCCAATCCCGTTGCTAAGCCCTAGCCGCTTTCCCCCTGGAGCTCCAACGCCGCCCAGCCGTGACCCCCCCCCCTCTGGCCTCGCCGCACCATCCACCCCCTGCTTCTCCGATCTCAACTCCCCCTCCTCGCTACTCCCTTTTCAATTACAGAGAACACCCCCCTCCCCGCCTCTGGAAAAAAATGTGAGTTTGATTTTATTTTACATTTATTTCTTTTCAGTTTTAATATATATGGGTATAACGTTATAAATATATATATATATTCGATTTTTACGAAAGAGAAAAATACGATTTTTATATAGGTATTGAAATAAAAATATGATTTTTATACTATAGGAAGATTAAAAATAAAATTTTTATAATACAGAAAGATTAAAAATAAAATTTTTATAATATAGAAACGATAAAAATATAATCTTTATATTATAGGAAGGTTAAAAATATGATTTTTATTTTATGTATGTTGAAATAAAAATGTGATTTTTATAGCAATGAAATAAAAATCCGATCTTTGTATATTAAGTAGAAATATAA
This sequence comes from Allium sativum, assembly GCA_030737875.1. Classification (NCBI taxonomy): domain Eukaryota; kingdom Viridiplantae; phylum Streptophyta; class Magnoliopsida; order Asparagales; family Amaryllidaceae; genus Allium; species Allium sativum. The sequence goes on from CM060911.1 coordinate 126,560,581, forward strand.
ATATATAATCTTTATATAGAATGAAGCATCGAAAATATATATTCATTAGCAAAGTAAAAATTCGATTTTTATATATTCATTAGCGATAGGAAAATATGGTTTCTATAATGAATAGCGATGTAAAAATAGAATTTTTATCCACATGGAGTGATTATAAAATTATGTTTTTTTAATTGAAAGTGAACAAATAAAAATGTGATTTTTATGTTAAAGACAACAGTATAAAAATGTGATTTTTATATATGTAGTGGCTACGGGCAACGAAAGTGGCAAAAGGTGAGAATGACGAAGATTTCTACATAAGAAGAGTCATGGCGTTTGGATTAGCTAGCTAGTGAGAACTCCTCACCTTTTATTTAATTTTCTAGTTAAATATATACTAGGATGCAGACGGTGTTTAGTAGCACCTGACACCCGTAGTCCACAGACCATGGACGGCTTGTTTGTTTGTTTGATTTTGATGTGTAGATTGATTGTGTGAGGTGATGTGAAATGAAATAAAATATTTATATAGTTAAAAAAAATTTATAGTTAAAAATAGAATTTTTAACGTGTATATGAAATGAAATAAATAGTAATAAACAAATCAGAGATTTGTTTATATACACTGATTTGAATGATATTGATTGGGACGATAAATTTTACACATCGCCCAAATGCACAAATAAAATCTGTGTTTGATTATTTGAAATCCCACACGAGTATTGGGGTGATATATGACATACACTAATCCCAATAATTAGTTGTATGTCGATCGATTGAATGACAGACTGTTATAAGCGTTGAATATTTATATTTGATGCTTATACAGTGTAGAATGCACTTTGGATGATGGTTGATTATTCATCGTTGTTATTGTATACATGTGTTGTAGAAAATCCAAATAATTAACATTCTATGGTAATTGATTGGGCCTCATTCAAGTTTTGAAAAAGAAATATTTGAAATAGAATATTTGAAATAGAATATTTGAAAATAGAAACATATGAAGCCGTGTTGATTAGATTGATGCCATTTTGACGTGAACGATATTTATATCGATTATATTCGTTTTTATAATGAATATTGAAAAGTGCTTTCAAAATCGAATATTTTGAAATGAAATTCGAATTATATTGAAAAGAATAGAAATTCGACTTAAATTGAAATTGAATTGAATAGAAAATGAATTCGAATTGAATTGAATAAAAAAATGAATTCGAATTAAACTGAATAGACTTGAAATTCGAATTAGATTGAGATAGAATTGAAATCGTTTTGAATTGAATTTAAAACGTATTGAAATTAAACTGAAAATCGATTTGAATTGAAATCAATTTGAATTGAATTTAAAACGAATTTGCAAGGGAAAATTCAATTCTGATTTGAATTTGAAAAAGAAGTTGAAATCATTTTAAAAACGAATTTAAAACCACTTATAAAATTCGTTTCGAAAGGAAATCGACGAAGTATATATATTATATATAATATAATGGCCTGAATAGAACGCGCCGCGCCGCGGCAGTTCGCGAATTTCGACCATTGACTTCGAATGGATATTGCGGGAGATCCGACCGTCTGATTCTCCTAACACCGGAACCGTTAGGTTCGTATCGAAAAGAGCTTTCTAACGAATATTAGAAATTTGAAATCTAACTGTTGGATTTGGAATTATGTCTAAATCAAATTTGGAAAAGGTCGCTGTAAGTGCAGTTCGATGGCCGTTGATGGAAATCGACCGTACGTGCCTTGATAAAATTATTAAAAATAGTAATAATTTGTGTAAAATCATAAGAAATGATTTGGAATGAATTGGGATGAAAAACTCCATATTTGAAAAGATAAAAATAGATTTTTATCGAAATGAACTAGTTTTGAACTAGAATTAAAATTCTATTTATTTTTAAATAAATAAATTGGATTTGAAAAGGGTTTTAAAAGTAGCCAGAATTTCCAATAATTGAATTGGAATGGATTTGAATCGAAATTGTCTTTGGATTATTTCGATGTTGGATTTCGAGATTATACAGATATTGTTATGGAAATTTGAAAGATATATCTATATCGTTATTTCCAATACGATATTTGTTGGTCATAGAATTTGATATTGAATATAAGACGATATATTTTCTATTCAGAGTCTTGTATGTAATATCAAATGTGATTTGGGTTTGTCGTGAATGGTGTCTTCATTAACCCTGTTCTTGAACCCAATTGAGAAAAAGATTAAATCTTTTTATTTAGATTTACTGAAGTGTACCAATTAGATAATATTTAATTGGAATTGAATATGTATTGATTTTTGGGTTTATCGTGAATAGTGTTTTAAATAACACTTGTTCTTTAACCCGATAATCAATGAAATGTGATTTTAGGTTGTCATGAATGGTATCTTCAAAAATAGTGTTCTTAGACCCAAATAAGTTAAGGATATCAGAAACTAACTGGAGATTAGTTAAGTTGAATGGTTTCTGGGGTATTGATTTGATGTTGGTTTCGGCCTTCGGGATTAATACTTAGGGAACTGCTCACTTGCTAATTTACGGTTAGGGACTGATTGAAATGTGATGTGATTTTGGGTCTACCGTAAACAGTGTTTTAAATGACACTGATTCTTTGACCCAGTCAAAGATTAAAACTAAGTGGAGTTTTAATGAATCTTTAGTTAGATTGAAAAGATCGAGAATGGAGTATCACCAGTTTTGCTCCAGGCAATAGTTAAATCTTTAATTAGATTTAAACGTGAAATGGTAATTAAATTTACCGATAACACCGTGGTGTTAGATAGGAAGTAAGACCCGTTTTACTTCATGGGATGGATAGGTTGGGATTGGGAAATTAAAACAAACGATTACTTTGGTACGGTTCGCTAATCCCGACTAGTTTGAATTGATATTCAAAAGTAGATTAAAGAATAAATTTAAAGGAATTTATCTTTGATAAAATTAATGGGAACCTTTCCCTATGAATGTGAAATTTAGAAACTAACTATCGGTTAGCTAAGCTGAATGGTTTTCTAGTTATTGATCGGATGTTGGTTTCGGCCTTCGGGGTTAATATTTGGGGAACTATTCTCTTGTTAATTTACGGTTAGTGACTGATGAATTTGAATGAGGCGTATGTTGTGTTTGTGCAACGCTTGTTTATAATATACGCGAGTTAATCGGAAAGACCGGTTTTATCCCATTCTGAATAACTGATATGACAATAAGTCGAAGATGAAGACAGTAGTCGAAGACCGTAGGTCTTCATGTCGTTTGGGTGATTACTGAGGATCTTGATTGGGATGTACACCTAAGAAGATGGAAACAGTTGGTGATCGTCCAGACGTACTTGGAGTTCGATGGATATGCGGGGTACTAGGTGCCTCCGGTTTCGTTCATACCCAGAACAAACTTGTATATGGGCTGTGTGTCTGACATTGGATTTTAGTCTGTGTGATTGATTTCTATCAAATATATATCTGTTTGGCGGCGGAGAATTTATTCTCTTGCTTAATGCCCTTCTATGAGACGTACGAGCTCAGGGGTTATATACTGATGGATATCAAACGCATAGAGTGAATTGCCTGTGTGGCATACCTAAGTGGCGAATGATCAAGGCTTCTGTTGAAAAGCAAAGCCTTGTGGTTGATGATCGAAGCACGACCTTTGTGGCGTAGCTTTGTGTAACATTTACTTCGCGAGTTTCACACCCGGTAAGACCCAAAAACGGGAGACAGACCTCAGGGAGGGCATGCGTTTCCTTCTAGCTAAAAAGTGGTGTTAGTGGTTTTACACGCCCTGACGAGTTTGAATTATGTGGTTGTTGTTGCGAGGCGCCTCGGTTTGATCGGACGATCCGGGTCCGATGGAGTCATTTGTTGGCTCACTTACGTCCCAAAGGGCAGGGAAACGCAGTGTTCAGGAATTTTAATCCACATCAGTGGACCGGCCCTGTCGCTCCAAGGTCACTCGAGCTCTGACCCGAGACATGGGCTAGATTGTCTCGAACCGGTAGAGGACTATCTTTTGCCTCGGTTCATAGAAGGAAATCCAACTTCCAATACGTGACGTTTCGATTTTAGTTGTAATCTTGTATATGGCGACATAGTGGGATGGGGCGCTTATGCCGTCTATGATTGATATTTATGATTTGAAATTGTTTTGTCACTATACACTTATAATAGTATCAAATGATTTGTTTTAAACGTACTAAGCATGTTTGGCTATTATAAGTGAAAACCCTATCCCCCGTCTTGCGTTGCATTGTGTGATAGGACCTGGGTCTTATAATAGCTTCGTTTTTCTTTATTAAGCATTGCGCTGTTGTTTTATGCACTAGTATTCTTGGGAGGAAACCCGTTCCGTGTTATACGGCGTGGTCCCTTGATTTACCTAACTTTAAAATAAAGATTTACAACTGTTTTAGTTCTCACACCAGTCCCATGACTGACCTGGAGTTTATTGTTTTAACCTAAACTCTGGGTGCCCTTATTTTGACATGGGCAGCTAGTAGTTTTGGTTTTGCAGTTTTATATTCACAGGATCCTGGTTTACAGCTTGAACGATATCCGGAAAGCTTTGTATCCGTATATATCCTTCAGTTGTGTATTGTATTATTTTCCGCTGCTATGTATTTAAATGTAATTTAAATCTCTGATATTTCTGTGTAATATTCATTTATACTCTGTATATTCTTGTATTCTGATGGTATTGCTGTAATATACAATGAAATGTTCTTCCGTCTGCGTTCTGTTGTGGCTTGTTCTTGACTCAATCCGGGATTTCCCGTAAGGGGGATTTCGGGTCGTTTCAGCGTGGAACTCGATTAGGCCTCATAATCCATGTTTTCCTGTTTTCCGATCTATTTGGGATGTCTGTATCCCGTCAAAGGTTTCTCTCTTTATGTGGAAAACCTTACATGAAGGTTTGCCGATAGACGAGAATCATCAACGTATTGGTATCCCTCTTGTATCCAGATGCAGATACTGCAAATCTGGAGGCTTCGAATCTACTTCTCATCTTCTTATATCAGGCTCTTGTGCCCGTGCTGTCTGTAATGACCAGGAATTTCGCTCGATCTGAATCAGTCGCTAAACCGACCAAGGCCGTACGAAACGCCTGATTATTTTTGAGAACACGACAAATTATAATGCAGACAGTACAACATTTCATTGTATATTACAACAATTCCATCAGAATACAAGAATATACAGAGTATGAATAAATATTACATAGAAAATATCAGAGATTACAATACATTACATGGCAGCGGAAAATAATACAATACACAACCAGAAGTAAAACACGGATACAGAGCTTTCCGAGCATCATTCCAGTTGTAAATAAGGATCATGTGAATATAAATCTGCAAAACCAAATCTACTAGCTGCCCGTGTCGAAAATAGGGGCACCCAGAGTTTAGGTTAAAACAATAAACTTCAGATCAGTCATGTGACCGGTGTGAGAACTAAAACTGTTATTTAAAACATTACTTTAAATCAAATATATCAAGGGACCACGCCATATAACACGGAACGGGTTTCCTCCCAAGAATACTAGTGCACATAACAAAACAACGCAATGCTTTTTGGAAAAATGAAGCTATTATAAGACCCAGGTCCCATCACAGAATGCAACGCAAGCCGGAGGATAGGGTTTTCCCTTATAATAGCCAAACATGCTTGGTACGTTAAAAACAAATCATTTGATACTATTATAAGTGTGTAGTGTCAAAACAATTTCAATCATAAATATCAATCATAGACGGCATGGCAACCATATATCATGTCGTCATACTAGGCTCTACAATCAAAACTGCAAAATCACGTATTTGGAAATTGGATTTCCATTTGTGAATCGAGGCAAAAGATAGTCCTCTACCGATTCGAGACGCTCTAGTCCGCCCCTCAGGACCCAGACTCAGGTGGGCCCTTGGATCGTCAGGGCCGGTCCACCGATGTGGATTAAAATGCCTGAACACTAAGTTTCTCCACCCTTTGGGTTGTAAATGAGCCAACGAATGACTCCATCGGCTTCACATAGTCACCGATATATCTGAGGCACCTCGCAAACCAACAACCACATAAGTCAAACTCGTTAGGGCGTGTAAATCCACTCACGCCACTTCTAACTAGAAAGAACGCATGTCCTCCCTGAGGTCCTCTCTCGTTTTCGGTTCACCACCGGTGTGTGAGGCTCGCGAATCAACGTTACACAAAGCTATGCCACACCGGCCGTGCTTTGATCATCAACCACAAAACCCTGCTTTTCAACAGAAGCCTTGATCATTTGCATCTTAAAATGCCACACAGGCAATTCACTCCATGCGATTGATATCCATCAATATATAACCCCTGAGCTCGTACGTCTCAGAGAAGGGCGTTAAGCAAGAGAATAAATTCTCTGCCGCCAAACAGATGTATATTTAATAGAAATCAATCACACAGACTAAAATCCAATGTCAGACACACAGTCCATTTACAAGTTCGTTCTTGGTCTGAACGAAACCGGAGGCACCTTATACCTCGCATATCCATCGATCTCCAAGTACGTCTGGACAATCACCAACTGATTCCCTCTTGGGTGTACAGCCCAGTCAAGATCATCAGTAATCACCCAATCGATGTGAAGACCTCCAGTCTTCGACCACCGTCTTCATCCTTGACACCACGTCGAATCAGTTATTCAGAATGGGATAATCCGGGTCTTTCTGAATAACTCGCGTATATAATAAATAAGTGTTACACAAACACAACATACGCTTCATTCCAATTCAGAATATCCTTTTATTCAAATATTCTTATACTTTGGGAAAGGTTCCCATTAATTTTATCAAAGATAAATTCTTTAAATTTATTCTTTAATCTTCTTTGAATATCAATTCAAACTAGTTGGGATTAGCGAATCACACCGAAGTAATCATTTATTTCATTTCCCAATCCCAACCTATTCATCCCATGAAGTAAAACTTGTCATACTTCATATCTAACACCACGGTGTTATCGGTAAATTCAATTACCATTTCATGTTCAAATCAAATTAAAGATTTAACTATCGCCTGGAGAAAACTGGTGATACTCCATTCTTGATCACTTCATTCTAATTAAAGATTCATTAAAACACCACTTGGATTTAATCTACCCAAAATCAATATCCCGCCTTCAACTGGGTTAAAGAACCAATGTCATCTAAAACACGGTTCACGATAAACCCAAAATCATATTCCATTAATTATCGGGTTAAAGAACAAGTGTTATTTAAAACACCGTTCACGATAAACCCAAAAATCAATTCCAATTCAATCCCAATTAAATACCATTTAATTGGTACACTTCATTAAATCTAAACAAAAAGATTTAATCTTTTTCTCAACTGAGTTTAAGAACAGTGTTAATGAAGACACCATTCACGACAAACCCAAATCACATTTGATATTAAATACAAGGCTCTGAATTGAAAATATATCGGATTATATTCAATATCAAATTCTACGACCAACAAATATCGTATTGGAAATAACGATATAAATATATCTTTCAAATTTCCATAACAATATATGTACAATCACTAAATCCAACATCGAAATATTCAAAAGACAATTTCGATTCAAATCCACTCCAATTCAATTATTGGAAATTTCTGGTTATTTTCAAAACCATTTCAAATCCAATTCATTTATTTAAATATAAATAAATTACTATTCTAGTTCAAAACTAGTTCATTTCGACAAAAATCTATTTCTATCTTTTGAAATATGAAGTTTTCCATCCCAATTCTTCCCAAATCATTTCTTATGATTTTACACAAATTATTACCATTTTTAATAATTTTATCAAGGCCCGTACCGTCGATTTCCATTAACGGCCATCGAACTGCACTTACAACGACCTTTTCCAAATATGATTTGGACATAATTCCAAATCCAACCGTTAGATTTCAAATCTCTAATACATTGGAAAGATCTTTTCGATACGAACCCAACGGTTCCAGTTTTAGGAGTATCCGACGGTCGGATCTCCCAAAATGTCTATTCGAAGTCAATGTTTGAAATCCGCAAACTGCCGCGGCGCGGCTCGTTCTATTCAGACCATTATATATATAATATATATATATATATATATTTCGTCGATTTCCATTTAAAAAATATTTTATAAATCGTTTTAAATTCGTTTTCAAAACGAATTCAACTTCCTTTTCAAATTCAAATCAAAATTGAATTTTCCCTTATAAAATTCGTTTTAAATTCATTTCAAATTGATTACAATTCAAATCGATTTTTAATTCAATTTCAGTTCGTTTTCAATTCAATTTGAGTTTCAAATTAATTCAATTTCAATTCGAATTCATTTTTATTCAATTTCAATTCGAATTCAATTCTATTCAATTTCAATTCGAATTCAATTCAATTCGAATTCGAATTCTATTCAATTTCAATTCGAATTCAATTCTATTCAATTTCAATTCTACTCAATTTCAATTCTACTCAATTTCAATTCAAATTCGATTCAATTCAATTTCAATTCGAATTCGATTCAATTCGAATTCAATTCTATTCAATTTCAACTCGAATTCAATTCTATTCAGTTTCAATTCGAATTCAATTCTATTCAATTTCAATTTGAATTCAATTCTATTCAATTTCAATTCGAATTCAACTCTTTTCAATTTAATTCGAATTTCAATTCCTTTCAAAATATCAGATTTTGAAATTACTTTCGATATTCATTCGAAAATGAATAAAATCGATATAAATATCGTTCACGTCAAAATGACGTCAATCTAATCAACACGGCTTTTGTTCAACACATGAATTTATATTTTCAATTAAACAAATGAATTTTCTTTACTATTCAACAAATGAATTTTCTTTATTATTCAACAAATGAATTTTCTTTACAATTCAACAAATGAATTTTTTTTTACAGTTCGACAAATGAATTTTCTTTACAATCCAACAAATGAATTTTCTTTACTATTCAACAAATGAATTTTCTTTACAATTCAACAAATGATTTTTCTTTACTATTCAAAAATGAATTTTCTTTACTATTCAACAAATGAATTTTCTTTACTATTCGACAAATGAATTTTCTTTATATTTTCCAAATTGGAAGAGGCCCAATCAATTACCATAGATTTTATTTCTATGGATTTCCCATACAATGCATGTATATATCAACAATGAAAAATAATCAACCATCATCCAAAGTGCATTCTACACGGTATAAGCATCAAATATAAATATTTAATGCTTATAACAGTCTGTCAATCAATCGATTGACATACAACTAATTATTGGGATTGGTGTATGTCATATATCACACCGATACCCGTGTGGGGTATCAAACCATCAAACACATATTTTATTTGTGCAGTTGGGCAATATGTAAAATTTATCGTCCCAATCAATATCAGTCAAATGTGTGTATATAAACAAATCGTCCGATTTGTTTATATTTATTTCATTTTAACTATAAAATATTTTTAACTATATAAATATTTTATTTCATTTCACATCACATCACACAATCAACCACGCATCAAAATCAAACAAACAAGCATACAAGCCGTCCATGGTCTGTGGACGACCAGTGTCAGGTGCTACTAAACACCGTCTGCATCCTAGTATATATTTTAACTAGAAAATTAAATTAAAGGTGAGAAGTTCTCACCGACTAGCTAAACCAACGCCACGACTCTTCTTATGTAGAAATCTTCGTCGTGCTCACCTTTTGTCCCTTTCATCGTCCGTAGCCACTACATATATAAAAATCACATATTTTTACTTCGCCTTCATAATAAACATTATATTTTTATTCAGCTACTATACAGATAAAAATTATAAATTTAAACCACTATCTTTAAAAATAAAAAAAAACCACATTTTTATTTGTTCACCTTCAATATAAAAATCACATTTATATATCACTTTCATATACTTATAAATCGCCTCTTTATCATGCTAATATATATTCAAAACGATGTTCATGTAGAAAAGATTATACTTTTAAAAATCACGTCTTTATACTTTTAAAAATCACGTCTTTATACTTCTAAAAATCAAATCTTTTCTATTTTTAAAAATCAAGTCTTTTCTACTTTATTGGGTTATAAAAAAAAATCTGACCTTTGTTATAAATAAAAATCACCTCTTTCTTATGATGTGATATATAAAATTCTATATCATAAAAATCAGAAATTTATCTATGTAGAAAACTGAATAGAAAATCCCAAAAAAAGTAAAAGCTCACTGTTGCATTAGCCGAGGTGATGGAAGGAGGAGCTCGCTGTCGAACTGAGGAGAGGGTTGCATGGCGCGTTGGTGAAGGAAAGGGGGGCAGGGTTCGGTTCCTGACGTCGGCGGTGGTCTTTAATTAGGTGAGGAGAGAGAGAGGGAGGGGAGAGGAGGAGGTACGGCTTGGGGAGGGGGTTTTGTAACAACCCGAAAATCTGGGCCAGTTTAAAATTTTTGTTTTTGCAATTTTAGCGAATTTTGATTATTTAAAATGAATTATTTTAAATAATAACGACGAGAAATTTATTTTGAATATAATTAGAACGTATATAATATACGCGTGGTCGTTAGAATATAAATATTTATATATAATTATAAATAGAATTGAAAATGGCGCGGTAGTTCGAAAATTCGATTTCAAACTTCAATTGAATGTACCGGGTGCAAAACAATCCGGATTTTAGTGAAACCAAAAACATTAGGATCTAATTGATAATATCTTTCCAACAAATCCGAAAAATCGAAATTTCATAGCGGGGATCAAAAGATATGTCCAGTTGAAAATTCTGAATAGTGGCTATGGAATTCAGGCCCTTAAAAATATACATTAATATAACGACCTCGGATTTCGACGAAACCAGTTATGTTGGGTCCGTGATGTCAAATTATTGCTAGGTTTCAAATTTCATAATTTTTCGAATCAATATGTGAGCGTGGCATAGGAAAACGCGTTTGGCCAGTTTCAGTTGATTTTAATCGACTGGAAATTGGCCATTTTTCAAACGGTCTCAGAATTCGGTGAAACTAGTTTTGTTAGGACCGTATCGTTAATACGAAGCTAGAAACTATTTTTCAGGAATTTTTAGAGTTCGTATGTGACCCCGGTAATTTGAAATGTACGTTTAAAATTCAATATAATGATTTAAATGTAAATTCAACGGAAACTGATTGTAACTATCGAATCAGCTTGCGATACATATCCCATTGAGTTCGGAATGGGGGTATTACACTAGGGGCGACGGTCGTTGGGTTCGATTTGGGGTTCGAATGAAATCTCACCTTTTTGAAAGAAAATAATATTAAATTATTATTTATATATACTTTGAAAATCGGTTAAACCTAAATCCCATTTTTACCCCAATGCAAATTTGATGCTCCAGATAAAAAAATGGCGGTTATCGAATCCGCTCCTGTAACATCCCAGAATTTTACTAAGATTTATTTGGATTTTTATTTATATATTTTGATTTTCTGAATATAAAGTGATTTTTATTAAGTTCAAATATGAATTTTTAACTTTGTATAAGTATGTTGTTATGATTTTTTTTTATAAGAAAACTTATTTTGAAAATTTAATTTATAAGATTTCATAATTAAGAAATAATATTTTCTAATTTTGATAATATTGATTTGTAAAGAAATATGAATTTGGTAAAGGTTAATTTATTTTACAAGAATGATTATTATTTTTATGTTGGTAAATTATAATTGTATTTATAAAATTTTATAAGAATTGATAAGTATTTGTTTTTAAACCATTTATTAGTATAAATTTAGATAAATTACATATGTTATATTTGATAAATTTTATAGATAAATATTTTTAAAATATTAATAAGTTATATTTAAACATTTTTGATAAACTTTAAGAAAGATGGTAGTTACACTTATAAGCATTTAACATTTGGCTACATTTATAAGTGTTATAATTTATGTCACTAAAAAATAAATAATAAAAAAATAAAATAAATATATAAATAAATTAAAATGAGGTGTCCCCTTACATGTCATGATGCATGTTGTAGTTCATGCTTTGATGCCAAGTAGCCATACATGTGTAATTTTGCATGTAATTAGCATCATGAAGAGAGACATGTGTCCATATAGCAATTGACCATTTTACCCTTGTAATTCCCTATATAAGGAGGACCTAAGCACCATCTTCATACACACTTCAGCCATGAACAAACTTATATGCAGTAGCTTCCTCAATTTCATGTTTGCAAGTTTCCTGTACATAGAAAATGTACATTTTTCTTCATTCAAAAATCAATATCTCCCAATCCGTTCAGTTTTAGCCAAAATGATATGCACGAATGTTGTTCGGATCATCGTTTCCGATTTAGAAAAAAAACGGATCGAGTTTTCGTTGAGCGTGGAGAGAGTTATTAATCAAAAACAGAAAATGTGAAGAATGGGTTCAAAATCTTTGAAAAATAAAATCTCCCAATCCGCTTCAAATCGCTCGACGCCATCAGCGCCGTTGCGATCAGCAGAGAGCATAGTATTTTTCATGCGAAATTGAGGCGATTCCGTTTCGATGATTGAAATTGTTCAAAATTAGGGTTACGGATCATTGGAGGTGGAAGCAACAATAAGTGAATCGGAGTGTGGCATTTGAATGAGGATGGAGTAGACTTCGTTTTGGCAAAGATTGGCGGATTTCGGTATTGGGATGAGGGGTGCGACATATGGTGCTTCACGCATTTTTTTGCTCCAGGTCTCGGCGTCTAGGGGAGTTCGGATTTTTATGCATGAGACCGGAGTCGAGGTGAAGTAGTGCAGAAGGAAGAGGAGAAGAAAAGGGACTTGTCGGTGGTCTTAGATTTGAGTTTAGTGGAGTGTCGAGGCGTGCACATGCACGGTGGATCGCAGAAAATGGTTACAGAAGGAGGAAAAGAAGAGGAGCGTGAAGGAGGAAGAAGAAAGAGGGATGGGCCGCGGTTTGAACGTGAGGAGTAAATGGGCTTTGGGCCTTCTCTACTTGGGTATGTTTATTTTCGTTTTATTTAAGTTTAGATTTGTTCAAACTTTAAACCACCCTAATTCACTCATTTTAAATCGGATTTGCTCACCGTCAGAGGCGTTAGAACCGTATCTGAAAATAGAACCCAACGATATATAGTTTTGATAATTTTGGCTAAGTACGGATTTATATAAAATGGAATATCCTTATAAAAAGAAAAGGGAAAGGAAAAAAAATAAGAAGAAGAAAAAAAATGAATGAACATTTATATTAATTTAATTTTGATATAAAATCAGCAGAAGATTACTAGGTGCTGATGAGAACGAATTGGAAACTGTACGAGGAGCGGTGGCAATGTTCATTCGCATGTTTGTCCTGGTAGTGAAGTTGTATGGAGCCTTTTCGGTGAGAACTTCTAATTTAAATTTTATTTAAATTAGTTAATTTTAATTAGCTGAGATTAATTATAATTTGTTGATGATGATTGTGTGATGGATGTTGATGTTTGAATGGTTGTTCATGAATTAGATAATACACTGAACACGAGTAAGCGTTATTGTCTGTAACGCTTGTGCACAGTTTAATGTTGTTGTGATGAATGAATTCATATCCATTTGATCGTATAGTTCATTTGGATAGATATGATTGCATTGTATGATCACACACACACAAACACACCGTGGTTGTGGAATATATGGGTGATCGATTTAGATTCTCCTTCATATATATGATTTTATTTAATTATTAAATAAGATTTAAAAATTTTGGTTTTGAATTTAATATCAACGTTTAAATATTGAATTAGGAGTTGGAAAATAATTTAAATTATGTATTGATTTTGTATAACGATCTTTATATCTATGCAAAACTGGTTTTGGAAAAAAAATATTTTCAATTTAAATTCGAAATGAGATTTTTAATTTCAATATGGTTTTTATATAATAATGATATAATACACACCAGAACGTTCTAGGATGACAGAGAGGATAGTGTCTAGGCTTGGGTTTGGAAAAATCAGTTTCCTGCTCTCCCTGGCTATCCCTAACTGATCCGACGGATGGGATGGTTAAATAAAAATCTAATTTGAAATTATTTGAATGGTGATTTAATTAGAAGGAAAAAAGTTGTGTTTTAAATCCAAATAATTTGAAAAGTCAATTTAAATGATTTATATAAGTTTATAATGATTTTTAAGGTAATTTTAAGTATTTAAGAATAATGATTATTTTGGTCAAAATTAGAGCTTGTCGCATTATGGCAATATGTAAATGCTTATAACTTTTCCAATTTAAATCGGATTTCCGCGAAACGAAAAACGTTTGATTCCTATTTACGAGAGCTTTCAAATGAGTGAAAGCAGATTTTAATTTCGGGTTATAGTTTTCAAGTTATGTTTGAAACCGTTTTGGAAAAGATCGATGTAAGAACAATTGTTGCCCATAACTATAAACAGCTATTTTTAAATTATTTAAAAATATGGAAAAATTTGTAAAATCATTACAAATTATGAAAAGGTGTTTTCAATTGTAAGGTTTAAGTTTTGGCTAAGATAAACGATATTCTAATCAAAATAGTTAGGATAACTGTTTTGTAACACTTTTGTTACACTTTTGGAACGCTATTGTAACGCTTTCTTCGAAAACAGTCTATTTTGAAGTTTTAACCCGTAAACGATGTTCCGAACTATAAGTAATGATTTGTGGAATGTTTTCAAAGGTTTAAGAGTATTAGAAATATTTATATGGAATTTAGATTTATACTAATACGGGTTTTTAATACTAAATAATTGGATATGGTTGGAGATAAATCTTCGGATGTTTGATATTAGTTCGGTAAATGAAAACTCTTATTATCTGAGGAATTTAAAAGGGTATTTCACCGTTATTCCGCTTATAATATGAGTTGGATACGAAAATTAATATTGAAGATAAGTTGATGGTATCTCTATCCAGATCTAATGTCAAAGAATTGAATAAACCTTTCAATTAAGATACGGGTTCTCACCTTGATTTAAATAAGCTAGATAGAAATAATCTTCGATATTTGGTATGAACCTCATGATGTAAATGTATACTATCTGGGGAATTTGAAAGATATTATTATATCGTTATTCTACTTATAGTATTCGTTGATTATGAGAATTTATATCGAATATAAGTGGATAAATTTCTGTGTAATTTATGATTCAAAAATCAATTTGACTTGGGTTTTTCATGAATCGTATCTTCAATAATATCATTCTTGAAACCGATGAGATTGAATGGTGGAAATTCATGTCGTAATTGGGGATTTAACCAAATCTTTGATTCGAAAAAAAATTAAAAGTAAGGAATTGAAGTGAAGTTAAAATCTTTGATTTCAAAGAAGAGTTAAGATGATAACGAGATGTATGGAATTTATAGTAATTCAAATCTTGAGTCGTAAATGAATTGATAACTATTTAGAAGGAGATTTGAATTGAAAGGCCTGTGTAAACCATAGCTACTATTTTTAAAGTACGCTTATTACTTGGAAAGACCGGGATCGAGTATATGTTCGAAATCCATTCTAAGTAGTAATACGACGTTATTCAAGACTTGGTAACGACAAATGAAGACCGGAAATATTTGAAGTGTTTAGATTGATTGTTGATTTATTTCTTGGTTGGGTAGGCCACCCAATACGAGGTATGGGTTGCATGAGACCTGAACATATTCAAATATTTTCGGGTTGTTGTTCCGTTCAGACCCAGAACGGACTTGCATGGATGGTGTGCCTGACATTGAAATTGACCGCATAGCACTGATTTCCGTTAATGTATATCGGATTTGTGGCAATATATTATCCTTGTCTTTAAGTCATATGAACTTAGAGGGTATGCATTGATTTAAATCAGTGATATGTCGTGAATTGTCAATGCGGCATACCCAAGTTATGAGTCGAGCTAGTGATGATCAAAGAATGGCTTATCGAAGCATCGCTTTGCGTATAACGTGACATCGACAAACCTCACACCCCGGATTGATGAGAAACTGGCGGTTAGGTTTTATACTTATATATGAATTGATGATGAAGCTGTGCAGCAGTGGGAAACCACTTATGAACTTGGGGAAGTTGGGTATGTTCGGGGGGCCGTGTCTGGTCGAAAACCGTTGATCTGCCCTGACGATGTGTATTCGGTGTCCGCGTATGGTCGAAAAAGCCGTTGAGGCACTTCGTTTTGTATCCCTGATTGATCTTTCGTGCCAGGAATCATCAAGTTGGAAATCCAAATTTCTTATGCGAGCCATACGATTTTGATTGTATATATATATGGCAACATATATTATGGGGTATATGCTGTCTAGGATTAATACTTTATTTGCGAAATTGTTTTCCACACTATATGATAATATTTAAAGAGGATTTTCACGTATGAAAGCATGTTTGGTTATCATAAGATAAAACTCGCCCATCTGGTGTGCGCTTGCATTGTGTGATGTGGGACGAGCTTATGATAGCTTCATTTTCAAAAGACATTGCGCATTTATATGCACGGGTATCACCTGGAGTAAATCCGTTCCGCGTTAGCGGCGTGATCCGGTGAAGTTCCCAACTTTAAGAATGAACCTAACTGTTTTTGAGTTCTCACACCAGTCCCACGACTGACCTGGAGTTTATTGTTCCCTCACCTAAACTCTGGGTGCCCATGATTTTCGCACGGGCAGCCAGTAGTTTAGTTTTGCAGTTATAGATCGTTGGAGCAGGATTTGGAGCGCTTCTAGAGTTGGAGTGCCCGATAGAGTTGAAGCTTCCGTTGTGTATTGATCTTCCGCTGAGAGTAAAGTTATTTTCTTTCTTCCGCTGTATACGTTTATGTTGTAACTCTGATATTCATGTAACTCTGATGTAATATTGGTTTATTCAATGAAAAGTTCTGTTATTTTTGTTCACTGTATGTATGTACCCATAACAATTCGTCTTTCTGAACGGTTTAAGTTGGTTTAATTACCGGTAAGAACCGGGCAAAAAGTCGGGTCGTTACAGTTGGTATCAGAGCTTTGGTTATACAAAGCTACAGGGTACGTACATATTTGGACAAAAGAATAGAACTCCTCAGAGTTACATTATCTCATTAGAGATAGGGTTAGAAATACCCTAGAATGAGATTTTGGAATATTATGATGAGAGAGCATTTTTTTTTTGAAACCTATATAAGGCATTTTTGAACAAGTAAATCATTTTGAAAACGATTATCTTTTTTTGAAATATATTTTTGAAATATAATTTGAAATAAGGATTTCGAGTGTTTTATTCGACGTCACAATTGGACTATCGAGTATGTAAGGATTTTGAATATACGTCTGATCAACGTATATGTGAAGCCCAACATATACTAGATAGATATAGAGTCACACTCTAGTCGCCCGGGGATGATCTGATGATGATTGCAACATCATCAGTACTCATTTTCGAGTTTCGAAAGTGGGATGACTATATAACTCCATTTAAGACGTCGAGGGATACTTGAACTGTTTCGATATACTGAAACTATTAAGAGGGAATTTAATATGTTATAAGTACAAATCAAACTATTTTAATAATCAGAAGGATTTTGAGGCAAATCCACTTAAAGATTAGGAAGCGAATGTTGGGAAATAAGATAATACATTAAGAAATTATGTCAAAAATAGCACCTATACTTCAAGTCATAACAAATGTTAGAATATGATCTAATAAGTTGTAATCAGAAAAAGATATTATATTTCTCAAAGAATTTTAATATGTTAATGTAAGCAGTAGATTTGGATAAATCCTTAACATGAATTGTAAATGAGAATATCCAAGAATATCTTAGCTATCAGAACCCCTCAAGGAATCTGAAGATGCTTTAGACTTAAGTTAAGAATTTGTTAAAGAGATGATTTTGACTTAAGTTAGAAATGAGTTTAAAGGGTTAATTCAAATCGTAACAAATCTCGAAATAGGAAAAATTTGGGTCTTTGAAATATTAAATGTGAAGAAGTGAGTTCTGAATATGTTAAGATTAATATTTGAAAACAACCCTAGCTTGAACATAATCGGAGTGCGCAAGAGGAAGCGTGGTGGTATTTTTATAAAACTGTTTTAAGAGATTTTCCGGTTAGTTGAGTAAGAAATTTTTCTAGACAAGATTTGGTATTTAAATAAGAATGAAAAAGAGAGATATACATTTTGAATTTTAAAATGGATTTAGAAAAGTGTTATTCGATTAGGTGAAAATGATAATTAAAACATGAATATCAGATGAGTATAAATTTAACTTATAAATGAGTTAATATGAGATTAGAAACGATTGGAATTTTTGAAATAGAATGAGTGTTTCGGAAGTACAATTCTATCCCTTTCCTTGTCGCTGGGTTTTGCTCGGCCCATTGTCACCTTTGAGTGTTACCCGAATTATCGTGCTTAGAATTTTAGCTGTTCAACTTTATTTCTGAATTCTTCCTTTTGCCCTGCTCTGATAAAGCCCCAGACAAGTGAATTAATTCAGATTTGGAAACCAGTATCTTTGAATTATCTAGTAAATTGAATTTGTATTGAGAACAATAGAATTTCTAATACTGAATTTAGCCAAGATGTTATTTTGCAAGATAATTGAACGATTAGAGAAAAATTAATTGAGAACTTGGATTTAAATTTCCAAGTTAAGCACTTAGTCTTATAATCGATAAGAAAATCATGGGTTCCGTAAGAGTAAGTTAGAATGATAACTTCCAACTTTAAGATTTTCTTAGGGTCATAGACCTCTAAGTAGTAGACAGTATCTATTCTAGTTTCTCCTCAGTGGTAGAGGTAGCAGCTCTGAGTTTAACTCAGAAAATTGATTTTAAACAAGACTGGTGACGACCCTAGTAATCACTAGATCATAGAAGTTTCCTTAGACTCTACCTTTAGTGAGAGCTAGATAAAGTACCCTGAGAATGATATGAGTGGTGGTTCTGCCCATTGCATTTCTGATATGTTGAGAGAGAAGTTGAAATTTAAATTTTTGTGAAGGAGTTTAAATTTACACGACTTCCTTTTCGAGGACGAAAAGTTTCTAAGGGGGGGTGAATGTAACATCCCAGAATTTTACTAAGATTTATTTGGATTTTTATTTATATATTTTGATTTTCTGAATATAAAGTGATTTTTATTAAGTTCAAATATGAATTTTTAACTTTGTATAAGTATGTTGTTATGATTTTTTTTTTATAAGAAAACTTATTTTGAAAATTTAATTTATAAGATTTCATAATTAAGAAATAATATTTTCTAATTTTGATAATATTGATTTGTAAAGAAATATGAATTTGGTAAAGGTTAATTTATTTTACAAGAATGATTATTATTTTTATGTTGGTAAATTATAATTGTATTTATAAAATTTTATAAGAATTGATAAGTATTTGTTTTTAAACCATTTATTAGTATAAATTTAGATAAATTACATATGTTATATTTGATAAATTTTATAGATAAATATTTTTAAAATATTAATAAGTTATATTTAAACATTTTTGATAAACTTTAAGAAAGATGGTAGTTACACTTATAAGCATTTAACATTTGGCTACATTTATAAGTGTTATAATTTATGTCACTAAAAAATAAATAATAAAAAAATAAAATAAATATATAAATAAATTAAAATGAGGTGTCCCCAAACATGTCATGATGCATGTTGTAGTTCATGCTTTGATGCCAAGTAGCCATACATGTGTAATTTTGCATGTAATTAGCATCATGAAGAGAGACATGTGTCCATATAGCAATTGACCATTTTACCCTTGTAATTCCCTATATAAGGAGGACCTAAGCACCATCTTCATACACACTTCAGCCATGAACAAACTTATATGCAGTAGCTTCCTCAATTTCATGTTTGCAAGTTTCCTGTACATAGAAAATGTACATTTTTCTTCATTCAAAAATCAATATCTCCCAATCCGTTCAGTTTTAGCCAAAATGATATGCACGAATGTTGTTCGGATCATCGTTTCCGATTTAGAAAAAAAACGGATCGAGTTTTCGTTGAGCGTGGAGAGAGTTATTAATCAAAAACAGAAAATGTGAAGAATGGGTTCAAAATCTTTGAAAAATAAAATCTCCCAATCCGCTTCAAATCGCTCGACGCCATCAGCGCCGTTGCGATCAGCAGAGAGCATAGTATTTTTCATGCGAAATTGAGGCGATTCCATTTCGATGATTGAAATTGTTCAAAATTAGGGTTACGGATCATTGGAGGTGGAAGCAACAATAAGTGAATCGGAGTGTGGCATTTGAATGAGGATGGAGTAGACTTCGTTTTGGCAAAGATTGGCGGATTTCGGTATTGGGATGAGGGGTGCGACATATGGTGCTTCACGCATTTTTTTGCTCCAGGTCTCGGCGTCTAGGGGAGTTCGGATTTTTATGCATGAGACCGGAGTCGAGGTGAAGTAGTGCAGAAGGAAGAGGAGAAGAAAAGGGACTTGTCGGTGGTCTTAGATTTGAGTTTAGTGGAGTGTCGAGGCGTGCACATGCACGGTGGATCGCAGAAAATGGTTACAGAAGGAGGAAAAGAAGAGGAGCGTGAAGGAGGAAGAAGAAAGAGGGATGGGCCGCGGTTTGAACGTGAGGAGTAAATGGGCTTTGGGCCTTCTCTACTTGGGTATGTTTATTTTCGTTTTATTTAAGTTTAGATTTGTTCAAACTTTAAACCACCCTAATTCACTCATTTTAAATCGGATTTGCTCGCCGTCAGAGGCGTTAGAACCGTATCTGAAAATAGAACCCAACGATATATAGTTTTGATAATTTTGGCTAAGTACGGATTTATATAAAATGGAATATCCTTATAAAAAGAAAAGGGAAAGGAAAAAAAATAAGAAGAAGAAAAAAAATGAATGAACATTTATATTAATTTAATTTTGATATAAAATCAGCAGAAGATTACTAGGTGCTGATGAGAACGAATTGGAAACTGTACGAGGAGCGGTGGCAATGTTCATTCGCATGTTCGTCCTGGTAGTGAAGTTGTATGGAGCCTTTTCGGTGAGAACTTCTAATTTAAATTTTATTTAAATTAGTTAATTTTAATTAGCTGAGATTAATTATAATTTGTTGATGATGATTGTGTGATGGATGTTGATGTTTGAATGGTTGTTCATGAATTAGATAATACACTGAACACGAGTAAGCGTTATTGTCTGTAACGCTTGTGCACAGTTTAATGTTGTTGTGATGAATGAATTCATATCCATTTGATCGTATAGTTCATTTGGATAGATATGATTGCATTGTATGATCACACACACACAAACACACCGTGGTTGTGGAATATATGGGTGATCGATTTAGATTCTCCTTCATATATATGATTTTATTTAATTATTAAATAAGATTTAAAAATTTTGGTTTTGAATTTAATATCAACGTTTAAATATTGAATTAGGAGTTGGAAAATAATTTAAATTATGTATTGATTTTGTATAACGATCTTTATATCTATGCAAAACTGGTTTTGGAAAAAAAATATTTTCAATTTAAATTCGAAATGAGATTTTTAATTTCAATATGGTTTTTATATAATAATGATATAATACACACCAGAACGTTCTAGGATGACAGAGAGGATAGTGTCTAGGCTTGGGTTTGGAAAAATCAGTTTCCTGCTCTCCCTGGCTATCCCTAACTGATCCGACGGATGGGATGGTTAAATAAAAATCTAATTTGAAATTATTTGAATGGTGATTTAATTAGAAGGAAAAAAGTTGTGTTTTAAATCCAAATAATTTGAAAAGTCAATTTAAATGATTTATATAAGTTTATAATGATTTTTAAGGTAATTTTAAGTATTTAAGAATAATGATTATTTTGGTCAAAATTAGAGCTTGTCGCATTATGGCAATATGTAAATGCTTATAACTTTTCCAATTTAAATCGGATTTCCGCGAAACGAAAAACGTTTGATTCCTATTTACGAGAGCTTTCAAATGAGTGAAAGCAGATTTTAATTTCGGGTTATAGTTTTCAAGTTATGTTTGAAACCGTTTTGGAAAAGATCGATGTAAGAACAATTGTTGCCCATAACTATAAACAGCTATTTTTAAATTATTTAAAAATATGGAAAAATTTGTAAAATCATTACAAATTATGAAAAGGTGTTTTCAATTGTAAGGTTTAAGTTTTGGCTAAGATAAACGATATTCTAATCAAAATAGTTAGGATAACTGTTTTGTAACACTTTTGTTACACTTTTGGAACGCTATTGTAACGCTTTCTTCGAAAACAGTCTATTTTGAAGTTTTAACCCGTAAACGATGTTCCGAACTATAAGTAATGATTTGTGGAATGTTTTCAAAGGTTTAAGAGTATTAGAAATATTTATATGGAATTTAGATTTATACTAATACGGGTTTTTAATACTAAATAATTGGATATGGTTGGAGATAAATCTTCGGATGTTTGATATTAGTTCGGTAAATGAAAACTCTTATTATCTGAGGAATTTAAAAGGGTATTTCACCGTTATTCCGCTTATAATATGAGTTGGATACGAAAATTAATATTGAAGATAAGTTGATGGTATCTCTATCCAGATCTAATGTCAAAGAATTGAATAAACCTTTCAATTAAGATACGGGTTCTCACCTTGATTTAAATAAGCTAGATAGAAATAATCTTCGATATTTGGTATGAACCTCATGATGTAAATGTATACTATCTGGGGAATTTGAAAGATATTATTATATCGTTATTCTACTTATAGTATTCGTTGATTATGAGAATTTATATCGAATATAAGTGGATAAATTTCTGTGTAATTTATGATTCAAAAATCAATTTGACTTGGGTTTTTCATGAATCGTATCTTCAATAATATCATTCTTGAAACCGATGAGATTGAATGGTGGAAATTCATGTCGTAATTGGGGATTTAACCAAATCTTTGATTCGAAAAAAAATTAAAAGTAAGGAATTGAAGTGAAGTTAAAATCTTTGATTTCAAAGAAGAGTTAAGATGATAACGAGATGTATGGAATTTATAGTAATTCAAATCTTGAGTCGTAAATGAATTGATAACTATTTAGAAGGAGATTTGAATTGAAAGGCCTGTGTAAACCATAGCTACTATTTTTAAAGTACGCTTATTACTTGGAAAGACCGGGATCGAGTATATGTT
The DNA here is from genome assembly GCA_030737875.1 of Allium sativum. Taxonomy (NCBI): domain Eukaryota; kingdom Viridiplantae; phylum Streptophyta; class Magnoliopsida; order Asparagales; family Amaryllidaceae; genus Allium; species Allium sativum. The sequence continues at coordinate 126,583,671 of CM060911.1, forward strand.
CGAAATCCATTCTAAGTAGTAATACGACGTTATTCAAGACTTGGTAACGACAAATGAAGACCGGAAATATTTGAAGTGTTTAGATTGATTGTTGATTTATTTCTTGGTTGGGTAGGCCACCCAATACGAGGTATGGGTTGCATGAGACCTGAACATATTCAAATATTTTCGGGTTGTTGTTCCGTTCAGACCCAGAACGGACTTGCATGGATGGTGTGCCTGACATTGAAATTGACCGCATAGCACTGATTTCCGTTAATGTATATCGGATTTGTGGCAATATATTATCCTTGTCTTTAAGTCATATGAACTTAGAGGGTATGCATTGATTTAAATCAGTGATATGTCGTGAATTGTCAATGCGGCATACCCAAGTTATGAGTCGAGCTAGTGATGATCAAAGAATGGCTTATCGAAGCATCGCTTTGCGTATAACGTGACATCGACAAACCTCACACCCCGGATTGATGAGAAACTGGCGGTTAGGTTTTATACTTATATATGAATTGATGATGAAGCTGTGCAGCAGTGGGAAACCACTTATGAACTTGGGGAAGTTGGGTATGTTCGGGGGGCCGTGTCTGGTCGAAAACCGTTGATCTGCCCTGACGATGTGTATTCGGTGTCCGCGTATGGTCGAAAAAGCCGTTGAGGCACTTCGTTTTGTATCCCTGATTGATCTTTCGTGCCAGGAATCATCAAGTTGGAAATCCAAATTTCTTATGCGAGCCATACGATTTTGATTGTATATATATATGGCAACATATATTATGGGGTATATGCTGTCTAGGATTAATACTTTATTTGCGAAATTGTTTTCCACACTATATGATAATATTTAAAGAGGATTTTCACGTATGAAAGCATGTTTGGTTATCATAAGATAAAACTCGCCCATCTGGTGTGCGCTTGCATTGTGTGATGTGGGACGAGCTTATGATAGCTTCATTTTCAAAAGACATTGCGCATTTATATGCACGGGTATCACCTGGAGTAAATCCGTTCCGCGTTAGCGGCGTGATCCGGTGAAGTTCCCAACTTTAAGAATGAACCTAACTGTTTTTGAGTTCTCACACCAGTCCCACGACTGACCTGGAGTTTATTGTTCCCTCACCTAAACTCTGGGTGCCCATGATTTTCGCACGGGCAGCCAGTAGTTTAGTTTTGCAGTTATAGATCGTTGGAGCAGGATTTGGAGCGCTTCTAGAGTTGGAGTGCCCGATAGAGTTGAAGCTTCCGTTGTGTATTGATCTTCCGCTGAGAGTAAAGTTATTTTCTTTCTTCCGCTGTATACGTTTATGTTGTAACTCTGATATTCATGTAACTCTGATGTAATATTGGTTTATTCAATGAAAAGTTCTGTTATTTTTGTTCAATGTATGTATGTACCCATAACAATTCGTCTTTCTGAACGGTTTAAGTTGGTTTAATTACCGGCAAGAACCGGGCAAAAAGTCGGGTCGTTACAGCTCCTCCTTTCGTTGGTCGCCGCTCCACCTCTGCACCAGTCAATGACGTCGATCCCCCCCCCCCCCCCGCTTACTTCGCGAACCTCCCTCTCTCGAAGACCTCGACCTCGAAGCCACCATGCCCAAACCGAAGCACTGCAATCGCCCTTTCCCTGGCCACCACCTGCAAGACTGACGGCGCAACCCCCCAAAACCCCTTCGCCCTCTTCCAGGTTTTCGCGGCGGCGACGCAAACGAACCCTAGCTCGTGAGGGTTAATCGGCGGTTCCAGGTTTAAGTAAAAAGAGACTGTGAGTTCTTTTTTTTCTCTCATATTTATTTTAGTTTAACTGATTTTAAATTTTAATAACTTTATTTTTATTTTCAGTTTTAAAAATAAATAACAACGATTTTATTTTCAGTTTTTATATAAGGTAAATAACATAGGTTAAAAATGTAATTTTTAAATCAAATATCGATTTTAAAAAGAATATGATTTTTTTTATTTTGGAAAAAATAAGTTTCTTTGATTTTGAAATTATAATTTTTGTAGTGAGTTCATGAGGTAAATATTAGATTTTTGAAAAGGAAAAGGTTAGATTTTAACACGGTAAAGATTAGAATACTAACACGGTAAAGATATGATTAACATATAAAGGAAGAGATTTTTATATATATGAAGAAGTGTTTTTTTTTTATTATACAAAATTAAGTTTTATATATACATATAGCGAAGAAAAGTTAGATATTTATATATATGAAGTAGTGAAGTAAAAATATGATTTTTATATATTGAACATCGAAGTAAAAATTCGATTTTTATATATTGAATAGCATAGTAAAAATTCGATTTTTATATATTGAACATCGAAGTAAAAATATGATTTTTATATATTAAACATCGAAGTAAAAATTCGATTTTTATATATTGAATAGCATAGTAAAAATTCGATTTTTATATATTGAACATCGAAGTTAAAATATGATTTTTATATATTGAACATCGAAGTAAAAATATGATTTTTATATATTGAACATCGAAGTAAAAATATGATTTTTTTTAGCGAAGTAAAAATTTGATTTTTATATATTGAATAGCGAAGTAAAAATTTGATTTTTACATATGTAGAGAATACGGGCAACGAAGATGACGAAAAGGCGAGAACGACGAAGGTTTCTGCAAAAGAAGAGCCGTGGAGTTAGGATAGCTATTGGTGAGAACTTCTCACTCTTCAATTTCTTTTCTAGTTATATATATATATACTAGGATGTAGACGGTGTTTAGTAGCACCCGACACCCGTCATCCACAGACCATGGATGGCTTGTTTGTTTAATTGTTTGGTTGTGTAGTCGGTTAGAATATTCTGTTTGAATTGAATTGTTTGGTGAAATGAATTGATTTGATTGATGTGTGAATGGCGTGGGCCTTCAGTAGACTGGGGATAAGGCTAGGTCTTGTCCCGTTTCTAGTATCGTGCCGTTATGCCGCCAAAATTTTCTAAAAATATGTTAGAAAAATAAAAATATCATTTTTATTGTGTAAATGAACTGAATAGAAATTCATGTGTTAAAATAAAATGTTTTATCGTTAAAAATATAATTTTTAACACGAAGGTGAATAAATAGATATTTATAAACAAATCAGCCGATTTGTTTATATACACTGATTTGACTGATATTGATTGGGTCGATAAATTTTACACATCGCCCAACTGCACGAATAAAAATCTGTGTTTGATTGTTTGAAACCCCACACGGGTGTTGGGATGAAATTTGAAGTTCACTCATCCTGATTGATTAAATATGTCAATCGATTGATTGACAGGCTGTTACAAGCGTTGGATATCTATATTTGATGCTTATACAGTGTAGTGCACTTTGGTTGATGGTTGATTATTTTTCAATGTTATTATATACATGTGTTGTATGAAAATCCATATAATTAATTTTATATGGTGATTGATTGGGCCTCATTCCAATTTAGAAGATAAAGAATATTATAAAGTAAATGTTCATGTGTTGACTGCACTCATCCGTTGAGATTAGTCATGTGTTGAACGAAATATTTTTATAATGAAATTTACATCTTTATCAATATAAAGTAAATGTTCATGTGTTAACAGTACTCATCCGTTGAGATTAGTCATGTGTTGAACGAAATATTTTAATAATAGAAATATTTGAAAAGGAAATATTTGAAAAGGAAATATTTGAAAAAGAAATATTTGAAATAGAATATCTGAAAATAGAAATATATGAAGCCGTGTTGATTAGATTGACGCCATTTTGACGTGAACGATATTTATATCGATTTTATTCATTTTATAATGAATATCGAAAGTGATTTCAAAATCTAAAGAAAATGAATTCGAATCGAATTAAAATCGGTTTGAATTGAAATCAAATAGAAATGAAGGTAAAAAGGATTTATAATAGAAAATTCAATTTCGATTTGAATTTGAAATAAAGGTTGAAATCATTTTTTTTGAAACGAATTCAAAACTATTTATAAAATTCGTTTTAAATAGTAATCGACGAAATATATATTATATATATAATATAATGGCCTGAATAGAACGCGCCGCGCCGCGGCAGTTCGCGAATTTCGACCATTAACTTCGAAAGAATATTACGGGAGATCCGACCGTTGGATTCTCCTGAAACCGGAACCGTTGGATTCGTATCGAAAAGAGCTTTCTAAAGAATTTTAGAAATTAGAAATCTAACGGTTGGATTTGGAGATACGTCCAAATCAAATTCGAAAAAGGTCGCTGTAAGTGCAGTTCGATGGCCGTTGATGGAAATCGACTGTACGGGCCTTGATAAAATTATTAAAAATAGTAATAATTTGTGTAAAATCATAAGAAATGATTTGAGAAGAATTGGGATGAAAAACTCCATATTTGAAAAGATAAAAATAGATTTTTATCGAAGTAAACTAGTTTTGAACTAGAATTATAATTCTATTTACTTTTAAATAAATAAATTGAATTTGAAAAGGGTTTTAAAAATAACCAGAATTTCCAATGATTGCATTAGAGTGGATTTGAATCGAAATTGCCTTTGGATTATTTCGATGTTGGATTTCGTGATGATACAGATTTTGTTATGGGAATTTGAAAGATATATATATATCGTTATTTCCAATACGATATTTGTTAGTCGTAGAATTTGATATTGAATATAAGCCGGTATATATTCTATTCAAAGCCTTGTATTTAATATCAAATGTGATTTGGGTTTGTCGTGAATGGTGTCTTGACTAACACTGTTCTTGAACCCAGTTGAGAAAAGATTAAATCTTTTTATTTAGATTTAATGAAGTGTACCAATTAAATAATATTTAATTGGAATTGAATTGATATTGATTTTTGGGTTTATCGTGAACAGTGTTTTAAATAACACTCGTTTTTTAACCCGATAATTAATGGAATGTGACTTTGGGTTTATCGTGAACCGTGTTTTAAATGACACAGATTCTTTAACCCAGTTAACGATTAAAACTAAGTGGAGTTTTAATGATTCTTTAATTAGATTGAAATGATCGAGAATGGAGTATCACCAGTTTTGCTCCAGGCGATAGTTAAATCTTTAATTAGATTTGAACGTGAAATGGTAATTGAATTTACCGATAACATCGTGGCGTTAGATATGAAGTATTACCAGTTTTACTTCATGGGATGAATAGGTTGGGATTGGGAAATTAAAACCAATGATTAGTTCGGTAAGGTTCGCTAATTCCGACTAGTTGAATCGAAATTCAAAAGAAGATTAGAGAATAAATTCAAGGAATTTATCTTGGATAAAATTAATGGGAACCTTTCCCTATGAATGTGAAATTTGGAAACTAACTGTCGGTTAGCTAAGTAGAATGGTTTTCTGGATATTGATCTGATGTTGGTTTCGGCCTTCGGGGTTAATATTTGGGAAATTATTCTCTTGATTAATTTACGGTTAGTGACTGATGAATTGGAATGAGGCGTATGTTGTGTTTGTGTGACACTTATTTAAAATATACGTGAGTTATTCGGGAAGACCGGGTTTATCCCATTCTGAATAACTGATACGACGATAAGTCGAAGATGAAGACGATGGTCGAAGACCGGAGGTCTTCACGTCGTTTGGGTAATTACTGATGATCTTGATTGGGCTGTACACCCAAGAAGATGGAAACAGTTAGTGATCGTCCAGACGTACTTGGATATCGATGGATATGCGAGGTACAAGGTGCCTCCGGTTTCGTTCAGCCCCAGAACGGACTTGTAAATGGACTGTGTGTCTGACATTGGATTTTAGTCCGTGTGATTGATCTCTATTAAATATATATCGGTTTGGCAGCGGAGAATTTATTCTCTTGCTTAACGCCCTTCTCTGAGACGTACGAGATCAGGGGTTATATATTGATAGATATCAATCGCTTGGAGTGAATTGCCTGTGTGGCATGCCTAAGTGGCAAATGATCAAGGCTTCTGTTGAAAAGCAAAGTCTTGTGGTTGATGATCGAAGCACGGCCTTTGTGGCGTAGCTTTGTGTAACGTTTACTTCGCGAGTTTCACACCTGGTATGAACCAAAAACGGGAGACGGACCTCAGGGAGGGCATGCGTTTCTTTCTAATTAGGAGTGGCATCAGTGCTTGAACTGGCTGACGAGTTTGACTCATGTGGATGTTGCTTATTATTACTTGCTGAAAAGCGAGGCGCCTCGTGATATCAGTTTCGGCCGATGCTTCTGGTCGGCTGACGGGCCAGGCTTACGCCCCAAAGGGCGGGGAAACGCTGTGTTCAGGAATTTTAATCTACATCGGTGGACCGGCCCTGACGATCCAAGGGTCACTCGAGCTCTGATCCTGTGGCTCGGGCTAGAGAGTCACAAATCGGTAGAGGATCTTGCCCCTAGCCTCGGTTCATACCATAAATGATAACCCAACTTCCAATACGACATTGCGGTTTTGATTGTATAACCTATATATGGCGACATAGTGGTATGGGGCATTCATGCCGCCTATGATTGATACTTATGATTTGAAGTTGTTTTATACACTATGCACTTATAATAGTATCAAATGATTTGTTTTAAACGTATCAAGCATTCTTGGCTATTATAAGGTAAAAACCCTATCCCCCGGCTTGCGTTGCATTGTGTGATAGGACCTGGGTCTTATAATAGCTTCATTTTTCTTTATTTAGCACTGCGCTGTTGTTTTGTGCACTGGTATTCTTGGGAGGAAACCCGTTCCGTGTTATACGGCGTGGTCCCTTGATTTACCGAACTTTAAAATAAAGATTAATAACTGTTTTAGTTCTCACACCAGTCCCATGACTGACTTGGAGTTTATTGTTTTGACCTAAACTCTGGGTGCCTCTATTTTGACACGGGCAGCTAGTAGTTTTGGTTTTGGAGATTTATATTCACAGGATCCTGGTTTACAGCTGGAACGATATCCGGAAAGCTTTGTATCCGTATATCTCGTCTAGTTGTGTATTGTATTATTTTCCGCTGCTATGTATTTAAATGAAATTTAAATCTCTAATATTTCTGTGTAATATTCATTTATACCCTGTATATTCTTGTAATCTGATGCATTGTTGTGATATACAGTGAAATGTTCTTTTGTATGCGTTCTATTTCGTCATGTTCTCAAACGACAGGGCATTTCGAACGGTCTGGGTCGGTTTAGCGACTGGTTCGGACCGAGCGAAATAATTTCTCGTCACAGTTGGTATCATAGCTTTGGTTTACAAAGCTCAGAGAACAAGACACATTAGAACCATACGGAAGAATTCATCAGAATTGGATTAGTAATATCCAACGGGAATGACTCGTTAGAGATGGGATCAGTAGCATCCTAGAACGAGTGTGAAGAGTATATTTTTGAAAGTGAAAACAAAATTTTGTTTTGAAAATTTAAATCAATTATTCGTATTTGATTATCTATTTAAATTGAGTTGGACAGTCCAGTATATAAAGATTTTGCGTATACGTTTGATCCACGTGTATTTGAAATTTTAATATACTGGATAGATATAGAATTACACTCTAATCGCCCGGAGATGATTTTGATGATGGAGCTCCATCATTAGAATTAATGTTCGAGTGACGAAAGTGAGATTTCTATATATTTCCTATTGACTGGTGTGAGAACCAAAATTAGATAGTGCCTATTGTTGTGATTTAGCATCAAAAACATGATTTTTGTATATGTATCAAAATTATGAATTTGAAACTCTAATTCACTAATTGATTGATGTTTGTGTTGTTTGTTTATTTGTTTGCTAATTTTTAACCAATTAGCCTAATTGAATCACATATTGAATTATATTGAAAATTGGTCGCATTTGCTTGCATATATATGTGCTTTCATTGAACAGGTCAAAGCAAGGAGGCTAGAGCAGAGAATAAAATTTGTTTGCCCGACAAATAGGTACATGTTTACATATTTCTTGGGTGATGATGATTTTATGAGCCGTATCGGCTAGCCACTTGGCTTTTTCTTTTTCTTTTTGAGATCAGAAGGCCTATATTGCAATTTCGGGATTTTCCCGTGGCTCCCGGTGCAGGGGAGTTTATGGCGAAATTTTTCGAAAATTTAGGGTGTTAGCCAAATTTTTGAAAATTTGAAAATTCTCAGAAACTGAAAAGTTGGAGAAGGGAAGCCAGATCGAACGTAGAGTTGATAAATCAAACCACTTTTGACTTTGTTCCTTTTCGGGGATGAAAAGTTTTAAGTGGGGGAGATTGTAACAACCCGAAAATCTGGGCCAGTTTAAAATTTTTGTTTTTGCAATTTTAGCGAATTTTGATTATTTAAAATGAATTATTTTAAATAATAACGACGAGAAATTTATTTTGAATATAATTAGAACGTATATAATATACGCGTGGTCGTTAGAATATAAATATTTATATATAATTATAAATAGAATTGAAAATGGCGCGGTAGTTCGAAAATTCGATTTCAAACTTCAATTGAATGTACCAGGTGCAAAACAATCCGGATTTTAGTGAAACCAGAAACATTAGGATCTAATTGATAATATCTTTCCAACAAATCCGAAAAATCGAAATTTCGTAGCGGGGATCAAAAGATATGTCCAGTTGAAAATTCTGAATAGTCGCTATGGAATTCAGGCCCTTAAAAATAGACATTTTGCAAACGACCTCGGATTTCGATGAAACTAGTTTTGTTTGGTCCGTGATGTCAAATTATTACTAGGTTTCAAATTTCATAATTTTTCGAATCAATATGTGAGCGTGGCATAGGAAAACGCGTTTGGCCAGTTTCAGTTGATTTTAATCGACTGGAAATTGGCCATTTTTCAAACGGTCTCAGAATTCGGCGAAACTAGTTTTGTTAGGACCATATCGTTAATACGAAGCTAGAAAATATTTTTCAGGAATTTTTAGAGTTCGTATGTGACCCCGGTAATTTGAAATGTACGTTTAAAATTCAATATAATGATTTAAATGTAAATTCAACGGGAACTGATTGTAACTATCGAATCAGCTTGCGATACATATCCCATTGAGTTCGGAATGGGGGTATTACACTAGGGGCGACAGTCGTTGGGTTCGATTTGGGGTTCGAATGAAATCTCACCTTTTTGAAAGAAAATAATATTAAATTATTATTTATATATACTTTGAAAATCGGTTAAACCTAAATCCCATTTTTCCCCCAATGCAAATTTGATGCTCCAGATAAAAAAATGGCGGTTATCGAATCCGCTCCTCCTTTCGTTGGTCGCCGCTCCACGTCTGCACCAGTCAATGACGTCGATCCCCCCCCCCCCCCCCCCGCTTACTTCGCGAACCTCCCTCTCTCGAAGACCTCGACCTCGAAGCCACCACGCCCAAACCGAAGCACTGCAGTCGCCCTTTCCCTGGCCACCACCTGCAAGACTGACGGCGCAACCCCCCAAAACCCCTTCTCCCTCTTCCAAGTTATCGCGGCGGCGACGCAAACGAACACTAGCTCGTGAGGGTTAATCGGCGGTTCCAGGTTTAAGTAAAAAGAGACTGTGAGTTCTTTTTTTTCTCTCATATTTATTTTAGTTTAACTGATTTTAAATTTTAATAACTTTATTTTTATTTTCAGTTTTAAAAATAAATAACAACGATTTTATTTTCAGTTTTTATATAAGGTAAATAACATAGGTTAAAAATGTAATTTTTAAATCAAATATCGATTTTAAAAAGAATATGATTTTTTTTATTTTGGAAAAAATAAGTTTCTTTGATTTTGAAATTATAATTTTTGTAGTGAGTTCATGAGGTAAATATTAGATTTTTGAAAAGGAAAAGGTTAGATTTTAACACGGTAAAGATTAGAATACTAACACGGTAAAGGTATGATTAACATATAAAGGAAGAGATTTTTATATATATGAAGAAAAGTTTTTTTTTATTATACAAAATTAAGTTTTATATATGCATATAGCGAAGAAAAGTTAGATATTTATATATATGAAGTAGTGAAGTAAAAATACGATTTTTATATATTGAACATCAAAGTAAAAATTCGATTTTTATATATTGAATAGCATAGTAAAAATTCGATTTTTATATATTGAACATCGAAGTAAAAATATGATTTTTATATATTGAACATCGAAGTAAAAATTCGATTTTTATATATTGAACATCGAAGTAAAAATATGATTTTTATATATTGAACATCGAAGTAAAAATATGATTTTTATACATTGAACATCGAAGTAAAAATATGATTTTTTTTAGCGAAGTAAAAATTTGATTTTTATATATTGAATAGCGAAGTAAAAATTTGATTTTTACATATGTAGAGAATACGGGCAACGAAGATGACGAAAAGGCGAGAACGACGAAGGTTTCTGCAAAAGAAGAGCCGTGGAGTTAGGATAGCTATTGGTGAGAACTTCTCACTCTTCAATTTCTTTTCTAGTTATATATATATATACTAGGATGTAGACGGTGTTTAGTAGCACTCGACACCCATCATCCACAGACCATGGATGGCTTGTTTGTTTAATTGTTTGGTTGTGTAGTCGGTTAGAATATTCTGTTTGAATTGAATTGTTTGGTGAAATGAATTGATTTGATTGATGTGTGAATGGCGTGGGCCTTCACTAGACCGGGGATAAGGCTAGGCCTTGTCCCGTTTCTAGTATCGTGCCGTTATGCCGCCGAAATTTTCTAAAAATATGTTAGAAAAATAAAAATATCATTTTTATTGTGTAAATGAAATGAATAGAAATTCATGTGTTAAAATAAAATGTTTTATCGTTAAAAATATAATTTTTAACGTGAAGGTGAATAAATAGATATTTATAAACAAATCAGCCGATTTGTTTATATACACTGATTTGACTGATATTGATTGGGTCGATAAATTTTACACATCACCCAACTGCACGAATAAAAATCTGTGTTTGATTGTTTGAAACCCCACACGGGTGTTGGGATGAAATTTGAAGTTCACTCATCCTGATTGATTAAATATGTCAATCGATTGATTGACAGGCTGTTATAAGCGTTAGATATCTATATTTGATGCTTATACAGTGTAGTGCACTTTGGTTGATGGTTGATTATTTTTCAATGCTATTATATACATGTGTTGTATGAAAATCCATATAATTAATTTTATATGGTGATTGATTGGGCCTTATTCCAATTTAGAAGATAAAGAATATTATAAAGTAAATGTTCATGTGTTGACTGCACTCATCCGTTGAGATTAGTCATGTGTTGAACGAAATATTTTTATAATAAAATTTACATCTTTATCAATATAAAGTAAATGTTCATGTGTTGACAGTACTCATCCGTTGAGATTAGTCATGTGTTGAACGAAATATTTTAATAATAGAAATATTTGAAAAGGAAATATTTGAAAAGGAAATATTTGAAAAAGAAATATTTGACATAGAATATTAGAAAATAGAAATATATGAAGCCGTGTTGATTAGATTGACGCCATTTTGACGTGAACGATATTTATATCGATTTTATTCATTTTATAATGAATATCGAAAGTGATTTCAAAATCTAAAGAAAATGAATTCGAATCGAATTAAAATCGGTTTGAATTGAAATCAAATAGAAATGAAGGTAAAAAGGATTTATAATAGAAAATTCAATTTCGATTTGAATTTGAAATAAAGGTTGAAATCGTTTTTTTTTTTGAAACGAATTCAAAACTATTTATAAAATTCGTTTTAAATAGTAATCGACGAAATATATATTATATATATTATATATATAATATAATGGCCTGAATAGAACGCGCCGCGCCGCGGCAGTTCGCGAATTTCGACCATTAACTTCGAACGAATATTACGGCAGATCCGACCGTCAGATTCTCCTGAAACCGGAACCGTTGGGTTCGTATCAAAAAGAGATTTCTAAGGAATTTTAGAAATTAGAAATCTAACAGTTGAATTTGGAGATACGTCCAAATCAAATTCGAAAAAGGTCGTTGTAAGTGCAGTTCGATGGCCGTTGATGGAAATCGACTGTACGGGCCTTGATAAAATTATTAAAAATAGTAATAATTTGTGTAAAATCATAAGAAATGATTTGAGAAGAATTGGGATGAAAAACTCCATATTTGAAAAGATAAAAATAGATTTTTATCGAAGTAAACTAGTTTTGAACTAGAATTATAATTCTATTTATTTTTAAATAAATAAATTGAATTTGAAAAGGGTTTTAAAAATAACCAGAATTTCCAATGATTGCATTAGAGTGGATTTGAATCGAAATTGCCTTTGGATTATTTCGATGTTGGATTTCGTGATGATACAGATTTTGTTATGGGAATTTGAAAGATATATATATATCGTTATTTCCAATACGATATTTGTTAGTCGTAGAATTTGATATTGAATATATGCCGGTATATATTCTATTCAAAGCCTTGTATTTAATATCAAATGTGATTTGGGTTTGTCGTGAATGGTGTCTTGACTAACACTGTTCTTGAACCCAGTTGAGAAAAGATTAAATCTTTTTATTTAGATTTAATGAAGTGTACCAATTAAATAATATTTAATTGGAATTGAATTGATATTGATTTTTGGGTTTATCGTGAATAGTGTTTTAAATAACACTCGTTCTTTAACCCGATAATTAATGGAATGTGACTTTGGGTTTATCGTGAACCATGTTTTAAATGACACGGATTCTTTAACCCAGTTAACGATTAAAACTAAGTGGAGTTTTAATGAATCTTTAATTAGACTGAAATGATCGAGAATGGAGTATCACCAGTTTTTCTCCAGGCGATAGTTAAATCTTTAATTAGATTTGAACGTGAAATGGTAATTGAATTTACCGATAACACTGTGGCGTTAGATATGAAGTATTACCAGTTTTACTTCATGGGATGAATAGGTTGGGATTGGGAAATTAAAACCAATGATTACTTCGGTAAGGTTCGCTAATTCCGACTATTTGAATTGAAATTCAAAAGAAGATTAGAGAATAAATTCAAGGAATTTATCTTGGATAAAATTAATGGGAACCTTTCCCTATGAATGTGAAATTTGGAAACTAACTGTCGGTTAGCTAAGTAGAATGGTTTTCTGGATATTGATCTGATGTTGGTTTCGGCCTTCGGGGTTAATATTTGGGAAATTATTCTCTTGATTAATTTACGGTTAGTGACTGATGAATTGGAATGAGGCGTATGTTGTGTTTGTGTGACACTTATTTAAAATATACGCGAGTTATTCGGGAAGACCGGGTTTATCCCATTCTGAATAACTGATACGACGATAAGTCGAAGATGAAGACGATGGTCGAAGACCGGAGGTCTTCACGTCGTTTGGGTAATTACTAATGATCTTGATTGGGCTGTACACCCAAGAAGATGGAAACAGTTAGTGATCGTCCAGACGTACTTGGAGATCGATGGATATGCGAGGTACAAGGTGCCTCCGGTTTCGTTCAGCCCCAGAACGGACTTGTAAATGGACTGTGTGTCTGACATTGGATTTTAGTCCGTGTGATTGATCTCTATTAAATATATATCGGTTTGGCGGCGGAGAATTTATTCTCTTGCTTAACGCCCTTCTCTGAGACGTACGAGCTCAGGGGTTATATATTGATGGATATCAATCGCATGGAATGAATTGCCTGTGTGGCATGCCTAAGTGGCAAATGATCAAGGCTTCTGTTGAAAAGAAAAGTCTTGTGGTTGATGATCGAAGCACGGCCTTTGTGGCGTAGCTTTGTGTAACGTTTACTTCGCGAGTTTCACACCCGGTATGAACCAAAAACGGGAGACGGACCTCAGGGAGGGCATGCGTTTCTTTCTAGTTAGGAGTGGCGTCAGTGCTTGAACTGGCTGATGAGTTTGACTCATGTGGATGTTGCTTAATATTACTTACTGAAAAGTGAGGCGCCTCGTTATATCGGTTTCGGCCGATGCTTCTGGTCGGCTGACGGGCCAGGCTTACGCCCCAAAGGGCGGGGAAACGCAGTGTTCAGGAATTTTAATCCACATCGGTGGACCGGCCCTGACGATCCAAGGGTCACTCGAGCTCTGATCCTGTGGCTCGGGCTAGAGAGTCACAAATCGGTAGAGGATCTTGCCCCTAGCCTCGGTTCATACCATAATTGATAACCCAACTTCCAATACGACATTGCGGTTTTGATTGTATAACCTATATATGGCGACATAGTGGTATGGGGCATTCATGCCGCCTATGATTGATAATTATGATTTGAAGTTGTTTTATACACTATGCACTTATAATAGTATCAAATGATTTGTTTTAAACGTATCAAGAATTCTTGGCTATTATAAGGTAAAAACCCTATCCCCCGGCTTGCGTTGCATTGTGTGATAGGACCTGGGTCTTATAATAGCTTCATTTTTCTTTATTTAGCACTGCGCTGTTGTTTTATGCACTGGTATTCTTGGGAGGAAACCCGTTCCGTGTTATACGGCGTGGTCCCTTGATTTACCGAACTTTAAAATAAAGATTAATAACTGTTTTAGTTCTCACACCAGTCCCATGACTGACCTGGAGTTTATTGTTTTGACCTAAACTCTGGGTGCCCCTATTTTGACACGGGCAGCTAGTAGTTTTGGTTTTGCATATTTATATTCACAGGATCCTGGTTTACAGCTGGAACGATATCCGGAAAGCTTTGTATCCGTATATCTCGTCTAGTTGTGTATTGTATTATTTTCCGCTGCTATGTATTTAAATGTAATTTAAATCTCTGATATTTCTGTGTAATATTCATTTATACCCTGTATATTCTTGTAATCTAATGCATTGTTGTGATATACAGTGAAATGTTCTTTTGTATGCGTTCTATTTCGTCATGTTCTCAAACGACAGGGAATTTCGAACGGTCTGGGTCGGTTTAGCAACTGGTTCGGACCGAGCGAAATAATTTCTCGTCACAGGTTTCCTCGATCGAGAGTCGATCTGGGGGCTGACGCGAGTGGAGGGGGAGGATAGAGGGGGTCAGGTGAGGAAGAGGGGGGCTTCGATTTGTGGTGAGGTGTGGTGGTTCGACGTCGGTGGCAGCCTGGGGGGTTGTACGACGGAGTCCTTCCCCCATCTCTTCTTTCTTTCTTTTCCTTTGATTTGAAAAATCAGTGAACGGGGGGGGGGGGGCTGTTTGACTAAGCAGAAGTGAAGAGGGCTTTTATTAATTAAATTAATTAATTAATTCTCCAAAAAGTAACTTCCTTCTTCGGACTCAAAACAAGACCCACAGGCTGTCGCCCATAGCTAATTACCCCTATTCCGAACACAATGGGATATGTATCGTAGGCTGATTCGATCGTTTCGATCTGTTTTCGTCAAAATCAAAATATAACTCTATATATTGAATTTGAACGCACATTTCAATTTACCAGGGCTACATATGGACTCTAAAAATCCCCGAAAAATATTTTCTAGCTTCGTATTGACGATACGGTCCTAACAAATCTAATTTCCTCAAATTCTGAGACCATTTGAAAAATGGCCATTTTCCAGTCGATTAAAATCAACGGAAGCAGGTCAAATGCGTTTTCCTTTGCCATGCTCACATATTGATTCAAAAAATTACGAATTTTGAAACCTTGCAATAACTTGACATCGCAGATCCAACAAAAGTGGGTTCGTCGAAAACCAAGGTCGTTTGCAAAATTCCCATTTTTAAGGGCCAGAAATTCCATTGCGACTATTCTGAATTTTAAACTGGGCATAACTTTTGATTCCCACTATGAAATTTCAATTTTTCGGGTTCGTTGGAAAGATATTCATAAATAGATTCAAATATTTTTGGTTTCGCTAAAATCCGGTTTATTTTTGCACCCGGTACATTCATTTGAAATTTGAAATAGAATTTTCAAACTATCGCGCCATTTTCAATTCCTTTTATAATTTAAAATAAATATTTATATTCTAACGACGATTCAAATAAATATATACGTTCTAATCTATTCAAAATAAATTTCTCGTCATTATTATTTAAAATAATTCATTTTAAATCTTCAAAATTCACCAAAATTGCCAAAATAAAATTTTTAAATTGGCTCAGATTTCCGGGTTATTACAATCTTCCCCACTTAAAACTTTTCGTCCCCGAAAAGGAACGAAGCCGAAAGTTGTTTCACAAATCAACTCAACTTTCACTATTTCCATTACGGCTTAAGTTCTTCAACTTTTCAGTTTCTAAGAACTTTTCAAAATTTTCAAAAATTGGGCTAACACCCTAAATTTTCAAAAAAATTCGCCATAACCTCCCTGGCACCGGGGACTTCGGGATATTTCATATAGCCTTCCATGGCCTTCTTCAAACCAAAAGAAAAAGAAAAAGCCAAGCGGCTCACAAAATCATCATTACCCAAACAAAAAAGTAAATTATGGTAAACATGTACCTATTTGTCGGGCAAACAATTTTATTCTTCTGCTCTAGCCTCCTTGCTATGACCTGTTCAGTGTAAGTACATGTATTCACTTGCATTTGCATACAATTTCCAATACAGTTCAATATTTGGTTCAATTTAGCCTAAATGGTTAAAAATTATCAAACCAATAATCAAACAACACAACCATCAATCAATTAGTGAATTTAACGTTTTAAATTCATAATTTTGATATATAGTCAAAAATCACGTTTTTGATGCCAAATTACAACAATAAGCCCTATCTAGCTTTGGTTCTCACACCAGTCAATAGGAAATATATAAATATCACACCTTCGAAACTCGAACACAAATACTGATCATGTCACGACATCACCAGAATTATCCCCGAGCGACTACAGTGCGATTTTATATCTATCCAGTATATTTGGGACTTCGTATATACGCTAGCTAGGCGTATATGCAAAATCTTCCTATACTAGATTGTCCAAATCAATTTAAAATTAATTATTCAAATACGTATAATACGATTTAAATTTCTAAACAAAATTTGTTTTTCTTTTTATATTTCAAAAATATACTCTTCACACTCATTCTAGGATACTACTGATCCTATCTCTAACGAGTCATTCCCATTGGATATTACTAATCCAATTTCTGATGAATTCTTTCGTATGGTTCTAATGTGTCTTGTTCTCTGAGCTTTGTAAACCAAATCTCTGATACCACGATGTAACAACCAGGAATTTCGCTCGATCCAAATCAGTCGCTAAACCGACCAAGACCGTACGAAACGCCTGATTGTTTTGAGAACACGACAAATTAGAACGCAGACAGAAGAACATTTCATTGTATATTACAACAATTCCATCATAATACAAGAATATACACAGTATGAATAAATATTACACAGCAAATATCAGAGATTATAATAGATTACATAGCAGCGGAAAATAATACAATACACAACTAGAAGTAATACACGAATACAGAGCTTTTCAAATATCGTTCCAGCTGTAAATCAGGATCCTGTGAATATAAATCTGCAAAACCAAAACTGCTAGCTGCCCGGGTCGAAAATAGGGGCACCCAGAGTTTAGGTTAAAACAATAAACTCCAGGTCAGTCATGTGACTGGTGTGAGAACTAAAACAGTTATTTAAAACTTTACTTTAAATCAGATATATCAAGGGACCACGCCGTATAACACGCAACGGCTTTCCTCCCAAGAATACCAGTGCATATAACAAAACAACGCAATGCTTTTTGGAAAAATGAAGCTATTATAAGACCCAGGTCCCATCACATAATGCAATGCAAGCTGGTCAAACGGGTTTTCCATTGCCAGGCTCGCATATTGATTCGAAAAATTACGAATTTTGAAACCTAGCAATAACTTTACATCACGGATCCAACAAAAGTGGTTTCGTCGAAAACCGAGGTCGTTTGCAAAATTCCCATTTTTATGGGCCAGAAATTCCATAGCGACTATTCTGAATTTTAAACTGAGCATAACTTTTGATTCCCGGTATGAAATTTCAATTTTTCGGGTTCGTTGGAAAGATATTCATAAATAGATTCAAATATTTTTGGTTTCGCTAATATCCGATTTATTTTTACACCCATTCATTCATTTGAAATTTGAAATTGAATTTTCAAACTACCGCGCCATTTTCAATTCCTTTTACAATTTAAAATAAATATCTATATTCTAACGATGATTCAAATAAATATATACGTTCTAATCTATTCAAAATAAATTTCTCGTCGTTATTATTTAAAATAATTCATTTTAAATCTTCAAAATTCTCCAAAATTGCCAAAATAAAAATTTTAAATCGGCTCTGATTTCAGGGTTATTACACTGTCTGGAATTACTTTGGAAATCTTACGGGGATGTCGAGGTAATGCCAACTCGACGGGAGATTTGCTAAGACACTGGTGGTCCGGGGTCTCAAGCAAATCTTTACGCTCTGTTCTCCTACGTTTGATTCCTTGTCTTATATGCTGGCACATATGGTGTGCCTGGAATAAGGCTATTTTTGACGATGTACCGATGGACCCTCCTTCCATTGTCCAGAAAGTTAGGAAAGATGTGTTCCTTGCCTTATATGGTAGGCCATTTCGATGTGTCATTGCTACCCGCTCTAGGAGGCTAGCTGTTTCTTTTGACGTTTTTTCGATAGCGGGCTCTCCTAGGGCTGGAATTGGGTGGGTCATGGGTTTTATTGGTTTCCAGTTTACTTGGTTCTCTATTCTTATTTTGAGTCTTTATTAGCTCCTGTTTATTTACCTTCTGCTGGTTTCTGTTTCTATTCCCCCTCCCCCCAGATCTTATGTTGTTTGCTTGTTTGCAGTTCATTTTTATTAGGGGCAGGATTGCATTGGCGGGAGTTTCAAGTAGGTCTCGACTACAGACTGGTGCAGGAGTGGCTCTGGATCTTGGAAGAGCAGGAGGCAGACTAGCTTCCTTCATGTCTTGTGTTTCGTCCCTCCTAGCTTCCGTTGGAGGTCTTGCCCGCAGCTTTGGTCTTCGCCAGGTTTGGTGGTGATTTGGTTGGCTATGGGGTTAGGCTCGCTTTGGAGGATGTTTCATCCTGGCCTTGGTTTTGAGTCTTACTCTTTTCGTCCTTCCTGTATTAGTATTTGTTGTTTTGTTTTTTCATTTTTGTGTTTGCACGGTTTCGTTTGTCGATATCCATTTTTGTGAGCCGTTAGAGAAAGGCTTGTTTCTCCTTTTTGGTATATATATTATTTAATAAAAAAACAATCATTTGTGTATGTAGCCATGTGTAAAGTAAAAGGGTTAGCTGTGTATGTTTTAGGAAAAGGTAGCTATCCTAGTTGTGGGTGATTGAGTTGATACAAGAACCAACCGAAAATGCATGGAAGCCGATATCTTTGATTTGAAACACATGTTCTTGAGCACTCTTCACTGACACTTTCCAGTTTTTCAATGCTCGGTTAAGTCTTGTTCCATGTACTTATATATGTACCACCCATGTTCATGTTTTGGTAAGAAAAACTTAATTTCTGAGGATTGCAGCCTATAACTAAGTGCAAAAATGAGATACTAAAGATGTTACAACACTTGTAAATGTAATATTTCTCTTATATGAAGTAAATTCCCGTTTCCCTCATTTATTAACATTAAATTCCTTAAGTGATGTTTTATTTTAATTTACAAAAATTTTAAAACCATTATAAAAATATAAAATAAAATACTACATATTACATATTTATTAATACATTTACATACACATATGTTGAGGAAAATTATATGGATTATACATAAAAAGATTATTTAACTCTCTCCAATAATTAAATTAATTTTTTTTATTTAAATTAGTTGTCAAAATAATCCAAAATCTGTTGTATTACAGACTTAGTCAAAAACCCGGGACATTACACTTCATCTTGAAATGTGATAATTCGGAGGATTGTGATAGAATCCTTGATACAGGGCCACATTTTTATAATAAAAGATTGATAATTATGAGAAAGTAGCAACCTGGGATTAAGACGAATAGAGATTTCCTTCATACTTTACCTATCTGTATAAAACTACCTGATTTTGATCTAGATTTTTGGTCAATAGATTCTATAAGTAGAATAGCATCCATACTGGATAATCCACTAAAACTAGATAACATTACTAAGAATGTGGCTAGAATCTCGCTTGCTAGTGTCTTGATAGAGATAAACCTAGACTTCAAATTCCCTAGGGCAATTCCTATTCAAGGATTAAATGGGGAATTTTTTTGGTAACAAGTTGAATATGAATGGACTCCTCTAATATGTAATAAGTGTAAAAAAATTGGGCATTCAATTAATACATGCTAGTCAGTTGAAATATGGACCCCTAAAAATAATTGTTCAAGGGAATGACATGGATATAGATCAGAATATGGGTAATCAGAATAAGTCTAGTGATCTTTTTGCTGATAATTGTAAGTATTCAGATAAAAAAATATATATATGAGAATGGTGATGGTTGTACATCAGGAGTGGTGAAAGAAATTGAAATTCACATTAGTAGAAATAAGTTTGATACTGGTCAGTCTCCAGTTTGCTATTCTACATGGATGCTGGAAAAATCAAAAGAGAATTTTAAAAATGATAGTCAGATCAATGATTATGGAGTGGTTGTTGAAAACAGTAAAATTGAGGTTTCTAAACCTCCAAATTTCATCGCAAATGCTAACCTACATGGAGGAAGTTAATAATACAATTTAGTGTAGATCTTTGGATCAAAAAGTATAAGATAGTAATGGTAAGGTTACGGATTTTGCTGTTGGACAAGATATCATTAATGCTTGCAGTGCTTTTCAAAAATGCGAAGAGGATGAAGATAAGGACTATTTTTATGAATGAAGAAGTTGACAGTAAAGACGCTATGATGAATTATTCTGATATTCCATTTAGTTCTTTATGCAGCTTCAACAAGACAAGGAATAAACTTATATCCAAAAAGTTGAAAAAATGAAATAGGATAGTTACTAATCAACCATTGGTAGAAACTAACCTAGAGTGGGTTAAGCTAGTATCACAATATCAAACTCGTTCCAAAACTAAAAATTCTAAATAAGATGGTGTTAAACCTGGAGGTGTCATATGTGGAGGTGTACGTAAAAGATGAGATTTTTTCCTCCTCTGTTTGTGACTTAGTATAGTTGTGGCGCTTGCCTTAGTTTATTCATGTCTGCTATCTGTTTCTCATGTTAAAATTTAGAGGAGCTGCTTCTTTCTAGAACGCTTGAGCTGATGC
Organism: Allium sativum; assembly: GCA_030737875.1. Taxonomy (NCBI): domain Eukaryota; kingdom Viridiplantae; phylum Streptophyta; class Magnoliopsida; order Asparagales; family Amaryllidaceae; genus Allium; species Allium sativum. The sequence goes on from CM060911.1 coordinate 126,604,745, forward strand.
TGCATGGAAGCTTGAATAGTTGTGATGTTTAGTGAAGTTTTTGTTTCTTGGAGCTTATCTATGTTGGGGATCTTATCTTTAGTGAAATTCCTTTTGTTATGCCTTGTTACTTGCTGTTGCATTTGGAATTCTTGGAGCTGCTTCTTGCTTATATGCTGTATTTGCTGATTTTTTGGGATCTTTTATTTGTTTTTGCTGGACTTATGGTTGTATAAGTCTGGTGGGTTTTATGTGTCTGATGGACCGAGCTGGATTTAGTTGTTAGTTTTGTAAAGTATTCATTTTTGGTGTGTGTTGTTATTTTTATCTAACTTGATCTTTACTTTGTAACTTGTTTTAATGAAATATAAGTACCCATTTCAAAAAAAATATTATTTAGTAAATATATCCATATACTTATCTCAGTGGTACTAATATATTCACAAAACACTTATCAAAGATATTATATTTTAAAAGTATAATTAAATGGGATAAAAATGTCAATTAAAAAAAATATTTACTATAAACCTGAATAACTTTTCTTACAAAAATTAAACCCAATAAACTATCACTGCTCTATTTCAAACTTGTATTATCCATCATTGGCAATGAAGTCAACCAAGTTAGGATATTCTTACCTCTCAAATATTGACTTAATAACATTGTTAATGTTTAGATAAAGATGAGTTTCCATCCTCAAAATTATGTGTTATGTATGAAGAGAATACTCTCCATAGCACCATAATTTCGAACGACCATTTAGAGAAATCAAACTTATTTTCCTTTTGTAAAGTGCCTTTTTATAAATTTATTTCTTGTTTACGGTTTCTTTTGTTAAATTCATTTTTATTAATAAATTCCTCTTATACGTCTCAAAAATCATTTATAAAACTTCATTTTAGAAATTTTATGTCTATTTATAAATTCCTCTTTTTAAATCTTTAAATTAGCGATAAAGCTAATTTTAAGTGTCTAAAATTGTCAATAATACTCCTTCTATAAACCTATAACTCTATTTAAAAATTTAAATAAAATTATTTGTAAAACTTTTGAGGACCACCCTATACAAAACGCTCATATAAACCAGTTGTGCATTGTACAAGCACCCAGTCGATATAGAATGGTTGTCAAGCTTCAATGCTGCCTTATGTCCTAGTTAGTCTGCGCACTTCTATGATACTCCATCAGTCGGTACGGTCCATTGCTTCTCCATCATCACATCAATTTATGCATTTTGATGCCTATTCATGAATTTACCTTATCCATTCGAGTTCATCATTTTTTTGTGCTCAATCATATACACAACCATGTGCATTTGACTAATAAGCACCAAACTCTAACGACCAAGATTTTCCTAGTCTTATGTCATCTAAGAAAGTCATTTGAAACCAACAAAAAAATACAATCGAAAATCGTAGAAATGTCTAAAATAAAAGATAAGCATCCATAATGACATAAAGAATCTATCTAAAGTGGTCAAAATTGAATAAATGTCAGAATAGCCTAAATTTGGTAGTAGTATCACAATGACGCGTAATAGTACGTAAATAGAGGAAATGAGATTTTAATTTAAACAATTTGAAATGTTATTTTAATCTTTTTATAAAGCAATATGTATATTTAATTATTTTAGAAATTTTATTTTAAAGTTAGAATTCAATCAAAATGTTGATTTATACTATATTTACAATCACTTTAAGTGTGAGACAAAATAACTTACCTCAACAAAATCATCCCAAAACTACTACAAATCTCGAGCTCTTCATCACCAGTCAAAAGAAAGAAACAACATCCAAAAAGTACCACATATGCAAAAGTTACATGATATATGAGTTAACAATTAATTAGATAGTATAATTAGGTAAAATAATAATTAAATATAAAATAATTACCTGTTTTAATCTTTATCCTTCTTCTTCATCAATCACTTTACATGCACTAACATGGTCATGCATTTTGATGTCCTTCCCTAAAAGATTCCTCATCCATTTATTAACAAAATGAAGATCCGTCAGTAAAAATATGCTCAGCTTCGTCATCTCCACGCCTTAGACATCGAATGGTTATGTTTAATCTTCCTTGTAAGAATGCGGTGATAACAGCTCCTAAGCGACTGGACCAAGTCTCTTTTCACCATAGTGAGCCACATCTTGCAAAAATTAGGGAGGAGAATCGATTTGCGAAGATGAGATCAATGACAATATTCCTATTGCCTAACTTTACTTCAATCCTCCACAATCTCCAAACCCGGTAGATAACTTATGTCGATCATCATAAAAAATGGAGCTGCATCAATCAAATCAGATACGTGCACAAAGAGGTTTCCAAGGCAAGCGGAATGAAAGAGTTTTCAATATTTGTCCTAGAGAAAGTCTCCGAGTTTTGATTTTTTGTTCAAGAACGGAAGTTTGGGCAATTCTTTATGATGCAATAGTAATCGTTAGTTTTTGGCAGAGAGAATGAACATTTATTAACCAATAGTATTTTATCGTATATATAATATTTATTAATAATTAATCCTATTTCTAAAATTATAACGATGCATATTTTAATTATGCATAGTCAAACAATACATTTGATTGCTAGAAATTTGTTGGAAAACATCGTCACATCATTATAATCTCGATGGAATAGCTTTCATTTCAATTCGAGACAACTCCCTGGAACGACGTTTTTTGTGTTGTTTAGGACCATTTTGACTGGTAAACAATCCGATCAACAAATATAGTGATACACATACTTCACATTACAGACTATCCACACTCAATGGAAGTGTTCTCGAACTTTGGTTCTATCATATGTGAAAAATCATATATTAGAACCATTAGTTAATTAATGATTAGTATCTAAATAAATTATTAAACTATCCAACCATTAAATTACAGGCTATTAATTCTCCACACCTTATTGGATTTTGTCCCTGAAATCAAGGATGAAACAATACAATCCAACACTCTCTAATAAGTAATGACACAAGAAAAATCATCATTGATCTGTCACAATAACAACTATAGAAAGTGATCGCTGTAATTAAATAGACTTGGAATTTATCTTGGAGCCATCATTCCAATCCCTAAATATAATCACCCTCAATTGCGGAGTCGTTGTAGCTAAGGAAAATGTTTAAGTTGAACAATTATTTCCAAATAAACGATTAATGGAAAACAAAGTGACAACTTACTAATAGGATGGAAACTCGTATAAAATCTTATATTAACTTTTCCTCAGACTTTGGCTCCATTCATGAAAAGTTTATGCCTCACCTCCTTTGCATGGATCAATCTAAATAAAACTACAACTCACCAAAATTATCCTAATTAACCAAAAGAAAAAACCAAAATGTGGACTTCCATGCCTAAGGAAGTAACTCATGAAAAAAGTACTTAGGCATATCTCTTTTATAGCAAGCTTAGAAATTAGTTACGAATAAAAGCGAGTAAACATCCAAATGACCAATGCTCGATTCTTTGTACCTGAACACATACTCAACAATGAGGTTCAAACATAGAAGTAGTAACCACAAGAAAATAAGCATATTAAATAGATTATCTAACATAATTATGTCAAGTTTTGCATGGAATTTATTTCATATGAATATGTTGTACTAAAATACAACTATCGTCCATATCTCACAATCATATAAGCATAAATAGTCATGCCATTTATCAACAATCTAACATCAATGATAAAAATAAAGAAACTATCAGAAATAACTCCCACATCTAACATATCATGCAGGATAATAATCTAACTAGTATGAGACCTTAGATATAATATCCAATACATATATGACTCAGCAAATTTGGTTGCTATTCCAATGGATAAGAAGAAAAAATCAAAAACTCTTGTTAACAAATTGGTTATTGCTTATTGTAACGATCCAAAACATAATGTGACGGCCCGCCCTGCACCAGCCGGCATTTTCTCCGAAAGTGCGCTGTACACATGCCCGACTGGCACGGAACGGTCGCCAAAGAAAGGAAAGAAGAGAATGAGCTAACCAACAACCTATAGAATGTCTCATAGCGCATGGAACAAAATATAATAATAATATACTTGACATAAAACAGGCGAGATGGTGCACAAGCTAAAAACTAGAATTAAACATCATAGCAGCGGGAAATCCAAACACAGCTTATGTTCCACATCATCATTATTACAACTTTAAAACTGTCTCTAAAGCAAAGTGAAGGAAAGGTACAATACTAATGCCTAAAGTGGTGACCAACAGCGACACAGGGGGGATATATATATATCATACGTGGAATCCTCCTGCTTTTCTCCAGTACAGCTACTCGTGCATCACCAGCTAACTTGTCTCTAGTCTGCTCGTTTAGGAGCACCCAGAGTAATAAGAAGAGACATAAAACTCTGGGTCAGACAAAAGTCTGGTATGAGCGATAAGCAGCAAAATAGAGCAATAACAGGTATAATAAACCATACCTGAACCTGGACCTGCAACCAAAGAGTTAGCACAACATACCGCTCAATACTCTAAGTTGCCACTAAACATAAGGTATAAAGATATAGGGGTGGGGGTGTGCATGTCATAGTGATGGCAAACAATCTAGCATAGCAACCATCCTCACATCTCTTACTCAGTGCGTAAAGCATACGATATTTACCACTTTGACCACCCCATGCCTTGCTATGATCACTCTGCCCCATGGAGTTGTAACACTGCACTGATCCATAGCCACTAGTCCTTTGCTATGTCCACTCTGCCCTATGGAGTCATAACAACCCCACTGCACTGGTTCATAGCTTTTATACGATCACTCTGCCCCATGAAGTCATGACAACTTCACTGCACCGATCCGTAGCCAATATCCATCTTTCTGTTGTGAGTCAAAGCTATAGACGTCAATAACCCCTTAGACACGTCCCGCAGCAAAATCCAATCATGAAGTTAACTCATTGATTCCCAACTGGATCCTGAATTCTACTTCCCATATGGACTACCTTTGCATCTCGGGTTTTGGGCTTCTCCGGATCGGTCTTCATCTGGTTCAGAAACAACCTTCCTTTCGGATCAGTTCTCTTCCCCTTGTTCAGTCCGTAGTCATTAGCCTCCTTCTGGTCGGTTCGTGCTCCCTTTGGCAGATCAGATCGTGGTGCCCAAGTTGGATCATGGTGAGGGTAGGTGGCCCAAAGTTTGTGACTTGCTTCATGCCTGCTCCAGATCGGTTCGTGTCGTGACCAAGCTTCGGGTCGGGCTGGGCCTTCTGATTCGTGATCCTCCTTGGCCATCGGTTCCTTCGCTTCTGAAGTAGTTCATGATGGATGGAGCGTGGCGTCTCGTGAAGGGGTCTCACGATCGGGTCGGGTCATGGAAGGGAGGGGCGATCCGATCCGGGTCCTGCACATTTCCTACAACTCTTCCAACGACTGTTTTACACCATACGACGGCGTTTTCGACCATTATAACTTTTCTAATCAATCACAAAGCATACCATACAGTCATAACAACATGAATAATTATCCTCAAACAACAAAACAACACTATGCTATGTTAAAACGGATCAAACATACTTAAGAACCCTTATTTTCCCCTTAAGCATGTTTAAGCAACTCTAATGACAAGATTAGCAAAACTTAATCAAACCAACCCAAACTTCTAACAGAGGTCTAAAATGGTGTTTAAGAATCTCTAAACATTTTTCCAGAATTTTAACATGCATAATTTCGTTAATTAACACTAATCAGCCTAATTAACTGTAATTAGTGTAAAAACAATGCTAATCACTCACCTTTGCCGCAAATAAACTGTAGATCTGAAATGATTTTCTGTTTGGCATGAGTATTGATGTCTAACAGTAGTTCTAACCCTGCTTTGGTGCTATTTCTCCTTAATTTGGTGTAATTTAGCCAAATCTTCAATTAGAAAGTGGTTTAGAGGTGTTTTAGATGTTGGAGGCCATTACTAGGGTTCCAAGAATGAAAGTGGTGGTTGAAAAAGTGTCTAAAAAAATGTTTTCTAACCCTAATCAGCCCCTATACACCCCTAATCCCGAAATCCCCCAATAGGCCTAGCTGTTGATCACCCGGTTAAGCCCAGTTAAGCTGTTGTTCACATTCTAAACCTTAATTCAGCCATATCTCCCAAGCGGTAAATCCGTTCGGCTAGTTTGATCACTCTATGAAAGGTAAACCATCATCCAGATCTAATGGAAGTGGTTTCAGGTCAAAACTCCTTAACAATTAAAAGTTATGGACTAAACAAGATCAGCTTGGGGCAAAACGGTCTTTTAAAAATCGGCAAAACTCATGGACATGGGGAATGGCCCCAATAGTCGTTCCCCAAAAGTACACGACCATACGACCTCATGTGAAAAAGAAATAAATATTCTACGATCCTCCGATGCATAGAATGCGGGTCATCCCATTCTCCCCCCCCCCTTCGGAAATTTCGCCCCCGAAATTCCTTAACTTACAAAGGGTCCCGCATGCCCACCAACCATTTACAACAATTAACATACAAAACAAACAAACAAATCTATCCTAGTATGCGGAAAAATAGATCGCAAGTAGAGTCATAGCTGGCAAAGAGTTCTGGATACGCCTTCCTAATGCTCTCCTCTGTCTTCGATGTATAGTCATTTTCATCCTCACCCCACTGAATCTTTACTAGTTTCACCGCTTTCCGTCGAAGTTGCTTCGTAACGTGCTCGACAATACGAATCGGCTTGCGGTTCCCAACCACCTCGAGTTCTACTTTCATATCATCCAACTGATCACGTGAAATAGTCATATTGGAGTCGTGTACGAACTTCCTCAACTGGGAAACATGAAATACATTGTGAACTCTCGCCATCTTGTCAGGCAACATGACTCTATATGCCAAATTCCCAACTTGCTCGAGAACTGGGAATGGACCAACAAATCTTGGTGCCAACTTTCCTGTCCTACCAAATCAAATAACATTCTTTAATGGAGAGATCTTGACAAATACTAAGTCACCAACGGAGAATTTCAATTCTCTTCTCCTCTTGTCGGCATAACTCTTCTATCTATCTTGAGCAGCCTTCATTCGCTATTTGTAACACCCCACCTCCACTAGGGTCACTCAAAAAGGGAATGTACTAATTTTGGAAAAGCGTTATTGAGGTAAACAAACACAGAAATATTACAAGACTGAGCATAAATAAAACAGCGGAAGAATCAAAAGATAAATTTCATTACTTTCAAAATAGCCAAACCCATTTACGTTCAAAGTACCAAATAGCCAACGTCATTATTTTCCATTACAACAAATTATGTCTTGCATAAACAAAGAAGCATAATCTTAAAACAACAAAAGTAGCTTAACTCCCCAAAGGTAGCAGAAATGCAGCCATAGCATAGCTCAAGATCAAACCATACATGAGCTGAACCGAAAGCAAGAGAAATCCAAGCTAAGTGCTAGAGTTTCCTCCCTGGGAACCTGGGGGTGGGGGAGGGGGGGAACGAAAGAAAAAAAAGGCCCAAGAAAATGGGTTAGTCATAAAGACTGGTAAATTCTAGTGACTTTTAGCATAAAACAGGTAAAGGTAACATGACATGTATAAACTGAAAGTAAACATAAGGATGCTGTCAAGTTGGGCATGATAAACTAAAATAACAAGATAAATCAGGTATAGCATCGCATGTCCAAGGTTCGCTGCACCAACTGTACTAATATCCCAACCCATGTCATATGTTAACCATGAAATGATCCCTTGGCCCAATATCGTGAATGACCCATTACTAGGTCAAACGGAACGATCTACTAATCGATCGGCTCCCTACAAGTTCTAGCTCGTCATGTGTCTGTGTCATACGGCCCTATCACGAATGTAGTCACCTGTGCTAGGTCCACCATAGGGTGTATCAAGCCCTATGGTGCCAAACACCGACACGAATCAAGCATGCACAAATGTACTGATGCCCAATGCCTGCTTTTTCAACTCCGGACCACGTGCACGACCATAGCCGGCCTGAACCTACACTGGCGCACCAACACAACCGTCGTTCTGGTCGCTTATAATCAGCCCAGTAATCGTGCCCCACCCTGACTAGTTCCAGGGTATCGTGATACATCTAGTGGGTTACTGCTGAAATTGACCGCGTAACGAGGGTTTCCGTCCAATAGGTTAAGTGTTGTCATTTAAATTCGCGACTTAATCCCTTATCAGTCTAGCATGTCAAATTGGCTAAGTGTTGTCTTTTAAGTTCGTGACTTAGCCCTACAATTCACGTGTCAAGTTGGTTAGGTGTTGTCGTTCAAGTTCATGACCTAACCCTACCAATCATGTTTCAAGTTGGTTAAGTGTTGCCTTTCATGTTCATGACTTAATCCTATCATGTGGAATCAATTCATTAATGCACCCGAACCTCTCACATCATACCTATTGTTGTGGTCACTGGATATGTCGGGTGGTTCCGGGCAGATTTACGCCACAACTCAGTCTGACCACGGGTTTCAAGCGCGATATCACCAACTACCCACATTGGATCCTATTGTTTGCAGTCCCTGGATTTGCCGGGCGGTTCCGGGCAGAATTACACTACAAACTCAACCCAACCTCAAGTTGGCCATTTTCAAGTTCATTCTAGTGTCATGTCCATGTTCAAATTTCATATCAAGTTCTTGTCAAGTTTCAAGGCAAGTTTCATGCCCATATCCAGATTCAAGTTATAACAATGCTCGTGTTTCAAGTTTTGTCTGTTATCAAGTTCATAATTCATGTTCATAACCAATTCATGTTTTGCCTAATCTATCCAAATCGTATTCCCATCGCACGTAAACGTGAATCGATCTATACTACAAGTAAATCCAAATCCCGAGATAAAGGGAATAACATCAAAACTATGATAGGCAAAAGGGACGAGCATAAAGCGATAAAAGGGATTACAATACTAGCATGGTATAACTTGAGATAATTGGTTACAACATCACTAGCATATAGAAAATAATAGGACTTCAAATCTATCCAAATAAGGCGATAGCCATGATAAAAGTTGACATAAAAGAATAGGCATGCAAAAGCAAGAAAATACAAGGATAATGGATCCAATGGTTTTGGTGTACATAATAGTGAATAAACTAAGCAAGTCACACCCTAGGTATGAGATCCAACAAAATGCCAATTCGGTGTACAACATGGTTTTCAACTATAGTGTTATAGGCATGAACAATCAAATAGTCTTAGGCAATTAACCACAATGATCATAGTCATGGTCGTAGGTAGAAATCTCATAGTTATGAACCAAAAGTGATTAATCACAATAGTCATGGATAATTATCCAAAAAAATTCTAGGCAATAGTCATAGGCAATTAACAGTAATAGTTTCAAAGTCATGGTCATAGACAATAGTCTTATGTTCATAATCATAGGCAATAATTCTCAAAGTCACGAGTCATAGGTTATTAGCCACAATTGTCCTTATCATAGTCATAGGCAATAATCTTATGTTCACAGTCATAGGCGTAGGCATAGTCTTATGTTCACAGTCATAGGCATAGGCATAGTCTTATGTCCAAAGTCATTCTCTTAGGCCATTAACAAGTCTTATGTCCAAAGTCATAGTCATAGGCCATTAACAATAGTTTCAACGTCATAGGCGTGATAATGTTATGTAAGAGTTTGATTTACAATGTGAATAGGTCCAAACTGATTTCATAGCAACATTCCCAAAAGTCAAGATCAAAGATGAACAAGAATAGATATGAATCGATTATCATACATAGATCCAATTCCAATTTACAACATGTCCATATTAAGTTTATAGTTTTTATCTAAAAGTAACTTGAACTTACAGATCGTGGTCTAAGAAATTGAGATGCAGAAGTCGAATCTATAAACTAGTTGTCGAATTGTTGAATCGTTGAATCTTGATTTGATTATAGAAGCAAATCCTCAAATATGCAATTCCTAGCCGTAATCTTCAAGAAATAGTCTTCGCGATTTATTTTAATTTAATTAAATTTAGAGGAAGAAGAAGAAGTCATGTCCATCAAGAATTTAAGCAGCATAAGGTTAGAGAAGAATGGTGTAAAGAAAATGAGGCTAGGAGGCTGTTTATATAGGATTAGGCAGACGAATCTAGATAGAAAACGAGGTAAATACATCAGAATGCATCAGGTTCAGAAAATGGGCTCGGGAGGCAGGTCGACCCCCAGGTCGACACTATGGTCGACCTGGTCCCTGGGAGGTCGACACTATGGTCGACCTCTAGGTCGGCCTGGTCCATGGGCGGGAATTTTCCTGCCCAGCCTGTTCTGGGGTTTGAATTCGAATTTTGATTTCAAATTTTGAGCTGTTTTTTGTTCTGTAAATTCCTGAAACTTCGGAGGGTCATATCTCCCTTGTACGGACTCTGATTCTAACAAACTCGGACTCGTTTCCAAGCAGAATTTAGAGACGAACGCAATGGCGCAACCCTTTTCCCATGATTCTCACTTTAAAATTTAATTATATCCCGATTTCTACTTTCAACATGTTATTAAAATTCGGGTTGTTACATTCTCCCCTCCTTAAAGGTTTTCGTCCCCGAAATCTTCAAGTTAAGAAGAATGTGTCCTACCATCCAATCATCCATCTACTCAATCATCGATCACAGACATCTATTGTCCTTATGAGATTTCTAATGCTGTGTGAACATATGCAGAAAATGTGTGTATATGTTCCTTATCTAATGCAAATGATCATGCCTGATTGTTCTTCTTAATGCAAAATATGTTTAGTGCCATGAGTACAACATGTATGCAAATAGTCCTAGTCACACTAACACTATATGTGTGCACAAACATCCATCCATATGCAACATCCACATGATAACATATTCAAATTCATCCATAAACAAGTATAAACACTCATGCATATGCAATATGAAAGGTGACGGAGCCGATCTAGTGTCTAATGTGCGTGTATATGCATCCACGAGCAACCACTAGCTACCGCTTGCAACCACTTGCAACCATCAATCATAACATGTCTCAAACACATGTTTACACCCAATTGTTCCTACCTAAAGATATAGTCGAACGATAGAAGCAAGTAAAAACTTTGTGCCCATTAGGTAGTGTCAAAACTGGAAATCTATGTCACATATATACTAATTAGGAGAATGACTCCCTAAGCACAAGCCCGAAGACCGAAATCAACATCAGGCTGACGCCCAAAGAATTACTCAACCCAACGGACACCCTCAAGCCCCAACATGTATTACTAACAGATGATCCCTATGGGGTTTTGCAACAGAAATAGGATTGAGAATAGGACCAAGATGTTATACTTAAAAGATAGCATACAAGTAAGCTCTACAGAAAAAGAGGGATCAAGGATATACTCTTAAAAAGAGATATGATGCGCGTGTCTAATCTTCAATCTTCTAAGTCGCATTTCCTTGAGCTTAACCCCATTGTGCTTTGACCGTCTTTATCTTCACAATTTCGTAGCTTCTTAATTCCTATTTCCAAAATATGAGTTGGAAATCATTTCACTATAGCCTCTCGTTCCACTTTCACTTATTCTTTTTCTAGTATACTCAGCTTAAACATAACTGCGTACTCATTGTTTCATGCAAGCTCCCCAAAATTTACTAGTGAATCTTGGATCTCATTCACTTACTAGAAGGTATTCCACATAAATGAATTATCTCTTGAAAATAAACAAATGCCAACCATGTTGCCAAGTGTACTTACTAAGGTGATTTTCTATAACTCATGCATAAGTGAAATGAACCATCCGCCTTAGTGGTGAACACTACTCGAGCGGATTGATAAATGTATCAAGAGATTCTAGGTAACTAAGCATGGCAGAACCCTAAGGGTTACACTAGACTTCGAGGGTATTACCGAGGCAAGTCAAGAGTTTAACTACCCTCTTTTCATACTCGAGAATGGTATCATTTCTGGATAACCACTCCATCCCTAGAAACAACCCATAGCCCAAAAACATAAGCATTACTTCTAAACTCAACACTTAGCATAGACATTCTCAAATCCAAACAAGTCATGAATAAATGAGCCGATTCCCCAACAGGATTTGAGACAAAAATTGGACCCTCTACTATGCTAGTACTAAGGTGCAGAGACTCAACTATCGAAGCAGAATTAAAAAGGATGCGATGTACAAAAACAAAGTTCCCATGGTATGATAGAAAATAAAAGCTGAACTTTTAACAGATACGTTACCACCTCTTCTTAGGTACGCTAGTAGTGAGAGCATACAATTGCCCTCTCGATGATCTTGTCCTTTGCCCTTGTCCTTGTCCTTTAATACTTAACTACATGTCCCTTTTTACCATACTAAAGATACTCTCTCTTTTCGTGGGTTTTATTATTCTTTCACTTTGGCCTCTTTCCTTTCACCTTTTCCTCCTTCGTGGATTAAGCCATATCAACAAGTTTCTCATCCTTAGGCTTGTGTTCTTTATCCTCGTTCTTGCTATCCTTGTATAGCTTGCTAACAAGTTTCTCGAAAGCTACCTCCATCGCATGGAAACCCTACAAGGCTTGAAATAAGATTAGACGCAGATGGAACTACTGCGGCTACAGATGGAAGTTGTGCTCTTCTTTGCCCTCCTACATGTGCGTACACCTACAAAACTATGGTGAAAAAGAAGGAGAGAAGAAACTCAAAAGATAGTGCATATGGCTTTGGGGAATATGCCTTTCAAATAAAACAAGACTTTTCTTGAAAAATGCTTCTTTGTAAATGGTTTTGAAAATAGTTTTAGAAGGTTTTCTAATTTTTTTATTTTTTGCCCAGTCTGGTAACCTTCTGCTCTGATACCAAATGTAGCACCCCACCTCCGCTAGGGTCACTCACAAAGGGAATGCACTAGTTTTGGAGGAACGTTATCGAGGTAAACAAACACAGAAATATTACAAGACAAAACATAAATAAAACAGCGGAAGAATCAAAAGATAAATTTCATTACTTTCAAAATAGCCAAAGCCATTTACATTCAAAGTACCAAATAGCCAAAGTCGTTATTTTCCATTACAACAAATTCTGTCTTGCATAAACAAAGAAGCATAATCTTAAAACAACAAAAGTAGCTTAATTCCCCAAAGGTAGAAGAAATGCAGCCATAGCATAGCTCAAGATCAAAACAATACATGAGCTGAACCGAAAGCAAGAGAAATCCAAGCTAAGTGCTAGAGTTTCCTCCCTGAGAACCTAGGGAGGGGGTGGGATGGAAGAAAAAGAGGCGAAAGAAAACGGGTAAGTCATAAAGACTGGTAAGTTCTAGTGAATTTTAGCATAAAAACAGTTAAAGGTAACATGACATGTATAAACTGAAAGTAAACATAAGGATGCTGTCAAGCTGGGCATGATAAACTAAGATAACAAGGTAAATCAAGATAAATCAGGTATAGCATCGTATGTCCAAGGTTCGCTGCACCAACTGTACTAATAACCTAAACCATGTCATATGTTAACCATGAAATGATCCCTTGGCCCAATATCGTGAATGACCCATTACTAGGTCCAACGGAACGATCTACTAATCGATCGGCTCCCTACAAGTTCTAGCTCGTCATGTGTCTGTGTCATACGGCCCTATCATGAATGTAGTCACCTGTGCTAGGTCCACCATAGGGTGTATCAAGCCCTATGGTGCTAACCACCGACACGAATCAAGCATGCACAGATAAACCTACTGATGCCCAATGCCTTCTTTTTCAACTCTGGACCACGTGCACGACCATAGCCCGCCCGAACCTACACTGGCACACCAACACAGCCGTCGTTCTGGTTGCTTACAATCAGCCCAGTAATCATGCCCCACCCTGCCTAGTTCCAGGGTACCGTGATACATCTAGTGGGTTACTGCTGAAATGGACCGCGTAACTAGGGTTTTCGTCCAATAGGTTAAGTGTTGTCATTTAAAATCGAGACTTAACCCCTTATCAGTCTAGCATGTCAAATTGGCTAAGTGTTGTCTTTTAAGTTCGTGACTTAGCCCTATAATTCACGTGTCAAGTTGGTTAGGTGTTGTCGTTCAAGTTCATGACCTAACCCTACAAATCATGTTTCAAGGTGGTTAAGTGTTGTCTTTCATGTTCATGACATAACCCTATCATGTGGCATCAATTCATTAATGCAACCCAACCTCTCACATCAGAACTGTTGTTGTGGTCACTGGATATGCCGGGCGATTTTGGGCAGATTTACGCCAAAACTCAGTCTGACCTCGGGTTTCAAGCGCGATATGACCAACTACTCACATTGGATCGTATTGTTTGCAGTCACTGGATTTGCCGGGCGGTTTCGGGCAGAACTACACTGCAAACTCAACCCACCTCGAGTTGGCCATTTTCGAGTTCATTCTAGTGTCATGTCCATGTTCAAATTTCATATCAAGTTCGTGTCAAGTTTTGTAATGCCCCACGTCCATTAATGTCACTCACAAAGGGAATGCATTAACTTCCATGGAGGTTATAAGTGAATATAGAACAGAAAAATTACAACAAGACAGATAATAAGTAGTACTTGGAAATCTAAAACTTCATTTTATTGCAGCGGAAACATGTTTATTACATCACAAAACCATTAATCAGAGTCAAGTACATTATCCATCTTCATAAAACAAAATACATAATCCCATTACACAAATAGCCATTAAAGAAGATAACAAGCTGGACTTTACTTCAAGGGTCCAAGCTTTCTAAAGAGATGAAGCAATCCAATCAAGCTCCACTAGAGCTGGGTCCAACCTGAGGACCTAGAGGGGAAAAAGGATAGAAATGGAGGGGGTCAGACATAAAGTCTGGCGAGTATGATAATTCTAGCAATAATATTATCAAAATAACTAGACTAAGGCATAAACTAGAAGACAAGTAAATGTCTATGAACTATTAGGAAGATAAAGACAGCGTTTAAGATAATGTTAAAGATAACGATAAAGGCATACCTAATTACTAACGAATAATTACTATACTGCACCGCATTTTACTACACTGCACCGCACCAGTCACCCTAAAGGTTGATCCAACTTGCTTCACACAGAAACAATATAAGTAGCCTTACGTAACCCTAGCTGACTACATAGGTGCCGTCTGCCCCTATCTCCACTAGGTGTACCCCGCTACCCACTTTCGATCGGCTCCCTACTCGTAGATACCCGTGCTGGCCCCACAGTGGGGTGTATCACTCCCCTAAAGTGGCAACCCGATACAACTTGAGAATGCACGGCTTATACCTACACGATGCAACAACGTCTTACCTACCAGCCCGGGTCCACACACGCATATGAAACCCGTTGGACTTGCGTTGCCACCGCTCCCCGTTTTGGCCTCTTATAGTCAAACTCAGTATGCGTGTCCCGTCCTCGACTTGGGTCGAGCCCACAAAGATACGTTTGGGTTACTGGTTGAAATGGGCCCCCACAAGCTACCCACCTAAGCTTGTCAACAATAGTATATCCCACTTAACCCTCTTAGTCATGTTCATATACATGTGTGTTTGGTTAAGTCTTACTAATCGTATTTCTCATGCCACTAAGTGTACCCACTAGATTCCTCATGCCACCCAAGGCACCTACTTAACCCCCATGTCCCACCTTACATGTTTATCTGGTTAAGTATTTCTTAATTCATTCAGGCCATAACCTCATAAAGACCTATCACATTAGACTGGCATTTATGGCAGCTGGATTTGCCGGGCGGGTCTGGGCAGTCTTACACCATAAAAGAGTCTAACCTCGTGTCTTTACAACTGTTATGCTTTAGTTTAGGCCCAGGACCTCTCACATTGGGCTGACATTTGTGACCACTGGATTTGCCAGGCGGGTCCGGGCAGGTTTATGTCACAAACGAGTCCAACCTCGTGCCCTAAGCATTGATTATCACTTATAATCTTTTACCCCAGTTTTAATAATTCCTTATCCAAATTATTAGTTAAGTCCACTTTTATTGATGTCCATAATTGACTCAATTATGGTCATCCACTCACGGCATGCAAAATCATATCAATTGCACCCCAACTTCTTATTATTAAATCCTTAATATTACCCCTACCCCACGTTTATACGTTCGCTTATTCAACGCAGAATATACGTTAGACTCGAATAGTCTAACTCATAGCACAAAGATAAATTACAACATATAGACAATCAAAATGAATCTAATCATAATAGGGGTGAAACTTGCATAAACTATACATGTTAAGGATCTAAAGGTGTCAACTTGTTAAATGTTACAATTCACATGATATGATCATAACCCAAATTTATATATAAACTTGCATATGGGGTTTTAGGCAACATAATGATGGTGTGAACTAGAATAGAATTTCACATATGTCATAGCATAATTGTAGATGTCATAATAGATGTCATGGCATATGTTCATAACTTTTACTAATCAACCTAAACTTGCATACATGGTTTGTCATATAGATCAACATAGCCCAAATATTATGATTTGATTAACATGAACCAATTAGCATAGATAATAACATCATGACTTTATAACATGTATGATTCATCACAATTTAGCATAGAAACTTTCAACATATATAACATCATCATAGCATGATTTACAACATATAGGATATCATCATCACATAGCCTTTGATTTATAACATACATGATAGCATAGGGTTTACAACAACATATATGACAATCCACATCATTCACTTATAATCCATTCATGACTTAATCTAATTAGTTTAACAATAATCTTGTTAAGATTATCATACTCACAATTTAGAGAAGAAAAGAGAGTCTTGATTTGCTTTAGAGTTGAGTAGAATTAGGGTTTGATTAGCCTTCTTCCTTCTTAGTTGGCGGCGGCTCCACTGAGTTCCATGGCGGCGGTATGACGGTAGCTATTCTATTTTTCATATGAATTAGGGTGAGTGACTACCTAGGTATTTATAGAGTTTAGGGTTTATTTAGACCGTCAGATCAACTCAGAACTAAACTGAACCATTTAATTTGCCAACTCAACCCTAAAGACACATCAGCAGCTCAAGATTAGGCTCAGTCAAAACCCTTGCCGACTGACCAGGTCGACACCCAGGTCGACACTATAGTTGACCTGGGGGGGCAGGTTGACACTAGTGTCGACCCCCCAATCGACCTACCTGGGCGGGAATTTTTCCCGCCCAGCCCGCTTCTGCACTTTTCAGTTTGAATTTTAAATTTCCTACGAGCTGTTTTGAATTTTCTGAAACTTCCGATGGCCATAACTTCTTCATATAAAGTCCAATTCACGCAAACTCGGACTCTATTTCAACTAGAATTCCGAGACGAACACAATGGCGCAACCCGTTTCCCAAAATTCTCACGTCTGATATTAGTTATTCTTTAATTTGTGAATATTAATATTAACAGAATTACGGGGTGTTACATTCTCCCCTCCTTAAAGGATTTCGTCCCCGAAATCTTCAAGTTAAGAAGAATGTGTATCCTAACATCCAAACAACCATCTACTCAACCATCAAACACAGGCATCCATTGTCCTTATAGACTTCTAATGCTTTCATGTTTAAATGCACAGTGTGTGTATATGTCCATATCTAATGCAAAATCAGGCGGTCCACTGATTCAGTTGACCTCCTTAATGCAATTCATGATAGTGCCATGCGTCCATTATGTATGCAAAAGTTCCCTAATGCTACATATTATCTCTACATGCGTGCACAATCATCATCTGAATGCAGCATCCATATGATAAAAACAAATCCTCATACATCCATTTTACTAAATACATCCATTTATATGCAATATGCAGTATGAAGTGACTGAGCCGATCTAGTGCCTAATAGTGTGTGTATATGCGTCCACGAGCAACCACTAGCAAACACTTGCATCCACGTGCATCCATCATACATAACATGTCTCAAACACATGTTTCAACCATAGGATTATCCTAACTAAAGGTCAAGGATACTAGCGAGAGGATACTCTAAAGGTAAGATAAGTACAAGATAAGCGATAAAGGAGAAATTAAAGGACATACCCTCAAAAAGGAAAGGGTATCGTGAAAGCATCTTCTCTTCTGTCTCCCAAGTAGCGTTGCTCTCATCATCTCCCCATCGTACTTTGACTAGTCTGACCTCTCGATTTCTCAGCTTCTTAATCTCTGACCCAAGAATGCGCGTAGGAGCTCGTCGAATCGTCGCGTCACGCTCGATCTCCACCTCTCTAAGCAAGCTCGGCTCTACCACTTCCGAGGTCTCGTGCAAGCATTTCCTTAAATGTGACACATGGAATACGTCGTGTACACCACTAAGTCTCTCAGGCAACTCCACTCTATACGCCATCTGTCCAATCTTCTCCTTAATAGGAAACGGCCCGATGAACCTTGGTGCTAACTTCCCAACGGACCCAAAGCGAACAATGTTCCATAATGGAGACACTTTGATAAAGACCATGTCCCCAACATCAAACTCAAGATCTGTCCTCCTCTTATCCACATAAGATTTCTGCCTATCTTGCACTGCTTTCATCCTCCTTCGAATCATGTCGATCTTCTCCGAAGTCTCCCTAATCATATCGGGCCCAAGTAAGATCTTATCCGTAGATTCCCACCAACATGTAGGCGAACGACAAGGTCGTCCGTAAAGAGCTTCGAAAGGTGCCATGCCAATGCTGGAATGAAAGCTGTTATTATATGCGAACTCCACTAATGGAAGATGCCCTTCCCACGTACCCCCAAAGTCTAGGATACATAGCCTTAATAGGTCCTCTAGAATACGATTCACCCTCTCGATTTGGCCGTCCGTCTGAGGATGATATGCGGTGCTCAAACATAACTGAGTCCCTACCGCCTCTTGTAAGATTCTCCAAAATTCGCTAGTGAAAATAGGATCGCAGTCGCTTACTATGCTAGAAAGAACACCGTGCAAACGAACTATTTCTCGGACGTATACAGAAGCTAACCATGGAGCAGTCCTCTTACTCTTCACGGGAATAAAATGGGCTCTCTTAGTAAGTCTATCTACAATAACCCAAATCCCCGTATTACCCTTCCTCGATCGCGGTAATCCATCCACAAAATCCATCGAGACGCTTTCCCACTTCCATAGTGGAACCTCCAATGGGTGAAGTAACCCACCGGGTTTCTTTTGCTCCACTTTTACTTGTTGGCACACCAAGCATCTAGCGACATACTCGGCTACGTCCCTCTTCATACCGGCCCAAAAGTAAACTCGTCTCATGTCCATGTACATCTTGTCCCCGCCGGGATGAATGGTCATCTTTGAACGTTGTGCTTCGTCAAGAATAGTCTTCCTTAGGTCCTCGTCTTTTGGTACACAAAGTCTACCGTCCCTACGTAACCAACCCTTATCATCTAGGGTATACCTACGGAGATGGCTTGATGACTCCCCTCCTTTGAGTTTTTCTACTAACTCAACCAACTGCGGGTCGTCTTGTTGTGTCTCGCCAATCCATCCCAAAAGTGTAGGTCTGACCTCCAAGGATGCTACCAAATCAGGTACAAAGTCAACGGAAGGTCTAAAGTCAAACATCGAAATGAATTCTAAGCTTCGCCGCTCAACAAACAAAGGACTCAAGGATAATCTTTTTCTACTTACGGCGTCTGCCACCACGTTACCCTTGCCAGGGGTATATATAATCTCGAAGTCGTAGGATGCTAAGAACTCCATCCACCTTTGCTGCCTTAAGTTCAAGTCCTTCTGAGAGAATAAGTATTTTAACGATTTGCAATCAGTGAATAATTCGAATCTCTCGCCAAGAAGATAATGACGCCAAGACTTAAGCGCGAAAACAATAGCGGCCAACTCTAGGTCATGCGTGGGGTAATTCTTCTCATGCGCTCTCAACTGCCTTCCACCATAGGCTATTACCCTACCCTCTTGCATTAAGACTGCGCCTAGTCCTGTCCCACAAGCGTCAGTATAAACAGTAAATGGCTTACTCCCATCTGGTAGCACTAAGACTGGGGCTGAGGTCAAAGCTCTCTTCAACCGTTGGAACGCATCATCACAATCTACGTTCCATGTGAAAACTAGGTTCTTCTTCGTCAGGCGTGTCAATGGAGCTGATATTTTTGCGAAGTCTTTGATAAACTTCCTATAGTAGCCAGCCAACCCCAAGAAACTTCTCACTTCGGTAGCATTTTTAGGGACCTTCCAATCTTGGATGGCCACCTCCTTCGCGGGATCCACGGCTATCCCTTCCTTGGAAATCACGTGCCCTAAGAATCGTACTTCCTTCCTCTAGAAGTGACACTTAGAAAATTTAGCTTTAAGGTTATGCGCTCGTAGGGTCTCCAACACTTCCCTAAGATGTAGGGCATGCTCTTCTTTATCCTTAGAAAAGATCAAGATGTCATCTACGGAGACTACCACGAATTTGTTAAGGTACTCCCTAAACACCCTACTCATCAAATAAACAAAGTATGCGGGGGCGTTTGTCAAACCGAAGGGCTTCACAAGCCATTCATGGAAACCGTCTGGAGTCCTAAAGGCAGTCTTGTCAATGCTATCCTCAGCCACTCTCAACTGATGGAAACCAGTGGCTAAGTCCAACTGGGAAAACACTGAGGCACCAACTAACCGATCGAAGAGATCGTCAATCCTCGGCAGTGGGTGTCTATTCTTCTTAGTAAGCTTATTAAGTTCTCTATAGTCCACACAAAGTCTAAGGGACCCATCCGCCTTCGTGGCAAATACTACTGGGGCACCCCACTTCGATATACTTCGTCTTATGAACCCCTTCTCAAGCAACTCCTTCACTTGCTTATCGAGTTCCCTCCTTTCATGTGGAGCCATGTGGCATACTAGCAAAGATACTGGTTTCGCATTATCCACCAGATATATTAGAAAATCTATCTCCCGCTTCGGAGGCAAGCCCTTCACCTCCTCAAACACATCCAAATATTCTTGGACCACTCTAACAGATTGTAGATTTTCCTCAGACGCGTCAAGCGATTCTAAATAACTTAGCATAACGGAATTTATGGGATTACAAAAGATTTCAATAGCGTTACCAAGGCGAGTCATGAGCCTTACTACTCTCCTTTCACAATCAAGAACGGCCCCATTTCTGGATAAACAATCCATTCCTAAAATTAGCCCATAGCCCGTGAAGCCCAACACATAAGCATCACATCGAAACTCAACGCTAAGTATAGAAATTTTCAAATCCAAACACATCATGGACAAATGAGCTGAGCCCCCAATTGGATTCGAAACAACTAAGGGATCCTCTACTAAACGGGTGTTTAAGTGCAGTGATTCAACTAATGACGTAGAGATAAACGAATGCGATGCGCCCGAATCGAATAAGGTACGGACATGATGATCAAACAGAAAAACTAAGCTTTCAACAGAAATGGTTCTACCTCGTTCTTGCAGCGGTGGGACCGCGAGAGCCTGAACTTGTCCCCTTGCCTGCCCTGGTGCCATAAGAGCCTTCACCTGTCCTCCCGAGGTAGCTCCTGCCCTCTGCCCCTTCTTTGGGCAATCCTTCACTAGATGTCCCACTTCGCCACAGTGAAAACAGCCAGTCTTCTTTTTCTTTCGGCAATCCTTGCTGAGATGGCCTGGTGTCCCATAGTTAAAGCATTTCTTCATTCCCTTGCCAATATCATCTTTACCACCCTTCTTGTTTTGCTGTTGTGGTTTCTTCTGATCCCCTTTCTTCTCGGGTGCCTTATTAGCATTAGCGCTTTTCTCCTCGTGCATGAGCGCCATTTCTACTAGTTTCTCAAAGGTGGCCCCCATAGGGATGTGGGTCATGGCCAACCCTTGCAACGGTTCATTCAAGCCATTCATGAACCTCAGCGCCTTCTTCTCCGGCGTGTTCACTAAGTCTAAGCCAAACCTTGCTAACTGATTAAATTTGTTAACATATTCTTTCACAGATGAGCTTCCTTTCTTCAATGTCAAGAACCTTTCCATATATAGATTTTCTTCCGCCCTTGAGAGAAACTTCGCCTCGAACCTACGTCTAAAATCCGCCCAAGAGTCAACAGGACGCTCCCCATTAGTGACCTCCCACCAAAACGAGGCATCTCCCTTCATTAGCCAAGCTTCTAATCTAACTCTCCTCCCTTCTTCCACTTCAAAGATTTCTAGCAATTCTTCCACCTCCTTAAGCCAATCTCTAGCTTCCACAAACGTTTCTGACCCTTGAAAGGGTTTTCCACCCATAGCTTTAAATTCCTTGCACGTCTTTGCAAAAGTATCTACGCGAGGAGGAGGAGGAATGGGTGCAACTGGTGGTGGAGGAACATTGGCTGGACCCGTGGCGGCCCTAGCCTCTAATAGACTCCTATACCATCCTGGTATCGTTACACCGTCAGGTAGGTTAAGATCTTCAGCCATGCTAAAACGAAAAAAAGGAAAGATTCAAAATGAAGAATTCGAAAGATAAAGATATATGGCTATTTGGGGATTATGTTTTTCATAAAAACTTCCTCTTTAAATTTCTCATTAAAACATGTTTTTGAAAACATTTCTTCAAAAAATAACTATTTTTCTAAAGTATTTTTATCTGTTCTGGTAACCTTAAGCTCTGATACCACGTGTAACACCCCACGTCCATTAATGTCACTCACAAAGGGAATGCATTAACTTCCATGGAGGTTATAAGTGAATATAGAACAAAAAATTACAACAAAACAGATAATAAGTAGTACTTGGAAATCTAAAACTTCATTTTATTGTAGCGAAAACATGTTTATTATATCATAAAACCATTAATCAGAGTCAAGTACATTATCCATCTTCATAAAACAAAATACATAATCCCATTACACAAATAGCCATTAAAGAAGATAACAAGCTGGACTTTACTTCAAGGGTCCAAGCTTTCCAAAGAGATGAAGCAATCCAATCAAGCTCCACTAGATCTGGGTCCAACCTGAGGACCTGGAGGGGAAAAAGGATAGAAATGGAGGGGGTCAGACATAAAGTCTGGCGAGTATGATAATTCTAGCAATACTATTATCAAAATAACTAGACTAAGGCATAAATTGGAAGACAAGTAAATGTCTATGAACTATTAGGAAGATAAAGATAGCATTTAAGATAACGTTAAAGATAACGGTAAAGGCATACCTAATTACTAACGAATAATTACTATACTACACCGCACATTACTACACTGCACCGCACGAGTCACCCTAAAGGTTGATCCCACTTGCTTCACACAGAAACAATATAAGTAGCCTTACGTACCCCTAGCTGACTACATAGGTGCCGTCTGCCCCTATCTCCACTAGGTGTACCCCACTACCCACTTTCGATCGGCTCCCTACTCGTAGATACCCGTGTTGGCCCCACAGTGGGGTGTATCACTCCCCTAAAGTGGCAACCCGATATAACTTGAGAATGCACGGCTTATACCTACACGATGCAACAACGTCTTACCTACCAGCCTGGGTCCACACACGAATATGAAACCCGTTGGACTTGCGTTGCCACCGCTCCCCGTTTTGGCCTCTTATAGTCAAACTTAGTATGCGTGTCCCGTCCTCGACTTGGGTCGAGCCCACAAAGATACGTTTGGGTTACTGGTTGAAATGGGCCCCCACAAGCTACCCACCTAAGCTTGTCAACAATAGTATATCCCACTTAACCCTCTTAGTCATGTTCATTTACATGTGTGTTTGGTTAAGTCTTACTAATCGTATTTCTCATGCCACTAAGGGCACCCACTAGATTACTCATGCCACCCAAGGCACCTACTTAACCCCCATGCCCCCACCTTACATATTTATCTGGTTAAGTATTTCTTAATTCATTCAGGCCATAACCTCATAAAGACCACTCACATTAGACTGGCATTTATGGCAGCTGGATTTGCCGGGCGGGTCCGGGAAGTCTTACACCATAAAAGAGTCTAACCTCGTGTCTTTACAACTGTTATGCTTTAGTTTAGGCCTAGGACCTCTCACATTGGGCTGACATTTGTGACCATTGGATTTGTCGGGCGGGTCCGGGCAGGTTTATGTCACAAACGAGTCCAACCTCGTGCCCTAAGAATTGATTATCACTTATAATCTTTTACCCCAGTTTTAATAATTCCCTATCCAAATTATTAGTTAAGTCCACTTTTATTGATGTCCATAATTGACTCAATTATGGTCATCCACTCATGGCATGCAAAATCATATCAATTGCACCCCAACTTCTTATTATTAAATCCTTAATATTACCCCTACCCCACGTTTATACGTTCGCTTATTCAACGCAGAATATACGTTAGACTCGAATAGTCTAACTCAATGCACAAAGATAAATTACAACATATAGACAATTAAAATGAATCTAATCATAATAGGGGTGAAACTTGCATAAACTACGCATGTTAAGGATCTAAAGGTGTCAACTTGTTAAATGTCACAATTCACATGATATGATCATAAGCCAAATTTATATATAAACTTGCATATGGGGTTTTAGGCAACATAATGACGGTGTGAACTAACATAGAATTTCACATATGTCATAGCATAATTGTAGATGTCATAATAGATGTCATGGCATATGTTCATAACTTTTACTAATCAACCTAAACTTGCATACATGGTTTGTCATATAGATCAACATAGCCCAAATATTATGATTTGATTAACATGAACCAATTAGCATAGATAATAACATCATGACTTTATAACATGTATGATTCATCACAATTTAGCATAGAAAATTTCAACATATATAACATCATCATAGCATGATTTACAACATATAGTATATCATCATCACATAGCCTATGATTTATAACATACATGATAGCACAGGGTTTACAACAACATATATGACGATCCACATCATTCACTTATAATCCATTCATGACTTAATCTAATTAGTTTAACAATAGTCTTGTTAAGATTATCATACTCACAATTTATAGAAGAAAAGAGAGTCTTGATTTGCTTTAGAGTTGAGTAGAATTATGGTTTGATTAGCCTTCTTCCTTCTTAGTTGGCGGCGGCTCCACTGAGTTCCATGGCGGCGGTATGACGGTAGCTATTCTATTTTTCATATGAATTAGGGTGAGATACTACCTAGGTATTTATAGAGTTTAGGGTTTATTTAGACCGTCAGATCAACTCAGAACTAAACTGAACCGTTTAATTTGCCAACTCAGCCCTAATGACACATCAGCAGCTCAAGATTGGGCTCAGTCAAAACCCTAGTCGACTGACCAGGTCGACACCCAGGTCGACACTATAGTCGACCTGGGGGGGGGGGGGGGCAGGTCGACACTAGTGTCGACCCCCCAGTCGACATGCCTGGGCGGGAATTTTTCCCGCCCAGCCTGCTTCTGCACTTTTCAGTTTGAATTTTAAGTTTCCTGCGAGCTGTTTTGAATTTTCTAAAACTTCAGATGGCCATAACTTCTTCATACGAAGTCCAATTCACGCAAACTCGGACTCTATTTCAACCAGAATTCCGAGACGAACACAATGGCGCAACCCGTTTCACAAAATTCTCACGTCTGAGATTAGTTATTCTTTAATTTGTGAATATTAATTAACAGAATTACGGGGTGTTACAAATTTCAAGGCAAGTTTCATGCCCATATCCATAATCAAGTTATAACAATGCTCATGTTTCAAGTTTTGTCCATTATTAAGTTCATAATTTATGTTCATAACCAATTCATGTTTTGCCTAATCTACCCAAATCGTATTCCCATCGCACGTAAACGTGAATCGATTTATACTACAAATAAATCCAAATCCCGAGATAAAGGGAATAACATCAAGACTATGATAGGCAAAAGGGACGAGCATAAAGCGATAAAAGGGATTACAATACTAGCATGGTATAACTTGAGATAATTGGTTACAACTTCACTAGCATATAGAAAATAATAGGACTTCAAATCTAGCCAAATAAGGCGATAGTCATGATAAAAGTTGACATAAAAGAATAGGCATGCAAAAGCAAGCCAAATACAAGGATAATGGATCCAATGGTTTTGGTGTACATAATAGCGAATAAACTAAGCAAGTCACACCCTAGGTATGAGATCCAACAAAATTCCAATTCGGCGTACAACATGGTTTTCAACTATAGTGTTATGGGCATAAACAATCAAATAGTCTTAGGCAATTAACCACAATGATCATAGCCATGGTCGTAGGTAGAAATCTCATAGTTATGAACCAGAAGCGATTAATCACAATAGTCATGGATAATTATCCAAAATAGTTCTAGGCAATAGTCATAGGCAATTAACAATAATAGTTTCAAAGTCATGGTCATAGACAATAGTCTTATGTTCATAATCATGGGCAATAATTCTCATAGTCACGAGTCATAGGTGATTAGCCACAATTGTCCTTATCATAGTCATAGGCAATAGTGTTATGTTCACAGCCATAGGCATAGGCATAGTCTTATGTTCACAGTCATAGGCATATGCATAGTCTTATTTCCACAGTCATAGTCTTCGGCCATTAACATGTCTTATGTCCACAGTCATAGTCTTATGCCATTAACAATAGTTTCAACGTCATAGGCGTGATAATGTTATGAAAGAGTTTGATTTACAACGTGAATAGGTCCAAACAGATTTCATAGCAACATTCCCAAACTCAAGATCAAAGATTAACAAGAATAGATATGAATCGATTATCATACATAGATCCAATTCCAATTTACAACATGTCCATAGTAAGTTTATAGTTTTTATCTAAAAGTAACTTGAACTTACAGATCGTGGTCTAAGAAATTGAGATGCAATAGTCGAATCTATAAACTAGTCGTCGAATTGTTGAATCTTGATTTGATTGTAGAAGCAACTCCTCAAATATGCAATTCCTAGCCGTAGTCTTCAAGAAATAGTCTTCGCGATTTATTTTAATTTAATTTAATTTAGAGGAAGAAGAAGAAGCCATGTTCATCAAGAATTTAAGTAGCATAAGGTTAGAGAAGAATGGTGTAAAGAAAATGAGGCTAGGAGGTTGTTTATATAGGATTAGGCAGATGAATCTGGGCAGAAAACGAGGTCAAATACATCAGAATGCATCAGGTTCAGAAAATGGGTTCGGGAGGCAGGTCGACCCCCAGGTCGACACTATGGTCGACCTGGTCCCTGGGAGGTCAACCCGAAGGTCGACCTGGTCCATGGGCGGGAATTTTCCCGCCCAGCCTGTTTTGGGGTTTGAATTCGAATTTCGAATTCGAATTTCGAGCTGTTTTTGATTCTGAAAATTCCTGAAACTTCGGAGGGCCATATCTCCCTCATACGGACTCCGATTCTCACAAACTCGGACTTGTTTCCAAGCAGAATTTCGAGACGAACGCAATGGCGCAACCCGTTTCCCATTATTCTCAATTTAAAATTTAATTAAACCCTGATTTCTAGTTTCAACATGTTATTAAAATTCGGGTTGTTACACTATTGAACAATCTTGATCTTGTCTGAGGTTTATCTTATCACGTCTGGCCCAAGCACAAACTTCTCACCAGTTTCTAACCAACATGATGGTGCGTTGTACGGCCTTTCGTACAAAGCTTAAAATGGAGCCA
Organism: Allium sativum; assembly: GCA_030737875.1. Taxonomy (NCBI): domain Eukaryota; kingdom Viridiplantae; phylum Streptophyta; class Magnoliopsida; order Asparagales; family Amaryllidaceae; genus Allium; species Allium sativum. The sequence goes on from CM060911.1 coordinate 126,632,165, forward strand.
TACCATTACTGGACTGATAACTATTATTATATGCAAACTCTACTAGATGCAAACGGTCATCCCACGATCCACCAAAATTCAATACACAAGCTCTCAAGAGGTCTTCTAATACTCGATTCACCCTCTCTGTTTGGCTGTCAGTTTGAGGATGGTACGCGGTATTGAGATGTAATTCTAATTCTAAAGCCTCTTGTAAGCTCTTCCAAAATCCACTAGTAAATAACGGATCTCGGTCACTCACAATACCTTTGGGTACTCCATGAAATCTCACTGCCCACTTCATATACAGTTCCGTTAACTTAGTTGCAGTTCTATTTGACTTGATGGGTATAAACTTCGCACTCTTGGTCAATCGGTCCGTAATCACCCAAATACTATCATGGCCCGATCTAGTCCTTGGTAACCCATCAATGAAATCCATTGAGACTAGTTCCCATTTCCATTCGGGAATTTCTAATGGTTGCAACAAACCACTAGGCTTCTTTTGCTCAGCTTTAACTAGCTAGCAATTCATACACTTAGATATAAACTTCCCAACGTCTCTTTTCATTCCTTCCCAGTAGTATGTCTGCTTCATATCTCGATACATTTTGCTACCACCGGTATGTATGGTCAGTTTTGAGTGATGACATTCTCTAAGCACTTCATCCCTCAATCCATCGACATTGTGTACAACTAGTCTCCCATCCTTTCGAAGCCATCTTTATCAATCAATCCCACACTTGTTCATCTCCTCATCATTTCCCAACTCTAACTTGGAGGTGATTTCTAATAGATTGGAATCGTCCTTCTGATTGGAACCAATCCGCTCAATCAGAGTCGGTCTGATCGTCAAACTTGCTAACATTTCTGCATCCAATTCGAACTTTGGTCTGAAATCATACCCTGCAATGTACTCCAGTGGCTTCCATTCAAGAAACATAGACCCCAAATTGGCATGTCTTCTACTCAATGCATCAACTACCGCATTTCCCTTTCCTAGTGTATATGCGATATCAAAATCTTAGGAAGCCAAGAATTCTAACCATCTTTGCTGTCGGAAATTTAGATCCTTCTGAGAGAAGAGATACTTCAACGATTTATGTTCGGTTAACAGCTCAAATCTTTCTCCCAAGAGATAATGTCTCCACATCTTTAACACGTACACGATCGCGGCTAATTCCAAATCATGGGTAGCGTATCTTTTCTCATGTGGTTTCATTTGCCGACTTGCATAAGCTACAGCCCTAAGTCCTTGCATCAACACAACACATAGTCCGGTACCACATGCATCTGTGTATACCGTCATCTCTTCATTCCCTTTAGGAATGAATAACACTGGTGCACCCGTCAACTTTTCCTTTAGACTCTTGAATGCATTTTCACACCTTTGGTCCCAACCGAAAGCTTGATTCTTCTTGGTCAACTAAGTCAACGGTGCAGCTATCTTGGAGAAGTCTTGGATAAACTTACGACATTATCCAGCTAACCCCAAGAAACTTCTTATGTCTGTTGCATTCTTGGGCGTAGACCAATCTTCTACTGTAGCCACTTTCGCAGGATCCATGGCGATACCATTCTCTGAGACAACATGGCCCAAGAATCTCACTTCCCTCCTCCAGAAATGACACTTCGAAAATTTCGCTTTCAATTGGTGTTTCCTCAACACCTACATCGCTATCTTCAAATGTTCCTTGTGTTCTTCCTCTGTCCTCGAGTAAACCAAGATATCGTCAATGAACACAAGAACAAACTTATTCAACTGATCTCTGAATACCCTATTCATAAGAACGACCAAATATGCTGGTGCATTGGTCAACCCGAATGGCATGACCAACCACTCATAGAATACAGATGGCGTCCGAAATACCGTTTTAGCTATACTCTCAACTTCCACCCTAAGCTAATGAAAACCTGTCGCGAGATCCAGCTAGGACAACACTCTCGCGCCACTCAACTGATCAGACAAATCATCTATCTACGGTAGAGGATATTTATTCTTCCTCGACACCTTATTCAACTCGCGGTAGTCCACACACAATCTAAGGGAATCATCTGCCTTGGTAGCAAACACAACTGGTGCTCCCAACTCGGAGACACTTCTTCTAATAAATCCCTTCTTCAAAAGATCGCTCACTTGCACCCCGAGCTCTTGCTTATCCCTTGGTGCCATACAACGAAGTAGCATCAATATAGGTCTGGCATCTTTCACTAAATCAATAAGAAACTCAATTTCTCGGTGTGGTGGAAGTCCGGTCACTTCCTCGAAGACGTCCGGATACTAGCCAGCCACGGGCACATCTGACAATTCATCATGCGGGATGTCGATGGAATTTAGAAAACTAGTCATTACCCCATCACTAGGTAGACCACCAAACACTACCCTCCGCCCATCATCTACTTTAACTGTCACCAAAAAGCCCTCACAGTCTACCACCACCCCATATCTTTGGAGCCAATCGACTCCCAAAATAATGCCAAACCCAGTAAAGCCCAAAAAAAGCAATCACAAACAAACATACTTCCATGACTTGATAAGACCACATTACGACAAATTATACTACGGCTAGTCAAACCACCAATCGGATTCGTCACCGCTAAAGGTCTATCAACTATCTCGGGCTCCAATCCCAACCTATCTATAAGGTCACTAGATATGAAGGAACGGGAAGCCCCGGTATCAAACAGTACTCAAACACGAACATCATAAAGAGAAAGCATACCTTGAATAACGACATTCTTTGCCTTCTCTACCGCAGTTGGGGCATTCGACGAAGAAGGAACAACATCAATAGCATATGCTTTCACAATCTGCTTCTCTTTGGGGGGTTGTAGACACTTATCCTTTTGATGTTCTACTTGGCCACAGTTGAAGCACTTCCTATCCGTTGGCCTTGCTCGACATTCTTTAGCATAATGGCCCTTCTTGCCACAACAAAATCACTCAACATCTTTCTTATTTTTCTTTTTCTGGCCATCCTTGGTCTAATTCTGCTTTCTTTTATTCTGAGAACCATTCTTGCCTCCACCGCTTGCTTGCGATTTTGGGTCTTCTGCAGATGCAACTTCAGTCTTCGACTTAGGGTATAGACTCTCTGATCTCATAGCTTTCCCCACAATCGATTCAAACGCCTCATCGATGTGGTTAATAAGCCTTTCCCCCAAGTACTGATCTAAGCCTGTTTTGAACTTCTCATTTTTCTTCTCGGGAGTGTCAATGCGGGATAATGCGTACTTCGATAAAGCATCGACCTCAGCAATATACTCCGAGACTGCCCAAATATTCTGCTTAAGCTCTAGAAATTTCCTAAACAACTCTGAGTTCTGAGCAGCTGGGATGAAATTATCGCTAAAGCGGGTCTTAAACTGATCCCAAGTAACTTGATCCTCTGTAGTAGCTTCCTTAATAGCGTTCCACCAGTTCATAGCCGTCCTTGCAGCTGACGGGATGCTAACCTTCTCTTCATCGCATCCTTGATACCCAAGTCTTCGAAGATACGCTCACAGCTATCCAACCAATCCTGAACATCCATAGCCGACTCCGTTCCGTGGAACGACTTTACACCAAGGCTAGTGTTATCTTTACAGTGCTTGGCGAAATCGGCCCTAGGCGCCTACACCGCTGCCCCAACCACCATTAGCAGCATCGGGAACAGCCCTCTGAACATCTCTAAAATCTCTCTCATGAAGTCAGTGAACATCGTCCACATATCAGGAGTATTCCCATTATTAGCCCCTCTACCAGAATTCCTCGGATATCGGCTCATCGATCAATCTGTAAGGAGAAAATGATTAACCATCCCCTTGGTGGTGTTAGTGCAGTATGACTTCATCCTTACATATACTAATAGTGTGTGTATATATATATTTAGCATTTGAAAACCAAAATATAACAAATACGCGCTCTCGTATATGTATACTATCTCTCCCTGGTGTCTATCCTAGGTTAACTACGCAACCTAGAGCTCTGATGGAAAATGTGAAGCCCCCCCTCCCCCGCGCACCAGCCGGTATTTTCTCCGAAAATGCGTTGTGCACATGCCTGACTGGCACGGAACGTTTGCCAAAGAAAGGAAAGAAGGGATTGAACTAACCAAGAACCTGTAGAATGTCTAATAGCGCATGGAACAAAATATAAGAATAACATACTTGACATAAAACAGTTAAGACAGTGCATAAGCTTAAAACTAGAACTAAACATCATAGCAGTGGAAAAACTAAATACAGCTTATGTTCCACATCATCATTATTAATACTTTGAAACTGTCTCTAAAGAAAAGTGAAGGAAACGTAAACTACTAATGCCCAAAGTGGTGACCAGCAGCGACACAGGGGGAATTTATATATCATATGTGGAAGCCTCCTGCTTGTCTCCGGTACAGCTACTTGTGCATCATCAGCTAACCTGTCTCTAGTCTGCTCGTTTAGGAGCACCCAGAGTAATAAGAAGAGACATAAAACTCTGGGTCAGACAAAAATCTAGTATGAGCGATAAGCAGCAAAACAGAGCAATAACAGGTATACTAAACCATACCTAAACCTGGACCTGCAACCAAAGAGTTAGCACAACATACCGCTCAATACTCTAAGGTGCCACTAAACATAAGGTATAAAGATACAGGGGTGGGGGTGTGCATGTCATAGTGATGGCAAACAATCAAGCATAACAACCATCCTCACATCTCTTACCCAGTTCGTAAAGCATATGATATGTACCACTTTGACCACCCCATGCCTTGTTATGATCACTCTGCCCCATGGATTCGTAACACTGCACTGGTCCATAGCCACTAGTCCTTTGCTATCTCCACTCTGCTCTTTGGAGTCATAACAACCCCACTGCACTGGCTCATAGCTTTTCTACGATCACTTTTCCCCATGAAGTCATGACAACTTCACTACACTGATCCATAGCCAATATCCATCTTTCCGTGGTGAGTCAAAGCTATAGACGTCAATAATCCCTTAGACACGTCCTACAACAAATTCCAATCATGAAGTTAACTCATTGGTTCCCAACTTGATCCTGAGTTCTACTTCCCGTATGGACTACCTTTGCATCTCAGGTTTTGGGCTTCTCCGGATTGGTCTTCATCTGGTTCAGAAACAAACTTCCATTCGGATCGGTTCTCTTCCCCTTGTTTAGTCCGTATTCATTAGCCTCCCTCTGGTCGGTTCGTGCCCCCTCTGTCGGATCGGATCGTGGTGCCCAAGCTGGATCGTGGTGACGGTAGGTGGCCCACAGTTTGTGACTTGCTTCATGCCTGCTCCAGATCGTTTCGGGTCGTGACCAAGCTTCGGGTCGGGCCAGGCCGTCTTGTTTGTGATCCTCCTTGGCCATCGGTTCCTTAGCTTCTGAAGTAGTTCGTGATGGATGGAGCGTGGGGTCTCGTGAAGGCGTCTCACGATCGGGTCGGGTCGTTGAAGGGAAGGGCGATCCGATCTAGGTCCTGCACATTTCCTGCAACTCTTCCAGCGACTATTTTACGCCATACGACGGCGTTTTCGACCATTATAACTTTTCTAATCAATCACAAAGCATACCATACAGTCATAGCAACATGTATAATTATCGACAAACAGAAAAACAACACTATGATATGTCAAAACGGATCAAACATACCCAAAAACCCTTATTTTCCCCTTAAGCATGTTTAAGCAACTCTAATGACAAGATTAGAAAAACTTAATCAAACCAACCCAAACTTCTAACAGAGGTCTAAAACGGTGTTTGAGAATCTCTAAACATTTTTCCAGATTTTTAACATGCATAATTTCGTTAATTAACAATAATCACCCTAATTAACTGTAATTAGTGTAAAAATAACGCTATTTACTCACCTTTGCCACAAATAAAATGAAGATCAGAAATGATTTTCTATTTGGCACGAATACTGATGTCTAACAGCAGTTCTAACCATACTTTGGTGCTATTTCTCCTTAGTTTGATGTAATTTAGCCAAATCTTTAATTAGAAAGTGGTTTAGAGGTGTTTTCGATGTTGGAGGCCATTACTAGGGTTCCAGGAATGAAAGTGGCGGTTGAAAAAGTGTCTAAAGAAATGTTTTCTAACCCTAATCAGCCCCTATACACCCCTAATCCCGAAATCCCCCAATGGGCATAACTGTTAATCACCCGTTAAGCCCAGTTAAGCTGTTTTCACATTCTAAACATTAATTCAGCCATATCTCCCAAGCGGTAAATCCGCTCGGCTAATGTGAGCACTCTATGGAAAGGTAAACCATCATCTGGATCTAATGGAAGTGGTTTCAAGTCAAAACTCCTTTCCAATCAAAAGTTATGGACTAAACAAGATCAGCTAGGGGCAGAACTGTCATTTGAAAATCGGCAAAAATCATGGACATGGGGAATGGCCCCAATAGTCATTCCCCAAAAGTACACGACCATACGACTTCATATGAAAAAGAAATAAATATTCTACGATCCTCCGATGCGTAGAATGCGGGTCGTTACATTCTCTCCCCTTAGGAAATTTCGTCCCCGAAATTCCTTAACCAAAACATACAAAGGGTCCCTCATGCCTACCAACCATTTACAACAATTAACATAGAAAACAAACAAACAAATCTATCCTAGTACGTGGAAAACTAAATCGCATGTAGAGTCATACCAGGCAAAGAGTTCTGGATACGCCTTCCTAGTGCTCTCCTATGTCTCCCATGTATAGTCATTTTCATCCTCGCCCCACTGAATCTTTACTAGTTTCACTGCTTTCCTTTGAAGTTGCTTCGTATCGTGCTCGACAATACGAATCGGCTTGCGGTTCCCAAACACCTTGGGTTCTACTTTGATATCATCCAACTGATCAGGTGAAATAGTCATATTGGAGTCGTGTACGAACTTCCTCAACTGGGAAATATGAAATACGTTGTGAACTCTCGCCGTCTTGTCAGGCAACTTGACTCTATATGCCAAATTCCTAACTTGCTCGAGAACTGGGAATGGACCAACAAATCTTGGTGCCAACTTTCCTCTCCTACCAAATCGAATAACATTCTTTAATGGAGAGATCTTGACAAATACTAAGTCACCAACGGAGATTTTCAATTCTCTTCTCCTCTTGTCGGCATAACTCTTCTGTCTATCTTGAGCAGCCTTCATTCGCTATTGAACAATCTTGATCTTGTCTGAGGTTTCTCTTATCACGTCCGGCCCAAGCACAAACTTCTCACCGGTTTCTGACCAACATGATGGTGAGTTGCATTGTCTTCCGTACAAAGCATCAAATGGAGCCATACCAATACTGGATTGATAACTATTATTATATGCAAACTCTACTAGAAGCAAATGGTCATCCCACGATCCACCAAAATCCAATACACAAGCTCTCAAGAGGTCTTCTAATACTCGATTCACCCTTTTTGTTTGACCGTCGGTTTGAGGATTGGTACGCGGTATTAAGATGTAATTCTGATCTTAAAGCCTCTTGTAAGCTCTTCCAAAATCCACTAGTAAATAACGGATCTCGGTCACTCACAATACCTTTGGGTAGTCAATGAAATCTCACTGCCCACTTCATATACAATTCCGCTAACTTAGCTGCAGTTCTATTCGACTTGATGGGTATAAACTTCGCACTCTTGGTTAATCGGTCCATAATCACCCAAATACTATCATGGCCCGATCTAGTCCTTGGTAATCCATCAATGAAATCCATTGAGACTTGTTCCCATTTCCATTTGGGAAATTCTAATGGTTGCAACAAACCACTAGGCTTGTTTTTCTCAGCTTCAACTAGCTAGCAATTCATACACTTGGATATAAACTTCCCAACGTCTCTTTTCATTCCTTCCCAGCAGTAGGTCTGCTTCATATCTCGATACATTTTGTTACCACCGGGATGTATGGTCAGTTTTGAGTGATGACATTCTCTAAGCACTTCATCCCTCAATCCATCGACATTGGGTACAACTAGTCTCCCATCCTTTCGAAGCCATCTTTCTCAATCAATCCCACACTTGTTCATCTCCTCATTGTTTCCCAACTCTAAATTGTAGATGATTTCTAATAGATTGGAATAATCCTTCTAACTGGAACCAATCCGCTCAATCAAAGTGGGTCTGATCGTCAAACTTGCTAACATTTCTGGATCCAATTCACACTTTGGTCTGAAATCATACCTTGCAATGTACTCCAGTTGCTTCCATTCAAGAAACATAGCCCCCAAACTGGCATGTCTTCTACTCAATGCATCAGCTACCGCATTTCCCTTTCCTAGTGTATATGCGATATCAAAATCTTAGGAAGCCAAGAATTCTAACCATCTTTGCTGTCGGAAATTTAGATCCTTCTGAGAGAAGAGATACTTCAACGATTTATGATCAGTAAACAACTCAAATCTTTCTCCCAAGAGATAATGTCTCCACATCTTCAACGCGAACATGATCGCTGCTAATTCCAAATCATGGGTAGCGTATCTTTTATCATGTGGTTTCATTTGCCGACTTGCATAAGCTACAACCCTACCTCATTGCATCAACATAGCACATAGTCCGGTACCACATGCATCTGTGTGTACCGTCATCTCTTCATTCCCTTTAGGAATGACTAACATTGGTGCACCCATCAACTTTTCCTTTTGACTCTTGAATGCATTTTCAGACCTTTCGTCCCAACCGAAAGCTTGATTCTTCTTGGTCAATTGAGTCAACGGTGCCGCTATCTTGGAGAAGTCTTGGATAAACTTACGATATTATCCAGCTAACCCCAAGAAACTTCTTATGTCTGTTGCATTCTTGGGCAGAGACCAATCTTGTACCGTAGCCACTTTCACAGGATCCACGGCGATACCATTCTCTGAGAAAACATGGCCAAAGAATCTCACTTCCCTCCTCCAGAAGTGACACTTCGAAAATTTCGCTTTCAATTGGTGTTTCCTCAACACCTCCATCGCTATCTTCAAATGTTCCTTGTGTTCTTCCTCTGTCCTCGAGTAAACCAAGATATCGTCAATGAACACAAGAACAAACTTATTCAACTGATCTCTGAACACCCTATTCATAAAATCGACAAAATATGCTGGTGCATTGGTCAACCCGAATGGCATGACCAACCACTCATAGAATCCAGACGGCGTCCGAAATACCGTTTTAGCTATACTCTCAACTTCCACCCTAAGCTAATGAAAACCTGTCGCGAGATCCAGCTAGGAGAACACTCTCGCGCCACTCAACTGATCAAACAAATCATCTATCTGTGGTAGAGGATACTTATTCTTCCTCGACACCTTATTCAACTCGCGGTAGTCCACACACAATCGAAGGGAACCATCTGCCTTGGTAGCAAACACAACTGGTGCTCCCCACTCGGAGACACTTCTTATAATAAATCCCTTCTTCAAAAGATCACTCACTTGTACCCCGAGCTCTTGCTGCTCCCTTGGTGCCATACGACGAAGTGGCATCACTATAGGTCTGGCATCTTTCACTAAATCAATAAGAAACTCAATTTCTCAGTGTGGTGGAAGTCTGGTCACTTCCTCGAAGACTTCCAGATACTGGCCAGCCACGGGCACATCTGACAATTCATCATGCAGGATGTCGAGGTAATTTAGAAAACTAGCCATTACCCCATCACTAGGTAGACCACCAAACACTACCCTCCGCCCATCATCTGCTCTAACTGTCACCAAAAAGCCCTCACAGTCTACCACCACCCCATATCTTTGGAGCCAATCGACTCCTAAAATAATGCCAAACCCAGTAAAGCCCAAAACAAAGCAATCACAAATAAACATATATCCATGACTCGATAAGACCACATTACGGCAAATCATACTAAGGCTAGTCGAACCACCAATCGGGTTCGTCACCGCTAAAGGTCTGTCAACTATCTCGGGCTCCAATCCCAACCTATCTACTAGGTTACTAGATATGAAGGAACAAGAAGCCCTGATATCAAACAGTACTCAAACACGAACATCGTAAACAGAAAGCATACCTTGAATAACGACATTCTTTGCCTTCTTCGCCGCAGGTGGGGCATTCGACGAAGAAGGATCAACATCAATAGCATATGCTTTCACAATCTGCTTCTCTTTGGGGGGTTGCGGACACTTATCCTTGTGATGTACCACTTGGCCACAGTTCAAGCACTTCCTATCCGCTGGCTTTGCTCGACATTCTTTAGCATAATGGCCATTCTTGCCACAGCTAAAGCACTCAACATCTTTCTTATTTTTGTATTTCTGGCCATCCTTGGTCTGATTCTGCTTTCTCTTATTCTGAGAACCATTCTTGCCTCCACCGCTTGCTTGCGGTTTTGGGTCTTCTGCAGATAAAACTTCAGTCTTCGACTTAGGGTATAGACTGTCTGATCTCATAGCTTTCACCACAATCGATTCAAACGCCTCATCGATGTGGTTTATAAGCCTTTCCCCCAAGTACTGATCTAAGCCTGTTATGAACTTCTCATTTTTCTTCTCGGGAGTGTCAATGCGGGATAATGCGTACTTCGATAAAGCATCGACCTCAGCAATATACTCCGAGACTGCCTTAATATTCTGCATAAGTTCCAGAAATTTCCTAAACAACTCTGATTTCTGAGCAGCTGGGATGAACTTATCACTAAAGCGGGTCTTAAACTGATCCCAAGTAACTTGATCCTCTAGTGTAGCTTCCTTAATAGCGTTCCACGAATTCATAGCCCGTCCTTGCAGCTGACGGGATGCTAACCTTCTCTTCATCGCATCCTCGATACCCAAGTCTTCGAAGATATGCTCACAGCTATCCAATCAATCCTGAACATCTGTAGCCGACTCCGTTCCGTAGAACGGCTTTCCACCAAGGCTAGTGTAATCCTTACAGAGCTTGGTGAAATCGGCCCTAGGCGCCTACACCACTGCACCCACCACCATTAGCAGCATTGGGAACTGCCCTCTAAACATCTCTAAGCATCTCTCTCATGAAGTCAGTGAACATCGTTCACATATCAGGAGCATTCCCTTTATTAGCTCCTCTACCAGTATTCCTCGGATATTGGCTCATCGTTCAATCTGTAAGGAGAAAATGATTAACCATCTTCTTGGTGGTGTCAGTGCAGTACGACTTCATCCTTAAATATACTAATAGTGTGTGTGTGTGTGTGTGTATATATATATATATATTAGCATTTGAAAACCAGAATATAACAAATACGCGCTCTCGTATACGTATACTATCTCTCCCTGGTGTCATTCCTAGGTTAACTACGCAACCTAGAGCTCTGATAGCAAATGTGACCCCCCCCCCCCCCCCCCGCGCACCAGCCGACATTTTCTCCGAAAGTGCGTTGTACACATTCCCGACTGGCACGGAACGTTCGCCAACGAAAGGAAAGAAGAGAATTACCTAACCAAGAATCTGTAGAATGTCCCATAGCGCATGGAAAAAAATATAATAATAACATACTTGACATAAAACAGTTGAGACAATGCATAAGCTTAAAACTAGAACTAAACATCATAGCAGCGGAAAAACTAAATACAGCTTATGTTCCACATCATCATTATTACAACTTTGAAACTGTCTCTAAAGCAAAGTGAAGGAAAGGTACACTACTAATGCCCAAAGTAGCGACCAGCAGCGACACAGGGGGAATATATATATATATATATATATATATATATATATATATATATATCATACGTGAAAGCCTCCTGCTCGTCTCCGGTACAGCCACTCGTGCATCACCAGCTAACATGTCTCTAGTCTGCTCGTTTAGGGGCACCCAGAGTAATAAAAAGAGACATAAGACTCTGGGTCAGACAAAAGTCTGGTATGGGCGATAAGCAGCAAAACAGAGCAATAGCAGGTATACTAACCCATACCTGAACCTGGACCGGCAACCAAAGAGTTAGCACAACATACCGCTCAATACTCTAAGGTGCCACTAAACATAAGGTATAAAGATACAGGTGTAGGGGTGTGCATGTCTTAGTGATGGCAAACAATCAAGCATAGCAGCCATCCTCACATATCTTCATCAATGCGTAAAGCATATGATATCTACCACTTTGACCACCACATGCCTTGTATGAACACTCTGCCCCATGGAGTCGTAATGACACCACTGCACTGATCCATAGCCACTAGTCCTTTGCTATGTCCACTCTGCCCCATGGAGTCATAACAACCCCACTGCACTGGCTCATAGCTTTACCACGATCACTCTGCCCCCATGAAGTCATGACAACTTCACTGCACTAATCCGTAGCCAATATCCGTCTTTCCGTGGTGAGTCAAAGCTATAGACGTCGATAACACCATAGCACACATCTCGCAGCAAATTCCAATCATGAAGTTAACTCGTTGGTTCCCAACTGGATCCTGAGTTCTACTTCCCATATAGACTACCTTTGCATCTCTGGTTTTGGGCTACTCTGGATCAGTCTTCATCTGGTTCAGAAAAAAACTTCCTTTCGGATCGATTCTCTTCCTCTTGTTCAGTCCGTAGTCACCAACCTTCTTCTGGTCGGTTCGTGCTCCTTCTGTCGGATCGGGTCGCGGTGCCCAAGCTGGATCATGGTGAGGGTAGGTGGCCCACGGTTCGTGACTTGCTTCATACCTGCTCCAGATCGGTTCGGGTCGTGACCAAGCTTCGGGTCGGGTCGGGCCTTCTGGTTCGTGATCCTCCTTGGCTATCGATTCCTTAGCTTCTGAAGTAGTTCGTGATGGATGGAGCGTGGTGTCTCGTGAAGGGGTCTCACGATCGGGTCGGGTCATGGAAGGGAGGGGCGATCCGATCCGGGCCCTGCACATTTCCTGCAACTCTTCCAGCGAATGTTTTACGCCATACGACGGCGTTTTCGACCATTCTATCCTTTCTAATCAATCACAAAGCATACCATACAATCATAGCAACATGTACAATTATCCACAAACAACAAAACAACACTATGATATGTCAAAACGGATCAAACATACCCAAAAACCCTTATTTTCCCCTTAAGCACGTTTAAGCAACTCTAATAACAGGATTTGTAAAACTTAATCAAACCAACCCAAACTTCTAATAGAGATCTAGTACGGTGTTTAAGAATTTCTAAACATTTTTCCAGATTTTTAACATGCATAATTTCGTTAATTAACAATAATCACTCTAATTAACTATAGTTAGTGTAAAAACAACGCTAATCACTCACCTTTGCCACAAAAAAACTGTAGATCTGAAATGATTCTCTGTTTGGCACGAATACCGATGTCTAACAACAGTTCTAACCCTGCTTTGATGCTATTTCTTCTTAATTTGATGTAATTTAGCCAAATCTTCAATTAGAAAGTGGTTTAGAGGTGTTTTAGATGTTGGAGGCCATTACTAGGGTTCCAAGAATGAAAGTGGCGGCTGAAAAAGTGTCTAAAGAAATGTTTTCTAACCCTAATCAGCCCCTATACACCCCTAATCCCAAAATCCCCCAATGGGTCGAGCTGGTAATCACCCGGTTAAGCCCAGTCAAGCTGTTTTTCACCTTCTAAACCTTAATTCAGCCATATCTCCGAAACGGTAAATCCGTTCGGCTAATGTGACCACTCTATGGAATGGTAAACCATCATCCGGATCTAATGGAAGTGCTTTCAGGTCAAAACTCCTTACCAATCAAAAGTTATGGATGAAACAAGATCAGCTTGGGGTAAATCGGTCGTTTAAAAATCGGCAAAAATCATGGACATGGGGAATGGCCCCAATAGTCGTTCCCCAAAATACACGACCATACGACTTCATATGAAAAAGAAATAAATATTCTACGATCCTTCGATGCGTAGAATGCGGGTCATTACATTCAGTGTTTTAAAAATATGAAATTAATTTGATTTTTTTTGGGATTGATATTTGTTTGAAAATTTGAAATCTAGCCTATTCTAAATTAGTTTTTATTTAATTTTATAAGTGCGAATTTATATTTTATTTGAATTTAATTAATTTTTATACCTATTTATAACTTGGGTTTTTAAATAGAGATTCAATTTTGTTTGTTTAAGTGATTTAACAAATTAGAATTTAAAAATTTAGATCATTTGGATACAAGTGACTTTTTAAATATACTCGGTAAATCATTTTATAATTTGTATAATTGAAATTTAACTTAGAGTTCAAATTTTGTACAATCTTTAAAAGTGAATGGTATACTTTATTTGAATCCGAACGACCTTATTTAATTTTTACATTGTGATTTTAGTCCTTTAGAGGTTGTAAATTAATTTAAATTTACTTTTATATACGATAGTGCATTTGAAATTTGGTATAGGATGAAAGGTGGAACAAATTACTTTGAATTTGGTCCGAATTGAAAATGAAATCACCATTTTATTTTGTTTCCTTACACTTGGAAAAAACTTGGCATTTGCGTTAACATTTGTCCTTGTTAAAAATATTCGTCCTCCACGTGTTTGTTTGTTTTCGAAATCAACACCACACGTCTCATTTATCTGCCTTCATCCCATCTTTTATTTTTCATTTCCCTTTTCATTTCTATTTCACCATGCCTTCTTCATATTTTATCCATCTCCACCAAACTCATTTCCCCAAAAAACTCCACCAAAATCAAATCGGAAATGGCCACTGCTCGTTCGTGTGCCGCCCCTTCAACCGCCAGCACCATCCCTTTTTTCATTCATTTCCCTTCCAACCGATTTCCTCCCAAATCTCAATTTCCGAAAATCAGGTTTTCCCCAAAAAGTTGAATGGACCGTTTTCGCAAAGCAGCCGCAAGCACCACTTGAATCCTCCCATGAGTCCGCACTGGTTGCTCTCTGATCCGCCTTAGTCCACGCAAGGAGAGCCTTTCTCACCTTAAATTCACGTACATTGACTGGTGAAATTTTGGGTATTTGATTAGTTGGGTAAATTATTTTTCTGTTGATGGTTGGGGTTCTTTTTACCATGCGTGTAGTAGTTGCTTCCCTTTTGTACTCGCCAGTCACCTGCTAGTGTTATTACCGGTCCACTATCTTGATACATCACCATATGCCATGGTAGTTACACTTATGGACCTTTATACTATCCTCATATCTTTGGCAATCCATCAACGAAAAACATAGGTGATTATTCCCGCATCCATTTGGTAGTCTCAAGTAGTTGTAAGGAACTTCTCGACACTTACCATTTAGCATTAGCCAGCTGGTATTCATTTATCTAGAAATGAGTTACCATTCATCTCATTGATGCCAGGAACAAGAAACACCTTTTCTATTTAGGGCTAACCACCTCGGTCGAGTCTGCACCATATCACTTCAAGTTATGAAGTCATAACCAATAACGAATACAAGCAACATCCACTAGTGGGATATTTCTTTCGAACTGCTACATCTCTAACTCAGAACCCGAACAATTGCAGTTCTTATATGTACATATGAGAAATGTCAAAGTTATAGGAGTCTTGGAATTTCCAACCATCGTAGCAGGTAAACATTCTTCATGGAGAAGAGATAATTCAATAATGTGAGACTTTCAAATAATTTTAACTCCATTCCTAATAAATAGAGCCTTCAAACCTACAAAGAAAGCTCCATCACTACTGACTCTGAATAGGGGTTCATATACTCCTCGCATGGTTTTTTAGGTTGTCGACTAACATGTGACAACTTTCCCTTTAAATATCAATAACCTATCTACTTAGATACAATAAGAAAGTGCGTAATATCGACCTATTATTCCAAATCAGAACAAATAATATTGACATGCTCACCAACATATCAATCAGACCAATTAACATAAGGCTACATCTCATGTCTCAAATGAGAATATGATCCCCTATCAATCTAATGGTCAATGGTGCTTCTTCCCCAGAGTAATCCTTGGTAGAACATATATAATATCTTTTTTATCCGTGGATATCATCTAATCCATATCACCCTTGTTGTCAACATCGAACACCAAAATACTATAACCTTTGTAAAATCTACAATGACATCCTTCTTTTGGAAGCATCATACTTTTCTCACTCGAAGTGATATTTCCAAATCCATTCCTCAATTAGGGTTAACTTAACACATACAAGACAAGCATTAATCATACCTTACGCGTCCTTTTCATCCATGAGAAGGAAAATATACTGTAAAATAACATAACCATAACTCTCCTAAATGATATCTTGGAGCATGGCCCGAGGGATAAACAAAATTACGAAGACTAACTGGTTAGCCCAAATGGCTAACCGAGTAATAAAAATAAACGCAATACATAAATTGTTGTAATCGACACTCACCATCCAACTACTCTCTATTGACAAAATCCCTTTGGAAAGTATAATTGAGAGAGCTCCCTCGTATCCTTAAGCAGCTCAGACAAGCCATCCAAAAATAGGAATGGATAAACATGCTCATGCTCAGCTCCTAGGGTACTATATGCCTTAAAAACATAACTACTGGTCCAACATCTACAACCAGGTTGATACAGAACTCAACTCATATATGGTGATAGTCTTCCCAACTCATCAAATATGTCTAAATACTTTCTAGCTGTAAGCTTAAATGATGACTCGTTAATAGGATGCTTAATGTACCAGCCTACTATCGTTTATTCATAAGGGATCACGACTGAAGATCAAGATGTCTCAGCCGACTATCATTAGAATGTATGCTCTACTAATGGTCTAAATTTCCTAGCTCTCTATCATCACCAATTGCCCCCAGCATCCACTATCAATCCATATCTTCCCAAAAAGTTAACTTCTAGAATTCACTATTAGATTTATTAAACCTAAAGCAATCGATACCAAATAAACTAACAATGATAACTCGATAAATGATGTTTTGATGAACCATGTGTAATGCTAATTGTATACAAGTCATGTTGTAATACTTCGCTACCTCGAGGTCCAGAACTAAGTGCAACAAACGCTATAGTCATTCATGTATAAAATATAGGATGTTAGCATATATAGTTAAATGAGTCCTTTACAAGGTTTGTCACAATTAGTGTAACAACCCGCCTTTTTGACCGCTTCAAGCCGGTAATTAAACCAATTCAAAATGTCTCAAAGACGTATTATTAGGGGTAGTAACATATCAAAAAAAACTTTTATTAATATAATAATATTTTACGTTAGAGTACATTAAATATACAGTGGTAAGATAACTAAAGTACAGTGGAAGAAAATAAATGCTCATAATATAGCTTTAGTCTAAACCAGCACCTACTATGTGAAATAACTCCAGACTATCTACAAAGCCTTAGCAACCAGGCTGCCATGTGGAAAAATATGGGCATCCAGTGTTTAGGTGGAAGAAAAATAAACTCCCGGTCAGTCATGGAACCGGTGTGAGAACTTAAAATAGTTATATTTATTTTAAAGTGTGGTAACTCATAAGACCACGCCATATAAACACAGAACAGGTTTTTTGCATGTGGATACCAATGCAGAAAATTTGTAATGCTTTTTAGAGAATGAAGCTACCATAAGGCTCGTCCCACATCACACACTGCAAGCGCACATCAGTAGGCGAGTTTTGTCCTTATGATAACAAAAAATGCTTGATATGCAAAAATCGTTTTATATTATTATTAGCGAATAGTGTGGAAAAATCGCTTCACAGGCAAATGTATCAATCCTAGCTAACATGATACCCCATCCTATTATGTTGACATATAGTATACAATTAAAACCGTAAAGGCTTGTAGTGGTGAATTGATGCAAACAATGACCAAGGCAAAGGATCTTCCTTATCTGAAGGAAACACCTCTAGAGGGATGTTCCTGGGAAATAACTGATGAATCTCCTGCTAACATAGGGTCAGACCATTTCTATATGTTGATTGGCTAGATGACACACGAATATGACATTCCTTTGTCGTAACCAACCTTTAACCGAGTGCTTATTTCCATCATCCACATAAAGTATATATCCATATAAGTAAACACCTAGGCTCCATCCCATGGTATAACTTTTTATCTAAAAGAGAATGACATACTCTAATGGGAATGATCCATATAACCTTGTTGCATTCATCTTATTTTAGGTCATTACCAGTAGTGAGGCTTGACGAAGTCACGTTACACAAAGCTACGCTTTATCCTAAAACCATGCTTTGATCATATACAACTCAATCACTTAGTATTCCACACTGTCATTTCATAACGTCTAACTAATAATCACTAGACATATCACCTTTGAGCTCATACATCTCAAAGAAGAGTGTTAAGCTAGGAGAACATATTCTCCGCCACCAATCGTAATATGTTTAGTAAAAATCGATCAATACATTAGATAATAAAATGTTAGACCCACATTCATATATGTCCATTCCAAGTTTGAACAAAACCGAAGGCGCTTCATTCCTTGTCTAATAAAGGAGAAAGGCCCTTACAAATCCGAAAAATATCCAAGTACATCCAGACCACTGCTATAATATAATCTCATAATGGGAGCTACCCGAGACATCAACAAGCAGTCATTCCGATGTGAAGATTCTCAGTCTTCAACCACCATCTTCAATATCTTCATTTGCTCCATTCACTGTATCATCATTATTAAAAATGGTTTTCAGATAGAAATCCGATCCCGGTGTTTCCGAACAATGAGAGCTATTTTAAAACCATATGGAAACACAGGATTTGCTAAGTTTCTTTCCACTTAAATTGGTTAATTAAAAACCATCTTAAAATGGTTCTCCATTTCTTATCCTTCAACAAAGTCTACATCTGAAAAACTTGTTAATGATTAATCATATTAATCATTCTTTAAATCTTTAACCCAAGATTTATTTTAACCAAGATTCCTTTAAAAATACACATTCGAGGCTTTATTTCATAAATTCCTCTTCAAACCATATCTTTATACATCAAAGATAATTAAGCTTCAAAATCCTAATCATAATTCATTAACCTTTGCCAAAACTTGTTAACTCTTTATAACTAAAAAGTTTCCTTTGAAAGCCCATCTATAAATTAAAATCATTAAGTACCATCATAATTAACCTTTTAAAAGATCTAAACATTTTTGAAATTTCAAATCATAACTTAAACTTAGCGGGGTTAAAGAATGACGTCATTCAAGACACTATTCACAACAAATCCAAAACCAATTGATATTAAATATAAGATTTAAACAGAAATTATATCAGCTTATATTCAATACCCATTCTTGTAAACAACGAATACTATAAGTGGAGTAATGATACAAATATCTTTCAAATTCCTCAAATAGTATAAGTTTAAAGCTTGGAATTAAATACCAAATATCTGAAGATTATTTCCATCCAAATCCAATAAACTTAAGATTAGAAAACTTCAGTTTGTTTGAACTTAGATTTTGGAAACATCATGTTACCTTATTTTGTTAGTTAGCCTGAAAAACCCCAAAATCGAGTTATTGTTCAAAACTTCATTTCTTAACCAAATCACTTTAAAATCATCTATTAATTTTTTTTTCCATATTTTTAGTAATTTTTACAAAGCTTTTTTAGCGATTTCCAATTACGATCACCAAACTGCAAAATTGTCATTTCATTTAAAAATAGATTTGAACATAATTTTGAAACTATACATTGAAATTTGAAATTTTCATTCCCATTTGAAAAATATTATCATTAGATAGCAACCCTTTTTCAAATTGCATTAGTTATAGTAGTTTGAAGTTTATGGTCGAAATTTGCGAACTATCTCAACGCGACTAGCCATATTTAGACCATATTGTAATTTTAAAATAAAACTCGTTCGATTAACTTCAGATATTTTTTATAAATTTATAACCACGTTAATGAGCAATATTTTCAAATTTCAACTTCAAATTTAATTATAAATCAAAATTGAATATTTTAATATTATAATAGTAATATAATAATAATATTTTTTAAATTTAATTTTTGAAATATAAACTTTGTAGATTAAAAATTATATAAGAAAACTGGAATAGTCAATTTGAATTTAAAACATTGTTTATATGTCAAATTCAAATTAAATTTTTAATTTACTATTCAATCTCGATTTCAAATTAGAACAAACCACTTTATAATAAAAACTCTTTTAAAATTGTTCCACTTTTACAAAAGTTTTTCATGTCAGCTTTAATTTCATTTTCGACCAACTGCGAATAAAAAAATTTCTACCTTTCATTTTTATGCCTAATTTCACTTGAATTAACAAAATTTTCATTTATATTAACGCAATGAAATGAGACTTAACCAATACCCGATAATTTCAACATATATGAGTGTAATTTATGAGCAAACTTAATAATAATCACATCAACCAATCATCCATATCATAGTATTTTAAATATAAGTGTTACAACAATTAACGCTTATACATACATGAATAATAATAACTGAAATAACATCCATCAACCAGGAAAGAAAAATAACAAATACAAAAGGAAACAATATATAATCAGATTATGATTATAACTAATTTTCCAAACATATAGATATTCAAATATAATTCAAGAAGTTCTCACCGAGATTTCATCGTCGAAATACAGCTAAGTTTTTACTTTAAATTAAACAGTCGATTAAGTTAAAATAAAAATTTCCAGCTACTACAAATACACCATTTCTAGATCCATCACTTAATATTCGTCGATAGCATTCCATAGCAATTCGTTCCATTCCGATCTGCTAACGTTTGAAAATTATACATAGGCTTCAATTTTCATTTGAATTTAAAATAGTTTTAAATTAACAAATCATGTAATTAATCACTAAGTACCATCGTTTATAGCTTGATCACGGTTTAAGTCATCTTCCTTTCATTCGTATACTATTGTTTGAACCCGATACTGCTCGCATCGAGCAAGCTTGCACCACGTCTCCTAAGTTTTATCGGAGTCGAACCTAACCCCACTAGCACCGCCGCCCATCAGAGCCGCCCCCACGACCGGAAAGTCAACCTCCAACTCCTACCCAATCGCCTGAAATCACGTTCAAACGGAAAAACCTTCGAACCAACCTCAGAGCCACCACACGCCTCCAATGATGACCAAACTTCATCCCCACCTCGGCCTTATCGTCCTTGACCTTTCCCATGTTGACAAATTCACCCGAAACCTCCTTCATTTTCTCGAAAATCGCAAAACACAAAAACAACACCTTCGACTTTAAACCTAGATCTACGTCTTCTTAATTATCCGGCGGATGATCTATCCATATGGATTTAAAGGGGAAGAAGAGATCTAGAATTTTGAAGTTGGAATTTTTTTAGAAAATGTATGGATTAGAAGATATTAAGGAAGAAAGGAGAGTGATTTTCGGCCATTAGTTCATCGCGGCGGCTAGAGATGAGTATTAGGTTTAGAGAAGGGTTTGAGACAATTTATAGGCCTAATTTAATATTCTTTTATTCACCAGTCAATGTTAAATACCACGTACTCCAAACACTGTGAAAGACTGATGTTCCCAGCCAAATACCCCTATTTCGAACATAATGGAACATGATTCGAAAGCCGATTCGATTATTTTCAACAGTTTTTCTCAAAATTAAATTATATGTTATTATTAAGTTAAAATAGTTTTTCGATAGGCGTTTATATAGCATATTCTCATATAATAACTCCGATTAATAGAAAAATATTGCAATAATTTAACATTACAGATACGATGAAACAGATTTCGTCGAAATCCGAGATCGTTTGAAAAACAGCTATTTTCCACGTGTTTAATTAAATTGATAAAATACAAATTGATTTCAAAACAATCAAATTGCTGAAAACAATTAATTGTTATCATCATATATATTAAAATAGAATATTATATAACATCAAAATAAACTAATATGAATTTTAAATTTGACATTTTCATTTTGAAGTAATTTAACATTCAAATTCTTACTTAAATAGATTTCAAATCGCTAAACCTTAAAATTAGTCATTTTAAATATTTATATAAATTAAATATTCCTATATAAATATCTGGGTCGTTACATTCTCCCCCCATTAAAAGAATTTCATCCCCGAAGTTGCTAAGATGGGAAAAATGTTTAACCATATTAATGAAATGACCTGGATTTTTTTGACCGTTTAAATCGACAATAATCCACACATGTCGACACAAATGAATCACAGATACAGGTAGTTATTGGTAAAAGTAGAAGAAAGAAGAAAGAGGAGAAAAACAATTACAGAATCTCACAGCGGAAGGACAACATTTAATAAACAAATAACGGGTCAAAAGCATTTAAAACATATACATTTGAGTTACACTTCTTCCAATCATCAGAGTTGCACTAGTACATGCATACACAGTTATGTAGCGAAAACAAAATGCAGCGAAAATATATATATATATATAATAGAGATATATATCAAATATTTGTCTTCGATCACCAAGGAAAAGTAATCTTCGTTAACTGCAAACTTCTGCTGACCCGAGCATATTGCATAAAAAGGAAACACAACAAATACTCGGATCATCACTAAATCATTCTCATATTAGTCAAATTAAAATACAAAATAACATAAGTGTCATGGGTGCAGTAACTCAAGAGATGTTATGGAATTTTTCCATCTCTCAAGGATCCGTTAAACTAATACATACATAGTACAATACGCTATTATTGCATTGTCTATTCATTAAAGTTTAAATAATGAAAATAGCGTAAGCGGGTTTACATTTTTACCCTTACACCGTTTATAATACCGTAGTCTATATAGTACTGTAAACCCACCGTAAACCGATGGCATCGGAGGGCACTCCATAGGTACGATACAAATCAAAATCGTACGGGCTCGATAAGGATAAATATGACAAGGCACTCGAGGCAATACCCTGGGTAGGGTTCTACCAATTACACGCCTGGACTGGTGGTAACGCATAGCAACCACTACCGCCCACCTAGGAACACACTCCCAAATAAAATGGGCCCAAATCATCATCATCATAGGCATAGAATAATATCTAAGAAATTTGTCCGATCAGAGGTGACACCTCTACTAGTCACGGTATAGCTCCTGTTTTAGTCATTTTAAATTTAACCAGAAGGTCAGGGCTATTTCGTTATCATTCGCATTCCTCGATCCAATTGTTGCCTCCCAGTCATCATACTTCGTTCTGGATACTTCAACATGTGCACAATTGTTAAAGTGGTATCGGCACTGACATAGAGTATGCCACTTACCGACTCCGATCTCTTTAACAACCAACGCTTACATTTTTCACATCAGTCGGTTATTTTACATTTCTCAAAGGTTCGCTCTCATATCAAAATATCATTTTTGTTTCGAACCCAATTTATATTCGAAAACAAAATATAATTTCATATCAACGTATCTCAATAATTCCAAAACTGACTATATTCTAGACTTGAATATATTTCCATATCATTTAAATTATAATCATATAATGTTTCAAAATCGATTTATATTCAGGTTGAATATACATCATCACAAAGATTTTAATTATTTCAAATCGATTTATGTTTGAAAATCCATTCATATTCAAATAATGTATAGTTCATTCAACTCATTTCAATCCTTTAGGAGATTTATAAATTTTCGAGTAGAATATAAATTATATTTTCTTATTAAAAATCGGTTTAAAAATCGATTCATATTCAAATTGAATATATAACTTTATCTCAACTCCATTTGAACCAACGATTTAAATCCAGCACTTTCCATTCGGAAAAAATTTACAATTTATAAAGTATACTTTAAGAAAAAAGTTGCTTAGAAAGAATCTTCATGTAACATATATATATATATATAGAATATAATAGTTAGAAAAAAAATAAGATAATTTAAACACTATGTATATACATAATTTAAAAGTTTTACTAATTAGTTTAAGTAATAAAATATAAGGAAAAATTTAGTTATAAAAAAATAGTTTTATAGGTTAAAGTTTTAATAAATACATTTTAAGAAAAGAACAGTTATTTGAAATCAAGCAGCGTAAATATATATATATATATATATATATATATATATATATATATTTTAATAAAATTCTTAAACTATAATCGTTCCTTTCTTCCGAACTTCAAATACTTGAATCTAACTCCAGTCTCAATGGAGTTTACATAGCTCAACATCTTGTTTCAAACACCATTCCAAACCCATCTTTCAATTTTAAGCATTCAAAACCATATTCTTATTAAGTTTAAAACAATTTCGAGTATCCTCGATTATCTTTATTCCAAAATTAAATTCAATAAGAATTTATTTAATTCAAGTTTACCCAATTATTGGAATAATCCAAAATCATATTAAAATTCTCGTTCGAAACTTGCAATTTGTTTTGGAAAAATTTCCTTAACCATTTCAAACAACATTTAAGATTCCGATCTTTAAAGGAAGAATAAAATTTATCAAAAATCGATACATTTCCTTTAAATAAAAACTTTCATCAAATAGAATGTTGAATAAAAAAAATCATTTAACCAACCGATGTCCATATATAGTTTGCTATCCTATGGCCAAGTGATTTTAAATTTCGATATTTCTGTTATGGATGTATATCATTTCAATCCAAATTACGGTCACATATATTTATCATTTCAACCTGTGTTCTCAATTTATTTTAAATCGATAAACCTCAGATTTATTAGATGCCCGTAACATCAAGGGTTAAAAATTGGGATTCATTGTCAATAATGAGCACACAACATCCATATACTGAAATAAATAACATTTCAAGAAGTATTCATTCAGTAATCACATCAACCAAGGCATCCATAACAACCATTTTATTTTATAGTAAATATCAGTCATATCACTAGTTAACAAGTGTCGGTATTTTCTAACTAGAAATTTAATTGAATTTAATAACTAATTAACGATTTCATTGCCTGTTACAAACTTGCATGTCAAATTTTAGCAACCATTCACCAATCAAACAAAACCATGCAACCAAGCTTATTTCACAATTTAATTTAATAAATATGGGAAATTTTAGTTAGTCACGAGTGAGAACATCACCCACGTTTGGGTCCTTTTTGGATCGGACGTCCAACCAAAGCCTAAAATTTAACAGTCTCCAGATGCAGCTAAACCAGTCTCAGATTGTCCGCGGTTCCACCACGATCCCAATGCAGCCAACCGCGTCCAAATCCGAGTCTGCATGGAAAAGTTATGAGCATTTTACAAATTTGAATTTTTGAAAAATATAAATAAACAAAATAAAATTTCTCAACAACCAACAGCCGCCACGTCACCCTACATCTCCGGCTCCCTTTCTTCTCGTGTAGCTACAATTCCCGACGGGAAACCTAACACAAGCCGTAACTTTGACCGTCATTTCCACCCAACTCCGACCGTTTGAGAGCCCGAGACCATTACCGTCGAGACCGTCGTTGAACCCCGCATCTACCAGCACCGGGATTCCGCCTTCGGTGGCCTCCCCTTCGCCAGCGATAACGATGAACGGAAAATAATTTCTGGCTTTAAACGCGAATTCCCAGCAAACCACTCCACCATATAACCTCCGACCACCACCAAAACGCTAATATGAATCCCCTCTCTAAAACCCATATCCTGATTTCTCTGATTAATCTCCGAATCAAAAACCCCCAAAACGAGTTTAGGGTTCCAAATTTCAGAACTTTAACCAAGATTTTTTGACCAAACGACGTACTGCATGCGACAACAAACTGTAGATCTGAGTTCTACTGGTTGAGGGCTTCGATATGATATATAATATGTTACTGTTTGGAGGAGATTTGATTTTTAATTTAAACTAGGGTTTGTAAAATTTCCTTCTGCCATTAGTGAATAAGAATTATGCAGATAGGATATGTGAAATGAGAAATAGCCGGTGAATGAAGGAAAGGAATTTTATTTATACAAATATAAGAGGCCCAATATTAGAAACAACCAAATCATGTTACATTGATCCTCTTTCACACTTTCTCACGTACGATCAAATTACAAGTCCGATTGTACCGAAACTTGAAATCTTACCATGATTCCCTGTTCCAGATCTGCTGAGACTAGTTTCGTCAGATTCCGAGACAATTACTAAAACAATTAAATTCCACAGTTAATTTAATTAATAAAATATTCAATTATTCAATTATTCATTTAATTGCTTTAATTAAATTTAAATATTCATTAAATTCCATTTTAATCCAATTTAGACTTAAATAAATTTCGTAAATCAATTCCACATATTTCAAGTCCAATTTTGATTATTTGAATTTAGATTTGAATTTCAGTTATTATTACACAACCCAGAATTTCACCATTTATCAAATTAAATTTGAATTTCCTTTTAACTTAAGCAACTTAAATTAAATTATTTATTAAAATATTAAATTCCATATTACAACATTCCTAAATAACTAAATTAAAAATCAATTTATACTCCATTCAAATAATCATCATCATTATAATCAACAAAATTTGATTTTTATCCAATATTATTCCAATTATTTATTTTAAATCGAAATTTGAATATATTGAAAATCATGGGTTGTTACATTCTACCCCACTTAAAAATCTTTTCGTCCTCGAAAAGAGAACGAAATAAGGTATTAGACAAATCATACTTATAAAATAGCATTTATAAAATAAGTTATGTAATTGTAAAAATCTCATAAATTTTTTCTAACCCCAGAAATCACCGAAAATTTCGGCAGCATCTCCTTTGTATGGAGAGGTCCGGGAAAGTCACAATACATATATAAATCCAAATATTCATCTCATCACACGATGAGACATCCTAAATGTAACACCCCACATCTGTTAAGGTCACTCACAAAGGGAATGCCTTAACTTCAATGGAGTATTGTGGGTACTGGAACAGAAATATTACAAGACAGACATGTATAAAACAGCGGAAAATAAAGTGGAAGTACATCAAATCATTTATTAAATATAAATGTTTACAAGAAAAGCCCATCAACTCCCAATACCCAATTTCATAGTTAAAATATTTGTCTTGCTCAAAAATAAAGAAGCATAAAAACAAACTGCAGTATTCCCCAATAAAGCAAAGCAAGCCATAGCCAAGAGAAATCCAAGCCATACAAGAAAGAGCCTTAGAGCTTGGTAAGATCCGAACTAAGATGTATTCCCACCCTATGAACCTGGGGGGGAAACGGAAGAAAAAGAGGTGAAACAAAACGGGTCAGTCATAAAGACTGAGTAAGTCCTAGTGGCTTTCAGCATAAAAATAGGTAAAGATAACATGGCATGAATAAACTGAAAGTAAACATAAGCATGATGACAAGGTAGGCAAGATAAACTAAGATAACAAGATAAACTATGATAATAAGATAAACTAAGGTAACAAGATAAACTTTGGGCATGATGAAACAAGTTTAACGTCCCATAATTCCTATCAAGTATCCCACCGCATGGTTTCTATCAAGAATAACATCGCAAGGTTTCTAAGCTTTACCATTAAAACGATATCTATTTGCTCTTCACCACCTAACTAGCATCCTCATAAGTGTCTTACATTGAATCATCCGTATTCCTACTAGTGTCCCAACTTGTGTCCTGTGTAACAAGGATCCGTACCCCCTACTAGTGTCCCAACTAGTAGCCCGTGTTATATAATAATTACAACGTGATCCTAATCCCAGCAATTATGGTAGCCTTCAGGTGTACATCGATTATGAGGATTCCACCTCGATCACCCCAATGGCCATGTATATATTCGATGCACCCTTACTACCTTATGAATCGGCTCCCTACTTGACCTAGTTCTTGTTTGTGTCACGCGGCCCCCTACTTGTAGAGACCTGTGCTGGTCCCACCATGGGGCGTATCAAGTCCCATGGTGGCAACCCTGACACAATCAAGATGCACAACTTTATACCTACTGATGCCTAGTGGCTAAATTTTCTGCGCCGAAGTGTGTGCACGCCCGCACTCCGTTAGAACGTGCACTGCTGCACCAACCGCCGCTAATTTGACCTCTTATAATCAGCCCTGTAATCGTGCCCCACCCTGCCTAGCTCAGGGTTCCGTTGATACCTAATGTGGGTTACTGCTGAAATGGGTCCCCGTTACTAGGTTTTTCTAATGGTTAAGTCTGTGGGCCTATATTCTCTGATATTACTCACCAACCCTGATGTGTACTTAACCCCGCTACTGATTCAAGCATGTGTATTTAATGGTTAAGTGTATGTGGGCCTATATTTACTAATATTACCCACCAACCCGATATGTACTTAACCCTTCTACTCGATATGTTACCATGGTTAAGTGTTTACCTTAGTTAACTTAACCTTTCTCGCTTAATGTTTGATTGGTTAAGTGTGGTTTATTAACTTAACCCCGTTCGTCTATCTAGTTACATTGTTTAAGAATTTTCTTGTTAACTTAACCCCATGTGTTACTTAACCCTACCACGCATCACATCAGATTGGTTAAGTGCATGTTAACTTAACCCCATCCACTAGTCATATTATAATGGTTAAGTGTTATCAACTTATTCAAGTTAACTTAACCCACCAGCTTGTCCTGTTATTTTCGTTAAGTGTTACTACTTAACCGCAACCACTTGTCTAATTAACCCATTGTATTAGTTAAGTGTTCTCATTAACTTAACCTCACTCTCTAGTCCAGTTTAATCATGTTATAATGGTTAAACATTTGCTTAACCTTACCCACTCCCGTAGTCAACATATTAAATTGGTTACGTGTCCAGATTAACCTAACCCTACCCACCAATTTAGTTAACATGTTGAAATTGGTTAAGTGTTCTAGTTAACTTAACCCTACCAACCCTAGCTCAGCTCTAGTTGTCTTATTAGGGCACCAACCTCTCACATTAGACAGATATTGTTGTGGCTGCCTGTGTGCCGGTCGGGTCCGGGTCGTCTTACGCCACAAGTCAGTCTAACCTCGGGTCTTTATTGGGCCTAATGCTTAGCCTCCCACATTGGATAGGTATTGCTGTGATTACTGGACAGCCGGGCGGGTCCGGGCAGGTTTACATCACAACTCAATCCAACCTCGAGCTAAGCATATTCGTATTTTCCAATTTACATTAATTATGTAAATTATTCAAATTCAAATTACCGCCCAATTTGTTTCCAATCAATCTCATTAAATTAGGTATATAATTAATACCATTTTATGCCATAATTCTAATTTACATTTTAATTATGTAAATTGTTCAAATTCAAGTTTACTGCCTTTTAGACCAAAAAATGGTCCTAACACCCAAATTGTTGTATTTCGAGCATAGGATATCAAGAAATAACTGAAAAATAGGGAAAAAAGCAAGAAAACAAGATTTTTATAGTGGTTCGGCGTTAACGAGCCTATGTCCACTTCATATTTTCTCATTTCACTCATAGATTATAAGTACAATGAATATTGTCTCTCAATCACTTGAATTCAATGAATAATTCTCTCTGAACCCATTGATTCTATTGGAGAAGATGATGGTTATTCATGGAGAAGTGTTGGCCATGGAAACCATGGACCAGGAGATGCCAAAAGTCCGTTGAAAATGCCCTCTGGAGGTGTATTTATAGCTGTAGGAGAGCCCATATGGTGATCAGGTCATGGTAGGACACGTGGCACCCGATCCAGGGAAGTACGAGCGATCATAGTCTCAAGAATAGGTCAAAATCTACATGCATAGTAGCGGGTCCTGGTCGCGGTTCGTTAACCGGGGTGGTGAGCTGGTGATGATCAGGCCGGGTCATGGTCACGAACTGATCCCAGGGAGTGGTCACGATCCGACCCCAAGGGATGGTCACGATCCGACCACAGGGCGTGGTCATGATCCGACCCTAGGGGGTGGTCACGATCCGACCCCAGGGGATGGTCACGATCCGATCTTCAAAAAAGCCAAAATGCAGGGTTTTCCATATTTCTGTATGCGTTCACGAAAACGGACGTAACTTTCAAATCATAAGGCCGATTGGACCAAACGAAAGCTCTACTTGAAGATAATTTAGAAGGCTACAAGTATTTGATGTGTTTAGATCCAAATGAGGTCGTTTGATAGGGGTTTTGGGCTAGTTTATACCGATGTTGTGATTTTGACCAAACTGCCCTATGTCTTCTGACGATGCTTCCAATGGCGGAGAGTGATGTTATCCAGAGATTCCATATGTGACAGCATTTGCCAAAAAGTGTGTCAACATGATCTTCGCTTTGGGTAGCCTGGTCACAAAGCAGGCTAACATTTTGCCCCCCAAAGTACATCTTATTGCAGATGAGATGTGCTTTGAATGTGTTGAGCTAAATCTCTTTGGAACGTCATTTATCCTTGAGAAAGCTTTATCCCTCTGTTGCATTGCTTCCATTGGAGCTAGTCAGGCCAAGTTTTATGGAAGATGTATTCGAGATGATCAAGTAATGGTTTAAGCCTTGTCGAATCAAGAGGTCTGATTCATTCATCAAAAATCACATTAGATCGTTGGCTCCCGAGTATGATTCTACACGCACAAGTCGTTGTCGAACACCGTCGTCGTTTTACTTAAGCCAAGCATGTTGTCGGTTCGTACTTTCTCTTATGTACGAGTCGATGTATGAAGTAGCTATCTAAGTCATGGGGCGATGCAAGAATCTTTGGGCTCTGAGCTAACATCTGGACTGTTGGGATGGAGCACACCAGAATCATCATATGAATTTGTCATCTGTACTTAGCTTTAAACTATCCCAACATTGGGATATTAATATAAGGCTCCACGATAGCATCAAATCGTAACAATACGGATCCCGAAAGCCACGATCACTCCGGATCATGTCAACAAAAATAAATAATCCACGGTCGTATCAGGCCGTATTTCAAGGAATCCACAATCGCTCTGGGTCGTTTCGTAATTCAATAATCACATGCAAGTCAGTAAGAGATGCAGTTGAAATCATGTGAACTAGTGCTCATACGATCGTCACTATCGTAAAGTAGTGGAGGAATTTGTTACACCTTCCATTCGGTGTAGTTTGAGTCTTTAAATTCACATTTGATCCGCAAGCTGGCTTGCTTGGTCGGGAAAGATGAATCGGGTCATACTCCAGAGGCATATTGTACATGTCTTGAATCTTGCTCCAAGCCAGGGTCGTCTTTACGGCCAGTCTGTGAATTGACGCTCGTACCCTGGGTGCCATCAAAAGGCAAGCGAACTCAGGGGTTATGCCCCCAGCATCGATGGGGGTTGAGTTAAATCAATCAGACATCCAATCTTTAAGCCTTTATACTTCTTATCACTCCATCGGGTAAGAGTTGCAGGTTCAATAAACTTAGCCAACCCAAGTCATTATGTGTTCTCTCTCGAGTCAGCAAAATTTTGTGTTGTATACGCAAATGGTCGAATTACACTCGCTTTGATATCGTCTTTTCTCTTTAATCAAATAGTAAGGATTGCCTCTTCGGGCGTCAACGGACTCGGTTGCTACTATTGGGTCGGTTGCGGAGTTAAGTAATCTTGTTAAAAGTGAGTGGATGAATGTCATTGTGAAGTTAGTTGGGCCCCTTCGTTCGTGCTTCAGCATAATCGGAAATGGTCGTCACAGTCTTGTTGAGTCTCTTTCTCATGCTCGGTTCAATTGATCTTGACAAACAAGATCATGGGCTCAATAAGTGGTATAGATTCTTTTTGGAACTGCACATTCTTATCATTCTTTTCCAGGTCTTTTCCTTTTTCCTTACCATTTCAGGAGTTGGAAGGTGTTCCATTCTTTGTCACAAAAATATGTCGACCTCAAGGTTGAATTCTTCAAAGCTTCTGCGAAAATCTCGTTACCGAAAAGTTTAAAGTTCGAGGGAATAACATGGGATTCTCATGTCCCACGTGAAAGGGCTGTGATTGTCGTTATCCCTATCAACTTGGGAAGTGCCTCCCCTCGAGAGGTGCAAATCAAACTGACGAGCAGGTTGTTATTAAAGAATTGCTGCACATTGTCAAGATCATGTATGGTGCCCCCAGCATCGAGTCTGAGATTACAAAGAGGGTCTTTGCTGATTTCTTGCTTCCGCTTCGATATTGCCCCCGGGTAGTGGTTCAAGTCATTCAACCCGACTGGGTTCATGTTCTTTGAATTATTGCGTTCTTATTTGGAGCCGAGTGTGGAACGTAGCTTGAGTATCCATTCGAGTTGGAGCTAAAGCTGGTCGTTCATAACCTGAGTTTGTTACAATTCTTGCATTCTCGTCTAGGATGTTGCAGGTAGCTATTCCATTGTCCATGTTTCCATCCACGATGTTCTGAATCGAAGCCGCATGCTGCACGCCTGCTGATTGGTTTGTGTTTAATCCGAGCTGATGGTTGCTATCTAGCCGATCCAAGTTCGTCATTGCTTGAACTTTGATTTTATCATTTCCAGCGAATTGATGATTGTTGCTTGGCCTTTCAATTGAGCGTAAAGTCTTGAAATAAGTGAAGATCTACCTCGGGCTTATTGAATCCACATGTGCAGTAGCCTTCAATAAGGCTTCTGTCATTCAATTCTGAATATAGGCATCGAGTAGTTGAACTACGCTGCCTAAGGCTCACATTTCGTGCCCCCATCCATGGGGGTTTTGTTCTGAGTAGTAGACTTCGAATCCAAGTATTTCATACTCCTCTTCGCATCATGAGTCAGAGTTGGGTGAAAATCGATATGTTGGCGCTCGGTCCATGCTAATGTCTTGTCTCCTATCCAGACCCTAATTGCTGCATAGGATATGCCCAGCCTTATCTGAAGTTTCCAGTCTGGAAGTAAGTTTGGACTAGCAAATGGGCATTCTCTCTGCATCCGTTTAGTGGACCTCAAGGGGCCTGTAAAGATCACAACATAAGTTAAATACAAGCACATAAGCTACGCCGTTTGTGAATATTTTCAATGGTTATGCCCCCAGTTCAGGGGTAACGGCATAAGACAGATAGTCGGATCAATTCCCTTTCAAATTTAGACGAAGGATGGCGTATTCTGGATAGTTAGGGAAATCTTTAATCATGAATGCCACGATCGTATTATGATCGGAAAACCAACGACCGCTCAGGATCATATTAAGGCCGGATAGAAATACAAAAATCCCAGGGCTTCACCGGGTCCTTCCCAGTCGCGAATATTAAGTCGCATGACATGTCATTGAATAATTTACTCTTAAGGCTTTCTTTCGGTCGCCGCCTTGAGTTGCGTAGGAAGTCTAGCATTGGGCATTGGTGTCTGCCTCCTGCACGTCCCCCTTTAGTTGCTTTCTACTGGTCTGTTATTGTTGTTGCGAGTGCGGCCCTCGCGTTTTGTTTAGCTTTGTTCTACGAATCCGCACTTGGTAAATGAAATTTCGTTTCTTTCGCATTATCCTGCACCTGCGAGCATTCCATAAGAAAATAAGCAAATAGTTCGTGATAAATTATAAGTTATCAATGCAACTATAAATGAAAATGCACTAAAGTAGTATGTATGTATGGGTATGCCCCCAATAAATAATTAACTTGGTGCCTGGCCATGGCTTGTCGAGGATTGATTAGGACCATAACTGTGTTGCCCCCATGTCCGGACATGGAGGATTCAGGCTCAGCTTTCATTCTTTTTTCCAATCGTGTAACAGGATAGGAGCCCCTGAGTGGCATGTGTCATCATGCCTTTATACTCTCTCGATCCTTCAGCGGGGTAAGAGTTCGTGTGGCGCTAAGTGTCTAGCACCTTTATACTCTCCCGATCCATTAGCGGGTTAGAGTTCTTGGGGCACTAATCCATGGTGCCTTTATACTCTCCCGATTCTTCAGCGGGTTAGAGTTCGAGCTCGGTTCTTAGTTTGCTTACCGATCCTTCAGCGGGGCAGAAGTTCTGGGGGTGCTAAATCTATAGCGCCTTTATACTCTCCCGATCCTTCAGCGGGTTAGAGTGTTGTCAAGGCGGTTTTTATCATTGTGCACCTTCACGCCTTGTGGACGTCATCTTCGCATCCTTTATACTCTCTCTCGAATCTTGAGAGTTAGAGTGGCGGACATCATCTTCCTGTCCTTTATACTCTCTCTCTCTCGAATCTTGAGAGTTAGAGTCACGGATCGAGTGGTCTTTAATCATGGCACGCCCATAACACTCATCCTAGATTTATACTCCTATCCAAGCTCTGAGGATTAGAGTTTATCGAAAAGTGTTTGCTAAGGCTTTGCGTTCCTCCGAACAATCTACGGGAGGAGTGGTTGGCACCAAACTTCGGGTACCTGCATCATTCAGATCATATGAGTTAGTCATGTCAATAACTCAAGAAGCATGTAAAAGCAAATTTCATGATTGGAAAATAATAATATCAATGGGCACTGCTGCCCCGCTATAGGGGTTCATGTCGTCTGGTGGCATCGAGGATAGGATCGAGCCATATAGACGGTCAAACCGCGTCCATCTGGAGTCGGACTCCGACTTTGCAATTCAATGATTTATGTACAATTGTCTTGTGGTCTGCCACGTGTGAACCAGGGATCAGATGGTCATCTCAGATCCACTTTGAGTTATACAACTTTCGTTAGACGCGGGGCACGGCTTTGCGAACGAGCAGTCCAGTCGGGCCCGTTACAGTAGTGCTCCATTACTTTACACGCGGGTGTTAAAAGTCTGATCGGTACCAGATCTGAGGTACCTACACAATCCATATATAAATTTTTCTGAGTTAATTACATCAGCAACTCATAAAGAATGTAAATATAAGATTCATGGTCAAAAAGTAGCCCTATTAGAGGAATGAATATCATTCTAAGAGGGAATTGGAATTGCATGCTCTTTGCCGGTTAACTCTTCCTTATCTTGTCTCTGCCATGGGATGGCTGCTAGAATATTAAGCTGATGATGAATATCTTTTCAAATGATTGCGGGGCAGCGGTCCCAAGAATGAATAGATCTTGATCTGGGTCTTGAGATGGCAAAGGCGGTTAGGTAAATATCATAAGCGAGTGATGGGGTCGCATCCCCTTTGAATCGCCTTTTTGCCACCATGCTGAGGGTACGGATAGAGTGTCAGGAAGTCGCGACTGTACCGCTAATGGAAGCACACCATTACATTGGTGTTAGGATGGCAATTGGCATGAGAACAATGGATTTACGCTTACCGAAACTTTTGCACTTTCTATGCTAGAAAATAGGATATTGCGGCTGATGGGATAGTCATATCTCATAGATTTGCTGATAGGCCTTCGATTCCATATCGGGACAAGGGTTGGTGAGCAAACAATCAATCAGCTTTCGGGCGTGAGCATTCTAAACTTTCAACTTGCTAACTTTTAGGCAAGACTAAGGCAATTGGCCATGCAAACTCCTGATGTATCAGCATTGAATTTAGATGATGTAATCTTGGGTGATTCATGCTCAAATCTCTAATTGCCCCCAGCGCCTGGGGAACGAGTTACTTGGCAAATAATTGATGAAAGGAGTGGAAGTGTGAATCTTCACTTTCTAATTCCAAAGCTTCGCTCGTTAGATGTTTCATTCATGTACATTTCCCATCTAGCGGGAAGTTGACTAGTGATTCTGTCAAACCATTCAGGGTGGTAAATTCAGCAACGAGAATCGTCTGTGTCGATCTTGGGACAACCTTCCAAGGAAAATGGGCAATGTCGACTTGCATGTCATATCTCAAGGCATAAAGAATGATGTCAGGCCTTTCACCTCACCTTGCTAGATGCATTCCGTGCTGTAGGAAGTTTATCATGGAGTTATCCACGACTCTCTTCTAGGTTCGGTCTCCAACACTGGATCAACTTCCATCTGATCAATTATTGGATTTTATAGTGTCTTGATTGGGATCATCTCTATCGTTTCTAGATTTTCGGAACTTTCTCACTTAGCCAGATTATTTGCCTTTTTATTTTTTGTTCGTAGGACATGAGATATGTTATAACGCTCCAATCCATCCAATGGCTCTTCTTCCTATTCTAGGTGAGCTGCGAATTGTGGTTCCTCCACCTGGAATTCCTTTCGGGGATTATCTGCAAAATTCCAGCGTTGGACCGTCGATCATTTCTTGCACTGTCTGTATACAGTTTCCAGATGCTTGATTTCATCTTTCATTTCGAGGGGCCATCTTCTTCATCTAACATATCCTCTTCGAGAACGGTACATTCAGCGATGAAGTTGGCTAACGCTTGCCCTCGTACGGACCTCTTTAGGAGGGAATTGAGACCAAACTGGTTCAGCTCTATGTTCCGTTCGAGCAACTTTCCAGATGCCTTAGGTCGCTGCAGGCTCTGTCGTAGCGGCTAATGAGTGTGTATCACAATAAGATGAACTAGGAAGTAGCGGGGGAGCTTTCTCAGAACAATCA
Organism: Allium sativum; assembly: GCA_030737875.1. Lineage (NCBI taxonomy): Eukaryota > Viridiplantae > Streptophyta > Magnoliopsida > Asparagales > Amaryllidaceae > Allium > Allium sativum. The sequence continues at coordinate 126,668,221 of CM060911.1, forward strand.
CAAGTTGTAGACAAGCTTTTCAATCTTTGGGTAGTTGCGTTCTACCACGGCTACCTTCTTGCTCACATTAAAGGCTAGTTTATGGAACCTATCCTTCTTACCTGCATGTGGTGTCAACTTTCCTGCCAAGCATCAGAGAACTTTAATTCTTTGTTGTTTATGGATGTTTAGGATCATTGCAATTTGATCAGGGTTGATTTCGATCCTGTGTGAGCTAACTATGAGGCCAAGAAGCTTTCCTGATGCAATCGGCAAACAAAAATTTCAAAGGGTTTAGCTTTATTCCAAATATTGAACATCTCTGTTAGATCTGAAACGTGATAGGTGGATCGATCAGACTCCACAAGAGTATCATCTACATGGACTTCCATGGGCTTTCAAGGCAGATGCTTTCCCTGGACCGAGCATACGTCTTATTTGCTGTAGAAGGCAAGTAAGTTCCCTTGTTCGGAAGAGGTCTTTATGAGATCCAATTTCAAGCCCTTAGTCAGGTCGGCGTCGACAATCGGAACATGTGCAGTTGCGTCATTAGATGTTACCCTTCTGCATCTTGAATCACCATCCTCTCTGGGATCTATGTCTTCGAGCGGATCATCGGGTAATTCCTTTTGTGATGCTCCCTTTATTCGCAATACTGACTCCTCCTTCACACTCCATTTCATCTGGAGGGGAAGCGTCTTTGGGTTTCACGCCATCCGTGTTGCGTATCATATTCTATCCAAATAGTCAGCTTCTCCAATAACTTGGTCACCATAGACCATTCCCACTCCATCTTCGGTTGGGATATTTAGCAATAGGCAGTAGGGTGCAATGCAGGCTCTGAATTCTATTGGAGCTGGTTGGTCGAGACCTTGATCAGATAATCTTAAATGCAATAGCATGGCTAGAAAATGAAGTGGAGAGCTAATGGTTGATTCATATTTGCGTTAATCTCAAGCTTTCGTCTCTTGACCAAGGTCATATGGTGGCTGATGAGCAATCAAGTTGTTATCACTTGTGCAAAGATCCATATGTCTGATCATGGCTTGCGGCAGTTCAACTGGTACCTAACTCTGGGCACCAAAGTGTGTTGATGTGACCCTTTATAATGGAAATCAATCTTCATTAATGTTGTGGATATCAGTTATGCATTGTAAAGGTCAGCTAAGTTCTCCCAGGTGTAAACCGTAGGATATTTGTCTTTCATTACACCATACAAGTGAATTGTAGATTTGTAATAATCCTTAATCACTTTCTAGTATCTTGTCATTGCGAGTCATCATTGCTATGATCATCCGAGTCTCCGGAATAGTGCCTGGACGGTTCCATGTTAATGCCATCTGGGACCCCACCCGTTGGATAGGTTTAAGTCATGTAAACTAGGTGATTACTACTCGTTCATGGAAAATATCAGTAGCATTTGTGAAATCAATACACCATCAGAACTCTGGAAGAAGAGGCTACTATGAGACAATCATTTTCTCGTATACTGTCGTATCCATCATGTCAAATCTTTTCAATAGCTACTCATATTGAATAACATCAATAAATAGGTGTTATGGCTCTAGGGAGAATCTCAGTCGTTGTCAATTAGTTGTCGATATCATCAGACTATCTAGCGAATCTCGATTGGTAAGTATTAACTATAGAACAAAACATACTCCGAGTCGAAGGCGAGCCGTGCTCCGAGCCGAAGGCGAGGCCGTCAGCGGGTTCGGGCGCAGCGCCGGTGGGGGTCCGGGGCCCTACAGTCTCGGCGGCGATCGACCTAGCCGGTTAGGTCAAAAATGTGGGCACCGCACAATTTTTTTCGATTTTGGAAGATGAAGCCTTTTCTAAAAAGATCCGAAAATTGTATTTTTTTCCAAAAATTGTCATTTTTTGGGTCGGATTGTGATCCTTGTTCACCGTTCCTTTTCTGCATCGCCGTCCGCTACTATCCTCTGATTCGTGGTTCATGTATATCCATTCGGCTTGTGCTTTGCAAATCACTTCGGATCGTTGCTCGACAACCCATCCGGTTCGTGATCCAACTTGGCGATCGGGACCCTCTCCGGTTCGTGATCCAGCTTGCAAATCACTTCAGATCGGTTCGTGATCTTCTCTGGTTCAGGTTTCCTTCAGGGTCGTGGAACGAAATGATATGTAGAGGCCTTCAAATTCTTAGCTCCTGGTTGGATTGTGAGTACATTCTGAGACCAGGTCGTGGTCACCCCAACGAGTCGCGATGTCCACATTTTCTTATCTTTGGTTCGGGTCGAGGAGGTCACCTGGGGGCAGTTCATGATGCCCCCGCGAACAGCGAACCGGCCGCCTGCTCCTGTGTATTATCTGTTCGTTCTTCATTTGGTCACAAAGTATGCTATTCCTTTTCTTTCTTCGGAGGCACAAAGTTATGATCTTACTGAAATAACTGAAATCTTCAAAAATGGTAGAAATGCGGACTGTTTTCTTCGGACTTTCAAACCCAAATAGTAGAATAGCAATCCGATAGGCTGAGAATTCATTTCTCAGTGAAAGCACCAAAATGTTAGACCAAAAAATGGTCATAACACCCAAATCGTTGTATTTCGAGCATAGGATATGAAGAAATAACTGAAAAATAGGGGGAAAAAGCAAGAAAACAAGATTTTTATAGTGGTTCGGCGTTAGCGAGCCTATGTCCACTTCATATTTTCTCATTTCACTCATGGATTATAATTACAATGAATATTGTCTCTCAATCACTTGAATTCAATGAATAATTCTCTCTGAACCCATTGATTCTATTGGAGAAGATGGTGGTTATTCATGGAGAAGTGTTGGCCATGGAAACCATGGACCAGGAGATGCCAAAAGTCCCTTGAAAATGCCCTCTGGAGGTGTATTTATAGCTGTAGGAGAGCCCATATAGTGATCAGGTCATGGTAGGACACGTGGCACCCGATCCGGGAAAGTAGGAGCGATCATAGTCTCAAGAATAGGTCAAAATCTACATGCATAGTAGCGGGTCCTGGTCGCGGTTCGTGAACCGGGGTGGTGAGCTGGTGATGATCAGGCCGGGTCATGGTCACGAACTGATCCCAGGGAGTGGTCACGATCCGACCCCAAGGGGTGGTCACGATCCGACCCCAGTGCGTGGTCCTGATCCGACCCCAGGGGGTGGTCACGATCCGACCCCAGGGGATGGTCACGATCCGATCTTCAAAAAAGCCAAAATGCAGGGTTTTCCATATTTCTATATGCGTTCACGAAAACGGACGTAACTTTCAAATCATAAGGCCGATTGGACCAAACGAAAGCTCTACTTGAAGCTAATTTAGAAGGCTACAAGTATTTTATGTGTTTAGATCCAAATGAGGTCGTTTGATAGGGGTTTCGGGCTAGTTTATACCGATGTTGTGATTTTGACCAAACTGCCCTATGTCTTCTGACGATGCTTCCAATGGCGGAGAGTGATGTTATCCAGAGATTCCATAAGTGACAGCATTTGCCAAAAAGTGTGTCAACATGATCTTCTCTTTGGGTAGCCTGGTCACAAAGCAGGCTAACACTGCCCAATTTGTTTCCAATCAATCTCATTAAATTAGGTATATAATTAATACCATTTTATGCCATAAATCACTTATGTGATAAATGACCAATTTATGGCAAGTTTTCCTATAATTAATCATTTTAACCCACCGTTACCCCATCTAATATTAGGCTAATTATCTTAGCCTAATTTACGTTCTTATGATTTTTGAGTATAACGTTTAGGCTAAAAACTTAGCCTAATTTAATGTACACAAATACACAATCATAAACATGACAAAGGTATATTTTTGGCATTGATGGCATAATTAATGTGAACATAATGGGGTGAACTTGCAAAATGACATCATGAACATTACAGTGGTGAACTTGCAAAATAACCATTATGAACATTATAGTGTCATAAGTGTGAACTCGCAATTATAAGCTAATTCAACGTATATGTGTATTTTTAACATAGGCCATATTAACATACATACATGAGAATTATCAATATAAACTAATCAATATACATATGTTAATTTGCAACATAGGAAAATCAACATACATATATGCGAGTTAGCAACATAGGCTAATCAACATACACATGCGTTACTTGGTAACATAGATTAAATTAACATACTCACAAGCCAATCACAAATATACGATAAGTGTGGCATAGGTTTTTCCTATACATAAACATGTAGATTTGACAATTTGTCGCATGAATCTACAACATAAATTTGCATAATAAAATTATCAATAATTCCCAATTAAACATGATAATAGAATCAAATCACTGGCATATTATACAACATGACAAACATTGTACTCAATAATTCCCAATCTAACATGATGATAGAATCAAATCACTGGCATAATATTATACAACATAACCAAACATAATAAGCATCGTACTATTTTCATTTTGATCGCAAAACTTGATTTTTATCTTAATTCACATTCCGCAAATATAGCTAAACTTACATCAATTTCACTTTATTTCATCGCCATATTATAATTAAATATTTAGATCTGAAAATAACTAGAACTTGCAATGCGTAGGTCGAGAATTAAGAACAGAGATTGTCGTAGAATCGTTGTAGTGACGTTGATCTATTCTCTTGAATTGTTTTAAAAAAGCTTTCACCTTTGATTTGAATGTATAATATCTTGAATTTGGAGATGGAGGCCATGATCAAGAGAGATTTGGGAAGCACTTCATTGTTAGGATGAATTGTAGTGAATTAAGCTAGGTCTTAGGGTGTTTTTATAGAAGTAGGAGCTAATTTAAGCCATAGGACTAATCCTAGGATAGATCAGAACCGTCAAAATTCGTCATAGGCCATCAGAACAGAGCACAAGACCAAGCAGGTGCACCCAGGCCATCTTGGCCGGACCACCCAGGTCGACACCCATGTCGACTGGGCAGCCGACATGGGGGGGTGGTGGTGTCGACTGTGCAGTCGACACCCCTGTCGACTTGACCTGGGCGTGAATTTTCCCGCCCTCCCCCCGTGTGTTTGAATTCGAATTTGGCTCTAGTTTTAAACTGTTTTGAAGTTGGAATTTTCTGAAAACTTTGACGGGCCATATCTTGGTCATACGGACCCCGATTTTCGAAAATTCGGACTCTATTTCGCGTATTTTTCCGAGACAAATGCAATGGCACAGCCCGTTTCCCTTGATTCAAATTTTATAATTTAATTCTGCCTTGATTCTTGTCTTAACATGTTATTAAAATTCGGGTTGTTACATTCTCCCTTCCTTTAAGGATTTCGTCCCCGAAATCTCCAAGTTAGGAAGAACGTATCCTACCATCCATCATCCATCTACTCAAAACATCATCCGCAGGCAACCATTGTCCTTAAAAGATTTCTAATGCTGTATGAACATATGCAAGAAGTGTGTGTATATGTTCCTTGTCTAATGCAAATGATCAGGCCTGATTGATCTTCTAGTTGCAAAATATGTTTAGTGCCATGAGTCCAACATGTATGCAAATAGTCCTAGTCACATAAAGACTATATGTGTGCACAAACATCCATCCATATGCAACATTCACATGATAACACATTCAATTTCATCCACAAACAAGTGTAAACACTCATGCATATGCAATATGAAAGGTGATTGAGCCGATCTAGTGCCTAATGTGTGTAAATGCATCCACGAGCAACCACTAGCAACCACTTGCAGCCACTTGCAACCATCAATCATAACATGTCTCAAACACATGTTTACACCTAATTGTTCCTATATAAAGGTATAGTCGAATGGTAGAAGAAAGTAAAAACTTTGTGCCCATTAGGCAATGTCAAAACTGGAAACCTATGCCACATATATATTGATTAGGAGAAGAACTCTATAAGCATCAGCCCCGAAGACCGAAATCAACATCTGACCAACACCCAAAGAATTACTCATCCCAACCAATATATATGATTCTAGGAAACTAAGCATGATGGACTCCTATTAGGTCACAAGGAAATCCCTTCCTAAGACCAACCCATATCCTATAAAACCCAAAAAGTTTAGTCAACCCAACGAACACCCTCAAGCCCCAACTTGTGTTACCAACGGATGAGTCATACTCCCTATGGGGTTTGCAACAGAAATTGGATTGATAATAGAACCGAGAGGTTATACACAGAAGATAGCGTGTGAGTAAGCTCTATAAGAAAAAAAAGAATCATGGATATACTCTTAAAAAGAGATATGATGCGTGAATCTAGTCTTCAATCTTCTGAGTTGCATTACCTTGAGCTTTATTCCACTGTACCTTAACTAATTTAACTTCACGATTGTGAAGTTCCATTTCCAAAATAAACAGATGTCAACCATGATATCCAGTGTATATACTAGGATGATCAGAGGTCTCTCCTCCTAGCTTATCCATCATGTCATAACTATTCATCTTTCATGCAAACCATCCTAGTCGAACTCGACATCCCTCAAGTACAAGCCCCAAAGGCCTAAACCAATATCAGACAAGCACCCAAGGAATATCTCCTCCAAATTCGGACGATCTACGTGAGATGATATAAGCAAAAACAACCAAACAATTGAGCATTTAATATGGCTGTTCTGAAATCCAAAGGTAAACGGGCCGAACCACCAATTGGATTTGAGACTAATGGGATCTTCTACTATACAAGTACTAAGGTGCAGAGACTCAACTATCGAAGCAGCATTAAAAGGATGCGATGTGCAAAAACAAAGTTCTAGTGGGATGATAGAAAAGAAAAGCTAAACCTTTAACAGAAATGTTACCACCTCTCTTAGGTACGCTAGTAGTGAGAGCATACAATTGCCCTCTCGACAATCTTGTTCTTTGCCCTCGTCCTACTATACTTAACAACAGGTCCATTTTTACCATACTAAAGATACTCTCTCTTGTCATGGGTTTTACTATTCTTTCACTTTGGCCTCTTTCCTTTCACCTTTTTCCTCCTTCGTGGATTAAGCCATTTCAACAAGTTCTCATCCTTAGGCTTGTGTTCCTTATGTTCTTACTATCCTTGTATAGCTTGTGGACAAGTTTTCTCGGAAGCTACCTCCATCGCAAGGCAACTCTACAAAGCTTGAAATAAGATTAGACGCAGTTGGAACTACTGCAGCTACAGATGGAGGTTGGTCACTTATTTGCCCTCCGACATATGTCGGATGCCTATGAAACAATGGTGAAAAGAGAGAGAAGAGATTTCAAGAGAGAATCAAAAGATAAAACATATGGCTTTGGGGAATACGCCTTTTAATCAAAACAAAATTTTCTGGAAAATTTGCTTCTTTGTAAATGTTTTGAAAACCAGTTCAGAAGGTTTTTGAAAACTTTTGCCCAGTCTTGTAACCTTCTGCTCTGATACCAAATGTAACACCCCACATCTGTTAAGGTCACTCACAAAGGGAATGCCTTAACTTCAATGGAGTATTGTGGGTACTGGAACAGAAATATTACAAGACAGACATGTATAAAACAGCGGAAAATAAAGTGGAAGTACTTCAAATCATTTATTAAATATAAATGTTTACAAGAAAAGCCCATCAACTCCCAATACCCAATTTCATAGTTAAAAAATTTGTCTTGCTCAAAAACAAAGAAGCATAAAAACAAACTGCAGTATTCCCCAATAAAGCAAAGCAAGCCATAGCCTAGAGAAATCCAAGCCATACATGAAAGAGCCTTGGAGCTTGGTAAGATCCGAACTAAGATGTATTCCCACCCTGTGAACTTGGGGCGGAAACAGAAGAAAAAGAGGCGAAACAAAACGGGTCAGTCATAAAGACCGAGTAAGTCCTAGTGACTTTCAACATAAAAATAGGTAAAGAAAACATGGCATGAATAAACTGAAAGTAAACATAAGCATGATGACAAGGTAGGCAAGATAAACTAAGATAACAAGATAATCTATGATAACAAGATAAACTAAGGTAACAAGATAAACTTCGGGCATGATGAAACAAGTGTAACGTCCCATAATTCCTATCAAGTATCCCACCGTATGGTTTCTATCAAGAATATCATCGCAAGGTTTCTAAGCTTTACCATTAAAACGATATCTATTTGCTCTGCACCACCTAACTAGCATCCTCATAAGTGTCTTACATTGAATGATCTGTATTCCTACTAGTGTCCCAACTAGTATCCTGTGTAACAAGGATCTGTACCCCCTACTAGTGTCCCAACTAGTAGCCCGTGTTATATAATAATTACAACGTGATCCCAATCCCCGCAATTATGGTAGCCTTCAGGTGTACATCAATTATGAGGATTCCACCTCGATCACCCCAATGGCCATGTATATATTCGACGCACCCTTACTACCTTATGAATCGGCTCCCTACTTGACCTAGTTCTCGTTTGTGTCACGCGGCCCCCTACTTGTAGATACCTGTGCTGGTCCCACCATGGGGTGTATCAAGTCCCATGGTGGCAACCCTGACACAATCAAGATGCACAGCTTTATACCTACTGATGCCCAGTGGCTAAATTTTCTGCGCCGAAGTGTGTGCACGCCCGAACTCCGTTAGAACCTGCACTGCTGCACCAACTGCCGCTAATTTGACCTCTTATAATCAGCCCAGTAACCGTGCCCCACCCTGCCTAGCTCAGGGTTCCGTTGATACCTAATGTGGGTTACTGATGAAATGGGTCCCCGTTACTAGGTTTTTCTAATGGTTAAGTCTGTGGGCCTATATTCTCTGATATTACCCACCAACCCTGATGTGTACTTAACCCCGCTACTGATTCAAGCACGTGTATTTAATGGTTAAGTGTATGTGGGCCTATATTTACTAATATTACCCACCAACCCGATATGTACTTAACCCTTCTACTCGTTATGTTACCATGGTTAAGTGTTTTCCTTAGTTAACTTAACCTTTCTCGCTTATTATGTTTGATTGGTTAAGTGTGGTTTATTAACTTAACCCCGTTCGTCTATCTGGTTACATTGGTTAAGAATTTTCTTGTTAACTTAACCCCATGTGTTACTTAACCCTACCACGCATCACATCAGATTGGTTAAGTGCATGTTAACTTAACCCCATCCACTAGTCGTACTATAATGGTTAAGTGTTATCAACTTATTCAGGTTAACTTAACCCACCCGCTTGTCCTGTTATGTTGGTTAAGTGTTACTACTTAACCGCAACCACTTGTCTAATTAACCCATTGTATTAGTTAAGTGTTCTCATTAACTTAACCTCACTCTCTAGTCCAGTTTAATCATGTTATAATGGTTAAACATTTGCTTAACCTTACCCACTCCCATAGTCAACATATTAAATTAGTTAACTGTCCAGATTAACCTAACCCTACCCACCAATTTAGTTAACATGTTGAAATTGGTTAAGTGTTCTAGTTAACTTAACCCTACCAACCTTAGCTTAGCTCTAGTTGTCTTATTAGGGCACCAACCTCTCACATTAGACAGATATTGCTGTGGCTGCCTGTGTGCCGGTCGGGTCCGGGCAGTCTTAGGCCACAACTCAGTCTAACTTCGGGTCTTTATTGGGCCTAATGCTTAGCCTCCCACATTGGATAGGTATTGCTGTGATTACTGGACAGTCGGGCGGGTCCGGGCAGGTTTACATCACAACTCAATCCAACCTCATGCTATGCATATTCGTATTTTCCAATTTACATTAATTATGTAAATTATTCAAATTCAAATTACTGCCCATTTTGTTTCCAATCAATCTCATTAAATTAGGTATATATTTAATACCATTTTATGCCATAATTCTAATTTACATTTTAATTATGTAAATTGTTCAAATTCAAGTTTACTGCCCAATTTGTTTCCAATCAATCTCATTAAATTAGGTATATAATTAATACCATTTTATGCCATAAATCACTTATGTGATAAATGACCAATTTTTGGCAAGTTTTCCTATAATTAATCATTTTAACCCACCGTTACCCCGTCTAATACTAGGCTAATTATCTTAGCCTAATTTACGTTCGTATGATTTTTGAGTATAAAGTTTAGGCTAAAAACGTAGCCTAATTTAATGTACACAAATACACAATCATAAACATGACAAAGGTATAACTTTGGCATTGATGGCATAATTAATGTGAACATAATGGGGTGAACTTGCAAAATGACATCATGAACATTACAGGGGTGAACTTGCAAAATAAACATTATGAACATTATAGTGTCATAAGTGTGAACTCGCAATTATAAGCTAATTCAACGTATATGTGTATTTTTAACATAGGCCATATTAACATACATACATGAGAATTAGCAATATGAACTAATCAATATACATATGTTAATTTGCAACATAGGCAAATCAACATACGTATATGCGAGTTAGCAACATAGGCTAATCAACATACACATGCGTTACTTGGTAACATAGATTAAATTAACATACTCACAAGCCAATCACAAATATACGATAAGTGTGGCATAGGTTTTTCCTATACATAAACATGAAGATTTGACAATTTGTCGCATGAATCTACAACATAAACTTGCATAATAAACTTATCAATAATTCCCAATTAAACATGATAATAGTATCAAATCACTGGCATATTATACAACATGACAAACATTGTACTCAATAATTCCCAATCCAACATGATGATAGAAACAAATCACTGGCATAATATTGTACAACATAACCAAACATAATAAGCATCGTACTATTTTCATTTTGATCGCAAAACATGATTTTATTCTTAATTCACATTCCGCAAATATAGCTAAACTTACATCAATTTCACTTTATTTCATTGCCATATTATAATTAAATATTTAGATCTGAAAATAACTAGAACTTACAATGCGTAGGTCGAGAATTAAGAACAGAGATTGTCGTAGAATCGTTGTAGTGACGTTGATCTATTCTCTTGAATTGTTGTAAAAAAGCTTTCACCTTTGATTTAAATCTAATTTGAATGCATAAGCTCTTGAAGTTGGAGATGGAGGCCATGATCAAGAGAGATTTGGGCAGCACTTCGTTGTTAGGATGAATTGTAGTGAATTAAGCTAGGTTTTAGGGTGTTTTTATAGAAGTAGGAGCTAATTTAGGCCATAGGATTAACCCTAGGATAGATCGGAACCATCAAAATTCGTCATAGGTCATCAGAACAGAGCACAAGACCTAGCAGGTGCACCCAGGCCATCTTGGCCGGACCACCCAGGTCGACACCGATGTCGACTGGGCAATCGACTTGGGGGGGTGTCGACTGTGCAGTCGACACCCCTGTCGACTTGACCTGGGCGGGAATTTTCCCGCCCTGCCCCCGTGTGTTTGAATTCGAATTTGGCTCTAGTTTTAAACTGTTTTGAACTTGGAATTTTCTGAAAACTTTAACGGGCCATATCTTGGTCATACGGACCCCGATTTTCGAACATTCGGACTCTATTTCGCGTATTTTTCCGAGACGAACGCAATGGCACAGCCCGTTTCCCTTGATTCAGATTTTATAATTTAATTTTGCCTTGATTCTTGTCTTAACATGTTATTAAAATTCGGGTTGTTACACTAAACAATAGTGATATAAAATATATATACTCACAAACAAAATAACACAAATACGTACCTTTCTTTAGCGTTTATTTGCAATTTTATTTATCTTTAGCACTTAGTATTTAGCTGTGACGAAAAGGAATTTCGCTCGGTCCGAACCAGTCGCTAAAACGACCCAGACCGTTCGAGACGCCCTATCGTTTTGAGAACGCAGACGGAAGAACATTTCATTGTTATTACAACAATGCATCAGATTACAAGAATATACAGAGTATAAACAAATAAATATTACATAGAAATATCGGAGATTTAAATTACATTTAAATACATTGCAGCGGAAAATAATACAATACACAACTAGAAGGGATACACGGATACAAAGCTTTCCGGATATCGTTCCAGCTGTAAACCAGGATCCTGTGAATATAAATCTGCTAAACCAAAACTACTAGCTGCCCGTGTCAAAATAAGGGCACCCAGAGTTTAGGTTAAAATAATAAACTCCAGGTCAGTCATGTGACTGGTGTGAGAACTAAAACAGTTATTAATCTTTATTTTTAAAGTTAGGTAAATCAAGGGACCATGCCGTATAACACGGAACGGGTTTCCTCCCAAGAATACCAGTGCATAAAACAAACAGCGCAATGCTAAATAAAGAAAAATGAAGCTGTTATAAGACCCAGGTCCTATCACACAATGCAACGCAAGCCGGGGGATAGGGTTTTCCCTTATAACAGCCAAAGAATGCTTGATACGTTTAAAACAAATCATTTGATACTACTAAAAGTTCATAGTGTATAAAACAACTTCAAATCATTAGTACCAATCATAGACGGCATGGGTACCATATATCATGTCGCCATATATAGGTTTACAAATAAAACCGCAAATGTCACGTATTTGGAAATTGGATTTCTGCCTGTGAACCGAGGCCAGGGATTGTCCTCTACCGATTCGTGACTCTCTAGCCGAGCCACAGGATCAGAGCTCGAGTGACCCTTGGAGCGACAGGGTCGGTCCACCGATGTGGATTAAAATGCCTGAACACTACGTTTCCCCGCCCTTTGGGACGTAAATGAGCCAACGAATGACTCCATCGGACCCGGATCGTCCGATCAAACCGAGGCGCCTCGCAACAGCAACAACCACACAGGTGAAAAGTATATAAATGTCAGGGCTGGTAGGTCACTGACACCACCCTAGCTAGAAAGAAACACATGCCCTCCCTGAGGTCCTCTCCCGTTTTTGGTTCACAACCGGGGTGCGAAACTCACGAAGTAAACGTCACACAAAGCTACGCCAAAAAGGCCGTGCTTTGATCATCACCACAAGACTTTGCTTTTCAACAGAAGCCTCGATCAATTGCCACTTAGGCAAGCCACACAGGCAATTCACTCCATGCGTTTGATATCCATCAATATATAACCCCTGAGCTCGTACGTCTCAGAGAAGGACGTTAAGCAAGAGAATAAATTCTCCGCCGCCAAACAGATATATATTTAATAGAGATCAATCGCACGGACTAAAATCCAATGTCAGACACACAGTCCATTTACAAGTCCGTTCTAGGTCTGAACGAAACCAGAGGCACCTAGTACCCCGCATATCCATCGATCTCCAAGCACGTCTGGACGATCACTAACTGTTTCCATCTTCTTAGGTGTACAGCCCAATCAAGATCATCAGTAATCACCCAAACGACGTGAAGACCTCCGGTCTTCGACCATCGTCTTCATCTTCGACTTATCGTCGTATCAGTTATTCAGAATGGGATAAACCCGGTCTTTCCGAATAACTCGCGTATATTTTAAATAAGTGTTACACAAACCCAACATACACCTCATTCCAATTCATCAGTCATTAACCATAAATTAACAAGAGAACAATTCCCTAAATATTAACCCCGAAGGCCGAAACCAACATCAGATCAATATCCAGAAAACCATTCTGCTAGGCTAACCGACAGTTAGTTTCTAAATTTTATATTCATAGGGAAAGGTTACCATTAATTTTATCAAAGATAAATCATTAAAATTTATTCTTTAATCTACTTTTGAATATCCATTCAAACTAGTCGGGATTAACGAACCTTACCGAAGTAATCATTTGTTTTAATTTCCCAATCCCAACCTATTCATCCCATGAAGTAAAACTGGTAGTACTTCATATCTAACACCACGGCGTTATCGGTAAATTCAATTACCATTTCACGTTCAAATCTAATTAAAGATTTAACTATCGCCTGGAGCAAAACTGGTGATACTCCATTCTAACACCTTTTCAATCTAATTAAAGATTCACTAAAACTCCACTTAGTTTTAATCGTTAACTGGGTTAAAGAATCAGTGTCATTTAAAACACGGTTCACGATAAACCCAAAATCGCATTCCATTAATTATCGGGTTAAAGAACAAGTCTTATTTAAAACACCGTTCACGATAAACCCAAAAATCAATTCCAATTCAATTCCAATTAAATATCACTTAATTGGTTCACTTCAATAAATCTAAATAAAAAGATTTAATCTTTTCTCCACTGGGTTCAAGAACAGTGTTAGTTAAGACACCATTCACGACAAACCCAAATCACATTTGATATTAAATACAAGGCTCTGAATAGAAAATATATCGGCTTATATTCAATATCAAATTCTACGACCAACAGATATCGTATTGGAAATAACGATATACATATCTATATCTTTCAAATTTCCATAACAACATCTGTATAATCACGAAATCCAACATCGAAATATTCCGAAGACAATTTCGATTCAAATCCATTCCAATGCAATCATTGGAAATTCTGGTTATTTTCAAAACCATTTCAAATTCAATTTATTTATTTAAAAATAAATATAATTGTAATTCTAGTTCAAAACTAGTTCATTTCGATAAAAATCTATTTTAATCTTTTCAAATATGGAGTTTTTTCATCCTAATTCTTTCTAAATCATTTCTTATGATTTTACACAAATTATTACTATTTTTAATAATTTTATCACGGCCCGTACAGTCGATTTCCATCAGCGGCCATCGAACTGCACTTACAGCGACCTTTTCCAAATTTGATTTGGACATAATTCCAAATCCAACTATTAGATTTCAAATTTCTAATTTTCGTTAGAAATCTCTTTTCAATACGAACCCAACGGTTCCGGTTTCAGGAGAATCCGACGGTCGGATCTCCCGCAATATCCGTTCGAAGACAATGGTCGAAATTCGCGAACTGCCGCGGCGCGGCGCGTTCTATTCAGGCCATTATATTATATATATAATATATATAATATATACTTCGTCGATTTCCTTTAAAACGTATTTTATAAATCGTTTTAAGTTCGTTTTCCAAACGGTTTAAATTTCATATTCAATTTCAAATGAAAATTAAATATTCCAATTATAACTTCGTTTTAAATTCATTTTATTTATATTCAATTTCAATTCGAATTCATTTATATCCAATTTCAATTCGAAATCATTTATATTCAATTTCAATTCGAATTCATTTCTATTCAATTTCAATTTGAATTCATTTCTATTCAATTTCAATTTGAATTCATTTCCATTCAATTTCAATTCGAATTCATTTCTATTCAATTTCAATTCGAATTCATTTCTATTCAATTTCAATTTGAATTCATTTCTTTTCAAAATATCAGATTTTGAAATCAATTTCGATATTCGTTATAAAATGAATAAAATCGATAAAAATATCGTTCACGTCAAAATGGCATCAATCTAACCAACACGGGTTCATATGTTTCTATTTCAAAATATACTATTTCAAATATTTTTATTTTAAATATTTCTTTTTCGAAACTGGAATGAGGCCCAATCAATTACCATATAATGTTAGTTATATGGATTTTCTACAACACATGTATACAATAACAACGATGAATAATCAACCATCATCCAAAGTGCATTCTACACTGTAAAAGCATCGAATGTAAATATTCAACGCTTATAACAGCCTGTCAATCAATCGATCGACATACAACTAAACAATCGGGATTAGTGTACGTCAAATATCATCCCAATACCCATGTGGGGTTTCAAGCAATCCAACACAGATTTTTATTTGTGCAGTTGGGCGATGTGTAAAATTTATCGTTCCAATCAGTGTCCTTCAAATAGGTGTACATAACCAAACCGTCCGGTTCGTAAATGAATATTTATTTATTCACATTCACGTTAAAAATTATATTTTTAACGATCAAATATTTTATTTTAACACATGAATTTTTATTCAGTTCATTTACAAAATAAAAATGATATTTTTATTTTTCTAACTTATTTTAGAAAATTTCGGCGGCAAAACGGCACGATACTAGAAACGGGACAAGGCCTAGCCTTATCCCCGGTCTAGTGAAGGCCCACACCATTCACACATCAATCAAATCAATTTCATTTCACCAAACAATTCAATTCAAACCAAATAATCTAAACAACTACACAACCAAACAATTAAACAAACAAGCCATCCATGGTCTGTGGATGACGGGTGTCGGGTGCTACTAAACACCGTCAAGCATCCTAGTATATATTCTAACTAGAAAAATAAAAATAGAGTGAGAAGTTCTCACCAATAGGTATCCTAACTCCACGGCTCTTCTTTTGCAGAAACCTTCGTCGTTCTCACCTTTTCGTCATCTTCGTTGCCCGTATTCTCTACATATGTAAAAATCAAATTTTTACTTCGCTATTCAATATATACAAATCAAATTTTTACTTCGCTATTCAATATATAAAAATCAAATTTTTACTTCGATATTCAATATATAAAAATCACATTTTTACTTCGATGTTCAATATATAAAAATCACATTTTTACTTCGATGTTCAATATATAAAAATCACATTTTTACTTCGATGTTCAATATATAAAAATCACATTTTTACTTATAAAAATCGTATTTTTCTACTTATAAAAATCGTATTTTTCTATGTAAATAATATTTAAACGAAAACTGATTTTCCTAAGTAAATAATATTTAAACAAAAACTGATTTAAATACTAAAAAAAACTGAAATTAAAGGAATCAAATTAAACTAAAAACATACTTTCATTTCAGCGAAGGGGGGGCGGCTTTAGGAGGTGTCGGCTTCGTGTTTTATGGGGGGGGGGGGAGGGGGTTCAGCGCTGGCCTTCGAATTGGGGAGAGGAGAGAGAAGCAGGGGGCTGCGGCGCTAGGAGGTTATGATCGGAGCGGCTCAGGTGGCGGCGGTTGGATGCGGGTTTTGGGGGGCTGCCGTCGCGATTTCTGAAACGAGAGGGGGGATCTTCGTCGCGAGGTCGAGGTGGAAGGGGGGGGGGTCTTCGACGAGGCGCGGTGGTCCTTGGGGAGGGCGGCGGCTCCTCTCCGCCTTCGTCGCCTCCTTCTTCTTCTTTTTTTTTCTGAGATGAACGAATGAAATTTGGGGGGGGGGGGGCAGAACGGGTAAAAGGGGGAGAAAGGGTTTTTTTATTTTATTATTTAATTTTCCACAAAAAGCAACTTTTATTTTCGACTTCAAAACGAGACCCACCGCCTGTCGTCCCTAGCGTTTTAACCCCATTCCGAACACAATGGGATATGTATCGCAAGTTGATTCGATAGTTACAATCAGTTTCCGTCAAAATCAACATATAACTCTATATATTGATTTTGAACACGCATTTCAATTTACCGGGGTCACATACTAACTCTAAAAATTCAATAAAAATATTTTCTAGCTTCGTATTAACGATACGGTCCTAACAAAACTAGTTTCGTCGAATTCTGTGACCATTGGAAAAATGGCCAATTTCCAGTCGATTAAAATCAACTAAAACTGGTCAAACGCGTTTTCCTTTGCCACGCTCACATATTGATTCGAAAAATTATGAAAATTGGAACCTAGCAATAACTTTACATCACGGACCCAACAAAATTGGTTTCGTCAAAATCCGAGGTCGTTTGCAAAATTTCCATTTTTAAGGGCCTGAATTCCATAGCGACTATTCAGAATTTTCAACTGGACATATCTTTTGTTTCCCGCCATGAAATTTCGATTATTCGGATTCGTTGGAAAGATATTATCAATTAGATCTTATTATTTTTGGTTTCACTAAAATCCGGTTTATTTTGCACCCGGTACATTCAATTGAAGTTTGAAATCGAATTATCGAACTACCGCGCCATTTTCAACTCCTTTTATAATTATATATAATTATTTATATTCTAACGACGACATATATAATATATACGTTCGAATTATATACAAAAAAAATTTTCGTCGATATTATTTAAAATAATCTATTTTAAATATTCAAAATTCGCTAAAATTGCCAAAAATAAAAATTTTAAACTAGCCCAGATTTTCGGGTTATTACAATCTCCCCCACTTAAAACTTTTCGTCCCCGAAAAGGAACAAAGTCGAAAGTGGTTTGATTAATCAACTCTACGTTCGATCTGGCTTCCATTCTCCAACTTTTCAGTTTCTGAGAATTTTCAAATTCTTCAAAAATTTGGCTAACACCCTAAATTTTCGAAAAATTTCGCCATAACCTCCCCTACACCGGGAGCCACGGGAAAATCCCGAAATTGCCATATAGGCCTTCTGATCTCAAAAAGAAAAAGAAAAAACCAAGCGGCTAGCCAATAGGCTCATAAAATCATCATCACCCAAACGAAACAGTAAATTATGTAATAAACATGTACCTATTTATCGGGCAAACAAATTTTATTATCTGCTTTAGCCTCCTTGCTATGACCTGTTCAATGTAAGTACATGTATATGCAAGCAAATGCGACCAATTTTCAATATAATTCAATTTGTGATTCAATTAGGCTAATTGGCTAAAAATTAGCAAACAAATTAACAAACAACACAAACAACACAAACATCAATCGATTAGTGAATTAGAGTTTCAAATTCATAATTTTGATACATATACAAAAATCATGCTTTTGATGCCAAATCACAACAATAGGCCCTATCTAATTTTTGGTTCTCACACCAGTCAATAGGAAATATATAGATATTACACGTTCGTTACTCGAATATAAATTCTGATGATGATATATCAATCATCAGAATCACCCCCGGGTGACTAGAGCGTAATTCTATATCTATCCAGTATATTAAAACTTCAAATACACGTTTGCAAGGCGTATATCCAAAATCTTTATATACTGGACTGTCCTAATCAATATAAAATAAATATTCAAATATGTATACAACGATTTGAATTTCAAAACAAAATTGTTTTCATTTGAAAAATATACTCTTCACACTCGTTCTAGGATACTACTGATCCTATCTCTAACGAGTCATTCTAATTGGATATTACTAATCCAATATCTGATGAATTCTTTCGTATGGTTCTAATGTGTCTTGTTCTCTAAGCTCTGTAAACCAAAGCTCTGATACCAACTGTGACGAAAAGGAATTTCGCTCGGTCCGAACCAGTCGCTAAACCGACCCAGACCGTTCGAGACGCCCTATCGTTTCGAGAACACGACAAATCAGAACGCAGACGGAAGAACATTTCATTGTTATTACAACAATGCATCAGATTACAAGAATATACAGAGTATAAACAAATAAATATTACACAGAAATATCAGAGATTTAAATTACATTTAAATACATAGCAGCGGAAAATAATACAATACACAACTAGAAGGGATATACGGATACAAAGCTTTCCGGATATCGTTCCAGCTGTAAACCAGGATCCTGTGAATATAAATCTGCAAAACCAAAACTACTAGCTGCCCCTGTCAAAATAAGGGCACCCAGAGTTTAGGTTAAAACAATAAACTCCAGGTCAGTCATGTGACTGGTGTGAGAACTAAAACAGTTATTAATCTTTATTTTTAAAGTTAGGTAAATCAAGGGACCACGCCGTATAACACGGAACGGGTTTCCTCCCAAGAATACCAGTGCATAAAACAAACAGCGCAATGCTAAATAAAGAAAAATGAAGCTGTTATAAGACCCAGGTCCTATCACACAATGCAACGCAAGCCGGGGGATAGGGTTTTCCCTTATAGCAGCCAAAGAATGCATGATACGTTTAAAACAAATCATTTGATACTACTAAAAGTGCATACTGTATAAAACAACTTCAAATCATAAGTACCAATCATAGACGGCATGGGTACCATATATCATGTCGCGATATATAGGTTTACAAATAAAACCGCAAATGTCACGTATTTGGAAATTGGATTTCCGTCTGTGAACCGAGGCCAGGGATCGTCCTCTACCGATTCATGACTCTCTAGCCCGAGCCACAGGATCAGAGCTCGAGTGACCCTTAGAGCGACAGGGCCGGTCCACCGATGAGGATTAAAATGCCAGAACACTACGTTTCCCCGCCCTTTGGGGCGTAAATGAGCCAACGAATGACTCCATCGGACCCGGTCGTCCGATCAAACCGAGGCGCCTCGCAACAGCAACAACCACACAGGTGAAAAGTATATAAATGTCAGGGCTGGAAGGTCACTGACACCACCCTAGCTAGAAAGAAACGCATGCCCTCCCAGAGGTCCTCTCCCGTTTTTGGTTCACAACCGGGGTGCGAAACTCGCGAAGTAAACATTACACAAAGCTACGCCACAAAGGCCGTGCTTTGATCATCACCACAAGACTTTGCTTTTCAACAGAAGCCTCGATCAATTGCCACTTAGGCATGCCACACAGGTAATTCACTCCATGCGTTTGATATCCATCAATATATAACCCCTGAGCTCGTACGTCTCAGAGAAGGGCGTTAAGCAAGAGAATAAATTCTCCGCCGCCAAACAGAAATATATTTAATAGAGATCAATCGCACGGACTAAAATCCAATGTCAGACACACGGTCCATTTACAAGTCTGTTCTAGGTCTGAACGAAACCGGAGGCACCTAGTACCCCGCATATCCATCGATCTCCAAGCACGTCTGGACGATCACTAACTGTTTCCATCTTCTTGGGTGTACAGCCCAATCAAGATCATCAGTAATCACTCAAACGACGTGAAGACCTCCGGTCTTCGACCATCGTCTTCATCTTCGACTTATCGTCGTATCAGTTATTCAGAATGGGATAAACCCTGTAACACCCCACCTCCTCCAGGGTGGCTCTTGTAAGTACTCTGACTTTGGAGGATCGTTTATACTGGGTAAACATGCATAATGATATATCAAGGCAGAACAAGAACATATGTATATATGTAAACAGAGTAAATAAGATAAGTAAAACAGCGGAAGATTTCAAACTATTTCAAAACAAGTCTGGTACAACATAACTTTCCAAATAAACAAGTCTAGATAAAAACAACATCAACTGAAAAACTGAAATACATAAGTACTATCCCCAAAATAAGTGATAACCATAGCTAGCTTCATGTCAAGACCGTACATGAGCTAAAATCCCACAAGCAAGCGATCAGAAATCCAAGCTAAGCTCCAATATTCCCACCCTGAGAACCTGGGGGGGGGGGGGGAAACGGAAGAAAAGAGGCGAAAGAAAAACAGGTCAGTCAAAAAGACTGAGTAAGCCCTACTACCATCAGTCTATAAACTAATAAAGTTAACTGACATGATGAAAACTGGGATGAACATAACGATAACTACATACTAGCATGATGATTAACTAACAAGGTAGATAAAGGTGTCATCGCATAATCAGGTTTAAGGTTTTTGCACCACAGGTGTACTAGCAAGCTAACATGACTTGAATAAACAAGTATAGATCCCTTGGCCCAAGCTTTGGCCCAATAACATGAAATGACCCTAATACGAGGTCCAACCAAACGGTCTAATCGATCGGCTCCCTAAGCCTAACTCGTCACGTGTTGGTGTCAATACGGCCCAAACATAATTGTAGTCTGACTGTGCTGGGTCTCCCGTCGGGTGTATCAAGCCCTAGGGTGTCAATCCCTGGACACCATAAACATAAGTGCGCAGTCTCGATCTACTGGTACCCATGCTTGACTTCTCCAAATACGGACTACGTGCACGACCATAGTCCGTCCGGAACTACATCGGCGTACCACTCGACCGTCGTTTTGGTCACTTATACCAGTCCAGTAATCGTGCCCCCACCCTAGCCTAGTCCCTAGGGTCTTAATGATGCAAACTTGGGATTACTGCTGGAGTGGACCCCCATTGCTAGGATTTTCTAGTGGGTTAAGTACGGTTTAACCCTTTTACTAATCATGGATTAACTTGGTTAAGTGTAACGATGAGTTCACGACTTAACCCTGATTAATCTACCAAGCCCAAATTGGTTAAGTATTAAGTGGACCATGACTTAACCCTAATCATGAGGCATTAACTAATTTAATGTGCCTTAACCTCTCACATTAGACCTTGTTGTGGTTACTAGTTAAGCCGGGCGGGTCCGGGTAGCTTTACACCACAACTTGGTCTAACCTCGGGTTCAAGGTACAACATGACCAACTTCTCACATTGGGTCCTATTGTTTGTAGCAACTAGTTAAGCCGGTCGGTTCCGGGTAGGTTTACGCTACAAACTCAACCCAATCTCGAGTTGTTCACACTTATATTTTCTAAGTGTCATGTCCATTATGTTTCCAAAACATATTACAAGTTTTCAAGCATTTGGGTAGACCTAACTTAATAGGTAAATTCCCAATGGGTAGACCTAACTTAATAGGTAAATTCCCAATCTTATGTTTTTATGTCTTTTAAGTTTACCCAACCCCAAACGAAATCCCATCGCTTACATATCGCAATAGCGCATAAAGGATAGAAAGAGGGAACTTGGCATAATCATGACATAAAGGTGTTGAAGCCACAAGTTTAACATGGTGGCATATGAAATGTACATATGTTCATATACTTGCATATTGCATCATTAGGCCTCAAAAGTATGCATAAAACCAAACTTAGCATATAAGTGATACATGGTGATAAATGACATGTAGAAGTTGCCATAAGTTCGCATTTAGCCTCACATGCAAGTTATCATAAGGGATATGATAACTTACATGTTGCCAAAATGCAACCTTTAGCATAAAGCTTTAAGCTTTAAGCTCATAAACCCAAGATAAGCTTGCATAACATGATAACATGAGCAAAATGATCAACCCAAACTTGCATAACATAACTTGCATATCATATGGCAAACTTGCATATCATAACATAGCAAACTTGCATAACATAACATGATAAACTTGCATATCATAACATGGCAAACTTGCATAACATAACATGATAAACTTGCATATCATAACATGGCAAACTTGCATAACATAACATGATAAACTTGCATATCATAATGATCAAACACAACTTGCATCATTCATTAACTTTAGAGTTTAAAAAGAAGGTAAAAGGGCTTACAATGCTTATGAAGACTCAAATGAGTATAAGCAAATATAAGATTGAGACAAAGCCCTTATGCAATCAAATAAACCCAATATGAAAGCTCCAATAGAAAAACCCTTGAGCCAAAATGAATCAAAACTCTTGCTTTATGATGTAAATATGGAAACTTGACTTGAATGCAAGCTAATGATGCTCTACAAGCTTGAAAGCACTTGTATGCATTGAAAATCTCTCATAGAAATAACTTAGGAATTTTATGAAGACAGTGGAGGCCATGAGAGGAATGATTTTGCCATAGTTTAGTTACTTGAATGAATAATGATGATTTAGGGTTAGGTTAGGGGCAAAGTCTGTAGGTTGTATCAAGGAGCATTGATTTGGTTGTTTTAGGAAATCTAATGGATCGATGGATGACTAGGAAGTCATGCGACAAGCTGAGTGCAATGACTTAGTAGCTCAGATATCAAATGTGTGGAAGTTAATAGCTCAGATATCAAAACTCATGATATAATGTGATACATACACCTTATCCACATCTGCCATTGTATGGGGAAAAAATAAATAAAGGTCATAGTTTGGCCGCATGTTGTATGACGTAGATTTGTCCATTTTGCAATTAATCTCATATTCTTTCAGAAGTTTAATTGCAAAATGGAGAAAATCAAAGCCTCCTAATTGATTGGGTATAGGGGAATAACCTTGTTTGGGTCCAAATGATTTCATTCTGTTAGACAATTGCTTCCAATGGTGCACATTATGAGAGAGTAGAAGTTTTTCATCAGATAAATGTTTCAAATGGCACAAACGACAAACTCATTTCAATAAATAAATTGTACATGTACAGACCGCTTAAATACAAATGTCTGCTACTTCTGTAGTGGACACAATGGATCCAATATATTAGGGAGGAAGAAAAAACGTTAAATATTACACAAACTGAAGTGGAATTAAAAGTGGACAGAAAACAATTTATGCAATTAGTTGTGCTATATAAGAAGCTGTCCTAGTCACTTTTGATGGCTCTCAAAGCTCCATCAATGTCTGCGCAGTAAAACAGTAGAAATTCTTCTTCAAGACCTTATGTTTTAAGGAACAAAGTTGATTTTCAACTGAAATGTATACAGCATACCTTTTCTATAAGCTGAAACCTGCATAAAAAGTTAAAATCATTTACTGATGGATAAACTATGTGTAAATGCAAGTAATAAAAGAATACATCTAAATTACATAAAAAATTATAGAAGGCTAGACATAAATAATATGATATCAGAAATAGTTAAAAAGTCAACTTGCATAAGCTTATCGACCTTATCAATAGCAAATGATTAAAAAAATACCATCAATTTTGTGCCTATGATCTAACTTCAGAATAATTAAAACAGGTTTGAGTGATCCAAAATTTGTTGAATTTTCCTTATACTTTACCAGTATGGAGGCACATCTGATGGTCATATGCATAAGTGGATGTGATCAAAGCTGAAAATATGTTAAACCATGAAAAATTCTAATCTTATTACTGCATAATAAAATGTGATAATAAAGTTTGTCATGCATTGCAAATTAAACATATAAAAATATAATGTAGTACTTTGTGTAATACATGAACTGGTTTGAAACGTTTAAAAAATTGAATTAGCAAAGAAAAAAACATGGAAATGCCAAAACAACCAAGATGCAAGAACAATGAAAAACATGATGAGATGTATGAATTGGATGAGCTTATAACAGTACGTATACAAAATACATGAAAATGTAAGAGAAGAGGTAAGTGAATGAAACATAAATTTTCAAATTTACTTTTCACATGGAGAAAACAAAGACAACTTAAACAGTTATTTAACTGCTTGACAAATCCACCACAGTTGAAGCAGAAAAGTTAAAATACTTTTATTTAGTTGGAGTTGGACATTTAGGACGATCGCTGCGCAAGAAAAAGCTCAATAGCCTTATCACACTCTTCAATTTGCAAGAGATACATAGAGGATTGGTGATATGATACGTATGTATAAATATATGCGTTTATATGTGCATGCGTGCATGTGTGTGTGTGTATAGTGCGTGTGTGTGTTAGTTAGAATTAAATAAGTTGTGGTATACAACTCCAAGAGTAAAAAAATCATTGGACACACTGTTTGAAGTGTTGTCATTTGTTGCAATAGTTTGATGGTTTTTATAACACCCCACCTCCGCTAGGGTCACTCACAAATGGAATGCACTAGCTTTGGTGGAGCATTATCTAGGTAAACATACACAGAAACATTACAAGACAGAACATATTAAACAGCGGAAGAAGAACCAAATTTTATTGCTTTAAAATCTAGAAAGGCCTAAAGCCTTTTACATCAAAATGATATTAAATCCATTACTTCAAAATCTGTCTTGCAATAGCTAAGAAGCATAAAATCATAGTCATAAATCATTCCCCAATAAAGCAGCAAAGCAAGCCATAGCCAAGAGAAATCCAAGCATTACATGAAAGAGCCTTGGAGCTTGGTAAGATCTGAACTAAGTTGTATTCCCACCCTGCGAACCTGGTGGGGGGGTGAGAAACGAAAGAAAAAGAGGCGAAACAAACTGGGTCAGTCATAAAGACTGAGTAAGTCCTTGTGTCTTTCAGCATAAAAACAGGTAAAGATAATATGGCATGAATAAACTGAAAGTAAACATAAGCATGATGACAAGGTAAGCTACAGGAATGATGAATCAAGTATAACATCCCATGCTTCCTATCAAGAGTACCAAGGTTTCCACCAAGTATCACATTGCAAGGTTTCTACTAAGTATAACATCGCCAAATTTCTAAGCTTCACTGTTCCACTATTTTCATTGATTTCCTATATTCTCTGCACCAACTGTACTAGTATCCCAACCCGTATAATCCTTTCCATGTATATGCACAGTCCCTTGCCGTATATCATACGGGTTTCATCACGTATTTCTATCTTACTTCAACGTAGTGCCACCATTCTTGAAATCGTTGGGACCGCCACCCTTGTTCTGGCTAGGTTTCCTTATCATGAGCTATCGCGTGTTCAACTAGGATTTATGCCACCTAGAACCACTAGGGATTATGCTACCTATTGAACGTTTTCTAGATTCGATTAGGGTTTATGCCACCTAGGACCACTAGGGATTATGCTACATAACGAATTCCACGTAACGATCTATTAATCGATCGGCTCCCTACAAGTCCTAGCTCGTTCATGTGTCTGTGTCATACGGCCCAATCACGAAATGTAGTCACCTATGCTAGGTCCACCATAGAGTGTATCAATCCCTATGGTTCCAACCACCGACACGAATCAAGAACGCACAGATAATCCTACTGATGCCCAATGCCTGCTTTTTCTGCTCCGGAGTATGTGCACGCCCGCACTCCGTTAGAACCTACACTGGCGCACCTACACAGCCATCGTTCTGGTCGCTCACAATCAGCCCAGTAATCGTGCCCTACCCTGCCTAGTTCTTGGGTACCATGATACATCTAGTGGGTTACTGCTGAAACGGACCGCGTAACTAGGGTTTCCGTCTAGTAGGTTAAGTTTTGTCATTTAAATTCGAGACTTAACCCCATCAGTCTAGTATATCAAGTTGGTTAAGTTTTGTCATTCATGTTCGTGACTTAACCCGTCTTCGTGTCATGTCAAATTGGCTAATTGTTGTCGTTCAAGTTCATGACTTAGCCCTACGAATCATGTGTCAAGTTGGTTAAGTATATTCAAGCGGTTCATGACTTAACCCTATCAAATCATCATGTTAAATTGGTTAAGTATATTCAAGCGGTTCATGAATTAACCCTATCAAGTCATCATGTTAAATTGGTTAAGTATATTCAAGCGGTTTATAACTTAACCCTATGAAGTCATCATGTCAAATTGGTTAAGTATATTCAAGCGGTACATGACTTAACCCTATCATGTGGCATTAATTCATTAATGCACCCCAACCTCTCACATCAGACCTGTTGTTGTGGTCACTAGATATGCCGGGCGGTTCCGGGCAGATTTACCCCACAACTCAGTCTGACCTCGGGTTTCGAGCGTGATATGACCCACTACCCACATTGGATCTTATTGTTTGCAGTGACTGGATTTGTCGGGTGGTTCCGGGCAGATTTACACTGCAAACTCAACCCAACCTCGATTTGGCCATTTTCATGTTTATTCCAATGTCATGTCCATGTACAAGTTTCATGTCGAGTTCATGTCAAGTTTCAAGTATAATTTTCATGCCCACATCCAGATTCACGTTATAACAATGTTCATGTTTCAAGTTTTGCCTATTATCGAGTTCATAATTCATGTTCATAACCAATTCATGTTTTGCCTAATCTACCCAAATCGTATTCCCATCGCACGTGAATGTGAATCGATCTATACTACAAATAAATCCAAATCTCGAAATAGAGGGAATAGCATCAAAACTATGATAGGAAAAAGGGACTAGCCTAAAGCGACAAAAAGGGGTTACAAGACTAGCATGACATAACTTGAGATAATTGGTTACAACATCACTGGCATAAAGGATTTCAAATCTGGCAAGATAAGGCAATAGTCATGGTAAACACTGACATAAAAGAATAGGCATGCAAAAGCAAGCCAAATACAAGGATAATGGATCCAATAGTTTTGGTGTTTATAATAGCGAATAAACTAAGTAAGTCACACCCTCTGTATGAGATCCAACAAACTGCAAATTCGGTATACAACATGGGTTTCAACCAACTATAATAGTCCCAGGTAATTAACACCAATAGTCATAGTCATGGTCATAGGTAAAAATCTCATAATTAAGAACCCTAAATCACAATAGTCATGGTTAATTATCCAAAATAGTTCTAGGTAATAGTCATAGGCAATTAACAGTAATAGTTTCAAAGTCATGGTCATAGATAATGGCCTTATGTTCATAATCATAGGTAATAATTCTCATAGTCAAGAGTCATAGTTGATTAGCCACAATTATCCTTGTCATAGTCATAGGCAACAGTCTTATGTTCACCGTCATAGGCATAGGCATAGTCTTATGTTAGAGTCATAGGCACAGGCATAGTTTTTTGTTCACAACCATAGGCATAGGCATAGTCTTATGTTACAGTCATAGGCACATGCATTGTAAGGTTTATAGACATGAAAGAATTTGATTTACAACATGAATAGGCCCCAAATAGAAATATTCCCACAAGTCAAGATCCAAGAATTTATGTTACAATCTAGCGTATGAATAATAAACTAGGTCCAACAACATGAATGGGCATGATTTAGTCGATAAGAAATAACCCAAAATCATAGATTCAAGAAGAGACAAGAACAGATCCAAATAGATAATCAAGCTTAGGTCCAATTTCATTTTATTCCATGTCCATATCAAATTTAATAAGTTTCAATCTCAAAGTAACTAGAACTTACAGAGCGTGGATCGAGAATTAGAGTGCAGAGATTTGATTCTGGAAACAGTTATTGAAGTTGTTGAATCTCTATTTGTTTAGTCTTGTTCTAGTTGAAAACCCCCAATTTGCAATTCCTAGTTGTTGTCTTGACGAAGAAGAAGTAGTCTCTTTAAATTTAAATATTAATCATTTTTATTTTCACAGAGGTAGCATAAGGACAAAATGAAATGGTGTAGAGAGAATGAGGCTAGGGGGTGGTTTTAATAGGATTAGGCAGACGAATCTGGACAGAAAATGAGTCTAAATACGTCAGGATGCATCTGGTTCAAGAAGTGGGTTCGGGAGGCAGGTCGACCCCCAGGTCGACACTATGGTCGACCTGGTCCCTGGGAGGTCGACATTGTGGTCGACCCCCAGGTCGACCTGGTCTATGGGCGGGAGTTTTCCCGCCCTGCCTGCTGCGGGGTTTGAATTCAAATTTCGAATTAGAAATTCGAGCTGTCTTTGATTCTGAAAATTTTTGAAACTTCTAGAGGTCATAACTTGGTCATACGAACTCCGATTTTCGAAAACTCGGACTCTATTTCGTGTAAAATTTCGAGACGAACGCAATGGCATAACCCGTTTCCCTTGATTCTTAATTTAAAGTTTAATTCTGCCTTGATTTTTGACTTTAACATGTTTTTAAAATTCGGGTTGTTACATTCTCCCCGCCTTAAAGGATTTCTTCCCCAAAATCTTCAAGTTAAGAAGAATGTGTCCTACCATCCAATCATCCATCTACTCAATCATCAATCACAGGCATCCATTGTCCTTAAGAGATTTCTAATGCTGTATGAACATATGCAGAAAGTGTGTGTGTATGTTCCTTATCTAATGCAAATGATCAGGCCTGACTGATCTTCTTAATGCAAAATATGTTTAGTGTCATGAGTCCAACATGTATGCAAATAGCCCTAATCACATAAACACTATATGTGTGCTCAAACATCCATCCATATGCAACATTCACATTATAACACATTCAATTTCATCCATAAACAAGTATGAACACTCATGCATATGCAATATGAAAATGTGCCTGAGCCGATCTAGTGCATAATGTGTGTTATGCAACCATGAGCAACCACTTGCGACCACTTGCAATCACTTGCAACCATCAATCATAACATGTCTCAAACACATGTTTCACCCAATTGTTCCTACCTAAAGATATAGACGAATGATATAAGCAAGTAAAAACATTGCGCCCATTAGGCAATGTCAAAGCTGGAAATCTACGTCACATATATACTGAATAGGAGAAGAACTCCCTAAGCACCAGCCCGTATCCTATAAAATCCAGAAAGTTTAGTCAACCCAACAGACACCCTCAACAGACACCCTCAAGCCCCAACATGTATTACTAACAGATAAGTCATACTCCCTATGGGGTTTGCAACAGAAATAGGATTGAGAATAGGACCGAGAGGTTATACTTAAAAGATAACATACAAGTGAGCTCTACAGGAAAAGAGGGATCAAAGATATACTCTTAAAAAGAGATATGATGCGCGTGTCTAGTCTTCAATCTTCTAAGTCGTATTTCCTTGAGCTTAACTCCATTGTGCTTTTTCCGTCTTTAACTTCACAATTTCGTAGTTCCTTAATTCTTGTTCCCAGAATATGAGTTGGAACTCATTCCACTGTCGCCTCTCGTTCCACTTTCGCTTATTCTCTTTCTAGTATATCCGATTCAAACATAACTGCGTACTCATGGTTTCGTGCAAGCTCTCCATAATTCGCTAGTGAATCCTGGATCTCGTTTATAGGGTATTTCACGCAGAAGGATTATCTCTTGCAAATAAACAAATGTTAACCATGTTGCCAAGTGTACTTACTAAGGTGATTTTATATAACTCATGCATAAACGAGATGAACCATCCGCCTTAGTGGCGAACATTACTTAAGCGCACCAACAAATGTGTCAAGAGATTCTAGGTAACTAAGCATGGCAGAACCCTAAGGGTTACACTAGACTTCGAGGGCATTACCAAGGCATGTCAAGAATGTAACTACCCTCTTTTCATACTCGAGAATGCTACCTTTTCTGGACAACCACTCCATACCTAGAATCAACCCATAGCTCAAAAACATAAGCTTTACTTCTAAACTCAACACTTAGCATAGACATTCTCAAATCCAAACAAGTCATGAATAAATGAACCGATTCCCCCAACAGGATTTGAGACAAAAATGGGATCCTCTACTATGCTAGTACTAAGGTGCAGAGACTCAACTATCAAGGCAGAATTAAAAGGATGCGATGTACCAAAAACAAAGTTCCCACGGTATGATAGAAAAGAAAATCTAAACTTTTAACAAAAACGTTACCACCTCTTCTCAGGTACGCTAGTAGTGAGAGCATACAATTGCCCTCTCGACGATCTTGTTCTTTGCCCTTGTCCTATAATACTTAATTACATGTCCCTTTTTACCATACTAAAGATATTTCGTCTTGTCATGGGTTTTTATTATTCTTTCACTAGGCCTCTTTCCTTTCACCTTTTTCCTCTTCGTGGATTAAGCCATATCAACAAGTTTCTCATCCTCAGACTTGTGTTCTTTATTCTCGTCCCTACTACCCTTGTATAGCTTGTTGAAAAGTTTCTCGAAAGCTACTTCCATCGCACGGCAACCCTACAAAGCTTGAGATAAGATTAGTCGCAAGTAAAACTACTACGGCTACAGATGAAGGTTGGACACTCCTTGGTCCTCCGACATGTGTCGTACGCCCACAAAACTATGGTGAAAAAGAAAGAGAGAAGAGACTCAAGGAGAGAATCAAAAGATAGTGCATATGGATTTGGGGAATATGACTTTCGTAAAACAAAACTTTTCCTAGAAAAATGCTTCATTGTAAACGTTTTGCAAATAACTTCAAAAGGTTTTTAAAAGCTTTTGCCCAGTCTGGTTACCTTCTGCTCTGATACCAAATGTAACACCCCACCTCCGCTAGGATCACTCACAAAGAGAATGCACTAGCTTTGGTGGAGCATTATCTTGGTAAACATACACAGAAACATTACAAGACAGAACATATTAAACATCGGAAGAAGAACCAAATTTCATTGCTTTAAAATCTAGAAAGGTCTAAAGCCTTTTACATCAAAATGCTATTAAATCCATTACATCAAAATCTGTCTTGCAATAGTAAAGAAGCATAAAACCATAGTCATAAATCGTTCCCCAATAAAGCAGCAAAGCAAGCCATAGCCAAGAGAAATCCAAGCAGTACATGAAAGAGCCTTGGAGCTTGGTAAGATACGAACTAAGCTGTATTCCCACCCTGCGAACCTGGGGTGGGGGGGGAGGGGGGAGAAACGAAAGAAAAAGAGGCGAAACAAACAGGGTCAGTCATAAAGACTGAGTAAGTCCTAGTGGCTTTCAGCATAAAAACAGGTGAAGATAATATGGCATGAATAAACTGAAAGTAAACATAAGCATGATGACAAGGTAAGCTACAGGCACGATGAATCAAGTATAACATCCCATGCTTCCTATCAAGAGTATCAAGGTTCCTACCAAGTATCACATTGCAAGGTTTCTACTAAGTATAACATCGCCAGATTTCTAAGCTTCACCGTTCCACTATTTTCTTTGATTTCCTATATTCTCTGCACCAACTGTACTAGTATCCCAACCCGTATCATCCTTTCCATGTATATGCACAGTCCCTTGCCGTATATCGTACGGGTTTCATTACGTATTTCTATACTAGAAACCCGTATTTCTGTACTACTTCAACGTAGTGCCACCATTCTTGAAATCATTGGGACCGCCACCCTTGTTCTGGCTAGGTTTCCTTATCATGAGCTATCACGTGTTCAACTAGGATTTATGCCACCTAGGACCACTAGGGATTATGCTACCTATTGAACGTTTTCTAGATTCGATTAGGGTTTATGCCACCTAGGACCACTAGGGATTATGCTACCTAAGAAATTCCACGTAACGATCTATTAATCGATCGACACCCTACAAGTCCTAGCTCGTTCATGTGTCTGTGTCATACGGCCCAATTATGAAATGTAGTCACCTGTGCTAGGTCCACCATAGAGTGTATCAAGCCCTACGGTGCGAACCACCGACACGAATCAAGAATGCACAGATAATCCTACTGATGCCCATCGCCTGCTTTTTCTACTCCGTAGTGTGTGCATGCCCGCACTCCGTTAGAACCTACACTAGCGCACCCACACAACCGTCGTTCTGGTCGCTTACAATCAGCCCAGTAATCGTGCCCCATCCTGCCTAGTTCCAGGGTACCATGATACATCAAGTGGGTTACTGCAGAAACGGACCGCGTAACTAGGGTTTCCGTCTAGTAGGTTAAGTGTTGTCATTTAAATTCGAGACTTAACCCCATCAGTCTAGTATATCAAGTTGGTTAAGTGTTGGCATTCAAGTTCGTGACTTAACCTGCCTTCATGTCATGTCAAATTGGCTAAGTGTTGTCGTTCAAGTTCATGACTTAGCACTACGAATCATGTGTCAAGTTGGTTAAGTATATTCAAGCGGTTCATGACTTAACCCTATCAAATCATCATGTTAAATTGGTCAAGTATATTCAAGCGGTTCATGACTTAACCCTATTAAGTCATCATGTTAAATTGGTTAAGTATATTCAAGCGGTTCATAACTTAACCCTATTAAGTCATCGTGTCAAATTGGTTAAGTATATTCAAGCGGTACATGACTCAACCCTATCATGTGGCATTAATTCATTAATGCACCCCAACCTCTCACATCAGACCTGTTGTTGTGGTCACTGGATATACCGGGCGGTTCCAGGCAGATGTACACCACAACTCAGTCTGACCTCGGGTTTCGAGCGCGATATGACCAACTACCCACATTGGATCCTATTGTTTACAGTAACTAGATTTGCCGGGCGGTTCCGGGCAGATTTACACTGCAAACTCAACCCAACCTCGAGTTGGCCATTTTCATGTTTATTCTAATGTCATGTCCATGTTCAAGTTTCTTGTCGAGTTCGTGTCAAGTTTCAAGGATAAGTTTCATTCCCACATCCAGATTCAAGTTATAACAACGTTCATGTTTCAAGTTTTGCCTATTATCGAGTTCATAATTCATGTTCATAACCAATTCATGTTTTGCCTAATCTACCCAAATCGTATTCCCATCGCACGTGAACGTGAATCGATCTATACTACAAATAAATCCAAATATTGAAATAGAGGGAATAGCATCCAAACTATGATAGGCAAAAGGGACTAGCCTAAAGCGACAAAAAGGGGTTACAAGACTAGCATGACATAACTTGAGATAATTGGTTACAACATCACTGGCATAAAGGATTTCAAATCTGGCAAGATAAGGCAATAGTCATGGTAAACACTGACATAAAAGAATAGGCATGCAAAAGCAAGCCAAATACAAGGATAATGGATCCAATAGTTTTGGTGTTTATAATAGCGAATAAACTAAGTAAGTCACACCCTCAGTATGAGATCCAACAAACTGCAAATTCGGTATACAACATGGGTTTCAACCAACTATAATAGTCCTAGGTAATTAACACCAATAGTCATAGTCATGGTCATAGGTAAAAATCTCATAATTAAGAACCCTAAATCACAATAGTCATGTTTAATTATCCAAAATAGTTCTAGGCAATAGTCATAGGCAATTAACAGTAATAGTTTCAAAGTCCTGGTCATAAATACTGGCCTTATGTTCATAATCATAGGTAATAATTCTCATAGTCAAGAGTCATAGTTGATTAGCCACAATTATCCTCGTCATAGTCATAGGCAACAGTCTTACGTTCACCGTCATAGGCATAGGCATAGTCTTATGTTAGAGTCATAGGCACAGGCATAGTCTTATGTTCACAGTCATAGGCATAGGCACAGTCTTATGTTACAGTCATAGGCACATGCATTGTAAGGTTTAAAGACATGAAAGAATTTGATTTACAACATGTATAGGCCCCAAATAGAAATATTCCCACAAGTAAAGATCCAAGAATTTATGTTACAATCTAGCGTTTGAATAACAAACTAGGTCCGACAACATGAATGGACATGATTCAATCTATAAGAAATAACCCAAAATCATAGATTCAAGAAGAGACAAGAACAGATCCAAATAGATAATCAAGCTTAGGTCCAATTTCATTTTATTCCATGTCCATATCAAATTTAACAAGTTTCAATCTCAAAGTAACTAGAACTTACAGAGCGTGATCGAGAATTAGAGTGCAGAGATTTGATTCTGGAAACGGTTATTGCAGTTGTTGAATCTCTACTTGTTTAGTCTTGTTCTAGTTGAAAACCCCCAATTTGCAATTGCTAGCTGTTGTCTTGACGAAGAAGAAGTAGTCTCCTTTAATTTAAATATTAATCATTTTGATTTTCATAGATGTAGCATAAGGACAAAATGTAATGGTGTAGAGAGAATGAGGCTAGGGGGCTATTTAAATAGGATTAGGCAGACGAATCTGGACAGAAAACGAGTCTAAATACGTCAGGATGCATCAGGTTCAAGAAGTGGGTTCGGGAGGCAAGTCAACCCCAGGTCGACACTATGGTCGACCTGGTCCCTGGGAGGTCGACACTGTGGTCGACCCCTAGGTCGACCTGGTCTATGGGCGGGAGTTTTCCCGCCCTGCCTGCTGTGGGGTTTGAATTCAAATTTCGAATTCGAAATTCGAGCTGTCTTTGATACTGAAAATTTCTGAAACTTCTAGAGGTCATGACTTGGTCATACGAACTTCGATTTTCGAAAACTCGGACTCTATTTCGTGTAAAATTTCGAGACGAACGCAATGGCGTAACCCATTTCCCTTGATTCTTATTTTAAAGTTTAATTCTGCCTTGATTTTTGACTTTAACATGTTATAAAAATTCGGGTTGTTACAGTTTTGTTTTATGGTTGTAGAAGATTGCAAAATTTTGGTGTTGTTTTCCATCGTGTTTGCCTTTGTATTGAAAGAAGGAAGATGAACCATGTGATCTAGAGTGGTATCAGTATTAGGTAGCCTATTAGACAACATTGAATCCACACAAATATGAGTAATTTCTATAGCAAAGAAAAAGACAGTTCTATGTAACATTTATAGTGTGTTATTTTGTATTTTACATATTATGGGCATAACATTTTACATATTACAGACAGTTGTAAAAGAAGAAGAAAATCAAATGCATTTATATTCTACTCTCAAACTATCACATGTAAATAGTATCAGATGGAGTGGACTCCATCCGTTCCGATTTATTAAACCATTCTAGAACACACTACAACCTTCAAAATGAAAATACATAGTAAAACAAAACAAAAATAATCAAAATTTTAACTTTTTCTCTTTTTCGCATCTCCCTTTTCGTTTTTATCATACTTAGTTAAACAAAACGAAAAGATTACGTAAAAAATTTAGCACTATTTCTTGTTAATCTTTTCCCGTATCTAAGATTTCATAAAAAAATAGAAACAAATAAAAGCTACACAAAAAAGAAGAAGATACATAATTTAAAGGGCACAAACCTTGGAGCGTCTATCAGCTTTTATGAGTCATGCAGCCTATACATAAATCATGCTCCAGACATCAACTTTAAAATTCATACAATGAACTTTCTAATGAAAAATGAAAATTTGATATAGGAAGCTTTAAACTACAAGCATGCATAACATAAGATTTTCGTTACAAAACATAAACGAGTGCATATGTATTAACCTGCAGTATATAGAAGGAAGTTGTGCCATGAGACTTTGAAGATCACGCTAGAGCTTCATCCTTACCTTGAAAAGCTAAGCAAACTTACAATCAACCTTGATTTCTTTAAGGAAAAAAATGCAGACAGTGGTTTGTTGACAATGCTTATAGCAATGAAATGCTTTTTCAGACTTTTTTTTAAGTGTAGCAAAGATATTTAAGATTTAATACTTGTTACAACCTTTTGGATTCAATCCCACTTAATCCATTAGCTTATATAGTGATAGTACTCTTAAACACTTTGAAAAGTAAGCGTTGTGTGTATTATATATCGATTGGGACCATAGGTCAGCTTTTAGTGTAACAAATATAATAAACGGGAACATATTTTATGTTTAAGATTAAGATAAAGCCTTTCAAACATTTTTCTTATGAAACTATTTGTATATTTTTTTGGTAAAACAAAAGATTTCAAGATTTAATTATTGCTATAACTTTCTATTGACAGTGCCCACTCACAAACAATTTGAAGAAGAAGAGCTTGGTTTATTATGTATTAAAACCATTAATCAATTTTTAGCTTAATATAATTTAATAGTAAATATGAATAGGTTTTAAGTTTATTTTTTTAAGATCAAAATTCATCAGAGGTTCAACTATACATCAGATGCTAGTCAATCTAATTTGATCTTGGAACATTTTGACTTTGATATGTAAATCCATCAACATAAGCAACTTGAGCTTCGATGTATGTAAAGTAAATAATTGATGAAAAAAGGGAGTTACCTGGTACGTTATTTCTTCAGCTGATGTGAGAATCTGTACTAGCCTTATTAATAAGGCAAAATGGTGAAATCTTAGAACTTGAAACTAAATTTGATAAAAATTGGAATCAGTATGAGTTGAAACATTGAAGTTGAAACTCATGTTAAATGATCAATTCTGCCACACTTTAGCACCCATTCTCGTATCTTCATGACATGATAGTCAGTACAAAAAAAGATACAATAATCTCAGTCAAAAGTTAATAGCTTTAAATGTATAAAATAAAATCTAATTTAAAAAAAAATGTATGCATGGAGTCAAAGTTTAGTACCATATACATAGTCATCAATCGATATATTTACAGAGTTTTGCAGTCATGTTCATACACAAAATGAGTCTTATTAACCAAGATAACCAAGATAAACAAATGGGCTAGACAGCTTGGCGAAACCTTCGACAAATTTTCTATAATACCCGGCCAAACCTAGGAAGCTTCTTACTTCAGTGGGCGTACTGGGCCGCTTCCAATCTCGAATGGCGGCAACTTTACTTGGATCAACTGCGATTCCTTCTTTTGACACAACATGGCCCAAGAATTTTACTTCCTCTTGCCAAAATGTGCATTTGGAAAACTTTGCTTTTAGAACATTTCTTCGCAGAATTTCCAACACTTCCCTTAAATGCCCTTCATGCTCCTCCTTAGTTTTAGAATAGATTAGAATGTCATCAATGAAGACTAGGACGAATTTATTTAGGACCTCCCTGAAGACCCTATTCATCAAGTCAACAAAGTAGGCTGGAGCATTGCATAGACCGAACGACACCACTAACCATTCGTAGAATATATCGGGAACCCTGAAGGCGGTCAAAGGTATGCATTCTTCTGCTATGCGAAGTTGGTGGAAACCTGTGGCTAGGTCCATCTTTGAAAACACCTTGGCTCCATTCAATTGGTCCATCAAATCATCTATGCGGGGCAAGGGATATTTGTTCTTCAATGTTAGTTTGTTAAGATCGCGGTAATCGACACAAAGTCTTAGAGTACAGTCCGATTTGGGGACAAACACCACAGCTGCGCCCCAATTTGAAAAGCTAGGCCGAATGAGTCCCCTCCACAGAAGCTGCTTGGTTTGGGTTTGCAATTCCTCCTTTTCTTTAGGAGACATCCTTCTGATAGCATGAACTACAGGTCTTGCATTAGGAACAAGATCAATCCTGAAATCGATTTCACTTCGCGGGGGTAGGCTGTCCACTTCCTCAAATACATCTGCGTAATCTTTGACCATGGGAATATTTTCTAAAGAAATAGGAGTGATCTCGAGAGAAGACCAGAATTCCTTTTTATCAGGTGTTGAGCCATGGCAAGGTATGGAAATAACATCTCCAAATTTCGTTTTGATTTCAACTATTCTCTCTGCACACCTTACTTTGGCCTAAAATTTTGTTAGCCAATCAAAACCAAGGATGATATCAAACTCGGAAAAATTCATAATGGTTAAGTCAAAAGGGAACCGAAAGTAAGAGTAAGAAATAGGCACCCTACAGTATAAATCAAGAGCGATAGAACCTCCTACAGGATTATGAACATTAATTGGTTCTTTAAGACATCTTTGCTTTAGTTTCAATTTCTGGGCCGCATTGCTAGAAATAAAGCTTCTCGATGCACCCGTATCAAATAAGGCGGTAACAGGGATATTTTTAACAGAAATGGTACCATCTAAAACATCAGTCTTACCTGCTCCTTCGGAAGAAGTAGGTGCGGAAGAAGATGGTGCACTTGCCCCTTCATACACATGTGCTATCTGCGCTCCTTTCAATAGCGGACAGTTTGGCTTGATGTGACCCTTCTTGTGGCAATTGTAGCATTCCTTGGTGTCGTCGTTTCGGGCCTTCTTAGGATTCCTGCAGTCCTTGCTGTAGTGCCCAAATTTTTGGCAGTTGTAGCATTGCACCTTTGACTTATCGTGGCCCTTAGCAGCTC
Source organism: Allium sativum (assembly GCA_030737875.1). Classification (NCBI taxonomy): domain Eukaryota; kingdom Viridiplantae; phylum Streptophyta; class Magnoliopsida; order Asparagales; family Amaryllidaceae; genus Allium; species Allium sativum. Next base: position 126,706,849 of record CM060911.1, read on the forward strand.
CAGAGTTGTTTCCCTCAGTCTTCTTCTCTGTTTGCTTCCTTTTGTTGTTAGCTAAGCTCCTTTCCCTGTCTTGTTGAGAATTCTTTCTATCATTTTCCTCATAGCGACAAGCGAACTCCACCAACCTATTGAAAGAGATGTCGATGTGAGCAGTGGTTCTATCAATATACTTCCTCGCAAGCCCATTTATGAATCTCTTATTCTTCTGAAAGTCATCTTGAACCAACTCAGGGGCATAGCGGGAAAGGTCTTCAAATCTTCATACATATTCTGAAATGTTCTTGTCGCCTTGCTTCAGATTGGCGAACTCATCATGTAGCTTCTCTACCTCTTGCCTTGGAATATATTTGTCATTGAAAAGCTTCTTAAACCTCGTCCAAGTCATATTGTCTGCAATCCCTCCAACCGTGACAGTGTCCCACCAGTTTTGAGCTTACTCCTGTAACAGCCATGAAGCCACTAATCTTTTCCTCTGATCCTCCAGCTCCAATCCTCCAAAAATCTTCTCGCAGTTCCTCAGCCAAGCTTGAGCTTGTGTCACAGTCTCAGTACCCTTGAATGGCACCCCTCCTAAGTTTTTGTACTTCTTAGCCGTCTTATCTAAATCAAAGGGTTGGGTGGTGGTGCTTGTTGGACAGTAGCCTCTTCGGTTCCAGCAGCATTCTGCCTCCTTGCTCTAGCTCTAGCGGCAGCGGTACTCATTTTTAGTTAGTTCTGTGCGATCAAGGAAAGAGTCAGAACAACTATAATGGTGATTTGAAGAGTTGATCAAGATAAAAGGACGGATAAAAGATAACGATAGAATGACTGACTATTATGTATTAACATGAAATGTTCGCCACAGAATATTATGATTCTATGTAAACGAATTATCATAAACATGCTATATTCCAAAGCTAAGTTTAACCAAAGCTCTGATACCAACTGTGATAACCCCAAATTTCCACTGGGTGAAAGCAAGGAATAACCATATGGAATACAACATAAATATAACAATACATATCACTGATACAACATAGCAGAGGCAAACCATAGAATAATAACATCATAGCAGCGGAAATATAATGTCATCAACCACAGAATCCCAATAGTCACAGAATTCCAAGTTTTTACATCAAGTTTACAGAAATTGAAATAAGTTCCAACTCCCAAAATAAGCAACACGAAATGAAACAAGATTAATGTATGAAATTAAAGAGAGAAAAATGCAATAGAAGTAAATGATAGATGTCTTTGAGTTCCAAGTCATCACCTCTCCACAAAAGCAAATATAAGCAGCTCCAAAGAAAAGACTCCAAGCAAAGGATGAACCTGTTTACTTGGCTACCCGTGTAGAGAAGAGGGCACCCGAGTTTGCAAAAAGTTGAAATAAACTACAGGTCAGTCGTGGGACTGGTGTGAGAATTCTTAACTAACATATTAATAATAATATGGCAAATCCAAAGACCACGTCGCTAATGTGGAACGGATTTGTTTCAATGGATTACCGTGCATAATTTTAAAAGTGTCAGAACAAGCAGTTAAATAAAACGTGCAACAACGCAATACTTTTTAGAAAAATGGAATCACCATAAGACTCAAGTCCCATCACACAATGCAACGCACACCAGAGGATAGAGTTTTTCCCTTATGGTGATTAAACATGCTTAATACGGCAAATACGGGTTTAATATTATTATTAGTATATATAACATAACTTTTCAAAATAAATGTATCAATCCTAGGAAGCATAGGTACCATATACTATGCCTCCGTACTAGTAATACAATCAAATCTGTAGGGTCATATTTGGAATTTGGATTTCCATCTGAGTCAAGGCTAGGGAGGAGCTCCTACCGATTCGAGACACTCTAGCTAATGTCTCAGAATTCCCCGCAGTGAACCCTCGGATCCTGCAGGGCCGGTCCACACATACAGCTTCCTGGATTGGCAATTCCTGAACACACGTTTCCCGGTCCTATAGGACCTATCCGAGGCGCCTCATTCCATCATCCACATAAGTAAAATGTCAGGGCTGGTAGGTCACTGACACCACTCTAGCTAGAAAGAAACGTGCTGCTCTCCCTGCGTTCCCTTCTCCCATTTTAGACTCCGTCAGTATGTGAGGCTCGCGAAGTCTCGTTGTACACAAAGCTATGCCTAAAGAGGCTATGCTTTGTTCATCCCACAAGGTCTGCTTTTCAACAAACCTTGATCATATGCACCTTAGCGTGCCACATCATCACCCCATACCGTACTACCAACCCTTTGCCAAAATATATGAACGGGTGTTAAGCAAGAGAATAAATTCCCCGCCACCAAACATCCATACCTACGACAAAAGATCAATAACGTGATATTTGATAGAGTATGATGTCAGACACACAATCCATTTAATAGCTTATGCTCTGGGTCTGAGCGAAAGCCTAACCCATTCAATCAACATGTTCGTTCGGGCAATGACCATGACCTTGAATTGGGAGCAAATCAATTCAAAGCCTCAATCGCTGTCCTCCTGAGGGGAAGATTGACGGTCTTCATTCGTTATCTTCTACTTCAATCCTTAACGTCGTTTGATTATTCGGAATGAGATTAACTCGGCCTTTCCAAATAACCTTCGTATATATATATATATATATTCATATATAATGAAAATTCTTTCTCATCGTTATTTTTAATTTATAATGATTGTTTCCTATTAAAAATAATTAAATCCTTAATCACCGACGATTCAGGTCAATGTCGATTCTAGCGCTGTTTTCAATCACTTTTGATTTTCATATATCTCGAAATCTAACCATTGGATTTTGACATAGTGTATATCGTTGGAAATATTTTTCCAAGACGGTCCTAACGGTTTCAGTTTTGGGAAAATCCGACGGTCGGATCTCTCGGTATAGTCGTTTAAAAGTTCGATTTCAAAACGCGAACTAACTCGCTCGATTCGTTTAATTTTAATTATATATATATATATATATATATATATATATATATATATATATATCGTTGGACTCATCACTCTTACATACACCTTCCTTATTCTATTATCTTTTCTCTTCTTTACTTACATGAAAATGTAATTTATAATTAGACGATGAATTACCCCTTTTTATTTTATTTTTATTTTATACTTTTACAATTTACATTAAAATGTAAATTATAATACATTGTTCAATTCATTTCTTTTCATCTATCGATTACATTATAATCCTATTTACATATAAAATGTTCATTAGTTTTTTTTTTCAAGTGCATTCTTAATTTTTTTTTAATTACATCTAAAATGTAATTTTATTTTACGATGTAATTTTCATTCCAATTACATATAAAAATGTAATCTTTATTCACATGTCGCATTCTGATTTTATTTATATAAAATAAATGTAACTTTCCTCCTTGTCACCTTCTTATATTATTTACATTAAATAAAATGTAAATTTTCATTCTTGTCACCTCTTATTTCATTTACATTAAATAAAATGTAAATTTTCATTCTTGTCACCTCTTATTTCATTTACATTAAATAAAATGCAAATTTCCATCTACGGTATGAATTCCTATATATATTACATAAATTAAAATATCCTCCTTTTCCTACGGTGTAATGAGTATTCAATTTACATTAAATTTACATGCGGTGAAATTTCCCCTTATATATCGCATAAACCAAAAATGTAATCTTTTTCCTACGGTAAAGATTACCTTTTTATTTACATTAAACATAAGGTGAACTTATACTATGGTGAAATTTCTTTTATATTAACATTTAAAATAATGTTCATTTCCTACGGTGTAAATCCTCTTTATAATATTAACATTTAAAATGTTAACTTCCTACGATGCAAATTCTCTTTATAATATTGTATTTAAAATAAACGTAACTATATCCTACGGTGTATTTTCTCTTTAATTACATTATAAAATAATGTAAAATGTACATACAGTGAAATTCCCTATGTATTAACATTAAAAATAATATTCATTTCCTATGGTGTAAATCCTCTTTATAATATTAACATTTAAAATGTTAATTACATCCTACGGTTGAATCTTTATAATATTAACATTAAAAATGTTAATTACATCCTACGGTTGAATCTTTATAATATTAACATTAAAAATGTTAATTACATCCTACGGTTGAATTTTTATAATATTAACATTAAAAATGTTAATTACATCCTACGGTTGAATCTTTATAATATTAACATTAAAAATGTTAATTACATCCTACGGTTGAATCTTTATAATATTAACATTAAAAATGTTAATTACATCCTATGGTTGAATCTTTATAATATTAACATTAAAAATGTTAATTACATCCTACGGTTGAATCTTTATAATATTAACATTAAAAATGTTAATTACATCCTACGGTTGAATCTTTATAATATTAACATTAAAAATGTTAATTACATCCTACGGTTGAATCTTTATAATATTAAAATTAAAAATGTTAATTAAATCCTATGGTTGATTCTTTATAATATTAACATTAAAAATGTTAATTACATCCTACGGTTGAATCTTTATAATATTAACATTAAAAATGTTAATTACATCCTACGGTTGAATCTTTATAATATTAACATTAAAAATGTTAATTACATTCTACAGTTGAATTTTTATAATATTAACATTAAAAATGTTAATTACATCCTACGGTTGAATCTTTATAATATTAACATTAAAAATGTTAATTACATCCTATGGTTGAATCTTTATAATATTAACATTAAAAATGTTAATTTATACATGCGGTAAAATTACTTATTATTACACTAAGAATAATGTTAATTTTTCATGCATTGTAAATTACTTATTATTAATATCAAAAATAATGTTAATTTTTCATACGATGTAAAATTCTTATTTTACATAATAAAATTTAAATTCCACCACAAGTCGCATTCTTATTTTATTTGCATCAAATAAAATGTAAATTTTCATCACATAACATAACAACAACATCCAAGCATACAACAAGTCCAAATCTAACAACTTGCATCAAGGTAACTACGAGGTGATGTTATAACTTGGCATATGTAAAATCAACACGGCATGATTAAACACATAATTAATTTTAATTAATTATTAATTCAGATTTAAACCTCAAAATTTCAGATCTAATCTCATGCAAATCAGATTCAACATCATACGGAGTGAACAGTTCAGATCCATGTTCTAAACATCACGTCTTATTAGATCTACTTACTAATAATCATAGAAATAATGATTAAATAAATCAAATTAAATTAAAAATAAATTCTCACCGTGATCTGGTCTGAGAAGATGATTCAGGTTCGATCAGATCCGGTGTTCGTATTCAATTTGATTTCAGATCTGAAATGATTCGAATACAAATTCATATGAAAAATCAAAATACGACTTTTAACAACTGTCGCAGCGACGCCTCTAGGCGTGACAAAATCTGAAATAGATTCATACCTTAAGCTTTGAATTTGTTCAAATTTTTTATTTCAGTTTTCTCGATCTGTAGTCAATGGTTTTGGGCACCGTTTGTTGGAGGAGGACCGGGGCAGAGAGGCGTAGGTTCGGCCAGAGGGGGGTGGCGTTCGGCGGCGGCGTGTAGGGTCCAGGGGGGCGCGACTGGCGGCCGTTCGTGGGGCTGGGGCGGCTTCGACAGGGCACGGTTCGAGATGATTTTGGTCGGAGATCGTAGAGTTCGGAAAGAGCTTCGAAATGGGTACTCGTATGAATGTTTTCGTTTAGAGGAGAGGGAGAAATCGAAGCTCAAAGATTCGAGCTGTTATGGGTTTTGGCGGTGGAAATAACGGAGGAAGAAGATGTACTGTATACGGCCGTATTTGTACTAGTATTTTAGGGTTTTTATTATTTATTTATTTAATTAATTAATTCTAGAAATTAGTGTTTTCCCATATGACCTCCAAATGAAGCACAACGACTGTCGAACTTAATGTTTTGACGTCTTCTGAACGCGATGGCGCTATTACAAGGTCTAATTTTGAAGTTACAGTCATGTTTCTTTTATTTTTAAAATAAATCGTTTAATTTAAATTCGAACGTACTTGTTAATTCCACCAGGGCCACCTACTAGCTCAGAAAAATCGAAAAAAAATTATTTTTGGCTTTCTTATGTCAATACGGTCCTAACAAAATTTATTTCGCCTCATTCTGAGACTGTTTGAAAAATGGCTATTTTTAAGTCAATTAATTTCAACCGAAATTGACAAAACACAGATTCTTTTTCCACGCTTACATGCTAGCTTCAAAAATCATGAAATTTGAAACCTTGCAATAATTTTACATTCCGGACCCAACAAAAGTGGTTTCGTTGAATTCCGAGGTTGTATGCAAAATGCCAATTTTCAAAGGCGATATATTTCCTATAGCGACCTTTCTGAAAATTCATTTGGCCATAACTTTTGATTTCTTCTATGAAACTTCAATTTTTCGGATTCGTTAGAAAGATTTAAATTGGCCCCACATTCTGGGTTGTTACAAATAACACAATATCATGCTTAAGCTCCTTTATCCCACCTACAAATAAATGCCTGTCCAAGTTTAGGCAAAAAAGGATCCGTGAATGATTTTTTTTCTTTGGCATCTTAATATATCGAACTTACATATCAAAAGAAATCCATGTGCAAAAGGAAATTCATTCTTGTATTATTTGTTTTTAAGTGCTTCCTTATGATGCAAAACATTTTGAATATGTCATCCATGCACATAATTTAAGATAAAACAACAAAGCCCAAACCGAGCTTTTTCTTGGAACAGCAGTAAAATTTTAGATATCTAAAAAAAGATCAGAGTTTGATAAATTAACATCGTAATAAAGAGATAGAAAAAAGGCATACAAACCCTATGCGGAGGCAATTGTTGATCTGTGGTAGTATTCTGGCAAACGGTTTGCTAACATGTCGGCTTCCTCAACGCTGTCTGGCAATGCAAAAAAAAAGCGAAGGAAGCATGAACAAACAAAGGCACAAAACAGCTGTAACAACTCGGAAAATCATAACCAATTTAAAAATTTTATTTTGGCAATTTTAACAGATTATGAATATTTAAAGTGATTTATTATAAATAATAACGACTAGAAATTTATTTTGAATAGAATTATAATTCATATATTTATTTAAGTCGAAGTCAGAATATAAATATTTATTTTAATTATAAAAGAAATTGGAAATGGCGCTGTAATTTGTTAATTCGACTTCAAATTTCAAATCAATGTACATGATTCAAAATAAACCGGATTTTAGTGAAATAAGAAATATTTGAATCTGTTTGAAAATATCTTTCCAAAAAAGCCGAAAAATTGAAATTTTATAGCGTGAATAAAAAGTTATGCCCAGTTGAAAATTCAGAATAGTCGCCATGGAATTTTAGCCCTTAAAAATAGCGATTTTGCAAACGACCTCCATTTTCGACGAGACCACTTTTGTTGGATCCATAATGTCAAATTTTTGCTAGATTCCAATTTTCATAATTTTTGGAATTAATATGTGAGCATGGCGAATTTAAACACGTTTGGTAATTTCAGTTTGAATTTGATCGACCAGAAAATGGCCATTTTTCAAACGGTCTTCAAATTTGACAAAATTAGTTTTTTTAGGATCATATCGTCAATACGAAGCTAGAAATAAATTTTTGGGAATTTTTAGAGTTAGTATGTGGCCCCGGTAAATTGAAATGTGCATTCAAATTCAATTTACATTTATTTATATATTAATTTGAACAGAAACTGATCGTAACAGCCGAATTGGGTTACTAAACACATCCCATTTTGTTCGGAATAGGGGTATTACGTTAGGGGTGACAGTCGTTGGATTCGATTTGGGCTTAGAATGAAAAGTGGCTTTTTATAAATTTAAAATAATTAAATATATATTATATAATACAACACCCTCTTCCCCCTTATACTCTCTCTCCCCTTTCCTTTCGTTCCAAACCCAAAGAGATAAAATAAAAAAACCGCAATTTTCCGTCGTCCCGTACTTCCATCGTCGTCGCTTGGCTATCGTCGTCGCGCCTTTGGCGGAGCCCACTCCCTCCTTCCCCGCTTCTCCTCCTCCTCTTCTCCTTCCTGCTTCCCCCCTTCTTCTCTACGCGAGCCCAAATAGGCGGAGCCTAACCCACCGAGCCACCAACACCAACCGCGTACCACTCCAACACCTTCACGCACCCCGACGCCGCCCCTTCAGCCTCTTCTTCCTCCGATTCCTATTTTTTCTGATCAAAAACCTAGCAATGTAAGTCCTCCAAATTCTTTTTAATTTTTTTATTAAAGTATGATTTCTTTGCATTGAAAATAGCTACGGGTTTTCATGTAGGAAAGCTATGATTTTTAGTTTTGTAAATAAAAATATAATCTTTATAGAAATGAAATTGTTGTAAACATATGACCTTTTTCATAAACGAAATCGTTTTAACGATAGGACTTTTATATATCATAACATAGAATAAAAAGAGAATTTTTAATATATGTAAAGCGAGATAAAAATGAGATTTTTATTTATGTGAAGAGCAAATAAAAATTGTATTTTTGTTGTTTGAATGGTAGAGAAAAGATAGGATATTTACGAATATAAAAATATATTTTCTTTTTAGTTTTTATAATATGAATAACAATAAAAAGATTCGATTTTTAATCGTAGAAAGATTCGATTTTTACGTTAGCAAAGAGTTGAGATCTTTATATAAGGAAAGCTGAGATTTATATATATATATATTAACATGATAAAAATATGATCTTTGTATATAAAATGTTTTGAAATAAAAATTCGATTTTTATAAATGTGGTTTTGAAATAAAAAACATGATTTTATATAAACGAAAGCGATATAAAATTTTAATTTTTATATATATGAACAGCGCGAAAAAAAAGAGAGAAGAAGACTACGTTTGAATTTTGGACAAAATCCAAGCTGTTCAGAAATTCAGAAATAAAACTGGTGGAGTGGACGCCAAAGGTGAGAAATCCTCACCATATTTTCTTATACAGTTATTTATTTCCTAATTGCCTATACGAACTGCTCCCCATCGTCCACAAACCATGTACGACTTATTTGACTGTTTGTTTGAATTTGGTTGTTTGGGTGAAATGAATGGATTGGAATTGGTATGTACATGGCGCGAGCCATTAGTAGGTGAGGGATAAGGCTAGACCTTATCCTGGTTCTAGTATCGCGCCGTTATGCTGCCGAAATTTTCTAAATACGTTAGAACAATAAAAATATCATTTATATTGTATAAATGAACTGAATAGAATATTCATATGTTGAATAAAATATTTTATCGTTAAAAATATAATTTTTAACGTGTATATGAATAAAATAAATATTTATTTACAAATCGTACGATTTGTTTATGTACACCCATTTAACTGATATGATTGGGACGATATATTTTACACATCGCCTAACTGCATAAAGAATATTCAGTATTTGTCGGTTGAAATCCCACATGGGTGTTGGGATGATATTTGACATACATTGATCCCAATAATTAGTTGTATGTCAATCGATGGATTGACAGGCTGTGATGAGCATTATTTAATTATATTTAACGCTTATGCAGTTGTGTAATGCACTCTGGATGATGGTTGACTGTGTTTGATTATTGTCGTGGACACTTTTGTATGAAATCCATATAACTAAAATTATATGGTAATTGACTATGTATGATTCCAGTTCAGAATTAACGAATATTTTAAAATAACGAATATTTTAAAATAATGAATATTTTAAAATAATATTCAGTAAAGGATTAAAATCTGATTTTGATGTCCGATTTGGGATGGACACGAATATATTTAAATATATAAAGCCGTGTTGATTAGATTAATGCCATTTTGACGTGAATGATATTTATATCGATATTATTCATTTTTATAATGAATATCGAAAGGGAAGTGATTTCAAAATCTAAGGTTTTGAAAATATTATCATTTATATATTGATGATATGGAATATTCAATTTTGATTTGAAATTGAATATGAAGTTGAGATCGTTTTGAAAATGAATTTAAAAAGATTTATAAAATACATTTTAAATGGAAATCGATGAAATATATGTATAATATATTATATATATATATATATATATATATATATAAGGGCTGAATAGAATGCGTCGCGCCGTGGCTGTTGAATTTCGACCATTAACTTCGAATTGGGCATCATGTGAGATCCGACCATCGGATTCTCCTAAAAACAGAACCGTTCGATTCGTATCGAAAAGAGCTTTCTAAGAATACAAGAAATTAGAAATTTAATGGTTGGTTTTGGAATTATGTCCAAATCAAATTTGGAAAAGGTCGTTGTAAGTGCAATTCGATGGTCGTTTATGGAAATCGACTGTACGTGCCTTGATAAAATTATTAAAAATACCGATAATTTGTGTAAAATCAAAATAAATGATTTGGGGAGAATTAGGATGAAAAATTCCATATTTGAAAAGATAAAAATATGTTTTTATCGAAATGAACTAGTTTTGAACTAGAATTATAATCCAATATTTTTAAATAAATAAATTGGATTTGAAAGGGGTTTTAAAATAACCAAAATTTCCAATATATGAATTGGAATGGGTTTGAATTGAAACTATCTTTGGAATATTTCGATATTGGATTCCGTGATTATACGGACATTGTGGAGGAATTTGGAAGATATATATATATATATATATATGTATGTATATATATATATGTATATGTATCGTTATTCCAATATGATATTTGTTGAGTTCAGAATTTGATATTGAATATAAGCCGATATATTTTCTATTCGGAGTCTTGTATTTAATATCAAATGGGATTTTGGGTTTGTCGTGAACGGTGCCTTCACTAACACTGTTCTTAAACCCAGTTGAGAAAAGATATAAATCTTTTATTAAGATTTAATGAAGTTTACCAATTAATTAACATTTAATTGGAATTAAATTGAAATTGTTTTTGGGTTTATCATGGACGCTGTTTTAAATATCACTTGTTCTTTAACCCGATTAATAAATGGAATGTGAATTGGGATTATTGTGAATTGTGTTTTAACGACATTCGTTCTTTAACCCGATTCCCAGTGAAATATGGTTTGGAATTTATAAATCTTTTAATTAAGATTTAGGGGAAATTTCCAAAGAAAAGTTTTTCAGTTTAATAAAATAAATTGGAATGGAAGGGAATTCGATTCAGTAATAATCGAAGTGAACTCCTGTGGAGGAAGACTGTTACTATATATGGAACTTAAAAGGCTTTGTCGTTATTCCATTTATATTATCGGTTGGATATGGAAGTTCATATTGATTACATATATTGATCTGTTTTCCATGAAGATTCCATTGCTAATGGAATGTAATTTTGGGTTTATCATGAGTCGTGTTTTAAATGACATTTGTTCTTTAACCCAGTTAAAGATAAGATTTATTTCTTAACTTTGAATAATCATTAAGTAATGATTTTTGGAAATTAAAACTGAATTAGACTTTTAATGAATCTTCAAATAGATTGAAAGGGTGAATTTGATAACTAAATTATCAAATTCAAGAAATAATCGAGAATGGGGTACCACCAGTTTACTCCAGGCGATAGTTAAATCTTTAATTAGATTTGAACGTGAAATGGTAATTGAATTTACCGATAACACTATTATGTTAGATATGAAGTATTACCAGTTTTGCTTCATGGGATGAATAGGATGGGATTGGGAAATTTGACAAATGATTACTTCGGTAAGGTTCGCCAATCCCGACTAGTTTGGAAAACCTTAATATGTTTTTAAATAATATCCAAAGGAAGATTAAAGAATTAATTTAAAGAATTTATCTTTGATAAAATTAATGGGAACCTTTCCCAAAGCATAAAAATATTTGAATAAAGGAACATTCTGGATTGGAATGAGGCGTATGTTGTGTTTTTATAGCAATTGTTTATTATATACGTGAGTTATTTAGAAAGACCGGGTTTATCCCATTTCGAATAACTGATTCGACGATGCGTTGAGGATAAAGACAGTGGTCGAAGACCGGAGGTCTTCAAATCGTTTGGATGATTACTGATGTCTTAATTGGGCTGTACACCCAAGACAAGGTAATAAGTTTTGATCGTCCAGACGTACTTGGAGATCGACCGTATATGCGAGGACCTCTCTCCTGTATTGGACATATGGGACGAGGAGTAAGGTGCCTCCGGTTTCATTCAAACCCGGAATGAACTTGTAAATCGATGTGTGTCTGACATTGGATTTCATTCTGGGTGTGTAACACCCCACGTCCATTAATGTCACTCACAAAGGGAATGCATTAACTTCCATGGAGGTTATGAGTGAATATAGAACAGAAAAATTACAACAAGACAGATAATAAAATAATACTTGGAAATTAAAACTTCATTTTATTGCAGCGGAAATTAAACATGTCTGTTACATCACAAAACCATAGATCATAACCAAGTACAATATCCATCTTTATAAAACCAAAGTACATAATCCCATTACAATTAAAATAACCATTAAAAAGAAAGATAACAAGCTGGACTTTACTTCAGTAGTCCAAGCTTCCCAAGAGATAAGCGATCCAACTAGACTCCACTAGAACTTGGCCCAACCTGAGGACCTGAAGGGAAAAAGAATGGAAAAGGGGGGGTCAGACATAAAGTCTGGCGAGTATGATAATTCTAACAATACTATTGTCAAAATAACTGGACTAAGACATAAGCTGGAAAACAAGGAAATGTCTATGAAGGAACAGATAAAGAACATAGACAATCGCTAAAGGCAACGTTATAGGCGCTCCTAATTACTAAAGGATAAACACTTTACTGCACTACACCAGTCACCCTAAAGGTTGATCCCACTTAGCTTCACTTAGAAACTTCTTAATGGCTTTACGTACTCCTAGCTGACTACATAGGTGCCGCCTGCCCCTATCTCCACTAGGTGTGTCCCACTTCCCATTTTTCGATCGGCTCCCTACTTGTAGATACCCGTGCTGGCCCCACAGTGGGGTGTATCATTCCCCTAAAGTGGCAACCCGATACAACGAATATGCATGGCTTATACCTACACGATGCAACAACGGCTTACCTACCAGCCCGGGTCCATACACGCATATGAAACCCGTTGGACTTGCGTTGCCACCGCTCCCCGTTTTGGCCTCTTATAGTCAAGCCCAGTATGCGTGTCCCGTCCTCGACTTGGGTCGAGCCCACAAAGATACGTTTTTGGGATACTGGTTGAAATGGGCCCCCAATATTTCCCACAAGCATTCCTCCTAAGCTTGTCCCATTAGTTCATCCCACTTAACCCACTTAGTCATGTTCATTTCCATGTGTGTTTGGTTAAGTCTAATCGTATTTCAAATGCCTCTAAAGGCAACCACTAGATTCCTCATGCCACCCAAGGCACCCACTAGATTCCCATGTCCCACCACATGTTTTTCTTTCTAAATACAAGACCATCCCGTTCATTGGGTCAGTTAGGGATAGCCAGGGAGGGCAGGAAACTGGTTTTCCAAACCCAAGCCTAGACACTATCCTCTCTGTCACCCTAAAACCTTCTGGTGTATGTAGATAGAAAGAATGTTGATTAATTAAGTGATTAATTGTAATTAATTAATCCCTCCTAAATTTGAATTAACTTCCCTATTCAAATTTATAATTTATTCACAATTTAATGATGTCCATAATTGACTCAATTATGGCATCCATTTATGGTATGCAAAATCATACAAAATTGCATCCAATTTATTAATTCCTAATATTTCCCCACGTTTGAACGTTTATTCGCGCATAAAAGGAATTATCATCACAACAACATGTATATGTGACTAAATAAATCACAGTAGGGGGTGAAACTTGAATAGAAATATGTGTGCATCAACATTATCTAACTTAACAATTTGGTTTAATATGGGTACACCTAACTTAATAGGCAAATTCCCATAATCAAGTTTTATTTAATGATAGATCTATGTCTATGGGTACACCTAACTCAATAGGCAAATTCCCATAACCAAGATCCATAAAAACATTGATTCATGTTTATGGGTACACCTAACTCAATATTCAAATTCCCATAAACATGATCCATTTAATTTAAAAGAAAACATAAACTTAGACATGATCCAATTTACATAATTAACCACATCAAGATTTTACAACTTGCATGATTCAACCCAACTTAACATTAATCATATAACATATGGATTCCAACATGGGTGATAATATGAGATCTATGACATATATGAGACTTTCAACATAGTATAGCATGATATCATGATTTACAACATATATAAAATTTACAACATATTATAGCATGGTTTATAACATAGCATAGTGTGATAGCATAACATAGCATGACATAATTTACAACATATGACATAGCATAATTTACAACATACAACATAGTATAATTTACAATATATGACGACATAAAATCATAACAAGAGATTCTCAATACATAGAATTTATAATTACAATCATATCACTTTCTTGTGATCAGTTTACAACTTAATCAAATTATTTTATAATACCATTGTGAGATTCATCATACTCACCAACAAAAGAAGAGAATTAGAGAGAGAGTTCTTTGGTTTGATTTGTTTTGTTGAGAAGAATTTAGTTGTAGTAGATTAGGCTTCCTCTTCTTTGTTTGTGACGGCTATGCTGAACTCCATGGCAGCAGCATGACGGTAGCTCTACTAATTTTACAAGTGATTTAGGTTTAGGGTCTACCCACTTATTTATAGATTTTAGAATGCGTTTAGGCCATTAGATTTAACTTAGAAATAACCGCAGCCGTTCAGACAAGATGGGGTTTATCTTGTTGACTCAGCAATGAGTCAGAAGTGACTCAGCAAACACTCAGCAAATTAATAAACTTCTATTCATGTTTGCATTAACTGCCCATATATATATATTCTACAATGTACACATTAGATACATCACCCCCCCTTTACACACTTATTATTGTTTATATATATATATATATATATATATATATATTAGATAAATCCCCTCTCTTACACACTTTTATATTCATATTAGATACATCCCCTCTCTTACACACTTTTATATTCATATTAGTATTACTGAAATTCGGGGTGTTACATTCTCCCCTCCTTAAAGGATTTCGTCCCCGAAATCTCTAAGCTAAGAAGAATGTTTAACCTAACATCAAATCACCCATCTAATCAATCATCAAACACTGGCATCCATTGTCCTTATAGACTTCTAATGCTTTTATGTTTAAATGCATAGTGTGTGTATATGCCCGTACCTAATGCAAAATCAGGCGGTCCACTGATTCAGTTGACCTCCTTAATGCAATTCATGATAGTGCCATGCATCCATTATGTATGCAAAAGATCCTAATTGCTTACATACTATTTCTATATGCGTGCACGTCCATTCAACCGAATGCAGCATCCATATGATGGTACAACCATTATACATCCATTATACTAAATACATTCACTTATGCAATATGCAATATGTAGTGACTGAGCCGATCTAGTGCCTAAAGTGTGTGTATATATGCATCCACGAGCATCCACTAGCAAACACTTGTATCCATTTTGCATCCATCATACATAACATGTCTCAAACACATGTTTCAACCATAGGATTATCCTAACTAAAGGTCAAAGATACTAGCGAGAGGGCGTACTAAAGATAAGATAAGCACAAGCTAAGCAGTAAAGGAGAAATTAAAAGACATACCCTCGAAAAGAAAAGGGTATAGCGAACGCATGTTCTCTTCCGTCTCCCAAGTAGCGTTGCTCTCATCATCTCCCCATTGCACTTTGATTAGTCTGACCTCTCGATTCCTCAACTTCTTGATCTCCGACCCAAGAATGCGTGTAGGAGCTCGTCGAATCGTCGCATCACGCTCTATCTCCACCT
Organism: Allium sativum; assembly: GCA_030737875.1. Classification (NCBI taxonomy): domain Eukaryota; kingdom Viridiplantae; phylum Streptophyta; class Magnoliopsida; order Asparagales; family Amaryllidaceae; genus Allium; species Allium sativum. The sequence continues at coordinate 126,722,714 of CM060911.1, forward strand.
CTTTAAGCAAGCTCGGCTCTACCACCTCCGCGGTCTCGTGCAAGCACTTCCTCAAATGTGATACATGGAATACGTCGTGTACACCACTAAGTTTCTCAGGCAACTCCACCCTATATGCCATCTGTCCAATCCTCTCCTTTATAGGAAACGGTCATACGAATCTTGGTGCTAGTTTCCCAACGGACCCAAAGCGAACAACATTCCGTAATAGAGACACTTTGATAAAAACCATGTCCCCAACATCAAATTCGAGATCTGACCTCCTCTTGTCTGCATAAGATTTCTGCCTATCTTGCGCTGCCTTCATCCTCCTTCGAATCAAATCAATCTTTTCCGAAGTCTCTCTAATCATATCGGGCCCTAGCAAGATCTTATCCGCAGATTCCCACCAACATGTAGGTGATCGACAAGGCCTTCCATAAAGGGATTCGAAAGGTGCCATGCCAATGCTGGACTGAAAGCTGTTATTATATGAAAATTCTACCAACGGAAGGTGCTCTTCCCATGTACCCCCGAAGTCTAGGATACAAAGCCTCAAAAGATCCTCTAGAATACGGTTCACGCTCTCGATCTGGCCGTCCGTCTGAGGATGATATGCTGTGCTCAAACATAGCTGAGTCCCTACCGCCTCTTGCAAACTCTTCCAAAATTCGCTAGTGAAGATAGGATCGCGGTCGCTTACTATACTAGAAGGAACACCGTGCAAACGAACTATCTCCCTAATGTATACAGAAGCTAACCATGGAGCAGTCCTCTTACTCTTCACGGGAATGAAATGGACGCTTTTAGTAAGTCTGTCTACTATAACCCAAATCCCCGTATTACCCTTCCTCGATCTTGGTAATCCATCCACAAAATCCATCGAGACGCTTTCCCACTTCCATAGTGGAACCTCCAATGGGTGAAGCAACCCACCGGGCTTCTTTTGCTCCGCTTTTACTTGTTGGCACACCAAGCATCTAGCGACATACTCGGCCACATCCTTTTTCATACCGGCCCAAAAGAAAACCCGCTTCAAATCTTTGTACATCTTATCCCCGCCGGGATGAATGGTCATTTTTGAGCGATGAGCATCATCAAGAATGGCCTTCCTTAAGTCTTCGTCTTGCGGTACACAAAGTCTATTATCCCTTCGTAACCAACCCTTATCGTCTAGGGTATACCTATGAAGATGGCTTGACGACTCCCCCCCCCCCTTTGAGCTTTTCTACTATCTCAACCAACTGTGGGTCGTCTCGCTGTGCCTCACCAACCCGTCCTAGAAGTGTAGGTCTAACCTCCAAGGATGCTAACAGACCGGGTACTAAGTCAACGGAGGGTCTAAAGTCAAACATAGAGATGAATTCTAAACTTCGCCGCTCAACAAACAATGGACTCAAGGACAGCCTTTTCCTACTTAAGGCGTCTGCAACTACGTTACCCTTGCCAGGGGTATATGTTATTTCAAAGTCGTAGGACGCTAAAAATTCCATCCACCTTTGCTGCCTTAAATTCAAGTCCTTCTGAGAGAATAAGTATTTTAAAGATTTGTGGTCAGTGAACAAGTCGAATCTTTCGCCAAGAAGATAATGGCGCCAAGACTTAAGCGCGAAAACAATTGCGGCTAACTCTAGGTCATGCACGGGGTAATTTTTCTCATGCACCCTCAACTGCCTTCCACCATAGGCTATTACCCTTCCTTCTTGCATTAAGACTGCGCCTAGTCCTGTCCCGCAAGCATCGGTATAAACAGTAAACGGCTTACTCCCGTCTGGTAGCACTAAGACTGGGGCTGAAGTTAAAGCTCTCTTTAATCGTTGGAACGCATCATCACAATCTACGTCCCACGTAAAAACTAAGTTCTTCTTCGTCAAACGTGTTAATGGAGCTGATATCTTTGCGAAGTCTTTGATAAACTTCCTATAGTAACCAGCCAACCCCAAGAAACTCCTTACCTCGGTAGCATTTTTAGGTACCTTCCAATCTTGGATGGACACTACCTTCGCGGGATCCACAGCTATCCCCTCTTTGGAAACCACGTTCCCTAAGAATCGCACTTCCTTCCTCCAGAAGTGACACTAAGAAAATTTAGCTTAAAGATAATGATCTCGAAGGGTCTCCAACACTTCCCTAAGATGTAGGGCATGCTCTTCTTCGTCCTTAGAAAAGATCAAGATGTCATCTACAAAGACTACCACGAATTTATTAAGGTACTCCCTAAACACCCTACTCATCAAATCAACAAAGTATGCTGGGGCGTTTGTCAAACCAAAGGGCATCACTAGCCATTCATAGAAACCGTCCGGAGTCCTAAAGGCAGTCTTATCTATGCTATTCTCAGCCACTCTCAACTGATGGAAACCAGTGGCTAAGTCCAACTACGAAAATACTGAGGCGTCAACTAACTGATCAAAGAGATCGTCAATCCTCGGCAGTGGGTGTCTGTTCTTCTTGGTGAGCTTATTAAGTTCTCTATAGTCCACAAAAAGTCTAAGGGACCAATCCGCCTTTGTGGCAAATACTACTGGAGCACCCCACTCCGATATACTACGTCTTATGAACCCCTTCTCAAGCAACTCCTTCACTTGCTTATTGAGTTCCCTCCTTTCACGAGGAGCCATGTGGCGCACTGGCAGAGATACGGGTTTCGCATTATCTACAAGGTATATTCGAAAGTCTATCTCTCGTTTTGGAGGTAAGCCCTTCACCTCCTCAAACACATCCGGATATTCCCGGACTACTCCTACTGATCGCAGATTTTCTACAGACGCGTCGAGCGATTCAAGATAACTTAGCAAAACGGAATGTATGGGATTACAAAAGATGTCGAGAGTGTTTCCAAGGCGAGTCGTGAGCCTCACAACTCTCCTTTCACAATCAAGAACGGCCCCATTTCTAGATAACCAATCCATTCCCAAAATTAGCCCATAGCCCGTGAAGCCCAAAACATAAGCATCACATCTAAACTCAATGCTAAGTATAGAAATTTTCAAATCCAAACACATCATGGACAAATGAGCTGAGCCCCCAATTGGATTTGAAACCACTAAGGGATCCTCTATTAAACTGGTGTTTAAGTGCAGTGATTCAACTAATGATGCAGAGATAAACGAATGTGATGAGCCCGAATCGAATAAGGTACAGACAGGATGATCAAACAGAAAAACTAAGCTTTCAACAGAAATTGTTCTACCTCGTTCTTGCAGCGGTGGGACCTCAAGATTCTGAACTTGTCCCCTTGCCTGCGCTAGTGCCATAAGAGCTTGCACCTGTCCTCCTGAGGTAGACCCTGTCCTCTGCCCCTTCCTTGGGCAGTCCTTAACTAGGTGTCCTGCTTCGCCACAGTGAAAGCAGCCAGTCTTCTTTTTCTTTCGGCAATCCTTGCTGAGATGGCCAGGCGTCCCACAGTTAAAGCATCTTTTCTTCCCTTTGCCATTATTGTTTTTGCCACCCTTCTTATTTTTCTGTTGTGGTTTCTTCTGATCCCCTTTCTTCTCGGTTGCCTTATCAGTTTTAGCGCTCTTCTCTTCATGCATGTATGCCATTTCTATTAGCCTCTCAAAGGTGGCCCCCATAGGGATGTGGGTCATAGCCAACCCTTGCAACGGCTCATTCAAGCCTTGAACGAACCTCAGAGCTTTCTTCTCTGGCGTATTTACCAAGTCCATGCCAAACCTTGCTAGTTGATTAAATTTGTTAACATATTCTTTCACCGATGAGCTTCCTTGTTTTAATGTCAAAAACCTTTCCATATGTAGATTCTCTTCCGCCCGTGAGAGAAACTTTGCCCCAAACCTTCGTCTGAAATCTGCCCAAGAATCAACTAGACGCTCCCCATTAGTGAGCTCCCACCAAAATGAGGCTTCTCCCTTCATTAACCAAGCTGCTAAACGGACTTTCCTTTTGTCCTCCACCTCAAAGATATCAAGTAATTCCTCAGTCTCCTTAAGCCAATCTATGGCCTCCACAAACGTCTCTGACCCTTGAAAAGTCTTTCCACCCATAGCCTTAAATTCCTTGCACGTCTTTGCAAAAGTGTCAACACGAGGAGGAGGAGGAGGAGGATTTGCTGGACCCGTAGTGGCCCTAGCCTCAAGATATTGACGAAACCAACCGGGTATATGAACACCCTCTGGAATGTTGAGATCTTCAGCCATGCTGAAACGAAAAAGGAAAGATTCAAAATTGAGGACTCGAAAGATAAAGATATGTCTATTTGGGATTATGTTTTTCATAAAAACTTTCTTCTTAAATTTACTCATTAAGACATGTTTTTGAAAACACTTCTTTCAAAAATACTTTAGAAAAATAGTTTTTCTAAAAATTTCATCTGTTCTGGCAACCTTAAGCTCTGATACCACGTGTAGCACCCCACGTCCATTAATGTCACTCACAAAGGGAATGCATTAACTTCCATGGAGGTTATGAGTGAATATAGAACAGAAAAATTACAACAAGACAGATAATAAAATAATACTTGGAAATCAAAACTTCATTTTATTGCAGCGGAAATTAAACATGTCTGTTACATCACAAAACCATAGATCATAACCAAGTACAATATCCATCTTTATAAAACCAAAGTACATAATCCCATTACAATTAAAATAGCCATTAAAAAGAAAGATAACAAGCTGGACTTTACTTCAGTAGTCCAAGCTTCCCAAGAGATAAGCGATCCAACTAGACTCCACTAGAGCTTGGCCCAACCTGAGGACCTGAAGGGAAAAAGAATGGAAAAGGGGGGGGGGGTCAGACATAAAGTCTGGCGAGTATGACAATTCTAACAATACTATTGTCAAAATAACTGGACTAAGACATAAGCTGGAAAACAAGGAAATGTCTATGAAGGAACAGATAAAGAACATAGACAATCGCTAAAGGCAACGTTATAGGCGCTCCTAATTACTAAAGGATAAACACTTTACTGCACCACACCAGTCACCCTAAAGGTTGATCCCACTTAGCTTCACTTAGAAACTTCTTAATGGCTTTACGTACTCCTAGCTGACTACATAGGTGCCGCCTGCCCCTATCTCCACTAGGTGTGTCCCACTTCCCATTATTCGATCGGCTCCCTACTTGTAGATACCCGTGCTGGCCCCACAGTGGGGTGTATCATTCCCCTAAAGTGGCAACCCGATACAACGAATATGCACGGCTTATACCTACACGATGCAACAAAGGCTTACCTACCAGCCCGGGTCCATACACGCATATGAAACCCGTTGGACTTGCGTTGCCACCGCTCCCCGTTTTGGCCTCTTATAGTCAAGCCCAGTATGCGTGTCCCGTCCTCGACTTGGGTCGAGCCCACAAAGATACGTTTTTGGGATACTGGTTGAAATGGGCCCCCAATATTTCCCACAAGCATTCCTCCTAAGCTTGTCCCATTAGTTCATCCCACTTAACCCACTTAGTCATGTTCATTTGCATGTGTGTTTGGTTAAGTCTAATCGTATTTCAAATGCCTCTAAAGGCAACCACTAGATTCCTCATGCCACCCAAGGCACCCACTAGATTCCCATGTCCCACCACATGTTTTTCTTTCTAAATACAAGACCATCCCGTTCATTGGGTCAGTTAGGGATAGCCAGGGAGGGCAGGAAACTGGTTTTCCAAACCCAAGCCTAGACACTATCCTCTCTGTCACCCTAGAACCTACTGGTGTATGTAGATAGAAAGAATGTTGATTAATTAAGTGATTAATTGTAATTAATTAATCCCTCCTAAATTTGAATTAACTTCCCTATTCAAATTTATAATTTATTCACAATTTAATGATGTCCATAATTGACTCAATTATGGCATCCATTTATGGTATGCAAAATCATACAAAATTGCATCCAATTTATTAATTCCTAATATTTCCCCACGTTTGAACGTTTATTCGCACATAAAAGGAATTATCATCACAACAACATGTATATGTGACTAAATAAATCACAGTAGGGGGTGAAACTTGCATAGAAATATGTGTGCATCAACATTATCTAACTTAACAATTTGGTTTAATATGGGTACACCTAACTTAATAGGCAAATTCCCATAATCAAGTTTTATTTAATGATAGATCTATGTCTATGGGTACACCTAACTCAATAGGCAAATTCCCATAACCAAGATCCATAAAAACATTTATTCATGTTTATGGGTACACCTAACTCAATAGGCAAGTTCCCATAAACATGATCCATTTAATTTTAAAGAAAACATAAACTTAGACATGATCCAATTTACATAATTAACCACATCAAGATTTTACAACTTGCATGATTCAACCCAACTTAACATTAATCATATAACATATGGATTCCAACAAGGGTGATAATATGAGATCTATGACATATATGAGACTTTCAACATAGTATAGCATGATATCATGATTTACAACATATATAAAATTTACAACATATTATAGCATGGTTTATAACATAGCATAGTGTGATAGCATAACATAGCATGACATAATTTACAACATATGACATAGCATAATTTACAACATACAACATAGTATAATTTACAATATATGACGACATAAAATCATAACAAGAGATTCTCAATACATAGAATTTATAATTACAATCATATCACTTTCTTGTGATCAGTTTACAACTTAATCAAATTATTTTATAATATCATTGTGAGATTCATCATACTCACCAACAAAAGAAGAGAATTAGAGAGAGAGTTCTTTGGTTTGATTTGTTTTGTTGAGAAGAATTTAGTTGTAGTAGATTAGGCTTCCTCTTCTTTGTTTGTGACGGCTATGCTGAACTCCATGGCAGCAGCATGACGGTAGCTCTTCTAATTTTACAAGTGATTTAGGTTTAGGGTCTACCCACTTATTTATAGATTTTAGAATGCGTTTAGGCCATTAGATTTAACTTAGAAATAACCGCAGCCGTTCAGACAAGATGGGGTTTATCTTGTTGACTCAGCAATGAGTCAGAAGTGACTCAGCAAACACTAAGCAAATTAATAAACTTCTATTCATGTTTGCATTAACTGCCCATATATATATATTCTACAATGTACACATTAGATACATCACCCCCCCCCCTTTACACACTTATTATTGTTTTTATATATATATATATATATATATATATATATATTAGATACATCCCCTCTCTTACACACTTTTATATTCATATTAGATACATCCCCTCTCTTACACACTTTTATATTCATATTAGTATTACTGAAATTCGGGGTGTTACAGGGTGATTGATATACATCGGTTGCATAGCGTGAATTGCCTGTGTGGTAAGCTGAGATGCAAATGGTCAAAGCTTCTGTTGAAAAGCAGAGTCTTGTGGTTGATGATCAAAGCACGACTTTAATATAGCGTTGCTTTATGTAGCGTTAATTCGCGAGCCTCGCATCCCGGTGTGAACCAAAAAAGGAGAGGACATCAGCGAGGACATGTGTTTCCTTCTAGCTAGGAGTGGTGTCTGGGTTTTGCTAGCCCAGATGTTTTACTTATGTGGATGATGTATAGTGAGGCTCCTCGGCTATATCGGCACTACGGAGCCGATGGACGGTATGGTCTTTATACATACCAGATTGACGCCCCATAGGGCGGGGAAACGTTGTGTTCAGGCATTTTAATCCACATCGAGTGGACCGATCCTGACGATCCAAGGGTCACTCGAGCTCTGATCTTGAGACACGGGCTATAGTGTCTCGAAGCGGTAAGGATGATCCCTTGTGTAACAACCCGCATTCTACGCATCGGAGGATCGTAGAATATTTATTTCTTTCTTATACGAAGTCGTATGATCACGTAACTTTGGGAAACGACTATTGGGGTCATTTCCCATGTTCATGATTTTTGCCGATTTTTAAATGACCGTTTTACCCCCAGTTGTTACTATTTCGACCATAACTTTTGATTGGAAAGGGGTTTTGACCTAAAACCACTTCCATTGGATTCGAATGATGGTTTCTCTTTCCGTAGAGTGGTTACATTAGCCAAACGGACTTACCATTTGGGAGATATGGCTGAAACAAGGTATAGAAGGTGAAAAACAGCTTAATTGGGCTAAACCGGGAAGTTAACAGCTAGGCCCATAACCCATTTCGGGATTAGGGTTATGGGGAGGCTGATAGGGTTTGGAAAATCATTTTCATTTCAGTTTTGAGCTGCCACTTTCCTTCTTGAAACCCTAGTAATGGCCTCCACCTTCTAATTTCATCCCAAATCGTCTCTAATCACTTTCTAATCGAAGATTAAGCAAAACTACATCAAATCAAGGGAGGGTAGCACCAAATCAGAGAGAGCTGCTGGAACACATAAGGATTGGATCCAAATCAGAGATTATTTCAGATCTAAAGATTGTTTGTGGCTAAGGTGAGTGATTTGCATTGTTTTTCACTAATTACGACTAACTATGGTAATTAGCGAAGATTAGCGAAATTATGGCTCAGAAAAATCTAGAAATTTCCTAAAATTCTAAATCATCATTTTATGCCTCTGATATGAATTTGGGTAAATTTCGATTAATTTTGCAAATCCCGAAATTTGGGAGATTAAGGGGTGATTAGTGGAAATTAGCGAATTTATGCATGTTAAAAATCTGGAAAAATATTTATAAATTGCTAAATATTATTTTAGGCCTCTGTTAGAAAATTTGGCTGATTTGGTTAAGTTTTGTTAATCCTATCATTAGATTTGCTTAAACGTGATTAAGAGGGATTAAGGGAAAATATGGGATTTTTGGCTATGTTTGATCCGTTTTAACATACCATATTGTTGTTTTGCTGTTTGTGGATGTTTATACATGTTGTTATGACTGTATGGTATGCTTTATGATTGTTTGGAATAGTTGGAATGGTTGAAAACGCCGTCGAGAGGTGAAAATAGCTTGCTGGAATGGTGCTGGTTTTCTTTGGGTCGAGTTAGATCGACCAGGGGAAGGTTTTGACCGACCGACCCGAGCTCTTGACCGACCCTGTATGAAGTGTTCGACCGACAAGGGAGATCGACCAGGTTGGGCAAGACCGACCACTATGCGATGTTCGACCGACCCCATACGATGATGAAATACCGACCAACCAGGGATGGTGAACTACGACCAACCAGGAATGGTGAAGTATTCGACCGACCAGGGGGAAATACTGACCGACCAGGGTAGAGATGATGAAAACCGACCAGAATGAAAGGTTCTTGTCCGACAGACCCGATCCACTTCAGAAGCCACGAACCGATGGTGCGACCCGATCCGTATGGAACGACTCGATCCGATGGAGGGAGCACGACCGACCCGATCCACTTCAGAAGCCATGAACCGATGCTGCGACCCGATCCATATGGAACGACTCGATCCGATGGAGGGAGCACGACCGACCCGATCTGAGATGCTTGGACTTGAAGTGAAGACCACGATCTGACCCGAGCGAGGGTGATAACCACGGTCCGAAGCAAGGTGAAGTGAAGACCGACCCGGATGAAGATGATGACTAAAACCCGAGATGCAAAGGTAGTCCAAATGGAAGTTAGAGCTCAGGATCCAGATGGGAACCAATGAGTTCACTTCATGATTGGGCTTTGCTGCGGGACGTGTGCAAAGGGGTTGTCGGTATTCATAACTTTGGTTCACCACTGAGAGATGGATAGTGGGCTTGTAGTGATAGTTACACGGGATTGGATTCCGTCATGGCCCAAAGTATTAGGTGACCAAAGTAGTGGATATCGTATGCTTTACGCACTGAGTGAGGGACGTGAGGATGATTGCTATGCTTGATTGTTTGACACCACTATGACATGCACACCCCCACCCCCGTATCTCTTACACAGTATGTTATTGGCACCTTAGAGTATTGTACGGTATGTAGTGCTAACTCTTTGGTTGCAGGTTCAGGTATGATTGGATTATACCTGTTATTGTTATGTTTTGTTGCTTATCGCTCATACCAGGCTTTATGTCTGACCCAGAGTTTTATGTCTCCTCTTATTACTCTGGGTGCTCACACGAGCAGACTAGAGACAGGTTATGGTTAGCTGGTGATGCGCGAGTAGCTGATTCGGAGGCGCGCAGGAGGCTTCCACGTATGATATATAGATAATCTCCCTGTGTCGCTGGTGGTCGCTACTTGGGCATTAGTAGTGTACCTTCTTTATCTTGCTTTTGTTTTGTTGAGACAGTTTGAAAAGTTGTAATAATGTTGGCTTTGGATCATAAGCTGTACTTGGATTTTCCAATGCTATGTTAGTTTATTTTCAGCTTATGCACTGTCTCACCTGTTTTATGTCAAGTATGTTGTTATTATATTTTATCCTATGCGCTGTGAGACATTCTACAGGTTCTTTGTTCGTTCACTCTCTTCTTTCTTTTCTTATGACGACCGTCCCGTGCTAACTGGATATGTGTACAGCGCACCATTGGAGTAAATGTCGGTTGGTGTGGGGCGGGCCGTCACATTTGGTATCAGAGCTTTAGGTTGCGTAGTTAACCTAGGGAAAGACACTAGGGAGAGATAGTACGTATACGAGAGCGCGTATTTATGATTACTTTGGTTTTCAAAAGCTATATATATACTATTAGTAGTATAAGAATGAAGTCGTACTGCGCTAGCACCACTATGGGGTCGTTAATCGTTTCCCCTTTTACAGATTGACGATGAGCTGATATGCTAGAGGTGCTGGTAGGGGAGCCGATATGCTAGAGGTTCTGGTAGGGAGCCAATAATGGGAATGCTGCTGACATGAGGGCGATGTTTACTGACCTCATGAGAGACATGCTTAGGGAGGTGCAAGGGGCAGTTCCCAATCCCGGAAATGGTGGTGGTCCAGTAGTGCAGGCGCCTAGGGTCGATTTCGCCAAGTTGTGCAAGGATTACACTAACCTTGCTGGGAAGCCGTTCCATGGAACGGAGTCGGCCACAGATGTTCAGGATTGGTTGGATAGATGTGATTGTATCTTCGACGACTTGGGTATCGAGGATGCGATGAAGAGAAGGCTAGCGTCTCGTCAACTGCAAGGGCGAGCGATGAATTGGTGGAATGCCATTAGAACAGCTACTCCAGAAGATCAAGTTACTTGGAATCAGTTTAAGACTCGCTTTTGTAATAAGTTTATTCCAGCTGCTCATAAATCAGAACTGTTCCGGAAGTTCTTGGAGCTTAAGCAGAACGGTAGAGCAGTCTCGGAGTATATCGCTGAATTGGACACTTTATCGATATATGGATGGTCCCTTATCGATACAGTCGAAAAGAAGAACGAGAAGTTCATAACCATCTTGGATGGGTACTTGGGGGAAAGACTTATAAACCATATCGATGAGACGTTCGAGTCTATTGTAGGAAAGGCATTAAGGTCAGAGAGCCTTTTCCCTAAGTCAAAGACTGAGGTTGCTAAGGCATCTGCAGAGGAGCCAAAGCCGCAAGCAGGCGGTGAAGGCAAGAAGAATTCCCAGAACAAGAGGAATCAGAACCCGACCAAGGATGGTCAGAATAAGAAAAATAAGAAAAATGGAGAATGCTTTAGTTGTGGCAAGAAGGGCCACTATGTCAGAGATTGTCGAGAAAAGCCTGGGGAAAGGAAGTGCTTTAACTGCGGCCAGGCGGGACATCACAAGGATGATTGCCCACAACCTCCTAGGGAGAAGCAGATTGTGAAAGCGTATGATATCAACGCTGTTCCTTCTTCGTCGAATGCTCCAAGTGCAGCGCAGAAGGGAAAGAGTGTCGTTATAAAAGGTATGCTTTCTATTTAAGATGTTTTTGCTCGGGTATTGTTTGACAAACCCAAGATAGTCGATAGACCACTAGTTGTGACGAACCCGATTGGTGGTTCGACTAGTTTTGGCATGATTTGTTGTAATGTGGTCTTATTGAGTCATGAATGTATGTTTGTTGTGATTGCTTTGTTTTGGGCTTCACTGGGTTTAGCATTATTTTGGGGAGTCGATCTACTCCAAAGGAATAGGGTGGTATTAGGTACCTACCTAGTGATGGCGATAGTAACTGGAGTTAAGGAAGCTGAAAGGTTATCGTTGTAATAAGTTCTAGTTGTCTCTGGGAGGCAAATGAGTGCTCCAGTGCTAGGTTGTTTTGCTAGTATCACCTCACGTGGGTTGTCCGAACTCGGAGGAGATGTTCCTTGGGTGCTTGTCTGATATTGGTTTAGGCCTTTGGGGCTTGTGCTTGGGGAATGTCGATTTCGACTAGGATGGTTTGCATGAGGGGTAAATAGTTGTGATTTTTCATTGGATGATATCTTGGTTTACTCGAGGAGTGATGGGCAGACGGAACATGATAAGACTGTTCAATGGTATAGACTGCCCAGAGTTAGACTCGATAGGGTTATGAGATTGCTCGACTGGGACTCGGGAAAGATGCAAAGTAATGGATTGTTTAGGACCCTATGTTGATGTTCTCTATTGGATAGTAGAATTTTAAAGGAATAGGATGTGTTCGTTGATCATGAAAGATACAATGAAGATTACGGCGATTCAAGTTGGACATGAACTCGTAAAAGGAAAATGGGTGTCCGTTGATGTTGGAGATACAACGAAGAAGGAGACGATGACTCGCGTTGGACTAGAGTTTGTCGGTAATGGATACTCAAGACTGGGTTTGAGTTATAGATTGACTCGAGTTGGACTCGAGAAGGCTGCAAGGAATTGGATTCGGCTTGAGTTGGACTCGAGAGGGCAGCAAGATAATGGATGGACTTGGGTTGGACTCAAGTATTTTAGGCAGACTAAAAGCAGGGGTATCTGGGGATGCCCGTTACCCTGGATTCGTTGGACGTGATCTAGCTATCCTTGGAGGATAAACGTATGTTGGACGTACGGTAGTCCATAGGGAGGCGGGGCTTCCATTGGCCTGGGATTGGTTGGACCAGTCAAGTAGGCATCGGTGTATGTATGGAGGTTGGGCTTCCATTAGTTATTGATGTTGGTTGGACCAGACATACTAGAATCGACATATTAGAATTGGTTAGACCAATCATGTAGGTGTCGATGTGTTTATGAATTTAGCAGGTGATAGGTAGGATTTGTTTGATGGATGTTATGGCTGCTATGTTGTTCCTATTTTTCTTCCCTTGAGTAGACTATCACCTGTAGGGTTCCAGCGATGGGGAACAAAGTGATTGTAGTAGGATTTTGAGCCAGTGCAGTAGAGTCGTCATGACTCGAGGGGCAAAGTGGACATAGTAAAGGAATAGTAAGGCTATGAGCCAGTGCAGTGGAGTTGTTATGACTTCATGGGGCAGAGTGGACATAGCAAAGGACTAGTGGCAATGGATTAGTGTTGTGGAGTCGCCATGACTCCATGGGGCAGAGTGATCATAGTAAAGGATTTGGGTGCGGTAATAGTTGCATTGAGTAGGATACATGCCAGTTTAAGGGTTTTGTTTCTAGGATGGAAGCAACTAAAGTATATCACAGGATATGATTTCAGGCCCAAGAGTGAATTGGATTCAGAAACACTAGTAAGCTTGACGATTAGATCGATTTTGATTGAGTGGATTGGTTCCAGTTAGAAGGACGATCCTAATCTATTGGAAACCATCTCTAAGGTAGAGATGGGTATCGATGGAAAGAGAATGATCAGGTAAGGATTTGATTGAGAAGGGTGGCTTCGAAAGAATGAGGGACTAGTTGTACCCAACGTAGATGGACTAAGAGGTGAAGTGCTTAGAGCATATCATCACCCGAAATTGACTATACATCCCAGTGGTAACAAGACGTATTGAGACATGGAGCAGATCTACTACTGGGAAAGGATAAAGAAAGACGTTGGGAAGTTTATGTCCAAATGCATAAATTACCAGTTAGTAAAAGCTGAACAAAAGAAGCCTAGTGGTTTGTTACAACCATTCGAAATTCCTAAATGGAAATGAGAACAAGTCTCAAATGGATTATATTGATAGTTTACCAAGGACTAGGTCAGGTCATGATAGTATTTGAGTGAATTGTATATTAGAGAATGAAGGCTACCCAAGATAGGAAGAAGACTTATCTCGATAATAGACGAAGACATTTGGAATTCTTCGTTAATGACTTGGTGTTCGTCAAGATCTCTCCATTGAGAATGTGATTCGGATTGGTTGGAGAGGTAAGTTAGCACCAAGATTTGTTGGTCCATTCCCAGTCCTCGAGCAAGTTGGGAATTTGGCGTATGAAGTAGAGCTACCTAAAAAGATGGCGGGAGTTCACAACGTATTTCATGTTTCCCAGTTAAGGAAGTTTGTGCAAGACCCTAATGTGGCTATTTCACCAGATCAGTTGGACGATATCGAGGTTGAACCCGAGGCGGTTGAGAACCGCAAGCCTATGCGTATTGTTGGGAACGATACGAAGCAGCTTCAAAGGAAGGCGGTGAAACTAGTCAAAGTCCAATGGGGTGAGAATGAAAAAGACTGTACTTGGGAAACAGAGGAAGATATAAGGAAGAAGTATCCAGAACTCTTTGCCTAGTAAGGTTTTGGTAGTGATAGTTTCTTCCCTTGTTAGTAAACCGCATGCTAAGACAGACTTGTTTTGCATGTTGATTGTTGTTTTGGGGCTGATAGGCATGCGGGACCCTTTGTGTGTTTTGGTTAGGGTATTTCGGGGGCGAAATTTTTTAAGGGGGGGAGAATGTAACAACCCGCATTCTACGCATCGGAGGATCGTAGAATATTTATTTCTTTCTTATACGAAGTCGTATGATCACGTAACTTTGGGAAACGACTACTGGGGTCATTTCCCTTGTTCATGATTTTTGCCGATTTTTAAATGACCGTTTTACCCCCAGTTGGTACTATTTCGGCCATAACTTTTAATTGGAAAGGAGTTTTGACCTGAAACCACTTCCATTGGATTTGAATGATGGTTTCTCTTTCCGTAGAGTAGTTACATTAGCCAAACGGACTTACCGTTTGGGAGATATGGCTGAAACAAGGTTTAGAAGGTGAAAAACAGCATCGGAGGATCGTAGAATATTTATTTCTTTCTTATACGAAGGCGTATGATCATGTAACTTTGGGAAACGACTATTGGGGTCATTTCCCATGTACATGATTTTTTCCGATTTTTAAATGACCGGTTTACCCTCAGTTGGTGCTATTTCGGCCATAACTTTTGATTGGAAAGGAGTTTTGACCTGAAACCACTTCCATTGGATTCGAATGATGGTTTCTCTTTCCGTAGAGTGGTTACATTAGCCAAACGGACTTACCGATTGGTAGATATGGCTGAAACAACATTTAGACGGTGAAATACAGCTTAATTGGGCTAAACCGGGTAGTTAACAGCTAGGCCCATAACCCATTTCGGGATTAGGGTTATGTGGAGGCTGATAGGGTTTGGGAAATCATTTTCATTTCAGTTTTGAGCCGCAACTTTCCTTCTTGAAACCCTAGTAATGGCCTCTATCTTCTAATTTCATCCCAAATCGTCTCTAATCACTTTCTAATCGAAGATTAAGCAAAACTACATCAAATCAAGGGAGGGTAGCACCAAATCAAAGAGAGAGCTGCTGGAACACATAGGGATTGGATCCAAATCAAATATTATTTCAGATCTAAAGTTTGTTTGTGGCTAAGGTGAGTGATTTGCATTGTTTTTCACTAATTACAGCTAATTTATGGTAATTAGCGAAGATTAGCGAAATTATGGCTCAGAAAAATCTAGAAAAATTCCTAAAATTCTAAATCATCATTTTATGCCTCTGATATGAATTTGGGTTAATTTCGACTAATTTTGCAAATCCCGGAATTTGGGGGATTAAGGGGTGATTAGTGGAAGTTAGCGAATTTATGCATGTTAAAAATCTAGAAAAATATTTATAAATTGCTAAATATTATTTTAGGGCTCTGTTAGAAAATTTGGCTGATTTGGTTAAGTTTTGTTAATCCTATCATTAGATTTGCTTAAACGTGATTAAGAGGGATTAAGGGAAAATATGGGGTTTTTGGCTATGTTTGATCCGTTTTAACATACCATATGGTTGTTTTGCTGTTTGTGGATGTTTATACATGTTTCTATGATTGTATGGTATGCTTTATGATTGTTTGGAATAGTTGAAATGGTTGAAAACGCCGTCGAGAGGCAAAAATAGCTTGTTGGAATGGTGCAGGTTTTCTTTGGGTCGAGTTAGACCGACCAGGGGAAGGTTTTGACCGACCGACCCGAGCTCATGACCGACCCTGTATGAAGTGTTCGACCGACTAGGGAGATCGACCAGGTTGGGCAAGACCGACCACTATGCGATGTTTGACCGACCCCATACGATGATGAAATACCAACCAACCAGGGATGGTGAAGTACGACCGACCATGAATGGTGAAGTGTTCGACCGACCAGGGGGCAATACTAACCGACCGGGGTAGAGATGATGAAAACCGACCAGAATGAAAGGTTCTTGACCGACCGACCCGATCAACTTCAGAAGCCACGAACCGATGGTGCGACCTGATCCATATGGAACGATTCGATCCGATGGAGGGAGCACGACCGACCCGATCCACTTCAGAAGCCATGAACCGATGGTGCGACCCGATCCGTATGGAACGACTCGATCCGATGGAGGGAGCACGACCGACCCGATCCGAGATGCTTGGACTTGAAGTGAAGACCACGATCCGACCCGAGCGAGGGTGATGACCACGGTCTGAAGCAAGGTGAAGTGAAGACCGACCCGGATGAAGATGATGACTAAAACCCGAGATGCAAAGGTAGTCCAAATGGAAGTTAGAGCTCAGGATCCAGATGGGAACCAATGAGTTCACTTCATGATTGGGCTTTGCTGCGGGACGTGTGCAAAGGGGTTGTCGGTATTCATAACTTTGGTTCACCACTGAGAGATAGATAGTGGGCTTGTTGTGATAGTTACACGGGATTGGATTCCGTCATGGCCCAAAGTATTAGGTGACCAAATTAGTGGATATCGTATGCTTTACACACTGAGTGAGGAATGTGAGGATGATTGCTATGCTTGATTGTTTGACACCACTATGACATGCACACCCCCACTGTAACGACCCGCATTCTACGCATCATAGGATCTTGGAATATTTATTTCTTTCACATATGAAGTCGTATGGTCATGTAACTTTGGGAGACGATTATTGGGGTCATTTCCCATGCTCATGATTTTTGTCGATTTTTAAATGACCGTTTTGCCCCTAGTTGGTACTGTTTTGGCCATAACTTTTGACTGAAAAGGAATTTTGACCTAAAACTACTACCATTGGATTCGAATGATGGTTTTTCTTTCCGTAGAGTGGTTACATTAGCCAAATGGACTTACCGTTTGGGAGATACGGCTGAAACAAGGTTTAGAAGGTGAAAAACAGCTAATCGGGCTTAACCGGGTGATTAGCAACTAGGCCCAATGGGAGATTTCGGGATTTGGGGTATTTAAGTGCTGCTAGGGTTAGGATTTCGGTTTTAGACTCATTTTTCCAGCCGTCACACTTGGTATCAGAGCTCTAGGTTGCGTAGTTAACCTAGGAAAAGAAACTAGGGAGAGATAGTACGTATATGAGAGAGCGTATTTGTGATTACTTTGGTTTTCAAAAGCTATATATATATACTATTAGTAGTATAAGAATGAAGTCGTACTGCACTAGCACCACTATTGGGTCGTTAATCGTTTTCTCTTTACAGATTGTACGATGAGTAGAGACACCAGCGGTGCTGGTAGAGGGACCAACCACGGGAATGCTCCTAACATGAGGACAATGTTCACTAACTTCGTGAGGGAGATGCTTAGGGATGTTCAGGGAGCAGCTCCCAATCCTGGAAATGGTGGTGGTCCAGTAGTGCAGGCGCCTAGGGCCGATTTCGCCAAGTTGTGCAAGGATTACACTAACCTTGGTGGGAAGCCGTTCCACGGAACGGAGTCGGCCACAGATGTTTAGGATTGGTTGGATAGCTGTGATCGTATCTTCGACGACTTGGGTCTTGAGGATGTGATGAAGAGAAGGCTAGCGTCTCGTCAACTGCTAGGGCGAGCGATGAATTGGTGGAATGCCATTAGAACAGCTACTCTAGAAGATCAAGTTACTTGGAATCAGTTAAGACTGGCTTTTGTGATAAGTTTATTCCAGCTGCTCATAAATCAGAACTGTTCAAGAAGTTCTTGGAGCTTAAGCAGAACGGTAGAGCAGTCTCGGAGTATATCGCTGAATTCGACACTTTATCGAAATATGGATGGTCCCTTATCGATACAGTCGAAAAGAAGAACGAGAAGTTCATAACCGGCTTGGATGGGTACTTGGGGGAAAGACTTATAAACCATATTGATGAGACGTTCGAGTCTATTGTAGGAAAGGCATTAAGGTCAGAGAGCCTTTTCCCTAAGTCGAAGACTGAGGTTGCTACGGCATCTGTAGAGGAGCCGAAGCCGCAAGCAGGCGGTGAAGGCAAGAAGAATTCTCAGAACAAGAGGAAGCAGAACCCGACCAAGGATGGTCAGAGTAAGAAAAATAAGAAAGATGGCGAATGCTTTAGTTGTGGCAAGAAGGGCCACTATGCCAGAGATTGTCGAGAAACGCCTGGGGAGAGGAAGTGCTTTAACTGCGGCCAGGCGGGACATCACAAGGATGATTTCCCACAACCTCCTAGGGAGAAGCAGATTGTGAAAGCGTATGCTATCAACACTGTTCCTTCTTCGTCAAATGTCCCAACTGCGGCGTAGAAGGAAAAAGGTGTCGTTATTCGAGGTATGCTTTCTATTTAAGAAGTTTTGATCGGGTTTTGTTTGACAAACCTGAGTTAGTCGATAGACCTTTCGTAGTGACGAACCCGATTGGTGGTTCGACTAGTTTTGGCATGATTTGTTAATGTGGTCTTATCGAGTCATGGATGTATGTTTCCTTGTGATTGCTTTGTTTTGGGCTTTACTGGGTTTAGCATTATTTTGGGGAGTCGATCTAGTCCAAAGGAATAGGGTGGTATTAGGTACCTACCTCGTGATGGCGATAGTAACTGGAGTTAAGGAAGCTAAGAGGTTATCGTTGTAATAAGTTCTAGTTGTCTCTGGGAGGCAAATGAGTATTCCAGTGCTAGATTGTTTTGCTAGTATCACCTCATGTGGATTGTCCGAACTCGGAGGAGATGTTCCTTGAGTGCTTGTCTGATATTGGTTTAGGCCTTTGGGGCTTGTGCTTGGGGAATGTCGATTTCGACTAGGATGGGTTGCGTGAGGGGCAAATAGTTGTTGTGATTTTTCATTGGATGATATCTTGGTTTACTCGAGGAGCGATGGGCAGACGGAACATGATAAGACTGTTCAATGGTATAGACTGCCCAGAGTTAGACTCGATAGGGTTATGAGATTGTTCGAGTGGGACTCGAGAAAGATGCAAAGTAATGGATTGTTTAGGACCCTATGTTGATGTTCTCTATTGGATAGTAGAACTTTGAAGGAATAGGATGTGTTCGTTGATCATGGAGGATACAACGAAAATAAGGGAGATTCAAGTTGGACTTGAACTCGTAAAAGAAAATAGGTGTTCGTTGATCTTGGAGATGCAACGAATAGGGAGACGACTCACGTTGGACTAGAGATTGTCAGTACTCAAGACTGGGTCTGAGTTATAGATTGATTCGAGTTGGACTCGAGAAGGTTGCAAGGAATTGGATTCGGCTCGGGTTGGACTCGAGAGGGAAGCAAGATAATGGATAGACTTGGGTTGGACTCAAGTATTTTAGGAGGACTAAAAGCAGGGGTATCTGGGGACGCCCGTTACCTTGGATCCGTTGGACGTGATCTAGTTATCCTTGGAGGATAAACGTACGTTGGACGTACGGTTGTCCGATTGGAGGCTGGGCTTCCATTAGTTTAATTATCCTTGGAGGATAAACATACGTTGGACGTACGGTAGTCCGAAGGGAGGCGGGGTTTCCATTGGCCTGGGATTGGTTGGACCAGTCAAGTAGGCATCGGTGTATGTATGGGGGCTGGGCTTCCATTAGTTAGTGACGTTGGTTGGACCAGACATGCTAGAATCGACATATTGGGATTGGTTAGACCAGTCATGTAGGTGTCGATGTGTTTATGAATTTAGCAGGTGATAGGTAGGACTTGTTTGATGGATGTTATGGTTGCTATGTTGTTCCAATTTTTCTTCCCTTGAGTAGACTATCACCTGTAGGGTTCCAGCGATGGGGAACAAAGTGATTGTAGTAGGACTATGAGCCAGTGCAGTAGAGTCGTCATGACTCGAGGGGCAAAGTGGACATAGTAAAGGATTAGTAAGGCTATGAGCCAGTGCAGTGGAGTTGTTATGACTTCATGGGGAAGAGTGGACATAGCAAAGGACTAGTGGCTATGGATCAGTGCAGTGGAGTCGCCATGACTCCATTGGGCAGAGTGATCATAGTAAAGGATTTGGGTGCAGTACTAGTTGCATTGAGTAGGAGACATGCCAGTTTAGGGGTTTTGTTTCTAGGATGGAAGCAACTAGAGTATGTCACAGGATATGATTTCAGACCCAAGACTGAATTGGATTCAGAAACGCTAGTAAGCTTGACGATTAGATCGATTTTGATTGAGTGGATTGTTTTCAGTTAGAAGGACGATCCTAATCTATTGGAAACCATCTCTAGGGTAGAGATGGGTATCGATGGAAAGAGAATGATCAAGTAAGGATTTGATCGAGAAGGGTGGCTTCGAAAGAATAAGGGACTAGTTGTACCCAACGTAGATGGACTGAGAGGTGAAGTGCTTAGAGCATATCATCACTCGAAATTGACTATACATCCCAGTGGTAACAAGATGTATTGAGACATAGAGCAGATATACTACTGGGAAGGGATAAAGATAGGCAAAAGGCTTATCTCGATAAGAGACGAAGAGATTTGGAATTCTTCGTTAACGACTTGGTGTTCGTCGAGATCTCTCCATAGAGAATGTGATTCGGATTGGTTGGAGAGGTAGGTTAGCACCAAGATTTGTTGGCCCATTCCCAGTCCTCGATCAAGTTGGGAATTTGGCGTATGAGGTAGAGTTACCTGACAAGATGGCGGGAGTTCACAACGTATTTCATGTTTCCCAGTCAAGGAAGTTTGTGCAAGACCCTAATGTGGCTATTTCACCAGATCAGTTGGATAACATCGAAGTTGAACTCGAGGCGGTTGGGAACCGCAAGTCTATGCGTATTGTTGGGAACGATACGAAGCAGCTTCGAAGGAAGGCGGTGAAACTAGTCAAAGTCCAGTGGGGTGAGAATGAAAAAGACTGTACTTGGGAAACAGAGGAAGATATAAGGAAGAAGTATCCAGAACTCTTTGCCTAGTAAGGTTTTGGTAGTGATAGTTTCTTCCCTTGTTAGTAAACCGCATGCTAGGATAGACTTGTTTTGCATGTTGATTGTTGTTTATGGTTGATAGGCATGCGGAACCCTTTTTGTGTTTTGGTTAGGAAATTTCGGGGGCGAAATTTCTTAAGGGGCGAATTCTTGTTGCATGTTAGGGAATTCCGTCATGGCCCAAAGTATTAGGTGACCAAATTAGTGGATATCGTATGCTTTACGCACTGAGTGAGGGATGTGAGGATGATTGCTATGCTTGATTGTTTGACACCACTATGACATGCACACCCCCACCCCTGTATCTCTTACACAGTATGTTAGTGACACCTTAGAGTATTGTAAGGTATGTAGTGCTAACTCTTTGGTTGCAGGTCCAGGTTCAGGTATGATTGGATTATACCTGTTATTGTTCTGTTTTGTTGCTTATCGCTCATACCAGGCTTTATGTCTGACCCAGAGTTTTATGTCTCCTCTTATTACTCTGGGTGCTCACACGAGCAGACTAGAGACAGGTTATGGTTAGCTGGTGATGCGCGAGTAGCTGATTCGGAGGCGAGCAGGAGGCTTCCACGTATGATATATAGATATTCTCCTTGTGTCGCTGGTGGTCGCTACTTGGGCATTAGTAGTGTACCTCCTTTATCTTGCTTTTGTTTTGTTGAGACAGTTTGAAAAGTTGTAATAATGTTGGCTTTGGTTCATAAGCTGTACTTGGATTTTCCGCAGCTATGTTAGTTTATTTTCAGCTTATGCACTGTCTCACCTGTTTTATGTCAAGTATGTTGTTATTATATTTTATCCTATGCGCTGTGGGACATTCTACAGGTTCTTTGTTCGTTCACTCTCTTCTTTCTTTTCTTCTGACGACCGTCCCGTGCTAACTGGATATGTGTACAGCGCACCATTGGAGTAAACGTCGGTTGGTGCGGGGCAGGCCGTCTCACCTTGCCTTGGTTCACAGATGGAAATACAACTTCCAATACGTGACATTCGATTTTAATTGTAGAGCCTAGTATTGGTGACATAGTAGCATGGGATGCTATGCCATCTATGATTGATACATTTATATTTGAAGTTGTTTTCATACACTTTACACTATAATAGTATCAAAATGATTTTTTTTAAACGTACCAAGCATGTTTGGCTATTATAACGGAAAACCCTATCCTCCAACTTGCGTTCCATTGTGTGATGGACCTGGGTCTTATAATAGCTTCATTTTTCCAAAAAGCATTGCGCTGTTTTGTTATATGCACTAGTATTCCTAGGAGGAAACCCGTTTCTTGTTATACGCCGTGGTCCCTGGATTTACTTTATTTTAAATTAAAGATTTAAATAACTGATTTGATTCTCACACCAGTCGCATGACTGACCTGGAGTTTATTGTTTTTAACCTAAACTCTGGGTGCCCCTATTTTCCACATGGGCATCTAGTTGTTTTGGTTTGCATATTTATATTCACAGGATCCTGGTTTACAGCTTGAATGATATACGGAAAGCTCTGTATCCGTGTATCTCTTTCAGTTGTGTTTTGTATTATTTTCCGCTGCATTGTAATTTGTAAATCTCTGATATTTATCAAATGTATATTATGTGTTCATACTCTGTATATTCTTGTATCTGATGTAAATTGTTGTAATAAGCAATGAAATGTTCTTCTGTTTGCGTTCTGATTCGTCATGTTCTCAACTCAATCCGGGCTTTCCTTTATAGGGAAATTTCGGATTGTTTCAACAGCATAGCTCAATTAGCAGTATATGTAGACTAATATAAACCATGATCAATCGGATGAAATAAGGGGATGTGAAATGAGGAGGAATGAAATCGACATTATAGATGAGGCAGAAAGTCAATTTTGATTCAGATCTGATAGAAAGGCTTGGGGACAATGATTATAGTGGATGTGGATTCGGTGATTAGTTTGGGGAAGTGGATGAAAACGTGGGATATGGTTATGAGAACTTGGTATAAAGTGTATTAACGATGTTAGAAAGGGAGGGTACAAATGGAAAGCCTAAAAAGGCTTCACTTTGACTGTTGTAACCAAGGTTTTGCATTACAATGTAAGATATATGTAGAACGGTATATTACAAAGAGTAACCTACAATACAATTCCAATAATTCCATATTGCCCGGTGACTTTACAAGCTCACATACCATAAATCTATGGTAAAGGCTTTTTACAAATCTACTATTGTTAATTATAAGCCTTAAAAATCAACAATTCATGCTTTAAAGGATTTATGACATTAAACGTCGCGATTACTTTGTGAAAAATATAATAGCATAAGAACATGTAGTTAATAAATTCTATTTCATGACACCTTTCAGAATTTGGTTA
The DNA here is from genome assembly GCA_030737875.1 of Allium sativum. Classification (NCBI taxonomy): domain Eukaryota; kingdom Viridiplantae; phylum Streptophyta; class Magnoliopsida; order Asparagales; family Amaryllidaceae; genus Allium; species Allium sativum. Next base: position 126,746,291 of record CM060911.1, read on the forward strand.
TCTTTTGTTAAAAAAACGTTTTTTTATTCGTTCGATAAAATATTACTGTAAAGTAAATGATCAGCTGTACAAATTTTGAAGAAAAAGATGGCATTATCAGTGAGTTAACTTGATCATGTTGAAATTATACCCAAGTTTCCGAGTGCGTCCATCACTCGCCTAGTGCCCATGCTTAAAGCATATTGTCTTTTGGAAATGAACAAACCTGAGAACATGTTGTTGAGTATGGACCAAGCTAAGCATGTTTCCTTCTCTCTTTCCTTGAGTTTCATTACATTAAAGTGGTAACTTTTGACAACCTAAGTAAGTTCTGGAATCCAATCCTCCTAGAGTTAAGAAAATCTTTGGAAAATACTGCTACAACTTCAGCGTGCCTCTTCCCCAAAATTAATGGTTTTAGCCTTCATTTATTCTAAACGTTGTCACATTGTTGGCATGTCTCCAAGAAAACTTGTGTTCATTACGCATCAGTAGTATGCTAACAAAATTTAGACACACTACGTCTACTTCAAATTACATTATGGACTTTTTACCGATCTCCATGACATTCTTTCTTTGTTGAAAGTTTTAGGTTCATATAACTGAGTTGTTCAGTAATTTATAATTAATTCATGTATAAATATCATTTCCCAATTATAATTTCAAAAATTGGTTCTGTTGCTATGCGTCAGCCTGAAATCACCAAAGTAATGGGTAGATGACTGATGTTGCCTATCAGTTGATAAGACTCGTAGAGCCGACATTGTCCAGGTTGTTAATGCCATCATATGTTATACCTATTCGCTACATAAAATACGGATACGTAATTATGTATAGTATTCATTGAAAAGCTTTGCATGTGGAACTTGGTTTATATTATACATCATACATTTCACATAAAAATTCATGTAAATTTTCTTTCTAGCTTTAGCAAATATTTAGATCGTCAAAATTTACAGGAGTAACTATGTTAACCAATAACATTAACATTATTTAGATGGTGTATTATTTTCGACCTTAAGAACAAAATCCAAGATAGATACAAAGTTTTTCACTATTTTTTTTTGAAAGAGGATTCAAATATATTCAAACTAACAAAACCGTAATGTAGTTATTTAACACAAAAGGTAACACATCATATAATCAAAAACATACCAGAACAATACAGGCCCAAAAACACAAAATCACTTCAAGCCACGTTTCGAACCTAGCACAAAATAAAGGAAAAAAGGCATCAAGCAACAATATCAATTCATAAAAATAAGGTAATTATTTCAAACTACAAAGCCACAACTTTACTCAATAGAAAAAGGAATCTCCTTCAAATAGCAACAATCATGGTTATTGCCACTTCATCATCAGGCAAAACAACCCATAACAGCATAAGATCGCGAAATCAACTACACTCCAGATTTTCCATGTATGACTTGCTTTGTCAAGAAAATTTGTTCATCTTCTTTCACTTAAGAGTCAGTGGAGAAGTCCATTATTGTTTTGTTTAAATAACCACACTTTGTAATAGGTATTGTGAGTTAGCTATTTGATTACGAATGCCATGTAATACAACAATATTACCATTAGAAAGCAAGAAAATTGCCATGACAATGGCAGCCTTGTTAGCAGGAAAGTCAATGTGAGAATCTAAAGATCCTCCGCTATTTTGAACATCTTTATTGTGCAGCCTAATTAGTCAATGCATAGGTACTAAAAAACACATTTGACAACATTCACCAAATTAATATTTTAATATATTAATAGATTAAATAACAAAGTATATACAACTAATAAGAATCCATAAATCTTGTAACAAAAACAATAATTCTTCACTAAGCCAAAGAAATTTAAAAAATAAGCTTGAAACTTTGGTTGATGGAGCCAGACATACCCATAAATAGTTCCATGACTGTTAGAACAATCAGTTCACCACCTTTTCAAAGTGCAAAAACTGCCTCATCAATAGAAATATATAAGTGGTCAAATTTAAAATTAAACATCTATTCGGGAACACATAATATTACCTACCTATGTCTTAGGAGTGAACATGGATTTATTAGTTTTGAGTCAATTATTGCTAACATAATACCATCCTTCAAGCAATATGTAGCTCAAGCATGTTATAGCAGCATTACAGGATAAAGGAAGATAAACATGCAAGTTAATAAGCTATTTACATTGTAAACTAATGAAAAGTAATTGATTAAATAATCTAAAACATGTAGTATAAAACTAAAAAATGATTAAAATACTTTCTAGTAGTTGATTCAACATATGCATGTAATATGTGCCACAGGTTATCCTAATTCTTTGGAGATGACAATTGTTTACTACATCTTTGATATTTTAACATAATTGTTTCTTATAAATATATCTAAATGTTAATACAATATTAGCTGTAGTACTATATCTTATGCATGTGGTATTTTTCAAGAATAGTTAAGTAAATATTTATTTCCACTTTACTTTAGTTGAACTCAGAAAATATTGGAAGTGAAAAAGAATGAAAGAAACGCTCCATTTAAGTTAACAAACTGGATTCTATTTTCACCCAATTATCTTATCTGATTCATATTTGGTGCAATAGTATTTGGTTTAAATGAAATTTCCTTGGATATGTGCACTTATGCATTTAAATTAACTTTAGTTGTCTTTTCACCTAATTGCCCTGTCTTTTTACCTAGTTGCCTAATTAGATGTGGAACCACTCTAGCTAAATAAAATATTTCCCATATAACAAACAGGTAAGATTCATAGCCAAAGTCAGCGAACAATGCCAAACTTTTTATGCCTACTTTCAACTGAAACTGAAATTCCTGTATAGTAATTTTACTGTTAAAAATGTATGTAGTACAATTATTTTTTGAAATATTGTTCATTTAGCAAGGCCCAAGTATAATGAAAATGAATATAAGTAATTTGGAAATCTATCACTTGATAAGTTTATTCTCTATAATTATTTCTCCAGATCGTGATGGATTTCACCCAAGGTGAAATCATAACACTATACCGATTATATTAAATCCCAGATTTTATTTGAAAAAGATGCAGATAGTTTAATTCCTTGAATTACCTAGACTTTCGATATAGATGTAAAACAAGTGAAGAAAGGATTTATCACCTAAAAAAATTCCTTTTCCATTAATATAGCTTTTAAATCATCTAAATTCTTCAATAACTGATAAAGAAGAAACCTAACTTTTCACAAAAAGTAAATGTCCTATGTTATAGTTTAGAATGTAGATAAATTATGCGGCAAATAACCAATTTTAACTCTCTAGGCTTACTCCAAAAATATTTCTCTTCCAAGTGCACATAACAACATAAATCCAATCCAAAAACTAACAGGGTTAATGATGGTGGAGATTACATCCAGCACGGGAACCAAAATAGAAGAGAAATGAATCATGAATCCCTATTTTAAAAGTCAGCAAACGACACCATTTTACTGTAAGATAAATAAATTTATATGAACTAATCATCACATAATATTTAGTTTTAGTTAACATAATCCATATATAGTTCAGTTTTTATCCAATAAAAAGTGATTAATCTCCTAAATTAAAGAAACTATGGCATAGTATTTTCAGAAGTTCATCGTTCCATATGCATGTAAGGAAAAGTAGATTGTTATAATATTTCATAGAACATTATTAATTTAATCAGCACACAAACCTAAATTTGTAAAAGTGGATAAAGCAGTGAAATAATGGGCTTACCGATTATTTTCAAGTAAACCTAAAGTAAAAGCAATTTGACCTTCAGATTCTTAATACATAAATTAATAAAAAGCTTACTAAAAATACAATGAACGAAAGGAAACAAATCGCATAAACTACGAAAAATTAGTGAGTAGAGGAAGATAATTGGGTCATACCATTTGGGGTCTTTGTGACACACTCGTCCATTAATATCACTTGTTAAGAGAATGCATTAAGTTTCGTGAAGCATTATAGGTAAACAGAAACAGAAACATTACAAGACAAACATAAAATAGTAGCGGAATTTAAAACTTTGTTAAGCAGAAAACATCATCATTCAAAACATAGTTACATCACAAGTCTGAAATGCATAAAACCAAGTACATCAACTCAAAATTTCTGTCTTGTACTTAAATCATCAAAGTACAATAATAAAAGAAGCACAATCCCCAAAACATAGCCATAATAGAGAGATATGAAATCAGGTAGTACATCTAAGCAACTCCAAGCAGGATGAAAGCAGAATCCTGATCAATCTGGAGTATTCACACCTTGAGAACCTGGGGGGAGAAACAAAAGAGAAAGAAGAGGAAAAAATAGGTCAGGCATAAAGTCTAGCGAGTCCAGTTACTTTTAGCAAAAAAATAATAATTAAAATTATCATGACAAGCATATAAATTAGAGAGATAGATAACAACACAATAAGGAAGATATGACAGGGTAAATAGGATAAACATGATAGAATATATTGCGCTTCTCCAGTACTTTCTCTCTGCAACAATATTAGTGTCGCATGAACAAGATGATCCCCAACAAGTATAAGATGGTAGAATTAAGCGTAATTCTAGTGAGAGGTTTTACCTTATACAATGACAGGCTGCCAAACTAAACAAACTGGAGTTACCCTTTAAGATAATAACGGGCTCCTAAACATACCAGATTCTAGATGTACCCTAATTACTACACCAACCGATTGGCTCCTTACTCCATAGATACCCTGTGCTTGCCCCGCAGTCTGATGTATCACTTCCTAAAGTGGCAACCCTTCATTTTTAGGATGTGCACAACCATATCTACAGGTGTCACGACATCTTAGCCTCCACTGCTAGACCTATGCACGCACATGACTCTGTCGGTATGCGCCGCCCACACCGCCCTTTCGTTTGGATCTCTTACAATGAGCACAGTAAGCGTGCCCTGACTCCGGCCTAGTTCGGAGTACTAGTGTGACACCCCACATCCGTTAATGTCACTCACAAAGGGAATTCCATAAGTTTCGTGAAGCGTTAAAGGTAAATAGAAACAAAAATATTGCAAGACAGATATAAAATGACAACGGAAATAAAACTTTATTTATAATAAAGCATCGTAGTTCAAAAACATCGCATGTCTGAAATACACAAAAACCATTACAACATAAAAACTATTGTCTTGTACTTTAGAACATCAGAGTACATGGAAGAAGCAAAAATCCCCAAACAAAATATAACCATAGCAACAAGGATAGGAGCTTGAGCCATACATCTAATAGCTCCAGCAAAACGTAAGTAGAATAACGGTCAAGCCTTAGTGTTCCAACTCTAAGAACCTGGGGATAACATAAGAAAGAACAGGAAACAAAAAGGGTCAGACATAAAGTTTGGCGAGTTCAGTTACTATTAGCAAGTAAATAAATAAAATTAGCATGACAGGCATATAAAGTGGATAAGAGAGAGATAACTACATGACAATTTAAGCATGATAGAGTGTATACGATTCCCTAAAGATTACTCTGCACTATTACTAATATAACCAGAATGAGACGATCCCTTCCACTATAAGGTCATAGACTTAGGCATACGTCTGAATGTATCCTAACTCCTACCCTATGGATTGGCTCCCTAATCCATGTAAATACTATGTGCTGGCCCCACCGTAGTATGTATCACGTCCTAAAGTGGCAACCCTTTGCTGATATGCACAGCCCCCTATCTACAAGTGTCATGGTCGTCTTATCCCCCTCTGCCCGACACATACACGCACATGACCAGGTCAGTTTGCGCCGCCCGCACCGTCCTCCACGTTTGGATCTCTTACAATCAGTTCACTAAGCGTGCCCCTTCTCCGACCTAGTTCGGAGTACTTTGTTTGATACCTACTCCGGGTTACTGACTGAAACGGGTCCCACACAATATGATACAAGCTCTCCCCTTTGTCTTGTATCTCCCACTAGGTTATCCAAAGGTTATATTTATCCTAAAGGTGTCTTTAATTATATAACTCCAATCTTTCTACCGGTTATGCTTACCCATAGGCGTCTTTAATACATAACCCCCAATTGGTTAATTTCTGTGGGCCTTTATTTAAATATTACCCACCCAACCCAGATATACTTAACATAACCCTCCCATTATTTAACCCAGTTTACTTAACCTCTATTCATACTCATGTACACACAATCCCTACGGATTCAACTAGGTGACTTCTTCCACAAGTTGGGCCTAACCTCGTGTCTTAGCCCGTCTTTTATTTGTGCACTTAGACCGCTCACATTAGATTCAACATATGCGCTTGCTGGATATGTCGGTCGAGTCCGAGCAGACTTCCACCACAAATGCAATCTAACCTCGTGCCATAAGTGCAGTTACAATTTCTAATTACTATAATCCTAGGCATTTTAACTAATTAATTACCTATGTCTTATAGGTGTTCATGCCCATTTACCCAATTATATTCGTAGTGGGTTATATGTCCAAATTCATATTCATTATACATATTAAGCCAGTTCTAATATTTTCCCCGTTCCCTAAATAACGCATTCACATATATTTGGTAGCATGCTTAGGTTAGAGAGTAGCCTGGCCATAAACAATAAAAAGGGAAAGATGATAGGAAGATGGCAAAAGTGATTATTCTAACATAACTGTAACAACCCGAAAAACTGGGCCAGTTTAAAATTTTTATTTTGGCCATTTTAGCGAATTTTGATTATTTAAAATGAATTATTTTAAATAATATCGACGAGAAAATTATTTTGAATGGAATTAGAACGTATATATTATACGCGTCGTCGTTAGAATATAAATAATTATATATAATTATAAAAGGAATTGAAAATGGCGCGGTAGTTCGATAATTCGATTTCAAACTTCAATTGAATGTACCGGGTGCAAAACAATCCGGATTTTAGTGAAACCAAAAGTAATGGAATCTAATAGTGAATATCTTTCCAACGAATCCGAATAATCAAAATTTCATATCGGGAATCAAAAGATATGTCCAGTTGAAAATTCTGAATAGTCGCTATGGAATTCAGGCCCTTAAAAATGGACATTTTGCAAACGACCTCGGATTTCGACGAAACCAGTTTTGTTGGGTCCGGGATGTAAAGTTATTGCTAGGTTTCAAATTTCATAATTTTTCGAATCAATATGTGAGCGTGGCAAAAGAAAACGCGTTTGACCGGTTTCAGTTGATTTTAATCGACTGGAAATTGGTCATTTTTCAAACGGTCTCAGAATTCGACGAAACTAGTTTTGTTAGGACCGTATCATCAATACGAAGATAGAAAATATTTTTCAGGAATTTTTCTAGTTAGTATGTGACCCCGGTAATTTGAAATGTACGTTTAAAATTCAATATACTGATTTAAATGTAAATTTAACGGAAACTGATCGAAACGATTGAATCAGCTTACAATATATATCCCATTGTGTTCGGAATGGGGGTAATTAGCTATGGACGACAGGCGGTGGGTTTGGTTTCGAGGTCAAAATAAAAAGTTGCTTTTAGAAAAATAAAATGAATTAAAATTAAAAATATATATAAATCTGTACCCTCCCTCTTCCTTTATTCTCTCAGATCAGAGAAAAGAAATAAAAAAAGAAAAAAAAGAAAAAGGGAGACGACGGAAAAAGGGGGGGAATCCCTGTCGCCGCCGCCAGAGGCTGGCGCCCCCCCCTAATCGATCGCCGCCACATCCAACCCCCCCTCCTCCTCGAAGTCGATCGCGACGAAGACCCCTCCCCCCGTTTCAGCAATCGCGACAGCAGCCCCCCCCCCCCAAACCCGCATCCAACCCTTCCGCCGCCTCTGGCCATCTGCCACCCCCTCCGACGCCCAGACCCCCCCCGTGCGCCCTCAGCCTCTTCTCCGACCGCCAAAGCCCCCCTGTAAGTTTTTTCTTATTTATTTTTATTTTTATTTTATATAAAAAAAAATATAGAAGTAAAGCTGATTTTAATTTAAGTTTAAAAACTGATTTTATTTAAATAAGTAAGTTCTGATTTTTAAAATGTTAAAACTGATTTTATAAGAATTTTAAACTGTTTTTTTTATAAGAATTTTAAACTGATTTTTATAGAATTTTAATTAGATATTAAAACTGATTTTTTTTAAAAGAATATAAAAAACTGAATTATGTAAAAGTTAAAACTGATTTTTATAGGAAGTAAAACTGATTTTATTTTGAAAAGGAAAATGATTTTAAACTGAATTTAAAATGATTTATAAACTAGGAAGAGATTAGAAATTTAAAAGGAAAAATAGAATTTTTATATATTGAACTTCGATAGAAAAATAGGATTTTTATATATTGAACTTCGATAGAAAAATAGAATTTTTATATATTGAACTTCGATAGAAAAATAGGATTTTTATATATTGAACTTCGACAGAAAAATAGAATTTTTATATATTGAACTTCGATAGAAAAATATGATTTTTTAAATATTGAATAGCGAAGTAAAAATTCGATTTTTAAATATTGAATAGCGAAGTAAAAATTCGATTTTTATATATTGAATAACGAAATAAAAATTCGATTTTTATATATGTAGTGAATACGGGCAACGAAGATGACGAAGAGACGAGAACAGCGAAGACTTCTACATTAGGAGAATCGTGGAATCGGGATAGCTATTGGTGAGAATTTCTCACCTTTCAAATTTATTTTCTAGTTATATATATATACTAGGATGCAGACGGTGTTTAGTAGCACCCGACACAATCGTCCACAGACCATGGACTTGTTTGTTTGGCTGTTTGGTTATTGATTGTGATATTGGTTTGAATGTGGTTTGTGGTGTGAAAAATCGAATCGATAAATTGGTTAGGATTAGACGTGCGCCGTTATAAGGCGAAGGAGTAAGGCTAGGTTAGACTCTTACTCCAAATTTTGTGGTTTGCATAATAAAATTGATATGATTGATGTGTGAATGGCGTGGGCCTTCACTAGACCGGGGATAAGGCTAGGCCTTGTCCCGTTTCTAGTATCGTGCCGTTATGCCGCCGAAATTTTCTAAAAAATGTTAGAAAATAAAAATATCATTTTATTGTGTAAATGAATTGAATAGAAATTCATAGGTTGAAATAAAATGTTTTATCGTTAAAAATATAATTTTTAACGTGAATGAGAATAAATGAATAGTTATAAACAAATCGGCCGATTTGTTTGTATATACACTGATTTGACTGATATTGATTGGGTCGATAATTTTCACACATCGCCCAACTGCACAAATAAAATCTGTGTTTGATTGTTTGAAACCCCACACGGGTGTTGGGATGAAATTTGAAGTTCACTCATCCTGATTGATTAAATATGTCGATCGATTGATTGACAGGCTGTTATAAGCGTTAGATATCTATATTTGATGCTTATACAGTGTAGTGCACTTTGGTTGATGGTTGATTATTTTTCAATGCTATTATACATGTGTTGTATGAAAATCCATATAATTAACTTTATATGGTAATTGATTGGGCCTCATTCCAGTTTTAAAATAGAAATATTTGAAATAGAAATATTCGAAATGGAATATGTGAAAATATCAATATATGAAGCCGTGTTGATTAGATTGACGCCATTTTGACGTGAACGATATTTATATCGATTTCGAAATGAATTGAATTGAAAACGATTTCGAAATGAATTGAATTGAAAACGATTTCGAAATGAATTGAAAACGATTTCGAAATGAATTGAATTGAAAACAATTTCGAAATGAATTGAAAACGATTTCGAAATGAATTGAATTGAAAACGATTTCGAAATGAATTGAATTGAAAACGATTTCGAAATGAATTGAAAACGATTTCGAAATGAATTGAAAACGAATTCGAATTGAATTGAAAGCGAATTGAAATGAATTCAAATTGAATTGAATAGAAATGAATTTTAAAACGAATTTATAAAGAAGAATTCAATTTTGATTTGAATTGAAAAGGAAGTTGGAATTGTTTTTGAAACGAATTCAAAACTATTTATATAATTCGTTTTAAATAGAAATCGACGAAGTATATATTATATATATTATATATATATAATATAATGGCTTGAATAGAACGCGCCGCGCCGCGGCAGTTCGTGAATTTCGACCATTTATTTCAAACGGACATTACGGGAGATCCGACCGTCGGATTCTCCTAAAACCGGAACCGTTGGGTTCGTATCGAAAAGAGCTTTCTAACGAATGTGATAAATTAGAAATCTAACGGTTGGATTTGGAATTATGTCCAAATCAAATTTGAAAAAGGTCGCTATAAGTGCAGTTCGATGGCCATTAATGGAAATCGACTGTACGGGCCTTGATAAAATTATTAAAAATAGTAATAATTTGTGTAAAATCATAAGAAATGATTTGTGAAGATTTGGGATGAAAAACTCCATATTTGAAAAGATAAAAATAGATTTTTATCGAAATGAACTAGTTTTGAACTAGAATTATAATTCTATTTATTTTTAAATAAATAAATTGAATTTGAAAAGGGTTTTGAAAATAACCAGAATATCCAATGATTGCATTGGAGGGGATTTGAATCGAAATTGTCTTCGGAATATTTCGATGTTGGAATTCGTGATTATACAGGTGTTGTTATGGAAATTTGAAAGATATATATTTATATCGTTATTTCAAATACGGCATTTGTTAGTCGTAGAATTCGATATTGAATATAAGCCAATATATTTTCTATTCAGAGCCTTGTATTGAATATCGAATGTGATTTGGGTTTGTCGTGAATGGTGTCTTCACTAACTCTGTTCTTGAACCCAGTTGAGAAAAGATTAAATCTTTTTATTTAGATTTAATGAAGTGTACCAATTAAATAATATTTAATTGGAATTGAATTGATATTGATTTTTGGGTTTATCGTGAACAGTGTTTTAAATAACACTTATTCTTTAACCCGATAATTAAGGAATGTGACTTTGGGTTTATCGTGAACCGTGTTTTTAAATGACACGGATTCTTTAACCCAGTTAACGATTAAAACTAAGTGGAGTTTTAATGAATCTTTAATTAGATTGAAATGATCGAAAATGGAGTATCACCAGTTTTGCTCCAGGCGATAGTTAAATCTTTAATTAGATTTGAACGTGAAATGGTAATTGAATTTACCGATAACACTGTGGTGTTAGATATGAAGTATTACCAGTTTTACTTCATGGGATGAATAGGTTGGGATTGGGAAATTAAAACAAATGATTACTTCGGTAAGGTTCGCTAATCCCGACTAGTTTGAATTGATATTCAAAAATAGATTAAAGAATAAATTCAAGAATTTATCTTTGATAAAATTAATGGGAACCTTTCCCTATGAATGTGAAATTTAGAAACTAACTGTCGGTTAGCCAAGCAGAATGGTTTTCTGGATATTGATCTGATGTTGGTTTCGGCCTTCGGGGTTAATATTTGGGGAATTATTCTCTTGATTAATTTACGGTTAGTGACTAATGAATTGGAATGAGGCGTATGTTGTGTTTGTGTAACACTTTTATAAAATATACGCGAGTTATTCGGGAAGACCGGGTTTATCCCATTCTGAATAACTGATACGACGATAAGTCGAAGATGAAGACGATGGCCGAAGACCGGAAGTCTTCACGTCGTTTGGGTAATTACTGATGATCTTGATTGGGCTGTACACCCAAGAAGATGGAAACAGTTAGTGATCGTCCAGACGTACTTGGAGATCGATGGATATGCGGGGTACTAGGTGCCTCCGGTTTCGTTCAGACCCAGGACGGACTTGTAAATGGACTGTGTGTCTGACATCGGATTTCATTCTGTGTGACTGATATCGGTTGCATAGGATGGTTTGCCTGTGTGGCATGCTAAGATGCAAATGATCAAGGCTTCTGTTGAAAAGCAAAGTCTTGTGGTGATGATCAAAGCACGGCCTTTGTGGCGTAGCTTTGTGTAACGTTTGCTTCGCGAGTTTCACACCCGGTATGAACCAAAAACGGGAGACGGACGTCAGGGAGGGCATGCGTTTCTTTCTAGCTAGAAGTGGCGTCAGTGGTTTTACACGCCCTGACGAGTTTGACTTATGTGGTTGTTGCTGTTGCGAGGCGCCTCGGTTATATCGGTTTCGGCCGATGCATTATGGTCGGCTGACGGACCAGACTTACACCCCATAGGGTGGGGAGACGTAGTGTTCAGGCATAATAATCCACATCGGTGGACCGGCCCTGAGGATCCAAGGGGCAGTTGCGGCTGTTCCTGAGGCTCGGGCTAGACAGTCTCGAATCGGTTGAGGACTATCTTTTGCCTCGGTTCATGGACGGAAATCCAATTTCCAAATACGTGACTTTGCGGTTTTATTTGTAAACCTATATATGGTGACATAGTGGCATGGGACGCTCATGTCGCCTATGATTGATACTTATGATTTGAAGTTGTTTTATACACTATGCACTTATAATAGTATCAAACGATTTGTTTTAACCGTATCAAGCATTCTTTGGCTGTTATAAGGGAAAACCCTATCCTCGGCTGCGTTGCATTGTGTGATGGGACCTGGGTCTTATAACAGCTTCATTTTTCTTTATTTAGCATTGCGCTGTTTGTTTTATGCACTGGTATTCTTGGGAGGAAACCCATTCCGTGTTATACGGCGTGGTCCCTTGATTTACCTAATGATTTAAAATAAAGATTAATAACTGTTTTAGTTCTCACACCAGTCACATGACTGACCTGGAGTTTATTGTTTTAACCTAAACTCTGGGTGCCCCTATTTTTGACACGGGCAGCTAGTAGTTTTGGTTTTGCAGATTTATATTCACAGGATCCTGGTTTACAGCTGGAACGATATCCGGAAAGCTTTGTATCCGTATATCTCTTCTAGTTGTGTATTGTATTATTTTCCGCTGCGATGTATTTAAATGTAATTTAAATCTCTGATATTTCTGTGTAATATTCATTTATACTCTGTATATTCTTGTAATCTGATGCATTGTTGTAATATACAATGAAATGTTCTTCTGTATGCGTTCTGTTTTGTCGTGTTCTCAAACGATAGGGCGTTTCGAACAGCCTGGATCGGTTTAACGACTGGTTCAGACCGAGCGAAATTCCTTGGCGTCACAGTTGGTATCAGAGCTTTGGTTTACAAAGCTCAGAGAACAAGGCACATTAGAACCATACGAAAGAATTCATCAGATATTGGGTTAGTAATATCCAATGGGAATGACTCGTTAGAGATAGGATCAGTAGTATCCTAGAACGGGTGTGAAGAGTATATTTTTAAAAATGAAAACGAATTTTGTTTTAAAAATTTAAATCACTTATTCGTAGTTGATTATTTAGTATATATTGATTTGGAAGTCCAGTATATAAAGATTTTGCATATACGCCTTGCAAACGTATATTTGAAATTTTAATATACTGGATAGATATAGAATCACACTCTAGTCGCCCGGAGATAATTTTGGTAATGCGGCCGCATTATCAATATTTATATTCGTGTTTCGAAGGTGTGATATCTATATATTTCCATTAGACTGGTGTGAGAACCAAAACTAATATAGATAGATTTATTGTTGTGATTTGGCATCAAAAATCTGATTTTTGTATATGTATCAAAATTATGAATTTGAAGCTCTAATTCACTAATTGATTGATGTTTGTGTAGTTTGTTTGTTTGTTTGATAATTTAGTGCCATTATGCCTAATGTGATCGAATAATGAATTGTATTGAAATTTGGTTGCGTTTGCTAGCATATACATATATATCGTTGAACAGGTCATAGCAAGGAGGCTAGAGCAGAGAATAAAATTTGTTTGCCCGACAAATAGGTACATGTTTACTACATAATTTCCTGTTTTGTTTGGGTGATGATGATTTTATGAGCCTATTGGCTAGCCGCTTGGCTTTTTCTTTTTCTTTTTGAGATCTGAAGGACCGGGGAAGCTATTTGAAATTCCCCGATGCTCCCGGTGCAGGGGAGGTTATGGCGAAATTTTTCAAAAATTTAGGGTGTTAGCCAAATTTTTGAAATTTTAGAAATTCTCAGAAACTGAAAAGTTGGAGAATGGAAGCCAGGTCGAGCGTAGAGTTGATTAATCAAACCACTTTCGACTTTGTTCCTTTTCGGGGACGAAAAGTTTTAAGTGGGGGAGATTGTAACAACCCGAAAATCTGGGCCAGTTTAAAATTTTTATTTTGGCCATTTTAGCGAATTTTGATTATTTAAAATGAATTATTTTAAATAATATCGACGAGAAAATTATTTTTAATGGAATTAGAACGTATATATTATACGCGTCGTCGTTAGAATATAAATAATTATATATAATTATAAAAGGAATTGAAAATGGCGCGGTAGTTCGATAATTCGATTTCAAACTTCAATTGAATGTACCGGGTGCAAAACAATCCGGATTTTAGTGAAACCAAAAATAATGGAATCTAATAGTGAATATCTTTCCAACGAATCCGAATAATCAAAATTTCATATCGGGAATCAAAAGATATGTCCAGTTGAAAATTCTGAATAGTCGCTATGGAATTCAGGCCCTTAAAAATGGACATTTTGCAAACGACCTCGGATTTCGACGAAACCAGTTTTGTTGGGTCCGGGATGTAAAGTTATTGCTAGGTTTCAAATTTCATAATTTTTCGAATCAATATGTGAGCGTGGCAAAAGAAAACGCGTTTGACCGGTTTCAGTTGATTTTAATCGACTGGAAATTGGTCATTTTTCAAACGGTCTCAGAATTCGACGAAACTAGTTTTGTTAGGACCGTATCGTCAATACGAAGATAGAAAATATTTTTCAGGAATTTTTCTAGTTAGTATGTGACCCCGGTAATTTGAAATGTACGTTTAAAATTCAATATACTGATTTAAATGTAAATTTAACGGAAACTGATCGAAACGATCGAATCAGCTTACGATATATATCCCATTGTGTTCGGAATGGGGGTAATTAGCTATGGACGACAGGCGGTGGGTTCGGTTTCGAGGTCAAAATAAAAAGTTGCTTTTAGAAAAATAAAATGAATTAAAAATAAAAATATATATAAATCTGTACCCTCCCTCTTCCCTTATTCTCTCAGATCAGAGAAAAAAAAAAAAAAAAAAAGGGAGACGACGGAAAAAGGGGGGAATCCCTGTCGCCGCCGCCAGAGGCTGGCGCCCCCCCCTAATCGATCGCCGCCACATCCAACCCCCCTCCTCCTCGAAGTCGATCGCGACGAAGACCCCTCCCCCCGTTTCAGCAATCGCGACAGCAGCCCCCCCCCCAAACCCGCATCCAACCCTTCCGCCGCCTCTGGCCATCTGCCACCCCCTCCGACGCCCAGACCCCCCCGTGCGCCCTCAGCCTCTTCTCCGACCGCCAAAGCCCCCCTGTAAGTTTTTTCTTATTTATTTTTATTTTTATTTTATATAAAAAAAATTTAGAAGTAAAGCTGATTTTAATTTAAGTTTAAAAACTGATTTTTATTTAAATAAGTAAGTTCTGATTTTTAAAATGTTAAAACTGATTTTATAAGAATTTTAAACTGTTTTTTTTATAAGAATTTTAAACTGATTTTTAAAGAATTTTAATTAGATATTAAAACTGATTTTTTTTAAAAGAATATAAAAAACTGAATTATGTAAAAGTTAAAACTGATTTTTATAGGAAGTAAAACTGATTTTATTTTGAAAAGGAAAATGATTTTAAACTGAATTTAAAATGATTTATAAACTAGGAAGAGATTAGAAATTTAAAAGGAAAAATAGAATTTTTATATATTGAACTTCGATAGAAAAATAGGATTTTTATATATTGAACTTCGATAGAAAAATAGAATTTTTATATATTGAACTTCGATAGAAAAATAGGATTTTTATATATTGAACTTCGACAGAAAAATAGAATTTTTATATATTGAACTTCGATAGAAAAATATGATTTTTTAAATATTGAATAGCGAAGTAAAAATTCGATTTTTAAATATTGAATAGCGAAGTAAAAATTCGATTTTTATATATTGAATAACGAAATAAAAATTCGATTTTTATATATGTAGTGAATACGGGCAACGAAAATGACGAAGAGACGAGAACAACGAAGACTTCTACATTAGGAGAATCGTGGAATCGGGATAGCTATTGGTGAGAATTTCTCACCTTTCAAATTTATTTTCTAGTTATATATATATATACTAGGATGCAGACGGTGTTTAGTAGCACCCGACACAATCGTCCACAGACCATGGACTTGTTTGTTTGGCTGTTTGGTTATTGATTGTGATATTGGTTTGAATGTGGTTTGTGGTGTGAAAAATCGAATCGATAAATTGGTTAGGATTAGACGTGCGCCGTTATAAGGCGAAGGAGTAAGGCTAGGTTAGACTCTTACTCCAAATTTTGTGGTTTGCATAATAAAATTGATATGATTGATGTGTGAATGGCGTGGGCCTTCACTAGACCGGGGATAAGGCTAGGCCTTGTCCCGTTTCTAGTATCGTGCCGTTATGCCGCCGAAATTTTCTAAAAAATGTTAGAAAATAAAAATATCATTTTATTGTGTAAATGAATTGAATAGAAATTCATAGGTTGAAATAAAATGTTTTATCGTTAAAAATATAATTTTTAACGTGAATGAGAATAAATGAATAGTTATAAACAAATCGGCCGATTTGTTTGTATATACACTGATTTGACTGATATTGATTGGGTCGATAAATTTCACACATCGCCCAACTGCACAAATAAAATCTGTGTTTGATTGTTTGAAACCCCACACGGGTGTTGGGATGAAATTTGAAGTTCACTCATCCTGATTGATTAAATATGTCGATCGATTGATTGACAAGCTGTTATAAGCGTTAGATATCTATATTTGATGCTTATACAGTGTAGTGCACTTTGGTTGATGGTTGATTATTTTTCAATGCTATTATACATGTGTTGTATGAAAATCCATATAATTAACTTTATATGGTAATTGATTGGGCCTCATTCCAGTTTTAAAATAGAAATATTTGAAATAGAAATATTCGAAATGGAATATGTGAAAATATCAATATATGAAGCCGTGTTGATTAGATTGACGCCATTTTGACGTGAACGATATTTATATCGATTTCGAAATGAATTGAATTGAAAACGATTTCGAAATGAATTGAATTGAAAACGATTTCGAAATGAATTGAAAACGATTTCGAAATGAATTGAATTGAAAACGATTTCGAAATGAATTGAAAACGATTTCGAAATGAATTGAATTGAAAACGATTTCGAAATGAATTGAATTGAAAACGATTTCGAAATGAATTGAATTGAAAACGATTTCGAAATGAATTGAAAACGATTTCGAAATGAATTGAAAACGAATTCGAATTGAATTGAAAGCGAATTGAAATGAATTCAAATTGAATTGAAATTTGAATTGAATAGAAATGACTTTTAAAACGAATTTATAAAGAAGAATTCAATTTTGATTTGAATTGAAAAGGAAGTTGGAATTGTTTTTGAAACGAATTCAAAACTATTTATATAATTCGTTTTAAATAGAAATCGACGAAGTATATATTATATATATTATATATATATAATATAATGGCCTGAATAGAACGCGCCGCGCCGCGGCAGTTCGTGAATTTCGACCATTTATTTCAAACGGACATTACGGGAGATCCGACCGTCGGATTCTCCTAAAACCGGAACCGTTGGGTTCGTATCGAAAAGAGCTTTCTAACGAATGTGATAAATTAGAAATCTAACGGTTGGATTTGGAATTATGTCCAAATCAAATTTGAAAAAGGTCGCTATAAGTGCAGTTCGATGGCCATTAATGGAAATCGACTGTACGGGCCTTGATAAAATTATTAAAAATAGTAATAATTTGTGTAAAATCGTAAGAAATGATTTGTGAAGATTTGGGATGAAAAACTCCATATTTGAAAAGATAAAAATAGATTTTTATCGAAATAAACTAGTTTTGAACTAGAATTATAATTCTATTTATTTTTAAATAAATAAATTGAATTTGAAAAGGGTTTTGAAAATAACCAGAATATCCAATGATTGCATTGGAGGGGATTTGAATCGAAATTGTCTTCGGAATATTTCGATGTTGGAATTCGTGATTATACAGGTGTTGTTATGGAAATTTGAAAGATATATATTTATATCGTTATTTCAAATACGGCATTTGTTAGTCGTAGAATTCGATATTGAATATAAGCCGATATATTTTCTATTCAGAGCCTTGTATTGAATATCGAATGTGATTTGGGTTTGTCGTGAATGGTGTCTTCACTAACACTGTTCTTGAACCCAGTTGAGAAAAGATTAAATCTTTTTATTTAGATTTAATGAAGTGTACCAATTAAATAATATTTAATTGGAATTGAATTGATATTGATTTTTGGGTTTATCGTGAACAGTGTTTTAAATAACAGTTATTCTTTAACCAGATAATTAAGGAATGTGACTTTGGGTTTATCGTGAACCGTGTTTTTCAATGACACGGATTCTTTAACCCAGTTAACGATTAAAACTAAGTGGAGTTTTAATGAATCTTTAATTAGATTGAAATGATCGAAAATGGAGTATCACCAGTTTTGCTCCAGGCGATAGTTAAATCTTTAATTAGATTTGAACGTGAAATGGTAATTGAATTTACCGATAACACTGTGGTGTTAGATATGAAGTATTACCAGTTTTACTTCATGGGATGAATAGGTTGGGATTGGGAAATTAAAACAAATGATTACTTCGGTAAGGTTCGCTAATCCCGACTAGTTTGAATTGATATTCAAAAATAGATTAAAGAATAAATTCAAGAATTTATCTTTGATAAAATTAATGGGAACCTTTCCCTATGAATGTTAAATTTAGAAACTAACTGTCGGTTAGCCAAGCAGAATGGTTTTCTGGATATTGATCTGATGTTGGTTTCGGCCTTCGGGGTTAATATTTGGGGAATTATTCTCTTGATTAATTTACGGTTAGTGACTAATGAATTGGAATGAGGCGTATGTTGTGTTTGTGTAACACTTTTATAAAATATACGCGAGTTATTCGGGAAGACCGGGTTTATCCCATTCTGAATAACTGATACGACGATAAGTCGAAGATGAAGACGATGGCCGAAGACCGGAAGTCTTCACGTCGTTTGGGTAATTACTGATGATCTTGATTGGGTTGTACACCCAAGAAGATGGAAACAGTTAGTGAGCGTCCAGACGTACTTGGAGATCGATGGATATGCGGGGTACTAGGTGCCTCCGGTTTCGTTCAGACCCAGGACGGACTTGTAAATGGACTGTGTGTCTGACATCGGATTTCATTCTGTGTGACTGATATCGGTTGCATAGGATGGTTTGCCTGTGTGGCATGCTAAGATGCAAATGATCAAGGCTTCTGTTGAAAAGAAAAGTCTTGTGGTGATGATCAAAGCACGGCCTTTGTGGCGTAGCTTTGTGTAACGTTTGCTTCGCGAGTTTCACACCCGGTATGAACCAAAAACGGGAGACGGACGTCAGGGAGGGCATGCGTTTCTTTCTAGCTAGAAGTGGCGTCAGTGGTTTTACACGCCCTGATGAGTTTGACTTATGTGGTTGTTGCTGTTGCGAGGCGCCTCGGTTATATCGGTTTCGGCCGATGCATTCTGGTCGGCTGACGGACCAGACTTACACCCCATAGGGTGGGGAGACGTAGTGTTCAGGCATAATAATCCACATCGGTGGACCGGCCCTGAGGATCCAAGGGGCAGTTGCGGCTGTTCCTGAGGCTCGGGCTAGACAGTCTCGAATCGGTTGAGGACTATCTTTTGCCTCGGTTCATGGACGGAAATCCAATTTCCAAATACGTGACTTTGCGGTTTTATTTGTAAACCTATATATGGTGACATAGTGGCATGGGACGCTCATGTCGCCTATGATTGATACTTATGATTTGAAGTTGTTTTATACACTATGCACTTATAATAGTATCAAACGATTTGTTTTAACCGTATCAAGCATTCTTTGGCTGTTATAAGGGAAAACCCTATCCTCGGCTGCGTTGCATTGTGTGATGGGACCTGGGTCTTATAACAGCTTCATTTTTCTTTATTTAGCATTGCGCTGTTTGTTTTATGCACTGGTATTCTTGGGAGGAAACCCGTTCCGTGTTATACGGCGTGGTCCCTTGATTTACCTAATGATTTAAAATAAAGATTAATAACTGTTTTAGTTCTCACACCAGTCACATGACTGACCTGGAGTTTATTGTTTTAACCTAAACTCTGGGTGCCCCTATTTTTGACACGGGCAGCTAGTAGTTTTGGTTTTGCAGATTTATATTCACAGGATCCTGGTTTACAGCTGGAACGATATCCGGAAAGCTTTGTATCCGTATATCTCTTCTAGTTGTGTATTGTATTATTTTCCGCTGCGATGTATTTAAATGTAATTTAAATCTCTGATATTCTGTGTAATATTCATTTATACTCTGTATATTCTTGTAATCTGATGCATTGTTGTAATATACAATGAAATGTTCTTCTGTATGCGTTCTGTTTTTTCGTGTTCTCAAACGATAGGGCGTTTCGAACGGCCTGGATCGGTTTAACGACTGGTTCGGACCGAGCGAAATTCCTTGGCGTCACAGTTGGTATCAGAGCTTTGGTTTACAAAGCTCAGAGAACAATGCACATTAGAACCATACGAAAGAATTCATCAGATATTGGGTTAGTAATATCCAATGGGAATGACTCGTTAGAGATAGGATCAGTAGTATCCTAGAACGGGTGTGAAGAGTATATTTTTAAAAATGAAAACGAATTTTGTTTTAAAAATTTAAATCACTTATTCGTAGTTGATTATTTAGTATATATTGATTTGGAAGTCCAGTATATAAAGATTTTGCATATACGCCTTGCAAACGTATATTTGAAATTTTAATATACTGGATAGATATAGAATCACACTCTAGTCGCCCGGAGATAATTTTGGTAATGCGGCCGCATTATCAATATTTATATTCGTGTTTCGAAGGTGTGATATCTATATATTTCCATTAGACTGGTGTGAGAACCAAAACAAATATAGATAGATTTATTGTTGTGATTTGGCATCAAAAATCTGATTTTTGTATATGTATCAAAATTATGAATTTGAAGCTCTAATTCACTAATTGATTGATGTTTGTGTAGTTTGTTTGTTTGTTTGATAATTTAGTGCCATTATGCCTAATGTGATCGAATAATGAATTGTATTGAAATTTGGTTGCGTTTGCTAGCATATACATATATATCGTTGAACAGGTCATAGCAAGGAGGCTAGAGCAGAGAATAAAATTTGTTTGCCCGACAAATAGGTACATGTTTACTACATAATTTCCTGTTTTGTTTGGGTGATGATGATTTTATGAGCCTATTGGCTAGCCGCTTGGCTTTTTCTTTTTCTTTTTGAGATCTGAAGGACCGGGGAAGCTATTTGAAATTCCCCGATGCTCCCGGTGCAGGGGAGGTTATGGCGAAATTTTTCAAAAATTTAGGGTGTTAGCCAAATTTTTGAAATTTTAGAAATTCTCAGAAACTGAAAAGTTGGAGAATGGAAGCCAGGTCGAGCGTAGAGTTGATTAATCAAACCACTTTCGACTTTGTTCCTTTTCGGGGACGAAAAGTTATAAGTGGGGGAGATTGTAACAACCCGAAAATCTGGGCCAGTTTAAAATTTTTATTTTGGCCATTTTAGCGAATTTTGATTATTTAAAATGAATTATTTTAAATAATATCGACGAGAAAATTATTTTTAATGGAATTAGAACGTATATATTATACGCGTCGTCGTTAGAATATAAATAATTATATATAATTATAAAAGGAATTGAAAATGGCGCGGTAGTTCGATAATTCGATTTCAAACTTCAATTGAATGTACCGGGTGCAAAACAATCCGGATTTTAGTGAAACCAAAAATAATGGAATCTAATAGTGAATATCTTTCCAACGAATCCGAATAATCAAAATTTCATATCGGGAATCAAAAGATATGTCCAGTTGAAAATTCTGAATAGTCGCTATGGAATTCAGGCCCTTAAAAATGGACATTTTGCAAACGACCTCGGATTTCGACGAAACCAGTTTTGTTGGGTCCGGGATGTAAAGTTATTGCTAGGTTTCAAATTTCATAATTTTTCGAATCAATATGTGAGCGTGGCAAAAGAAAACGCGTTTGACCGGTTTCAGTTGATTTTAATCGACTGGAAATTGGTCATTTTTCAAACGGTCTCAGAATTCGACGAAACTAGTTTTGTTAGGACCGTATCGTCAATACGAAGATAGAAAATATTTTTCAGGAATTTTTCTAGTTAGTATGTGACCCCGGTAATTTGAAATGTACGTTTAAAATTCAATATACTGATTTAAATGTAAATTTAACGGAAACTGATCGAAACGATCGAATCAGCTTACGATATATATCCCATTGTGTTCGGAATGGGGGTAATTAGCTATGGACGACAGGCGGTGGGTTCGGTTTCGAGGTCAAAATAAAAAGTTGCTTTTAGAAAAATAAAATGAATTAAAAATAAAAATATATATAAATCTGTACCCTCCCTCTTCCCTTATTCTCTCAGATCAGAGAAAAGAAAAAAAAAAAAAGGGAGACGACGGAAAAAGGGGTGGAATCCCTGTCGCCGCCGCCAGAGGCTGGCGCCCCTCCCCTAATCGATCGCCGCCACATCCAACCCCCCCTCCTCCTCGAAGTCGATCGCGACGAAGACCCCTCCCCCCGTTTCAGCAATCGCGACAGCAGCCCCCCCCCCCAAACCCGCATCCAACCCTTCCGCCGCCTCTGGCCATCTGCCACCCCCTCCGACGCCCAGACCGCCCCGTGCGCCCTCAGCCTCTTCTCCGACCGCCAAAGCCCCCCTGTAAGTTTTTTCTTATTTATTTTTATTTTTATTTTATATAAAAAAAAATATAGAAGTAAAGCTGATTTTAATTTAAGTTTAAAAACTGATTTTATTTAAATAAGTAAGTTCTGATTTTTAAAATGTTAAAACTGATTTTATAAGAATTTTAAACTGTTTTTTTTATAAGAATTTTAAACTGATTTTTAAAGAATTTTAATTAGATATTAAAACTGATTTTTTTTAAAAGAATATAAAAAACTGAATTATGTAAAAGTTAAAACTGATTTTTATAGGAAGTAAAACTGATTTTATTTTGAAAAGGAAAATGATTTTAAACTGAATTTAAAATGATTTATAAACTAGGAAGAGATTAGAAATTTAAAAGGAAAAATAGAATTTTTATATATTGAACTTCGATAGAAAAATAGGATTTTTATATATTGAACTTCGATAGAAAAATAGAATTTTTATATATTGAACTTCGATAGAAAAATAGGATTTTTATATATTGAACTTCGACAGAAAAATAGAATTTTTATATATTGAACTTCGATAGAAAAATATGATTTTTTAAATATTGAATAGCGAAGTAAAAATTCGATTTTTAAATATTGAATAGCAAAGTAAAAATTCGATTTTTATATATTGAATAACGAAATAAAAATTCGATTTTTATATATGTAGTGAATACGGGCAACGAAGATGACGAAGAGACGAGAACAGCGAAGACTTCTACATTAGGAGAATCGTGGAATCGGGATAGCTATTGGTGAGAATTTCTCACCTTTCAAATTTATTTTCTAGTTATATATATATACTAGGATGCAGACGGTGTTTAGTAGCACCCGACACAATCGTCCACAGACCATGGACTTGTTTGTTTGGCTGTTTGGTTATTGATTGTGATATTGGTTTGAATGTGGTTTGTGGTGTGAAAAATCGAATCGATAAATTGGTTAGGATTAGACGTGCGCCGTTATAAGGCGAAGGAGTAAGGCTAGGTTAGACTCTTACTCCAAATTTTGTGGTTTGCATAATAAAATTGATATGATTGATGTGTGAATGGCGTGGGCCTTCACTAGACCGGGGATAAGGCTAGGCCTTGTCCCGTTTCTAGTATCGTGCCGTTATGCCGCCGAAATTTTCTAAAAAATGTTAGAAAATAAAAATATCATTTTATTGTGTAAATGAATTGAATAGAAATTCATAGGTTGAAATAAAATGTTTTATCGTTAAAAATATAATTTTTAACGTGAATGAGAATAAATGAATAGTTATAAACAAATCGGCCGATTTGTTTGTATATACACTGATTTGACTGATATTGATTGGGTCGATAAATTTCACACATCGCCCAACTGCACAAATAAAATCTGTGTTTGATTGTTTGAAACCCCACACGGGTGTTGGGATGAAATTTGAAGTTCACTCATCCTGATTGATTAAATATGTCGATCGATTGATTGACAGGCTGTTATAAGCGTTAGATATCTATATTTGATGCTTATACAGTGTAGTGCACTTTGGTTGATGGTTGATTATTTTTCAATGCTATTATACATGTGTTGTATGAAAATCCATATAATTAACTTTATATGGTAATTGATTGGGCCTCATTCCAGTTTTAAAATAGAAATATTTGAAATAGAAATATTCGAAATGGAATATGTGAAAATATCAATATATGAAGCCGTGTTGATTAGATTGACGCCATTTTGACGTGAACGATATTTATATCGATTTCGAAATGAATTGAATTGAAAACGATTTCGAAATGAATTGAATTGAAAACGATTTCGAAATGAATTGAAAACGATTTCGAAATGAATTGAATTGAAAACGATTTCGAAATGAATTGAAAACGATTTCGAAATGAATTGAATTGAAAACGATTTCGAAATGAATTGAATTGAAAACGATTTCGAAATGAATTGAATTGAAAACGATTTCGAAATGAATTGAAAACGATTTCGAAATGAATTGAAAATGAATTCGAATTGAATTGAAAGCGAATTGAAATGAATTCAAATTGAATTGAAATTTGAATTGAATAGAAATGAATTTTAAAACGAATTTATAAAGAAGAATTCAATTTTGATTTGAATTGAAAAGGAAGTTGGAATTGTTTTTGAAACGAATTCAAAACTATTTATATAATTCGTTTTAAATAGAAATCGACGAAGTATATATTATATATATTATATATATATAATATAATGGCCTGAATAGAACGCGCCGCGCCGCGGCAGTTCGTGAATTTCGACCATTTATTTCAAACGGACATTACGGGAGATCCGACCGTCGGATTCTCCTAAAACCGGAACCGTTGGGTTCGTATCGAAAAGAGCTTTCTAACGAATGTGATAAATTAGAAATCTAACGGTTGGATTTGGAATTATGTCCAAATCAAATTTGAAAAAGGTCGCTATAAGTGCAGTTCGATGGCCATTAATGGAAATCGACTGTACGGGCCTTGATAAAATTATTAAAAATAGTAATAATTTGTGTAAAATCATAAGAAATGATTTGTGAAGATTTGGGATGAAAAACTCCATATTTGAAAAGATAAAAATAGATTTTTATCGAAATGAACTAGTTTTGAACTAGAATTATAATTCTATTTATTTTTAAATAAATAAATTGAATTTGAAAAGGGTTTTGAAAATAACCAGAATATCCAATGATTGCATTGGAGGGGATTTGAATCGAAATTGTCTTCGGAATATTTCGATGTTGGAATTCGTGATTATACAGGTGTTGTTATGGAAATTTGAAAGATATATATTTATATCGTTATTTCAAATACGGCATTTGTTAGTCGTAGAATTCGATATTGAATATAAGCCGATATATTTTCTATTCAGAGCCTTGTATTGAATATCGAATGTGATTTGGGTTTGTCGTGAATGGTGTCTTCACTAACACTGTTCTTGAACCCAGTTGAGAAAAGATTAAATCTTTTTATTTAGATTTAATGAAGTGTACCAATTAAATAATATTTAATTGGAATTGAATTGATATTGATTTTTGGGTTTATCGTGAACAGTGTTTTAAATAACACTTATTCTTTAACCAGATAATTAAGGAATGTGACTTTGGGTTTATCGTGAACCGTGTTTTTAAATGACACGGATTCTTTAACCCAGTTAACGATTAAAACTAAGTGGAGTTTTAATGAATCTTTAATTAGATTGAAATGATCGAAAATGGAGTATCACCAGTTTTGCTCCAGGCGATAGTTAAATCTTTAATTAGATTTGAACGTGAAATGGTAATTGAATTTACCGATAACACTGTGGTGTTAGATATGAAGTATTACCAGTTTTACTTCATGGGATGAATAGGTTGGGATTGGGAAATTAAAACAAATGATTACTTCGGTAAGGTTCGCTAATCCCGACTAGTTTGAATTGATATTCAAAAATAGATTAAAGAATAAATTCAAGAATTTATCTTTGATAAAATTAATGGGAACCTTTCCCTATGAATGTGAAATTTAGAAACTAACTGTCGGTTAGCCAAGCAGAATGGTTTTCTGGATATTGATCTGATGTTGGTTTCGGCCTTCGGGGTTAATATTTGGGGAATTATTCTCTTGATTAATTTACGGTTAGTGACTAATGAATTGGAATGAGGCGTATGTTGTGTTTGTGTAACACTTTTATAAAATATACGCGAGTTATTCGGGAAGACCGGGTTTATCCCATTCTGAATAACTGATACGACGATAAGTCGAAGATGAAGACGATGGCCGAAGACCGGAAGTCTTCACGTCATTTGGGTAATTACTGATGATCTTGATTGGGCTGTACACCCAAGAAGATGGAAACAGTTAGTGATCGTCCAGACGTACTTGGAGATCGATGGATATGCGGGGTACTAGGTGCCTCCGGTTTCGTTCAGACCCAGGACGGACTTGTAAATGGACTGTGTGTCTGACATCGGATTTCATTCTGTGTGACTGATATCGGTTGCATAGGATGGTTTGCCTGTGTGGCATGCTAAGATGCAAATGATCAAGGCTTCTGTTGAAAAGCAAAGTCTTGTGGTGATGATCAAAGCACGGCCTTTGTGGCGTAGCTTTGTGTAACGTTTGCTTCGCGAGTTTCACACCCGGTATGAACCAAAAACGGGAGACGGACGTCAGGGAGGGCATGCGTTTCTTTCTAGCTAGAAGTGGCGTCAGTGGTTTTACACGCCCTGACGAGTTTGACTTATGTGGTTGTTGCTGTTGCGAGGCGCCTCGGTTATATCGGTTTCGGCCGATGCATTCTGGTCGGCTGACGGACCAGACTTACACCCCATAGGGTGGGGAGACGTAGTGTTCAGGCATAATAATCCACATCGGTGGACCGGCCCTGAGGATCCAAGGGGCAGTTGCGGCTGTTCCTGAGGCTCAGGCTAGACAGTCTCGAATCGGTTGAGGACTATCTTTTGCCTCGGTTCATGGACGGAAATCCAATTTCCAAATACGTGACTTTGCGGTTTTATTTGTAAACCTATATATGGTGACATAGTGGCATGGGACGCTCATGTCGCCTATGATTGATACTTATGATTTGAAGTTGTTTTATACACTATGCACTTATAATAGTATCAAACGATTTTTTTTAACCGTATCAAGCATTCTTTGGCTGTTATAAGGGAAAACCCTATCCTCGGCTGCGTTGCATTGTGTGATGGGACCTGGGTCTTATAACAGCTTCATTTTTCTTTATTTAGCATTGCGCTGTTTGTTTTATGCACTGGTATTCTTGGAAGGAAACCCGTTCCGTGTTATACGGCGTGGTCCCTTGATTTACCTAATGATTTAAAATAAAGATTAATAACTGTTTTAGTTCTCACACCAGTCACATGACTGACCTGGAGTTTATTGTTTTAACCTAAACTCTGGGTGCCCCTATTTTTGACACGGGCAGCTAGTAGTTTTGGTTTTGCAGATTTATATTCACAGGATCCTGGTTTACAGCTGGAACGATATCCGGAAAGCTTTGTATCCGTATATCTCTTCTAGTTGTGTATTGTATTATTTTCCGCTGCGATGTATTTAAATGTAATTTAAATCTCTGATATTCTGTGTAATATTCATTTATACTCTGTATATTCTTGTAATCTGATGCATTGTTGTAATATACAATGAAATGTTCTTCTGTATGTGTTCTGTTTTGTCGTGTTCTCAAACGATAGGGCGTTTCGAACGGCCTGGATCGGTTTAACGACTGGTTCGGACCGAGCGAAATTCCTTGGCGTCACAATAACTCGCACAAATATATATATATATATATATACTGGCATAGACATGCAATTAGCATAATAATAAGGTGGACATAAAAGTAGATCTAGTGAACAGGTGATCATAAAACTAGGTCTAACATAATAAGGATGTCCTAATAGGCATGAATAGCTCTAAATAAGGATTCATTTGTCCAATTAATGACAGATATAAATTATCCACCACATGATAGGTATAAGATTATCTAGAGGGAGAATTAGATCTAAACAAGATTTTAATTATCAAATAATGACAAATCCAGATTAACACCAAACATAGATAAAGGTTAAGATTCACAAAGGTGACATGATAAATTAACCACAAGTGAATTAGAACTATAAAGGTAAATCTATCACAATAAAGTTTAGGATAATATCATAGATTCACAATTTATAACAGATCCAAATCACATACACTTTTAATTATTTAATCTAAAAGTAAATAACTCAAGGTGTTTGGATTTTAGAAGATAGAAAAGAAATCGTTGGTTTTGAAACTCAGATCCAAACATGAATCTCTAACTGATTAGCTCCAATTGGTTGTATTTGAAGAAAAGGATTCGTTTTAGTTCAGGAACTGGCAGCATTTGGCATCCATTGATTCCCAGTGAAGAAAACAAGAGCAATGGACCTTTATTTATAGCTACCATCCCCCTAGAATCGACTGCCACCTCAGCCCTAGGGGGGACGACCTCCCCTTTATGGGGACGACCACCCCGTTATTGGGTCGACACGCCTGGGGCGGGAATCTTACCGCCTACAGGATTTTCGAATTTTGACCTGAATTTTGTTTTCTGGACCCCATATATTGCACATATACAAACTTCAAGCCTTCATAACTTCCTCATATTGTGTCCGTTTTATGCAAACCAAATGTCTATCTTGACAAAAATTTCGAGATGAACGCATTGGAGCAGTCTGTTTCCCTTAAATACGAATATTAAATTAATTATTATTTAATTTATCCTCTTCTAGTGTTGTTAAAATTACGGGGTGTTACATTCTCCCCTACTCAAAGGATTTCGTCCCCGAAATCTCTAAGTTGAGAAGAATGTATATCTTACCATCCATCACCCATCTGCTCATCCAATAATCATAGGCATCCATTATCCATAATAACTTCTAATGCTTATATGAACATATACAAAGGCGTGTGTATATGTCCCAATACTAATGTGAATATTAGGCGGTCTACTGATTCAGTCGACCTCCTCAATACAATGTATGTTAGTGCCATAAATCCAATATGTATGCAAATAGTCCTATTATAACATGTAAGTTCTATATGTGTGCACACCCATTCGTCCAAATGAAACATCCACATTGTAACACTACAACTCCGTTAAGGTCACTCACAAAGGGAATGCCTTAACTTCAGTAGAGCATTTTGGGCAAAATATGCAGATATATTACAAGACAGACAAATAAAGCCATGGAAAATAAAGTCATTTTATAAACAATGTGGTTCAGTCAAGCTTTTTCAACAATTGTCTCAATCATACTTAAAAATAATACATAGAACTTCTATCTTGATTCAAAAACTTCGAAGTATAAAAGAAGCATAAAAATAACATGATATTCCCCAGTAAAGCATGAACCAGCCATAGCAGTGGAAGAGAGAGTCCAAAGCAATACATCGACTATCTTCGAGATTGGAAAGAAAACTGAGCTAAGTGGTAATATTCATTTCCTGTGAACCTGGAGGGGGGAAACGGAAGAAAAGAAAGCGAAACAAAACGGAGTCAGACATAAGCCCGGTAAGTCCAGTGACTTTCAGCATGTAAATAGGTAAAAGCATCATGACATGAATAAACCGGATACCATACCATAACCATGATAATAAGAATAGCAAGACAACAAATGATGATCGCTAGATATGACAAGGTAAGAAACACTGAATGCGCTTCTTTTCTTTCTCTGATTTCTTATTTTCTCTGCACCACCCAACTAGCATCCTTACTAGTGTCTTTTATAGAATGATTTGTATTCCCACCTAGTGTCCCAATTAGTATCCTGTGAAAAAGGACCTGTATCCCCTACTAGTATCTCAACTAGTATCCTATGTTATATAATAAGATGATCCCAACCCCACAATTGTGGTAGCCTTCGGGTGCACATCTAGTATGAGGATCTTACCTCAATCAGCATATTTGCCATGAAGATGTTAGATGTACCCTTACTACCCAATCGATCAACTCCCTACTTGTATTAATTTTCCTTGTGTTCGTGTCAATCGACCCTCTCTTACTTGTAGATACCCTGTGCTGGTCCCACCATAAGGTGTATCTATCCCTTTGATAGCAACCCGACACGATTCAAGATGCACAGTGTATACTACTAATGCCCAGTGCCTGCTTTTTCCACTCCGGAGTACGTGCACCCCCATACTCCACCGGAACCTACACTGCTGCACCACCTGCCGCTATTTTGACCGCTTATAATCATCCCAGTAATCCTGCCCCACCCTGCCTAGTTCAGGGTACCATGATACATCTATGTGGGTTACAGCTGAAATGGGTTAACGTTACTAGGGTTTCCTACTGGTTAAGTTTGTGGGCCGATATATACAATATTACCCGCCTATATGAGATGTACTTAACCCTCCCACCAATTCAAGCATGTTTATTCAATGGTTAAGTTTGCCTTAACACTATCAGCTTCATTCATGTAATATTGGTTTAGTGTTGTCCATTCATGTTGACTTAACCCACCCATACATTATGTTGTATTGGTTAAGTGTTTCCTATTAACTTAACCCCATTCATTCGTCATGTCATATTGGTTAAGTCTTCCGCATTTATTTAACCCCATTAGTTCATCAAGTTATATCGGTTAGGCGTTGTCCATTCATGTTAACCTAACCCATCCAGTCATCATGTCATGTTGGTTAAGTGTTTCTTATTAACTAAACCCTTCTCATTCATCATGTTGTACTGGATAACTTAACCCTTCTCACTTGTCTAATTAACATGTTATAACGGTTAAGTGTTCTAAATTTACTTAACCCCATCATCTTGTCTAATTAACATGTTATAATGGTTAAGTGTTCTAAATTTACTTAACCCCACCTTCTTGTCTAACTAACATGTTATAACGGTTAAGTGTTCTAAATTTACTTAACCCCTCCTTCTTGTCTAATTAACATGTGATAACGGTTAAGTGTCGCCTATTCATATGTTACTTAACCTTATCATTCTTAGCATGTCAGTTTATTGGCATTAATTAATTTATTAATGCCCCAACCTCTCACATTAGAACTGTTGTTTGCGGCTGCTGGATGTGCCGGGCGGTTCCAGGCAGACTTCTACCGCAAACTCATTCTAACCTCGGGTTTTGGGCTAAATGCACTAACCTCTCACATTAGATCTGTGTTGTTGCGGTTACTGGATGAGCCTGGCAGTTTTACACCACAACTAAACCTAACCTTGGGTTAGGCTTGTTTATCTTTTAGCATATTTACCATACATGTCCAAGTCTAGATTTTATATGCTAGTCATCCCAAATTCACAAAACTAGTCATGTTTCAATTCTCAAGTTATAGCCCAACAAAGCTAATTGCAAGTTATGCCCCACAATTTCAAATTCAAATTATTACTCAAAATAGGTTACACCCAATTTTCCCAAATTTGAAATAATAGTCATGACCCCAAATCGCAATATACATTATGCTTGGCATCCCAACCAATAGTTATGCCCAATCTAGATTAATATTCCAATTTACAGTTTACGCCCAATCTAGATTTAATATTTCAATTTACCCTAAGTTCGCAACAATAACAATTATGCCCAAAACTTGATTTATACGCCAATTAACCCAAACTTGCAGTTATAATGATAATAATGCCCCAATATCAATTGCAAGTTATACCCAAATCTCAATTACAAGTTACGCCCAAATCTCAATTACAAGTTATGCCCAACAGTACATAAAATATATTAGACCGAATTCTCTCGTATTCCAATCGTATATATAACAAGATTTCGTCTAGGTTAGAGATAACCTAGATCCATAACAAAAGGGGAAGAAGAGGAAACATAAAAGATTAGGCATAAAATAGCCATACGACGCTAGATTTGATAATAGCAATATCAGGAACATAAAAGAAGTGTAGATCTGAATATAATTACACCGCAGTCATAAATCTTATAAATTAGACTTGGATAACATCGCAGGCACAAATCTGATAAAATAGATTTGAATAACATCACAGGCACAAATCTGATAAAATAGAAAATCTGATAAAGTAGATTTGAATAACATCGCATGAACAAATCTGATAAAATAGATTTGAGTAACATCGCAGGAACAAATCTGATAAAATAGATTTGAATAACATCGCAGGAACAAATCTGATAAAATAGATTTGATAAATCTGAAAGGATTGTCTCATAATCAGGTATAGCTTGGATTCAGATTATTACATGCCAAGAATTTCAATTAAGAATTCACATCTGAAAGTAACTTGAACTTATAAACAAACGAACAAATCTTGTTTTTTGGGATCTGTTTTCTGAAACTGAAAAGCTATCATTTGATGTAGACTACTGATTCTCTAGTTTTGATTTAATTTGGGACTTCCTAACTTGCTTTCTAGTCTATAGAAAAATGGAGGCTATGCTAGGTTGGCCATGGATAGCATGACGGCTTCAAAGAGCAAATTTATGAGGTTTTAGGGTTGGGGTTGTTTATATAGAAGTTTAGATTAACATGAGCTGTCAGATGAACCTAGGAGTAATCAGGGCCATTAAGATCAAAGAGAGCCAACCAGAAATCGCCACATATGCCCTAATGACTCAGAAATCGTTACTGGAATAGGATCTCGGAAGGGGTCTACCCCCCTTAAAGTGGGTCGACACCTATGTCAACCCCACTTACGGGGGGTCGACACCTATGTCCACCCCCCTTAAGAGGGGTCGACAACATTTGAGAGGGATCTTTCCCGCTCACTCGTCTTTAACTTATTTTTGTTATGGAGATGATTTTGTGTATATGTATACACTTCCCTGAGTGTATACATATTTCCACGGCTTATAACTTCTTAATACGTTGTCCGATTTGCGAAAACTCGGACTCTATCCCAAGAAGAATTCCGAGACGAACGCAATGGCGTAACCTGTTTCCTTTAATTCCCACTTTGAAATTAAGTATTCTTTAATTCATTACTTTAATATTCGCAAGAAATACGGGGTGTTACATTCTCCCCTCCTTTAAAGGATTTCGTCCCTGAAATCCCCAAGTCAAGGAGAATGTATCCTAACATCCATCTACTTAACCATTCAATCACAGGCGTCCATTGTCTTTTATAGATTTCTAATGCTTTCATGAACATATGCATAGTGTATGTACATGTCCTTATCTAATGCAAAATCAGGCGGTCTACTGATTTTGTTGACCTCCTTAATGTGAATTTATGTTAGTGCCATGAGTCCATAATGTATGCAATTATTCCTAATCGTACTTTATAACTTCTACATGAGTGCTCAATCATTCATACAAATGCAACATCCATATGATAACACATAAAGTTTCAATCCGTATATATAAAAATTCACTCATGCATTTGAAATATGGAAGTGACGGAGCCGATCTAGTGCCTAGTGTGTGTGTATATGCATTCACGAGAAACCACTAGCAAACACTTACATCCACTTGCATCCACCAAACATAACATGTCTCAAGCACATGTTTACATCCATTGGCTTCTACCTAAGGATCGAGGATAGGACCAAGAGGGTATACTAAAAAAAATAAAGGCTAGCATGTAAATAAACTTTACTGGAAAAAAAGAGATCAAGGATATACTCTCAAAAAGGGTACGATGCGCGTATCTGGTCTTCAGTCTTCTAAGTCTCATCTTCTTGAGCTTCACTCCATTGTGCTCTGACTATCTTAACTTATACATTGCATCAACTATCTGAGAGTCTTTTCTTCGTGAAGTCCCTTTTTGTTCCAAAAGCGTAGGTCTTACTCCTAGAGATGCCAACTACTAACTTAACCGAAGGTTGATATGTATTCTGAACTTTTCCTTTTCACATAAAGAGGACTTGAAGTCAACTTTTTTTTCTTCTTAAGACATCCGCTACGACCTTACCCTTCCTTCTTACATCAAAATGGCGCCTAGTCCTGTGACGCATGCCTCCGTGTACACCGTAAACCTTTTACTACCGTACGGTAAAGTCAAAACTAGGGCCGTTGTAAGAGCCCTCTTCGATCGTTGGAAAACGCCATCACAATCAATATCCCGAGCAATGGTTAGATTCTTCTTGGTTAATCCAGTAAGTGGGGCTAATACCTTCACAAAGTTCTTAATGAACATCCTATATTAGCCCACTAGTCCAAGAAAGCTTCTTACTTCTGTTGCATTCCTTGGGACCTTCCAGCCTTTCACCGTAACTACTTTTGCGGGATCTACTACTATCCCTTCTTTGGATGCCACATGGCCTAGAAACCTTACTTCTTCTCTCCAAAAATGACATTTTTGGAGAACTTCGCCTTAAGTTGATGCGCTTGGAGGGTATCCGAGACTTCCCTTAGATACAAAGTATGCTCTTTCTCATTCTTAGAGAAAACCAAAATATCATCTATGCACAAGCGAAGTGAAGCATCCGCCTTTGTAGCGAGAATGGCTAGAGGACCCAGAAATACTTTGTCTTATGAACCCTTTTTCAAGTAACTCTTTTACTTGTTTACTGAGACCTTCCTTTCCCATGGATTCGTGTGTCGTACAGGTAATGCAACTGGCTTTGCATTATTAACTAGATATATGCGGAAGTCTACCTCCCGTTTTAGGGGGCAAACCCCTAAACTAATCAAAAACATCTGCGTACTCATGGGCTACTCCAACGGATCGCAAATCATTGATAGATTCATCAAGTGATTCTAGGTATCAATGACAAATTGATCCCTTAGGATCGCACAAAATCTCGAGGGTATTTCCGAGGCAAGTTGAAAGTCAAACTACCCTCCTTTCACAATTATTAGCTAACCAATTTATGCCTAAAATCAACCCATAACCCATGAAACCCAAAACATAAACATTACACTTAGACTCAATACTTAATATAGTTATTCTCAAATCCTCACAAACCAAAGATAAATGAGCCGAACCACAAATTGGATATGAGACAATAATAGGACCTTTTACTATACGAGTACTACGGTGCAAAGACTCAACTATGGGAGCAGATATAAATGAATGTGAAGCGCTAAAATCAAGAGGAGTACTAACAGGATGATCAAAAAGAAAAACTAGAATTTTTCAATAGAAAATTTACTACCTCTCTCTCAGCTACACTGGCGGTGAGTGCATGCACTTGCCCTCCTGAAAATCCTGTCCTTAGTTCTTTCCCTTGTCCTTAATTATATGACTCGTTATAAAGACACTTCCTCTTGTCTTAGGTTTTCCTATTCTTTCTTCCCTTTTTGTCCTGTGATTCTTCCACTTGCACCTCTTTCATTTTACCTCCTTTGTGAACCAAGTCTATATCCATGAGTTCCTCATCCTTGGGTGGTGCTCCTTATCCAAACTCCCTCATTCTCATCTTTGCCATCCTTATGTAACTTGTTGACAAGTCTCTTGAAAGCTACCTCTATCGCACGGAAAACCATACAAAGCTTGAAAGAAAATTAGCCGTAGGTGAAACTACTGCGGCTATAGATGGAAGTTGGCCACTTCTTCGCCCTTTGACAGGTGTCGTAGTCTCATCAAGCCTACGGAACCATGCCGCGATGAGGTTACCTCCCAGAAAGGCAGGAGCCCCGGAGACTCAGTAAAGAAGGAAAACAAGGATTCAAACAGAGAATCAAAAGATAATGCATATGGCTTTGGGGAATATGACTTTTAAACAAAACTTTTCTTTAGAAAATGCTTCTTTTAAAACCGTCTTGAAAATAATTTTTCAAATCTTTTATCTGATCCAATAACCTTCATCTCTGATACCACGTGTAATACCACACCTCCGTTAAGGTCTTTCACAAAGGGAATGCCTTAACTTCGGTGGAACGTTTTAGGTAAAAGATGCAGATAAATTACAAGAGAGACTAATAGAGAAATGGAAAATAAAGTCATTTTATAAACAATGTGGTTCAGTCAAGCTTTTTCAACAATTGTCTCAATCATACTTAAAAATAATACATAGAAGTTCTGTCTTGATTCAAAAACGTCCAAGTATAAAAGAAGCATAAAAATAACAATGATATTCCCCAGTAAAGCATGAACCAGCCATAACAGTGGAAGAGAGAGTCCAAAGCAATACATTGACTATCTTCAGGCTTGGAAAGAAAACTGAGTTAAGTGGTAATATTCCCACCCTGTGAACCTGGAGGGGGGGGGGAACGGAAGAAAAGAAAGTGAAACAAAAAAGAGTTAGACATAAGCGTGGTAAGTCCAGTGACTTTCAGCATGTAAATAGGTAAAAAAGCATCATGACATGTATAAACTAGATACCAGACCATAACCATGATAATAAGCATAGCAAGACAACAAATGATGATTGTTAGATATGACAAGGTAAGATACACTGAATGCACTTCTGTTCTTTCTCTAGTTTCTTATTTTCTCTGCACCACCCAACTAGAATCCTAACTAGAGTCTTTTATAGAACGATTCGTATTCCCTACTAGTGTCCCAATTAGTATCCCGTGAAAAAGGATCTGTATCCCCTACTAGTGTCCCAACTAGTATCATGTGTTATATAATAAGGTGATCCCAACCCCGCAATTGTGGTAGTCTTCCGGTGTACATCTTTATGAGGATCTTACCTCAATCGACCTATTTGCCATGAAGATGTTAGATATACCCTTACTACCCTGTCGATCGGCTCCCTACTTGTATTAATTTTTCTTGTGTTCATGTCAATCGACCCTCTCTTACATGTAGATACCCTATGCTGGTCCCACCATAAGGTGTATCAATCCCTATGATAGCAAATCGACACGATTCAAGATGCACAGTGTATACTACTGATGCCCAGTGCCTACTTTTTCTACTCCGAAGTACGTGCACGCCCATACTCCACCAAAACCTACACTGCTGCACCACCTGCTGCTATTTTGACCGCCTATAATCAGCCCAGTAATCGTGCCTTACCCTTCCTATTTCAGGGTACCATGATACATCTATGTGGGTTACTGCTTATATGGGTCCCCGTTACTACGGTTTCCTACTGGTTAAGTTTGTGAGCCTATATATACAAATATTACCCGCCTACACGAGATGTACTTAACCCTCCCAACAATTCAAGCATGTTTATTCAATGGTTAAGTTTGCCTTAACCCTATCCGCTTCGTTCAATGTAATATTGGTTAAGTGTTGTCCATTCATGTTGACTTAACCCACCCACACATCATGTTGTATTGGTTAAGTGTTTCTTATTAATTTAACCTCGTTCATTCATCATGTCATATTAGTTAAGTCTTCCCCATTAACTTAACCTCATTCGTTCATCAAGTTATATCGGTTAAGTGTTGTCCATTCATGTTAACCCAACCTATCCACTCATCATTTCATGTTGGTTAAGTGTTTCTTATTAACTTAACCCTGCTCATTCATCACGTTGTACTGGTTAACTTAACCCTGCTCACTTGTCCAATTAACATGTTATAACGGTTAAGTGTTCTAAATTTACTTAACCCCACCTTCTTGTCTAAATAACATGTTGTAATGGTTAAGTTTTCTAAATTTACTTAACCCCACCTTCTTGTCTAATTAACATGTTATAACGGTTAAGTGTTCTAAATTTACTTAACCCCACCTTCTTGTCTAATTAACATATTATAACGGTTAAGTGTTGCATATTCATATGTTACTTATCCTTATCGTTCTGAACATGTCTGCTTATTGGCATTAATTAATTTATCAATGCCCCAACCTCTCACATTAGAACTGTTGTTTGCGGTTGTTGGATGTGCCGGGCGGTTCAGGGCATACTTCTACCGCAAACTCATTCTAACCTCGGATTTTGGGCTAAATGCGCTAACCTCTAACATTAGATCTGTGTTGTTGAGGTTACTGGATGTACCGGGGGGTTCCGGGAAGTTTTACACCGCAACTCAATCGAACATCGGGTTAGGCAGGTTTAT
This sequence comes from Allium sativum, assembly GCA_030737875.1. NCBI lineage: Eukaryota > Viridiplantae > Streptophyta > Magnoliopsida > Asparagales > Amaryllidaceae > Allium > Allium sativum. The sequence continues at coordinate 126,784,421 of CM060911.1, forward strand.
CTTTTTGCATATTTACCATACATGTCCAAGTCTAGATTTTATATGCTAATCATCCCAAATTCACAAAACTAGTCATGTTCCAATTCTCAAGTAATACTTGAACAAAGCTAATTGCAAGTTATTTCCACAAATTAAAATTCAAGTTATTACTCAAAATTTCTTACTCCCAATTTTCCTAAATTTGCAATAATAGTCATGCTCCAAAATCGCAATATACATTATGCTTGGCGTCCCAACCAATAGTTATGCCCAATCTAGATTAATACTCCAATTTACAGTTTACGCCCAATCTAGATTTAATATTTCAATTTACCCCAAGTTCGCAACAATAACAATTATGCCCCAAAACTTGATTTATACACCAATTAACCCAAACTTGCAGTTATAATGATAATAATGCCCAAATATCAATTACAAGTTATACCCAAATCTCAAATACAAGTTACGCCCAAATCTCAATTACAAGTTACGCCCAATAGTACATAAAATAGACTAGGCCCAATTCCCCCGTATTCCAATCGTATATATAACAAGATTTCGTCTAGGTTCGAGACGACCTAGATCCATAATAAAAGGGGAAGAAGAGGAAACATAAAAGATTAAGCATAAAATAGCCATACGACGCTAGATTTGATAATAGCAATATCAGGAACATAGAGAAGTATAGATCTGAATAAAATTACATCGCAAGCATAAATCTGATAGATTAGATTTGCATAACATCGCAGGCACAAATATGATAAAATAGATTTGAATAACATCGCAGGCACAAATCTGATAAAATAGATTTGAATAACATTGTAGGAACAAATATGATAAAGTAGATTTGAATATCATCGCAGGAACAAATCTAATAGAGTAGATTTAGATAACATCGCAGGAACAAATCTGATAAAATGGATTTGAATAACATCGCAGGAACAAATCTGATAAAATAGATTTGATAAATCTGAAAGGATTATCTCATAATTAGATATAGCTTGGATTCAGATTTTTACATGCCAAGAATTTCAATTAAGAATTCACATCTGAAAGTAACTTGAACTTACAAACAAAAGAACAAATCTTGTTTTCTGGGATCTGTTTTTTGAAACTGAAAAGCTATCCTTTGATGTAGACTACTGATTCTCTAGTTTTGTTTTGATTTGGGACTTCCTAACTTGCTTTCTAGTCTAGAGAAAAATGGAGGCTATGCTAGGTTGGCCATGGACAACATGATGCCTTCAGAGAGCAATTTTATAAGGTTTTACGGTTGAGGGTTGGAGTTGTTTATATAGAAGTTTAGATTAATATGAGCCGACAGATCAACCCAGGAGTAATTAGGGCCATTAAGATCAAAGAGAGCCAACCAAAAATCGCCACATATGCCCTAATGACTCAGAAATGACTCAAAAACCGTCACTGGAACAGGACCTCGGAAGGGGTCTACCCCCCTTAAGGGAGGTCGACACCTATGTCAACCCCCCTTAAGGGTGGTCGACACCTATGTCACCCCCCTTAAGCGGGGTCGACACCTATGTCGACCCCCCTTAAGAGGAGTCGACACCATTACGTTCACTTGTCTTTGACTTATTTTTGTTCTGGAAATGATTTTGTGTATATGTATATAGTTCCTTATGCGTATACAAACTTCTGTAGCTTATAACATCTTCATATGTTGTCCGATTTACGCAAACTCAGACTCTATACCAAGCAGAATTCCGAGACGAACGCAATGGCATAACTCGTTTCCCTTAATTCCCAATTTTAAAATTAAGTATTCTTTAGTTCGTTACTTTAATATTCACAAGAAATATGGGGTGTTATGCACATGCTAAAACATCCATTTTCACCCACTAAAAGAAAAGAAAAATGCACACACATCCATATGCAGTATGAGAGTGATTGAGCCGATCTAATGCCTAATGTGTGTGTATATGCATCCACAGGAAACCACTAACAAACACTTCCATCCACTTGCATCCATCAAACATAACATGTCTCAAACACATATTTACACCCATATGATTCCTATCTACAGGTCGAAAATACTATTGATAGGACATACTCAAATGATAGAATCAACCATAGATAAAACTTTGGAAAAGAAGTTAAGGACATAGCCTCAAAATAGAATAGGTACAAAGCACGAATCTTGTCTTCGGTCTCCCAAGTCGCATCCTCTACGTTATCTTCTTAACTTTCGATCGAAGATTACAAGTAGGGACTCGTCTGACCGTCGCCTCCCGCTCCACTTCTACTTCCTCCATTATACTTGGCTCAACAACTTCCGCAGTATCATGCAAACACTTCCGCAGATAAGAAACGTGGAAAACATCATGAACTCTAGATAGATCTTCTAGTAGTTTTACTCTGAAGGCCATTTGGATGATCCCTTTCCGTTATGGGAAATGATCCCACAAATCTGGGTGCCAACTTCCCTACAGATCCGAAGCGAACCACATTCCTCAGAGGTGATAATTTAATAAAAATTAAGTCTCCCACTACAAATTCGATGTCGGTCCTTCTCTTGCCTGCGTAAGATTTCTGCCTATCTTGAGCTGTCTTCATTCGTCATCGAATAAAATCAATTTTCTCGGACGTTTCTCTAACCATATCAGGTCCAAGTAATAATCTTTCTGTAAATTCCCACCAACAAGTTGGTGATCTACAAGGTCTTCCGTACGATGCTTCGAAGGGTGCCATACCAATGCTAGCTTTATAACTTTTGTTGAAGGCAAAATCTGCCAAAGGAAGATGCTCTTCCCAAGTCCCTCCGAAGTTTAGGATACCCAGCCTTAAAAGATCCTCAAGAATTCTGTTCTCCATCTGCCCATCGGTCTGAGGATGATAAGCGGTGCACAAACACAACTGTCTGCTTAATGCTTCTTGGAAGCTCCTCCAAAATTCATTGGTGAAGATGGGGTCACGATCGCTAATGATGGTGGAAGGTAATCCATGAAGAAGGACAATTTCACGAACATAAATTGCTGCCAACCATGATGTTGTCCTCTTACTCTTATCTGGAATTATATAAGCGCTCTTAGTGAGTCTATCCACCACAACGGATATACTAGTGTTGCCTTTCTTCGATCTAGGAAAACCATCTATGAAATCCATGGAGACGCTCTCCTACTTCCACTGTGGAATCTCCAAAGGATGAAGTAGACTACCGGGCTTCTTTTGCTCAGCTTTAACTTGATGGAAAACTCAACATTGAGAAACAAACTCTTTCACATCTTTCTTCATCCTAGCCCAAAAGAAAACCCTCTTCGTGTCTCTGTACATCTTATCACCGCCTAGATGAATAGTCATCTTAGAATGGTGGGCTTCTTCTAGGATTGCCTTTATCAAGCTTCCAGTTGAGGGACACAAAGCCTTCCATCTCGTCGCAACCAACCTCTTTTGTCTATGAATATCACTGAGGTGATTTGAAGTCTCCCCTTTTCTGGGCTTATTCATAATGTCTAAAATCTTTAGGTCATCTCGCTGCGAAGCTCTTATCTGATCCATAAGAGTTGGTCATATTTCTAGTGATGCAAACAAATCAGGCAAAATCTCTATGGAGGATTTAAAGTCAAAAGTTGATATGAACTCCAGGCTCTTCCTCTCCACAAACAGAGGACTTAAAGCCATCCTCTTCCTACTTTGTGTGTCGGCCACCACATTACCCTTGCCAGCGGTATAAGAAATTTCAAAATCATAAGAAGCTAGGAACTCCATCCACGTTTGTTGCCATAAATTAAGGTCCTTCTGCGAGAATAGATACTTGAGAGATTTATGATCGGTATATAACTTGAACTTCTCTCCAAGTAAGAAATGGCACAATGTCTTGGGTACAAATACTATGGAAGCTAACTCTAAATCATGGGTTGGGTAGTTCTTCTCATGAACTCTCAACTGTCTAACCCTATAACACACAACCTTTCCTTCTTGCATGAGAACCGCATCAAGCCTAGTACCACATGCATCAGTGTAAACTATAAACACTTTATTCCCATTATTCAAGGCGAAGACTGGGGCTGTTATTAGAGCCTTCTTTAGTCGTTGGAAAGCCGCATCACAATCTATATCCCATGAAAATGTCAAGTTCTTCTACATCAGCCTGGTAAGCGGGGCTGATATCTTTGCGAAGTCCTTAATGAATTTCCTATAATAGCCTGCCAGTCCAAGAAAGCTTCTCACCTCTATTGCATTTTTCAGAATTTGTCAATCTTGCACTGCAACCACCATTGCGGGATCTACAACTCTCTCTTCTTTGGAGACCACATGCCCAAAGAATCTCACCACTTTACTCCATAAATGGCATTCGGAGAACTTTGCCTAAGTTGATGCTCACGGAAAGTTTTCAAAACTTCTCTCAAATATTGGGCATGCTCTTCTTCGCTTTTAGAGAAGATCAAGATATCATCAACAAAGACTACGACAAATTTATTTAGAAACTCCCGAAATACCCTACTCATTAGATCAACAAAATAGGCAGTTGCATTTGTCAACTCAAAAGGCATAACTAGCCAGTCAAAGAAACCATCCGGAGTTCTAAAAGCCGTATTGTCTATATTGTCCTTAGCCTCTCTCAACTGATGAAACCCCATGGCCAAGTCTAACTGAGAGAATACCAAGGCACGAAAAAGCTGATCAGACAAGTCATCTATCCTCGGAAGTGGGTGCCTGTTCTTCTTAATGAGTTTATTCAATTCTCTATAGTCCACACACAAACGAAGCGAACCATCCGCCTTAGTCGCGAATACTAGTGAAGCACCCCATTAAGATATGCTTCTCCTAATAAATCCTTTTTCAAGTATCTCCCCTACTTGTTTGCTAACTCTCTCCTTTTCCTTGGAGCTATATGGTGCAGTGGTAATGCAACTGGCTTTCATTGTCCACATGATATATACGAAAATCGATCTCGTGCCCCGGAGGTAAACCCCACACCTCATCAAAAACACTAGAATAATCTTGGACTACTGGAACAGATTGCAAATCACCGATAGATACATCAAGGGACTATAAGCATACCCCTCTTGTGGGTCATAAGAAATCTCGAGGGTCCTCCCATAGCAAGTCAAATGTCTAAAGACCCTCCTCTCACAATCTAGAATGGCACCATTTGTGGTTAACCAATCCATTCCTAGAATCAAACCATAGCCCATAAAACCGAGCACATACCCATCACATTCAAACTCGAATCCTAACACAGACTTTCTCAAACCCCGACAAATCATAGATAAATGAGAAAAACCACTGATGGGGTTTGAGACAACTACAGGATCCACTACCATACTAGTAATTAAGTGCAAAGATTTAACCAAAGAACTAGATATAAATGAATGTGAAGCGCCAGAATCAAAAAGTGTTCTAATAGGATGATTTGAAAGAGAAATTAAACCTTCCACAGAAATTTTTCCACCTCTATCAGGAGCACTGATTATGAAAGCAAGCACGTGCCCTCCAAAAGTTCATACCCTTTGACCTTGTCCCTGTTTCTTCGGGCACTCCCTAGCAAAGTGTCCAACCTCTCCACAATTGAAGCAAGAATTTTCCACCTTTTACATTCCTTCACCAATTGACCTTATTGCCCACAATTGTGACACTTCCTCGTATCCTTAGCCTTGTCATTATTTCCGCCTTTCTTTTGTTGTTGTTGTTGTTGTTGTTATTGTCCCTTTTTGGGCCAAATCTTCCTGTTTTGCGTTGTTTCCTCAGCCTTTACTTCCTCCTTTTCTCCTTTCTCTTCCTTATACATCAAGGCCAGATCAACAAGCCTTTCAAAAGTTCCCCCATTGGAATATGGGACATAACTAACCCATAAAGGGGTTCATTTAGCCCTTTAGCAAACCGCAAGTACAAATCTTGCATGCTGGTTGAATTTGTTCACATACTCTTTAACCATTGAGTTTCCTTGTTTGAGCGCCAAGAACCTCTTCATTTGCATGCGTTTATCAGCTTGGGAAAGAAATTTCATTTCAAATCTTTGCCTAATATCACCCCATGTCTCTACCGGTCGTCCAACTTGGGTAACATCCCACCAAAAAGAAGCTTCATCATTTAGTAGCCAGGCGGCTAACTAAATCTTCCTTCGATCTTCTACTTCAAAGACTACAAACAAGTCCTCGGTCTCCTTGAGCCAATTCCTTGCATCTACGAATGTCTCGGTTCCATGGAATGGCTTTCCTCCCATAGCACAGAAATCTTTGTAGTTCTTGGAAAAGTTTTCTACATGAGGAGGAGGAGGACGAACCGAGTGCAGCTGGGGAGGAACGTTTCCTTGGCCTTCGGCAAGTGTCGTGTCCTCCAGATACCCACGGAACCAGCCTGGTATTGTAACTCCCTCTGGAATATTGGGTTCCCCAAACATGCTGAAAAAGAAAAGGAAAGAGATCTAGACAAGGGATCGAAAGATATTACTTATGGCTTTTTAGGGAATGTTTTTCAAAATAGAATTTTCTTTTTTGAAAATGCCTCCTTTTAAACCCATTTTGAAAATAATTTTCAAATTTTTTTTTTATCTAACCTGACAACCTTCAGACTTTATAACAAGTGTGACACCCCACATCCGTTAATGTCACTCACAAAGGGAATGCATTAAGTTGTGGGAAGCGTTAAAGGTAAACAGAAACAAAAATATTACATGATAGATATAATATGATAGCGAAAATAAAACTTTATATATAATAAAGCATCGTGGTTCAAAAACATCACATGTCTGAAATACAAAAAAACCATTACAACATAAAAACTACAGTATTACTTTAGAACATCAGAGTACATGAAAGAAGCAAAATTCCCCATATAAAATATAGCCATAGAAACAATGATAGAAGCTTGAGCCATACATCTAGCAGCTCCAGCAAAATGTAAGCAGAATCACGGTCAAGCCCGAGTGTTCCCGCCCTGAGAACCCAGGGAGGGGAAAACGGAAGAAAGAAGAGGAAACAAAAAGGGTTAGACATGAAGTCTAGCGAGTCCAGTTACTTTTAGATATTAAATAAATAAAAGTAGCATGACGTGCATATAAAGTGGATAAGAGAGAGATAACTACATAAAATGTGAGCATGACAAGGCAAGCAGGATAGAGTGTATATGCTTCCCTAAAGATTACTCTGCACCATTACTAGTATAACAAGTATGAGATGATCCCTTCCACTATAAGGTGGTAGACTTAGGAATACATCTGAATGTATCCTATCTCCCACCCAAATCGATCGGCTCCCTAATCCACGTGGATACTCTGCGTCCGCCCCACCGTAGGATGTATTACGTCCTAAAGTGGAAACCCTTCGCTGATATGCACAGCCCCATGTCTACAAGTGTCATGGTCGTCTTATCACTCTCTGCCCGGCCCACACACGCGCATGACCCGATCGGTTTGCGCCGCCCACACCGTCCTCCACGTTTGTATCTCTTACAATCAGTTCAGTAAGCATGCCCCTTCTCCGATCTAGTTTGGAGTAGTTTGTTTGATACCTACTCCGGGTTAGTGACTGAAACGGGTCCCACATAATACGATACAAGCTCTCCCCTTTGTCTTGTATCCCCCACTAGGTTATCCATAAGTTATATTTACCCTAATGGTGTCTTTAATTATATAACCCGATCTTTCTACCGGTTATGCTTACCTATAGGTGTCTCTAATACATAACCCCCAATTGGTTAAGTTTTGTGGGCCTATTTTTAAATATTACCCACCCAACCCAGATATACTTAACTTAACCCTTCCATTGTTCAACCAAGTTTACTTAACCCCTATTCATATTCATGTACATACAATCCCTATAGATTCAACTATGTTAAGTATTCCAATTCGTTACCATGTCCATTTATGGTTATAATGGGCTAGACCTCCCACATTTGGCCCACAGCTTGTGAATGCTGGATATGCCGGTCGGGTCCGGCTAGACTTCTTCCACAAGTTGGGCCTAACCTCGTGTCTTAGCCCATCTCGTATTTGTGCACTTAGACCGATCACATTAGATTCAACATATGCGGTTGCTGGATATGCCGGTTGGGTTCGGGCAGACTTCCACCACAAATGCAATCTAACCTCGTGTCATAAGTGCAGTTACAGTTTCTAATTACAGTAATCCTAGGCATTTTAACCAATTAATTACCTATGTCTTATAGGTGTTTATGCCCATTTACCTAATTATATTGGTAGTGAATTATATGTCCAAATTCATATTCTTTATACATATTATGCCAATTCTAACATTTTCCCCCGTTCCCTAGCTAATGCATTCACATATATTTGGCGACATGCTTAGGCTAGATAGTAGCCTAGCCATACACAAAAAAAGGGAAAGATGATGGAAGATGACAATAGTGATTATTCTAACATAAATGGCACAAATATGTACATATATATACTGGCATAAATATGTAATTGGCATAATAATAAGGTGGACATAAAAGTAGATCTGGTGAATAGGTGATGATAAAACTAGACCTAACATAATAAGGATGTCCCAATTGGCATGAATAAATCTAAATAAGGATTCATATGTCCAATTGATGACAAATCTAAATCAACCACCACATGATAGGTACAAGATGATCTAGAGGGAGAATTAGATCTAAACAAGATTTTAACTGTCAAATAATGACAGATCTAGATTAACCCCAAACATAGATGAAGGTTAAGATCCATAAAGGTGACATGATAAATTAACCCCAAGTGAATTAATTCTATAAAGGTAGATCTATCATAATAAAGTTTAAGATCAAATAATATCATAGATTCACAATTTATAACAGATCCAAATTATAGTCATATCATGTTAACTTTTAATCATTTAAATCTAAAAGTAACTAACTCATGGTGTTTGGATTTTAGAAGATAGAAGAGAAATTGTTGGTGTTGAAACTTAGATCTAAACGCAAATCTTGAACTGATTAGCTCTAGTTGAGTGTTGTTGAAGAAAAGTTTTCGTTTTAGTTCACGCACCGGTAGCATTTGGCTTCCATTTATTTCCAATGAATAAAACAAGAAAAATGGACCTTTATTTATAACTGTTAGCCCTCCAAAAATCGACTACCACCTCAGTCCTAGAGGGATCGACCCCCCTTATGGGGTCGACACCCCTACCATGGGGTCGACACCCCTGGGGTGGGAATCTTACCGCTTACAGGATTTTCAAATTTTGAACTAAAATTTGGTTTCCTGGACCATATATAACACTATCATGCGCATATACAAACTTCAAACAGTCATAACTTCCTCATACGGTGTCCGTTTTATGCAAACCATATGCCTATCTTGACCAGAATTTCGAGATAAATGAAATGGCGTAGTCCTTTCCCTTAATTTTAAGTATTAAATTAATTATTATTTAATTTATCCTCTTCTAGTGTTATAAGAATAACGGGATGTTACAACTCGTTTTACCTAAATATGGGTTACTGACTGAAAAGGGTCCTACACACAAGATGATGCAAGCTTCACCCTACGCTTGCATCCCCACTACTAGGTTTTCCATAGGTTAAGCCATACCAGAGTAAAATGATTGCATGCAATACCAGAGTAAAAAGATTGCATAACCCCACAGGTTAAATTTGCGGGCGTATATATAAATATTTCCCATCTGTCCAAGATTTACTTGACCCTCCCACTGATTCAAATATATTTACATAACCCCTACTTAAATTGATAGGTTCATGTAACCCCCATAGATTTAAATGTTAAGTATTACATGGTAAAGGGTTATCCATTTAACATTGGCTTCTTTTCAAGTTACCAAGTTCCTCTTGCTTGTTAATTTCATATATATATATATATATGCATGTATATATATATAACTTAATCCATTTAAGCCTATTAATAAGGCCATCACATTTTATTCTCTAGGCTGTAATTAGCGAAAGTAACCTACAATCCATATGTATCATTCATTATCTGATTCCACAGTTACAATAACATGTTTTACTTAATATGTAATTAAGTATACTTCATCTCAATTCACCTATTTTCTATTTAACATGTCGCTATTGTTGGTGTTTACTTATTAACTTAGTTGTCTTAACTAAGGTTTACTAATAAGCTTCCTTTCCATTTATTGTAGCTTACGTTATATTTTCCACTTGTCCCTAGGACAAGCCTACCTATTATATAACATTCTCATTAAAGTTACTAATTATAATATGTTACTATCACTCACCTTTTTTTCCAATTCATTTCCATTAATCACAATTAGTGCCATATATTTCTATCCATTTATATACATATATTCATGCATTAGACCTCTCACATTAAATCTACAACTTGTGGATGTTGGATATGCTGGTTGCGTCCGGGCAGACTTATTCCACAAGTCGGAATTAACCTCGTTTCATAGAACGTTACATGTTTATGCACTTAGACCCCTCACATTAGATTCACCACTTGTGGATGTTGGATATGCCGGGCGGTTCTGGGCAGGCTTTTACCATAAGTGTAATCTAACCTTAGGTCTAAGCGCGGTTATAGTTTCTAATTACTGTACATCTAGGCATGTTCATTATTAACAAATTTTCATGTTTATCATGCCTCAAATTAAGATCTTTAATCACAACTTTGATTTATGCCCCCAAATCCATATTCATGTTTTCAATTCAAGTTATGCCCAAATTTCCCAATACAAGTTATACCCAATATTCTCAATCATGATTTACAATATGAATTATGCCCCAACTTAATTATTCCCATCGTCCCTGATTTCGTATGATCGCGTATTTCAACGGTATGCCTAGGCTCGATGGTAGCCTAGATATAAAATATAAAGGGAAAAGAAGAAGGGAAGAGAACAGAAATAACCGTAATAACAAGCTTGACATATGACGACAAAAATTGGCTTAGCAACTCATAAGTATATAGTGGCAAAATAGGGCATAGTGACAAGATAGGCATATAGAAACAGATCTGATGAACATGTGATAATAGAACTGGTTCTAAAATAATAGGGACATTATAAACAGCATTGTGAGATCTAACCATTGTATTAGATCTAAAAATAATGGCAGATCTGACATGATAAATAGGCATAGGCTTAGATCCAGTTAATAGTCACATCAAAATTACTTAGATACATAGGTCATGGCAGATCTGATATGATTCAATTAGTCACATGCTTAGAACCAATTCATAAACATGTTAAGATTAACTTTTAAGTATTCATATCTAAAAATAACGTAGACCCACTGTGATTGGATCTAAGAAAATAGAAGAGTAATTGCAGATGTTGAATCACAGATCTCTAAACTTGAATAACATATTGTTGAAGAAGATTAGGCTAGATCGGATTGAGTTGAGACAACACCTCGTTGTCGCCATTAATTTAGATAAATAAAATAATGGGTATAGGGTCCTATTTATAGCCTAGTGTCAATGAACCAAGCCAAGAATTCAGTCCACGTTCAGAATCAAGAATCTGCCCAGATCCGTATGGGGGGTCGACCCTGGGTTCGACCTCAAAGAGCCTGGGTCAACCCCTAGGTCGACCCAGCACGGTCTCGGGTCGACCCCCAGAATCGGTCGGTTCTGCTTCTATTGAGTTTTTTAATTTGTTTGTACATATATAATTATCTTTTGCATATACAAACTTCTAGGCTTAATAGGTTCTTCATACGATGCCTGTTTCACGCAAACTCAGAGTCTATCTTAAGCAAAATTCTAAGACGCACGCAATGGCACTGTATGATTTGCTTAATTCTGAGTATTTAATTAAGTATTCTTTAATTTATAAACTTTAGTGTTGTTAAAATTACGGGGTGTTACATTCTCCCCTACTTAAAGGATTTCGTCCCCGAAATCTCCAAGTTAAGAAGAATGTATATCCTAACATCCATCACCCATCTACTCGTCCACTAATAACATGTATCCATTGCTCTTAAAGATTTATAATGTTTATATGAACATATGAAAAAGGTGTATGTATATGTCCCTACACTAATGTGAAAGATCAGGCGGTCTACTCATTCAGTTGACCTCCTTAGTGTAATGTATGTTAGAGCTATGGATCCAACATGTATGCGATTAATTCTATTATATTAAGTAAATTCTATATGTATGCACAATCATTAATCTAAATGCAATATCCATATGATTATACAACCACTTTCATCCACCAAAAGAAGAAAAAATGCACACACGTCCATATGCAGTATTTGAGTGATTGAGTCGATCTAGTGCCTAATGTGTGTGTGTATACATCCACAAGCAACCACTAGCAAACACTTGCATCCACTTGCATCCATCAAACATAATATGTCTCAAAAAACATGTTTACATCCATGGAGTTTCTACCTATAGGTCGAAGTTTCGATCGATAGGATATACTTTAAATGATAGAAATGAGCATGATAAAAGCTTTTGGAAGAGAAGTTAAGAACGTTCCTAAGTTGTACCCTCTTGGTTATCTCCCCACTGAAATTTCATCAACTTGACCTCTTGGTTGCGTAGTTTCTTAACCTCCGATCCAAGAATACGGGTAGGAACTCGTCTAATTGTTGCCTCCTGTTCCACTTCTACTTCCTCAAGCTTACTCGGCTTAATTACTTCCGTTGTATCGTGCAAACATTTCCACAAATGAACATCCGCTAATTTATCTAGTCGCTTTACCCCATAATCCATTTGACCAATTCTTTTTATTATGGGAAATGGTCCTACAAATCTTGGCGCTAGTCTCTCTATAGATCCAAAACAAACCACATTCCTCAAAGGAGATATTTTGATAGAAACCATGTCTCTCTATAGATCCAAAACAAACCACATTCCTTTATTTGTGTATAACTTCTTCTTGTTCTGAGTTATCTTCATGTGCGTGCAGATAAGATCAGTCTTTTCTCAAGTTTCTCTAATTGTCTCAGGTCCAAGTAGAAGCCTATCTCTACTGCCTCAGTTTGAGATCCTTCTACGAGAAAAGATACTTGTGTGACTTATGGTCCATGTATAACTCGAACCTCCCTCCAAGCAGATACTACCGCCAAGTCTCAAGCGCGAATGCTATAGTAGCTAATTCCAAAACATGGGTAGGATAGTTCTTCTTATGTACTCTTAACTGTCTACCTCCATAATATACTACCCTTCCTTCTTGGATCAGAACCGCACCAAGCCCTGTACAGCATGCATTGGTATATACTGTGAACACTTTGTTTCGCATCGGGCAAGGTCAAGACTGAGGCTGTTGTCAGATCCCTCTTCATTCACTGAAAATCGTCGTCATAATCTATATCCCATGAAAATGTTAGATTCTTCTTCGTTAGTCAAGTGAGTAGGGCTGATGTAACACCCCATATTTTCTGTGAATATCAAAATTAAAGAATCTTAGAACACTTAAATTTTAGAAGTGGGAATTAAGGGAAACGGATTACACCATTGCGTTTGTCTCGGAATTCTGCTTGAGATAGAGTCCGAGTTTGTGTGAATCGGACTCCCCATGAAGAAGTTATGGAGTTCAGAAGACTTCAAGTTTGAATAGAAATTAAATATAATAATAAATTAAAATAAGAAAACAGTTCAAATTTCAAAATCTGGTAAGAGCGGCCTGAGCGAGAAATTTCCCGCTTAGGGTTGTCGACCCCCCAGGGGGAGTCGACATAGGTGTCAACCCCCCTATAGGGGAGTCAACATAGGTGTCGACCCCCCTTGTAGGGAGTCGACCCCTCCCAGATCCAGCTCCTATGATGAATTTTTACAACCCTGTGCTGATGTGGCCTTCTCTGATTGGCCAATGACTGATTTCTGAGGTATTAGGGCATATGTGTCATGCTACGGTTGGCTGGATGACACATTTCTTTAGTTTGATGGCTCTTATTTCTCCTAGACTAATCTAAAGGCTAGAATTGAACCTAGACTTCTGTATAATCACCCCAAAACTCGACCCTAGAACTCATTCTACGAAGCTGTCATGCTGTTCGTCTACAAACTGGCCTAGCCTCCATTCATCTACCCCAAACTAGAGAATCAAATTCAAACTAAGAATCAATTAGAAGAACTAGAGAATCAAACGTCTACATCAAAGGATAACTTTTCAAATTCAGAAATCAGATCCTAGAAATCGAGTTCCATGCTTTTTTTGTAAGTACAGTTATTGTTTATATGTGAACACCTAATAAGAAATCATGACTGTAATAACTGGATCTGGAACTATGCCTACTTCTATTCAAGCCTATCCTTTTGTCAATACTAAATTGCTTATGCCTATTAGACTGTTATGACTGACATAGAAAATCCTATCATGCCTATTGGACAGTTGTGACTGACATAGTAAAACCAATCATGCCTATTGGACTGTTGTGACTGACATAGTAAAACCTATCATGCCTATTGGACTGTTGTGACATAAATAGTAAAACCTATCATGCCTATTGGACTGTTGTGACTGACATAGAAAAACCTATCATGCCTATGAGGCTATTGGGGTTGATACAATTGAACCTATAATACTGTATTGAATTTGTGGTTCTTTTATGTATGTAAGTTGCATGCTAAGTTATGTTCATACATGTTATATGTTTAGATCCAAGCTAGTACCCATGTTTAAGATCTATATAAGTTCATGTTTATACAATTAGACTTATGCAAGTTCGCATGTTAATTGGATGTAATTTAAATGCAAGATCATGTTTATTTGCTTAATTAAGTTTATGTCGTTCTATGCCAATTTTATATTACACATATTGATCTATGTTGTTTTATGCCTTTTGGAATGTTACATGTCCCTTTCTTTTCCCTTTTGTTTATAAGTTAGGCTAATTTGCGATCCTAACAATCTATGTGGATTATGTGAACGAATAACGGGGGAGACGTTGGGGAAAAATATTAAATTACATGCTACTGGCATAGATTGGCTCATAATCATGTAAATGATTAGTAGCATGAAATGGTAGAATTTGTATACCTAGAATTATGGACATAATTTAGAGGGTAAATGGGGCATGTGTTGAATTGACAACACTTGTGGATAATTTACGTATGAACATAAATTGTAAATATGTAAATTAATTAAAAGATGATTATGCCTAACCTGAGGTTAGATTGAGTTACGGTGTAAGACTGCCCGAAACCGCCCGGTACATCCAGCAACCGTAACAATATAGATCTAATGTGAGAGGTTAGCACATTAGGCCCAAAAACCCGAGGTTAGATTGAGTTGCGGTGTAAGACTGCCCGGAACAGCTCGGCACATCCAGCGATCGCAACAATATAGATCTAATGTGAGAGGTTGGTGCTTTAATAAATGAATTAAAGCTAAGAAACAGACATGCTAAGAATGGTGGGGTTAAGTTAATTAAGGCAACACTTAACCAATACAACATGTTAATTTAACAGATGGGTGGGGTTAGATTAACTTGAGAACACTTAACCATTATAACATGTAGATTAGGAAACCCTAATAACGGGGACACTTTCCAGCAGTAACCCACATATAGACGTATCACAGTACCCTGAACTAAGCAGAGTGGGGCACAATTACTGGGCTGACTATAAGCGGTCAAAATAGTAGCGGGTGGTGCGGCAGTGTAGGTCTCGATGGAGTATGGGCGTGCACGTGCTCCAGAGCGGGAAAAGGAGTCATTGGGCATCAGTACTATACATAGTGCATTTAGAATTTGTGTCGGGTTGCCACCATAGGAATTGATACTCCCTATGGTAGGACCAGCACAGGTATCTACAATCGAGCTGGGCCTAATGACACAATTAATAAATGCATGCGAGTTGAAGCCGATCAGGAAAGGGATCACTTTGTTATGAACACATGATGGTAGTTGAAACCTTCGTAGTGGGTGGGGAGAAATAGAAACCAGTGCGATGGTACATTCAGTTTATCTTATCTTATGTTACCTTATTTCTATGGTATTGTCCAATGTTCGGTTTATTCATGTCATGATCCTTTTACCTGTTTACATGCTGAATAATCACTGGACTTACCAGAATTATGTCTGACCCATTTTCTTTCGCCTTCTTTTCTTCCGTCCCTATTCCCCCCCCTCGGTCCGTAGGGATGGAATACTTCAGCTTAGTGCAGATATTTTCAAGCTTGAAGAGAGTAGATGTATTGCTTGGATTCTCTTTTCTTGGGCTATGGCTACACTTTTGTTGGGGATTTATGCTGCTTTACTTCTGTTTAATGCTTCTTTATGTACTTGGAGATTTAAATGAAGACAAATGTTTTGTTTTAATAATTTAGCAGTTGGGTTTTGAGACAATGCTTGTAATGTTTTGACTGAACCACGCTATTTAATAAATAATTTCAGTTTTCCGCTACTTATATGCCTGTCTTGTAAATTAGCCATGTCTTTTACCTAAAATTCTTCACCAAAGTTAATGCATTCCCTTTGTGAGTGACCTTAACGGAGGAGGGGTGTTTCACTTGGTATCAGAGCAATAGTTTACCAGATCAGATAAAAGTTTTGAAAACTATTTTTCAAAAAATAATTTTAAAGAAGCATTTTCAAGAAAAGTGTTGCTTTATTTTAAAAGCATAATACCCAAAGCCATATGCATTATCCTTCTATCCTTTGTTTTAAAACTTTTCTTTTCATTTCAGCATGTCTGGGGATCTTAATCTTCCTGAGGGCATACCAGTACCTGGTTGGTTCAGAATGTACCTGGAGGCTAGCTCTAATGACGCAGGCCCAGCAGACGTTCCTCCTCGCCTAGTTGCAGTTGCAGTTGCTCCTCCTCCTCCTCCTCCTCCTCCTCGTGTGAATGCATTCTTGAAGATATGTAAAGACTTTCGAGCCATGGATGGAAAGAACTTTAATGGGACTGAGTCATTTGTGGAAGCAAGAAACTGGCTAAAGGAAACAGAAGACTTGTTTGTTATCTTTGAAGTGGATGATAGGCAGAAGATACAATTGGCAGTATTGTTGCTTAAGGACGAGGCCTCTTATTGGTGGGAAGTTACTAATGCTGAGAGACCAGTCGAAACTTGGGAGGATTTAAGAATGAGATTTGAAATGAAGTTTCCCTAGCAAGCTAAACAAGCCTACAGATGGAGAAGTTCTTAGCACTCAAACAGGGAAGCCTATCGGTTAGGGAATACGTCAACCAATTCAACCATCTGGCTAGATTCAGATTGGAGTTAGTAAACACTCCACATCAAAAGGCTCTCTGATTCGTTAAAGGGTTAAATGAGCCACTGCACAACCTAGCTATGACCCATATACCTATGGGGGCGACTTTTGAGAGACTGGTAGACATGGCACTATTACAAGAGGAAGACAAGGATGGCAAGAAAGGGGAAAAGGTGGAAGAACCTCTGGACAAGAAAGGGGAGGGATCGCAGAATAAGAAGACAGATTCCAAGAAAGGAGGGAAGAATAACAAACCCCATGAAAAGAGGAAGTGAAAATTTTGTGGCATACCTGGACATCTGATTAAAAACTGCAGGAAGAAGAAAACGAAGATGGGTGGATGCTTTCAATGTGGCGAGAAAGGACATATGGCTAAGGATTTCCCAAAAAGGCAAGGGAAAGGGAAGAGGACTGGTTCCACTTCTGGAGGGTAGGTTCACGCTCTCATTGCACCTCCACAAGAAGAAGGTAGAAATATTTCAGTTGAGAGTTTAGTTTGTCTCTCTGATCATCGAGTTCGTACTCTTTTTGATTCTGGCACATCGCACTCTTCTATATCTACTGCTTTAGTTGAATCTCTGCACCTAGATACCAGTATAGTAGAGGATCCCATGTTTGTTTCAAATCCAATTGGGGGTTCGGCTTACTTGTCAATGATTTGTTTGGATTTGGAAATTTCTGTTCTAAGCGCTGGGTTTAGATGTAATGCTTATTTTTTGGGCTTCACGGGCTATGGTGTGATTCTAGGCATGGATTGATTATCCAGTAATGGTCCTGTCCTCGATTATGAAAAGAGAGTGGTTGGACTTATGACTCGCCTCGGTATCACTCTCGAAATCTCTTGCAATCCCATGAATTCTGTCATGCTTAGCTATCTAGAGTCCCTTGATGCGTCTGTTGAAAACTTGCAATCTGTTAGAGTAGTCCGTGAATACTCGGATGTCTTTGAAGAGGTGAAATATTACCTCGGAAGCAAGAGATAAACTTCCGCGTATAGCTTACTGATAATGCAAAACCTGTTGCTTTACCAGTTAGACACATGGCTCCAAGGGAAAGGAAAGAGCTCAGCAAGAAAGTTAAAGAGTTGCTTGAAAATGGGTTCATAAGGCGGAGTATTTCTGAATGGGGTGCTCCAGTGGTGTTTGCCACCAAAGCAGATGGTTCACTTCGCCTATGTGTGGACTATATGGAGTTTAAAAAGCTGACCAAGAAGAATAGGCACCCACTTCCTAGAATGGACGACTTGTTTGACCAACTCGTAGGTGCCTCGGTTTTCTCCCAATTAGATCTGGCCACCAGGTTTCATCAGCTAAGAGTGGCTGAAGACAGCATTGATAAGACCGCATTCAGGACCCCGGATGGTTTCTTCAAATGGCTTGTCAAGCCTTTTGGCTTGAAAAACTCACCGGCCTATTTCGTAGACATGATGAGTAGGGTGTTCAGAGAGTTCCTTAATAAATTTGTAGTGGTCTTCGTGGATGACATTTTTGATTTTCTCAAAAAGTGAGTAAGAGCATGCTTTGCATTTAAAGAAAGACATGGATACTCTTCATGCACATCAGCTGAAAGCAAAATTCTCCAAATGCCATTTTTGGAGAGATGAAGTAAGGTTTTTTGGACATGCGGTGTCCAAAGAAGGGATAGTTGTTGATCCCGTAAAAGTAGTTGCGGTGGAAGATTGGAAGATTCCACAGAATGCAACTGAAGTACGAAGTTTTCTCGGGCTAGCAGGCTTTTATAGAAAGTTTATTAAGGACTTTGCGAAGATCTCATCCCCACTTACTAGACTGACAAAGAAGAACCTACTTTTGCTTGGGATTTGGATTATGACGTTGCTTTCCAACGACTAAAAAGGGCTTTGACAACAGCCCCGGTTCTAACATTGCCTGATGGGAGTCAGATGTTTACTGTATACACAGACGCATGCAGTACAGGATTAGGCGTTGTCTTGATGCAAGAAGGAAAAGTAGTTTGCTATGGAGGAAGGCAACTGAAGGTACATAAGAAAAAACTACCCAAATCATGATTTAGAACTAGCTGCCATTGTTTTCGCTCTTAAGTCATGGCGTCATTACCTACTAGGAGAAAGTTCTGAATTGTTTACTGACCATAAATCGTTAAAGTACCTTTTCTCACAGAAAGATCTTAACTTAAGACAACAAAGGTGGATGGAATTTCTGGCCTCATACGATTTTGAGATTGCTTATACCCCTGGAAAGGGCAATGTGGTGGCAGACACCTTAAGTAGGAAAATGATGACCTTAAGTCCTCTCTTTGTAGAAAGTCAAAGCTTGGAGTACATAGAAAACTTTGACTTTAGATCCTCCTTTGAATTTGTACCTGGTTTGTTAGCATCACTAGAGGTACGGCCTACTCTTTTGGACTCAATAGGAACTGCGCAACGTGAAGACCCTCAACTAGTTGATATGATAGATAATATATTTAGAGGTGAGACTTCTAGTCACCTCAATATATACTCCATCGATGACAAGGGTTGGTTAAGACGGGATGGAAGACTGTGAGTCCCACAAGCAAGGGATTTGTTGAAGAAGGTTCTCAAAGATGCATACCATTCTATGCTGGCTATACATCCAGGTGGAGACATGATGTATAAAGACATAAAAAGGGTTTTCTTCTGGAATGGCATGAAGAAGGATGTAGCTGAGTTTGTCTCTAAATGCTTGATATGTCAGCAAGTCAAGGCAGAACAAAAGAAGCCTGGTGGTCTACTTCATCCCCTAGAGGTCACACAGTGCAAATGGGATAGCATTTCGATGAACTTTATTAATGGGTTGCCTTGCTCAAGAAGGGGCAATACCAGTATTTGGGTAATACTGGACAGGCTCACTAAAAGCGCTCACTTTATACCTGTTAAAAGTAGGAGGATTGCCTCATCGTTAGCATCCATTTATATTAAAGAGGTGGTTCGACTGCATGGGTTACCCTCTAGCACAGTAAGTGATCGAGATCCTATCTTTATGAGCGAGTTTTGGAAGAGTTTGCAAGAGGCTGTAGGCATACAACTATGCTTAAGCACTGCCTATCACCCTCAAATCGATGGTCAGACGGAGAGGGTGAACAGAGTATTAGAAGATCTTTTCAGATTGTGCATTCTTGATTTTGGAGGAACATGGGAGGATCACCTTACTTTGGTAGAATTTGCCTACAACAATTGCAACCAAGCCACCATAGGCATGGAACCATTTGAGGCTTTATATGGGGGATCGTGCCGATCACCAACTTATTGGTGGGAATCTACAGACAAGCTCGTACTTGGGCCTGACATGATCAGAATAACTTCAGAGAAGGTGGATTTGATAAGAAGACGAATGAAGACCACACAAGATAAACAGAAGTCCTATGCTGATAAAAGAAGGACCGACCTTGAGTTTGAGGTGGGAGACAGAGTTTTACTTAGAGTATCTCCTTTGTGGAATGTCGTTCGCTTTGGGTCCGTAGGAAAATTGGCACCATGATATGTAGGGCCATTTCCTATTATTGAGAGGATTCAGAAGATGGCTTATAAAGTAGAGCTGCCTGAAAGATTGGCTGGAGTTCATAATGTTTTTCATGTCTCTCGTCTACGAAAGTGCTTACGTGAGTCGGTAGAAGTTGTGGAGCTAAGCATACTAGAGAAAATAGAAGTGGAGTGACAAAATGACGGTGAGAAGAGTTCCAACTCATATCTTGGGTACAGAAGTTAAAAGGCTACACAATCGTGAAGTCAAGCTAGTTAAAGTACAATAGAGTGATGCAGATGAAGACGCGAATTGGGAGACTGAGGACAAGATACGTGCAGCCTGCCCTTATCTTTTTGAGGGTACATCTTTGATCTCTTGTTTTCCATAAAGTTTTTGCATGTTTATATCTATCCTTTTAAGTATATCTCCTCGATCCTATTCCTTATCCTTAGGTAGAAACCAATGGACGTAAACATGTATTTGAAACATACTATGATTGATCGTTGCAAGTGGTTGCTCGTGGTAGCATATACACACACCCTAGGTACTAGATCGGCTTAGTCACTTTCATATTGCATATATGTATTAATATATGGATTAGAAATTGATGTGTTATCATATGGACGTTGCATTTGAATGAATGATTGTGCACTCATGTAGAAACTATAATTAGGAATAATTGCATACATAATGGACTCATGGCACTGATATGATTCGCATCAAGGAGGTCAACTGAACCAGTGGACCGCCTGATTTTGCATTAGATAGGGACATATACACACGCTATGCACATGATCATGAAAGCATTAGAAATATTTTTAAGGACAATGGATGCCAGTGATTGATGGTTGAGTAGATGGATGTTGGATGTTAGGATACATTCTTCTTAACTTAGAGATTTTGAGGACGAAATCCTTTAAGGAGGGGAGAATGTAACACCCCGTATTTTCTGTGAATATCAAAATTAACGAATCTAAGAACACTTAAATTTTAAAAGTGGGAATTAAGGGAAACAGGTTATGCCATTGCGTTCGTCTCGGAATTCTGCTTGAGATTGAGTCCGAGTTTGCGTGAATCGGACTCCGTATGAAAAAGTTATGGAGTTAGAAGATTTCAAGTTTAAACAAAAATTAAATATAATAATAAATTAAAATCAGAAAACAGTTCAAATTTCAATATCTGGTAAGAGCGGCCTGAGCAGGAATTTTCCCGCTCAAGGGTGTCGACCCCCCCATAGGGGGAGTCGACATAGGTGTCGACCCCCTTGTAGGGAGTCGAACCCTGCCAGTTCCAAATCCTGTGATGAATTTTTACAACCCTGTGCTGATGTGGCCTTCTCTGATTGCCAATGACTGATTTCCCAGGTATTAGGGCATATGTGTCAAGCTACGGTTGGCTGGATGACACATCTCTTTGGATTGATGGCTCTGATTTCTCCTAGACTAATCTAAAGGCTAGAACTGAACCTAGACTTCTATGTAATCACCCCAAATCTCAACCCTAGAACTCATTCTATGAAGTCGTCATGCTGTTTGTCTACAAACTGGCCTAGCCTCCATTCATCTACCCCAAACTAGATAATCAAATTCAAACTAAGAATCAATTAGAAGAACCAGTGAATCAAACGTCTACATCAAAGGATTGCTTTTCAAATTCATAAATCAGATCCCTGAAATCAAGATCCGTCCATTTTCTATAAGTACAGTTATTTTTTAGATGTGAACACCTAATAAGAAATCATGACTATAATAACTGGATCTAGAACTATGCCTACTTCTATTCGTGCCTATCCTTTTGTCAATTATGAATTGCTTATTCCTATTGGACTGTTGTGACTGACATAGAAAAGCCTATCATGCCTATTGGACTATTGTGACTGACATAGTAAAACCTAGCATGCCTATTGGACTGTTGTGACTAACATAGTAAAACCTATCATGCCTATTGGACAGTTGTGACAGACATAGTAAAATCTATCTTTCCTATTGGACTATTGTGCCTGACATAGAAAAACCTATCATACCTACGAGACTATTGGGACCGATACAATTGAACCTATCATATTGTATTAAATTTGTGGTTCCTTTATGTGTGTAAGTTGCATGCTAAGTTATGTTCATACATGTTATATGTTTAGATCCAAGCTAGTACCCATGTTTAAGATCTATATAAGTTCATGTTTATACAATTAAACTTATGCTAGTTCGCATGTTAATTGGACCTAATTTAAATGCAAGATCACATTTATATGCTTAATTAAGTTTATGTCGTTCTATGCCAATTTTATATTACACATATTGATCTATGTTGTTTTATGCCTGTTGGAATGTTACATGTCCCTTTCTTTCCCTTTTTTTTGTAAGTTATGCAAATTTACGAGCCTAGCGTTCTATGTGAATTATGCGAATGAATAATGAGGGAGACATTGGGGGAAAATGTTAAACTACATGTTATTGGCATAGATTGGCTCATAATCATGTAAATGATTAGTAGCATGAAATGGTAGAATTTGTATACCTAGAATCATGGACATAATTTAGAGGGTAAATGTGGCATGTCTTGAATTAACAACACTTGTGGATAATTTACATATGAACATAAATTGTAAATATGTAAATTAATTAAAAGATGATTATGCCTGACCCTAGGTTAGATTTAGTTACGGTGTAAGATTGCTCGGAACTGCCCGGCACATCCAGCAACCGTAACAATATAGATCTAATGTGAGATGTTAGCGCATTAAGCCCAAAAACCCGAGGTTAGATTGAGTTCTGGTGTAAGACTACCCGGAACCGCCCGGCACATCCAGCGACGACAACAATATAGATCTAATGTGAGAGGTTGGTGATTTGATGAATGAATTAAAGCTAAGAAACAGACAGGCTAAGACTGGTAGGTTCAAGTTAATTAAGGCAACACTTAACTAATACAACATGTTAATTTAACAGATGGGTGGGGTTAGGTTAAATTAAGAACACTTAACCATTATAACATGTTGATTAGGAAACCCTAGTAACGGGGACCCATTTCAACAGTAACCCACATATCGATGTATCACGGTACCCTAAACTAGGCAGGGTGGGGCACGATTACTAGGCTGATTATAAGCGGTCAAAATAGCAGCGGGTGGTGTGGTAGTGTAGGTCTCGATGGAGTACGGGCGTGCACATGCTCCTGAGCGGGAAAAGCAGGCACTGGGCATCAGTAGTATACACTATGCATCTAGAATTAGTATTGGGTTTCCACCATAGGAATTGATACACCCTATGGTGGGACCAGCACAGGTATTTACAATCGAGCGGGGTCGAATGACACAAGTAATAAATGCATGCAAGTAGAAGCTGATCGGAAAGGAATCACTTTGTTATGAACACATGATGGTAGTTGAAACCTTCGTAGTAGGTGCAGAGAAATAGAAATGAGTGTGATAGTACGTTCAGTTTATCTTATCTTATGTTACCTTATTTCTATGGTATTGTCCTATGTTTGGTTTATTCATGTCATGATCCTTTTACCTGTTTACATGATGAGTAATCATTGGACTTACCAAACTTATGCCTGACCCATTTTCTTTCGCCTTCTTTTCTTTCATTCCCCCCCCCCCCCAAGGTCCGCAGGGAGGGAATACTTCAGCTTAGTGCGGACCTTTTCAAGCTTGAAGAGAGTAAATGTATTGCTTGGATTATCTTTTCTTGGGATATGGCTGTGGTTACACTTTTATTGGGGATTTATGCTGCTTTACTTCTGTTTTATGCTACTTTATGTAATTGGAGATTTAAATCAAGACAGATGTTTTGTTGTAGTAATTTATAAGTTAGGTTGTGAGACAATGCTTATAATGTTTTGACTAAACCATGCTATTTAATAAATAATTTCAGTTTTCCGCTGCTTATATGTCTATCTTGTAAATTAGCTTTGTGTTTTACCTAAAATGCTTTACCAAAGTTAACGATCTTAACGGAGGTGGGGTGTTTCAGCTGATATCTTTGCAAAGTCCTTGATGAACTTCCTATAATAGCCCACAAAACCCAGAAAACTTCTAACCTCCATTGCATTCTTTGGGTTCTGCCAATCTTGAACTGCAACTACCTTTGCGGGATCAACTGCTACCCCATCTTTAGAGACGACATGCCCTAAAAATCTCACTTCTTTTCTCCAAAAATGACATTTGGAGAACTTCTCTTTAAGCTGGTGCGCACGGAGAGTTTTCAAAACCTCCCTTAAATGTCGGGTATGCTCTTCCTTGCTCTTCGGCAGAATCAAGATGTCATCAACAAAACCACAACGAACTTGTTTAAAAACTCCCGAAACATCCTACTCATCAGATCAATAAAATATGCGGGGTGCATTTGTCAACCCAAAAGGCATGACAAGTGTTTACATGCTTTTCTGTTAAAGCAGTCACACATGAAATTTCTGGTTAGCAATGTACTTAAGCGTTGAGAACATCGTCAGAAGACCGGAAGCAATTTGGTTGATTTCACATCTCAAACAAAGAGTGGCCCGAAACTCCTACCAGATGACCTCGTTTGGGCCCGTAAACAACATTTATGGGGCTTTGCCGAGTAACTCCTATAGCCCTCTGAATTAGTTTCAGGTAAAGCTTTCATTTGGCCAACACGGACTTACAATTTGGAATTTACCCCTGTTTCTGTGAACGCACGCAGAACTCGAAACTTGGAAAGATGGATTACTTGACCCGATCGGTTCGGTCAGAGCGGTTCAGATCATATGGGAAGAGACCTGACTCGACAACTAAAGTTGGCTTCGGATAGGAGCAGTATCGGTTCGGTTCGAAAGCATCACTTGGTACAAACAGCACGGCGTCTCTTGTTCGGGTCGATGGCACCAGTTCGGCTTGGTTCGATGGCACTGATCTGATCCGCCTAGAAACTGTTCCTGCAAATAAGCTTGTTTTGACTGAATCTCATGGGTTGACCGCCTCCTACTAACATGGATCATCTCACACCTAGCATAACACGACTTGGAGAGGTTTCTCCACGTTTTCCATGACATTTCGAGATTAATGGGATACCCGCCGCGTGGCATCCGAATCAGAATTCACCTACAGTTATAAATACACCATTTGAAGGATTTTCAAAGGACTTTTGGCCATTCTTCTTCACGGCATCTACCATTAACAATGCAAGGGATTTGCGTGCTTAGTAAGGACAATTCAACTCAGTTTAACACAAGGATTTCGTGTATAAAATCATTTTCTTTTCTCCTCATCTTCATAAAAACACATGGATGTTGTATATAATTTGATCTCACGGATTGTGAGGCGGCATTGTAATTTAATTTCTTAGGATTTAAGGAATTATAAAGTGGGCGTAGGCTTGGTTTGAGACGAACCACTATAAAAACATCGTGTGTTTCCTGTTATTTACTGCTTATTATTTGTGTTGTGTGATTGTGAGAACTTCACACCGAATTTAGGTGTTAGTACCAGATTTTGGTCTAACAACGAGCAACTCGAAGAAAAAATCTCGAGTTCTAAAAGCGTTCTCGGCTATACTGTCCTCGGCCACCCTCAACTGGTGAAACCCCATTGCTAAGTCTAACTTAGAGAAACAGATGCACCAACAAACTGGTCAAACAGATCAACTATCATCGGAAGTGGGTGCATATTTTTCTTAGCGAATTTATTAAACTCTCTATAGTCCACACATAAGTGAAGCGAACCATCGCCTTGGTGGCGAATACTACTGGAGTACCCCATTCAGATATGCTTCATCTAATAAACCCTTTCTCAACTAGCTCCCCTACTTACTTGCTGAGCTCTCTCCTTTCTCTTGGAGCAATATGGTGCACTGGCAATGAAATTGGCTTTACAATGTCAACCAAGTATATGCGAAAATCAATCTCGTGCCTCGGAGGTAAGCCTTGAACCTCCTCAAAAATATCCGGATACTCATGGACAACTGGTACAGAACGTAAATCATCGATAGATGCATCAAGCGACTGTAGGAAACTAAGCATGACAGACCCCTTAGGGTCATAAGAATTCTCGAGGGTCCACCCATGGCAAGTCAAAAGTCTAGTGACCCTGCTCTCACTATCCAGAACGGCACCATACATGGCAAGCTAATCCATCCCTAGAATCAAACCATAGCCCATGAAACCAAGCACATATGCATCGCACTCAAATTCAACGCCTAACACAGATATCCTCAAATACCGACATATCATAGACATATGAGCCGTACCACTAATGGGGTTTGAGACAACCACGGGATCCAAAACCATACTAGTACTAAGGTGCAGAGACTCAAACACAAAATCAGATATAAAAGAATGCGAAGCGCTAGAATCAAAAAGAGTTCTAATAGGATGATTGGAGAGAGAAATCAAACCTTCGACAAAACTTTCCTACCTCTATCTGGTACACTGGCCACGAGAGCATGCATCTG
Source organism: Allium sativum (assembly GCA_030737875.1). NCBI lineage: Eukaryota > Viridiplantae > Streptophyta > Magnoliopsida > Asparagales > Amaryllidaceae > Allium > Allium sativum. The sequence goes on from CM060911.1 coordinate 126,811,326, forward strand.
CCCTCGAAATGATACTGCCCTTTGGCCCTGTCCTAGCTTATTCGGGCACTCCTTAGTTTAGTGTCTGACTTTTCCACAGTTGAAACAAGCGATATACCTTCTTCAGCATTGCTTGACCAAATGACCCAAGTGCTTAATAAATTTCTTATTATCTCGGGCTTTATCGCTCTTTCTGCCCTTCTTATGTTGTTATTATTCTTTCTTGGGCCACGCTTTTTCCCATCCTCGGGCTTTGCTCCTCAGCCCTAACTCCCTTATTCGCCTTTTCATCCTTGTGTAACATGTTAACAAGTCTCTCGAAAGCTGCCTCCATCGCATGGAAAACCATACCAAGCTTGAGAGAAAATTAGTCGCAGGTGAAATTACTACGGCTGCAGATGGAGGTTGGGCACTTCCTTACCCTTCGACATGTGTCGTAGATTTAACATGCCTACGGGACCATGCCGCAATGGGGACACCTTTTGAGAAGAATCGGTTTCCAGACAAAAAGGAAAAAGGAATCAAGCAGAGAATCGAGAGATATTACATATGGCTTTGGGGAATATGTTATCGAAACAGACTTTTCTTTTGAAAACGTTTCCTTTTAAAACCATTTTGAAAACAATTTTCAAAATCTTTTATCCAATTTGGTAACCTTCAGCTCTGATACCAAATGTGACACCACATGTCCGTTAATGTCACTCGTTAAGAGAAGGCGTTAAGTTTCGTGAAGCGTTATAGGTAAACAGAAACAGAAATATTACAAGACAGGCATAAAATAGCAGCATAATTTAAAACTTTATTAAGAAGAAAACATCGTGGTTGAAAACATAGTTGCATCACAAGTCTAAAACGCATAAAACTAGTATATAAACTTAAAATTTCTGTCTTGTACTTAAATCATCATAGTACAATAATAAAAGAAGCATAATCCCCAAAACATAACCATAGTAGAGAGATGTGAAATCAAGCAGTACATTTAAGCAACTCCTAGCAAGATGAAATCAGAATCCTGATCAATCTTGAGTTCCCACCCTGAGAACCTGGGGGAGAAATGGAAGAGAAATAAGAGGAAACAAAATAAGTCAGACATAAAGTCCGGCGAGTCCAGTTACTTTTAGCATATAAATAAGTAAAAGTATCATGATAGGCATATAAATTGGAGAGATAGATAACAGCACAATAAGGCAGATATGACAAGATAAACAGGATAAGCATGATAGAATATATTGCACTTCTCAAGTACTTTCGTTGTGCACCAATACTAGTGTCGTATGAACAAGATGATCCCCAACAAGTATAAGACGGTAGACTTAGGCATACTTCTAGTGAGAGCTTTTACACCATACAATAATAGGCAGCCCAACTAAACATACCAGAGTTACCCTAAGGATAGTAACAGGCTCCTTAACATACTAGAGTCTAGATGTACCCTAATTACTACCCCAATCATTCGACTCCTTACTCCTTTGATACCCTGTGCTGGACCCACAGTAGGATGTATCACTTCCTAAAGTGGAAGTCTTTCTTTTTTAGGATGTGCACAACCATATCTACAGGTGTCACAGCTTCTTATCCTCCTCTGCCAGACCCATGCACACACATCACTCCGCCGGTACGTGCCGCCCACGCCGCCCAGTAAGCGTGCCCCAACTCCGACCTAGTTCGGGGTACTCGGTTGATACCTAAATATGGGTTACTAATTGAAACAGGTTCCACACACAAGATGATACAAGCTTCCCCCTAAGCTTGCATCCCCACTACTAGGATTTCCACAGGTTATGCCATACCAGGGTAAAAAGATTACATGCCATACTAGAGTAAAAAGATTGCATAACCCCACAGGTTAAAATTGCAGGCCTATATATAAATATTACCCACCGCCCCAAAATTTACTTGACCCTCCCACTGATTCAAATATATTTACTTAGCCCCTACTTAACTTGATAGGTTCATGTAGCCCCCATAGATTTAAACATTAAGTATTACAGGTCAACAGGTTATCCCATTCACAATGGCTTCTTTTAAAGTTTCCAAGTTCTTCTTGCTTAATAATTTCATATATATACTACTTAATCCATTTAAGCCTATTAATAAGCCCATCACATGTTATTCTCTAGGTTGAATTAATGAAAGTAATCTACAATCCCTTTATATTATTCATTGTATGATTCCATAGTTACAATAACATGTTTTACTTAACATGTAATTAAGTATACTTCATCTCAGTTCACCTGTTTTCTATTTAACATGTCGCTACGACTTGTCGTTGTTTACTTATTAACTTAGTTCTCTTAACGATGGTTTACTAATAAGCTTCCTTTCCTTTTGTTATAACTTATGTTATAATTTCCACTTGTCCTAGGACAAGCCTACCTATTATATAACATTCTCATTAAAGTAATTAATTATAATAGGTTACTATCATTCCCCGTTTATTCCAATTCATTTCCATTAATCACGATTAATGCCATTTATTTCTATCCTTTTATATACATATATTTATATATATGTTTATGCACTAGACCTCTCACATTAAATCTACAACTTATGGATGTTGGATGTCGGTTGGGTCCGTGTAGACTTCTTCCACAAGTCGGACTTAATCTCGTGTCTTAGCATGTTACATGTTTATGTGCTTAGAACCATCACATTAGATTCACCACTTGTGGATGTTGGATATGCCGGGCGGTTCCAGGCAGGCTTCCACCACAAGTGTAATCTAACCTCGTGTCTACGCTCGGTTACAGTTTCTAATTACTGTAAATCTAGGCATGTTCATTACTAACAAATTTTCATGTATATCATGCCATAAATTAAGATCTTTAATCAACACTTTGATTTATGCCCCCAAATCCATGTTCATGTTTTCAATTCAAATTATGTCCAAATTTCCCAGTACAAGCTATGCCCAATATTCCTAATCATGTTTTACAATATGAGTTATGCCACAACTTAATTATTCCCATCGTTCACAGTTTCGTACATTCACGTATTTCAATGGTATGCCTAGCCTCAAAGGTAGCCTGGCTATAAAATAAAAATGGAAAAGAAGAAGGGAAGAGAACAGAAATAATCATAATAACAAGACTGACATATGAAAGCAAAAATAGGCATAGCAACTCATAAGTATACAGTGATAAAATTGGGCATAGTGACGAGGTAGGTATATAGAAATAGATCTGATGAACATGTGATAATAGAACTGATTTTAATATAACAGGGACACCATAAACAGGAATGATGAGATCTAAACATTGAACTATATCTACAAATAATTACAGATCTGACATGATAAATATGCATTGGCTTAGATCCAATTCATAGTCATGTCAAAATATCTTAGATACACAGGTTATGGCAAATCAAATATGATTCAATTAGTCAAAGGTTTAGATCCAATTCATAAACATGTTAAGATTAACTTTTAAGTATTCATATCTAAAAATATCGTAGACTCACTGTGATTGGATCTAAGAAAATAGAAGAGTAATTACAGATGTTGAATCACAGTTCTCTAAACTTGAATAACTTGCTGAAGAAGAATAAGCTAGATCAGGTTGAGTTGGGGCAGCACCTCATTGTCACCATTGATTTAGATGAATAAAATAATCGGTATAGGGTCTTATTTATAGCCTAGTATCAACGAAACAAGCCAAGAATTCAGTCCGCATTCAAAATAGATAATCTGCCCAGATCCGTATGGGGGTCGACCCGTGGATCAACCCCAAAGAGCTTTGGTCGACCCGAGGGTCGACCACTAGAATCAGTCGGTTCCGCTTTTGGGGCTTCCGCTTAGCTATTTTGAATTTTTTATTTTATTTGTTTGTATATATATATATATATTTCTCTTGTGCATATACAAATTTCTAGGCTTAATATCTTCTTCATGTAATGTCCGTTTCATGCAAACTCGGAGTCTATCTTGAGCAAAATTCCGAGAATGCTATGGCATAGTCTGTTTTACTTAATTCTGAATATTTATTTAAGTATTCTTTAATTTATCATATTTAGTTTTTTTTTTAATTATTGGGTGTTACAGTTTTTGTTTCTTCGGTTGTGATACGGCTTTACTTTAATCTATACCTGCAAGCACGGTAGAAACTTATCCCATAAACCAAGGGTAAAAGATCTAAATCCATAGTTAGCCGAGGAAGAAGACGATGTAGATTGGTTTTTGAGAGAAAAAAACAATTAATGGATGCGGTTAGAGAATTAGAATAAATGCGGTTAGGAAATTGGTAAGCGGAGAAACGATTGTAGCATCTGCGCTTGCCCCATCATACTTAACATGTGTCAATCAATTAAACATTTGGTTCTTGCTTTCCAGTATTTTATTGGTTGTATATGAATATATTTTTAATTAAGAAATTTGATTGGAAGGGAAAGAGAAATGGCAGACCTTCGCTGCAGCCTACAGTTTTTTGTAGAAAAGAGTAATGCCTTACCCCTTTATTTATAGGAGGGAAATTAGCCATTAACTATTAGATTTATTTAAATAATCATCTGTCCCATTATATTTTATAATATAACAAAAATACCCCACAAAGCCTAGCCGTCACTGGGCGTTTAAGGCCCGAAGTGGTCGACACCCTCCCTAGGAGCGATAGACCGCCCTTTGGTCGAAATGCCTAGTGAGGGATGGCATGGGAAGATAAATAATATTTATTATTCTTAATTATTTCCGTCTTTTTTTCGTATTTCGTCCATAATTTTTTCATACGGACTCCATTTGCGAAGTTCTAAACCTGAAAGTTGACCAGAATTCCGAGACGAACACTTCGGTTAAAGTTTCGTGGTCAAATTCCATCCTTTACATAAATTCCTATTTTTTAGAACCTAATTAAATAACTACTCTATTATCAAAATTTCGGGTTGTTACGGGGACATAAGAGATTTTCAAACCTATAGAATACGGTTATGTCAAATCGCATATGGGTTAGGCCTGATAAACCCGAACTCATAATGGGAATATGTTATACATGATTCGACGTAGTAAATTTTTTGGTTAATATTAGGAATTTCTTCCTAAGTTTTTTCTAGTTGTGGAACCGAAAAATAGTCAAAACCATTATTAAATATCTTTGTATAGCACCCTTTGTTATAACCCTACTTTATTCTGTTTACTTTCAGTTGTGAACGGACACTTATTAACTTATTTGTACTAGACTACTGTTTTATTTATCTGTTTCCTCTATTAGTTGTGCTAGAAATTACTACATCTCACCAGACTTTTTGTCTGACCCATTTCTCCTTTTTCTTCATCCAAGATCTCAATGAGGAAGTGCTTAGCTTGGATTGCTCTTTTAACTTTTCTTGGAAGATTCTTTTGGAGATGTATTGTTTATCTAATTTCCTTTCCACTTTTATCTTGTATATTGTTTTGGGTATTTGGTGATACTTTCATTTTGTACTCTGATATTTCTTATGTGACTGAGATTGGGACATGGTACTTTTATGACACTTTGGTTTATTTAAAATCATTAAGAATGAGTAATGATTTGGTCACTTTAATTTAAATTGTCTTTTCTTCTGATACGAATTTATTCTTAATGTCTTGTGAAATCTTAGTCTCTGTGATAATTACTTGTCTTTATACCCACAACACTCTGCATTTCTTAACAAGCTTCTATGTTTGGATAGTGTTAAGGGGTGTGGGTTGTTACATAGTGGAAAGAAAACAATTCTGGGTTGGCCACCAACCCGGACCACACAAAAACAAAGAGTGAATGGGGGGAAAGATTCATATACAGCATTGACAATGTTGGAAAACATGCGCGCAGATATGCATAAAAAAACAACCCAATTTGACAATCTACACGAATAGCATGCGTTATGACATTGTACGACAACAATCTGTGCACACACACGGGATCTTGTGAATCGACATGCAAAACCAAATGAAAATTCAAGTTAGGCCTCTCGAATCGATAGGGTTTAAGTTGTTACCTTTCGTTATTAGGAATTCTTGATAAAAAGACTTTTATTCGATAGACTGGGGAAAAGACACAACCGAGGGAAACATGCACGGCTATTTATACGGGAAGGAAAGAGTCAAGCGTCACAATTGTATGGAAGGACATGAATGTTCCTTAACATTATTCGAGTGAAGATTACTATCATATCAGAAATGACACTAACAAGAGTGGATATTCCCTTTCCGATTCAAAGCACATCCCAACTACAACGTGACGTACTTTAGAGGACAAAGTGTTGATCTGCCATTTGACAAAGCCATCGTGCTTCCAACTTCTCATAGTCAAATCATTCGGGACTCAAATACAAACTTACGCAAAGTTAGAGTGGTCAAGAACAGAAGATGGATTTCATAAACTCCAAAAGATGAACCTCCCCAAAATCCAGATCGATCTTCTCCACTTCCTAGGATTTGCCAAGTCAACCTGTTTTGGTTTGGCATACCCACAAACTGGCATGATTACCATTATTCAACTTTTTCTTGGTTATGTTAAGCTTATGTACTCGATTCGGCTTAGATGATTGGTTTTGATTCAGTTACTGCATTACAACAATTAGTTTCAGTTCGGTGCAAACACTCCAGAAGCTAGCTTAACCCCACCATTAACAAAAGACTCGGATTCAGGGTAGTCAGACCCAACATCACCTAAATTATGGCGTAAATCTCGGACTGGTATGATCGGGATCGACATGACCATGTCGATCTGGGTTGCGATCAGGGTCGGCCCGATCCAGGTTCATGGCCCTGAATGATGTAGCCCACTCCACTGCACCACTCCATCCACTCAGTCCACAACTTCATATTTCTTGGTTTCTCAATTTGCTAACCTAAATTGGGACCTCACCTATAAATACCACTTTGGAGCACTATTGGAAGGCCTTCTACTTTTCAGGCCTTCTAACATTTACTCATCTAATTATACTTGAAGTCATCTCAACCTTCCATTCTATGAAAATCAAAATCAATTATAAAAGAGGGAAATATTAAAAGGACATAGACAAATCCGCACCAGTACCACTATAAATTACATTTTTCATCTTTCTCATTTTTCATTTACGTTCTTTATTTTTATTCCCTATATATTTCATTTGGAATGTTGATCAATTTTGGTGTCATCAACTATAACATCCATAACGCTTAGTTTCGGACCTCGAGATGGAGCAGTGTTACAGCGTAGTTTTTTCATACTTGGCAATATACGTGGTTTGTCAAGACTTAATCTCATCTAGTCATGTTTACTTATTTACTAGTTTGTTTGCTCTTAATTTCTTTATACTTAATTAATTTAGCATCGGAGTCTAGCAATTAATTTGTTGTTAGGATAAGGAACGTTGATGGTTGTTAGAAGATGTTGGTGATGATAGTAGGTTAATATATTTTGCTCTTCAATTATGAGCCATCCTCAATTTAGTGATGGTCAGCTGAGACCTTTATCTTCAGCAGGCGAGTCACTTATGGTTGGACTACAGCGAGTTAAGACACTGAGTTCTCTAGTAGAGAGTCTTCATATGAGCCTGTAGCTTGAAAGTTTCTGGACATGCTCAATAAGGTGATCGTATTACCACCATATTTGAGTTGAGTTCTGTATCACATTGGTTAGATATGTTGAACCAGTGGTTATGCCTCTAGGGCATATGGTACCCACGGAGCAAGTGACAAGAAAGTATTTATTCTCGTTGATTGGTGGCTTGTCTGATTGTCCCTTGGGTGTGATGATGTTCTTCCAGTTGGGAATCCCAATGGAATATTTCCAACTATGAGTATTTGGAAAGTATATGTCGAATAATGTTTTCTACACTTCTTTGATTTTGATTGATTGGTTATATCATTTGACCTAAACAACGAGCCAACATATTTAGTTGATTTCTTAGATCATGTTCTGAGATATCATTAGGATGAGTTATGCTTGTGCTACTCGATGATATTTTCATCTTTTATGGATAATGGGAAAGCATAAAGCTTGATTATTGATTGTTTTGTAGGTTTTGAGAAAACACCATTATTGGTAAACTTGTTGGAGTTTCAATTTTCAATGAGAAAAGTGAAGTGCTTGGATCACTTTAACCTATATAGGATGCCATTGTGGATCCTACAAAGTTCATGATGGTTTGGAAGTTGAAGTTAACCTTTGATGTATCGGTTACTCGTGTCGGGATGGAATGGTAAATCAACAGTACACAATTGGTTGTATTAATTGATCAACTGCAGTAATATCAAGTGGGAGGATGTCTAGTTGATTACCAAAACTGCATGAGGAGTATTTATCTATCGATTCAGAGTTGGCGACGATAGAGTTCATTTTGGGAGGTTGGAGGACTAATTATTAGGAAAGAAGTTACAAATGTTTAGTGATGTCGCATTACTTAAGTTTCTATTTTGCGACAGAGATTTTGGCCTTTTCCAACAATGATGGTTGAAATCCTCAGTCACTTACGACTTAGTTTTGTGCACATAGGAAACATAGGTGTTTGTGTTTATGTTGGAAAGCACTACATAAGAAGCGATATCCCTCTGGTGGATGTCATTGGTTTTTATTACTAGTTATGACACTATAACTCTAGATAGTGTAGTGAGAACCCAACAAAGGTGGTCATTTTCATATGAAAGAGGTTTTGCCTATTCTTTACATAATTGGAAAGAATTGGTTAGGCGTTCATTTCATGATTAATGCGACATTGGTTATCTTGTTCCTAATGGGATGAAACAAATAGTTCTTTATAACCATCTGAGATTTTCAATTGGATGCGGGAATAATTGATGATGGTTTCCATCAGTAAATTATCGTAGAATTGGGGATAACATGATAACAATCAAGTAGTACCTGATTCATTGATGAGAGATGCTAGATCTATATTCTTTATTTATAGAGTGATGACCAATTTGTCGAGTAATATATGGATTAAATATCGTATTTGATGTCTTATATTAGCTAGACTAGTATCCTGAAAGCTAGGGTAGTTATGGATGTTATTTTTGATTGTGATCTTATTTTACCTACACTTATTCGATTGTTGACGTTTGACATGACTGCTTATGAGTATGATTGTTAGGCATTCAAGATAGTAGTATTTTTCTTTGCCTTGTTATTTTCATATATGACTTGACATGGTTATGTTGGATAAATTTCATTTATTTAGCTTGCTAAATTTCTTGTTAATTACAAATACTAGTTTGATCCCCTTTGTTGTGTACATGTCCATGTATACAGAGGCAAGACTTGATTGTTTGGATCAGGCTTTTAAATCTCCCCGAGATCGCCGAGATGAAAATTCCGAGATATTAGCAAAAATCCGAGATTTGGCAGCTAGTTTAGTTATAAGTGTTTCGAATATCGCCCGAGATAGCCGAGATATTTTTCCGAGATATTGGTCAAAATCCGAGATTTAAAACCTTGGTTTGGATGCTTACTCATTTTTTTCCAATCTAAATGCTAATCTTGCTCTTGAAAGAGGTATGTAGTAGATGTAGAATTGTGGTGTGTGCACTTGGTGCATTTTGGTGATTTTGTGATCCAGAGATGGAAGGCCACTTTGGTCTTTTGTTTTTTTCATTGGATTAGGCCATAATTAGAGAGTTGTAGTTTTTACGGATCAACCCATACGAGGAAAATCCTACCTTATTTTCGTGTGAATTTAGCAAAATTTAAAAAAAAAAAGGTTAATATAGGATTTATTGACTTGTCACTTTGCTTCCCATTATCTGTTCGTTTGGGAATAAGTGTACGATTTAGCCATTTGGCATAGTTGCAAAGATCCCAGATTTGATTGTGGTTGAACGTAGGGATGGGAATTATGGCTCCAAGCCAAATTCCAAGAATATCTTCTTTATTGTTATCGTTTTCAATGGTTATTCTTTAAAGCGGTGAGTGACGATTTATCTTACGCCTTCGCTCATTTAAGAATGTTAGGTAGTGTTTTTTCTTCCTTTATAATCTCTAAGATGAAATCTGTAATACCCCGCATTTTATAGCAGTTTAATAATTAAATAGTGCATATGTGTATATATATGCATAGACATAAATATATATGAAGAATAAAATAAAGATAATATGTGATTGCATATAATAAATACGTGCATTGAAAAAGAAGAAAAAATTAATGTAAATAAAAATGTAATGCATGCATTAAAAAGAAAGGATTGGTTGCATGCGGTGTAAATATGTTGCATGCATTGATTATGCATTAATAATAAAAGAGAAATAAAAGAAAAAGATTCATGCAATGGGTTAAATGAAATATTGTAACAAACATGAAAAAGAGAAATAAGAAAAGAACAATAATTACCATTGTTCTAAGCCTTGTTAACAATAGCCTTAGTAATCCAGTTGTTTAGAACATGTGGCTTCCATACAAGAGGTACAAAGTTAGATCCCCACCGCCATCAAATTTTTGTTTTAAGGGAACGATTAAAATAACACCTGTATATAAGAGAAAATATGTATAAACACACATATAAAGAAATATATATATATATATAAGGAAGTAAAAAAAATATGTACATATATACATGAGAATATGTTTGTATATATGTGCAAATATATATATATATATATATATATGTGTGTGTGTGTGTGTGTGTGTGTATAAGAGATAAATTTTAAGATAAGGCCGCAATCCAAGAAATATAGCAAGAATTAAAGAATGGTACAACACCGTTTGAATTTTGAAAACGAAACAAAAGTTGTGCGTATATATATACGTGTAAAAGGGTCATTAGAAGATTTGTATACATATAAGAAGATTACATGTGAATGTAACAATTAGATAAATTCCAGAAATTCAAACATTCGAAATTCAAACTTCTGTGCCAAAACAGCTCGTGGGACCCATAAGGGGGTCGACACCCTGTAGGGAGTTCGACACTGGGGTCGACACCCCCCAGATCCGGCTAGATTCATCTGCGAACCTGGACTATTTTATTAACTGGTTTCAATGATGGCTCAGCGCTGCTTGTACCATAAGATCCTAAACAACTATAAATAGGCTAGCAAAGCCTAGCCTAAATCTCATATTTCTAAAACAACGTCTATACTCTGCCATTCTTCTTCCTCCACATATCTCTTCAAAAAAATAAGATAATTATTTTAGGAAAATTCTGAATCAAGATCTAGAGGAAAAAAATGAATATTAATAAGAAAGTGTTTAGAATCATATTCAAAGTAAAGTAATTCCTTAGATCTGGTCTATTTCAATTTTCTCCTCTTTCTTCCCTTTTTCTTTTAGTAAGAACTATGGATTCATGGTTGCTAGGTTCTAAATTCAGTTAGGAGGACCATGGAATACTAGGTCTACGCCAGATTCAGGATTTTGAAAGCAAATTAGGTGAGTGGATTTAAGCTATATCATTTTTGATAATGGTATATTATCATTTGACATTCCCTGTTAATATGCAATGTAAACCTGATAGAATGATTAAAGTGATGAAATGCTAATATGACATGTTGGAATATTAATATGTTAAAATATTAATATGTTGGAAATTAATATGTTGAAACATTTAATACACTGAAACGTTCATATGTTGAAATGTAAACTTGTTAAAACATGTGTAGCGAAAACTGTTGTATATGTACATGTTCTAATTACATGATTAACTTGTGGCATGTTGCGTACTTGAAATATTAACTGTAGAATTGAGAGAATTACATGTTAACTGGTTAGATTTGAAAAATTACATGATTAAATGATTACATGTTAGAATAAAACCAATTACATGTTAGAAAGACCATGCGACATAAAATGGGCTTGATAAAATGACTTGTAAAATATAGATTACAGTAAAAAATTGAAATTATGGAAATGCCAAAATTAATTATAAAATTTACATTAAATAGAAAATTGTAACTGCACTTAGACACGAGGTTAAATTCACCTTGGGGCAGAAGTCTGCCCAGAACCGCCCGGCATATCCAGCGTCCACAAGTTGTTAATTTATTGTGAGGGGTCTAGTGCGTAATTATACATGTAACGGTGCTATGACACGAGGTTAAGTCAACTTGTGGAAAAAGTCTGCCCGGAACCGCCCGACAAATCCAACATCCAAAAGTGGTCGGCTAAATGTGAGAGGTCTAGTGCACCAATATATATATATATATATATATATATATATATATATACAAACATATATATAAGTCTAGAAATAAATGGCACTAATTGTGATTAATGGAAATGAATGGAAACAACTAAGGGAAATGAAAGATAATTACAACAGTAAAGGAAGTGGAATGAACGGAGAATGTAACGACCCATATTCTACACATCATAGGATCGTAGAATATTTATTTCTTTCCCATGTGAAGTCGTATGGTCATGTAACTTTGGGAAACATCTATTAGAGTCATTTCCTATGCTTATGATTTTTGTCGATTTTTAAATGACCATTTTGCCCCTAGTCGGTACTGTTTTGGCCATAACTTTTGATTGGAAAGGAAATTTAACCTAAAACCACTTCCATTTGATTCGTTTAATGGTTTCTCTTTCCGTAGAGTGGTCGCATTAGCCAAACGGACTTACCGTTTGGGAGATATGGCTGAAACAAGGTTTGGAGGGTGAAAAACTGCTTAGCCGGGCCAAAGCGGGTGATTAGTGAGTAGGCCCATAACCTATTTCGGGATTAGGGTTGTGGGAGGGCTGAAATGAGATGGAGAATCATTCCATTTCAGTTTTCTAGCCTCCACTTATCACCAAGGATCCCTAAAAATGGCCTCTAACCTCTAAATCACCTCCAAATCATCTTTTGGTCAAGGATTAAGCTTAGCAACCCCTAATCAAGGAAAATCTTCACCAAATCAACATAGGAGCTGCTGTTGGCATTGAGATTCACATCAAATCAGAGAATTATTTCAGATCTTAGTTTATTTTGTGGCTAAGGTGAGTGATTTGCATAGTTTTACACTAATTATGGCTAATTAGGGGTGATTAGTGCTAATTAGCGAATTTAAGCATGATAAAATTCAGGAAAAATGTTCATAAATTCCTAAATGATGTTCTAGACCTCTGATATGAATTTGGGTTAATTTGGTTAAGTTTTGCTAATCCTATCATTAATTTCACCTAAACATGCTTAAGGGGAAATATGGGATTTTGGGTATGTTTGATCCATTTTAACCTATGATATTGATGTGAATGATGTTTGTGGTTGATTATGCATGTTGCTATGACTGTATGAAATGCTTTGTGATTGATTTCAATAGTTAGAATGGTCGAAAACGTCGTCGAATGGCGCAAACACTTGCTGGAACAGTTTCAGAAAACAGTGCAGGGTTCGGATCGGATCAGATAAGGGGGCTCGGATCGGATATGTGGAACTGAGCAAAGAATCTGATCGGATCGGAACCCAACACTTGGAAGTGGCAAAAAGGAAGGCCACGCTAGCTGAACTGGGATCGGATCGGATAGAGGAAGACGGATCGGATCGAGGAGGACGGATCGGATCGGAAATACAAAGGCAAATCAGAGCAGGAGCAAGAAAGCGGATCGGATAGGAGCATATGAAGGGGAGCATGAGGACAGATCAAAAGCGCGAACCAAGAAGGACTCGACCCGACCCGAAAGGAAGCACCGACCCGACCCGAAGAAGAAGAAGTCGCTGACCCGAACCCAGAGGAATGCTGACCCGAACCGCATCAGAAGGGGAACCCGAACCGATAACCTGAGGAAGAACCCGACCCGACCCAGTATTGACCAATAACCCGAGATACGAAGGTAGTCCAATAAGGGAAGTTAGAGCTCAGGATCCCGGAACCAGTTGGGAACCAACGAGTTCACTTCATGGTTGGACTTCGCTGCGGGACGTGTGCTAAGGAGTTGTCGACGTTCATAACTTCGATTCACCACTAAAAGGAATGATGGGCTACTTATCAGTGCAGTAGGGTCATTACGACCTGAGGGGCAAGGTGATGGTAGCAAGACTACGTTATCAGTGTAGTAGGGTCATTACGACCTGAGGGGCAAGGTGATGCGTAGTAAGACTATGAGCCAGCGCAGATGGGGTGAATAACTCCATGGGGCAAGTGGACATAGTAAGGATTGGTAAGGCTATGAGCCAGCGCAGATGGGGTGAATAACTCCATGGGGCAAGTGGACATAGCGAGGAATTTGTGGCTACGTTATCAGTGCAGTGAAGCCATTTATGACTTCATAGGGCAAAGTGATCGTAGCAAGGAATGTTGGGTGATCGAAGTGGTGAATATCGTATGCTTTATGCACTGAGTGATAGATGTGAGGATGGATGCTATGTTTGATTGTTTGCCATCCCTATGACATGCACACCTCCCCCACCTCCGTATCTTTTCACTGTTTGATATGATACCTTAGAGTGTTGTACAGTATGTAGTGCTAACTCTTTGGTTGCAGGTCCAGGTTCAGGTATGTTTTAGTCTACCTGTTATTGTTCACTTTAGATGCTTATCGCTCATACCACGCTTTATGTCTGACCCAGAGTTTTATGTCTCCTCTTATTACTCTGGGTGCTCACACGAGCAGACTAGAGACAGGTTAGCTGGTGATGCGCGAGTAGCTGATTCGGAGGCGGGCAGGAGGCTTCCACGTATTATATATATATACACATTCTCCCTGTGTCGTTGGTGGTCGCTAATTGGGCATTAGTAGTGTACCTCCTTTATCTTGTTTTGCTTTGAGACAGTTTGAATGTTGTAATAAGCTGTATTCTGAATTTCCGCTGCTATGATGTTTAGTTCTGATTTTCAGCTTATGCATTGTCTCTCCTGTTTTATGTCAAGTATGTTACTATTATATTTTGTTCTATGCGCTGTGAGACATTCTACAGGTTCTTTGTATGTTCATTTCCTTCTTCCTTTTCCTTCTGGCGACCCGCTCCGTGCTAATTGGACATGTGTACAGCGCACCTTTGGAGTAAATGTCGGTTGGTGCGGGGCAGGCCGTCACACTTGGTATCAGAGCTCTAGGTTGCGTAGTTAACCTAGGGAAAGACACTAGGGAGAGTTAGTACGTATATGAGAGCGCGTATTTGTGATTACTTTGGTTTTCAAAAGCTATGTATATATATACTATTAGTAGTATAAGAATGAAGTTGCACTGCGCTAGTACCACTATGGGGTCGTTAATCTTTTCCCTTTTACAGATTGACGATGAGCCGACATGTTAGAGGTAACGGTAGAGGGGCCAATAATGGGAATGCCGCTGACACGAGGGCAATGTTTACCAACCTCATGAGAGACATGCTTAGAGAAGTGCAAGGGGCAGTTCCCAATCCTGGAGCTGGTGTCGGCCCAGTAGTGCAGGCGCCTAGGGTCGATTTCGCCAAGTTGTGCAAGGATTACACTAATCTTTGTGGGAAGCCGTTCCATGGAACGGAGTCGGCCACAGATGTTCAAGATTGGATGGATAGCTGTGACCGTATCTTCGATGACTTGGGTCTCGAGGATGCGATGAAGAGAAGGCTAGCGTCTCGTCAGCTGCAAGGGCGAGCGATGAATTGGTGGAATGCTATCAGAACAGCTACTCCAGAGGATCAGGTTACTTGGGATCAGTTCAAGGCTCGCTTTAGTGAGAAGTTTATTCCAGCTGCCCAGAAGTCAGTATTGTTTAAGAGGTTCTTGGAACTCAAGCAAAACGGGAGGGCAGTTTCTGATTATATTGCTGAGTTCGACACTTTGTCGAAGTATGGACTGTCTCTCATTGATACTCCTGAAAAGAAGAATGAGAAGTTCATTACTGGTCTGGATGGGTACTTGGGGGAAAGGCTTATTAACCACATCGATGAGACTTTTGAATCGATCGTGGGGAAAGCTTTGAGGTCAGAGAGTCTTTACCCTAAGTCAAAGACTAAGGCTGCATCTGCAGAAGGGCCAAAGCCGCAAGCAGGTGGTGGAGGCAAGAATAACTCTCAGAATAAGAGGAAGCAGGACCAATCTAAGGGTGGCCAGAAAAAGAGCAAGAAGGATGTTGAGTGCTTTAGCTGTGGAAAGAAGGGCCATTATGCTAAAGATTGTCGGGCCAAGCCAGCGGATAAGAAGTGCTTCAACTATGGTCAAGTGGGACATTTCAAGGACAAGTGTCCGCAACCTCTTAAGGAGAAGCAGATTGTGAAAGCATATGCTCTTGATGCTGTTCCTTCTTCGTCGAATGCCCCAACTGCGGCGGAGAAAGGAAAGAATGTTGTTATTCAAGGTATGCTTTCTATTTATGATGTACCAGTTCGAGTTTTCTTTGATACTGGGGCTTCCCGTTCCTTCATATCTAGTGACCTGGTAGATAGATTGGGACTGGAACCCGAGATAGTCGATAGACCATTGATTGTGACGAACGCGATTGGTGGTTCGACTAGCCTGAGTATGATTTGCAGGAATTTGGTCTTATCGAGTCATGGATGTATGTTTGTATGTGATTGCTTTGTTTTGGGCTTTACTGGGTATGGCATTATATTGGGAGTCGATTGGCTCCAAAGATACGGGGTGGTGGTAGACTGTGAGGGCTTTTCGGTGACAGTGAGGGCGGATGATGGGCGGAGGGTAGTGTTTGGTAGCCTACCTAGTGATGGGGTTATGGCTAGTTTTGTAAATTCCCTCGACATCCCGAAGGATGAGTTGTCAGATGTGCCCGTGGTTGGCCAGTATCCGGACTTCTTCGAGGAGGTGACCGGGCTTCCACCACACCGAGAGATTGAGTTCCGTATTGATTTAGTGAAAGATGCTAGACCTATAGTGATCCCACTTCGTCGTATGGCACCAAGGGAGCAGTGAGAGCTCGGGGTGCAAGTCAGCAATCTTTTGAAGAAGGGATTTATTAGAAGGAGTGTCTCCGAGTGGGGAGCACCAGTTGTGTTTGCCACTAAGGCAGATGGTTCCCATTGTTTGTGTGTGGACTATCGCGAGTTGAATAAGGTGACGAGGAAGAATAAGTATCCTCTACCTAGGATAGATGATTTGTTTGATCAGCTGGAAGGAGCTAGAGTGTTCTCCCAGTTGGACCTCGCGACAGGATTTCATCAGCTTCGAGTAGCAGATGAGAGTGTTCTGAAAACGGCATTTAGGATGCCATCTGGATTTTATGAGTGGTTGGTTATGCCATTTGGGTTGACCAATGCACCAGCCTATTTTGTGGATCTTATGAATCGAGTATTCAGAGATCAGTTGAATAAGTTTGTTCTTGTGTTCGTGGATGATATCCTTGTTTATTCAGGGCAGGGGAGGAACACAAGGGACACTTGAGGACAGTGATGGAGGTGTTGAGGAAACACCAATTGAAAGCGAAATTCTCTAAGTGTCATTTTTGGAGAAGGGAAGTGAGATTCTTGGGTCATGTTGTTTCAGAGAGTGGTATTGCCGTGGACCCTGCGAAGGTGGCTACGGTACAGGATTGGCCTACACCCAAGAATGCAATAGATGTAAGAAGTTTCTTGGGATTAGCTGGATATTATCGTAAGTTTATCCAGGACTTCTCCAAGATTGCAGCACCGTTTACTCAGTTGACTAAGAAGAATCAGTCCTTCGTCTGGGACGGAGTGTGTGAACATGCCTTCAAGAGTCTAAAGGAGAGGTTGACGCGTGCGCCAGTGTTAGTCATTCCTAAAGGGAATGAAGAGATGACGGTATACACGGATGCTTGTGGTACCGGACTGGGTGCAGTATTGATGCAAGGAGGTAGGGTTGTAGCTTATGCTAGTCGACAGCTAAAGCCGCATGAGAAGAAGTATCCTACCCATGATTTGGAATTGGCAGCGATTGTATTTGCGTTGAAGATGTGGAGACACTATCTCTTGGGAGAAAGATTCGAGTTGTTTACCGATCATAAATCGTTGAAGTATCTCTTCTCTCAGGAAGATCTGAATCTCCGTCAGCAGAGATGGTTAGAGTTCTTGGCTTCGTATGATTTTGATATCGCATATACACCTGGGAAGGGTAATGCGGTAGCAGATGCCTTGAGTAGGAGACATGCCATCTTAGGGGCAATGTTTCTTGAATGGAAGCAACTGGAGTATATCGCGGGGTTTGATTTCAGACCAAGGTGCGAATTGGATCCAGTTATGCTAGCTAGTTTGACGATCAGACCCACTTTGATAGAGCGGATTGGTTCCAACCAGAGGAACGATCCTAATCTACTAGAAATCATCTCCAAGTTAGAAATGGGAGTTGATGAGAAGATGAATGTGTATGGGCTTGATCGAGATGGATGGCTTCGGAAGGATGGAAGACTAGTTGTGCCCAACGTGAATGGTTTGAGAGATGAAGTGCTTAGAGAATGTCATCACTCAAAACTGACTATACATCCCGGTGGTAATAAGTTGTATCGAGACATGAGACAGACTTACTACTGGGAAGGGATGAAAAGAGACGTTGGGAAGTTTATATCCAAATGCATGAATTGCCAGCTAGTTAAAGCCGAGCAAAAGAAGCCTAGTGGGTTATTGCAACCATTAGAAATTCCCGAATGGAAATGGGAGCAAGTTTCGATGGATTTCATCGATGGCTTACCAAGGACTAGATCGGGATATGATAGCATTTGGGTAATTGTGGATCGATTGACCAAGAGTGCAAGATTTATACCAGTCAAATCGACCAGAACGGCAGCCAAGTTGGCAGAATTGTATATTAAGTGGGTAGTGAGATTTCATGGAGTACCCAAAAGCATTGTGAGTGATCGAGACCCGTTGTTCACTAGTGGGTTTTTGAAGAGCTTACAAGAGGCTCTAGGGTCAAGATTACATCTCAGTACCGCATATCATCCTCAGACCGACGGTCAGACGGAGAGGGTGAATCGTATATTGGAAGATCTCTTGAGAGTTTGTATATTGGATTTTGGTGGATCATGGGATGACCATTTGCATCTGGTAGAGTTTGCATATATTAATAGCTACCAATCCAGTATCGGTATGGCTCCATATGAAGCTTTGTAAGGAAGACCGTGCAACTCACCATCATGTTGGATAGAGACTGGCGAGAAGTTTGTGCTTGGACCAGATGTGGTGAGAGAAACTTCCGATAAGATTAGGATCATTCAGCAACGAATGAAAGCTGCTCAAGATAGGTAGAAAAGCTATGCCGATAAGAGGTGAAGAGACTTGGAATTCTCCGTTGGTGACTTGGTGTTTATCAAGATCTCTCCGTTGAAAAGCGTGATACGATTTGGCAGGAGAGGCAAGTTGGCACCAAGATTTGTTGGGCCATTCCCTGTTCTTGAACTAGTCGGGAATTTGGCGTATAGAGTTGACTTACCAGAGAAGATGGCAGGAGTTCACAATGTATTTCATGTTTCCCAACTAAGGAAGTTCGTTCACGACTCAGATGTGACTATTTCACCTGATCAGTAAGAGGACTTCGAAGTAGAACCCGAGGCGGTTGGGAACCGCAAGCCGATTCGTATTGTGGGGCACGATACGAAGCAACTTCGAAGGAAGTCGGTGAAGCTAGTCAAGGTTCAGTGGGGCGAGGACGAGAATGATTGTACTTGGGAAACAGAGGAGAGCATTAGGAAGGCTTATCCAGAACTCTTTGCCTGGTAAGATTTACTTTGCGATTTAGTTTTCCGCATGCTAGGATAGACTTGCTTTGCTTGTTTGCATGTTTGATTGTTGTTTTATGATTGATAGGCATGCGGGAACCTTTGTGTATGTTTGGATTAGGGAATTTCGGGGGCGAAATTTCTTAAGGGGGGGGAGAGTGTAACGACCCGTATTCTACACATCATAGGATCGTAGAATATTTATTTCTTTCCCGTGTGAAGTCGTATGGTCATGTAACTTTGGGAAATATCTATTAGAGTCATTTCCTATGCTTATGATTTTTGTCGATTTTTAAATGACCATTTTGCCCCTAGTCGGTACTGTTTTGGCCATAACTTTTAATTGGAAAGGAATTTTAACCTGAAACCACTTCCATTTGATTCGTTTGATGGTTTCTCTTTCCGTAGAGTGGTCGCATTAGCCAAACAGACTTACCGTTTGGGAGATATGGCTGAAACAAGGTTTGGAGGGTGAAAAACTGCTTAGCCGGGCCAAAGCGGGTGATTAGTGAGTAGGCCCATAACCCATTTCGGGATTAGGGTTATGGGAGGGCTGAAATGAGATGGAGAATCATTCCATCTCAGTTTTCTAGCCTCCACTTATCACCAAGGATCCCTAAAAATGGCCTCTAACCTCTAAATCACCTCCAAATCATCTTTTGGTCAAGGATTAAGCTTAGCAACCCCTAATCAAGGAAGTTCTTCACCAAATCAACATAGGAGCTGCTGTTGGCATTGAGATTCACATCAAATCAGAGAATTATTTCAGATCTTAGTTTATTTTGTGGCTAAGGTGAGTGATTTGCATAGTTTTACACTAATTATGGCTAATTAGGGGTGATTAGTGCTAATTAGCGAATTTAAGCATGATAAAATTCGGGGAAAATGTTCATAAATTCCTAAATGATGTTTTAGACCTCTGATATGAATTTGGGTTAATTTGGTTAAGTTTTGCTAATCCTATCATTAATTTCACCTAAACATGCTTAAGGGGAAATATGGGATTTTGGGTATGTTTGATCCATTTTAACCTATGATATTGATGTGAATGATGTTTGTGGTTAATTATGCATGTTGCTATGACTGTATGAAATGCTTTGTGATTGATATCAATAGTTAGAATGGTCGAAAACGTCGTCGAATGGCGCAAACACTTGCTGGAACAGTTTCAGAAAACAGTGCAGGGTTCGGATCGGATCGGATAAGGGGGCTCGGATCGGATATGTGGAACTGAGCAAAGAATCTGATCGGATCGGAACCCAACACTTGGAAAAGTGGAAAAAAGGAAGGCCACGCTAGCTGAACTGGGATCGGATCGGATAGAGGAAGACGGATCGGATCGAAGAGGACGGATCGGATCGGAAATACAAAGGCGAATCAGAGCAGGAGCAAGAAAGCGGATCGGATAGGAGCATATGAAGGGGAGCATGAGGACGGATCGAAAGCGCGAACCAAGAAGGACTCGACCCGACCCGAAAGGAAGCACCGAACCGACCCGAAGAAGAAGAAGCAGCTGACTCGAACCCAGAGGAATGCCGACCCGAACCGCATCAGAAGGGGAACCCGACCCGAACGGGTAAAGAACACCAACCCGAACCGATAACCTGAGGAAGAACCCGACCCGACCCAGTATTGACCAATAACCCGAGATGCGAAGGTAGTCCAATAAGGGAAGTTAGAGCTCAGGATCCCGGAACCAGTTGGGAACCAACGAGTTCACTTCATGGTTGGACTTCGCTGCGGGACGTGTGCTAAGGAGTTGTCGACGTTCATAACTTCGATTCACCACTAAAAGGAATGATGGGCTACTTATCAGTGCAGTAGGGTCATTACGACCTGAGGGGCAAGGTGATGGTAGCAAGACTACGTTATCAGTGCAGTAGGGTCATTACGACCTGAGGGGCAAGGTGATGCGTAGTAAGACTATGAGCCAGCGCAGATGGGGTGAATAACTCCATGGGGCAAGTGGACATAGTAAGGATTAGTAAGGCTATAAGCCAGCGTAGATGGGGTGAATAACTCCATGGGGCAAGTGGACATAGCGAGGAATTTGTGGCTACGTTATCAGTGCAGTGAAGCCATTTATGACTTCATGGGGGCAAAGTGATCGTAGCAAGGAATGTTGGGTGATCGAAGTGGTGAATAT
Organism: Allium sativum; assembly: GCA_030737875.1. Classification (NCBI taxonomy): domain Eukaryota; kingdom Viridiplantae; phylum Streptophyta; class Magnoliopsida; order Asparagales; family Amaryllidaceae; genus Allium; species Allium sativum. The sequence goes on from CM060911.1 coordinate 126,832,909, forward strand.
CGTATGCTTTATGCAATGAGTGAGAGATGTGAGGATGGATGCTATGTTTGATTGTTTTCCATCCCTATGACATGCACACCTCCCCCACCTCCGTATCTTTTCACTGTTTGATATGATACCTTAGAGTGTTGTACAGTATGTAGTGCTAACTCTTTGGTTGCAGGTCCAGGTTCAGGTATGTTTTAGTCTACCTGTTATTGTTCACTTTAGATGCTTATCGCTCATACCAGGCTTTATGTCTGACCCAGAGTTTTATGTCTCCTCTTATTACTCTGGGTGCTCACACGAGCAGACTAGAGACAGGTTAGCTGGTGATGCGCGAGTAGCTGATTCGGAGGCGGGCAGGAGGCTTCCACGTATTATATATATATACACATTCTCCCTGTGTCGTTGGTGGTCGCTACTTGGGCATTAGTAGTGTACCTCCTTTATCTTGTTTTGCTTTGAGACAGTTTGAATGTTGTAATAAGCTGTATTCTGAATTTCCGCTGCTATGATGTTTAGTTCTGATTTTCAGCTTATGCATTGTCTCTCCTGTTTTATGTCAAGTATGTTACTATTATATTTTGTTCTATGTGCTGTGAGACATTCTACAGGTTCTTTGTATGTTCATTTCCTTCTTCCTTTTCCTTCTGGCGACCCGCTCCGTGCTAACTGGACATGTGTACAACGCACCTTTGGAGTAAATGTCGGTTGGTGCGGGGCAGGCCGTCACAGAGAATGATAATGACCTATTATAAATAAATTACATTAATGAGAATGTTATATAATAGGTAGGCATGTCCAATGGACAAGTGGAAATTATAACTTAAGTTATAATAAACGATAAAGGAAGAGGAATACCTTATTTAATGAGATATATAGGTTGTACTTAAATGTAAATTAAGTTATTTGTAAGAACGAGAATCAGAAATCTACGGATGAGGACAACATAAGTTATATTTATGGGAGGAGAAACTTATTAGTAAACCCTAGTTAAGAGAACTAAGTTAGTAAGTAAAAACGATAAGTTGTAGTGATAGTATAAGATGGAATTATGAACGATAAGTTGTAGTGACAATATAAGATGGAATTATGAATGATAAGTTGTAGTGATAGTATAAGATGGAATTATGATTAAATAAGAAAGAATGAGGCAAACTTTTGAAATGAAATAAGTTATATTTAATAATAGATAATATGCTAAAAAGAAAACATGTGAATGGAGATATACTTAATTACATATTAAGTATAACATTTTATTGCAACTATGAAATCAAACAAGAATATAAAGGGATTGTGGATTACATACCTTGGATCACAGTCTAGTGAATAAGATGTTGTAGGCTTATTAATAAAATTAAATGGGTTAAGTTATATGACTGAAATTAATAAGCAAGAGGAACTTGGTAACTTGAATAAGAAGTCAATGCGAATGGGAATAACCAAGTTAGATGGAAACCCGATGAGGTAGAGCAAGCGCATAATTGAATGTTCAGACATAGGGTCTAATAACACATTATACTGAGGCGATTGGACCAGTCCGTACGTTTGAGTGTGAATAACCCAACGGGGTAGATCATCGTGGTGTCATGAGGTAAGAGGGGAGCGCATGTTCATCTGGTTATTTTGTTGGCTCTGAAGGACTGAAAAGGGAAGCACGCAGCTTCCTAGGACATGAAAGGTGCTGCTGGTAGTCCTCTGTGTCTGTGCAGTGTTCGGGTTGCACTCACAGAGGTTGGTTCTGCGCATAACTGCCCGGTGAGTAGCCTTGACTGCAAAAGCAGCTTTGCAGTCAGAAAGCTATGATGAGGTGACACTAGGGTGATTCGGTGATCGCCTTAACAGAGAAGTAGGGATCACGACTAACAAGAATAGTAGATCGTTGGGTACCCATCATCGATAGCCAGTGGGATGCAAAAAGATTAGAGCTGTAACGACCTGAAAATCCGAACCAATTTATAAATGTCATTTTGGTTAATTCGGAGAATTTTGAATATTAAAGGTGATTTATTTTAATTAATAACGACGGAAAAATTATTTTAATCGAAAAAAAAAATGAATAAATTTATTTTTATTTTATAACGAGCCTGAAATGGCGCGGTAGTTTGAAAATTCGATTTCAAACTTTGGAAAATTATATAAAATTCATTTTAAGTCAGAATTGGGTAAAACTGGAAACGTTGGAATCGAATTTATCATATCTTTCCAGAGAATGTAAGAAATTGAAATTTCGCCGGATAAATTGCAAGTTATGACTAAATCAAAATTTCGAAAGGTCGCTATGGAATTTATATAAAGAAATTATAAACGTTTGAGATTTAAATTTGAATTCCGGATTTGTTAAATTTTAAATAATTATATATGGGAATATAAAATATGTAAATTTGATTTATAAAATTTTATTTAAGTTATAAATTGATTTAAATTGAATTTTAAGGATATTTAATTTGAAATTTAAGTTGAGGTTGGAATTTAATTTGGGTATATTTAATTTGAAATTCAAGTTTGAAATTTGAAAATAATTAAATATGGAATAAAATATATGTGAAATAAATTTGAAAATTTATCTAGATTGTAATTTGGTATAAATATGAATTTATAAATATTTAAATTTGAATTTTAAACAGTTAATTGAATATTGAATATTTTATTAATTTATTTAATTGTGAAATTAGCTGTTTTGGCGACTGTCTCGGAATTCGACGAAACTGGCGCCATTGGATCCGGAACGGTGAATTATTGCAGGATTCCAGTTTTCAGAATTTTCGGACTTGTTATGTGACCGTACGAGAGAAATTGCGAAATGGAATCGGTAAAACGGAATATGGGTTATTCTCTTAATTGGGCCTTTATATATTATATAAATAAATTCACACCTCCTTCTTACCAGCCCATTGTTACTCATTCACCTCCCTCTATCTGTTTTTATTCTCTAATGGCTGAAATTCATATTCAAAACCCTAGAAAATAAAATATCAACTTGAAAATCAAATCTCTCCAATACCTAGCAAATTATATGTCATTTCGAAGCTCTCGACTAGTAGATTCCAGATCTACAATTCGTTTCAACATGCAGCGCTCCAGGTGGCCAGAAATGGTGGTCAAAGGTTCTGATTTTCGAAAATTAGGGTTCGGATTTGGGGGTTTTTGATTGGAAGCCAAATCGACGAAATTAATGTATGGGTTTTGTTCGTCTTGTCGTTGTGAGTCCAACGGTGGTGTTCGCTCACCTCAGAAGTCATTGGATAGCAGGAATTTCATCAAAGAACGATGGAAAAACCGTCCGCTCTTCTGTTCGCCGGGAGAAGTGGGGACCGCCGGAGGCTGTGATGGCGGGGCTGGCGGGTGCGCCTCGAGAAGAGCTTCGCGTTGGTGGGTGTTGGAGGTTCTAGCTCGGTCGGAGGGTAGCGAAATCGATGGTCAAAGTTGGCGTTGGTTTGGGTGTTTTGCGCGTCGGCTACTGTAGCCGAGAAGAAGAAAGGAGCGGGAGAGAGGCTGACGTGGCAGTATCTGAGTGGTGAGGTTTATTTTTATTTATTTTTATATATATTTTAAATCCGTATAGAAAAACACTGATAACTTCTTCATACGGACTCGGATTGACGAACCGTTTGTTGCGTTGGGATCGTGGCGGAATTGCGGACGTTTTGGCGCTGGTTTGGTTGCGATCTGAGACTGTCAAATTTTGGGCCTTTTCTGGACGTTCGATCCGAATTGAACCCGAAGGTGAGTGTTCCTTCACTCACGAAATACTAAATTGATCCCATATTTATCGAATTAAAGTATGAAATGAATTGGTTGCATGTTTGTGTTTGATTTGGTGAATGATTGCTTGAATTCGACATACCAGTGTGTTACATGCAATAAAAATCGATAATTGGTTATTTAAATTTAATTTAAATTTCTAGTTAGAATTCCGACACTTGATAAATAGTAAAAATGATTCAATTTACTGTTGAATAAACGATGTGATGGCTGCCCTGATTGATTTGATTTCTGGATGAATATTGCTTGGACTGTTCTGTTATGCAGTATATGATGTTGTGTGCCATTTGATGATAAATCCCATTCACCCTTGATGTTACGGGCATCGAATAAACCCGGGATTTATCGATAAAATGAATTAAGAACACAGAGTGAAATGATACATCTCTGTGACCCTGATTTGGATTGAAATGATAGATCCATCCCGGAATATCGAGAAATTAAATTTATTCACTTGGCCATAGGATAGCAAATTATATACGGACACCGGTCGGTTAAATGAAATTGTGAATTTTGAAATTTATTGTTTAACGACAATAAGCGATGTTTTATAATTTATTTTCCTTTGAATTTGAAATTAGAAATACAAATAGAAGGGAAATGAATTTGTGTTGAAATTTTAGTAAATCGAGGGTGGAATTTATTTAAATCGAATGTATTGAAATTGAACTGTGGTGTATGATTTGAGATTTACTTTAAATCAACCTTGATTTGAATTAAAGGTGAAATTGGAAACTCGATATGTGTTGAAAGTTTAATTTCTTTGAAACGATGAAAATGAACTGCAAATTCAAATTTGGTTATAAATTGAATATTCGAAATGGAAATATGATTTGAAATCAAATGTTGTTTTGGGATTGAATGGATTGAAATTTAATAAGTATGGAAATGGAAATTTTAACAAATTGAAATGATTGAAATCGAATTCGGTTTATTCGAAATAAATTGAGATTGTTGGAATGGGAATACGGGTTAGAGTTTAACCGTTTGAACTGAATTGGCGAATTTGAATGAATGAAAATTTGGAATGAAATTTGATCGGGATCGTGAATTTGAATTGATTTACTCGAAGTTGAAATACAACTGCAAGTGTAAACGAAATCTGGTCGAAACGATGCTAAAAATTCCAACTATAGTATGTCAAAACTATTTTTCAAACTATGTTGATAATAAATTAAATTTCCTTATAACTATTTATTTTGTAAATTAGTTAAATAAAATACTTTATAATTATTAATTATTTATTTTATGAATTATTTTAATGTTTTAATTATTTTGTCAAACTCTAGTTTTACTACAAACTATTATTTTAAACTGTTTCAATTATACCTTTAAACTATTTAAATATATTGTTAATTATTTTGATATTCAAATTTTATCTAAGTTGGAATTAGTTCAAGATGTTGTGCGTAAGTGGAAAATCCCATTTGAATAATATTCTGTTTAGAATATGAAAATGATTTTGGAACATGATATTTTCGATATGAAATACGAACTCCTTTGAAAAGTAAAAGCACTGACCGGTGTGAAAAATGTAAACGTTTGGTTGGCAAGGAGACCGGAGTCGACATAAGGCATACTCTCTGTCAGTGTCGATACCACTTTGACAACTGTGCACGCGGTGGAAGTTCCAGAACCGGAGTAGGATGGTATGGAGGCGATTACTGGATTTGAAGAAAGAGAACGATGATGGATTAGCCTTGACCTTCGGGTCATAATTGAAATGACTAAAACAGGAGCCATACCCAGGTTAATGAGATCGCATCTCTGATCGAACGCGCTCCTTCGAAACCATCTCTTTTACTGTTGTGATTGATTCGGGTGCACCTTTGAATATGGGAATGTCGTTCGAGGTGGGCGGTAGTTGCGGCTATGCGTTACCACCGGCCTGGGTCCGCAATTCGGTAGAATCCTACCGGGGTATTTCCTCAGTGCCTTGTCATATTATCCTGATCGAACCCCTACGATTTTGATTTAACATTGTCGTATCACGGCGCATCCCTATCCACCGACGTACTGGTGTGTTATATGCAAACTGTACGGCAATGGTATAAACGGTGTAAGGGGACCATGGAATCCTGCTTACGCTATTTTCGATATATTATACTTTACTGAATAAACACTATTGTAATAGCGTATTATACTATGTATGTATTAGTTTAACGGATCCTTGAGAGATGGAAAAATCCCGTAACATCTCTTGAGTTACTGCACCATGACACCGATATTATTCTGTATTTTAATTGGACTAATATGAGATGATTTAGTGCTGATCCGAGTGTTTGTTGTGTTTTCTTTTTTATGCAATACGCTCGGGTCAGCAGATGTTGCAGTTATTGAAGATTGTTTTGCCTTGGAGATCGAAGACGGAGTTGATATATATGTATCCACTACATTCTATTTCCGCTGCATTTTGTGTATGTAAGTGTATAACTCTGATTGATTTGAATTTTGTAACTCAAATGTATATGTTTAAATATTTTGAAATATTATTTGTTTATTATATGTTGTCCTTCCGCTGTGAGATTCTGTGATTGTTTTCTTTTCTTTCCTTTCTTCTTTTTCTTCTTTTTCCCAAATAACTATCTGGGTTGGCGATTCGTTTGGGTCGACATGTGTGGTTTATTGTCGATTTAAACGGTCAAAAATCTGGGTCGTTACAGTTGGTATCAGAGCGATGGTTAGCGATAACCTTGGCTCTGTTTGGAAATTAACTCATTAGAGATGGGGTTAGTAACGCCCTAGAATGAGTTCGAGTGAATATATGAGAGAGCGTATTTGTATTTTGAATATAAAAATGATTTTACGTTGTGTTAATTGTTCTGTTGAATATTTATAGATTGTGGTCGATATATGGGACGCCATAGAATCGATAGGAATTTCTAAATGATCGGACAGAATGACTTAACATAATATGGTTTTCGATTATATTTTAAAATATATTAAATATATATTATGGTTCAAATATGTATGTATTTGTTTTAGTGGGTGATAATATAAAGTAATTACCATTATGGTTGATTAAATCGTAAATTAAATAAGGAAAAAAAATTAATGAATGAAGAAATATGAAAAATCGAAAAATACCAGTGGGTATAATTGGTTGTAAAACAGTTTATGATAATGTGGAAATGAACTTGAAACTTGATTCCGGGCTTTGACAATGATTTACCAAAGTTTTGAAATACTATTATTTTATAGAATTGTTTTGGAAATAGTTTTGAAAGGGTTTTAAAACGAAATGAGTGTAATCCCTTCTTAGACCTTAGAAACGACTTCGGTAATGAGTGCACGCATTATCGATGTATATTCTGAAGAGTCTAAGTGGGGGAGACTGCTCAAATGTTATTATAAATCGTTAAGTAAAGGATTTGGATTTAAATCCCATATGATACAAATTTTAAGTTCATATGTTATGAATTTTGATAAAGGAATTAGAATATGTTTATTTAAAGTTGAAATTTATGGTAAACATATTTTTGCAAAATTTTATATGTTGGTAATTAAATATTTGGGTTAAAAATTTTATGTCATGTCTTATACAAAATAGTATAAAAATACAAGTTATTTTGAACTTAGGTTGAAAACCGGAATTAAGCCATTTAAATTCGTCCTGATTAACGACATCAATTCAAGGTCAATATGCTTGTTTTGTTGAAAATTTTAGACTTTGGAGTTTGGAATGGACTTAAGAACTGGGGGGTCGTCACGGAACTCTTGAATTTGGATTGTGAAAATATTTAATCAGATAAAGTATAACTTATTTAAGTAGAGGGAATCGAATAATAATAGTTTGAGAATTAAGTATAAATTTGAGTCGTGAACAGTCGTTAATTCAAATCTCGATTTTTGTCGAATAGATAAATTTTGGTTAATGGAATAGGGGTCAAGTGAATCCAGTTCGTCGAAAATTTTAAAGAGAATTCAAGTTTAATCAAAATATAATACTTGAAACAAAATCGGAAATGGAATAGAAAGAATATCGAATATAAAGTAAGCAATTGAATGGAGATCCAATTATTGAAAATGAGGTGATAACGACGTTAAGTGTTAAGGATTTACAAAAGTATTGGAATCGAAAGGTTGAAATTTCAAATAAAAAAATAATTATAATAAACCGATGTTATGAGAAAATTCAAAATAGTCGATAAGCTGAAATTAAAATGACTATAACTTTTGATGGGCTGATCGGAATCTGACAGCTCCGGACTTTTTTTGGAAACCTTAGAAATGGAATTAAAACTTTCGTTAATAACGCCCGTTGAAAATTCTTAAGTTTACTATGCTGAAATTCAAGTTTTAGACATAGTTGTATGTGCTGGAAATTAAAAACAGAGGAGTACATCGATGTTGTTTTGATCATAACTCCCGAACGAAACGTCGGATTTTAGTGTGCGAGTACAATTCGGAAAGGCCAGAGTGTAAGCTAAAAATTTTCCTTAATGTGCTAAGTAAAATTTTGAGATTTAGAGGGCTGAAAACTGACATGAACAATTCAGGCCTGCATTTTCAGTGTCTGGGCTGAAACATTCACTTGCGGTAAAACTACCATAACTTTTAAACCGATTATCCGAATTCGATGAGTCCGGACATTTCGGAAAACCTGAAACGAGAGTAACAACTTTCGCCTAGTTTGCTTTGGTCAAATTCCAACTTTTTATGCGTGATAATCAACGTTTTGTTCGCTGGCCTGTTACGGATATGGTGGTTTTGCAATTGAAACGATAAAATTTTGACATGTATGTTGTATGCACTTGCTATATATTGTATATATGTTTGATTTTTCATGTATGTGTAAGTATTTGGCAGGTGTACGGAGTGTGCGCTACAACTTTGAAGCTCGTTTGCGCTAAAATGCTAAACGCTAAGGTAAATAAAAATGCAATATAACGCTAAAAGAGGTACGTACTTGTGGTATATGGATTTGAGGATTTTATATTTTGTTTTTTCCCCACTTTTGGGATGCCTCATCATTGGATGAGATGTATTTTGGGTTATATATGTATTAGGATTTTTCCCGGACCTCTCCGTACAAAGGAGATGCTGCCGAAATTTTCCGTGATTTCGGGAGTTAGAAAAATTTACGGATTTTACGACTATACTTGTTTGGAAATATTGTTTTTAAATATGAATTTGAATTGATATGCGCTTCATATCGTTTCGTTCTCTTTTCGAGGACGAAAAGATTTTAAGTGGGGGAGAATGTAACGACCTGAAAATCCGAACCAATTTATAAATGTCATTTTGGTTAATTCGGAGAATTTTGAATATTAAAGGTGATTTATTTTAATTAATAACGACGGAAAAATTATTTTAATCGAAAAAAAAATGAATAAATTTATTTTTATTTTATAACGAGCCTGAAATGGCGCGGTAGTTTGAAAATTCGATTTCAAACTTTGGAAAATTATATAAAATTCATTTTAAGTCAGAATTGGGTAAAACTGGAAACGTTGGAATCGAATTTATCATATCTTTCCAGAGAATGTAAGAAATTGAAATTTCGCCGGATAAATTGCAAGTTATGACTAAATCAAAATTTCGAAAGGTCGCTATGGAATTTATATAAAGAAATTATAAACGTTTGAGATTTAAATTTGAATTCCGGATTTGTTAAATTTTAAATAATTATATATGGGAATATAAAATATGTAAATTTGATTTATAAAATTTTATTTAAGTTATAAATTGATTTAAATTGAATTTTAAGGATATTTAATTTGAAATTTAAGTTGAGGTTGGAATTTAATTTGGGTATATTTAATTTGAAATTCAAGTTTGAAATTTGAAAATAATTAAATATGGAATAAAATATATGTGAAATAAATTTGAAAATTTATCTAGATTGTAATTTGGTATAAATATGAATTTATAAATATTTAAATTTGAATTTTAAACAGTTAATTGAATATTGAATATTTTATTAATTTATTTAATTGTGAAATTAGCTGTTTTGGCGACTGTCTCGGAATTCGACGAAACTGGCGCCATTGGATCCGGAACGGTGAATTATTGCAGGATTCCAGTTTTCAGAATTTTCGGACTTGTTATGTGACCGTACGAGAGAAATTGCGAAATGGAATCGGTAAAACGGAATATGGGTTATTCTCTTAATTGGGCCTTTATATATTATATAAATAAATTCACACCTCCTTCTTACCAGCCCATTGTTACTCATTCACCTCCCTCTATCTGTTTTTATTCTCTAATGGCTGAAATTCATATTCAAAACCCTAGAAAATAAAATATCAACTTGAAAATCAAATCTCTCCAATACCTAGCAAATTATATGTCATTTCGAAGCTCTCGACTAGTAGATTCCAGATCTACAATTCGTTTCAACATGCAGCGCTCCAGGTGGCCAGAAATGGTGGTCAAAGGTTCTGATTTTCGAAAATTAGGGTTCGGATTTGGGGGTTTTTGATTGGAAGCCAAATCGACGAAATTAATGTATGGGTTTTGTTCGTCTTGTCGTTGTGAGTCCAACGGTGGTGTTCGCTCACCTCAGAAGTCATTGGATAGCAGGAATTTCATCAAAGAACGATGGAAAAACCGTCCGCTCTTCTGTTCGCCGGGAGAAGTGGGGACCGCCGGAGGCTGTGATGGCGGGGCTGGCGGGTGCGCCTCGAGAAGAGCTTCGCGTTGGTGGGTGTTGGAGGTTCTAGCTCGGTCGGAGGGTAGCGAAATCGATGGTCAAAGTTGGCGTTGGTTTGGGTGTTTTGCGCGTCGGCTACTGTAGCCGAGAAGAAGAAAGGAGCGGGAGAGAGGCTGACGTGGCAGTATCTGAGTGGTGAGGTTTATTTTTATTTATTTTTATATATATTTTAAATCCGTATAGAAAAACACTGATAACTTCTTCATACGGACTCGGATTGACGAACCGTTTGTTGCGTTGGGATCGTGGAGGAATTGCGGACGTTATGGCGCTGGTTTGGTTGCGATCTGAGACTGTCAAATTTTGGGCCTTTTCTGGACGTTCGATCCGAATTGAACCCGAAGGTGAGTGTTCCTTCACTCACGAAATACTAAATTGATCCCATATTTATCGAATTAAAGTATGAAATGAATTGGTTGCATGTTTGTGTTTGATTTGGTGAATGATTGCTTGAATTCGACATACCAGTGTGTTACATGCAATAAAAATCGATAATTGGTTATTTAAATTTAATTTAAATTTCTAGTTAGAATTCCGACACTTGATAAATAGTAAAAATGATTCAATTTACTGTTGAATAAACGATGTGATGGCTGCCCTGATTGATTTGATTTCTGGATGAATATTGCTTGGACTGTTCTGTTATGCAGTATATGATGTTGTGTGCCATTTGATGATAAATCCCATTCACCCTTGATGTTACGGGCATCGAATAAACCCGGGATTTATCGATAAAATGAATTAAGAACACAGAGTGAAATGATACATCTCTGTGACCCTGATTTGGATTGAAATGATAGATCCATCCCGGAATATCGAGAAATTAAATTTATTCACTTGGCCATAGGATAGCAAATTATATATGGACACCGGTCGGTTAAATGAAATTGTGAATTTTGAAATTTATTGTTTAACGACAATAAGCGATGTTTTATAATTTATTTTCCTTTGAATTTGAAATTAGAAATACAAATAGAAGGGAAATGAATTTGTGTTGAAATTTTAGTAAATCGAGGGTGGAATTTATTTAAATCGAATGTATTGAAATTGAACTGTGGTGTCTGATTTGAGATTTACTTTAAATCAACCTTGATTTGAATTAAAGGTGAAATTGGAAACTCGATATGTGTTGAAAGTTTAATTTCTTTGAAACGATGAAAATGAACTGCAAATTCAAATTTGGTTATAAATTGAATATTCGAAATGGAAATATGATTTGAAATCAAATGTTGTTTTGGGATTGAATGGATTGAAATTTAATAAGTATGGAAATGGAAATTTTAACAAATTGAAATGATTGAAATCGAATTCGGTTTATTCGAAATAAATTGAGATTGTTGGAATGGGAATACGGGTTAGAGTTTAACCGTTTGAACTGAATTGGCGAATTTGAATGAATGAAAATTTGGAATGAAATTTGATCGGGATCGTGAATTTGAATTGATTTACTCGAAGTTGAAATACAACTGCAAGTGTAAACGAAATCTGGTCGAAACGATGCTAAAAATTCCAACTATAGTATGTCAAAACTATTTTTCAAACTATGTTGATAATAAATTAAATTTCCTTATAACTATTTATTTTGTAAATTAGTTAAATAAAATACTTTATAATTATTAATTATTTATTTTATGAATTATTTTAATGTTTTAATTATTTTGTCAAACTCTAGTTTTACTACAAACTATTATTTTAAACTGTTTCAATTATACCTTTAAACTATTTAAATATATTGTTAATTATTTTGATATTCAAATTTTATCTAAGTTGGAATTAGTTCAAGATGTTATGCGTAAGTGGAAAATCCCATTTGAATAATATTCTGTTTAGAATATGAAAATGATTTTGGAACATGATATTTTCGATATGAAATACGAACTCCTTTGAAAAGTAAAAGCACTGACCGGTGTGAAAAATGTAAACGTTTGGTTGGCAAGGAGACCGGAGTCGACATAAGGCATACTCTCTGTCAGTGTCGATACCACTTTGACAACTGTGCACGCGGTGGAAGTTCCAGAACCGGAGTAGGATGGTATGGAGGCGATTACTGGATTTGAAGAAAGAGAACGATGATGGATTAGCCTTGACCTTCGGGTCATAATTGAAATGACTAAAACAGGAGCCATACCCAGGTTAATGAGATCGCATCTCTGATCGAACGCGCTCCTTCGAAACCATCTCTTTTACTGTTGTGATTGATTCGGGTGCACCTTTGAATATGGGAATGTCGTTCGAGGTGGGCGGTAGTTGCGGCTATGCGTTACCACCGGCCTGGGTCCGCAATTCGGTAGAATCCTACCGGGGTATTTCCTCAGTGCCTTGTCATATTATCCTGATCGAACCCCTACGATTTTGATTTAACATTGTCGTATCACGGCGCATCCCTATCCACCGACGTACTGGTGTGTTATATGCAAACTGTACGGCAATGGTATAAACGGTGTAAGGGGACCATGGAATCCTGCTTACGCTATTTTCGATATATTATACTTTACTGAATAAACACTATTGTAATAGCGTATTATACTATGTATGTATTAGTTTAACGGATCCTTGAGAGATGGAAAAATCCCGTAACATCTCTTGAGTTACTGCACCATGACACCGATATTATTCTGTATTTTAATTGGACTAATATGAGATGATTTAGTGCTGATCCGAGTGTTTGTTGTGTTTTCTTTTTTATGCAATACGCTCGGGTCAGCAGATGTTGCAGTTATTGAAGATTGTTTTGCCTTGGAGATCGAAGACGGAGTTGATATATATGTATCCACTACATTCTATTTCCGCTGCATTTTGTGTATGTAAGTGTATAACTCTGATTGATTTGAATTTTGTAACTCAAATGTATATGTTTAAATATTTTGAAATATTATTTGTTTATTATATGTTGTCCTTCCGCTGTGAGATTCTGTGATTGTTTTCTTTTCTTTCCTTTCTTCTTTTTCTTCTTTTTCCCAAATAACTATCTGGGTTGGCGATTCGTTTGGGTCGACATGTGTGGTTTATTGTCGATTTAAACGGTCAAAAATCTGGGTCGTTACAAGAGCTAAACGCAAGACGCCATCCACCTTTCACTATCGAGGCACAGTGGTTGACTGGAGACGCCAACTGGATGTTTAGATTGTTTGTTAGGGGCTAGTCGCTTAGCTCTTGTAGTCTTTACTAGTTGAGGGAGGGGCCGAGGTGGGGCCATAGCCACCATGAAAAACAGACCTGAAGGATATATGTATTTTGAGGGTCTTAAAGGCGGGCCTGTACGGACACGGAAAATCTTTCAATCTATTTCCGTGTTTCTTGTACAGCCCTGCCACGGAACTCGGTGCATATTAGAGGTTATGTTCAGTTAAGGATTTGATTACGACTGACGATACGTACGTGGGAAAGTCTAGATACATGCATGTCTTCTCTGGGTGGTGTATCGTAGACTTGAGGGCATTACTCTGTAATGAAATATGATTCGATCGAAGGTGGTAGTACATATGCTTACGTACCTTAGTAATGGAAGATATATGCAGAATGTAACATTGTTATATAGAGATCCGTACGTCACTCGGTCGTAGGATGAGGGAATGCGTACATTTCTGTGACATTACATTGGAGACCATGCAAGTGGGGTACCATGAGGTGTACCTTAATATTGGGGGTTGTAGGTACATATTTACTGAATTAGTTTAATCCACTGGGAGTAAATGGGTATGACGTGTGTATAAGCCTTGAGTGCTATTAACCCAAGTAACCTAATAAATAAGAAAATGTGATTGAACGATATATATAAGGTTATCCAAAGTGTATAGTTTAAATCCAGTCACCAGAACCTGTGTTCTAACCCCCTCCTCATCAGATACTCACATGTTAGAATTATGGCAGAGATACGATAGCTTTGGATACTGGCTAGGCAGTATTATTATTTAGGTAAGACAATATTTGGTCTATATTATATTTTATCCATTCCGCTGTGTTATTTTTTTCCGAGCTATGATATATTTTATATTTCTGTCTTTTCTGCAGGATTCCAGAGCAAACAACATGAGTTTCGATAGATTTGAATTTTGAAAAAAAAATTGGTTTTGTCGAAATTCGGGTATTACATCCGGTATCAGAGCATAGGTTTAGGATTCCTGTATAAAGAGTGAGTCAATGTATTTGTATTTATATATATATATACACCTAGATCCATAGAGGAACCCACTAAATAGAAATAGTACATTATAGAGAGAATTGGGATGTCCGTTTTGTACACTAAAGGAATGAATATGAAAATCTGAGACCCTTAGGTAATTTGGGTGGAAAGTGTATAATGTACTTTGTATGGAAGGAAGGTGAATCCCATATGACTAGTATTTTGGGTTAGTGGGTTGGGTAGTAAAACCTTATAAATTGGAATAGGGTAAAATGAGAAAAATGGATTAGGAATATATATATATATATAGTTTAGAGAATTGACCTTCTGGGAGTGTCTAGGAAAGCCTAAAAAAGTTGGAAACCCGCTTTGAGTCTAACCCCATTGCTAAATTTTAAGATCTTGAAATTATAAAAGCTTTCGGGAGATGGTTTATGGTATTGTCAAGTTTTAATCTTAAAAGTTATAGTTTTAAAATATGTAAAGAAGTACATATTAGGTTTTTGAAATAAAATGGGGTATATTTTGTAAATAGTGATTTTTTGCGAAAATTTTGTCTAAAGTAAAATTCTCTTAGTAAAAGGTGCATATTATAGAGCATGTATAGCTCACTAGTTTTCTTGTTATATTGCATGAAAGAATTTAAAAGAAAAACTTAGAAAATATTGCATTTTGTTAAAATTCTCAGTATAGAAAATTTTGAAGTCTCTATTCTTCTGACAATCATTTTTGATAAATTGTTTTAACAAGAGAATTTTGCGGGTGGACAAAATAAGTTGTAGAAATTAAGAATAGAGTGAATGTTTGCACCTTGTAGTAAGAGAATGAACTGACCTTATAGGAAAGAACAAGTTATAAACCCGATTGAGAAATAATTGTCCTTATCTACTCCAGTATTTGTAATTTGAAAAAAAAATGATTTACATTTTATATATATATAAGATGACATGTTTTATGGTCTAGCAAAAGTAAGTTTTCATGAGGAAAATAAATTTTTGACACTTTTTATTTTTGGAAGGAAGTTCAAATGAAAAGACCAAAACGTATTTTAAAAAGTATGGAGTAGGTAAGGATTAGTGCCTAGGGAAAACGGGAAAAGTTTTGAGGCTATAAAGTAAATAGCGGGAATTATCTTAGATTAATAATGGTAAGTTCCCTTAGAATGTGTAAGCATTGAAAAGCCTAGGGTGTTGCTTGAAATAATTGTTGGTACACACCTAGAATTACTGGTGACTATAAGATAGAAAAAGGGAAATTAAGTATTTAGATCATGTCGCTAATTTTCATGTTAGGGGTAAAGCCCTTTATTACGTTTCTGTTGGGATCATTCTGTTAATTTTCTTGTTGGGTAGTTAGGGTAGCACCTAAACCTGTAGTGGATCCCGTGGTGTGAACTTTTCTGTTTGAGGGGACATAGTCTTGAGATTCTTGGCCCTTATTAGTAGATGTATAGAGTGTCTGTTTTCCAGTTTTAGCTAAAGGACTAGAAGGCTTATTTGAAATCTAAACTTAGATTAGATGATTAAATAAGCTAAGAAGAGAGAAATGGTACAAAGAAAAAGGAAACAACAAATTCAGTAATGCGATAAAAATGACAAATTCTGAGAAAAGATGGATAAGAACAAAAATTTCCAAGAAAAGATGAAAAAGAAAATCAGTAAAAAAAAATTTATGTGGTTTGTGCTTGGATAGGAAAATAGGGAATCTTTATAGATAGTTACATAAAATCCAAGTACGGTTGAAAAAAGGTACATAAAAGAAAAATGGAAGATGTGAAGTTTTCCATTTTCCACCTTTTTGTAACATGAGAAATCGAATTTAGAAAATTTGTTTTTTCTGAAATTCGAAAAATAACATCACTTGGTAGGGTTTTGAACGCAAAAATTGGATGAACTACGCTCTTACTCAGTAAGAGTGTGGGAAAATTTGGATGAAAATATATTTTTATTTTCAACATACTTCATTCATGTAGAACTGCCAGTATATTTAGGATGTGAGCATCATGATTTTAAAGAATTTTTGAAAAATTTGCATACACATAGGAGGTACTTCGTAGTCATCCATGTACTTCACTTTACACGAGTGCACAATGTTTACAAAAATTGGATCCACATATGATGGATGTATATTATGTGCGGGGTTAATTGATTTTTACAATTATAAATTTCAGGGACAAAATTTCCTAAGGGTGGGAGAATGTAACACCCTGCATTTTATGGCAATTTAATAATTAAATAATGCATATGTGTATATATATGCATATACATAAATATATACGAAGAATAAAATAAAGATAATATGTGATTTCATGTAATAAATACATGCACCAAAAAAGAAGAAAAGATTGATGTAAATAAAAATGTAATGCATGCATTAAAAAAAAGGATTGGTTGCACGCGGTGTAAATATGTTGCATGCATTGATTATGCATTAATAATAAAAGAGAAATAAAAGAAAAAGATTCATGCAATGGGTTAAATGAAATATTGTAACAAACATGAAAAAGAGAAATAAGAAAAGAACAATAATTACCATTGTTCTAAGCCTTGCTAACAATAGCCTTAGTGGTCTAGTTGGTTAGAGCATGTGGCTTGCATACAAGAGGTACATAGTTCCATCCCGGCCGCCATCATATTTTTGTTTTAAGGGAAAGGCTAAAATAACATATGTTCATAAGAGAAAATATGTATAAACGCACATATAAGAAAAATATACATATAAGTAAGCAAAGAATATATATATATATGAGAATATATTTGTATATATGTGCAGAAATATATATATACAAGAGATAAAGTTTAAGATAAGGCTGCAATCAAAGAAACATGGCAAGAATTAATTAATAGTACAACACCGGTTGAATTTTAAAAACAAAATAAAAGTTGTGTGTGTATATATATATACGCGTAAAATGGTCATAAGAAGATTTATATACGTATAAGAAGATTACATGTGAATATAACAGTTAAATAAATTCTAGAAATTCAAACATTTGCGCCAAAACAGCTTACGGGACCCATAGGGGGGTCGACATCCTTGTGGAGGAGTCGACACTGGGGTCGACAGCCCCAGATCTGGCTAGATTCATTTGCGAACCTGGACTATTTTCTTAACTGGGTTCAATTTTGAATTAGAACTATGTGTACGATAAGATCCTGAACACCTATAAATAGGCTAGCAAAGCCTAGCCTAAATCTCAAATTTCTAAGACAACGTCTATAATATACCATTCTTCTTCCTCCTCAAACCTCTTCATAAAAATAAGATAATTAGTGTAACGACCCGGAAAATCTGAACCAATTAAAAAAAATTTAATTGGCTAAAATAGTGATTTTTAAATATTTTAAATAAATATTTTAAATAATAGCAATGAAAAGTGAGTTTCAATCGACGTTTGAAAACGAATATAATTAATTCTAATTTTAAACAAGGCCTGAAATGGCGCGATAGTTTCAAAATTTGAATTCAAACTTTGACTGACTGTACCGGGTGCAAAACAAAACAGATTCGAGTGAAACCAAAAATATTTAAATCTGTTAGGGAATACCTTTCTAACGAATCTGAAAAATCGAAGTTTCATAGCGGAAAGCAAAAGTTATGGCCAAATGAATTTTCTGAAAGGTCGCTACGGAATTTATATAGCCCACGAAAATGGCCATTTTGCAAACGACCTCGGAATTCGACGAAACTAGTTTTGTTGGGACCGTATCGTCAAAACATAGCTAGATTTATTTTTCTGGAATTTTTCGAATCAGTTTGTGGCTCTGGCAAATTGAAATGTACGTTCAAATCAAATATTGAATGTTTTATATTTTAATTTGAAGGAAAACTGACTGAAAAAGTCGAATGGGCCTACGAAACATATCCCATTGTGTTCGGAATGGGGGTATTTAGCTAGGGACGACAGTCGTTGGGTTAGGATTGGAGTTCGTATGGGATAGGGGGTATTTTCGGATTTTTGAAATTAATAAATATAAAAAAAATATGGGCCAATAGAATTCTTTCTTCCCCACTCCGCTTTGACCAGTCAAACCCGATTCCTCCAGGCGCGCAATGCGGAAAAGAGCTTCCACCTTCTCTCTTCGATATCTCCTCCATCCCTCAACGAAATCGAGCGCCACCACCCACGTTTTGAAGGCCTCTCCCCCCTCTTCAAATTCATACTAAGTTTGCCCTCTATCGTCAAGAAATCACTGCGCAGCACCTCCCCAAAGTCGCTCCGTTCGCGGCTGATTTTCTCCTCCTCGCCGCCGACGAGTTCGCCGCTGTCAGGGGTGCAGGCACGCCTCTCCAGGCTTGTCGACGTGGTGTAGTTCCATCGGCCTCAACCTGAACGGATTGGCTGGTATTTGCAAACCCTAGTTCGGATCTAGCTGAGAGGTAACAGTTTAAATTAATTAAACTATTTTAGACTTCTAAAAATCTTTGCAAAGTTGGTTAATTTTGTACAAATCGTATCTTTATCATACGATAACGAAATTAGATGAAACAGGAGACACCGGGACCGTGAGGACGTCTTCTACATTCTAGAAGAGACCGCATATTTTTCTGAGCCTTCTACAATTTTTGGTGGAGTGGAACCCAATGTGAGATTTCTAATTTATAAACGATATGGAAAACGACGATGTATAAATTATATAGTCAATGTATGAGTTATATAAGCGTTGTACACCTCTTGTATAAGCGTTGCATAAGTTGTACGTTCGATGTATAAGTTATATATGCGTTGTAAAAATTATATATGTGTTGAAATAGAAGTGAAATGATATATATATATATATATATATATATATATATATATATATATATATATACGCCCCTCGTCCACAAAACATGGACGATATTTATTGGTTGTGATTGGTGTGAAAATTGATTGATAGCGAATGGTTGATTGAAATTGATTGATTGTGGTTGAAAAATACCCGTTTGTGGTTGAGAAATATTTGGTTTAAACCACATAGGATTAGTTTGTGGAAATGAAAAAAATGTACATGCCGCCTGCGTGCGAACTAGATGCATGGTTCCCCATTGTCAAAAGCTGCGAGGCTTCAAGTAGAGCGAGGAGCCATACTAGGGATGGTCCCGGTTTTAACTACCCTTCCATTATGCTGCCGAAATTTTGAATAATATTCATGTGTTAGAATTATTTTCATTTGCTGAAACTATATTCATTCGTTGAACAGAAATTCATGTGTTGAATAGATATTCATTCATTGAGTTGAAATTCATGTGTTGAATGGTATTCGTGTTTTAAATATAAAAATCACCTTTATATATATATATATATATATATATATATATATATATATATATAAACTATAGAAAACCTTCATGTGTTGAATCGATATTCATTCGTTGAATTGAAATTCATGTGTTGAATGGTATTCTTGTTTTAAATATAAAAATCACCTTTTATCTATATATATAAACTATAGAAAACCTTCATGTGTTGAATTGAAATTCATTCGTTGAATTGAAATTCATGTGTTGAATGGTATTCATATTTTGAAAGAAATTGTTTTATAATAAAAATCCTGTTTTTATCATCAATATGAACTATATAAAATAATCTTGTTTTGAAATAAATTGTTTTATAATAAAAATCCTATTTTTATCACCTATATTAACTATATAAAATAGTCGAGTTTTGAAATAAATTGTTTTACATTAAAAATCACATTTTTATTATATACATGAATTGTTAAAAATAGTGAAGTGTTGAAATAGAAGACAGTTAGATAAAAATATCATTTTTATCAAATGTATGAAAATCATATAGTTTTGAAATCGGAGAATCGATATATATATATATATATATATATAAATAGAATTGAAATATATCGAATAATGAAGCTGCAGTTCGTATTTTGAAACCGTTATTTCAAACGATTAGTGCGGGAGATGCGACCATCGGATTTTCCCGAAACCGCAACCGTTGGGTTCGCTTTGGAAATTTCTTTCCAACGACACCAACTTTGTAAAAATCCAACGGTTGGATTGTCTGGAATATTTAATTCAAATCTGAAGAAAATCAGCGCCAGAATTGATTATATATATATATATAATTATATTTAATCGAACAACGACGCAGTAGTTCGTATTTTGAAATCGAAACTTCAAATGATTATACCAGGAGATCCGACCGTCGGATTTTCCCGAAACTGGAACCGTTGGATTCGATTTGAAAAGTTCTTTCTAATGATATAAATTTTGTGAAGATCTAACGGTTAAATTTTCAGATATGTGTAAATCAAATCTGAAGAAAAATAGTGCCACGGCCGCGTTATGGCCCGAAGCGTCCTTTGAATAAAGTGGCTATTTTAAAATAAATAAAAATATTGATAAATCGTTATAAAATATTATAAACAATATGGATGTGAAATTTTGAAACTAACTGAAGGTTGGCTAAGTTGAATGGTTTCCTGGGTGTTGATCTGATGTTGGTTTTGGCCTTCGGGGTTAATATTTGGGAAATCGTTCTCTTACTGATTTACGGTTAGCGACAAATGAATTGAAATGATGTGTATGTGTGTTTGTGTTGGACTTGTTTATTATATACTCGAGTTGCTCAGAAAGACCGGGTTTATCCCATTCTGAATAACTGAATCGACGATAAGTAATCGAAGATGAAGACGGTGGTTGAAGACCGATCTTCACCTCGTTTGGATGGTAACTGATGTCCTGATTGGGAGGCATCCCGAAATATGGATAATGAGTGGTGATCGTCCAGACGTACGTGGAGATCGATGGATATGCGAGGTATATAGTGCCTCCAGTTTCGTTCAGACCCAGAACGGACTTGTAAATGGACTGTGTGTCTGACATTGGATTTTATTCTGTGTTGATTGATCTCTATTAAATATACGTCTGTTTGGCGGCGGAGAATTTATTCTTTTTCTTAACGCCCTTCTCTGAAACACACGAGCTCAGAGGTTGTATATCGATGGACATCAGTTGCATGGCATGAATTGCTAGTGTGGCATGCCTAAGTGGAAAATGATCAAGGCTTCTGTTGAAAAGCAAAGTCTTGTGGTGATGATCAAAGCATCGCCTGTGTGGCGTAGCTTTGTGTATAACGTGAATTCACGAGCCTCCCACCCCGGTATGAACCAGAAACGGGAGAAGGACCTCAAGGAGGGCATGCGTTTCTTTCTAGCTAGGCGTTGTGTCAGTGTTTTTACATGGCCTGACATTTTACTTATGTGGATGATGGATAGCGAGGCGCCTCGGATATATCAGTCGATCCGGGACCGATGGAGTCATTCGTTGGCTCATTGACGCCCCAAAGGGCAGGGAAACGCATTGTTCAGGCATAATAATCCACATTGGTGGAGCGGCCTTGACGATCCAAGGTGCAGTTGCGGCTGTTCCTGAGACACGGGCTAGAGCATCTCGAATTCGGTAAGGACTATCTTTTGCCTTGATTCAGGACGGAAATCCAATTTCCAAATACGTGATTGTGCGTATTTGATTGTATATATATATATATATATATATATATATATATATGGCGACGTGATATATGGTACCCATGCCGTCTGTGAATGATAGTTATGATTGAAATTGTTTTTAAAACATATAAACACTAGTAATAATATCTAATGCTTTTGTTTTATTCGTATCAAGCATATTTTGGCCATTATAAGGTAAAACTCTATCCTTCGGTTTGCGTTGCATTGTGTGATGGGAACTGAGTCTTATAATGGCTTCATTTTTATAAAAAGCATTGCGATGTTTAAAAGAATTGTTTGTTTTAAAGCGCTGGCAATCCGATGGAGTAAACCCGTTCCACGAAAGTGCCATGGTCCTGTGATTAGCCATATTATAAATGTGATAAGTAGATTTCTCATACCAGTCCCATGACTGACTCGTAGTTTGTTTCACTTTCAAACTCGGGTGCCCCTTTTTCTACACGGGCAGCCTTGTATTCAGGTTTTAGCTGGCTTTCTCCGGATATCTGGAGCTGAAGATGGATTCTATCATTTATCTCTTTTTATGTTGTTCAGCTCCTGTTGTACATATTATGTTTGTTTCCGCTATAGACATTTATGTATAGTTGAACTGTATTTGTACTAAGTATGATCCTATATATTGTGTAACTCTGATGATTACGTTTATCCAGTATATTCTATTGTGCATTATCTGGTGTATTTATTTAATTTTGTTCTGCTGTTATCGGTTTCTGTGTTATATTCCAAAGATTACCCTTGCCACCGCCAGTACGGGGTTTGGGGTCGTCTCATTTGGTATCAGAGCTTTGGTTAAGCTTAGTTCTGAAATATAACATACGAACGAACTCGTCAGAAATAGAACCAGTAGTGTTCTAGGACGGGTAACTCAGTACAAATAGGATCAGCAATATCCTAGAATGAGTATAGCAGAATCAGAACAACTCTTTAGAGATATGGTCAGAAGTGCCCTAGAACTAGTCGAGAGTTATATGTTTTTAAATAACGTATTTGTGATTATATATAAAGTCTGGTTTTAGAAATATAATTTTTGAATATATAAAAGATATATATTTGAAAATTTAAAAACAAATTGGTTGTTGTTTGCATTGTGTGATGGTAGATTTGATTAATTAAAATTATTGAAACGGTAGTTAATTTAATTAATAAGAGAATGAATGGTAGGATTTATTCGATTATATCACACAATGGACTGATATGAAAATAGATAGAAATATATATACATGTGCATATATATGTTTGAACAGGTAATTGGATAGCTGTTGAGTAAATAAATTATTTGCATGCCCGACAAATAGGTAAAACTTAATGAGTTGGATGCGAAATATTATTATATCAGCTCCTGTGAATGCCATTGGATGCGGAGTGCTGGTTGTTCTGTGTGAAATAATAAACATCGCCATAGGATAGTAACAATTAATTTTGAACTACACTACATGGCATACTTCTTGAAGATAGGCATACTTCATCATATACCACATAAGCATTTGGAGCTTGTGTGACGAGGTGGAAGATTTACCATACGAGCGAGAGGCTTGTATGGCGATGACTATATTTTATAGGTTGAACTGATGACTGATATGGACTATATAAAATGTAATGATAAATTGCCAGATTAATAAAAACCCCACACTGGACTGAAGTTGACAATAATCACGTCTCTCTAGTCATTAGATACGGCACATGGATTATTTATTTCCCACACGGGACGAGGTGACGAGGATTTATCCTCTGGAGCAATTAAAATACACACTCCCTCAGGCTTTGACAGGGTGACGAGAATTTATTCTCTGGAGTTATTATCTATACACGCTCCCCTGTAAACACCAGATAATATCACTATAAATATGTGTATGCTTTATAGGATTTATTGGGTACCTAATACGGCCCAATAAATTTCCAAACCTCTCCCCGTACAAAGGAGGTTATGGCGAAATTTTTCGAAAATTTCGGGTGTTAGCCAAATTTTTGAAGAATTTGAAAATTCTCAGAAACTGAAAAGTTGAAGAATGGAAGCCAGATTGAACGTAGAGTTGATTAATCAAACCACTTTCGACTTTGTTCCTTTTCGGGGACGAAAAGTTTTAAGTGGGGCAGATTGTAACAACCCGGAAAATCTGAACCAATTTAAAATTTTTAAATTGGCTAAAATAGTGGATTTTAAATATTTAAAATAAATATTTTAAATAGTACCAATGAAAAGTGAGTTTGAATCGACGTTTGAAAACGAATATAATTAATTCTAATTATAAACAAGGCCTGAAATGGCGCGGTAGTTTCAAAATTTGTATTCAAACTTTGACTGACTGTACCGGGTGCAAAACAAAACGGATTTGAGTGAAACCAAACGAATCTGAAAAATCGAAGTTTCATAGCGGAAAGCAAAAGTTATGGCCAAATGAATTTTCTAAAAGGTCGCTATTGTAACACCCCGCCTCCGCCAGGGTCACTCGCAAAGGAATGCACTAGCTTTGGAGGGGCATTATTGGTAAACATGCATAATGATATAGCAAGGCAGGACATGACATATATATATATATATATATGTATAAACAGAGTAAGTAAATAAAACAGCGGAAGATTCAAAAACCATTTCAAAACACAAGTCTGGTACATCAAAATGTCAATTTCCCAAAATTACAAGTCTAGATAAATACATCATCTGATAAACTGAAATACATAAGTGCTATCCCCAAATAAGAGTGATAAACCATAGCGGCTCAAGTCCAAAGCATACTTGAGCTATCCAAGGAAGCAGCTAGAATCCAAGCTAGGCTCCAGTATTCCCTCACTGAGAACCTGGGGGGGGGGGGGGGAAACGGAAGAAAAGAGGCGAAACAAAACGGGTCAGTCAAAAAGACTGAGTAAGCCCTGCTACGATCAGTCTATAAACTAATAAAGTTAACATCATGATGGAAACTGAGATGATCATAGATAACAACATACTGGCATGATAAATCAACTACAAGACAGATAGAGGTGTCATCGCATAAAACAAGGTTAAGTTTTGCACCACGGTGTACTAGCAAACCAACGTAACAGGTATTGATCCCTTAGCCCAAACTTTGGCCCAATAACATGAAGTGACCTTAATAAAAGGTCCAGCCACGGTCTAGTCGATCGGCTCCCTATAAACCTAACACGTCAAGTGTTGGTGTCCATATGGCCCACATATGGTTGTAGATAGTCTGTGCTGGGTCCCCCTTTGGGTGTATCAAGCCCTCGGGTGTCAACCCCGGACACTTAAGCAATAATGCACAGCCCTAACCTACTGGTACCCGTGCCTCGAGTTTGTCCAACATCGGACTACGTGCACGTCCGTAGCCCGCCGGACCCGCACCGCTGTACCACTCGGCCATCGCCCTTTGGTCGCTTACATCAGTCCAGTAATCGTGCCCCGCCCTAGCCTAGCCTCTAGGGTTGTGAATGATACCAAACTGGGATTACTGCTGGAACAGACCACGTTGCTAGGGTTTCTAAGAGCGTTAAGTGTGATTTAACCCTTCACTAATCCTGGATTAAACTGGTTAAGTGTGGCTTAACCCCATTCTAATCCCTTGAACTCCCAAATGGATTAAACTAATTAAGTGCACCCAACGGTTCATAACTTAACCACATTCTAATCCCTCGAATCCCCAAATTGGTTAAGTATTAGTGGACCCTGACTTAACCCTAATCATGAGGCATTAATTAATTTAATGCACCTTAACCTCTCACATTAGACCTTGTTGTGGTTACTAGTTAGGCCGGGCGGGTCCGGGTAGCTTTACACCACAACTTGGTCTAACCTCGGGTCTTGGCACCCCATGACCAACTTCTCACATTGGGTCCTATTGTTTGTAGCCACTAGTTAAGCCGGTCGGTTCCGGGTAGAATTACGCTACAAACTCAACCCAACCTCGAGTTGGCCATACTTATGTTTTCTAAGTGTCATGTCCACTTTATTTCAAAACATAATCAACAATTACTTGGGTAGACCTAACTTAATAGGTAAATTCCCAAGGGGTAGACCTAACTTAATAGGTAAATTCCCAATCTTATATTTTCATGTATTTTAAGTTTACCCCAAAACCCCCAACGTCATTCTATCGCTTACATATTCGTGGTAACGCATAAAGGATAGGAAGAGGGAACTTGGCACAACATACATGATAAACTTGCACAACAATCATGCATAACATGTTAGACTTGCATAACTTAGCATAGTGATCTTGCATATTACCATAAACATGCATAACATGTTAAACTTGCATAACTTAGCATAGTGAACTTGCATATTACCTTAATCTTGCATAACTTGTCAAACATGCACAACTTGTCATTTTAAACTTGCATAAATATGCACAACTTGTCAAAACATGCACAACTTGTCAAAACATGCACAACTTGTCATTTTAAACTTGCATAAACATGCACAACTTGTCAAAACATGCACAACTTGTCAAAACATGCACAACTTGTCATTTTAAACTTGCATAAACATGCACAACTTGTCAAAACATGCACAACTTGTCAAAACATGCACAACTTGTCATTTTAAACTTGCATAAACATGCACAACTTGTCAAAACATGCACAACTTGTCATTTTAAACTTGCGTAAATATGCATAACTCAATAAACATACAAATCATGGCTTAGCAAACTTGCATCAACATGCATAACTTAATAAACATACAAACCATGGCTTACCAAACTTGCATAAACATGCATAACTTGCCAAAACATGCACAACTTGTCAAAACATTCAAATCATGGCTTAGCAAACTTGCATAAACATGCATAACTTATAAATCTTGCAAATCATGGCTTAGTATACATGCATATCTTAATAGATTTGCAAATCATGGCTTAGTACCCTTGCATAACATGCACAACTCAATAAACATACATAAACCCCAACTTTCATCACACATTAACTTTATAGTTTCTAAATGAGGGTAAGAGGGCTTACAATGTTTATGCGGACTCAAATGAGTATAACAAATGCAAGAAACCCCTTATGCAACCAATTACAACCCCCAAATGCAAGCAATCTTGATCAAAACTCCTCTTTTATGGTGCCAATTGAAAAACAAGCCTTTAATGCAAGCTAAGGAGGATCATACAAGCCTAAATATGCTTGTATGCATGGAAAATCACTTAGGAATTAAATTAGGATTTGTATGAAGAGGGTGGAGGCCATGAGAGTTTGGATTTTGGCATAGTTTTGTTGCTAGAATGATTAATGAGGCTTTAGGGTAGGATTAGGAGCTTATTTATAGAAGATTAGAGTGATTTAGACCATAGGATTAACCCTAGGATAGTTTTGGCCCGTCAGATCTCGGAACTCTCTAGAACCAAGCCACCCAATCAAGCCCAAATCAGAAATGGTGCACCAGGCTAGACTGCCTGGGCACCCCCTGTCGACAGGGCTGTCGACAGGGCAGTCGACATGCCTAGACCCCTGTCGACAGGCCTGTCGACATGGGGTCCTGAGCGGGATTTTTCCCGCCTTGGCCCAGCTGGCCCAAACCCATGTTTTTTTTTTCAAATTTAAATCTGTTTTACTTGGAAATTTTCTGCAAACTTCAACGGGCCTTAACTGGGTCATACGGACTCCGATTTTCGAAAACTCGGATTCTATTTCGCGTATTTTTCCGAGACGAACGCAATGGCATAGCCCGTTTCCCTTGATTCCCATTTTATAATTTAATTCTGCCTCAATTTATGTTATAACAGATTATTAAAAATACGGGTTGTTACATTCTCCCCTCCTTAAAGGATTTCGTCCCCGAAATCTTCAAGTTAGGAAGAACGTATCCTACCATCCAATCATCCATCTACTCAAAGCATCATCCACGAGCAATCATTGTCCTTACAAGATTCTAAATGCTGGATGAACATATGCAAAAGTGTGTGTATATGTACTTACCCAATGCAAAAATCAGGCGGTTACTGATACAGTAAACCTCCTTAATGCATATGTATGTAAATCAGGCGGTTACTGATACAGTAAACCTCCTTAATGCATATGTATGTCAGTGAAATGAATCCATATGTATGCAAATTCCTAACATAATGTATAATATCTACATGCGTGCTCAATCATACATCCATATGCAACATCCATGTGATAGCATACGAATTTCATCCAAGAATAAGCATAAACACTCATGCGCATGCAATATGAGGAGTGTGTGAGCCGATCTAGTGCCTAATCGTGTATAATGCATCCACGAGCAACCACTTGCAAACACTTGCAACCACTTGCAACCATCAAACATAACATGTTTCAAACACATGTTTCATCAAAAGGGTTTCTACCTAAGAACCTCATGACAAGATAAAACACGATAAACTAGATAAACTAGATAAACTCCTTTTTGGATTACAAGAAATCCATTCAAACTTTGACATTCAGTACTAACCGATGAGTCTTAACCCCCTTATGGAGTTTACAACAGAAATAAGATCAAGAATGGGACCGAGAGGACATATACAAAAGATAACTTGCAAGCAAGCTCCACAGGAAAACAAGGATCAAAGATGCACTCTTAAAAAGAGATATGATGCGCGTATCCAGTCTTCACTCTTCTTAGTCATGTTTCCTTGAGCTTAACTCCAGTGTGCTTTGACTATCTTTCACTTCATGATTCCTTGGCTTCCTAACTCCTATTTTCCCAAATTCGAGTTGGAAGTCATTTCATTATCGCTTCTCGTCTTTCTTTTCCACTTATTCTTCTTTCTATATACTTGGCTTAAACCTACTATAACCTCATGATCTCATGCCAGCTCTCCAAAATTCACCAGTGAATCCTGGATCTCGTCTACTTACTATAAAGTATTTCATGCAGCAGAACTTTTCTTGAAAATACCTTATACTTGGTTTTGAAAATAGTTTTTCTTTTCAAAAGTTTTAAAAACCTTTTTATCCCTTCTCGTAAACCATATGCTCTGATACCAAATGTAACACCCCGCCTCCGCCAGGGTCACTCGCAAAGGAATGCACTAGCTTTGGAGGGGCATTATTGGTAAACATGCATAATGATATAGCAAGGCAGGACATGACATATATATATATATATATGTATAAACAGAGTAAGTAAATAAAACAGCGGAAGATTCAAAAACCATTTCAAAACACAAGTCTGGTACATCAAAATGTCAATTTCCCAAAATTACAAGTCTAGATAAATACATCATCTGATAAACTGAAATACATAAGTGCTATCCCCAAATAAGAGTGATAAACCATAGCGGCTCAAGTCCAAAGCATACTTGAGCTATCCAAGGAAGCAGCTAGAATCCAAGCTAGGCTCCAGTATTCCCTCACTGAGAACCTGGGGGGGGGGGGAAACGGAAGAAAAGAGGCGAAACAAAACGGGTCAGTCAAAAAGACTGAGTAAGCCCTGCTACGATCAGTCTATAAACTAATAAAGTTAACATCATGATGGAAACTGAGATGATCATAGATAACAACATACTGGCATGATAAATCAACTACAAGACAGATAGAGGTGTCATCGCATAAAACAAGGTTAAGTTTTGCACCACGGTGTACTAGCAAACCAACGTAACAGGTATTGATCCCTTAGCCCAAACTTTGGCCCAATAACATGAAGTGACCTTAATAAAAGGTCCAGCCACGGTCTAGTCGATCGGCTCCCTATAAACCTAACACGTCAAGTGTTGGTGTCCATATGGCCCACATATGGTTGTAGATAGTCTGTGCTGGGTCCCCCTTTGGGTGTATCAAGCCCTCGGGTGTCAACCCCGGACACTTAAGCAATAATGCACAGCCCTAACCTACTGGTACCCGTGCCTCGAGTTTGTCCAACATCGGACTACGTGCACGTCCGTAGCCCGCCGGACCCGCACCGCTGTACCACTCGGCCATCGCCCTTTGGTCGCTTACATCAGTCCAGTAATCGTGCCCCGCCCTAGCCTAGCCTCTAGGGTTGTGAATGATACCAAACTGGGATTACTGCTGGAACAGACCACGTTGCTAGGGTTTCTAAGAGGGTTAAGTGTGATTTAACCCTTCACTAATCCTGGATTAAACTGGTTAAGTGTGGCTTAACCCCATTCTAATCCCTTGAACTCCCAAATGGATTAAACTAATTAAGTGCACCCAACGGTTCATAACTTAACCACATTCTAATCCCTCGAATCCCCAAATTGGTTAAGTATTAGTGGACCCTGACTTAACCCTAATCATGAGGCATTAATTAATTTAATGCACCTTAACCTCTCACATTAGACCTTGTTGTGGTTACTAGTTAGGCCGGGCGGGTCCGGGTAGCTTTACACCACAACTTGGTCTAACCTCGGGTCTTGGCACCCCATGACCAACTTCTCACATTGGGTCCTATTGTTTGTAGCCACTAGTTAAGCCGGTCGGTTCCGGGTAGAATTACGCTACAAACTCAACCCAACCTCGAGTTGGCCATACTTATGTTTTCTAAGTGTCATGTCCACTTTATTTCAAAACATAATCAACAATTACTTGGGTAGACCTAACTTAATAGGTAAATTCCCAAGGGGTAGACCTAACTTAATAGGTAAATTCCCAATCTTATATTTTCATGTATTTTAAGTTTACCCCAAAACCCCCAACGTCATTCTATCGCTTACATATTCGTGGTAACGCATAAAGGATAGGAAGAGGGAACTTGGCACAACATACATGATAAACTTGCACAACAATCATGCATAACATGTTAGACTTGCATAACTTAGCATAGTGATCTTGCATATTACCATAAACATGCATAACATGTTAAACTTGCATAACTTAGCATAGTGAACTTGCATATTACCTTAATCTTGCATAACTTGTCAAACATGCACAACTTGTCATTTTAAACTTGCATAAATATGCACAACTTGTCAAAACATGCACAACTTGTCAAAACATGCACAACTTGTCATTTTAAACTTGCATAAACATGCACAACTTGTCAAAACATGCACAACTTGTCAAAACATGCACAACTTGTCATTTTAAACTTGCATAAACATGCACAACTTGTCAAAACATGCACAACTTGTCAAAACATGCACAACTTGTCATTTTAAACTTGCATAAACATGCACAACTTGTCAAAACATGCACAACTTGTCATTTTAAACTTGCGTAAATATGCATAACTCAATAAACATACAAATCATGGCTTAGCAAACTTGCATCAACATGCATAACTTAATAAACATACAAACCATGGCTTACCAAACTTGCATAAACATGCATAACTTGCCAAAACATGCACAACTTGTCAAAACATTCAAATCATGGCTTAGCAAACTTGCATAAACATGCATAACTTATAAATCTTGCAAATCATGGCTTAGTATACATGCATATCTTAATAGATTTGCAAATCATGGCTTAGTACCCTTGCATAACATGCACAACTCAATAAACATACATAAACCCCAACTTTCATCACACATTAACTTTATAGTTTCTAAATGAGGGTAAGAGGGCTTACAATGTTTATGCGGACTCAAATGAGTATAACAAATGCAAGAAACCCCTTATGCAACCAATTACAACCCCCAAATGCAAGCAATCTTGATCAAAACTCCTCTTTTATGGTGCCAATTGAAAAACAAGCCTTTAATGCAAGCTAAGGAGGATCATACAAGCCTAAATATGCTTGTATGCATGGAAAATCACTTAGGAATTAAATTAGGATTTGTATGAAGAGGGTGGAGGCCATGAGAGTTTGGATTTTGGCATAGTTTTGTTGCTAGAATGATTAATGAGGCTTTAGGGTAGGATTAGGAGCTTATTTATAGAAGATTAGAGTGATTTAGACCATAGGATTAACCCTAGGATAGTTTTGGCCCGTCAGATCTCGGAACTCTCTAGAACCAAGCCACCCAATCAAGCCCAAATCAGAAATGGTGCACCAGGCTAGACTGCCTGGGCACCCCCTGTCGACAGGGCTGTCGACAGGGCAGTCGACATGCCTAGACCCCTGTCGACAGGCCTGTCGACATGGGGTCCTGAGCGGGATTTTTCCCGCCTTGGCCCAGCTGGCCCAAACCCATGTTTTTTTTTTTCAAATTTAAATCTGTTTTACTTGGAAATTTTCTGCAAACTTCAACGGGCCTTAACTGGGTCATACGGACTCCGATTTTCGAAAACTCGGATTCTATTTCGCGTATTTTTCCGAGACGAACGCAATGGCATAGCCCGTTTCCCTTGATTCCCATTTTATAATTTAATTCTGCCTCAATTTATGTTATAACAGATTATTAAAAATACGGGTTGTTACAGCTATGGAATTTATATAGCCCACGAAAATGGCCATTTTGCAAACGACCTCGGAATTCGACGAAACTAGTTTTGTTGGGACCGTATCGTCAAAACATAGCTAGATTTATTTTTTTGGAATTTTCGAATCAGTTTGTGGCCCTGGCAAATTGAAATGTACATTCAAGTCAAATATTGAATGTTTTATATTTTAATATGAAGGAAAACTGACTGAAACAGTCGAATGGGCCTACGAAACATATCCCATTGTGTTCAGAATGGGGGTATTTAGCTAGGGACGATAGTCATTGGGTTTGGATTGGAGTTCGTATGGGATACGGGGTATTTTTGGATTTTTGAAATTAATAAATATAAAAAAAATATGGGCCAATAGAATTCTTTCTTCCCCACTCCGCTTTGACTAGTCAAACCCAATTCCTCTAGGCGCGCAACACGAAAAAGAGGTTCCACCTACTCTCTTCGATATCTTCTCCATCCCTCAACGAAATCGAGCACCACCACCCACGTTTTGAAGGCCTCTCCCCCCTCTTCAAATCCATACTAAGTTTGCCCTCTATCGTCAAGAAATCACTGCGCAGCACCTCCCCAAAGTCGCTCCGTTCGCGGCTGATTTTCTCCTCCTCGCCGTCGACGAGTTCGCCGCCGTCAGGGGTGCAGGTTCGCCTCTCCAGGCTTGTCGACGTGGTGTAGTTCCATCGGCCTCAACCTGAACGAATTGGCTGCTATTTGCAATCCCTAGTTCGGATCTAAGCTGAGAGGTAACAGTTTAAATTAATTAAACTGTTTTCGACTTCTAAAAACCGTTGCAAAGTTGGTTAATTTTGTAAAAATCGTATCTTTATCATACGATAATGAAATTAGATGAAACAGGAGACACCGGGACCGTGAGGACGTCTTCTACATTCTAGAAGAGACTGCATATTTTTCCGAGCCTTCTACAATTTTTGGTGGAGTGGAACCCAATGTGACATTTCTAATTTATAAACGATATGGAAAACGACGATGTATAAATTATATAGTCGATGTATGAGTTATATAAGCATTGTACACCTCTTGTATAAGCGTTGTATAAGTTGTACGTTCGATGTATAAGTTATATATGCGTTGTAAAAATTATATATGTGTTGAAATAGAAGTGAAATGCTATATATATATATTTATATTTATACGCCCCTTGTCCACAAACCATGGACGATATTTATTGGTTGTGATTGGTATGAAAATTGATTGATAGCGAATGGTTGATTGAAATTGTTTGTGGTTGAAATTGATTGATTGTGGTTGAAAAATACCCGTTTGTGGTTGAGAAATATTTGGTTGAAACCACATAGGATTAGTTTGTGGAAATGAAAAAAATATACATGCCGCCTGCGTGCGAATTAGATGCGTCATTCCCCATTGTCAAAAGCTGCGATGCTTTAAGGTAGAGCGAGGAGCCGTACTAGGGACGGTCCCGGTTTTAACTACCCTACAGTTATGCTGCCAAAATTTTGAATAATATTCGTGTGTTAGAATTATTTTCATTTGTTGAAACTATATTCATTCGTTGAATAGAAATTCATGTGTTGAATCGATATTCATTCGTTGAATTGAAATTCATGTGTTGAATGGTATTCGTGTTTTAAATATGAAAATCACCTTTTTATCTATATATATAAACTATAGAAAACCTTCATGTGTTGAATCGATATTCGTTCGTTGAATTGAAATTCATGTGTTGAATGGTATTCGTGTTTTAAATATAAAAATCACCTTTTTATCTATATATATAAACTATAGAAAACCTTCATGTGTTGAATTGAAATTCATTCGTTGAATTGAAATACATGTGTTGAATGGTATTCATATTTTGAAAGAAATTGTTTTATAATAAAAATCCTATTTTTATCATCAATATGAACTATATAAAATAATCTTGTTTTGAAATAAATTGTTTTATAATAAAAATCCTATTTTTATCACCTATATTAATTATATAAAATAGTCGAGTTTTGAAATAAATTGTTTTACATTAAAAATCACATTTTTATTATATACATGAATTGTTAAAAATAGTGAATTGTTGAAATAGAAGACAGTTAGATAAAAATATCATTTTTATCAAATGTATGAAAATCATATAGTTTTGAAATCGAAGAATCGATATATATATATATAAATAGAATTGAAATATATCGAATAACGAAGCTGCAGTTCGTATTTTGAAACCGTGATTTCAAACGGTTAGTGCGGGAGATCCGACCATTGGATTTTCCCGAAACCGCAACCGTTGGGTTCGCTTTGGAAATATCTTTCCAGCGGCACCAACTTTGTAAAAATCCAACGGTTGGATTGTCTGGAATGTTTAATTAAAATCTGAAGAAAAACAGAGCCAGAATCGATTATATATATATATATAAATTTAATTATATTTAATTGAATAACGACGCTGCAGTTCGTAATTTGAAATCGAAACTTCAAACGATTATACCGGGAGATCCGGCCGTTGGATTTTCCCTAAACTGGAATCGTTGGATTCGTTTTGAAAAGATCTTTCTAATGATATAAATTTTGTGAAGATCCAACGGTTAGATTTTCAGATATGAGTAAATCAAATCTGAAGAAAAACAGCGCCACGGCCGCGTTATGGCCCGAAGCGTCGTTTGAATAAATTGGCTATTTTAAAATAAATAAAAATAGCGATAAATCGATATAAAATATTATAAACGATATGGATGTGAAATTTAGAAACTAACTGAAGGTTGGCTAAGTCGAATGGTTTCCTAGGTGTTGATCTGATGTTGGTTTCGGCCTTCGGGGTTAATATTTGGGAAATCATTCTCTTACTGATTTATGGTTAGCGACTAATGAATTGAAATGATGCGTATGTGTGTTTGTGTTGCACTTGTGTATTATATACGCGTGTTGCTCAGAAAGACCGGGTTTATCCCATTTTGAATAACTGAATCGACGATAAGTAATCGAAGATGAAGACGGTGGTCGAAGACCGATCTTCACCTCGTTTGGATGGTAACTGATGTCCTGATTGTGAGGCATCCCGAAATATGGATAATGAGTGGTGATCGTCCAAACGTACGTGGAGATCGATGGATATGCGAGGTATATAGTGCCTCCGGTTTCGTTCAGACCCAGAACGGACTTGTAAATGGACTGTGTGTCTGACATTGGATTTTATTCTGTGTTGATTGATCTCTATTAAATATACATCTGTTTGGCGGCGGAGAATTTATTCTTTTGCTTAACGCCCTTCTCCAAAACGCAGGAGCTCAGAGGTTGTATATCGATGGACATCAGTCGCATGGCATGAATTGCTAGTGTGGCATGCCTAAGTGGCAAATGATCAAGGCTTCTGTTGAAAAGCAAAGTCTTGTGGTGATGATCAAAGCACCGCCTGTGTGGCATAGCTTTGTCTATAACGTGAATTCACTAGCCTCACACCCCGGTATGAACCGGAAACGGGAGAAGGACCTCAGGGAGGGCATGCGTTTCTTTCTAGCTAGGAGTTGTGTCAGTGTTTTTACATGGCCTGACATTTTACTTATGTGGATGATGGATAGCGAGGCACCTCGGATATATCGGTCGATCCGGGACCGATGGAGTCATTCGTTGGCTCATTGACGCCCCATATGGCGGGGAAACGCATTGTTCAGGCATAATAATCCACATCGGTGGACTGGCCCTGACGATCCAAGGGGCAGTTGCGGCTGTTCCTGAGACACGGGCTAGAGCGTCTCGATTTCGGTAAGGGCTATTCTTTTTCCTTGGTTCATGATGGAAATACAATTTCCAAATACGTCACTGTGCGGTTTTGATTGTATATATATATATATGTATATATATATATATATATATATATGGTGACATGATATATGGTACCCATGCCGTCTATGATTGATAGTCATAATTGAAATTGTTTTTGAAACATATAAACACTAGTAATAATATCAAATGCTTTTGTTTTATTCGTATCAAGCATATTTTGGCCATTATAAGGTAGAACTCTATTCTCCGGTTTGCGTTGCATTGTGTGATGGGAACTGAGTCTTATAACGGCTTCATTTTTATAAAAAGCATTGTGATGTTTAAAAGAATTGTTTGTTTTACAGCACTGGCAATCCGATGGAGTAAACCCGTTCCACGAAAGTGGCGTGGTCCTGTGATTAGCCATATTATAAATGTGTTAAGTAGATTTCTCATACCAGTCCCATGACTGACTCGTAGTTTGTTTTACTTTCAAACTCGGGTGCCCCTTTTTCTACATGGGAAGCCTTGTATTCAGGTTTTAGCTGGCTTTCTCTGGATAGCTGGAGCTGAAGATGGATTCTATCATTTATCTCTTTTTATGCTGTTCAGCTCCTGTTGTACATATTATTTTTGTTTCCGCTGTAGACATTTATGTATAGATGAACTGTATTTGTACTAAGTATGATCATGTATACTGTGTAACTCTGATGATTACGTTTATCCAGTATATTCTATTGTGCATTATCTAGTGTATTTATTTAATTCTGTTCTGCTGTTATCTGTTTCTGTGTTATATTCCAAAGACTACCCATGCCACCGCCAGTACGGGGTTTGGGGTCGTCTCAATTAGTTTACGAAAATTCTTAATCAAGATCTAGAGGAAAAGAATGAATATTAATAAGAAGATGTTCATAATCATATTCGAAGTACGGTAATTTTTTAGATCTGGTCTATTTCAATTTTCTCCTCTTTCTTCCCTTTTTCTTTAGGTAAGAACTATGGATCCATGGTTGCTAGGTTCTAAATTCAGTTAGGAGGACCATTGAATACTAGAGCTGGACCAGATTCAAGATTTGGATAGCAAATTAGGCAAGTGGATTTAAGTTATATCATTTTAGATAATGGCATATTATCGTTTGACATTCCCCATTAATATGCAATGTTAATATGATAGTGATTAGTGATGAAATGCTGATATGACATATTGGAATATTGATATGTTAAAATATTAATATGTTGGAAAATTCATATGTTGAAAAGGTTAATATGATGTAATGTTCACATGTTGAAATGTAAACTTGTTAAAACATGTGTAGCGATTACTGTTGTATACATACATGTTCTAATTATATTATTAACTTGTGGCATATTATGTACTTGAATTATTAACCATAGAACTGAGAAAGCTACATGTTAAGTTGTTAAATTTGAACAATTACATGATTAAATAATTACATGTTAAAATAGAACCAATTACATGTTAGAAAGAACATGCGACATAAAATAGGCTTAATATGATGACATGTAAAATATAGATTACCGTAAAAATTTGAAAGAATGGAGACGCCTAAATTAAATAGAAAATTTACAGTCGGTAGGAAACTGTATCTACACTTAGACCCGAGTTTAAACTCAACTTGTGGTAGAAGTCTGCCAGGAACCGCCCAGCAAATCCAGCATCCACAAGTTGTTAATTTAATGTGAGGAGTCTAGTGCGTAATTATACATGTAATGGTGCTAAGACACGAGGTTAAGTCAACTTGTGAAAGAAGTCTGCCCGGAACCGCCCGGCAAATCCAACATCCACAAGTGGTCGGCTTGAGGTCTAGCGCATAAATACACATATATATAAATAATTTTATAAAAATACATATGTAAAAGGCTAGAAATAAATGGCACTAATTGTGATTAATGTAAATGAATGGAAACGAATAATGGAGATGAATGATAATTACAACAGTAAAGGAAGTGGAATGAATGGGGAATGATAATAACCGATTATAAATAAATTACATTAATGACAATGTTATATAATAGGTAGGCTTAGCCTAGGGACAAGTGGAACTTATAGCTTAGGTTATAATAAACGATAAAGGAAATGGAATAACTTATGTAATGAGATAAGTTGTACTTAATTGTAAATTAAGTTATTTGTAAGAACGAGAATCTAAAATCAACGGATGAGGACAATATAAGTTATATTTATGTCAAGAGAAACTTATTAGTAAACATTAGTTAAGAGAACTAAGTTAATAAGTAACAATGATATATTGTAGTGATAGTATAAGATAGAATTATGATTAAATAAGAAAGAATGAGGCGAACTTATGAAATGAAATAAGTTATATTTAATCACAAATAATAAGCGACATGTTAAACAGAAAACATGTGAATGGAGATATACTTAATTACATATTAAGTAGAACATGTTACTGCATCTATGAATTCAAACAAGAATATAAAGGGATTGTGGATTACAGACCTTGGATCACAATCTAAAGAATAACATGTTGTGGGCTTATTAATAAACTTAAATGGGTTAAGTAATATGAATGAAATTAAAAAGCAAGAGGAACTTGGCAACTTGAATAAGAAGTCAATGTGATTGGGAATAACCAAGTTAGATGGAAACCCGATGAGGTAGAGCAAATACACAATTGAAGTTTTAGACATAGGGTCTAATAGCACATTAAACTGAGGAGCTTGGACCAGTCCATACGTTTGAGGGTGAATAACCCAACGTGGTAGATCATCGTGGTGTCGTAAGGCACGAGGGGTACGCATGTTCATTTGATTATTCTGTCGGCTCAAAAGGACAGGAAGGCGAAGCACGCGGCTTCTTGGGATGTGGAAGGTGCCCCTGGTAGTCCTCTATGTCTATGTAGTGTTCAAGCTATGCTCACCAAGGTTGGGTATGCACGTAACTACCGGGTGAGTATTCTTGACTGCAATAGCGGCTTTGCACTTAGAAAGATCTGACGAGGTGACACTAGGATGATTCGGCGATCGCCTCAACAGGGAGGTGGGAGTCACGACCAATAAGTATAGTAGATCATCGGGTGCCCGTCATCGGCAACCAGTGGGATGCAAAAAGACTAGAGCTAAACCCTAGATGCCATCCACCTTTCACTATTGAGGCACGATGGTTGAGGGGAGACGCCAACATGATGTTTAGATTGTTTGTTAGGGGCATGTCGCTTAGCTCTTGTAGTCTTTATTTGTTGAGGGAAGGGTCGAGGTGAGGCCATATCCACCATGAAAAACAGACCTGAAGGATATCTGTATTTTGATGCTCTTAAAGGCTGGCCTGTACAGATATGGAAAAGCTCCCGACCGATTTCCGTCTTTCTTATACAGCCCTGCCACCGAACTCGGTGCACATTAGAGGTTGTGTGTGGTTAAGGCGTCGAATACGATTGACGATATGTACGTAGAAAAGTCTAGATACATGCTTGTCTGCTCTGGATGGTGTATAGTAGACTTGAGGGCATTACTCTGTGATGGAATCTGATTCGACCGAAGGTGGCAGTCCGTACACTTACATAGCGTAATAATGGCAGATATACGTGGAACGTAACATTGTTGTATAGAGATTCGTATGTCACTCAGGTTTAGGGTGAGGGATTGTGTACGTTTTTGTGGCATTACGGTGGAGACCGTGCGAGTGGGGTACCATGAGGTGTCCCTTAATACGGGGGGTGGTAGCTACACATATACTGAACTAGGTTAATCCACTAGGAGTAAATGGGTACAACGTGTGTGTAAGCCTTGAGTGCTGTTAACCCAAGTAACCTAATAAAAAAGAAAGTGTGATTGAACGGTATATGTAGGGTTATCCAAAATGTGTAGTTTAATTCCAATCATTAAAACCTGTGTTCTGACCCCATATTCATTACATACTCACGGGTTAGACTTATGGCAGAAATATGATAGCTTTGGATACTGGCTAGGTAGTATTATTATTTGGGTAAGACAATATTTGGAATATATTATATTTTATCCATTTCACTGTGAGATGTTTTATGAGCTCTTATATACTTTATATCTCTTTCTTTTCTATAGGATACCAGTGCAACCAACACGAATTTCAATGGATTAGAATTTTGAAAAAAAATCGGTTTGTCGGAATTCGGGTTGTTACGAAATCTTTTAAGGGGAGGAGAATGTAACTATCTATATATTTATAGTTAAGTATTTGAATAATTTATTTAAATATTAATCGTTTATTGAGCAACGGTTCCAAATGCGACTTTTCACATACACTCGATTCAGGATTTTAGACCACTTCAATTGATTTCTGATGGTTCATTACATGAAGAAGAGTAATATTGATCACTCTAATTTAAGATCAGTGACTTGAGGGTCAAAAAGGTCACAAAAAACACATATATCTTTTGGGCCATAGTCTCTGATCACGACGAAAATTGAACTATTAGAACCATAATGTTGAATT
The DNA here is from genome assembly GCA_030737875.1 of Allium sativum. Classification (NCBI taxonomy): domain Eukaryota; kingdom Viridiplantae; phylum Streptophyta; class Magnoliopsida; order Asparagales; family Amaryllidaceae; genus Allium; species Allium sativum. The sequence goes on from CM060911.1 coordinate 126,873,363, forward strand.
GATGCACGAGAAGAGTTTCATGGAGAACAGATGCATCGTTTGACAGTAGAAGCTTGATATGCTCATTCGATTCTGTGACAGCCCGTCCGCACCAACCTGCATTTCCTCCGAAAGTGCGCTGTACACATGTCCAGTTAGCACGGAACGGTCGTCAAAGAAAGGAAAGAAGAGAATGAACTAATCAAGGAACCTGTAGAATGTCTCACAGCGCATGAGATAAAAATATAATAATAACATACTTGACATAAAACAGGCGAGACAGTGCATAAGCTGATAACTAATAGTCAATGTCAACATCAGAGCAGCGGAAATCCAAATACAGCTTATTACAACTTTCCAAATTTACTGTCTCTAATCAAAAGAAAACTGAAGTAGAAGATGCACCACCAATGCCCAAGCAGTGATCTTCAACAACACAGGGAGAATATTATGAATATATTTTACGTGGAAGCCTCCTGCTCGTCTCCGGATCATCTACCCGTGCACCACCAGCTAACCTGTCTCTAGTCTGCTCGTGTGAGCACCCAGAGTAATAAGAGGAGACATAAAACTCTGGGTCAGACATAAAGCCTGGTATGAGCGATAAGCATCTAAACAGAATAATAACTGGTACACTAAACCATACCTGAACCTGGACCTGCAACCAAAGAGTTAGTACCACATACCGTACAATACTCCAAGGCGCCATAATGAATAGTGTAAGAATACGGGGGTGGGGTGTGCATGTCACAATGATAGCAAACAAATCATCCATAGCAACCATCCTCACATCTCTCGCTCAGTGCGTAAAGCGTACGACATTTACCACTTTGGAACACTAGACAAATTGAAGTAACGACGGATCCCGGCTTGTAGAAACACTGCTGTGACCAAGCCAAACACTTAGAGTCATGACCAAACATTTCAATGACCCACTTCATTGGTCGTAGCCCTTGGTTCTACCGATGCCATAATGGCCCTGAATCCGCCTTCGTACCTCCTACCATAGTGGTCCAAAGCTATAGACGTCGATAACCCCTTGGCACGCATCCCGCAGCAAAACCCAATCATGAAGCGAACTCATCGATTCCCATCTGAGTCTTGAGCTCTAACTTCTCATTTGGGCTTCCATTGCATCTCGGGTTTCTGTCATCACCCTCCGGATCGGTCTTCATTCTGTTCGTAGCTTCCCGGTTCGGTTCGCAGTCACCAGCTCGTAGCCATCAACCTCGGATCGGTTCGGATCATCCTTCATGCTCGGGTCGGATCGTGGAGGCCTTCCTGGTTCGGGTCGTGAGTTTCTTAAGTGGATCGGTTCGGGTCGGAGTAGCTCATGCTCACGAGAGACGGATCGGATCGGGGTCTTCAACCATCAGCGGATCGGGTCGCGCCATCGGATCGCACCTCGTCAGCTCGTGGCGCCTTGTCGAGTCGGTTCGGGCTTATCAGTTCGTGGAAATCCACTGGTTCGGGTCGAGCTACCCATCTGGATCGTGGCGCCTCGTCTCCACGTTGGATCGTGGTCTTCCGTTCGTGGCTTCGAGCTCTGGCACATGGCGCGGTTCGAGAAGGCGGGTCGGTTCGTGGGCATGGGGGCGATCCGATCCGGGTAAATTCCTGCACTTCGTTCCAGCGACAGTTTCTCGCCATTCGACGGCGTTTTTGACCAAACTAACATTTCTAAGCAATCACAAAACACACCATAGAGTCATAGCAACATGCAATAGCAACCACAACAGCAAACAATCACTCAAATGAATCAAAATGGATCGAAAGTGGCCAAAGCTCCTTATTTTCCCTTAAGTATGTTTTAAGTAAAACTGATCATAGGGCTAACAAAACTTAATCAAATCGAACCAAATTTCTAACAGAGGCATAAAATATTATTTTCGAATTTCTAAACATTTTTCCAAAATTTATTAGTGTGTAAATTCGCTAATCCTCACTAATTACCCTTAATTAACCGTAATTAGCGTCAAAATGATGCTATCACTCACCTTTGCCACAATAAAACTTCCAAATCTGAAGTGAACCTCTGATTTGCACGAATTCCAATATATAACAGCAGCCCTACCTCAGTCCTTGTGCTAATCCCCCTTGATTTGATGCCTCTAAGCCTTAATCCTTGATTAGGAAGTGATTTTGGGTGATTTAGAGAGTGGAGGCCATGGCTAGGTTAAGGGAAATGAAAGTGGCGGCTGGAAAATGTCTAAAGAAATGTTTTCTAACCCTAATCAGCCCCTATATACCCCTAAACCCGAAATTTCCCTTGGGCCTAGCTGCTAATCACCCGCTTAAGCCCAATTAAGCTGTTTTTCACCATCTGAAACTTGTTTCAGCCATATCTCCCAAACGGTAAGTCCGTTTGGCTAATGTGACCACTCTACGGAAAGAGAAACCATCATCCGAAGCCAATGGAAGTGGTTTCAGGTCAAAATTCCTTTCCAGTCAAAAGTTATGGTCAAAACAGTACCAACTAGGGGTAAAATGGTCATTTAAAAATCGGGAAAAATCATGAACATGGGAAATGACCCCAATAGTCGTCTCCCAAAGTTACATGACCATACGACTTTGTATGTGAAAGAAATAAATATTCTACGATCCTATGATGCGTAGACTACGGGTCGTTACACTCTCCCCCCCTTAAGAAATTTCGCCCCCGAAATTCCTTAACCCAAAACATACAAGGGATCCCGCATGCCTAACAACCATATACAACAATCAAATATGCAAAACAAGCAAACAAGCCTATCCTAGCATGCGGAAAACTAAATCGAAGTCAAAATCTTACCAGGCAAAGAGTTCTGGGTGTGTCTTCCTAATGTCCTCCTCTGTCTCCCAAGTACAATCACTCTCGTCCTCGCTCCACTGTACTTTGACTAGCTTCACCGCCTTTCTTCGAAGTTGCTTCATGTCGTGCTTGACAATACGGGCTGGCTTGCGGTTCCCAACCGCCTCGGGCTGTACTTCGAAGTCCTCTAACTGATCAGGTGAAATAGTCATATCTGAGTCGTGGACGAACTTCCTTAGTTGGGAAACATGAAATACGTTGTGAACTCCCGCCATCTTCTCCGGTAAGTCAATTCTATATGCCAAATTCCCGACTGGCTCAAGAACAGGGAATGGGCCAACAAATCTTGGTGCCAACTTGCCTCTCCTGCCAAATCGTATTACGCTCTTCAACGGAGAAATCTTGACAAACACCAAGTCGCCAACGGAGAATTTTAAGTCTCTTCTCCTTTTATCGGCATAACTCTTTTGCCTATCTTGGGCTGCCTTCATTCGTTGTTGAATGATCTTGATCTTATCTGAAGTTTCCCTCACCACATCTGGTCCAAGCATAAACTTCTCGCCAGTCTCTATCCAACATGATGGTGAGTTGCATGGTCTTCCGTACAAAGCTTCATATGGAGCCATACCGATACTGGATTGGTAGCTATTATTATATGCAAACTCTACTAGATGCAAATGGTCATCCCATGATCCACCAAAATCCAATATACATGCTCTCAAGAGGTCTTCCAAAATACGGTTCACCCTCTCTGTCTGACCGTCGGTCTGAGGATGATATGCGGTACTGAGATGTAACTCTGACCCTAGAGCCTCTTGTAAGCTCTTCCAAAACCCACTAGTGAACAACGGGTCTCGGTCGCTCACAATGCTTTTGGGTACTCCATGAAATCTCACTACCCACTTCATGTACAATTCCGCTAACTTAGCTGCCGTTCTGGTCGATTTGACTGGTATAAACCTTGCACTTTTAGTCAGTCGATCTACAATTACCCAAATGCTGTCATATCCCGATCTAGTCCTTGGTAAACCATCGATGAAATCCATCGAGACTTGCTCCCATTTCCACTCGGGAATTTCTAAGGGCTGTAACAACCCACTAGGCTTCTTTTGCTCGGCTTTAACTAGCTGGCAATTCATGCATTTGGATATAAACTTCCCAACGTCTCTTTTCATTCCTTCCCAGTAGTAAGTCTGCTTCATATCTCGATACATCTTATTACCACCGGGGTGTATAGTTAGCTTTGAGTGATGACATTCTCTAAGCACTTCATCCCTCAATCCATTGACATTGGGTACAACAAGCTTTCCATTCTTTCTAAGCCATCTATCTCGATCAAGTCCATACTTGTTCATCTCCTCATTGATACCCATCTCTAACTTGGAGATGATTTCCAATAGGTTAGGATCGTCCCTCTGACTAGTGCCGATCCGCTCAATCAAAGTGGGTCTGATCGTCAAACTTGCTAACATTTCTGGATCCGATTCACACTTTGGTCTGAAATCAAACCCCGCGATAAACTCCAGTTGCTTCCATTCAAGGAACATAGCCCCTAAGCTGGCATGTCTTCTGCTCAATGCATCAGCCACCGCATTGCCCTTTCCTGGTGTATATGCGATGTCAAAATCATAGGAAGCTAAGAACTCTAACCATCTCTGCTGACGGAGATTCAGATCTTTCTGAGAGAAGAGATACTTTAACGACTTATGATCTGTAAACAACTCAAATCTTTCTCCCAAGAGATAGTGTCTCCACATCTTTAACGCGAACACGATTGCTGCCAATTCTAAATCATGGGTAGGGTATCTTCTCTCGTGCGGTTTCAATTGCCGACTTGCGTAAGCTACAACCCTACCACCTTGCATCAATACAGCACCCAGTCCGGTACCACAGGCATCCGTGTATACCGTCATCTCTTCATCCCCCTTAGGAATGACTAACACTGGTGCGCTTGTCAACTTGTCCTTTAGACTCTTAAATGCATTCTCGCACCTTTCATCCCAGACAAAAGCTTGGTTCTTCTTGGTCAACTGGGTCAATGGTGCTGCTATCTTGGAGAAACCTTGGATAAACTTACGATAATATCCCGCTAACCCCAAGAAACTTCTTATATCTGTTGCATTCTTGGGCGTAGGCCAATCTTGTACCATAGCCACCTTCGCTGGGTCCACGGCAATACCATTCTCTGATACAACATGGCCCAAGAACCTCACTTCCCTCTTCCAGAAGTGACACTTAGAAAACTTTGCTTTCAATTGGTGTTTTCTCAACACCTCCATCGCTACTCTTAAATGTTCCTTGTGTTCTTCCTCTGTCCTCGAATAGACCAAAATATCATCAACGAACACAAGGACAAACTTATTCAACTGATCTCTGAATACCCTATTCATAAGATCCACAAAATATGCCGGGGCATTAGTCAGTCCAAATGGCATAACCAACCATTCATAAAATCCAGACGGCGTTCGAAATGCCGTTTTAGCTATACTCTCAGCTTCCACTCTGAGCTGATGAAAACCTGTCGCGAGATCCAACTGAGAAAATATTCTCGCGCCACTCAACTGATCGAACAAATCATCTATCCGCGGTAGAGGATACTTGTTCTTCCTCGTCACTTTATTCAACTCGCGGTAGTCTACACACAAACGAAGGGAACCATCTGCCTTGGTAGCAAACACAACTGGTGCTCCCCATTCAGAAACACTCCTTCTGATAAATCCCTTCTTCAAAAGATCGCTGACTTGCACCTCGAGCTCTCGCTGCTCTCTTGGTGCCATACGACGAAGTGGCATCACTATAGGCCTGGCATCCTTTACCAAATCAATACGAAACTCAATCTCTCGGTGTGGTGGAAGTCCGGTCACTTCTTCGAAAACATCCGGATACTGGCCAACCATGGGCAAACCTGACAACTCACTATGCGGAATGTCGAGGGAGTTTAGAAAACTAGCCAATACCCCCTTACTGGGTAGACCACCAAACACTATCCTCCGCCCATCATCCGCTCTAGCTGTCACCAACAAGCCCTCACAGTCTACCACCACCCCGTATCTTTGGAGCCAATCTACTCCCAAAATAATGCCAAACCCAGTAAAGCCCAAAACAAAGCAATCACAAACAAACATGCATCCATGACTCGATAGGACCACATTACGACAAATCATGCTAAGGCTAGTCGAACCGCCAATCGGGTTCGTCACTACTAAAGGTCTATCGACAATCTCGGACTCCAATCCCAACCTATCTACCAGGTCACTAGATATGAAAGAACTGGAAGCTCCGGTATCAAACAAAATTCTAACAGGAACATCATAAACAGAAAGCATACCTTGAATGACGACATTCTTTCCCTTCTCCGCCGCTGTTGGGGCATTCGACGAAGAAGGAATAGCATTAAGAGCGTAGGCTTTCACCATTTGCTTTTCCTTAGGGGGCTGTGGACACTTGTCCTTGTGATGTCCCAATTGGCCACAATTGAAGCACTTCCTATCCGCTGGCTTGGCCCAACAATTACTAGCATAATGGCCCTTTTTACCACAGCTGAAGCACTCCACATCCTGCTTATTCTTTTTCTTCTGGCCATCCTTAGCCTGATTCTGCTTTCTCTTATTCTGGGAACCACCTTTGCCTCCACCACTAGCTTGTGGCTTTGGCTCTTCTGCGGATGCAACCTCAGTCCTCGACTTAGGGTAGAGACTTTCCGATCTTAATGCTTTCCCCACAATCGATTCAAACGTCTCATCGATGTGGTTAATAAGTTTTTCCCCCAAGTACTGATCCAAACCAGTTATGAATTTCTCATTCTTTTTCTCGGCAGTATCAATAAGAGATAACCCATATTTTGACAAAGTGTCAAATTCAGCAATATACTCGGAGACAGCTCTGCCATTCTGCTTGAGCTCCAAGAATTTCTTAAACAGCATTGACTTCTGAGCAGCTGGAATGAACTTCTCACTGAAGCGAGCTTTAAACTGCTCCCAAGTAATCTGATCTTCGGGAGTAGCTGCCTTTATAGCATTCCACCAATTCATTGCCCGCCCTTGCAGCTGACGGGACGCTAGCTTTCTCTTCATCGCATCCTCGATACCCAAATCCTCGAAGATACGTTCGCAGCTATCCAACCAATCTTGAACATCCGTGGCCGACTCCGTTCCGTGGAACGGCTTTCCACCAAGACTAGTATAATCCTTATTCAGCTTGGCGAAGTCGACTCTTGGCGCCTGCACTATTGGACCACCACCATTTCCACCATTGGGAGCTGCCCTCTGCACATCTCTAAGCATCTCTCTCATGAGGTCAGTAAACATCGTCCTCATGTCAGCAGCATTCCCATTATTGGCTCCTCTACCAGCACCTCTAGTATATCAGCTCATCGTCAATCTGTAAAAGGAAACGATTAACGACTCCATAGTGGTGCTAGTGCAGTACAACTTCATCCTTATACTAGTAATAGTATATATATATAGCTTTTAAAAATCCAAAGTAATCACAAATACGCTCTCTCTCGTATACATATTTTATCTCTCCCTGATAACTTCCCTAGGTTAACTACGCAACCTAGAGCTCTGATACCAAGTGTGACGGCCCGTCCCGCACCAGCCTGCATTTCCTCCGAAAGTGCGCTGTACACATGTCCAGTTAGCACGGAACGGTCGTCAAAGAAAGGAAAGAAGAAAATGAACTAATCAAGGAACCTGTAGAATGTCTCACAGCGCATGAGATAAAAATATAATAATAACATACTTGATATAAAACAGGCGAGACAGTGCATAAGCTGATAACTAATAGTCAATGTCAACATCAGAGCAGCGGAAATCCAAATACAGCTTATTACAACTTTCCAAATTTACTGTCTCTAATCAAAAGAAAACTGAAGTAGAAGATGCACCACCAATGCCCAAGCAGTGATCTTCAACAACACAGGGAGAATATTATGAAAATATTTTACGTGGAAGCCTCCTGCTCGTCTCCGGATCATCTACCCGTGCACCACCAGCTAACCTGTCTCTAGTCTGCTCGTGTGAGCACCCAGAGTAATAAGAGGAGACATAAAACTCTGGGTCAGACATAAAGCCTGGTATGAGCGATAAGCATCTAAACAGAATAATAACAGGTACACTAAACCATACCTGAAGCTGGACCTGCAACCAAAGAGTTAGTACCACATACCGTACAATACTCCAAGGCGCCATAATGAATAGTGTAAGAATACGGGGGTGGGGTGTGCATGTCACATTGATAGCAAACAAATCATCCATAGCAACCATCCTCACATCTCTCGCTCAGTGCGTAAAGCGTACGACATCTACCACTTTGGAACACTAGACAAATTGAAGTAACGACGGATCCCGGCTTGTAGAAACCCTGCAGTGACCAAGCCAAACACTTAGAGTCATGACCAAACATTTCAATGACCCACTTCATTGGTCGTAGCCCTTGGTTCTACCGATGCCATAATGGCCCTGAATCCGCCTTCGTACCTCCTACCATAGTGGTCCAAAGCTATAGACGTCGATAACCCCTTGGCACGCATCCCGCAGCAAAACCCAATCATGAAGCGAACTCATCGATTCTCATCTGAGTCTTGAGCTCTAACTTCTCATTTGGGCTTCCATTGCATCTCGGGTTTCTGTCATCACCCTCCGGATCGGTCTTCATTCTGTTCGTAGCTTCCCGGTTCGGTTCGCAGTCACCAGCTCGTAGCCATCAACCTCGGATCGGTTCGGATCATCCTTCATGCTCGGGTCGGATCGTGGAGGCCTTCCTGGTTCGGGTCGTGAGTTTCTTAAGTGGATCGGTTCGGGTCGGAGTAGCTCATGCTCACGAGAGACGGATCGGATCGGGGTCTTCAACCATCAGCGGATCGGGTCGCGCCATCGGATCGCACCTCGTCAGCTCGTGGCGCCTTGTCGAGTCGGTTCGGGCTTATCAGTTCGTGGAAATCCACTGATTCGGGTCGAGCTACCCATCTGGATCGTGGCGCCTCGTCTCCACGTTGGATCGTGGTCTTCCGTTCGTGGCTTCGAGCTCTGGCACGTGGCGCGGTTCGAGAAGGCGGGTCGGTTCGTGGGCATGGGGGCGATCCGATCCGGGTAAATTCCTGCACTTCGTTCCAGCGACAGTTTCTCGCCATTCGACGGCGTTTTTGACCAAACTAACATTTCTAAGCAATCACAAAACACACCATAGAGTCATAGCAACATGCAATAACAACCACAACAGCAAACAATCACTCAAATGAATCAAAATGGATCGAAAGTGGCCAAAGCTCCTTATTTTCCCTTAAGTATGTTTTAAGTAAAACTGATCATAGGGCTAACAAAACTTAATCAAATCGAACCAAATTTCTAACAGAGGCATAAAATATTATTTTCGAATTTCTAAACATTTTTCCAAAATTTATTAGTGTGTAAATTCGCTAATCCTCACTAATTACCCTTAATTAACCGTAATTAGCGTCAAAATGATGCTATCACTCACCTTTGCCACAATAAAACTTCCAAATCTGAAGTGAACCTCTGATTTGCACGAATTCCAATATATAACAGCAGCCCTACCTCAGTCCTTGTGCTAATCCCCCTTGATTTGATGCCTCTAAGCCTTAATCCTTGATTAGGAAGTGATTTTGGGTGATTTAGAGAGTGGAGGCCATGGCTAGGTTAAGGGAAATGAAAGTGGCGGCTGGAAAATGTCTAAAGAAATGTTTTCTAACCCTAATCAGCCCCTATATACCCCTAAACCCGAAATTTCCCTTGGGCCTAGCTGCTAATCACCCGCTTAAGCCCAATTAAGCTGTTTTTCACCATCTGAAACTTGTTTCAGCCATATCTCCCAAACGGTAAGTCCGTTTGGCTAATGTGACCACTCTACGGAAAGAGAAACCATCATCCGAAGCCAATGGAAGTGGTTCCAGGTCAAAATTCCTTTCCAGTCAAAAGTTATGGTCAAAACAGTACCAACTAGGGGTAAAATGGTCATTTAAAAATCGGGAAAAATCATGAATATGGGAAATGACCCCAATAGTCGTCTCCAAAAGTTACATGACCAAACGACTTTGTATGTGAAAGAAATAAATATTCTACGATCCTATGATGCGTAGACTACGGGTCGTTACAGATTCCAATTCAAAATTAAGTAGAATTCAATTCAATAATTAAATAGGTTATCCAAAACCCTAACACGTGGTTGGTTTGAGTATTATTCACCATTCTATTTACTTCCTATTACTATTACATTTTTTAATGGATGCATATTTCGCTTTTTGTTCAAAGTCAAAACACCATGATTCTCTCCCCTAGAAACAAAAACTTCGAGGTCATTGAAATCGTGATGAAATAGTATCGATCATTTTCATGTGGTATGTAATGCTTTACCATGTCGGAGCCATGCTAGAGATACGCGAATGGGATTCACCATTGGGTTTGTCATATAAAACTGCACCTCTCCACAAAATTCAATCAAGCTTGGAAATTTTGTAAGTTGTTCGATTTTTTCCATGTCGTACACAACTCCACCAAAAGCATTTTTCTTTGATGGATAAAGCCCTACAAGAAGGGTATCATTTCGGAGGGGATTTGTAGACAACATGCCGAGGCTGCATTGAGAATCACCGAAGGGGTTGAAAGAGAGAGAGAGAGTTGAATGTAGGTAGTGGGTTAATAAGTTTAAGTATATGTATGCTATAGGTGATTGGAGAAGATAATTAATTGGTAATTAACTTAACCTAATTGTTATTTAAATATTAATTATTCATTTATTCCAAAACTTATTCATGCGATATCTTTTAAATACAAGGTCAGATTTGGACGATGTTTCTTGTATTAGACACATAACGGCGAGCTGAAATTCTAATATTTTATGTAGTTCTATCTTCTATCTATTTCTTATTCTTATATAATGACACAGCTTCCAATGTGTTTGAAAGTTGGGTTGTTACAGTTGGTATCAAAGCTTAAGTTACTGAATACCTTGGCTTTGGGTGAGTATCGAGAGAGCGTACTTTTATGTAAATATATAAAATATATAGGAGGATCAACTTGAGTAATATACTTAAGTCAGTTATATCCAATCAAGTTTTGAGAGGCTGTCTAGACTCTGCCATTCTTCATCCTCCTCAAATCTCTTCAGAAAATAGAATAATTAGTCTTAGGAAATTCTGATTCAAGAAATGGTGGAAAAGAATGTATATTTACAAATAGGTATTCAGAATTTTGATTGAAGTGAGGTAAATTCTTGGATCTGGCTAATTTGGATTTCTCTTCTTTTTCCCCTTTTCTTTTAGTCTAAGAATTGTGAATCCACGGTTATTTAAATTATAGATTCAGTTAGGAGAGCCACGTAATGCTAGGTCTGGACCAGATTAATGAATTGGAAAGCTATTAGGTGACAGGAATTAAGTTATACCTTTTTGATAATGGTATATCTATCGTTTGGCATTCCCCATTAATATGTATAATAAATCTGCTGAAATGTTTAACCTGCTGTAACCTAATGAAATGTTTAATCTATTGAAATGATTAATCTCCTGAATTGTTTAACCTGTTGAAAGCTGTTGAAATTAGTATTGTTGTAATTAAAAATGAATTGTATCCTTCGTATAAATGATAGAACTGCTATAGTACTGTAATCGTGAAACCTGAACTGAGAACATTTCTACTGTATGAATCCCATTTTCGTAAATCACCTGTCTGAATTAGGAATTTCTGTGAATGCTGTAATTATGAAATTTACAACGAACATGAATATTTGTTTAATAATATTATTATGCAAAAAAATTATAAATAAGAATTACAGTAAATATAACACCCCGTATTTCCTGTGAACATTAAAGTAATGAATTAAAGAATAATTAATTCTAAAAGTGGAAACTAAGGGAAACGGGTTTCGCCATTGCGTTCATCTTGGAATTCTGCTTGAGATAGAGTCCGAGTTTGTGTGAATCGGACTCTGTATGAAGAAGTTATGGAGTTCGGAAGATTTCAAGTTTAAATAGAAATTAAATATAAATAATAATTAAATCAAAAAGCAATTCAAATTCAAAAATTCCGAGAGAAGCGGCTGGGCGGGAAAATTCCCGCCCATAGGGGTCGACTCCCCCCAAGGGCGTCGACATAGGTGTCGACTGTGATAACCCCAAACCCCGCATATACGGAAGTAAGGATAATCATTGGAATATAACATATAACAATAACAACAAAATAGAAACAAAGAATTACAACATAAGATGTTCATCAAATTACACTGGAAATAATACATCATCAGTGTTACACAACATAATCAGATCATACATAGCAAAGAATACAAATTTCAGCTTAATATAAATTGTCTGCGGCGGAATAAAAACATAATACACTAAGTGAAGTCTGAAAAGCAAAATAGCAATGGTAATGTCCATCTTCAGCTCCATAGCTATCCAGAATAAATCTGCTAAACCTGTATAAATGGCTGCCCGTGGAAAATAGGGCACCCGAGTTTGCAAAGTGAAACAAACTACGAGTCAGTCATGGGACTGGTATGAGAAATCTTATTTAACCTATTTGATAATAAGGCTAATCACAGAACCACGCCGCTAACGCGGAACAGGTTTACTCCATTGAATTGCCAGTGCATAAATAAAATAAATCGTTAAACAACGAAATGCTTTTTAGAAAAATGAAACAATTATAATACTCAAGTCCCATCACACAATGCAACGCAAACCGAAGGATAGAGTTTTACCTTATAGTGGTCAAAAATGCTTGATACTATAAAACAGATTTGATATTATTATTAGTGTATATATGTTTTAAAACATTTCAATCATAATATCAATCATAGACGACATAACTACCATATACTATGTCGTCGTACTAGTAATACAATCAAAACCGCATGGGTCGTATTGGAAGTTGGATTTCCATCATGAACCAAGGCAAAAGATAGTCCTTACCTGTGACGGCAAGTAATTTCGCTCGGTCCGAACCAGTCGCTAAACCGATTCAGGCCGTTCGAAACGCCCTATCGTTTTGAGAACACGACAAAATAGAACACATACAAAAGAACATCTCATTGTATATTACAACAATGCATCAGATTACAAGAATATACAGAGTATAAACAAATGAATATTACACAGAAATATCAGAGATTTAAATTACATTTAAATACATAGCAGCGGAAAATAATACAATACACAACTAGAAGGAGATATACGGATACAAAGCTTTTCGGATATCGTTCCAGCTGTAAACCAGGATCCTGTGAATATAAATCTGCAAAACCAAAACTACTAGCTGCCCGTGTCAAAATAGGGGCACCCAGAGTTTAGGTTAAAACAATAAACTCCAGGTCAGTCATGTGACTGGTGTGAGAACTAAAACAGTTATCCTTTATTTTAAAATAAGGTAAATCAAGGGACCACGCCGTATAACACGGAACGGGTTTCCTCCCAAGAATACCAGTGCATAAAACAAAACAGCGCAATGCTAAATAAAGGAAAATGAAGCTGTTATAAGACCCAGGTCCTATCACACAATGTAACGCAAGCCGGGGGATATGGTTTTCCCTTATAACAGCCAAAGAATGCTTGATACGTTTAAAACAAATCATTTGATACTATAATAAGTGCAAAGTGTATAAAACAACTTCAAATCATAAGTATCAATCATAGGCGGCATGGGTACCATATATCATGTCGCCATACTAGGCTCTACAAATAAAACCGCAAATGTCACGTATTTGGAAATTGGATTTCCATCTATGAACCGAGGCAAAAGATAGTCCTCAACCGATTCGTGACTCTCTATCCCGAGCCACAGGAACAGCCGCAACCACCCCCTGGATCCTCAGGGCCGGTCCACCGATGTGGATTATTATGCCTGAACACTACGTCTCCCCACCCTATGGGGTGTAAGTGAGCCAACTGAATGACTCCATCGGTTCGAGAACGACCGATCAATCCGAGGCGCCTCGCAACAGCAACAACCACATAAGTCAAACTCGTCAGGGCGTGTAAAACCACTGACGCCACTTTTTAGCTAGAAAGAAACGCATGCCCTCCCTGACGTCCTCTCCCGTTTTTGGTTCATACCGGGTGTGAAGCTCGCGAATCAACGTTACACAAAGCTACGCCACAAAGGCCTTGCTTTGATCATCACCACAAGACTTTGCTTTTCAACAGAAGCCTCGATCAATTGCCACTTAGGCATGCCACACAGGCAATTCACTCCATGCGTTTGATATCCATCAATATATAACCCCTGAGCTCGTAAGTCTCAGAGAAGGGCGTTAAGCAAGAGAATAAATTCTCCGCCGCCAAACAGATATATATTTAATAGAGATCAATCACACGGACTAAAATCCAATGTCAGACACACAGTCCATTTACAAGTCCGTTCTGGGTCTGAACGAAACCGGAGGCACCTAGTACCCCGCATATCCATCGATCTCCAAGTACGTCTGGACGATCACTAACTGTTTCCATCTTCTTGGGTGTACAGCCCAATCAAGATCATCGGTAATCACCCAAACGACGTGAAGACTTCCGGTCTTCGACCACCGTCTTTGAAAGAACCCGTAACTTCCCCGTAAAGGAAAGCACGAATACTTTGAGAACAACACACAAAAGGACGCATACGGAAGAACATTTCATTGTTATTACAACAATTCCATCAGATACAAGAATATACAGAGTATAAATGAATAAATTACATTCGATAAATATCAGAGATTACAATAAATTACATAGCAGCGGAAAATAATACAAAATCACAACTAGAAGTGATACACGGATACAGAGCTTTCCGAGCATCGTTCCAGCTGTAAATCAGGACCCTATGAATATAAATCTGCAAAACCAAAACTACTAGCTGCCCGTGCGGAAAATAGGGGCACCCAGAGTTTAGGTTAAAACAATAAACTCCAGGTCAGTCATGTGACTGGTGTGAGAACTAAAACAGTTATAATTCTTTATTTTAAAGTTCGGTAAATCAAGGGACCACGCCGTATAACACGGAACGGGTTTCCTCCCAAGAATACCAGTGCATAAAATAAACAGCGCAATGCTAAATAAAGAAAAATGAAGCTGTTATAAGACCCAGGTCCCATCACACAATGCAACGCAAGCCGGAGGATAGGGTTTTCCCTTATAACAGCCAAAGCATGCTTGATACGTTTAAAACACAATATTTGATTGTGAAAACCCTCAACTTCCCCGTAAAGGAAAGCGTCGGATAGTTCGAGAACAAGCCACAACAGAACGCACACAGAAGAACATTTCATTGTATATTACAACAATGCATCAGATTACAAGAATATACAGAGTAACAATGAATATTACACAGAAATATCAGAGATTTAAATTACACTTAAATACATAGCAGCGGAAAATAATACGATACACAACTAGAAGAGATATACGGATACAAAGATTTCCGGATATCGTTCCAGCTGTAAACCAGGATCCTGTGAATATAAATCTGCAAAACCAAAACTACTAGCTGCCCGTGTCAAAAATAAGGGCACCCAGAGTTTAGGTCAAAACAATAAACTCCAGGTCAGTCATGGGACTGGTGTGAGAACTAAAACAGTTATTAATCTTTATTTTGAAACTAGGTAAATCAAGGGACCACGCCGTATAACACGGAACGGGTTTCCTCCCAAGAATACCAGTGCATAAAACAAACAGCGCAATGCTAAATAAAGAAAAATGAAGCTGTTATAAGACCCAGGTCCTATCACACAATGCAACGCAAGCCGGGGGATAGGGTTTTCCCTTATAACAGCCAAAGAATGCTTGGTACGTTTAAAACATATTATTTGATACTATTAAAAGTGCATAGTGCATAAAACAACTTCAAATCATAAGTATCAATCATAGACGGCATGGGTACCATATATCATGTCGCCATACTAGTTTTACAAGTAAAACCGCAAATGTCACGTATTTGGAAATTGGATTTCCATCTATGAACCGAGGCAAAAGATAGTCCTCAACCGATTCGAGACGCTCTAGTCCGTGTCTCAGGACCCAGACACAGGTGGGCCCTTGGATCGTCAGGGCCGGTCCACCGATGTGGATTAAACTTAAACCCTGAACATGCATTTCCCCGCCCTATGGGGCGTAAACGAGCCAACTAAATGACTCCATCGGTTCGAGAACGACCGATCAATCCGATGCATTGTTGTATATTCTTGTAATCTGATGCATTGTTGTAATATACAATGAAATGTTCTTCTGTGTGCGTTCTGTTGTGGCTTGTTCTCGAACTATCCGACGCTTTCCTTTACGGGGAAGTTGAGGGTTTTCACATTGATACTATAATAGGTGTATAGTGTCAAAACAATTTCAAATCATAAATATCAATCATAGGCGGCATGGGTACCATCTATCATGTCGCCATACTAGTTCTACAATTAAAACCGCAATACACGTATTGGAAATTGGATTTCGTCATGAGCCGAGGCAAGGGGCAAGCTCCTCTCCGCGTTCGAGACACTCTAGCAATGCCTCAGGACCCCACTCTGATCCTTTGGAACCTCCAAGGCCGGTCCTCTCTTACTTTTGAGGATTAGTTATTCCTGAACACACGTTTCCCGGTCCTTACAGACCTATATCCGAGGCGCCTCATATCCAACAACCACACAGGTGAAAAGTATATAAATGTCAGGGCTGGTAGGTCACTGACACCACCCTAGCTAGAAAGAAACGTCGTGCACTCCTTGGGTCCGTATCCCGTTTTTGACTCATACCGAGGTGTGAGGCTCGCGAATTCACGTTATACACAAAGCTATGCCACACAGGCCGTGCTTTGATCATCAACCACAAGACTTTGCTTTTCAACAGAAGCCCTGATCAATTGCCACTTACGCATGCCACACTGGCAATTCACTCCATGCGACTGATGTCCATCGATATACAACCTTTGAGCTCGTACGTCTCAGAGAAGGGCGTTAAGCAAGAGAATAAATTCTCCGCCGCCAAACAGATGTATATTTAATAGAGATCAATCAACACAGAATAAAATCCAATGTCAGACACACAATCCATTTACAAGTTCGTTCTGGGTCTGAACGAAACCGGAGGCACTTTCCTCGCATATCCATCCATCTCCAGGTACGTCTGGACGATCACCAACTGATTCCCTCATCCTGGGTGTACAGCCCAATCAAGATCATCAGTAATCACCCAAACGATGTGAAGACTTCCGGTCTTCAACCACCGTCTTCATCTTCGACATCTCGTCGAATCGGTTATTCAGAATGGGTATAACCCGGCCTTTCTGAATAACCCACGTATATAATTAACAAATGTTACACAACCACAATGAACGCCTCATTCCAATTCAGAATATTCTTTTATTCACAAAATCACATTCTTAGGGAAAGGTTCCCATTAATTTTATCCAAGATAAATTCTTCTAAATTTATTCTTTAATCCTCCTTTGGATATCATTTCAAACTAGTCGGGATTAACGAACCACACCGAAGTAATTATTTATTTTATTTCCCAATCCCAACCTATATATCCCAGGGAGAAAACTGGTAATACTCCACATCTAACACCACGGTGTTATCGGTAAAATTAATTACCATTTCACGTTCAAATCTAATTAAAGATTTAACTATCGCTTTGGAGCAAAACTGGTGATACTCCACTCTCGATCATTTTTCAGATTTGATAATTTAAATTATCAATTCACATTTTAATCTAATTAAAGATTCATTAAAACTCCACTTAGTTTTAATCTTTTCAGAAATCGATATCTTGCCTTTAACTGGGTTAAAGAACCAATGTTATCTAAAACACGATTCACGATAAACCCAAATCACATTTGATATTAAATACAAGGCTCTGAATAGAAAATATACCGGCTTATATTCAATATCAAATTCTGAAACCAACAAATATCGTATTGGAAATAACGATATAAAATATATCTTTCAAATTCCCATAAAAATATTTGTATAGTCACGAAATCCAACATCGAAATATCCCGAAGATAATTTCGATTCAACTCCAGTCCAATCCACGTATTGGAAATATTGATTATTTTCAAAATCACTTTCAAATTCAATTTATTTATTTAAAAATAAATTGATTTTAATTCTAGTTCAAAACTAGTTCATTTCGATAAAAATCTATTTTTACCTTCGAATGTGGAATTTTCCAGCCCAATTCTTTCCAATTCACATATTATAATTTTACACAAATTATAGATATTTTTAATAATTTTATCAAGGCCCGTACAGTCGATTTCCATCAACGGCCATCGAACTGCACTTACAGCGACCTTTTTCGAATTTGATTTGGACATAATTCCAAATCCAACCGTTAGATCTCAAATTTCTAATATTCATTGGAAATCTCTTTTCGATACGAACCCAACGGTTCTGGTTTTAGGAGAATCCGACGGTCGGATCTCCCGTAATGTCCGTTTGAAATAAATGGTCGAAATTCACGAACTGCCACGGCGCGGCGCGTTCTATTCAGGACATTATATTATATATATCATATATATAATATATTTCGTCGATTTCTATTTAAAACGAATTTTATAAATCGTTTTAAAATTGTTTCAAAAGCAATTTCAACTTTCTTTTCAATTCAAATCAAAATTGAATTCTTCTTTATAAATTCGTTTTAAAAATCATTTCTATTCAATTCAAATTTTAATTCAATTTGAATTCATTTCAATTCACTTTCAATTCAATTTGAATTCGTTTTCAATTCAATTCATTTCGAAATCGTTTTCAATTCAATTCATTTCGAAATCGTTTTCAATTCAATTCATTTCGAAATCGTTTTCAATTCAATTCATTTCGAAATCGTTTTCAATTCAATTCATTTCGATTTTTTTTCGAATTCAAATTCACTTTCTATTCAATTCGAATCGAATTCATTTTCTATTCAATTCGAATCGAATTCATTTTCTATTCGATTCGAATTCATTTCAAATTGATTCAATAAAATTTCCATTTGAATTTTTAATCTAATTCAATTTGAATTTCCTTTCAAAATATTAAATTTTGAAATCACTTTTCAATATTCATTATAAAACGAATAAAATCGATATAAACATCGTTCGCGTCAAAATAACGCATCTCTAATCAACACGGCTTTATATTTCAATAATTCGTTATTCTATTCAACAAATGAATATTTGTTCTATTCAACACATGAATCTATATTTCTTTCAACACACGACTAATCTCAACACATGAGTACTGTCGACACATCACTATTTTTGTTATGTAAAATATTTTATAAAACTATGGTATCTATCGTTTGATTTTTACTTAGACTCCTACTGAGAAGTAGTTCTAATTTTAAATATGATAAAGATGTAAATTTCATTGTATAAAATATTTCACTCAACACCTGGACATCGTCAACACATGACTATTTTTATATTCAACACATGAATTTTCTTTTATAATATTTATTATTTTCCCGATTGGAATGAGGCCCAATCAATCACCATATAATGTTAATTATACGGATTCCATACAACACATGTATATAATAGCATTGAAAAATAATCAATCATCAACCAAAGTGCACTACACTGTATAAGCATCAAATATAGATATCTGACGCTTATAACAGCCTGTCAATCAATCGATCGACATATTTAATCAATCAGGATGAGTGAACTTCAAATTTCATCCCAACACCCGTGTGGGGTTTCAAACAATCAAACACAGATTTTAATTGTGCAGTTGGGCGACGTGTAAAATTTATCGACCCAATCGATATCAGTCAAATCAGTGTATACAAACAAATCAGCCGATTTGTTTATAAATATTCATTTATTCACTTTCACGTTAAAAATTATATTTTTAACGATAATATATTTTATTTTAACACACGAATTTCTATTCAGTTCATTTATTCAATAAAAATGATATTTTTATTTTTCTAACATATTTTAGAAAATTTCGGCGGCATAACGGCACGATACTAGAAACGGGACAAGGCCTAGCCTTATCCCCGGTCTAGTGAAGGCCCACGCCATTCACACATCAATCATATTCACCAAACAACCAAATTCAAATCAAATCATCAAACTAATCTATGCAACCAAACAAACAAGTCCATGGTCTGTGGACGATTGTGTCGGGTGCTACTAAGCACCGTCTGCATCCTAGTATATATATATAACTAGAAAAAGAGAATTTAGAGTGAGAAGTTCTCACCGATAGCTATCCACTTCACGACACTTCATTAATAGAAATCTTCTTCGTTATCCCATCTTCGTCATCTTCGTTGCCCGTAGTCACTATATATATAAAAATCACACATTTTTATATTTCGATGTATTTAAAATAAAAATCACATTTTTATTTATTCCCATTCAATTTAGAAATCATATTTCTATAATCACTTCATATATTTAAAAATCGAATTTTTACTATGCTATTCAATATATAAAAATCATATTTCCTTACCGCTAATATATAGATAAAAATTCTATTTCAAAAATATAGATTTCGCCCTTATAAAAATATAGATTTCGCCTTTATAAAAATAGAGTTTTCCCCTTTATAAAAATAAAGTTTTCGCCTTTTCAAAAATATAGATTTCATCATTATAAAAATCATCACTTTACTTCTACGTATATAAAATAAAAATCAGATTTTTATTTCGCTACATATACAAAGATGATATTTTTATATTCTCTATCCTATAAAGATTATATTTTTAATACTTTAAAAATATAAAAATCATATTTTTAATATGCTATTCAATATATAAAAAAACATATTTTTACTTCGATGTTCAATATATAAAAATCACACCTTTTCTATTTTTAAAATCTAATCTTTTCTATTTTAAAAATATCGTCTTTTCACTTTTAAAAATATCGTCTTTAATATGTTTATCATGTAAAAATTATATTTCCACATCTTCTACATGGTAAAGATCATATTTTTAATATTTTAAAAATATAAAAATCATATTTTTATTACTTTAAAAATATAAAGATCATATTTTTAATCTTTCTACAATATAAAAGATTATATTTTTAACCTTTTTATAAGTTAAAAACCGAATTTTAAAAAAATAAAAATCTTCTCTTCCTTATAAATAAAAATCGAAACTTTCCTTAATAAAAATCAGTTTTTAAAATAAGTAAAAAATCAGTTTTTAAAATAAGTAAAAAAATCAAAACAGTTTTTAAAATGAGTAAAAAAATCAGTTTTTAAAATAAGTAAAATCCAGTTTTTAAAATAAGTAAAATCCAGTTTTTAAAATAAGTAAAATCAAGTTTTTAAAATAAGTAAAATAAAAAAAACAGTTAAAGTAAATAAAATTAAAAAAAGAAACATCAGGGAACTTACAGGGGGGGGGGGGGGCTCGTCGATATTATTTAAAATAATCTATTTTAAATAATCAAAATTCACTAAAATTGCCAAAATAAAAATTTCAAACTGGCTCGCATTTTCGGGTTATTACAGTCTTCATCTTCGACACCACGTCGAATCAGTTATTCAGAATGGGATAAACCCGGTCTTTCTGAATAACTCGCGTATATATAATAAAAGTGTTACACAAACACAACATACGCCTCATTCCAATTCAGAATATTCTTTTATTCAAATATTCCTATACTTTGGGAAAAGTTCCCATTAATTTTATCCAAGATAAATTCTTTAAATTTATTCTTTAATCACCTTTGAATATCAATTCAAACTAGTCGGGATTAGCGAACCACACCGAAGTAATCATTTATTTTATTTCCCAATCCCAACCTATTCATCCCATGAAGTAAAACTGGTAATACTTCATATCTAACACCACAGTGTTATCGGTAAATTCAATTACCATTTCACGTTCAAATCTAATTAAAGATTTAACCATCGCCTGGAGCAAAACTGGTGATACTCCATTTTCGATCATTTCAATCTAATTAAAGATTCATTAAAACTCCACTTAGTTTTAATCTTTAACTGGGTTAAAGAATCAGTGTCATTTAAAACACGGTTCACGATAAACCCAAAACCACCTTCATTAATTATCGGGTTAAAGAACAAGTGTTATTTAGAACACTGTTCACGATAAACCCAAAAATCAATACCAATTCAATTCCAATTAAATATCGTTTAATTGGTACACTTCATTAAATCTAAATAAAAAGATTTAATTTTTTTTCTCAACTGGGTTCAAGAACAGTGTTAGTGAAGACACCATTCACGACAAACCCCAAATCACATTTGATATTCAATACAAGGCTCTGAATAGAAAATATATCGGCTTATATTCAATATCAAATTCTACGACTAACAAATGTCGTATTGGAAATAACGATATAAATATATATCTTTCAAATTTCCATAACAACATCTGTATAACCACGGATTCCAACATCGAAATATTCCGAAGACAATTTCGATTCAAATCCACTCCAATGCAATCATTGGAAATTTTGGTTATTTTCAAAACCCTTTTCAAATTCAATTTATTTATTTAAAAATAAATAGAATTATAATTCTAGTTCAAAACTAGTTCATTTCGATAAAAATCTATTTTTATCTTTTCAAATATGGAGTTTTTCATCCCAACTCTTTCTAAATCATTTCTTATGATTTTACACAAATTATTACTATTTTTAATAATTTTATCAAGGCCCGTACAGTCGATTTCCACCAATGGTCATCGAACTGCACTTACAGCGACCTTTTTCAAATTTGATTTGGACGTATCTCCAAATCCAACCGTTAGATTTCATATTTCTAATATTCATTAGAAAGCTCTTTTCGATACGAACCCAACGGTTCCGGTTTTAGGAGAATCCGACGGTCGGATCTCCCGCAATATCCGTTCGAAGTTAATGGTCGAAATTCGCGAACTGCCGCGGCGCGGCGCGTTCTATTCAGGCCATTATATTATATATATAATATATATAATATATATTTCGTCGATTTCTATTTAAAACGAATTATATAAATAGTTTTAATATTCGTTTCAAAAGCAATCTCAACTTCCATTTCAATTCAAATCAAAATTGAATTCTTCTTTATAAATTCGTTTTAAAATTCATTTCTATTCAATTCAAATTTCAATTCAATTTGAATTCATTTCAATTCGCTTTCAATTCAATTTGAATTCGTTTTCAATTCATTTCGAAATCGTTTTCAATTCAATTCATTTCGAAATCGTTTTCAATTCAATTCATTTCGAAATCGTTTTCAATTCAATTCATTTCGAAATCGTTTTCAATTCAATTCATTTCGAAATCGTTTTCAATTCACTATGAATTCGTTTTCAATTCAATTTATTTCGAAATCGTTTTCAATTCAATTCAATTCGAAATCGTTTTCAATTCACTTTGAATTCGTTTTCAATTCAATTCATTTCGAAATCGTTTTCAATTCAATTCAATTCGAAATCGTTTTCAATTCACTTTGAATTCGTTTTCAATTCAATTCATTTCGAAATCGTTTTCAATTCAATTCTATTCGAAATCGTTTTCAATTCACTTCATTTCGAAATCGTTTTCAATTCAATTCATTTCGAAATCGTTTTCAATCCATATAAATATCGTTCACGTCAAAATGACGTCAAACTAATCAACACGACTTCATAAATTTCTATTTTCAAATATTCTATTTCAAATATTTCTATTTCAAATATTTCCATTTCTAAACTGGAATGAGGCCCAATCAATTGCCATATAAAATTAATTATATGGATTTTCACACAACACATGTATATAATAGCATTGAAAAATGATCAACCATCAACCAAAGTGCACTACACTGTATAAGCATCAAATATAAATATCTAACGCTTATAACAGCCTGTCAATCGATCGATCGACATATTTAATCAATTAGGATGAGTGAGCTTCAAATTTCATCCTAACACCCGTGTGGGGTTTTCAAACAATCAAACACAGATTTTAGTTGTGCAGTTGGGCGATGTGTAAAATTTATCGTCCCAATCAATGTCAGTCAAATCAGTGTACATAAACAAACCGTCCGGTTTGTAAATGAATATTTTATTTTGTTCACTTCACTATTTTCATATTCACGTTAAAAATTATATTTTTAACGATAAAACATTTTATTTCAACCTATGAATTTCTATTCAATTCATTTATTCAATAAAATGATATTTTTATTTTTCTAACATATTTTAGAAAATTTCGGCGGCATAACGGCACGATACTAGAAACGGGACAAGGCCTAGCCTTATCCCCGGTCTAGTGAAGGCCCACGCCATTCACACATCAATCATATCAATTTTATTATGCAAACCACAAAATTTGGAGTAAGAGTCTAACCTAGCCTTACTCCTTCGCCTTATAACGGCGCACGTCTAATCCTAACCAATTTATCGATTCGATTTTTCACACCACAAACCACATTCAAACCAATATCACAATCAATAACCAAACAGCCAAACAAACAAGTCCATGGTCTGTGGACGATTGTGTCGGGTGCTACTAAACACCGTCTGCATCCTAGTATATATATATAACTAGAAAATAAATTTGAAAGGTGAGAAATTCTCACATATAGCTATCCAAACATCTTGACTCTTCTTTGATAGAAATCTTCGTCGTTCTCGCCTTTTTGTCGCTTTCACCCGCATTCACTACATATGTAAAAATCGAATTTTTACTTCGCTATTCCATATGTAAAAATCATATTTTTATTTCAAAGTTCAATATATATAAATCATTTTTTTATTTCGAAGTTCAATATATAAAAATCCTATTTTTATTTCGAAGTTCAATATATAAAAATCCTATTTTTATTTCGAAGTTCAATATATAAAAAATCATATTTTTATTTCGAAGTTCAATATATAAAAATCCTATTTTTATTATTCTGTAATATAAAAGATTATATTTTTAACACGCTTTTAAAATAGACAAAGATTATATTTTTACAACGTTATAAAATATATAGTTTCCGCCCTTTTAAATATAAAGTTCACTCCTTTTAAAATATAAAGGTTTCGCCTTTTAACTTCTAAAGTTCTCGTCTTTTCAACTAAAAAGATTTTGTCTTTTCAAATTTAAAGATTTCATCTTTATAAAAAATCTCATTTTTATTTTCCTACACATATAAAGATGATATTTTTAATATTCCTATCATGCAAAAATTATATTTTTAATTCTCTACCTAACCAAAAATCATATTTCTACCACTTCTATATAGTAAAGATTATATTTTTAATACTTTAAAAATATAAAAATCATATTTTTATCCTCTTCCTTATGTAAAAATCATATTTTTATAAATAAAAACATAATCTTTTCAACTTTAAAAATCAAATCTTTATATATATTTTATTTTTAGCTTTTATAAATGCTAATTCATACATAAAAAAACTGATTTTATAAATAAAAATATAATTAAAACTTACAGTGAGTTGCAGAGAGAAGGGGGGTTTTCAGCGTCGATCAGGAGGGGATCTTCTGTCGGTGGCGCGACGCGAGGCAGAGGAGGGGGAAGGCGGTCGGCGTCGGTCGAAGGGAGGGGAGAGGGTTGCGCGCTTGGAGGTTGCGACGGGGGGGGGGGGGGGTTCGATCGCGTCCGCGAGGGAAGGGGGGTTTTCGTGGCGCCTGGGGGGGTTTCGAGGTGGCGCCCCACCACTGTGGAGGCGGCGTTGACTGATCGGGGGGGGGGGGCGCTCCTCCGATCCTCGTTCCTCTTTTTTTTTTTGTTCGATTGAAAATATGAGGGGGGGGCCAGAACGGTTAAAAAGGGGGAGAGGGTTTTTTTTATTTTTTTATTGTTTTTTTATTATTTTATTATTTTTAAAAGTTGACTTTTACATATGCCATCTAAACGAGGCCCACCACCTGTCGTCCATAGCGTTTAACCCCCATTCCGAACACAATGGGATATGTATCGCAAGCTGATTCGATCACTTTGATCAGTTTCCGTTGAATTTACTTTTAAATCACTATATTGAATTTTAAACGTACATTTCAAATTATCGGGGCCGCATACGAACTTTAAAAATTCCAGAAAAATATTTTCTAGCTTCGTATTGACGATACGGTCCTAACAAAACTAGTTTCGTTGAATTCTGAGACCGTTGGAAAAATGGCCATTTTCCAGTCGATTAAAATCAACTGAAACTGGTCAAACGCGTTTTCTTTTGCCACGCTCACATATTGATTTGAAAAATTATGAAATTTGGACTCTACCAATAACTCGACATCACGGACCCAACAAAACTGCTTTCGTCGAAATCCGAGGTCGTTTGCAAAATTGCTATTTTTAAGGGCCTTATATATATAAAAATATATATAAATTCCACAGCGACTATTTCTAATTTTAAACTGGACATATCTTATCATTTCTAAGAGGAAATCTCAGTTTGTTAACTTCGTTACAAAGATATAGTTATACAGATTCAAATATTTCTTGTTTCGTTCAATTCTGACTTATATTGAATTCTGTATATTCATTTGAAATTAGAAATCGAATTTTCGAACTACCGCGCCATTTTCAATTCCTTTTATAATTATATATAATTATTATATATTCTAACGACGACGTATATAATATATACGTTCTAATTAGATTCAAAATAAATTTCTCGTCGATATTATTTAAAATAATTCATTTTAAATATTCAAAATTCGCTAAAATTGCCAAAATAAAAATTTTAAACTGGCCCAGATTTTCCGGGTTATTACAATCTCCCCCACTTAAAACTTTTCGTCCCCGAAAAGGAACAAAGTCGAAAGTGGTTTGATTAATCAACTCTACGTTCGATCTGGTTTCCATTCTCCAACTTTTCAGTTTCTGAGAATTTCTCAAATTTCAAAAATTTGGCTAACTCCCTAAATTTTCGAAAAATTTCGCCATAACCTCCCCTGCACCGGGAGCATCGGGGAATTTCAAATAGCTTCCCCGGTCCTTCAGATCTCAAAAAGAAAAAGAAAAAGCCAAGCGGGTAGCCAATAGGCTCAAAAATCATCATCACCCAAACAAAACAGGAAATTATGTAGTAAACATGTACCTATTTGTCGGGCAAACAAATTTTATTCTTCGGCTCTAGCCTCCTTGCTATGACCTGTTCAATGATATATATGTATATGCAAGAAAATGCGACCAATTTCCAATACAATTCAATATGTGATTCAATTAGGCTAAATGGCTAAAAATTAGCAAACAAATAAACAAACTACACAAACATCAATCAATTAGTGAATTAGAGTTTCAAATTCATAATTTTGATACATATACAAAAAATCATGTTTTTGATGCCAATTCACAACAATGTGTTCTAACTATATATAAGTTTTGGTTCTCACACCAGCCTAATGGAAATATATAGAAAATCACACCTTCAACTCTCGAACACTAATTCTGATGATGTAGCTACAATCATCAGAATCATCTTCGGGCGACTAGAGTGTGAATCTATATCTATCCAGTATATTAAAACTTCGAATACACGTGGATCAGACGTATACCCAAAATCTTTATATACTGCATTGTCCAAATCAATATAAATAAATAATCAAATACGAATAGTTGATTTAAATTTTCAAAACAAAGAATGTTTTCATTTGAAAAATATACTCTTCACACTCGTTCTAGGATACTACTGATCCCATCTCTAACGAGTCATTCCCATTGGATTTTACTAACCCAATATCTGATGAATTCTTTCGTATGATTCTAATGTGCCTTGTTCTCTGAGCTTTGTAAACCAAAGCTCTGATACCAAATGTGACGGCAAGTAATTTCGCTCGGTCCGAACCAATCGCTAAACCGATTCAGGCCGTTCGAAACGCCCTATCGTTTTGAGAACACGACAAAATAGAACGCATACAAAAGAACATCTCATTGTATATTACAACAATGCATCAGATTACAAGAATATACAGAGTATAAACAAATGAATATTACACAGAAATATCAGAGATTTAAATTACATTTAAATACATAGCAGCGGAAAATAATACAATACACAACTAGAAGGAGATATACGGATACAAAGCTTTCCGGATATCGTTCCAGCTGTAAACCAGGATCCTGTGAATATAAATCTGCAAAACCAAAACTACTAGCTGCCCGTGTCAAAATAGGGGCACCCAGAGTTTAGGTTAAAACAATAAACTCCAGGTCAGTCATGTGACTGGTGTGAGAACTAAAACAGTTATCCTTTATTTTAAAATTAGGTAAATCAAGGGACCACGCCGTATAACACGGAACGGGTTTCCTCCCAAGAATACCAGTGCATAAAACAAAACAGCGCAATGCTAAATAAAGGAAAATGAAGCTGTTATAAGACTCAGGTCCTATCACACAATGCAACGCAAGCCGGGGGATAGGGTTTTCCCTTATAACAGCCAAAGAATGCTTGATACGTTTAAAACAAATCATTTGATACTATAATAAGTGCATAGTGTATAAAACAACTTCAAATCATAAGTATCAATCATAGGCGGCATGGGTACCATATATCATGTCGCCATACTAGGCTCTACAAATAAAACCGCAAATGTCACGTATTTGGAAATTGGATTTCCCTCTATGAACCGATGCAAAAGATAGTCCTCAACCGATTCGTGACTCTCTAGCCCGAGCCACAGGAACAGCCGCAACCGCCCCCTGGATCCTCAGGGCCGGTCCACCGATGTGGATTATTATGCCTGAACACTACGTCTCCCCACCCTATGGGGTGTAAGTGAGCCAACTGAATGACTCCATCGGTTCGAGAACGACCGATCAATCCGAGGCGCCTCGCAACAGCAACAACCACATAAGTCAAACTCGTCAGGGCGTGTAAAACCACTGACGCCACTTTTTAGCTAGAAAGAAACGCATGCTCTCCCTGACGTCCTCTCCCGTTTTTGGTTCTTACCGGGTGTGAAGCTCGCAAATCAACGTTACACAAAGCTACGCCACAAAGGCCTTGCTTTGATCATCACCACAAGACTTTGCTTTTCAACAGATGCCTCGATCAATTGCCACTTAGGCATGCCACACAGGCAATTCACTCCATGCGTTTGATATCCATCAATATATAACCCCTGAGCTCGTACGTCTCAGAGAAGGGCGTTAAGCAAGAGAATAAATTCTCTGCCGCCAAACAGATATATATTTAATAGAGATCAATCACATGGACTAAAATCCAATGTCAGACACACAGTCCATTTACAAGTCCGTTCTGGGTCTGAACGAAACCGGAGGCACCTAGTACCCCGCATATTCATCGATCTCCAAGTACGTCTGGACGATCACTAACTGTTTCCATCTTCTTGGGTGTACAGCCCAATCAAGATCATCAGTAATCACCCAAACGACGTGAAGACTTCCGGTCTTCGACCACCGTCTTCATCTTCGACACCACGTCGAATCAGTTATTCAGAATGGGATAAACTCGGTCTTTCTGAATAACTCGCGTATATATTATAAAAGTGTTACACAAACACAACATACGCCTCATTCCAATTCAGAATATTCTTTTATTCAAATATTCCTATACTTTGGGAAAAGTTCCCATTAATTTTATCCAAGATAAATTCTTTAAATTTATTCTTTAATCACCTTTGAATATCAATTCAAACTAGTCGGGATTAGCGAACCACACCGAAGTAATCATTTATTTTATTTCCCAATCCCAACCTATTCATCCCATGAAGTAAAACTGGTAATACTTCATATCTAACACCACAGTGTTATCGGTAAATTCAATTACCCTTTCACGTTCAAATCTAATTAAAGATTTAACCATCGCCTGGAGCAAAACTGGTGATACTTCATTTTCGATCATTTCAATCTAATTAAAGATTCATTAAAACTCCACTTAGTTTTAATCTTTAACTGGGTTAAAGAATCAGTGTCATTTAAAACACGGTTCACGATAAACCCAAAACCACCTTCATTAATTATCGGGTTAAAGAACAAGTGTTATTTAGAACACTGTTCACGATAAACCCAAAAATCAATACCAATTCAATTCCAATTAAATATCGTTTAATTGGTACACTTCATTAAATCTAAATAAAAAGATTTAATTTTTTTTTTCTCAACTGGGTTCAAGAACAGTGTTAGTGAAGACACCATTCACGACAAACCCCAAATCACATTTGATATTCAATACAAGGCTCTGAATAGAAAATATATCGGCTTATATTCAATATCAAATTCTACGACTAACAAATGTCGTATTGGAAATAACGATATAAATATATATCTTTCAAATTTCCATAACAACATCTGTATAACCACGGATTCCAACATCGAAATATTCCGAAGACAATTTCGATTCAAATCCACTCCAATGCAATCATTGGAAATTTTGGTTATTTTCAAAACCCTTTTCAAATTCAATTTATTTATTTAAAAATAAATAGAATTATAATTCTAGTTCAAAACTAGTTCATTTCGATAAAAATCTATTTTTATCTTTTCAAATATGGAGTTTTTCATCCCAACTCTTTCTAAATCATTTCTTATGATTTTACACAAATTATTACTATTTTTAATAATTTTATCAAGGCCCGTACAGTCGATTTCCACCAATGGTCATCGAACTGCACTTACAGCGACCTTTTTCAAATTTGATTTGGACGTATCTCCAAATCCAACCGTTAGATTTCAAATTTCTAATATTCATTAGAAAGCTCTTTTCGATACGAACCCAACGGTTCCGGTTTTAGGAGAATCCGACGGTCGGATCTCCCGCAATATCCGTTCGAAGTTAATGGTCGAAATTCGCGAACTGCCGCGGCGCGGCGCGTTCTATTCAGGCCATTATATTATATATATAATATATATAATATATATTTCATCGATTTCTATTTAAAACGAATTATATAAATAGTTTTAATATTCGTTTCAAAAGCAATCTCAACTTCCATTTCAATTCAAATCAAAATTGAATTCTTCTTTATAAATTCGTTTTAAAATTCATTTCTATTCAATTCAAATTTCAATTCAATTTGAATTCATTTCAATTCGCTTTCAATTCAATTTGAATTCGTTTTCAATTCATTTCGAAATCGTTTTCAATTCAATTCATTTCGAAATCGTTTTCAATTCAATTCATTTCGAAATCGTTTTCAATTCAATTCATTTCGAAATCGTTTTCAATTCAATTCATTTCGAAATCGTTTTCAATTCACTTTGAATTCGTTTTCAATTCAATTCATTTCGAAATCGTTTTCAATTCAATTCAATTCGAAATCGTTTTCAATTCACTTTGAATTCGTTTTCAATTCAATTCATTTCGAAATCGTTTTCAATTCAATTCAATTCGAAATCGTTTTCAATTCACTTTGAATTCGTTTTCAATTCAATTCATTTCGAAATCGTTTCAATTCAATTCAATTCGAAATCGTTTTCAATTCACTTCATTTCGAAATCGTTTTCAATTCAATTCATTTCGAAATCGTTTTCAATCCATATAAATATCGTTCACGTCAAAATGGCGTCAAACTAATCAACACGACTTCATAAATTTCTATTTTCAAATATTCTATTTCAAATATTTCTATTTCAAATATTTCCATTTCTAAACTGGAATGAGGCCCAATCAATTACCATATAAAATTAATTATATGGATTTTCACACAACACATGTATATAATAGCATTGAAAAATGATCAACCATCAACCAAAGTGCACTACACTGTATAAGCATCAAATATAGATATCTAACGCTTATAACAGCCTGTCAATCGATCGATCGACATATTTAATCAATTAGGATGAGTGAACTTCAAATTTCATCCCAACACCCGTGTGGGGTTTTCAAACAATCAAACACAGATTTTAGTTGTGCAGTTGGGCGATGTGTAAAATTTATCGTCCCAATCAATGTCAGTCAAATCAGTGTACATAAACAAACCGTCCGGTTTGTAAATGAATATTTTATTTTGTTCACTTCACTATTTTCATATTCACGTTAAAAATTATATTTTTAACGATAAAACATTTTATTTCAACCTATGAATTTCTATTCAATTCATTTATTCAATAAAATGATATTTTTATTTTTCTAACATATTTTAGAAAATTTCGGCGGCATAACGGCACGATACTAGAAACGGGACAAGGCCTAGCCTTATCCCCGGTCTAGTGAAGGCCCACGCCATTCACACATCAATCATATCAATTTTATTATGCAAACCACAAAATTTGGAGTAAGAGTCTAACCTAGCCTTACTCTTTCGACTTATAACGGCGCACGTCTAATCCTAACCAATTTATCGATTCGATTTTTCACACCACAAACCACATTCAAACCAATATCACAATCAATAACCAAACAGCCAAACAAACAAGTCCATGGTCTGTGGACGATTGTGTCGGGTGCTACTAAACACCGTCTGCATCCTAGTATATATATATAACTAGAAAATAAATTTGAAAGGTGAGAAATTCTCACATATAGCTATCCAAACATCTTGACTCTTCTTTGATAGAAATCTTCGTCGTTCTCGCCTTTTTGTCGCTTTCGCCCGCATTCACTACATATGTAAAAATCGAATTTTTACTTCGCTATTCCATATGTGAAAATCATATTTTTATTTCAAAGTTCAATATATATAAATCATTTTTTTATTTCGAAGTTCAATATATAAAAATCCTATTTTTATTTCGAAGTTCAATATATAAAAATCCTATTTTTATTTCGAAGTTCAATATATAAAAAATCATATTTTTATTTCGAAGTTCAATATATAAAAATCCTATTTTTATTATTCTGTAATATAAAAGATTATATTTTTAACATGCTTTTAAAATAGACAAAGATTATATTTTTACAACGTTATAAAATATATAGTTTCCGCCCTTTTAAATATAAAGTTCACTCCTTTTAAAATATAAAGGTTTCGCCTTTTAACTTCTAAAGTTCTCGTCTTTTCAACTAAAAAGATTTTGTCTTTTCAAATTTAAAGATTTCATCTTTATAAAAAATCTCATTTTTATTTTCCTACACATATAAATATGATATTTTTAATATTCCTATCATGCAATAACCAAAAATCATATTTCTACCACTTCTATATAGTAAAGATTATATTTTTAATACTTTAAAAATATAAAAATCATATTTTTATCCTCTTCCTTATGTAAAAATCATATTTTTATAAATAAAAACATAATCTTTTCAACTTTAAAAATCAAATCTTTATATATATTTTATTTTTAGCTTTTATAAATGCTAATTCATACATAAAAAAACTGATTTTATAAATAAAAATATAATTAAAACTTACAGTGAGTTGCAGAGAGAAGGGGGGGTTTTCAGCGTCGATCAGGAGGGGATCTTCTGTCAGTGGCGCGACGCGAGGCAGAGGAGGGGGAAGGCGGTCGGCGTCGGTCGAAGGGAGGGGAGGGGGTTGCGCGCTTGGAGGTTGCGACGGGGGGGGGGGGGGGTGTTCGATCGCGTCCGCGAGGGAAGGGGGGGTTTTCGTGGCGCCTGGGGGGGTTTCGAGGTGGCGCCCCACCACTGTGGAGGCGGCGGCGACTGATCGGGGGGGGGGGCGCTCCTCCGATCCTCGTTCCTCTTTTTTTTTTCGATTGAAAATATGAGGGGGGGCCAGAACGGTTAAAAAGGGGGAGAGGTTTTTTTTTATTTTTTTTATTGTTTTTTTATTATTTTATTATTTTTAAAAGTTGACTTTTACATATGCCATCTAAACGAGGCCCACCACCTGTCGTCCATAGCGTTTAACCCCCATTCCGAACACAATGGGATATGCATCGCAAGCTGATTCGATCACTTTGATCAGTTTCCGTTGAATTTACTTTTAAATCACTATATTGAATTTTAAACGTACATTTCAAATTACCGGGGCCGCATACGAACTTTAAAAATTCCAGAAAAATATTTTCTAGCTTCGTATTGACGATACGGTCCTAACAAAACTAGTTTCGTTGAATTCTGAGACCGTTGGAAAAATGGCCATTTTCCAGTCGATTAAAATCAACTAAAACTGGTCAAACGCGTTTTCTTTTGCCACGCTCACATATTGATTTGAAAAATTATGAAATTTGGACTCTACCAATAACTCGACATCACGGACCCAACAAAACTGGTTTCGTCGAAATCCGAGGTCGTTTGCAAAATTGCTATTTTTAAGGGCCTTATATATATAAAAATATATATAAATTCCACAGCGACTATTTCTAATTTTAAACTGGACATATCTTATCATTTCTAAGAGGAAATCTCAGTTTGTTAACTTCGTTACAAAGATATAGTTATACAGATTCAAATATTTCTTGTTTCGTTCAATTCTGACTTATATTGAATTCTGTATATTCATTTGAAATTAGAAATCGAAATTTCGAACTACCGCGCCATTTTCAATTCCTTTTATAATTATATATAATTATTATATATTCTAACGACGATGTATATAATATATACGTTCTAATTAGATTCAAAATAAATTTCTCGTCGATATTATTTAAAATAATTCATTTTAAATATTCAAAATTCGCTAAAATTGCCAAAATAAAAATTTTAAACTGGCCCAGATTTTCCGGGTTATTACATTACCGAATTCGAGACTCTCTAGCCCGAGCCTCAGCACTTAGTCGCAACTGCACTCGGAGCAGCAAAGCTTGTCCACAAATATGTTTGTGGATTAGTAATGCCTAAACAATACGTTTTCCCGCCCTATGGGGCGTAAATAGAGCCACTAGGGACTCAAATAACCGAGGCGCCTCATTCCATCATCCACATAAGTAAAATGTCATGGCTGGTAAGTCGTTGACACCACTTCTAGCTAGAAAGAAGCATATGTCCTGCTTGCCATCCTGCTCCCGTTTGTGGTTCATACTGGGGTGTGGGGCTCGTGAAGTTATGCTACACAAAGCTATGCTATTTAAAGCTGTGCTTTGATCATCAACCACAAGACCCTGTTTTTCAACAAAAGCCTTGATCATTGCATCTTAGCATGCCACATTGTCAATCCATACCATACCATTGACTTCTGCCAATATATAACCTCTAAGCTCGTACATCTCAGAGAAGGGTGTTAAACACCAAACAGATAAATATTTAGCAGAGATCAACGAATATAGTATAAAGGAATACAACGTCAGACATACAATCCATTTACAAGTCCGTTCTGGGTCTGAACGAAACCGGAGGCACCTTATACCTCGCATATCCGAACAATCAACAATACGTCCGGACGGTTACCAGTGTAGCCCCTTAAAGGTTGCTACTCCAATCTTGGGCATCAGTAGCCACACATCCATTCGATGTGAAGATCGTCGGTCCTCAACCACCATCTTCAAATCTTCGACTTCCAATCGTCGTATAATTATTTAAAATGAGAGTTAACTCGGTCTTTTCAAATAATTCTCGAATATATATAGTTCAAAATCATTTCTTTTCATTCCATATCGCTTATAATATTTTATAACAATTTATCGCTATTTTTATTTATATAAAAATAGCCATTTTAATTAAATGATGTTTCGGGTCATTACATGGCCCTAGCGCTATTTTCATCAAAATTTGATTTGCACATTTCTCCAAATCTAACCATTGGATCTTGAAAAGTTTTATATCGTTGGAAAGATTTTTCCAAAACAGACCCAACGGTTCCAGTTTTGGGAAAATGCGACAGTCGGATCTCTCGGTATGATCGTTTGAAGTTATGATTTCCAAAATGAACTGCAGCAGCGCAATTCGTTTTATTTATATTTTATATTTATATATAAAAATATAATTCGCTCAACGATTTCAAACCATTACAATTTAAAATTGATATCTTTTATATATGAAACCCTATATTGCACTAAAAATGAAATTTTAATGTTAATATCATTATCTTTCTACATTGAATCTTTTATATGATTCATATATATATATAACATGGAAATGTAATATGTTTAATCATTCATCTATATAATTAAAGTTGTAATCTTTTTTTTCAATAAAATATTACATTGAAAAAAAATGTAATCTCTTACTTCAATAGGTTTTACATTGGATATGTAACTTTTATTTCAATATTTTATTTACATTGAAATTGTAAACTTTCACTTCATACATTTATTTGCATTGAAAAATGTACATTTCTATGTTCTATTTACATAGAAACGTAAACTTTCACTTCATATTCTATTTACAGTGAAATGTAAATTTTCACTTCATATGCATCTAAATATGCAAATAAAAATATAATCATTTAACTACAATGTTTATTTGTGTCTAAATATGCAAATAAAAATATAATCCTTTAACTACAATGTTTATTTGCATCTAAATATGCAAATAAAAATATAATCCTTTAACTACAATGTTTGTTTGCGTCTAAATATGCAAATAAAAATATAATCCTTTAACTACAATGTTTATTTGCATCTAAATATGCAAATAAAATATAATCTTTTAACTACAATGTTTATTTGCATCTAAATATGCAAATAAAAATATAATCTTTAACTGCAATGTATATTTTCATCTAAATATGCAAATAAAATTATAATCTTTTAACTACAATGTTTATTTGCATCTAAATATGGAAATAAAAATATAATCTTTTATTGTAATGTTTTGTTTTTAATTTGTATCTAAATTACAAAAAAAAATATAAACTTTTAAAGCTATTTCTTATTTGCATTAAGAAATTCAAATAAGGATTTAACTTCCAATTTCAACCCTTTTATCTGTATCAAAGAATGCAACTAAAAGTATAACTTTTTATTTCAATGTATATTTGCATCGAAGAATGAAAATAAAATATAACTATTAATTTCAATGTATGAACACTTTCACATAATCCTGTATTTACATTAAAAATGAGATACTTCAATGTAATCATATTTTCATTGTGAAGTTACGATCATTTTCCTAATTTTCTACTTTACATTGAAATTGAGAATTTCAATGCAATCAAATTTTCAATTTCAAGGTTATGATCAATTTTCTAATTCTATAATATTACATTAAAATGAAAATTTTAATTTAAACATAATTTTATATTTGAACATGTACAATTTGCTAATTTTCATTCATGACATAAAAATGAGATTTTTTTGTGTAAATATTGTTTTATTATCAAACAATGTTCATTTTCCTATTTTCATCCATTACATTAAAAATGGGATTTTTAATGTAAACTAATTTTGTTTTCACTACAAGATCATTTTTCTAGTTTGCTGACAATACATAAAAAAAATGAGAGTTTCAATGTAATCATTATTTCATGTTCAAAATATGTACATTTTCCTTGTATGCTAATTTACATTAAAAAAAATGAGATTTTTAATGTGATCATATTTTAAAAACATGGACAATTTTCATATACAATAAAAATGTAAATTTTTATTGTTTAACTTATTTTCATTTTAAAACATTGAATATTTTCCAAATTTCTATATTCAATAAAAATGGTGAATTTTTGATGTTCAAACAAATTTCACTTAATATATGAATATTTCAAAAAGCAAAGGATATTTCAAAAAAAATTCAACAGCATAACGGCAGGGTAATTAAAAACGGCACCGTCTCGATGTACGGCTCCTAGCTCTACCTTAAAGCCTCGCAGCTTTTGACAAGGGGGATTTCAATAATCTATTTCGTACGCTGACGAATTTTTCACAATATCAACCAGTTTCAATTTCTGTTTCTTTTTCTTTTCCAACCACAAACAAACACCAAAATTCAACCAATCACAAATCAATCAAGTCGTCCATGGTTTCTGGACGACGGGTGTTGGGAGTTTCTAAACTCCGTCTGCATCCTAATATAATTTATTTATTTTATTTCTGAATTTCGATATCTCACATTGATTTGACGATGCCAAAAATTGTAGCAAGCTTTAAAAATTCTCTGGTCAGATCTGAAATGTAGATCTCGTTGTTGCGATTCTAACGGATTCGGTTTCGTCGTGTTATGATAAGAAACGAATGATATACGATTATATATGTGTTGACGACTGTACCAACCCGTATTTTTGAATAATATGTTATAACATAAATGGAGGCAGAATTAAACTGTAAAATCTGAATCAAGGGAAACGGGCTATGCCATTGCGTTCGTCTCGGAAAAATACGCGAAATAGAGACCGAGTTTTCGAAAAATCGGAGTCCGTATGACCAAGATATGGCCTCGCGAAGTTTCATGAAAAATTGCCAAATTAAAGTATACTTAATTAAGTGAAATGGGTTGCGCAGAGAAATATATATTTATATTGATATATATATATATATATAATTGAAAAATAAATAAATAAATATGCAAAAATGTTCAAAACAGCGAATTGGGAGAGGGGAATAACCGAACCGGCCGATTTTTGAGGTCGACCCAAGCCCGCTGGGTCGACTAGGGGTTAATCCAGGGTGTTTGGCTGTCAACCCGTGGGCCGATTCGCTCAAATGCAGATTTTGCATTTGAATGGTTCTCATGGTTCATCTTTAATCTAAAGGCCCTAGATGGTTCCTACACTTGACTTCTTCCCCAAGACATGCTTTGATGGCTTGGATTGAATCTAGGTTTAATCCTATGGCCTGAAACACTTGCCTAATCTATAAATAAGACCCTAACCTACCCTAAATCATCATTATTCATTCATACAACTAAACTATGGCAAAATCAATCCTCTCATGGCCTCCACTCTCTTCATAAAATTCCTAAATAAATTCCTAAGTGATTTTCCATGCATACAAGTGTTTTCAAACTTGTATGAGCATCATTAGCTTGCATTCAAGTCAAGTTTATATATTTGCATCATAAAGAAAGAGTCTTGATCATTTTGGCTCAAGGGTTTTGCTTGCATTTTGGGTTTAATTGATTTCATAAGGGCTTTGTCATATTTTTGTGACTTCTTAAGCATTGTAAGCCCTATTCTACTTTCATACTTAAACTCTAAAGTTAAATGTATGATATGCAAGTTTATATGCAAGTTTATCATGTTGTGATATGCAAGTTTATATGCAAGTTTATCATGTTGTGATATGCAAGTTTATATGCAAGTTTATCATGTTGTGATATGGAAGTTTATATGCAAGTATGCCAAGTTATGTTATGCAAGTTTGGGTTGAACATTTTGTTCACGCTATCATGTTATGCAAGCTTATTTTGGGTTTATGAACATAAAGCTTTAAGCTTTATGCCAAAGGTTGCATTTTAGCAACATGTAAGTTATCATATCTCTTATGATAACTTGCATGTGAGGCTAAATGCGAACTTGTGGCCATCTCTACATGTCATTTAGCACCATGTATCACCAATATGCTAAGTCTGGTTTTATGCATGCTTTTGAGGCCTAAAAATGTAATATGCAAGTGTATGAACATATGAACATTTCATATGCCACCATGTTAAGCTTGTGGCTTCAATACCTTTATGTCATGATTATGCCAAGTTCCCTCTTTCTATCCTTTATGCGCT
Organism: Allium sativum; assembly: GCA_030737875.1. Lineage (NCBI taxonomy): Eukaryota > Viridiplantae > Streptophyta > Magnoliopsida > Asparagales > Amaryllidaceae > Allium > Allium sativum. Next base: position 126,912,461 of record CM060911.1, read on the forward strand.
ATTGCGATATGTAAGCGATGGGATTGCGTTTGGGGTTGGGTAAACTTAAAAGACATAAAACATAAGCTTGGGAATTTACCTATTAAGTTAGGTCTACCCATTGGGAATTTACCTATTAAGTTAGGTCTACCCAATTGCTAGAAAACTTGTAACATGTTTTGGAAACATGATGGACATGACACTTAGAAAAGATAAGTGTGGCCAACTCGAGGTTGGGTTGAGTTTGTAGCGTAAACCTACCCGGAACCGACCGGCTTAACTAGTTGCTACAAACAATAGGACCCAATGTGAGAAGTTGGTCATGTTGTACCTTGAACCCGAGGTTAGACCAAGTTGTGGTGTAAAGCTACCCGGACCCGCCCGGCTTAACTAGTAACCACAACAAGGTCTAATGTGAGAGGTTAAGGCGCATTAAATTAATTAATGCCTCGTGATTAGGGTTAAGTCATGGTCCACTTAATACTTAACCAATTTGGGCTTGGTAGATTAATCGGGGTTAAGTCGTGAACTCATCGTTACACTTAACCAAGTTAATCCAGGATTAGCAAGAGGGTTAAACCGTACTTAACCCACTAGAAAAATCCTAGCAATGGGGGCCCACTCCAGCAGTAATCCCAAGTTAGTATCATCATGACCCTAGGGACTAGGCTAGGGTGGGGGCACGATTACTGGACTGGAGGTAAGTGACCAAAAGCGACGACAGAGGGTACGCTGGTGTAGTTCCGGGTGGACTCTGGTCGTGCACATAGTCCGTAGCCGGAGAAAACATGCACGGGTACCAGTAGATCGGGACTGTGCGCTCATGTTCATGGTGTCCAGGGGTTGACACCCTAGGGCTTGATACACCCGAAGGGTGGACCCGGCACAGTTCGACTACAATTATGATTGGGCCGTATTGACACCAACACGTGACGAGTTAGGCTTAGGGAGCCGATCGACTAGACCGTTTGGTTGGACCTTGTATTAGGGTCATTTCATGTTATTGGGCCAAAGCTTGGGCCAAGGGATCAATACTTGTTTATTCAAGTCATGTTAGTTTGCTAGTACACCTGTGGTGCAAAACCTTAATCCTGATTATGCGATGACACCTTTATCTACCTTGTTAGTTAATCATCATGCTAGTATATTGTTATCCTTATGTTCATCCCTGCTGCTCTTGCCAGTTAACTTTATCAGTTTACATTGATTGTAGTAGGGCTTACTCAGTCTTTTTGACTGACCTGTTTTCTTTCGCCTCTTTTCTTCCGTTTCCCCCCCCAAGGTTCTCAGGGAGGGAATACTGGAGCTTAGCTTGGATTTCGGATTGCTTGCTTGTGGGATTTCAGCTCATGTACGGTTTCGACATGAAGCTAACTATGGTTACCACTTAATTGGGAATAGCACTTATTTATTTCAGTTTTTCAGTTGATGTTGTTTTATCTAGACTTGTTTATTTGGAAAGCTATGTTGTACCAGACTTGTTTTGAAATCTTCCGCTGTTTTATCTATGTTATTTACTCTGTTTACATATATACATATGTTCTTGTTCTGCCTTGATATATCATTATGCATGTTTACCTGATTCAAACGCCCCTCCAAAGTCAGAGTGCTTGCAAGAGCCACCCTAGTGGAGGTGGGGTGTTACATTTGGTATCGGAGCATATGGTACGAGAAGGAACAAAAAGGCTTTTAGAAAACTTTTGGAAAACTATTTTCAAAACCAAGTATAAAGTATTTTCCAAAGAAAAGTCTAGTTTATTTTAAAGGCTATTCCCCAAAAAGCCATTAGAAAAATTCCTTCGTTTTTCTCCATTCTGAATCTGTCTTTTTCTTCGTTTTCAGTATGGCCGATAACTTTGCTATTCCGGAGGGAGTACACGTACCTGTTTGGTATAGGAGACTTTTGGAGGCTAGGGCGACCGAAGCCGGCCCCGCAGATGTTCCTCCTCCTCCTCCTCCGGTAGTTAATGTTCCTCCTCCTCCTCCTCCGGTGGTTAATGTTCCTCCTCCTCCTGTCGCTGAGGTTCCTCTTCCTCCTCCCCCTCAGCATCCTCAAGTGGACTTCGCAAAGACTTGCAAAGATTTGAAAGCAATGGGTGGCAAGAACTTTCAAGGCACTGAGACTTTTGTAGAGGCCAGAAATTGGTTGAAAGAGACCGAGGATTTGTTTGCTATCTTTGGGTTAGACGATCAGAGGAAGCTCTTGTTGGCGGTTTGGCTTATGAAGGATGAAGCCGCTTATTGGTGGGAAGTCACCAATGGTACTAGGCCTGTTAAGACTTGGGCCGATTTCAGGGCAAGGTTCATGCTTAAGTTTCTATCTTCTGCTGAGGAGAATCTGCAAATGGAGAGGTTCATAACTTTGAAACAAGGAGATATGTCTGTCAAAGAATATGTGAACAAGTTCAATCAGTTAGCTCGTTTTGGCTTGGATATGGTGAATACTCCTCAGAAGAAGGCTCTTCGTTTTGCTAGAGGATTGAATGAGCCGTTGCAGGGATTGGCTATGTCACATATTCCCCATGGGGCCACGTTTGAGAGTTTGGTTGATATGGCGTTACTTCAGGGAGATGTCAAGAAAGAAACCAAGATGAATGATACTCAAGCCAAGAAGACTGATTCCCAGGGAAAAGGAAATCAGGGTAATCCAAGTGGTCAGAGCAGTCAAGGCAATTAGAACAAGAACAAGAGTCAAGGCAACAAGGGAAACAACAACAAGGGCAATAACAACAAGGGCAAGAACAACAAGGGGAAGTGCCATTATTGCGGTTCAGTTGGGCATCTTATTAAGGATTGTAAGAAGAGGAAAAGGAAGAATGGTGAATGCTTTTTCTGCGGTGAGACTGGACATTTCAGTAAGGATTGCCCGAGGAAGCAAGGGCAAGGCCAGGGTCAGACTCAGCGTGCTGGACCTTCAGGAGGGCAAGTTCATGCTCTCAATGTCGCTCCAGTTCCCGATCGAGGTAGTATTTCTGTTGAGAGCCTTGTATATATTTCTGATTTTCCAGTTCGTACCTTGTTTGATTCTGGTGCATCGCATAGCTTTATCTCATCTGATCTTGTTGATAGTTTGCACCTTAGTACTAGCTTGGTAGATGATCCCGTCTGTGTCTCAAATCCTATTGGGGGTTCCGCCCTTTTGTCTATGATATGTGGGGATTTGAGGATCTCTATACTGAGTGTAGAGTTCTTGTGCAGTGCTTATGTTCTTGGTTTTAGGGGATACAGATTGATATTGGGCATGGATTGGCTGTCCAGATATGGAGCCATTCTTGATTGTGAGCATAGGGTTGTGAGGCTCGTGACTCGCCTCGGAAACACCCTAGAGATTTCTTGTGATCCGAGAGGTCCCGTCAGGTTGTGCTATTTGGAATCACTCGACTCGTCAATGGAAACTCTTCAGTCTGTGAGAGTGGTTCGAGAGTATCCGGATGTTTTCGATGAAGTTAGGGGGTTGCCCCCTAAGCGAGAGATTGATTTCCGCATTTATCTGGTGGATAATGCAAAGCCTGTTTCTCTGCCCGTTCGGCACATGGCTCCGCGTGAAAGGCGGGAGCTAAGTAAGCAAGTGAAAGAGTTGCTTGAGAAGAACTTCATTAGACGAGGTATATCTGAATGGGGAGCGCCTGTGGTATTTGCTACCAAGGCGGATGGTTCTCTCCGACTTTGCATTGACTATCGAGAGTTGAATAAGCTGACTAAGAAGAACAGACACCCGTTACCGAGGATTGATGATCTCTTTGACCAGCTTGTCGGTGCTTCTGTTTTCTCTCAGCTTGATCTTGCTACGGGGTTCCATCAGCTCAGGGTAGCTGAAGATAGTATAGACAAGACTGCGTTCAGAACTCCAGATGGATTCTTCGAATGGCTTGTCATGCCGTTCGGCTTGACTAATGCACCCGCATATTTCGTGGACTTGATGAGTAGGGTGTTCAGGGAGTTCTTGAACAAGTTTGTCGTGGTCTTCGTAGATGATATTCTGATCTTCTCTAAGGATGAGGAAGAGCACGCAAGGCATCTCATGGAGGTGATGGATACGCTTAGAGCGCATCAGTTGAAGGCCAAGTTCTCCAAGTGTCACTTTTGGAGAAGGGAAGTTAGATTCCTTGGGCATATAGTATCTAAGCAAGGCTTAGCGGTAGATCTCGCTAAGGTAGTGGCAGTTCAGGATTGGAAGACTCCAAGGAATGCAACCGAAGTGAGAAGTTTTCTAGGTCTTGCGGGTTTTTACCGGAAGTTCATCAAGGACTTCGCAAAGATATCCGCTCCTCTCACTAAATTGACGAAGAAGAATTTAGTTTTTGCTTGGAGCATAGAATGCGAGCTTGCTTTTCAGAAGCTCAAGAGAGCCCTCACATCAGCACCTGTTCTAGCTTTGCCCGATGGAGGGAAGTTATTTACCGTATACACCGATGCATGTGGCACGGGGTTAGGAGCTGTTCTTATGCAAGAAGGAAGAGTAATATGCTTTGGCGGTAGACAACTCAAAGTGCATGAGAAGAATTATCCCACTCATGACTTAGAGTTGGCAGCAATAGTATATGCACTCAAGGCTTGGCGCCATTATCTTCTGGGAGAAAGATTTGAGCTTTATACCGATCACAAGTCATTGAAGTATCTCTTTTCTCAGAAAGATCTGAATCTGAGGCAACAAAGATGGATGGAATTCTTGGCGTCCTACGATTTTGAGATAGCTTATACCCCTGGCAAGGGGAATGTGGTAGCAGATGCATTGAGTAGAAGAAGGTTGACCCTAAGTCCTCTATTCGTTGAGATGAAGAATTTAGAGTATGTGGCAACCTTTGATTTCTCTTTGGCGATTGAGTCGATGACTGGTTCTTTAGCATCTCTGGAACTCAGACCTACCCTTCTTGATCAAGTTGGGGCTTCGCAGAGAGAAGACCCTCAGATAGTCGAGATTATGGATAAGCTAATTCGAGGAGAGACGTCTAGTCATCTCGCTCGATATTCTATTGATGACAAGGGTTGGCTGAGGAGAGACGGAAGGTTATGTGTTCCAATGGTAGAAGATCTAGTAAGAAGAGTTCTTGAGGAAGCGAATCGCTCTAAGTTGACTATAAATCCGGGCGGAGATAAGATGTATAAAGATATGAAGCGCATTTTCTTTTGGCCTGGGATGAAGAAGGATGTGGCAGAATTTGTCTCTAGATGTATCATTTGCTAGCAAGTTAAGGCCGAGTCGAAGAAGCCCGGTGGGCTTTTGCATCCTCTAGACGTTCCACTATGGAAGTGGGAGAGTATTTCCATGGATTTTATCGATGGGCTACCAAGGTCAAGGAAAGGGAATACGAGCATTTGGGTTATTGTGGATAGACTTACGAAGAGTGCTCATTTCATTCCGGGGAAGAGCAAGAGGACCGCATCTTGGCTAGCGTCTGTATATCTTCGTGAGATTGTGAGACTACATGGAGTCCCTTCTAGTATAGTCAGTGACCGTGACCCAATCTTTACAAGTCAATTCTGGAATAGCTTGCAAGAAGCTGTGGGCACAAGGTTGAATCTAAGTACGGCTTATCACCCACAGACGGACGGTCAAACCGAAAGGGTGAATAGGGTACTCGAGGATCTGTTGAGGCTTTGTATTCTGGATTTTGGTGGTACTTGGGAAGACCATCTTCCTCTTGTTGAGTTTGCATATAATAACAGTTATCAGGCAAGCATAGGGATGGCACCATTTGAAGCTTTATATGGGAGGCCGTGCAAGTCGCCTACATGTTGGTGGGAGACTACAGATGAGCTTATACTTGGGCCTGATATGATCAGAGATACATCCGAGAAGATCGAGTTGATTCGGAGACGGATGAAAGCGGCCCAAGACCGACAGAAATCCTATGCTGATAAGCGAAGAACGGATTTGGAGTTTGATGTTGGGGATATGGTTTTCGTGAAGCTTTCTCCTTTGCGGAATGTGGTCCGATTTGGAGCTGTTGGGAAGTTGGCACCGAGGTTTATTAGACCATTCCCTATTATAGAGAGGATCGGGTAGATGGCTTATAGAGTGAAGTTGCCCGAGAAGCTTGCTGGAGTACACGATGTTTTTCATGTCTCGCATCTCCGGAAGTGTTTACATGAATCAGCAGAGGTTGTTGAGCCAAGTGTTCTAAAAGATGTAGAAGTGGAGAAAGAGGCTACCTTGAGGAGAGCTCCGATTCGTATCTTGGGGACGGAGACCAAGAAGCTAAGGAATCGAGAGGTCAAATTGGTGAAGGTTCAATGGGGTGAAGCCGAAGAAGACGCAACTTGGGAAACCGAGAAGAAGATGCGTGGGCTTTATCCATTCCTTTTTGAGGGTACACTCTCAATCTCTTTTGTTTGTTAGCATATCTTTCTCTTTGCTATCCATGTTTATCTAGTTTATCGTGTTAATCTTGTCATGAGAACCTTAGGTAGAAACCCTTTGGATGAAACATGTGTTTGAAACATGTTATGCTTGATGGTTGCAAGTGGTTGCAAGTGTTTGCAAGTGGATACTCGTGGATGCATAATACACGTTAGGCACTAAAATCGGCTCACACACTTTCATACCGCATATGCATGAGTGTTTATGCTTATTCATGGATGAAAACTTGTTATGCTATCACGTGGATGTTGCATATGGATGAATGTTATGTGCACTCATGTAGAGATTATAAATTATGTTAGGAATTTGCATACATATGGACTCATTTCACTAACATATTTTGCATTAAGGGGGTTTACTGAATCAGTAACCTCCTGATTTTCGCATTAGATAAGTACATATACACACACCTTTGCATATGATCATACAGCATTTAGAACCTTTTAAGGACAGTGATTGCTCGTGGATGATGTTTTGAGTAGATGGATGATGGATGGTAGGATACGTTCTTCCTAACTTGGAGATTTCGGGGACGAAATCCTTTAAGGAGGGAAGAATGTAACAACCCGTATTTTTGAATAACATGTTATAACATAAATGGAGGCAGAATTAAACTGTAAAATCTGAATCAAGGGAAACGGGCTATGCCATTGCGTTTGTCTCGGAAAAATACGCGAAATAGAGTCCGAGTTTTCGAAAATCGGAGTCCGTATGACCAAGATATGGCCTCGCGAAGTTTCACGAAAAATTCCCAAATTAAAGTATACTTAATTAAGTGAAATGGGTTGCACAGAGAAATATATATATATATTGATATATATATATATATATAATTGAAAATTAAATAAATAAATATGCAAAAATGTTCAAAACAGCGAATTGGGAGAGGGGAATAACCGAACCGGCCGATTTTTGAGGTCGACCCGAGCCTTCTGGGTCGACTAGGGGTTAATCCAGGGTGTTTGGCTGTCAACCCGTGGGCCGATTCGCTCAAATGCAGATTTTGCATTTGAATGGTTCTCATGGTTCATCTTTAATCTAAAGGCCCTAGATGGTTCCTACACTTGACTTCTTCCCCAAGACATGCTTTGATGGCTTGGATTGAATCTAGGTTTAATCCTATGGCCTAAAACACTTGCCTAATCTATAAATAAGACCCTAACCTACCCTAAATCATCATTATTCATTCATACAACTAAACTATGGCAAAATCAATCCTCTCATGGCCTCCACTCTCTTCATAAAATTCCTAAATAAATTCCTAAGTGATTTTCCATGCATACAAGTGTTTTCAAACTTTTATGAGCATCATTAGCTTGCATTCAAGTCAAGTTTATAAATTTGCATCATAAAGAAAGAGTCTTGATCATTTTGGCTCAAGGGTTTTGCTTGCATTTTGGGTTTGATTGATTTCATAAGGGCTTTGTCATATTTTTGTGACTTCTTAAGCATTGTAAGCCCTATTCTACTTTCATACTTAAACTCTAAAGTTAAATGTATGATATGCAAGTTTATATGCAAGTTTATCATGTTGTGATATGCAAGTTTATATGCAAGTTTATCATGTTGTGATATGCAAGTTTATATGCAAGTTTATCATGTTGTGATATGGAAGTTTATATGCAAGTATGCCAAGTTATGTTATGCAAGTTTGGGTTGAACATTTTGTTCACGCTATCATGTTATGCAAGCTTATTTTGGGTTTATGAACATAAAGCTTTAAGCTTTATGCCAAAGGTTGCATTTTAGCAACATGTAAGTTATCATATCTCTTATGATAACTTGCATGTGAGGCTAAATGCGAACTTATGGCCATCTCTACATGTCATTTAGCACCATGTATCACCAATATGCTAAGTTTGGTTTTATGCATGCTTTTGAGGCCTAAAAATGTAATATGCAAGTGTATGAACATATGAACATTTCATATGCCACCATGTTAAGCTTGTGGCTTCAATACCTTTATGTCATGATTATGCCAAGTTCCCTCTTTCTATCCTTTATGCGCTATTGCGATATGTAAGCGATGGGATTGCGTTTGGGGTTGGGTAAACTTAAAAGACATAAAACATAAGCTTGGGAATTTACCTATTAAGTTAGGTCTACCCATTGGGAATTTACCTATTAAGTTAGGTCTACCCAATTGCTTGAAAACTTGTAACATGTTTTGGAAACATGATGGACATGACACTTAGAAAAGATAAGTGTGGCCAACTCGAGGTTGGGTTGAGTTTGTAGCGTAAACCTACCCGGAACCGACCGACTTAACTAGTTGCTACAAACAATAGGACCCAATGTGAGAAGTTGGTCATGTTGTACCTTGAACCCGAGGTTAGACCAAGTTGTGGTGTAAAGCTACCCGGACCCGCCCGGCTTAACTAGTAACCACAACAAGGTCTAATGTGAGAGGTTAAGGCGCATTAAATTAATTAATGCCTCGTGATTAGGGTTAAGTCATGGTCCATTTAATACTTAACCAATTTGGGCTTGGTAGATTAATCGGGTTTAAGTCGTGAACTCATCGTTACACTTAACCAAGTTATTCCAGAATTAGCAAGAGGGTTAAACCGTACTTAACCCACTAGAAAAATCCTAGCAATGGGGGCCCACTCCAGCAGTAATCCCAAGTTAGTATCATCATGACCCTAGGGACTAGGCTAGGGTGGGGGCACGATTACTGGACTGGAGGTAACTGACCAAAAGCGACGGCAGAGGGTACGCCGGTGTAGTTCCGGGCGGACTCTGGTCGTGCACATAGTCCGTAGCCGGAGAAAACATGCATGGGTACCAATAGATCGGGACTGTGCACTCATGTTCATGGTGTCTAGGGGTTGACACCCTAGGGCTTGATACACCCGAAGGGTGGACCCGGCACAGTTCGACTACAATTATGATTGGGCCGTATTGACACCAACACGTGACGAGTTAGGCTTAGGGAGCCGATCGACTAGACCGTTTGGTTGGACCTTGTATTAGGGTCATTTCATGTTATTGGGCCAAAGCTTGGGCCAAGGGATCAATACTTGTTTATTCAAGTCATGTTAGTTTGCTAGTACACCTATGGTGCAAAACCTTAATCCTGATTATGCGATGACACCTTTATCTACCTTGTTAGTTAATCATCATGCTAGTATATTGTTATCCTTATGTTCATCCCTGCTGCTCATGCCAGTTAACTTTATCAGTTTACATTGATTGTAGTAGGGCTTACTCAGTCTTTTTGACTGACCTGTTTTCTTTCGCCTCTTTTCTTCCGTTCCCCCCCCCCCTCAGGTTCTCAGGGAGGGAATACTGGAGCTTAGCTTGGATTTCGGATTGCTTGCTTGTGGGATTTCAGCTCATGTACGGTTTCGACATGAAGCTAGCTATGGTTACCACTTAATTGGGGATAGCACTTATTTATTTCAGTTTTTCAGTTGATGTTGTTTTTTCTAGACTTGTTTATTTGGAAAGCTATGTTGTACCAGACTTGTTTTGAAATCTTCCGCTGTTTTATCTATGTTATTTACTCTATTTACATATATACATATGTTCTTGTTCTGCCTTGATATATCATTATGCATGTTTACCTGATTCAAACGCCCCTCCAAAGTCAGAGTGCTTGCAAGAGCCACCCTGGTGGAGGTGGGGTGTTACAACGACAATTTAGAAATCATATAGGAAATTAAATAATTTAAAGAATAACCTTCTTCTCCTTTCTAGTGTTCAGGCCGATGGTTTCACAATGGGTTCGAAACTAGGTCTCGTTTTTGCGATCGACACAGGGCCTTGAGGGGAATCGGCCTTCATCACGCTGGAGCACCTCGAGAGGCGCACCAACGCCAGGGGAGTGGCGTAGTTCAGTTGTAGGATCAAGGCAGGGCGGCGGGTAGAGGGCGTCGACTTCCTGGCCTTCGTTCTTAGCTGATATGCGATGAAAAAAATCCAAATTTTGTATGGATTTAAAGCTTGCGGAAATCTCTACTGAAGTCTCAACAGGCTCGATTGAATTTGATGCATGATTGGGTAGTTATTTTGGAGGAAAGTACGGAGTTACAGCTGCTATTGGTTTCAGAAGGGTACGGGTTCTAAACGATGAAGACATATACAGTGGTTTGCGCATATTTATACGGTATACGTATTGCCATTTATTTTATTAATTCTATTTTCTTTTTATTAAATTTTTTATATCGCTCTAACTCCAATTCAAATTCAACAAGTGTCGCCCCTAGCCAAATACCACCATTCCGGACACAATGGGATAGGTCTCGTAGGTCAATTCGATTATTTCGGTCAGTTATTCTTCAAATTAAATAATAAAACATTTAATTATTTAATTTAATCGAACATTTTAATTTACCGGGGCCACAGATTGACTCTAAAAACACCCAAAAAATTAATTTGGCTATGTTTTGACGATACGGTTCCAACAAAACTGATTTTGTCGAATTTAGAGACTGTTTGAAAAATGGCCATTTCCTGGTAGATCGAAATTGACATATATTGTCAAAACACATTTTCTTTTGCCACGCTCACATATTGATCCCAAAAATTATGAAAATTGGAATCCTACAGTAATTTGACATTCTATTTCCAACAAAAGTGGTTTCGTCGAAAACGGAGGTCGTTCGAAAAATGGCTCTTTATACGGGCCATATATTATATTAAATTCCATAGCGACCATTCTGAAAATTCAACTGACCATAACTTTTGATTCCCGCTATGAAATTTCAATTTTTTGGATTTGTTGGAAAGATATTCTTAAACAGATTTCAATATTTTTGGTTTCACTAAAATCCGATCTATTTTGCATCATGTACTGTCAGTCAAAGTTGGAATTCAAAATTTTAAACTGCCGCTATATTTCAAACTCCTTTTTGAAATGAAAATAAATATATTCGTTCAAACTTTATTCAATTAAATTTTCAATCATTTTAATTTAAAATAAATTATTTCAACTATTTGAAATTCAATAAAATAGCCAAAATAAAAATATTAAATTGGCTCAGATTTTCCGGGTTGTTACAATCACCCCCACTTAAAATCTTTTCGTCCCCGAAAAGGAAACTAGAGTAAAGTAAGAAACAAAACGGAAAATGTTAATATGGTAGATTTACCTTGCACTAGAGCTAGTCAGAGATATCCACTCTGCACTGGGGATAAGCCTGTTTGATGCTATCCTCGGTCTCCCATGTACAGTCTTTGGGATCTCCGCTCCACTGCACTTTGACTAGATGAATCTTTTTGGTCCTCAGAACTCGGTTTTCCCTGCCAATGATCTTTACCGGCTCTCTTCTTACTGCTAAGTTCGGGGTAATCTCCAAATCTGGTTGTGCAGCTTCCTCCACAATCAAGTCTGGATCATGCACATGCTTCCAGAGTTGAGACACATGGAATACATCATGTACCCCTGGCAACCAATCAGACAACTGAACCCTGTAAGCGAGAGTTCCAATTCTTTCTATAATAGGGAATGGACCAATGAATCTAGGAGCCAACTTCCCAGTCTTCCCAAAGCGGACTACTCCTCTTAAGGGAGAAACTCTCAAGTACACATGATCACCAACAGAAAATTCTAAATACCTTCTTCTTGAATCTGCATAACTTTTTTGTCGGCTTTGAGCTGCTAGCAATCGATTCTTAATAAAATCCACCTTGTCGAAGCTTCACGGATCATGTCGGAACCCAAAACTAGTCTATTGCCTGGTTCCACCCAACATGCGGGAGATTTGCATGGCCTGCCATAAAATGCTTCAAATGACGACATTTTCAATCTTGCCTGGTTAATGTTATTATAAGAGAACTCAACCAAATGCAAGTGGTCTTCCCATGATCCTCCAAAGTAAAGAACACAAGCCCGCAGCAAGTCTTCCAGTATACGGTTCACCCTCTCGGTTTGGCCATCAGTTTGAGGATGATAAGCGGTGCTCAGATTTAATGTTATCCCCAGCTCTCCTTGGAAAGCTTCCCAGAATTTACCAGCGAATATAGGGTCACGATCACTTACAATGCTATTGGGGACTCCATGTAGTCGGACAATTTCTTTGAAATAAATCTTCGCCAAACTTTGTGTTGTTCTAGTCGATTTAACAGGAATAAAATGGGCGGTTTTTGTGAGACGATCAACAATCACCCATATACTTCATTTCCAACTTGGAACTAATAAAATCCATGTAAATTTGATCCCATTTCCAACTTGGGACTAATAATGGTCGTAACAAGCCAGCAGGTTTTTGCTGATCACTTTTGACTTGTTGGCAAGTCGAACACCTGTTGACATAAATGGAGATGTCTCTTTTCATAAACTTCCACCAGAACGTGCGCTTGAGATCATGATACATCTTCATCACCCCTGGATAAATACAAAGCTTGGATTTATGACATTCATCCATTACTTCTCTTCTGAGCTCAGGAATATTTGGGACACAAAATCGGCTTTCAGCCTCGGAACTCCCTTGTTATCAATTTGGAAACTTGAGGGTTCGCCTTCCCGAACTCTTTTACTAATCCTCTGTATAAATTCATCATCCTTCTGAAGAGCAGAGATTTTATAAATCAATGTAGGTGTAATGATGAGATTGGCGAGGATGAAATTGGCGACGCCCGCATTCTTTCTGCTAAGTGCATCTGCCACAATATTGGCATTTCCTGGAGTATACAAGATGTCCAGATCATATGGTGCAAGGAATTCAACCGAACGTTGCTGCCTCAAGTTCAAGTCTCTTTGGGTGAACATATACTTCAGGGATTTTTGATCAGTATAAGGTTCAAACTTTTCACCCAAGAGATAGTGCCTCCATATCTTTAGAGTAAATATGATGGCCATTAACTCAAGATCATGAGTGGCATAATTCTTCTCATGCGGTTTTAACTAACGGCTATCATATGCAACTACTTTGCCTCTTTGCATTAGCACTACACGAATACCATCTTTAGAAGCATCATTCCAAACTTTCAGATCCTGATTTCCATATATGATGGTCAACACAGGAGCAGTGATCAACTTCTGTTTCAGCTCTTGGAAAGCTGCCTCACATTCGGGTTTCCAGATAAAATTTGTATGCTTCTTTGTAAGCTTCGTCAATGGACATGCTATCCTCGAAAAATCTTTAATGAATTTCCGATAATAGCCAGCCAATCCCAGAAATCTCCTGACTTCAGTAGGAGTGGTAAGCTGCTTCCAATTTTGAATGGCTGTGATTTTGCTAGGATCCACTGAAATTCCTTCCTTCGATACAACATGACTGAGGAACTTCACTTCTTCTTGCCAAAATACACATTTAGAAAATTTGTCTTTTAATACATTCTTTCTCAGAATTTCTAAAACTTGTTCCAAATGTTTCTCATGCTCGGTAGTTGACTTAGAAAAGATTAAGATGTCATCAATGAAGACCAGCACAAATTTGTTCAAAACATACCGGAATACTCGATTCATCAAATCGAAAAAATAGGTAGGAGCGTTGCATAAGCCGAATGACATTACTAACCATTCATAAAATGTGTCTGGACCTATGAAAACTGTAAAAGGAACACACTCTTCAGCAATACGCAATTGATGGAAACCTGTAGCTAGGTCCATCTTTGAAAACACTGTCGCTCCATTTAAACGATCCAACAAATCATCAATACGGGGAAATGGATACTTATTCTTTAGCGTCTGCTTATTTAAATCTCGGTAATCCTCACACAGTCAGAGAGTACCGTCTGACTTGGGAATAAACACTGCTGCTGCACCCAATTCTGAGAAACTAGGTCTGATCAGACCTTTCCACAAAAGCTATTTGTTTTGATTACTCAGTTCTTCTTTTTTCCTTTGGCTCCATTCTTCGTATAGGTTGCACCACTAACTTGCATTCGGAACTAGGTCGATTCTGAAGTCGATTTCTCTTCGCGGAGGTAAGCTATCAACTTCTTCGAACACATCCGCATAATTCTTGATGACATGAATATTTTCAAGAGCAGTGGGGGTGACCTCAAGAGCAGCCCAAAATTCTTTTCTGTCGGAATCTGAGCCTACACAGGGTATAACAATATTTGCAAGCTTCCTTCTAATTTTGACCACTCTTTCTGCACATTTAACTTCGGCTTCATATTTAGTTAACCAATCCAGCCCAAGAATAATATCGAACTCGGAAAAATCCATAACGATCAGATTAAAACTGAATATGTAAGAAGAAAATGAGATCGACACTCGGTAATATACACCAAGAACAAGGGAACCACCGACCGGACTATGGACACTAATTGATTCTTTAAGATCCCTCATTTTAAGATTGAGCTTGTTGACTGCATTACTCGAAATGAAACTTCGTGATGCACCTGTATCAAATAATATTGTGATAGGAATATTTTTAATATTAAGAGTGCCTTTCAAAACATCTGGCCTTTCTTGGCTTGCTGAGGGTGTTGGAGTTTCTGCTACTTCATTTACATGAGCTACTTTGGTCGTTTTCAAAAACCGGCAATCTCTACCTATATGACCCGCTGAGGGTGTTGGAGTTTCTGCTACTTCATTTACATGAGCTACTTTGGTCATTTTTCAAAAACGGGCAATCTCTACTTATATGACCCGGCTTATGGCAAATATTGCATTCTCTGGTCTCTTGAGACTTCTTATTGGATTTAGATCCATCTTTCCTTTGTTTCAATTTATCGACAAATGTCCTTGCCTATTGTAGTTAGAGCATGTGGCAGTCATTAACGGTTCTTTTCCCAATCTAGCCCTTTTCTTATCAGTTTAGGCTTCTTGCTGACCTCAGGCTGCGTACTAGCCTTAGGTCTATCAGTTTCAAACATCCTTTTGCTGCTAGACCTGCTTTCTTTTTCATCTTCCGAACCATTTTGCTTATCATTATCCTCATAGCTTCAAGCCATAGCTATCATTTTAGAAAAAGGGAGATGAATATGCGCAGTTACTCTATTTAGGTATTTTCTTTGAAGTCCTTTGATGAACCTCAGATTCTTCCTCAAAGGATCTTGAATTAGTTCTGGGGAAAAGCGGGAAAGTTCCTTGAATTTCTTCTGATACTCCTGAATAGCTATATCACCTTGTTTCATATTGTAGAACTCATCATATAACCGATCAATTTTTCGTGGAGGAATAGACTTTTCTGCGAAAACTTCTTTAAATTTATCCCACGTAATATTACCTTCTGGATTCTTCTTTGCAACAGTTTCCCACTAGAATAAAGCTTCGCCTTTGAGTACCCAAGATGATATTAGTCTTTTTTGATAATCTTTCAACTTTAAGCCTTCAAAAATTTTCTCAGCAGAATGCATCCATGCTTGTGCATCAATAACGGACTCCTTGCCTAAGAATGGTTCTCCATCAAGATTTCGATACCTCTTAACTAGAGCTTCTAGATCTGGTTTTGATTGTGGGAGCACGACTGGCTCATTAGATTGTTGAATCAAAGATTTACTTCTTCTGTTTCTGCCACTCATTTTCTATTATGTCTGCAAATAGCAGACAAATAGTCAGGCCAACAGAATAGATATTGAAAACATAGAGACATATATTTAAATGTAAATGAATCTATGGGGGTGTAATCTTTACTCACTCTAGGGCATTACTAGCCCTATCTATGATGAGTTATTTTTTTGGGATTCTGTTGATTCTATCTCTAATGAGTTTGTTAATATATTATATCCTGAGCTAAGTTTAACCAAAGCTCTGATACCAAATGTGATAACCCCAAACCCCGCATATACAGAAGTAAGGATAATCATTGGAATATAACATATAACAATAACAACAAAACAGAAATAGGGAATTACAGCAGATAATGTTCATTAAATTACACTGGAAATAATACATCATCAGAGTTACACAGCATAATCGGATCATACTTAGCATAGAATAAAAATTTCAGCTTAATATAAAATGTCTGCAGCAGAATAAACACATAATATACTAAGTGAAGTCTGAACAGCAAAATAGGAATGGTAATGTCCATCTTCAGCTCCATAGCAATCCAAAGTAAATTTGCTAAACCTGTATACAAGGCTGCCCGTGGAAAAGAGGGCACCTGAGTTTGCAAAGTGAAACAAACTACGAGTCAGTCATGGGACTGGTATGAGAAATCTTATTTAACCTATTTTATAATAAGGTTAATCACAGGACCACGCCGCTAACGCGGAATGGGTTTACTCCATTGAATTGCCAGTGCATAAACAAAATAAATTGTTAAACAACGCAATGCTTTTTAGAAAAATGAAACCATTATAAAACTCAAGTCCCATCACACAATGCAACGCAAACCGGAGGATAGCGTTTTACCTTATAATGGTCAAAAATGCTTGATATGATAAAACGGATTTGATATTATTATTATTGTATATATGTTTTAAAACATTTCAATCATAATATCAATCATAGACGGGATAACTACCATATACAATGTCGTCGTACTAGTAATACCATTAAAAACGCATGGGTCGTATTGGAAGTTGGATTTCCATCATGAACCAAGGCAAAAGATAGTCCTTACCGAATTCGAGACTGTCTAGCCCGAGCCTCAGGACTCAGTCGCAATTGCACCCGGAGAAGCAAGGCATGTCCACAAATATGTTAGTGGATTAGTAATGCCTGAACAATACGTTTCCCTGCCCTATAGGGCATAAATAGAGCCACTAGGGACTCAAATAACTGAGGCGCCTCATTCCATCATCCACATAAGTAAAATGTCAGGGCTGGTAAGTTGCTGACACCACTTCTAGCTAGAAAGAAACGTACGTCCTCCTTGCCATCCTTCTCCCGTTTCTTGTTCATACCGGGGTGTGAGGCTCACGAAGTAACGCTACACAAAGCTATGCTATTTAAAGTTGTGCTTTGATCATCAACCACAAGACCCTGCTTTTCAACAAAAGCCTTGATCATTGCATCTTAGCATGCCACATTGTCAATCCATACCATACCATTGATTTCTGCCAATATATAACCTCTAAGCTCGTAAGTCTCAAAGAAGGGTGTTAAACACCAAATAGATATATATTTAGCAAGGATCAACGAATATAGTATAAAGGAATACAACATCGGACATACAATCCATTTACAAGTCCGTTCTGGGTCTGAACGAAATCGGAGGCACCTTATACCTCGCATATCCGAACAATCAACAATACGTCCGGACGGTTACCACTATATCCCCTTTGTAACACCCCGTAATTCTGTTAATATTAATATTCACAAATTAAAGAATAACTAATCTCAGACATGAGAATTTTGGGAAACGGGTTGCGCCATTATGTTTGCCTTGGAATTCTGGTTGAAATAGAGTCCGAGTTTGCGTGATTTGGACTTCGTATGAAGGAGTTATGGCCATCGGAAGTTTCAGAAAATTCAAAATAGATTTCAGAAAATTCAAAATTCAAAATTCGAAGTCAAACAGGCTAGGCGGGAAATTTCTCGCCTAACACCCCAGGTCGACTGGGGAGTCGACTGGGAAGTCGACACCCCCCTCAGGTCAACTGGGGAGACGACTGGGCAGTCGACCTAGGTGTCGACCTGGTCCAGTCGGCTAGGGTTTGACTGAGCCCAATATTGAGCTGCTGATGTGTCTTTAGGGCTGAGTTGGCAAATTAAACGGTTCAGGTTAGTTCTGGGTTGATCTGACGGTCTAAATAAATCCTAAACTCTATAAATACCTAGGTAATCTCTCACTCTAATTCACATGAAAAATAGAATAGCCGCCGTCATACCGCCGCCATGGAACTCAGTGTAGCCGCCGCCAACTAAGAAGGAAGAAAGCTAATCAAAACCCTAATTCTACTCAACTCTAAAGCAAATCAAGACTCTCTTTCTTCTCTGATTGTGAGTATGATGATCTTAACAAGATTATTGCAAACTAATTAGATTAAGTTGTGATATGGATCATAAGAAAATGATGTGAATTGTCATATATGTTGTTGTAAACCTTATGCTTTCATGTATGTTGTAAATCCTATGTTATGTGATGATGATATCCTATATGTTGTAAATCATGCTATGATGATACGTTGTAATTTTCTATGCTAAGTTGTGATAAATCATACATGTTATAAAGTCATGATGTTATTATCTATGCTAATTAGTTCATGTTAATCAAATCATATTATTTGGGCTATGTTGATCTATATGACAAATCATGTATGCAAGTTTAGATTGATTAGTAAAGATTATGAACATATGCCATGACATCTATTTACCTAGAATTGTGCTATGACATATGTGAGTTCTATGTGTTAGATGCTAGTTCACACCATCATTATGTCGCATAAACCACATATGCAAGTCCATACATGAATTTGGATTATGATCATATTATGTGAATTGTGACATTTTACCAAACAAGTTGACACCTTTAGATCCATGACATGTGTAGTTTATTGCAAGTTTCACCCCTATTATGATTAGATCTATTTTTATTTGTCTATATGTTGTGATAATTTAACTTTGTGCTATGAGTTAGACTATTCGAGTCTAACGTATATTCTGCGTTGAATAAGCGAACGTATAACGTGGGGTAGGGGAAATATTAAGGATTTAATATTAAGAAATTAGGGTGCAATTGATATGATTTTGCATACCATAAGTGGATGGCCATAATTGAGTCAATTATGGACATCATTAAAAATGGAAGTAATTAATGATTTGAATAGGGATATATTTAAACCGGGGTAAAAGATTATAAGTGTTAATCAATGCTTAGGACACGAGGTTGGACTCGTTTGTGACGTAAAACTGCCCGGACCCGCCCGGCAAATCCAGTAGTCACAAATGTCAGCCCAATGTGAGAGGTCCTAGGCCAAACTGAAGCATAACAGTTGTAAAGACACGAGGTTAGACTCTTTTATGGTGTAAGACTTCCCGGACCCGCCCGACAAATCCAGCTGCCATAAATGCTAGTATAATGTGAGAGGTCTTTATGAGGTTATGGCCTGAATGATTAAGAAATACTTAACCAGATAAACATGTAAGGTGGGACGTGGGGGTTAAGTAGGTGCCTTGGGTGGCATGAGGAATCTAGTGGGTGCCTTTAGTGGCATTTGAAATACGATTAGTAAGACTTAACCAAACACAAGTAAATGAACTTGACTAAGAAGAGGGTTAAGTGGGATATGCTAGTGGGACAAGCTTAGGTAAATAGCTTGTTGGGGCCCATTTCAACCAGTAACCCAAACGTATCTTTGTGGGCTCGACCCAAGTCGTGGACGGGACATGCATACTGGGTTTGACTATAAGAGGCCAAACGGGGTAGCGGTGGCAACGCAAGTCCAACGGGTTTCATATGCGTGTGTGGACCCGGGCTGGTAGGTAAGACGTTGTTGCATCGTGTTGGTATAAGCCGTGCATTCTCAAGTTGTATCGGGTTGTCACTTTAGGGGAGTGATACACCCCACTGTGGGGCCAGCACGGGTATCTATGAGTAGGGAGCCGATCGCAAGTGGGTAGTGGGGTACACCTAGTGGAGATAGGGGCAAGCGGCACCTATGTAGTCAGCTAGGGGTACACGAAGCTATTTATATAATTTCTAAGTGAAGCAAGTGGGATCGACCTTTAGGGTGACTGGTGTGGTGCAGTGTAGTAATTATTCGTTAGTAATTAGGTGTGCCTTTAACGTTATCTTTATCTGCTCTTCCATACCCAATAGTTCATAGACATTTCCTTGTTTTCCAGCTTATGCCTCAGTCTAATTATTTTGATAATAGTATTGTTAGAATTGTCATACTCGCCAGACTTTATGTCTAAACCCTCCATTTCTATCCTTTTCCCCCTCCAAGTCCTCAGGGTGGGCCCAGCTCTAGTGGAGTTTGATTAGATTGCTTCATCTCTCTTTGGAAAGCTTGGACCGTTGAAGTAAAGTCCAGCTTGTTATCTTCTTTAATGGCTATTTATGTAATGGGGTTATGTATTTTGTTTTATCAAGATGGATATTGTACTTGACTCCGATTTAAGGTTTTATGATGTAACAAACATGTTTAATTTCCGCTGCAATAAAATAAAGTTTTAGATTTCCAAGTACTAATTATTATCTGTCTTGTTGTAATTTTTCTGTTCTATATTCACTTAAAACCTCCATGGAAGTTAATGCATTCCCTTTGTGAGTGACATTAATGGACGTGGGGTGTTACACGTGGTATCAGAGCTTAAGGTTACCAGAACAGATAAAATTTTCAGAAAAACTATTTTTCTAAAGTATTTTTGGAAGAAGTGTTTTCAAAAACATGTCTTGATGAGTAATTTAAAGAGGAAAGTTTTTAAGAAAAACATAATCCCCAATAGCCATATATCTTTATCTTTCGAATTCTCCATTTTGAATCTTTCCTTTTTCGTTTCAGCATGGCTGAAGATCTTAACCTTCCGGATGGTGTAACGATACCAGGATGGTATAGGAGGTTATTAGAGGCTAGGGCCGCGGCAGGTCCAGCCAATGTTCCTCCACCACCAGTTGCACCCGCTTCTCCCCCTCCTCCTCGCGCTGATACTTTTACAAAGACGTGCAAGGAATTTAAGGCTATGGGTGGAAAACCTTTTCAAGGGTCAGAAACGTTTGTGGAAGCTAGAGATTGGCTTAAGGAGGTGGAAGAATTGCTAGAAATCTTTGAAGTAGAAGAAGGGAGGAAAGTAAAATTAGCAGCTTGGTTAATGAAGGAAGAGGCCTCGTTTTGGTGGGAGGTCACTATTGGGGAGCGTCCTGTTGATTCTTGGGCGGATTTCAGACATAGGTTTGAGGCAAAGTTTCTCTCAAGGGCGGAAGAGAATCTATATACGGAAAGGTTCTTGACATTAAAGCAAGGAAGCTCATCAGTGAAAGAATATGTCAACAAATTTAATCAGTTAGCAAGGTTTGGCTTGGACTTAGTGAACACGCCGGAGATAAAGGCTCTGAGGTTCATTAATGGCTTGAATGAGCCGTTGTAGGGGTTGGCTATAACCCACATCCCTATGGGGCCACCTTTGAGAAGCTAGTAGACATTTCACTCGTGCACAAGGAGAAAGGCGCTAAAGCTGATAAGGCACCCGAGAAGAAAGGGGATCAAAAGAAACCTCAACAGCAAAACAAGAAGGGTGGAAAAGACAATAATGGCAAAGGAAAGAAAAGATGTTTTAACTGTAGGACACCAGGCCATCTCAGCAAGGATTGCAGAAAGAAAAAGAAGACTGGCTGTTTTCACTATGGTGAAGTGGGACATCTAGTGAAGGACTTTCCAAAGAAGGGGAAGAGGGCAGGGTCTACCTCGGGAGGACAGGTGCAGGCTCTTATAGCACCAGGGCAGGAAAGGGGACAAGTTCAGGCTCTCACGGTCCCACCGCTGCAAGAACGAGGTAGAACCATTTCTGTTGAAAGCTTAGTTTTTCTGTTTGATCATCATGTCCGTACCTTATTCGATTCGGGCGCATCGCATTCGTTTATCTCTACATCATTAGTTGAATCACTGCACTTAAACACTAGTTTAGTAGAGGATCCCTTAGTTGTTTCGAATCCAATTGGGGGCTCAGCTTATTTGTCCATGATGTGTTTGGATTTGAAAATTTCTATACTTAGCATTGAGTTTAGATGTGATGCTTATGTTTTGGGCTTCACGGGCTATGGGCTAATTTTAGGAATGGATTGGTTATCCAGAAATGGGGTCGTTCTTGATTGTGAAAGGAGAGTAGTTAGGCTCATGACTCGCCTTGGCAACACTCTCGAAATCTTTTGTAATCCCATAAATTCTGTTATGCTAAGTTATTTAGAATCGCTTCACGCGTCGGTGGAAAATCTACGATCTGTTAGAGTGGTCCAAGAATACTCGGATGTGTTTGAGGAGGTGAAGGGCTTGCCTCCGAAGTGGGAGATAGATTTTCAAATATATCTTGTGGATAATGCAAAACCAGTATCTTTGCAAGTACGCCACATGGCTCCTCGTGTAAGGAGCGAACTCGATAAACAAGTGAAGCAGTTGCTAGAGAAGGGGTTCATAAGACGAAGTACATCGGAGTGGGGTGCGCCAGTAGTATTTGCCATGAAGGCGGATGGGTCCCTTAGACTGTGTGTGGACTACAGAGAACTTAATAAGCTTACTAAGAAGAACATACACCCACTGCCGAGGATTGACGATCTCTTCGATCAGTTAGTTGGCGCCTCAGTGTTTTCGCAGTTGGACTTAGCCACTGGTTTCCATCAGTTGAGAGTGGCTGAGGATAGCATTGACAAGACTGCCTTTAGGACTACGGACGGTTTCTATGAATGGCTAGTGATGCCCTTCGGTTTGACAAACGCCCCCGCATACTTTGTTGATTTGATGAGTAGGGTGTTTAGGGAGTACCTTAATAAATTCGTGGTGGTCTTTGTAGACGACATCTTGATCTTTTCTAAGAATGAAGAAGAGCATGCTCTACATCTTAGGGAAGTGTTAGAGACGCTACGAGCGCATAACCTTAAAGCTAAATTTACTAAGTGTCACTTCTGGAGAAAGGAAGTGCGATTCTTAGGGCACGTGGTTTCCAAAGAAGGGATAGTCGTGGATCCCGCGAAGGTGGTGGCCATCCATGATTGGAAGGTCCCTAAAAATGCTACCGAAGTGAGAAGTTTCTTGGGGTTGGCTGGCTACTATAGGAAGTTTATCAAAGACTTCGCAAAAATATCAGGTCCATTGACACGCCTGACGAAGAAGAACCTAGTCTTCTTGTGGGACGTAGATTGTGATGATGCGTTCCAACGTTTAAAGAGAGCTTTGACCTCCGCTCCAGTCTTAGTGCTGCCAGACGGGATTAAGCCATTTACCGTTTATACTGACGCTTGTGGGATAGGACTAGGCGCAGTCCTAATGCAAGAGGGAAGGGTAATAGCCTATGGTGGAAGGCAGTTGAGAGTGCATGAAAGAAATTACCCTACGCATGACCTAGAGTTGGCCGCTATTGTTTTCGCGCTTAAGTCTTGGCGTCATTATCTTCTTGGCGAGAAATTCGAATTATTCACTGATCACAAATCGCTAAAATACTTATTCTCTCAGAAGGACTTGAACTTAAGGCAGCAAAGGTGGATGGAGTTCTTAGCGTCCTACGACTTCGAAATAACATATAACCCTGGCAAGGGTAACGTGGTGGCATACGCTTTAAGTAGGAAAAGGCTGTCCTTGAGTCCGTTGTTTGTTGAACGGCGAAACTTAGAATTCATCTCTATGCTTGACTTTAGACCTTCCGTTGACTTTGTACCTGGTTTGCTAGCATCCTTGGAGGTCATACCTACGCTTTTGGGACGGATTGGGGAGGCACAGCGAGACGACCCACAGTTGGTTGAGTTAGTAGAAAAGCTCAAAAGAGGGGAGTCATCAAGCCATCACCGTAGGTATACCCTAGATGATAAGGGTTGGTTACGTAGGGATAGTAGACTTTGTGTACCTCGAGACGAAGGTTTGAGGAAGGCTATTCTTGATGAAGCACATCATTCGAAGATGACCATTCATCCCGTCGGGGACAAGATGTACATGGACATGAGACGAGTTTACTTTTGGGCCGGCATGAAGAAAGATGTGGCCGAGTATGTCGCTAGATGCTTGGTGTGCCAACAAGTAAAAGCGGAGCAAAAGAAACCTGGTGGGTTGCTTCACCCATTGGAGGTTCCACTATGGAAATGGGAAAGTGTCTCGATGGACTTTGTGGATGGATTACCAAGATCAAGGAAGGGTAATACGGGGATTTGGGTTATAGTAGATAGACTTACTAAAAGCGCCCATTTCATTCCCGTGAAGAGTAAGAGGACTGCTCCATGGTTAGCTTCTGTATACGTTCGAGAGAAAGTTCGTTTGCATGGTGTTCCTTCTAGCATAGTAAGCGACCGTGATCCTATCTTCACTAGCGAATTTTGGAAGAGCTTGCAAGAGGCGGTAGGGACTCAGTTATGTTTGAGCACCACATATCATCCTCAGACGGACGGCCAGACCGAGAGGGTGAATCGCATTCTAGAGGATCTTTTGAGGCTATGTATCCTTGACTTTGGGGGTACATGGGAAGAGCATCTTCCGTTGGTAGAGTTCACATATAATAACAGTTTTCAGTCTAGCATTGGCATGGCACCTTTCGAAGCTCTTTATGGACGACCTTATCGTTCACCTACATGTTGGTGGGAATCTACGGATAAGATCTTACTTGGGCCCGATATGATTAGAGAGACTTCGGAAAAGCTCGACTTGATTCGAAGGAGGATGAAGACGGTGCAAGATAGGAAGAAATCTTATGCAGACAAAAGGAGGACGGATCTTGAGTTTGATGTTGGGGACCTGGTCTTTATCAAAGTGTCTCCATTACAGAACGTTGTTCGCTTTGGGTCCGTTGGGAAATTAGCACCAAGGTTCGTAGGGCCGTTTCCTATTAAGGAGAAGATTGGATAGATGGCATATAGAGTGGAGTTGCCTGAGAGACTTAGTGAAGTACACGACGTATTCCATGTATCACATTTGAGGAAGTGCCTACACGAGACCGCGGAAGTGGTAGAGCCGAACTTGCTTAGAGAGGTGGAGATAGAGCGTGATGCGACGATTCGAGGAGCTCCTACATGCATTCTTGGGTAGGAGATCAAGAAGTTGAGGAATCAAGAGGTCAGACTAGTCAAAGTGCAATGGGGAGATGATGAGAGCAACGCTACTTGGGAGACAGAAGCGAAGATGCGTTTGTTGTACCCTTTTCTTTTTGAGGGTATGTCTTTTAATTTCTCCTTTATCGCTTAACTTGTACTTATCTTATCTTTAGTATGTCCTCTCGCTAGTATCTTTGACCTTTAGTTAGGATAATCCTATGGTTGAAACATGTGTTCGAGACATGTTATATATGATGGATGCAAAGTGGATGCAAGTGTTTGCTAGTGGTTGCTCGTGGACGCATATACACACACTATCAGGCGCTAGATCGGCTCAGTCACTTCATATTGCATATTGCATATATATGGATGTATTTAGTAAAATGGATGTATGAGGATTCTTTTTATCATATGGATGCTACATTCAGATGATGATTGTGCACGCATATAGAGATAATATGTTGCATTAAGGAACATTTGCATACATAATGGACGCATGGCACTATCATGATTTGCATTAAGGAGGTCAACTGAATCAGTGGACCGCCTGATTTTGCATTATATATGGACATATACACACACTGTGCATTTAAACATGAAAGCATTAGAAGTCTATAAGGACAATGGATGCCTGTGTTTGATGGTTGAGTAGATGGACGATTGGATGTTAGGATATACATTCTTCTTGACTTGAAGATTTCGGGGTCGAAATCCTTTAAGGAGGGGAGAATGTAACACCCCGTAATTCTATTAATATTAATATTCATAAATTAAAGAATAACTAATCTCAGACGTGAGAATTTTGGGAAACGGGTTGCGTCATTGTGTTCATCTCGGAATTCTGGTTGAAATAGAGTCCGAGTTTGCGTGATTTGGACTTCGTATGAAGGAGTTATGGCCATCGGAAGTTTCAGAAAATTCAAAACAGATTTCAGAAAATTTAAAATTCAAAATTCGAAGTCAAACAGGCTAGGCGGGAAATTTCCCGCCCAGCACCCCAGGTCGACTGGGGAGTCGATTGGGCAGTCGACACCCCCCCCCCCCCCAGGTCGACTGGGGAGTCGACTGGGCAGTCGACCTGGGTGTCGACCTGGTCCAGTCGGCTAGGGTTTGACTGAGGCCAATCTTGAGCTGCTGATGTGTCTTTAGGGCTGAGTTGGCAAATTAAATGGTTCAGGTTAGTTCTGAGTTGATCTGACGGTCTAAATAAATCCTAAACTCTATAAATACCTAGGTAGTCTCTCACTCTAATTCACATGAAAAATATAATAGCCGCCATCATACCGCCGCCATGGAACTCAGTGTAGTCGCCGCCAACTAAGAAGGAAGAAAGCTAATCAAAACCCTAATTCTACTCAACTCTAAAGCAAATCAAGACTCTCTTTCTTCTCTAATTGTGAGTATGATGATCTTAACAAGATTATTGCAAATTAATTAGATTAAGTTGTGATATGGATCATAAGAAAATGATGTGAATTATCATATATGTTGTTGTAAACCTTATGCTATCATGTATGTTGTAAATCCTATGTTATGTGATGATGATATCCTATATGTTTTAAATCATGCTATGATGATAGATTGTAATTTTCTATGCTAAGTTGTGATAAATCATACATGTTATAAAGTCATGATGTTACTATCTATGCTAATTAGTTCATGTTAATCAAATCATATTATTTGGGCTATGTTGATCTATATGACAAATCATGTATGCAAGTTTAGATTGATTAGTAAAGATTATGAACATATGCTATGACATCTATTTAGACCTAGAATTGTGCAATGAAATATGTGAGTTCTATGTGTTAGATGCTAGTTCACACCATCATTATGTCGCCTAAACCACATATACAAGTCCATACATGAATTTGGATTATGATCATATTATGTGAATTGTGACATTTTACCAAACAAGTTGACACCTTTAGATCCATGACATGTGTAGTTTATTGCAAGTTTCACCCCTATTATGATTAGATCTATTTTTAATTGTCTATATATTGTGATAATTTATCTTTGTGCTATGAGTTAGACTATTCGAGTCTAACGTATATTCTGCGTTGAATAAACGAACGTATAACGTGGGGTAGGGGAAATATTAAGGATTCAATATTAAGAAATTGGGGTGCAATTGATATGATTTTGCATACCATAAGTGGATGGCCATAATTGAGTCAATTATGGACATCATTAAAAATGGAAGTAATTAATGATTTGAATAGGGATATATTTAAAACCGGGGCAAAAGATTATAAGTGTTAATTAATGCTTAGGACACGAGGTTGAACTCGTTTGTGACGTAAAACTGCCCGGACCCGCCCGACAAATCTAGTAGTCACAAATGTCAGCCCAATGTGAGAGGTCCTAGGCCAAACTAAAGCATAAAAGTTGTAAAGACACGAGGTTAGACTCTTTTATGGTGTAAGACTGCCCGGACCCGCCCGGCAAATCCAGCTGCCATAAATGCCAGTCTAATGTGAGAGGTCTTTATGAGGTTATGGCCTGAATGAATTAAGAAATACTTAACCAGATAAACATGTAAGGTGGGACATGGGGGTTAAGTAGGTGCCCTGGGTGGCATGAGGAATCTAGTGGGTGCCTTTAGTGGCATTTGAAATACGATTAGTAAGACTTAACCAAACACATGTAAATGAACATGACTAAGAAGAGGGTTAAGTGGGATATACTAGTGGGACAAGCTTAGGTAGATAGCTTGTGGGGGCCCATTTCAACCAGTAACCCAAACGTATCTTTGTTGGCTCGACCCAAGTCGTGGACGGGACACGCATACTGGGTTTGACTATAAAAGGCCAAACGGGGTAGCGGTGGCAACGCAAGTCCAACGGGTTTCATATGCGTGTGTGGACCCGGGCTGGTAGGTAAGACGTTGTTGCATCGTGTTGGTATAAGCCGTGCATTCTCAAGTTGTATCGGGTTGCCACTTTTGGGGAGTGATACACCCCACTGTGGGGCCAGCACGGGAATCTACGAGTAGGGAGCCGATCGCAAGTGGGTAGTAGGGTACACCTAGTGGAGATAGGGGCAGGCGGCACCTATGTAGTCAGCTAGGGGTACACGAAGCTATTTATATAATTTCTAAGTGAAGCAAGTGGGATCGACCTTTAGGGTGACTGGTGTGGTGCAGTGTAGTAATTATTCGTTAGTAATTAGGTGTGCTTTTAACATTATCTTTATCTGCTCTTCCATACCCAATAGTTCATAGACATTACCTTGTTTTCCAGCTTATGCCTCAGTCTAATTATTTTGATAATAGTATTGTTAGAATTATCATACTCGCCAGATTTTATGTCTGACCCCCTCCATTTCTATCCTTTTCCCCCTCCAGGTCCTCAGGGTGGGCCCAGCTCTAGTGGAGTTTGATTAGATTGCTTCATCTCTCTTTGGAAAGCTTGGACCGCTGAAGTAAAGTCCATCTTGTTATCTTCTTTAATGGCTATTTATGTAATGGGGTTATGTATTTTGTTTTATCAAGATGGATATTGTACTTGACTCTGATTTATGGTTTTATGATGTAACAAACATGTTTAATTTCCGCTGCAATAAAATAAAGTTTTAGACTTCGAAGTACTACTTATTATCTATCTTGTTGTAATTTTTCTGTTCTATATTCACTTAAAACCTCCATGGAAGTTAATGCATTCCCTTTGTGAGTGACATTAATGGACGTGGAGTGTTACACCCTTCAAGGTAGCTACTCCAATCATGGGCATCAGTAGCCACACATCCATTCGATGTGAAGATCGTCGGTCTTCAACCATCGTCTTCAAATCTTCAACTTCTAATCGTCGTATAATTATTTGAAATGGGACTTAGCTCAGTCTTTTCAAATAATTCTCGAATATATATAGTTCAAAATAATTTATTTTCATTCCATATCGCTTATAATATTTTATAATGATTTATTGTCATTTTTATTTATAAAAAAATAGCCATTTTTGTTAAACGACGTTTTAGTTCATTACATGACCCTGGCGCTGCTTTCATCAAAATTTGATTTACACATTTCTCCAAATCTAACCATTGGATCTTGACAAATTTTATATCGTTGGAATAATTTTTCCAAAACGAACCCAACGGTTCCAGTTTTGCGAAAATCTGACGGTCGGATCTCTCGGTATGATCGTTTGAAGTTATGATTTCAAAACATGAACTGCATCAGCGCGATTCATTTTATTTATAATTTATATTTACATATATATAAATGTAATTCGCTCAACGATTTCAAACCATTTCAAATTAACATTGATATCTTTTATATATGAAACCCCATATTGCATTAAAAATAAATTTTTAATGTTAATTTCATTATCTTTCTACATTGAATCTTTTATATGATTCATATATATATATCACATGGAAATGTAATATGTTTTATCTTTCATCTATAGAATTAAAGTTTTAATCTTTTATTTCAATAAAATATTACATTGAAAAAAAATGTTATCTCTTATTTCAATAGGTTTTTTACATTGGAAATGTAACTTTTATTTCAATATTTTATTTGCATTGAAATTGTAAACTTTTACATCATACATCTATTTACATTGAAAAATGTAAATTTCTGTGTACTATTTACATAGAAATGTAAACTTTCACTTCTTATTCTATTTACATTGAAATGTAAATTTTCACTTCATATGCACCTATATATGCAAATAAAAATATAATCCTTTAACTACAATGTTTATTTTCATCTAAATATGCAAATAAAAATATAATCCCTTAACTACAATGTTATTTGCATCTAAATATGCAAATAAAAATATAATCCTTTAACTACAATGTTTATTTGCATCTAAATATGCAAATAAAAATATAACCCTTTAACTACAATGTTTATTTGCATCTAAATACGCAAATAAAAATATAATCGTTTAACTACAATGTTTACTTGCATCTAAATATGCAAATAAAATATAATATTTTAACTACAATGTTTACTTGCATCTAAATATGCAAATAAAAATATAATATTTTAACTATAATGTTTATTTGCATCTAAATATGCAAATAAAAATATAATCTTTTAACTACAATGTTTATTTGCATCTAAATATGCAAATAAAAATATAATCTTTTAACTACAATGTTTATTTGCATCTAAATATGCGAATAAAAATATAATCTCTTAACTACAATGTTTATTTGCATCTAAATTTGCGAAAAAAAATATAATCTTTTAACTACAATGTTTATTTGCATCTAAATATGCAAATAAAAATATAATCTTTTAACTACAATGTTTATTTGCATCTAAATATGGATATAAAAATATAATCTTTTATCTTAATGTTTTGTTTTTAATTTGAATCTAAATTACAAAAAATATAAACTTTTAAAACTATGTCTTATTTACATCAAGAAATACAAATAAAAATTTAACTTCCAATTTCAAACCTTTTATCTGTATCAAAGAATGCAACTAAAAGTATAACTTTTTATTTCAATGTATATTTGCATCAAAGAATGCGAATAAAATATAACTATTAATTTCAATGTATGAACACTTTTGCATAATCCTGTATTTACATTAAAAATGAGACCCTTCAATGTAATCATATTTTCATTGTGAAGTTATGATCATTTTCCTGATTTTCTACTTTACATTGAAATTGAGAATTTCAACGCAATCAACTTTTCAATTTCAAGGTTATGATCATTTTTCTACTTCTCTAATATTACATTAAAATGAAAATTTTAATGTAAACAAGATTTTATATTTGAACGTGTACAATTTGCTAATTTTCATTCATGACATAAAAATGAGATTTTTTTTATGTAAGCATTGTTTTATTATCAAAGAATGTTCATTTTCCTATTTTCATCCATTACATTAAAAATGAGATTCTTAATGTAAACTAATTTTGTTTTCACTACAAGATCATTTTTCTAGTTTGCTGACATTACATGAAAAAAAATGAGAGTTTCAATGTAATCATTATTTCATGTTCAAAATATATACATTTTCCTTGTATGCTAATTTACATTAAAAAAATGAGATTTTTAATGTGATCATATTTTAAAAACATGAACAATTTTCATATACAATAAAAATGTAAATTTTTATTGTTTAACTTATTTTCATTTTCAAACAATGAATATTTTCCAAATTTCCATATTCAATAAAAATGGTGAATTTTTGTTGTTCAAACAAATTTCACTTCATATATGAATAGTTCAAGAAACAATGAATAGTTTAAAAAAATCGGCAGCATAACGGCAGGGTAATTAAAACCGGCACTGTCCCGATGTACGGCTCCTCGCTCTACCTGAAAGCCTCACAGCTTTTGACAAGGGGGGTTTCAATAATCTATTTCGTACGCAGACGAATTTTTCACAATATCAATAATTTCAATTTCTGTTTCTTTTTCTTTTTCAACCACAAACAAACACCAAAATTCAACCAATCACAAATCAGTCAAGTCGTCCATGGTATGTGGACGACGGGTGTTGGGAGTTTCTAAACTCCGTCTGCATCCTAATATAATTTATTTATTTCATTTCTGAATTTCGATATCTCACATTGATTTGACGATGCCAAAAATTGTAGCAAGCTTTAAAAATTCTCTGGTCAGATCTGAAATGTAGATCTCGTCATTGCGTTTCCAACGGATTCAGTTTCGTCGAGTTCTGATAAGAAAGAACGAGAAACGATTATATATGTGTTGATGACAATTTAAAAATTAATTAGGAAATTAAATGATTTAAAGAATAACCTTCTTCTCCTTTCTGGTGTTCAGGCCGATGGTTTCACAATGGGTTCGAAACTAGGTTTGGTTTTTGCGATTGACACAGGGCACTTGAGGGGAATAGGCCTTCGCCACGCTGGAGCACCTCGAGAGGCGCGCCAACGCCAAGGAACGGCGTAGTTCGATGGTGGGATCGAGGAAGGGCGGCGGGTAGAAGGGGTCGACTTCCTGGCCTTCGTTCTCAGCCGATACAAGATGAAAAATTCCAAATTCTGTATGGATTTAAAGCTCGTGGAAATCACTACCGAAGTCTCAACATGCTCGATTGAATTTGATGCGTGGTTGGGAAGTTATTTTGGAGGAAAGCACGGAGCTACAGCCACCATTGGTTTCAGAAGGTTACGGGTTCTAAACAATGAAGATGTATATGGTGGTATACGCATATTTATACGGTATACGTATTGCTATTTATTTTATTCTATTCTATTTTCTTTTTATTAAATTTTTTATATCGCTCTAACTCTAATTCAAATTCAACAAGTGTCGCCCCTAGCTATATACCACCATTCCGGACACAGTGGGATAGGTCTCGTAGGTCAATTCGACTGTTTCAGTCAGTTATTCCTCAAATTAAATAATAAAACATTTAATTATTTAATTTGATCGAACATTTTAATTTACCGAGGCCATAGATTGACTCTAAAAATCCCGAAAAATTAATCTGGTTATGTTTTAACGATGCGGTACCAACAAAACTAATTTCATCGAATTTGGAGATTGTTTATAAAATGGCCATTTCTTGGTCGATCCAAATTGACAAATATTGTCAAAACAAATTTTCTTTTGCCACGCTCACATATTGATCCCAAAAATTATGAAAATTGGAATCCTGCAATAATTTGACATTCCGGTTCCAACAGAAGTGGTCTCATCGAAACGGAGGTCATTCGAAAAATGGCTGTTTATACGGGCCATATATTATATTAAATTCCATAGCGACTATTTTGAAAATTCAACTGACCATAGCTTTTGATTCCCGCTATGAAATTTCAATTTTTCGGATTCATTGGAAAGATATTATAAACAAATCCGATCTATTTTGCATCCTGTACGGTCAGTCAAAATTTGAATTCAAATTTTCAAACTGTCGTGCTATTTCAAACTCATTTTTGAAATGAAAATAAATATATTCGTTCAAACTTCGACTAAAATAAATTTTCAATCATTTTTATTTAAAATAAATTATTTTGACTATTTAAAATTCAATAAATAGCCAAAATAAAAATTTTAAATTAGCTCAGGTTTTCCGGGTTGTTATATCGATCCCCTAAGAGGGGTGTCGACTAGGATGTCGACCCCCCCCCCATAGGGGTCGACCCCCTCGTCCAGATTTTGGTTTTTCTGTCCATGACGTTTTCTGAGTCATTAGGGCATATGTGGCGACTTCCGGTTGGCTCTATTTGGTCTGGATGGCTCCGATTTCTCCTAGGATGATCTAACGGCTCTCATTAATCTAAACTTCTATATAAACAACCCCAACCCTTAACCCTAAAACTCATAAGTTGCTCTCTGAAGCCGTCATGCTGTCCATGGCAAAACAAGCGTAGCCTCCACTTTCTATGAACTAAAAATCAAGTTAGGAAGTCCCAAATCAAATCAAAACTAGAGAATCAGTTGTCAACATCAAATGACAGCATTTCAATTTCAAAAATCAGATCCCAGAAAACAAGATTTGTTATTTTGTTTATAAGTTCAGTTATTCTTTAGATTTGAATAAATAAAAATCATGACTTGTAATGAAGAGAAACAAGAACTGTGCCTATTTGTAAGATAATCGTATTCTGATTCTGAAATTACTTATGCCTACGAGGCTATTGTGATTGATACAATCTATCATGTTATATCTTAATTTGGTGATGAACCTGTGATGTTTATCTTAATTTGGTGATGAACCTATCATGTTGTATCTTAATTTGGTGATGAACCTATCATCTTGTATACTAATTTGGTGATGAACCTATCATGTTATATATTAGTTTGGTGATGAACCTATCATGTTGTATATAGAATTGGTGATTCTTTTATGATATGTTATATGCAAGTTCATAAGCTAAGTCATGTTCGTATAAGCTTATATGTCTAGATCTACATGCTTAGATGTTTAGATCTATGTTAATTTGATCCAACTCAAATGCAAGTTCACATCTACATGCTTAATTAAATTTGTGTAGTACTATGCCAAATTTATATCACACATGCTTAGTTGATCTATACAATTTTATGCTGTTGGAATGTTACATGTCCCTTTCTTTTCCGATTGTTTATGAGTTAGGCTAATTTGTGAGCCTAGCGTTCTATGTAATTTATGCGAATGAATAATGAGGGACACGTTGGGTAAAATACTAAATTAAATGCTATTGGCATAGATTGGCTCATAATCACGTAAATGATTAATGGCATAAAATGGTATATTTGGTATACCTAAGAATTATGGACATAATTTAGAGGGTAAATGGGATATGAATTGAGTTGACAACATTTGTGGATAATTTACATATAAACATAAATGGTAAATACGTAAATTTAATTAAAATATGAATATGCCTAACCCGAGGTTAGATTGAGTTACGGTGTAAGATTGCCCAAAACCGCCCGGCACATCCAGCAACCGTAACATTACAGATCTAATGTGAGAGGTTAGCGCATTAAGCCCAAAAACCCGACGTTAGATTGAATTGCGGTGTAAGACTGCCTAGAACCGCCCGGCACATCCGCCGACTGCAGCAATATAAATCTAATGTGAAAGGTTGGTGCTTTAATAAATGAATTAAAGCTAAGGAATAGGCTTGCCAAGAATGGTAGGGTTAAGTTAATTAAGGCAACACTTAACCAATACAACATGTTAACTAAACTGATTGGTGGGGTTAGGTTAATTTGAGAACACTTAACCATTTTAACATGTTGATTAGGAAACCCTAGTAACGGGGACCCATTTCAGCAGTAACCCACTTAGATGTATCATGGTAGGCAGGGTGGGGTACGATTACTGGGCTAATTATAAGCGGTCAAAATAACGGCGAGTGGTGCAGCAGTGTAGGTTCCAACGGAGTATTGGCGTGCATTTACTCCGGCATGGACAAATCAGGCACTATGCATCAGTAGTATACACTGTGCATCTTGCATTTGTGTCGGCCTGCCACCATAGGAATTGATATACCCCATGGAGGGACCAGCACAGCTATCTACAATCAAGTTGGACCGAATGGCTCAAGTCATAAATGCATGCGAGTAGAAGACGATCGATAATGGGATCATTTTATCATGAACACATTGTGCTAGTTGGAACACTTGTTAGTAGGTGCAGAGAAATAGAAATGAGTGCGATAGTATATTCAGTTTTATTTTTATCTTATTTCTAGGATATTGGCCTAGGTTAAGTTTATTCATGTCATGATCCTTTTACCTGTTTACATGATAAATAATCACTGGACATACCAGGCTTATGTCTGACCTGTTTTCTTTCGTCTTCTTGTCTTTCGTCCCCCCCCCCCACCCCCAGGTCCACAGGGAGGGTATACTTGAACTTAGTCCAGACCTTTTCCAGCTTGAAGAGAGTAGACATATTGCTTGGATTCTCTTTTCTTGGGCTATGGTTGTGGTTACACTCTTAATTGGGGATTTATGTTGCTTTATTATTGTTTATGCTTCTTTATGTTTTAGTCAAGATAGAGGCTTTATTGTAATGATTTTGGAAGTTGGTTTTTAAGACTATTGTTGTAATGTTTTGACTGGACCACGTGCTTATGAAATAAAATTTTGTCTTTCTGTTGTTTATATTGTCTGTCTTGTAAATTACATCTACCTTTTACTTATAATACTCCACCAAAGTTAATGCATTCCCTTGTGAGTGACCTTAACGGAGGTGGGGTGTTTACACTTGGTATCAGAGCCAGGTTTACCAGATCAGATAAAAGTTTTTCAAAACTATTTTTCAAAAAGAAGTTTAACGAAGCATGTTTAAGAAAGGTGTTATTTTATTTTAAAAAGCGTAATCCCCAAAGCCATATGCACTACCTTTTTATCTTTTGTTTTGAACCTTTTTTTCCTTTCAGCATGTCTGGGGATCTTAATCTTCCTGATGACGTGTCGATACCAGGTTGGTTCAGAAGGTACCTAGAGTTTGGGGCTAATGATGCAAGCCCAACAGACGTTCCTCCGCCCCCAGTTGCATTTGTTCCTCCTCCTCCTCCTCCTCCTCGTGCAAATGCTTTCTCGAAGATATGTAGATACTTTTGAGCCATGGGTGGAAAGAACTTTAATGGGACTGAATCATTTGTGGAAGC
Organism: Allium sativum; assembly: GCA_030737875.1. Taxonomy (NCBI): domain Eukaryota; kingdom Viridiplantae; phylum Streptophyta; class Magnoliopsida; order Asparagales; family Amaryllidaceae; genus Allium; species Allium sativum. The sequence continues at coordinate 126,948,375 of CM060911.1, forward strand.
AAGAAACTGACTCAAAGAAACAGACGATTTGTTTGTTATCTTCGAAGTGGACAATAGGCAGAAGATACAATTGGCTATGTGGTTACTTAAGGATGAAGCCTCTTATTGGTGGGAAGTTACTAATGCTGAGAGACCAGTTGAAACTTGGGAGGATTTCAGAATGAGATTTGAAATGAAGTTCCTCTCGCAAGCTGAACGAAGCCTACAGATGGAGAAGTTCTTAGGTCTCAAACAGGGAAGCCTATTAGTCAAGCAATACGTCAACTAATTCAACCTGGGTAGATTCGGATTGGAGTTAGTGAACACTCCACATAAGAAGGCTCTCTGTTTCGTTAAAGGGTTGAATGATTCACTGCACAGCCTAGCTATGACCCATATACCTATGGTGCGACTTATGGGAGACTAGCGGAAATGGCACTGTTACAGGAGGAAGATAAGGATGGCAAGAAAGATATAAAGGCAGAAGTACCTCAAGACAAGAAAGTGGACGGATCACAGAACAAGAAGACGAATTCTAAGAAGGGCGGGTAGAATAACAAACCCCGTGACAAGAGGAAGCGTAATTTTTGTGGCATACCTGGACATCTAATTAAGGACTGTAGAAAGAAGAAGAGGAAGATGGGTGGTTGTTTTCAGTGCGGCGAGACAGGACACATGGCTAAGGACTGCCCAAGAAAGCAAGGGCAAGGTAGAGGACTGGATCTACTTCTGGAGGGCAGGTTCGTGCCCTCATAGCACCTCCGCAAGAACGAGGTAGAAATATTTCTGTTGAGAGTTTAGTTTATCTTTTTTATCATCCTGTTCGTACTCTCTTTGATTCTGGCGCATCGCACTTTTTTATGTCTACTGCTTTAGTTGAATCTCTGCACCTAGACACCAGTATAGTAGAGGGTCCATTGGTTGTTTCAAATCCAATTGGGGGTTCGGCCTATTTATCAATGATTTGTTTATATTTGGAAATTTCTATACTAAGCATTGGGTTTAGATGTGATGCCTAAGTTTTGGGCTTCATGGGCTATGGGTTGATTCTAGGCATGGATTGGCTATCCAGTAATGGTGCCATCCTCAATTGTAAAAAGAGAGTGGTTAGACTTATGACTCACCTCGGTAACACTCTCGAAATCTCTTATAATCCCATGAACTCTATTATGCTTAGCTACCTAGAATCTCTTGATGCGTCTGTTGAAAACCTACAATATATTAGGGTAGTTTGTGAATACTCGGATGTCTTTCAAGAGGTGAAGGGTTTACCTCCAAAGCGAGAGATAGACTTCCGCATATACCTTGTTGATAATGCAAAAACCCGTTGCTCTACCCGTTAGGCACATGGCTCTAAGGGAAAGGAAAGAGCTCAGCAAGCAAGTTAAAGATTTGCTTGAAAAAGGGTTTAAAAGTGGATTATTTATGGATGGGGTGCTCCAGTGGTATTTGCAACCAAAGCGAATGGTTCACTTCGCCTATGCGTTGACTATAGGGAGCTAAACAAGATGACTAAGAAGAATAGGCACCCACTTCCAAGAATTGACGACTTGTTCGATCATCTTGTAGGTGCATCGGTTTTCTCCCAACTAGATCTGGCTATCGGGTTTCATCAGCTAAGAGTGGCTAAGGACAGCACTGATATGACCGCACTGAGGACCCCGGATGGTTTCTTTGAATGGCTTGTCATGCCTTTCGGCTTGAAAAATGCACCTGCCTACTTCGTTGACTTGATAAGTGGGGTGTTCAGGAAGTTCCTTAATAAATTTCTAGTGGTTTTCATGGACGACATTTTGATCTTCTCAAAAAATGAGGAAGAGCATGCTTTGCATTTAAGGGAAGTCATGGATACTCTTCATGCAACCAGTTGAAAGCAAAATTTTCCAAATGCCATTTTTGGGGAGAAGAAGTAAGGTTTCTTGGACACGTGATGTCCAAAGAGGGGGTAGCTATGGATCCCGTAAAAGTAGTAGTGGTGCAAGATTGTAAGATTCCACGGAATGCAACCGAAGTTCGAAGCTTTCTTGGACTAGCTGGTCTTTACAGTAAGTTCATGGAGGACTTCGTGAAGATCTCAGCCCACTTACTAGGTTGACGAAGAAGAACCTAACTTTTGCTTGGGATTTGGATTGCGATATTGCTTTCCAACAACTGAAAAGAGCTCTAACAACGACCCCAGTTCTGACATTGCCTGATGGGAGTAAGATGTTTACTGTATATATAGACACATGCAGGATAGGATTGTGCACTGTCTTGATGCAAGAGGGCAAAGTAGTTTGTTATGGAGGAAGGCAGTTGAAGGTACATGAGAAAAACTACCCAACTCATGATTTAGAACTAGCTGCCATTGTTTTCGCTCTTAAGTCATGGCGTCATTACCTACTAGGAGAAAGGTTTGAATTGTTTACTGACCATAAATCGTTAAAGTACATTTTCTCACAGAAAGACCTTAACTTAAGACAACAAAGGTGGATAGAATTTCTGGCCTCATACGATTTTGAGATTGCTTATACCCCTGGCAAGGGAAATGTGGTGGCAAACGCCTTGAGTAGGAAAAAACTGACCGTAAGTCCTCTCTTTGTAGAAAGGCAAAGCTTGGAGTACATAGCAAACTTTGACTTTGGACCTTCCTTTGAGTTTGTACCTAGCTTTTTAGCAACACTAGAGTGCGGCCTACGCTTTTGCTCTCAATAGGAACTGCGCAACGTGAAGACCCTCAGCAAGTTGATGTGATGGATAAGTTAATTAGTGGTGAGACTTCTAGTCACCTAAATAGATACTCCATCGATGACAAGGGTTGGTTGAGATGGGATGGAAGACTATGCGTCCCACAAGCAAGAGATTTGGTGAAAACCGTTCTCCAAGAAGCACACCATTCTAAATTGACCATACACCCTGGTGGGGACAAGACGTACAAAGACATAAAAAGGGTTTTCTTTTGGAATGGCATGAAAAATTATGTAGCTGAGTTTGTTTCTAAATGCTTGATATGCCAGTAAGTCAAAGCGAAGCAGAAGAAGCCTGGTGGTCTGCTTCATCCTCTAGAAGTCCCACAGTGGAAATGGGGTAACATTTCGATGGACTTTATTGATGGGTTACCTAGGTCAAGAAGGGGCAATACCATTATTTGGGTTATAGTGGACAGGCTCACAAAAAGTGCTCACTTTATACCTGTTAAGAGTAGGAGGACTGCCTCATCGTTAGCATCTTTTTATCTTAAAGAGGTGGTTCAACTACATGGAATACCCTCTAGCATAGTAAGTGATCGAGATCCTATCTTTACGAGCGAATTTTGGAAGAGTTTGCAGGAAGTTGTAGGCACACAGCCATGCTTAAGCACGACCTATCACCCTCAAACCGATGGTCAGATGGAAAGTGTGAATAGAGTATTAGAAGACCTCTTGAGATTGTGCATTCTTGATTTTGGAGGGACATGGGAGGATCATCTTCCTTTGGTGGAATTCACCTACAACAATAGCTACCAAGCCACCATAGGCATGACACCCTTCGAGGCTTTATATGTAAGACCATGCCGATCACCAACTTGTTGGTGGGAGTCTACAAACAAGCTCGTACTTGGGCCCGACATGATTAGAGAAACTTCAAAGAAGGTGGACTTTATACGAAGACGAATGAAAAATGCACAAGATAGACAGAAGTCCTACGCTGATAAAAGAAGGATCGACCTTGAGTTTGAGGTTGGAGACAGGGTTTTCCTTAAAGTATCTCCTCTGAGGAATGTCGTTTGATTTGGGTCTACGGGAAAATAGGCACAAAGATTTGTAGGGCCATTTCCTATCATTGAAAGGATTGGGAAGATTACTTATAAAGTTGAGCTGCCCGAAAGATTGGTTGGAGTTCATAATGTTTTTCATGTCTCTCATCTAAGAAAGTGCTTACATGAGTCTGCGGAAGTTGTGGAGCCAAGCATACAAGAGGAAGTAGAAGTGAAACGAGAAGTGACGGTGAGGAGAGTTCCAACTCGTATCTTAGGGACAGAAGTCAAAAAGCTACGCAACCGTAAAGTCAAGCTTGTTAAAGTTCAATGGTGTGATGCAAAGGAAGACGCGACTTGGGAGACTGAGGACAAGATATGCGCAGCCTAACCTTTTATTTTTTAGGGTACATCCTTTGTCTCTTTTCCATAAGTTTATGCATGCTTATATCTATCTTTTAGGTATATCTCCTCGGTCCTATTCTTGATCCTTAGGTAGCAACCAATGGATGTAAACATGTATTTGAAACATGTTATGGTTGATGGTTGCAAGTGGTTGCTAGTGGTTGCTTGTGGATGCATATACACACACACTAGGTAGTAGATCAGCTTAGTCACTTTCACATTGCATATGCATATATGTATTTGTATATGGATTGAAACTTGATGTGTTGTCATATGGATGTTGCGCTTGTATGAATGATTGTGCACTCGTATAGAAGTTGTAAAGTACGATTAGGATTAATTGCATAAATAATGGACTCATGGCACTATCATGATTTGCATTAAGGACGTTAACCGAATCAGTAGATCGCATGATTTTGCATTTGATAAGGACATATACACACACTATGCATATAGTCATGAAAGCATTAGAAATATGTTTAAGGACAATGGATGCCTGTGTTTGATGATTGAGTAGATGGATGTTTGGATGGTAGGTTATACATTCTTCTTGACTTGAAGATTTCGGGGCCGAAAACCTTTAAGGAGGGGAGAATGTAACATCCCGTATTTTCTGTGAACATTTAAGTAACAAATTAAAGAATAATTAATTTTAAAATTGGAAATTAGGGGAAATGGGTTTCGCCATTGCATTCGTCTCGGAATTCTGCTTGAGATAGAGTCCGAGTTTGCGTGAATCGGACTCCGTATGAGGAAGTTATAGAGTTCAGAAGATTTCAAGTTTAAACGGAAATTAAATATAAATAATAATCAAATCAAAAAGCAGTTCAAATTCAAAAATTCCGAGAGAAGCGGCTGGGAAGGAAAATTCCCTCCCATAGGTGTCGACTCCCCTCAGGGGGGTCGACATAGTTGTCGACCCCCCAAGAGGGGTGTCGACTGGGGTGTCGACCCCCTGCTTGTAGGGATCGACCCCCTCGGCCAGATCTGGGTTGTTCGTTCCAATGACGTATTCTGAGTCATTAGGGCATACGTGCGACTCCCGGTTGGATCTATTTGGTCTGGATGGCTCTGATTTCTCCTAGGATGATCTCTCTCATTAATCTAAACTTCTATATAAACATCCCTAACCCTCAATCCTAAAACCTCATAAAATTGCTCTCTGAAGCCGTCATGCTGTCCATGGCCAAACTAGCGTAGCCTCTATTTTCTTTGAACTAAAAATCAAGTTAGGAAGTCCCAAATCTAATCAAAACTAGAGAATTAGTAGTCTACATCAAAGGATAGCCTTTCAGTTTCAGAAATCAGATCCTAGAAAACAATATTTGTTCTATTTTTTGTAAGTTCAGTTATTCTTTAGATTTGAACAAATAAAAGTCATGACTTGTAATGAAGAGAAACAAGAACTGTGCCTAGTTGTAAGATAATCGTATTTTGATTTCGAAATTACTTATGCCTACGAGGCTATTATGATTGATACAATCTATCATGTTATATCTTAATTTGGTGATGAACGTATCATGTTGTATCTTAATTTGGTGATGAACCTATCATGTTGTATCTTAATTTGGTGATGAACCTATCATGTTGTATACTAATTTGGTGATGAACCTATCATGTTTTATATTAATTTTGTGATGAACCTATCACGTTGTATATAGATTTGGTGATTCTTTTATGATATGTTACATGCAAGTTCATAAGCTAAGTCATGTTCATATAGGCTTATATGTCTAGACCTACATGCTAAGATGTTTAGATCTATGTTAATTTGATCCAACACCAATGCAAGTTCACATCTACATGCTTAATTAAATTTGTGTAGTACTATGCCAAATTTATATCACATATGCTTAGTTTATCTATACTATTTTATGTCTTTGGAATGTTACATGTCCCTTTGCTTTTCCCTTTTGTTTATAAGTTAGGCTAATTTCCGAGCCTAACGTTCTATGTAATTTATGCGAACGAATACCAGGGGATACATTGGAAAAAAGATACTAAATTACATGCTATTGGCATAGATTGGCTCATAATCAGGTAAATGATTAATGGCAAAAATGGTATAACTTGTATACCTAAGAATTATGGACATAATTTAGAGGGTAAATGGGACATGACTTGAGTTGACAACATTTGTGGATAGTTTACATATAAACATAAATGGTAAATATGTAAATTTAATTAAAAGATGAATTTGCCTAACCCGAGGTTAATTGAGTTACGGTGTAAGACTGCACGGAACCGTCCGACACATCAAGCAACCGTAACAATACAGATCTAGCGAGAGAGGTTAGCGCATTAAGCCCATAAACCCAAGGTTAGATTGAGTTGCGGTGTAAGACTGCCCGGAACCGCCCGGCACATCCAGCGACCGCAACAATATAAATCTAATGTGAGAGGTTGGTGCTTTAACAAATGAATTAAAGCTAAGGAACATGCAGGCCAAGAATGGTAGGGTTAAGTTAATTAAGGCAATACTTAACCAATACAACATGTTAACTAAACTGATGGGTGGGGTTAGGTTAATTTGAGAACACTTAACCATTTTAACATGTTGATTAGGAAACCCTAGTAACGGGGACCCATTTAAGCAGTAACCCACTTAGATGTATCATGGTACCGTGAACTAGGCAGGGTGGGGCACAATTACTGGGATGATTATAAGCGGTCAAAATAACGGCGGGTGGTGCAGCAGTGTAGGTTCCAACGGACTATGCGGGTGCACGTACTCCGGCATGAACAAATCAGGCACTGAGCATCAGTAGTATACACTGTGCATCTTGAATTTGTGTCGGATTGCCACCATAGGAATTGATACACCCCATGGTGGGACCAGCACAGGTATCCACAATCGAGCGGAGCCGAATGACACAAGTCATAAATCCATGCGAGTAGAAGCCGATCGATAAAGGGATCATTTTATCATGAACGCATGGTTCTAGTTGGAACACTTGCTAGTAGGTGCACATAAATAGAAATGAGTGCGATAGTATATTAAGTTTTAATTTTATCTTATTTCTAGGGTATTATCCTAGGTTCAGTTTATTCATGTCATGATCCTTTTACCTGTTTACATGCTAAATAATCACTGGACTTACCAGGCTTATGTTTGACCCATTTTCTTTTGTCTTCTTGTCTTCCGTTCCCCTCCTCCCAAGTCCGCAGGGAGGGAATACTTCAACTTAGTCAAGACCATTTCCAGCTTGAAGAGTAGACATACTTGTTGGATTCTCTTTTCTTGGGCTATGGCTGTGGTTACACTCTTAATTGGGGATTTATGCTGCTTTATTATTGTTTATGCTTCTTTATGTTTTAGTCAAGACAGAGGCTTTATTGTAATGATTTTGGAAGTTGGTTTTTAAGACTGTTGTTGTAATGTTTTGACTGGACCATGTGCTTATGAAATAAAATTTAGTCTTTCTGCTGTTCATATTGTCCGTCTTGTAAATTACATGTACCATTTACCTATAATACTCCACCATAGTTAGTGCATTCCCTTGTGTGTGACCTTAATGGAGGTGGGGTGTTTACACTAAAATTTGGAAAAATGAATATGCCTAAATTTACAGTAAATATAAAATTGTAACCGCACGTTAACATGAGGTTAAATTCAATGTGGTAGAAGTTTGCCCTGAACCGCCCGACAAATCCTCCAAAAATGGAATTTTTGCAAACGATGTAATTTAGTCATGAATTTGCACCGTTGCGTTTGTGATAAAATTTTGGTCAATTTTCATGTTTGGAACTTCGTGAACGGGGTCCGTATGAAAAAGTTACGGACGAAATACGAAAATGGACGGAAACAAAATATAAAAGAATCTTAAACGTATTATTACAATTTATAACATGCCTTCAATAGAACTTCGACCCAGTGCAGTCGACCCCTTTGGTCAAAAACTACTAGTGACGGCTAGGTTTTTGAGGGAATTTTTACTACAATGTTTTATATAAACGTATGGATCTTTGTACAATTAAATCTAACGATCTAGGGTCATTTGTACGCTTACAAATAAAGATCTAGATCCCCACTCCCATATTCATATTTTCTAGAGACAGCAACAAAGCTCTACCATTTCCAATCCTCGAATTTCTTCTAGTACATAAATCAAGAACATATACAAATCAGACTAGTAAGAATTGGATAGATTAGATTCAGATCTATGAAAAAGTGGTGGTTCTTTGTAACACCCCACTAAAATATACCCTAAATAGACATAGATAACTAAATTAAGTATAAACAATGATAAATTAATAAATAATAATTGGTTGAAAATAATAACTCTGGAAAGTTCATAATTTGGGTACGAAAGTATTACTATTGCATTCATAGCGAGATTCTGATACATTTACATATTTTATTTACTGAAAACAGAGTCCATATAAAGAAGCCATGATTAAAACAAGTTATATGTGAATTGTTACACACAATATATGAAATTCAAATTGGATAAATAAATATATAGAATATAATTATATATTAGTTGGCATGGAAAGAATATTTCATGAGAGTTTGAGTTGTGTGTACATATATACATATAGAAGTGGACAAAAATAATCAACTTAAGGAAGGTAATCAATCTAATTTAATATTATAATTAATATAAAAGAAACGTTCGGAGAAATGAATTCTCTAGCTCAATCCCAAAAAGGGGACCAATCGCCCCTATAGAAGGGGGTTGGTCTGGGGGTCGACCACCCTTATATAAAAGGGATCGACCGCCCTTAAGGGATTTTGGTGGACGTGGCTTGTTTTTTTAGGGACTTATGTATAAATTGCAAACAACGAACCATCCAGATTAAATCTAATTGATCTAACGGTTATACACACTTGCAACTATATATACCACCCACCGAGCCTCTCCTTAGCCCTAATCTATTTTCTTCTTCACTCCTCCATTATGCTATTAAAATTCCAGAGAAAAGTTTAGGTTTTCTTCTAAATCAATAATCTATATTTCTTTTCTTCTATGTTTAGATTTAGGATTAAATTTAGATTTATATTCTGGAATTCCGAGAGTTATATATAAGACTCAAATCTATTGATTCTTATACATAAATTAACAAGAATGGGAGAACGCTTTGTGCGAGGGATTGGATCCGAAAGCGAACACCATTTAGATTTCCACTATTTAATCCTTCTTAGCATAGTGACAGGAAATGACATTAGTTTGCTATTTTCTCTATTTTGTGGTATGGATCTAGATCAATATGCCTAAGGGAATTTGGATTTAAACGAGAATATTATTAAACATCCTCCAAATTCCCTAGATTTTAATTGTTATGAAGAAATGACCAATCTAATTGTATTTGCGGTTTTGGGCTGTTGTAATAATAAATATAAACATGATTCTTATGCTATAACTTTCTATATTGTTTGTATTCCTTTTTGTTCTAGTATCATGTAAATCCATATGTTGATTTTGTAAACAGAATAAGATTTGGATAGATATGTGAATCCAATAGGTTTAAATTTCTATTTTTCTGAATAGGTAATTTGAACGTGTTATTTACAATATATCTAAGTATTAAGGTTTTGCATATAGACAAACATAAGAAAGGGATCTATTCAGAATAGGAATTATATACATATATGTATACTTGATATGTGATGTTATGTATATCTTTTATTATTGCAATAATCATGTCAAAACCTGGGTTACCAGTTTGTATGTTGTTATGATTGTTTTTCCCATTTTATTGTCATATGTTAATATGTAGATTTATGTTATAGAAGAGAAAAATATGGGAAATTATTAGTATACCTTTAAAACTGAATAGGGATTGACATTGCAAAAAATATGGTTAGGATGTTATTCTCATTCACTTAATTTACGTCGTATGTGTATATATAATGTAATCAACTTAATATTAATACATACGAAGTGCATAATAAGTACGATCGAAATAGGAATAAAATTGAATGTCCCCATAGTAATTGTATGTCTATATATGTGTGAGTTAATGGCATAATTAATATTAATGATATGTAGATAAGAGGTTAACTGTTACTTGTAGCAGAAGTCTGCCCAGAACCGACTGACATATCCATTGTCTACAAGTAAATCTGGTTAATATGAGAGGTCTAGGTGCCATCGACCATTATAATTAGCATATAATTAGTATATTATGATGCGAGTTTAGGCCCAACTTGTAGTAGAAGCTTGCCCATAACCGCCTGAAAATCCAGCATCTACAAGTGGTAGGCCTAATGTAAGTTGTCTATTGTGCGCATATATGTATGTATGTATATATATATATATATATACGTATTGTGTGTATTGTAGGCATGCCTTGGGAAAAAGGTATTAAGTGGCTAACCTATCTCTGGTTAGGTATTATGTCATTAGGACTAGGTTCATTCCTAAGGTTCACTCCTTGGTTCAAGTCCCAAGTCATTGGGCCCTCCCTTCAAGAATTAAATGGTTGTTGGGTCCACTTTTCTCCTATAAATATTAAATGGTCCTAGTAGATGATAACGTGTGTAAGATAGTTCTCCAAGTAATGATCGCTTCTTATCTAGGGGCTAGTGAGGGCTGACCTAGGGATGGATTATATATACATGGCCTATGGAACCACCATATAAGCGAAGTATTAAGTGACTAGGACTTCACCCGTAGGGACAACTATATATTAACAATAGGGTTCACCAAGTGGGTTCTTCTTAAAATAAGTTGTGTTCCTGACCCAATCATGGTAGTAAGTAGCTTTTACTATTTCTTGACCTACAAGAAGAGTTATTATTTATAACGTTAATGTCAGAATAGGTCCTCAGTGGTTCGTGGTCCGCCATTGGGTATTAAGTGACTGGAGAGATGTCTACCTTAAATTATCTAAGATATGGTATTAAGTGACCATTAGGATAACTGCCCTTAAATTAGCTTTGGGGTATTAAGTAACTTCTAGGACATCTGCTTCATATGTTTATTTGTGTGTATGCTTGTTCGCATAGACATATCGTGAAGAATTTATACTGCTAAATATAAGAGATAATTATTCCCAAAAACTTATGTGATTTTCATTCACTGGAACTTTATGTTTTGACCTCCCTCCTGTTTACATATAGACTTAATAGTAGGCCGGAATGATTGGATCAATGATACCTTGGAGATGGAGCTTGACGACGGAGGATCCATACGTATTAGGCATTATTTATAGCAGTATTATTATATTAATGTTGATGTACCTATTGTTGCATAAGACTCGTTGTAACCAAAATTTATGATGATTTTTTAATTTGGCAAAGCCGACCAATTTTTAAAGTGATATGTAACACTCTCTTATTAAATATAAGAAAAGTTGAGTATAGGTTCTAAGCAACTCACTTAACAACTGTTAACTACAAAAAATGTCGTAAACACCAAATATTCCCAATTACTAGGAATTATAAATATGGTCGCATAGAAAAGAACATTAAATAGAACATAAGAAGTAAATAACACGAGATTTATAGTGGTTCAGCCTCAGTGAGGGCCTACGTCCACTTTGAAGAGTCGGTTGGAATATTACTAATCACTTGGAAGAATTACAAGGTTGAGACTATCTCATGACATCTTATTACATTCACTTTTCATGATATATGATGTCATAATTATCATATATTGAATAATAAGGAAAAAGACGATTTTGCCCTTCTTCTTCCTCAAAGAGGAGATGTCATTAATGAAGCTTTATGAAGGTCTCAAAGCTCATGAATCCCACCCTTTTGAAGTGTGAGGCCATGTGGTATTTATAGGAAGTGGTTAGGTAGGGGTTAGGTAGGAGTGGGTAGAAATGGGAACCATCTTCCAGAAATTCGCACCTCTTGCTGTCGGGCCTCAGAAATTCGCACCTGGGGTGAGGTGCGAAATTTCGCACCTGGGACTATGGGGCCCCGAATACCCACCAGTGCTGCGCCCGGACCCGCTTGACGGCTCACCTTCGGCTCGGACCACGGCTCGCCTTCGGCTCGGATGCAGACGGATACTGATAGGGGTTGCATCTGAGGGATGCGACATCCTGCTAGTGGCCAGACTCGAGTCTTCTGACACCGGCCCCCCAAAAGATATTGGCGACACCTCCGGGCTGTAATATCATGCGATATGTTGAGTCGAGCGTTTCTTGAGTACTTTTGGTGACCGGACCAAAAGGCCGGTTAACATTTGCCCCCCAAAGTATGTCTTGTCTTGACATGATGTTCTTTGGAATGAAAGTTGAGACGATAGTTGGGTTTGGATTTATCCTGGAAGTTATAGGAAAAACATGTTAGTCAGCAGGCACGCTCGTTGGGGAATCATGAGCGAGCCGCTGTTGGTTTGGTGTCGCACTGGCGTTGCTTAGTATCTGCATAGTGCCATCATCGCGCATTTTAGGCGATTTGACACTTGCGGGGGATGTGCATATGCGGGCGCTTTGATGATTGAGCATTTGGTGAGTACGCAAGTGGTCGTTGAGTCGTGATTGACTTGGTAGCTAGGGCTTCTAAGATAAGTAGATGTAGCTGTATTTCGACGTACGATCTCAAATTCCGATCTTGGAACGTTCGTTTGGGGCATACTGATCCCCCGATTGTAGTTACTTCCTTTCTCCTCTTCTTTGGATAGAAAATCATCTTAAGGAATGAAGGATGCCAAACTACTTCTTTTGTACTTGGGATGTTTGAGGTGTTGTTAGGTTTTCGGGAGAAGGAAAGAGAGAGGTGGAAAGTAAGAGGGCTTTCAGATTCGGTACCCAAGAACGTGGAGCGGCGGATCTTGGGAAATGGGATTAGGAATTCGGATAAAGGTTGCCAAGCATGTGTGAATACGGGATTGGGCTTTGTGTCCCAAATGCTTACTAAATCTTTCACGCTCTTCGGGAGTTCGAATATTGGTTGAGGAGATGACAACTAAGCCGACGAACGGGAGCACGAGACATAACTTAGCACTCCCATGACTTTGTCGAGCCTTATCTTCGATCATAAGTTTGTAAACTTGATCCTTGTCATTGCGCCATATGAGCGGGCAGTGATTAGTGATTTTTGTTCTAGCGACGCGGTCCTAAAGAAATGGACTTGCTTGGACTGTTGGCTTGAAGGCTTATATAAGATATCGACACGTAGTCGAGCTGTTAGTCTTGGGATCTAACTAGTAACCTAACCACGATGCGGCTGCATCTTGACTTAGGTGTTGCACTGGTGGTTGGTGATGGCCGTGGCATTAGTTATTAAAGCTAAAAGATGCCACCATGTTCCGGAGTATCAGTTTTTTGTGGAGTATGGGTACTGATGGAAGCCGAGAAGCCTCCATGGCCTGAACTTTGGCTCCGAATTTCTTCTGTTGCGAGGTGAAGGTGCTCTAAACACGGCGGCTCCGTAGGATGCCGTGAAGATGACGTCAGTGCAGATACTTAAGGGGATCTGATCGGGTCTTGAGATTGCCAGGCCAGTGCGACAATCCGTAGAGGGTTGTCCCAGGCCCAGGTACCTGCTAAATTTTTCTCGATGTCAGGGATGAGCTAGCAAGCTCGGATCGTTGCTCAATGTTTCATGTCTGCTCAGTGATTGGAGTTGAACGCAACACAATTGGTTGGCGAATGATTCTGGAAATGAACTTATGCGGACTGATCGCTCAGATATGCGCGCAAGATGCGGGCATATGGTCGAGTTGTTAGTATCCGACCCAACTATGTCGGGGTCATTATCTAGTTTGAAAAATGGTGCTGGCGTTTGCCGGTAACTACTGCCATAGTTATCCAAACTAGGTGTCGTCGCCGCGTTTCGATGCACTTGTAGGTATGCATCGAGGGGCATGAGTTAGCTTCATGTTGCGTTTTAGTATGAGTTTGCTGGCAGGACGCTGAGACTTTGCGAACCCAATGAACCGGCCATGGGAACTTGGGAACTTGTCTAAATTATCCAGCTCCTCGGGGAACTGGTGATTGTATCGGTCCCTCCGTCCTTTGGTTCGGGCTTCTACGCCCGGTCTACCTAGTATTGGCGGGAGATTAGAAGTTTCCAAGACCCGAGCTTTTGGGTCTAGATCATCCTCATGGCGAGGTGTATTTTCCTCTTTAGAATGGTTGCCCTGAAGGTTGAGGCGATGGAAACGCCGACGCGGGGGCTAGTAGGGATCCTCCATAGGCCCTGCGATGAGTAAGCCGGCGTAGAGATAGGTGGGGGCCGCCCCCGAGCTTGAGTACTTGTCAACTGAAGAGGTAGCGAGAGATGAACCCTTAACAGTTGAATAGATGCCTCTTTTGCTGGACTGCCCCTTTGGAGCCGAGGTGACACCAGGCTTTGCCCCCACGCCTCCTTAAGCGTCCGGGTCCCGGTTAGAGTTACAATGAGAACACTCGGTGGGCCCCCTACCCCGAAAACCGAACCCGAACGCGCGACCTTCCAGCTCCAAATCTGATCGCCTCGCTCCACTAAAACCGATCACACCCATACCGATTAAAAGCTCTCAGAAAACTCTTCAATTTGGTATATGGTTTGTTAGTTTTCGTTAAGAGGATTGGAAATGGTTAAGGTTTGAAATTGGGATCAAGTTGGCCATTGAATTTACTAGTGGCGGCTGGTACTATATGGTATTAGGTTTAGGATATGGTATACGGTATTTATACCGTATTTTCTTTTATTTATTAATCCTTTTACTTCGAAAATTCATGTTTATCAATACGACTCCAAATCAAACCCAACGAGTGCCGCCCCCAGCTAATAACTCCCGTCCCAGACACAATGGAACATGTTTCGTAACCCAGTTCGGCTGTTACGATATGTTTTTCTTTAAATTTAATTATAAATCATTAAATTCAAACGTACATTTTAAATTACTGGGGCCACATACTGACTCTAAAAATTATAGAAAAATTATTTCTAGTTATGTTTTGACGATACTGTTCTAACGAGACTAATTTCGTCGAATTCTGAGACTGTTGGAAAAATGGCCATTTTCTAGTCGATTAAATTTTGACTAAAACAGTCAAAACACGTTTTCCTTTGCCACACTCACATATTAATTCAAAAAATTATGAAAATTGGAATCTTGCTATAATTTGACATTCCGGTTCCAACAAAAGTGGTTTCGTCGAAAACCGAGGTCGTTTGAAAAATGACCATTTTTAAGGCCAATATATTATATTAAAATATATATAAATTCTACAGCGACTTTTCTAAATTTTAAACTGGACATAACTTTTGATTTTAAAAACGAAATTTCAGTTTTTCAGAATCGTTAGAAAGATATGATTAAACAGATTTAAATATTTCTGGTTTCGTTCAATTCTGATTTATTTTGAATCCTGTATAGTCAGTTAAAGTTCAAATTCAAATTTTCAAACTGCAGCGCTGTTTTAAACTCCTTTTATAAACAAATTGAATTTATTCGTTTTAAATAAATTTTTAGTCGTTATTATTTAAAATAGATTATTTTAAATATTAAAATCCACTAAAATTTCTAAAATAAAAAATTTAAGTTGGCCCCATAATTCCGGGTCGTTACATAAACACAAAATAAGAACCAAGTGAACCAAAACCCAAAAACGATGGATTTCCCAACATCCCAAGCCTAAATCACTATTACCCAAAAAATACAACATTTTTGATTGACCATTCCAACGACAAATAAAGTATAGGATTAGGTGGGTTTTAACATTATATTATCATTTAACCCAAATCTCATATAGGCATAATACTCTACATCTAAACTACAAAATTTTTACAAATAGAACTTAAATGGTTTCTACTCACGGTTCTTTAGAAATGACGAACAACAGAATATGAGTGGAATTAGATTTGGATCTGTACTTCACAACTATATGTATAAGAATTAAATGAATTAAATGAATCAAAAAAAATTCACGTGTTTTTCACATAAAAATGGCGGATGCACAAGATTTTATCTCGCCCAATTCTTGTTCTTCTTCAAATCCAAATCAAAACAATTTTCAATCAAAATCTGGCTTTAATACATTTGAATCTACAGTAAAGCTAATCAAGAGATAGATCTAAAGCATGTACAGTATGTTGAACCATAGCAAATCTTATTATCATTCCGGACGTGGTTTTCAGTGAATCTAAAGAGGTACGGCAAGATACGATCGCCTTACATCCGATAAAATTTAGATTATCTGTGATGAAACTGAAGGATTATATTCGTAAAGTTTGGAAGACAAAAGGTAATTTTATAGTCTATATTTTAGCTGATTTTCGTTTTATGATACAGTTTGAGGATGCTATGGATTTTGAATCGGTTGTTAAATCATCTACATGTTCATATTTTGGAAATTTGTTGATGGTTGATAAATGGTTCCTTGGATATAATTTTGATACATTTACTATAGATAAAGTTCAGATCTGGATTAATTTGCGTAATTTGGATATGGAGTTATGGTCAAATTAAACTTTGTCTACAATAGCTAGCTTCATTGGTGAACTTGTATGTATTGATGATAACACTGCTAATAAAAAGATTACAAGGTATGTTAGAATGCTTGTAGCTATAGATCAAGCATCGCTACAAGCATCAGAGTTACGTGATATAATTCCTATTCAACTACACAATGGGGTTAAAAAGGATATTAGGGTTGAATATGAATTTATTCCTCGTCGATGTGATATATGCAAAATATTTGGGCATCAACCTTTAGTTTATGATTTAAAGAAAGAGCCAGCATGGGTAGATACGGACAAGGTGAATAATAAATCCTCTATTGATAATGATTTTTATAATGCACAAAATGAAGCTTCTACTTCTAGTACTACTAAGGATAATGGGGATATTTGAGTTTCTAGATGATGAATTGCCACCAGATATACTACCTGATAATCTTAGTCATGTTGCTGATAGCTTGAATGGACCTCCAATTGAAGAAGACAAGCAAGATGTGTCAAATGGTGTTAATAAAAATGATGAATACATGGAACATGTTCAAGGTAAAACTCAAGTTTCCTCAACAATTACAGCTCCTTCTAAAAGAAATATAAGGAGCTTTGTAACTATTAAATGATTATGAGCTGGAATTTCAGAGGGATGAGCTCTCCATTTCGAATGAGAGAAATCCTATCCCTTCTGACAAAATTTAGACCAACAATTGTTGGTCTGGTTGAGAGTAAACTTAGTTGTGTAAGATGTTTTGGAAATCTTCTTGCTATAAATTGGGATTATATTCCCCAACAACATGAAATTTTCTCTGGTCGAATTCTACTTATTTGTAAAGCAGATATTTTCTCTATGTCCACTATTTCACCATCTAAACAACGTGTATCTGTTCAGGCTATAAACTCAGGGGGTATGCATGTCTTTATTACCATTGTGTATGCTAGTGTGACGACCGAGAATCTCGCTCGATCCGAATCAGTCACTAAACCGATCTAGACCGTTCGAAACGCCTGATTGTTTTGAGAACACGACAAAATAGAACACAGACGGAAGAACATTTAATTGTTAATTACAACAATTCCATCAGAATACCAGAATATACAGAGCACAAATAAATATTACACAGAAATATCAGAGATTTAAATTACATTATATAGCAGCGGAAAATAATACAATACACAACTAGAAGGAGATATACGGATACAATGCTTTCCGGATATCATTCCAGCTGTAAACCAGGATCCTGTGAATATAAATCTGCAAAAACCAAAACTACTAGCTGCCCGTGTCGAAAATAAGGGCACCCAGAGTTTAGGTTAAAACAATAAACTCCAGGTCAGTCATGGGACTGGTGTGAGAACTAAAACAGTTATTAATCTTTATTTTTAATGTTAGGCAAATCAAGGGACCACGCCGTATAACACGGAACGGATTTCCTCCCAAGAATACCAGTGCATAAAACAAACAGCGCAATGCTAAATAAAGAAAAATGAAGCTATTATAAGACCCAGTTCCCATCACACAATGCAACACAAGCCGGAGGATAGGATTTTTACCTTATAATAGCCAAGAATGCTTGAAACGTTAAAACAAATCATTTGATACTATTATAAGTGCATAGTGTATAAAACAACTTCAAATCATAAGTATCAATCATAGATGGCATAAGCGCCCCATCCCACTATGTCAACATACTAGGCTCTACAAATAAAACCGCAGAATCACGTATTTGGAAATTGGATTTCCATCTATGAACCGAGGCAAAAGATAGTCCTCAACCGAATCGAGACGCTCTAGTCCGCCACTCAGGACCCAGACTCGGGTGGGCCCTTGGATCGTCAGGGCCGGTCCACCGATGTGGATTAAAATGCCTGAACATGTGTTTCCCCGCCCTATGGGCCATAGGTGAGCCAACTAAATGACTCCATCGGACCCGGATCGTCCGATCAAACCGAGGCGCCTCGCAACAGCAACAACCACATAAGTCAAACTCGTCAGGTCGTGTAAAACCACTGACGCCACTTCTAACTAGAAAGAAACGCATTCCCTCCCTGAGGTCCTTCTCCCGTTTTTGGTTCACAACCGGGGTGCGAGGCTCGCGAATTCATGTTACAAAAAGCTGTGCCACACAGGCTGTGCTTTGATCATCACCACAAGACTTTGCTTTTCAACAGAAGCCTTGATCAATTGCCACTTAGGCGTGCCACACAGGCAATTCACTCTATGCGTTTGATATCCATCAGTATATAACCCCTGAGCTCGTACGTCTCAGAGAAGGGCGTTAAGCAAGAGAATAAATTCTCCGCCGCCAAACAGATATATATTTAATAGAAATCAATCACGCAGACTAAAATCCAATGTCAGACACACAGTCCATTTACAAGTTCGTTCTGGGTCTGAACGAAACCGGAGGCACCTAGTACCCCGCATATCCATCGATCTCCAAGTACGTCTGGACGATCACCAACTGTTTCCATCTTCTTGGGTGTACATCCCAATCAAGATCATCAGTAATTACCAAAACGACGTGAAGACCTCCGGTCTTCAACCACCGTCTTCATCTTCGACACCACGTCGAATCAGTTATTCAGAATGGGATAAACCCGGTCTTTCTGAACAACTCGCGTATATATATAATAAACACGTGTTACACAAACACAACATACGCCTCATTCCAATTCAGAATATTCCTTAGTTCAAATATTCTTATATTTTGGGAAAGGTTCCCATTAATTTTATCAAAGATCAATTCTTTAAATTTATTCTTTAATCTCCTTTGAATATCAATTCAAACTAGTCTGGATTAGCGAACCACACCGAAGTAATCATTTATTTTAATTTCCCAATCCCAACCTATTCATCCCATGAAGTAAAACTGGTAACACTTCATATCTAACACCATGGTGTTATCGGTAAATTCAATTTCCATTTCACGTTCAAATCTAATTAAAGATTTAACTATCGCCTGGAGCAAAACTGGTGATACTCCATTCTCGATCATTTCAATCTAATTAAAGATTCATTAAAACTCCACTTAGTTTTAATCTTCACAAAAATCAAAATCCTGTCTTTAACTGGGTTAAAGAACCAATGTCATTTAAAACACGACCCACAATAAACCCAAAATCACATTCATTAATTATCTGGTTAAAGAACAAGTATTATTTAAAACACTGTTCACGATAAACCCAAAAATCAATATCAATTCAGTTCCAATTAAATATTATTTAATTGGTACACTTAATTAAATCTAAATAAAAGATTTAATCTTTTCTCAACTGGGCTTAAGAACAGTGTTAATGAAGACACCATTCACGACAAACCCACATCTCATTTGATATTAAATACAAGGCTCTGAATAGAAAATATATCGGCTTATATTCAATATCAAATTCTACGACCAACAAATATCGTATTGGAAATAACGATATAAATATATCTTTCAAATTACCATAAAAATATCTGTATAATCACGAAATCCAACATCGAAATAAACCAAAGACAATTTCTATTCAAATCCATTCCAATTCAATTATTGGAAATCCTGGTTATTTTCAAAACCATTTCAAATCCAATTTATTTATTTAAAAATAAATAGAATTTTAATTCTAGTTCAACACTAGTTCATTTCGATAAAAATCTATTTTTATCTTTTCAAATATGGAGTTTTTCATCCCAATTCTTCACAAATCATTTCTTATGATTTTACACAAATTATTACTACTTTTAATAATTTTATCAAGGCCCGTACAGTCGATTTCCATCAACGGCGATCGAACTGCACTTACAGCGACCTTTTTCAATTTTTATTTGGACATAATTCCAAATCCAACCGTTAGATTTCAAATTTCCAATATTCGTTAGAAAGCTCTTTTCGATACGTACCCAACGGTTCTGGTTTTAGGAGAATCCGACGGTCGGACCTCCCGCAATATCCTTTCGAAGTCAATGGTCGAAATTCACGAACTGCCGCGGCGCGGCGCGTTCTATTCAGGCCATTATATTATATATATAATATATACTTCGTCGATTTGAATTCAAAACGTGCTTTATAAATCGTTTTAAATTCATTTTCAAAACGGTTTCAACTTCATATTCAATTTCAAGTCAAAATTGAATATTCCAATATAAATTCATTTTAAATTCATTTCAAATTGATTTCAATTCTAATCGATTTTGAATTCACTTTCAGTTTGTTTTCATTTCAATTCAATTTCAATTCGAATTCATTTGTATTCAATTTCAATTCGAATTCATATATATTCAATTTCAATTCGAATTCATTTCTATTCAATTTCAATTCGAATTCATTTCTACTCAATTTCAATTCGAATTCATTTCTATTCAATTTCAATTCGATTCAATTTCAATTCGAATTCATTTCTATTCAATTTCAATTCGAATTTCAATTCTTTTCAAAATATCAGATTTTGAAATCACTTTCGATATTCATTATAAAATGAATATAATCGATATAAATATCGTTCACGTCAAAATGGCGTCAATCTAATCTACACGGCCTCAAATATTTCTATTTTCAAATATTCTACTTCCAAATATTTCTATTTTCAAATATTTCTATTCAAATATTTCTATTCAAATATTTCTATTTCAAAACTGGAATGAGGCCCAATCAATTACCATATAATGTTAATTATATGGATTTTTTTTTACAACACATGTATACAATAACAACGATGAATAATCAACCATCATCCAAAGTGCATTCTACACTGTATAAGCATCAAATATAAATATTCAACGCTTATAACAGTCTGTCAATCAATCGATCGACATACAACTAAACAATCGGGATTAGTGTACGTCAAATATCATCCCAATACCCGTGTGGGGTTTCAAACAATCAAACAAAGATTTATTTGTGCAGTTGGACGATGTGTAAAATTTATCATCCCAATCAATATCAGTCAAATGTGTGTATATAAACAAATCGTCCGATTTGTTTATTTTTATTTCCTTTCATATACACGTTAAAAATTCTATTTTTAACTATAAAATATTTTTAACTATATAAATATTTTATTTCATTTCACATCACATCACACAATCAACTACACATCAAAATCAAACAAACAAGCATACAAGCCGTCCATGGTCTGTGGACAACGGGTGTCGGGTGCTACTAAACACCGTCTGCATCCTAGTATATATTTTTAACTTGAAAAATTAAATTAAATTAAAAGGTGAGAAGTTCTCACAGAGGGTTCCATTCCGCCGTGCTTTGTTGTTGAACTGCTGAAACGTCTGGATCTGCTTGAAATTCCAAAGTCGTTCTTTTCACGCTGTTCATATTAAAATCACATTTTTAATATAATGTTCTATGCATTAAAAATCACATTTTTTTCCAATACATATATAAAGATCAAATTTTTACTATCTATATAATATAAAAATCGTATTTTTATTATCGCCACTATATAAAAACACATCTTTGCTCCTTCTACAAAATAAAGATCAAATCTTCAACCCTTCTATAATGTAAAAATCATATTTTTAATCTTCTACCTTATAAAGATTATATTTTTATTTCTCTACATTATATAAAATTATATTTTTGTCACATTAATCATCGTATTTTTACCTTATCAAAAAATCAAATCCTTTTAAAAGTAAAAACCATATTCCTTTTTGCTATATATATATATATACATATATATATATAAGTTCTTTTCACTATAAAATCTAACCTTTTTATCCTATACATATAAAAATCCTATTGAAAACAATGCCTTTTACTATACAAAGAAAAATAAATAAAATAGAAGTATAAATACTTACAGTTTTACTTCATCAGCGAAGGGGGGGTTTGTTGGAGCTGAGGCGGCAATGGGTGGCCGGAGGGAGGCGCGGGGAGGTCCAGGTGGTTGTGCGGTAGGGTAGTGGCCGGGTTTGGGGGTTTTCAGGGTTTTGGGTTGAATGGGGGTGCTCGTGTGGAGGAGGGAAGAAAGGGGGGCGTTGGTTGAGAGGGGGATGGCCAGAGGGGAGTTCATCGGAGGGGCGCGGTGGCGGTGGGTGTTGGGCGACGGGGAATCGCCTCCGTTCCCTTTTTTTTCTTTTGAAATCGGGTTTGACTGAATTGGGGAAGAGGAGGTTGACCAGGTATGGGAGATAAGGGGTTGACCATATTATATATATATTTTTTATTTAATTTTAAATTCCCAAAAAGTTACCCTTTTATTCGAACCCCAAATCTGACCCACCGACTACTGCCCATAGTTAATTACCCCCATTCCGAACACAATGGGATATGTCACGTAGGCTGATTCGATTGTTTCAATCAGTTTTCGTCAAAATCAACATATAACTCTATATATTGAATTTGAACGCACATTTCAATTTATTGGGGTCACATACGAATTCGATAAATTCCAGAAAAATAATTTCTTGCTTCGTATTGACGATACGGTCCTAACAAAACTAGTTTCGTCGAATTCTGAGACCGTTTGAAAAATGGCCATTTTCCAGTCGATTAAAATCAACTAAAACTGGTCAAACACGTTTTCCTTTGCCACGCTCACATATTGAATTCAAAACTTACGAAATTTGAAATCTAGCAATAATTTGACATCACGGATCCAACAAAAGTGGTTTCGTCGAAATCCGAGGTCGTTTGCAAAATTTCCATTTTTACAGGCCTGAATTCCATAGCGACTATTCAGAATTTTCATTTGGACATATCTTTTGATTTCCGCTATGAAATTTTGATTTTTCGGATTCATTGGAAAGATATTCTCGATTAGATTCTATTATTTTTCGTTTCACTAAAATCCGGTTTATTTTGCACCCGGTACATTTATTTGAAGTTTGAAATCAAATTATCGAACTACTGCGCCATTTTCAATTCCTTTTATATATATAAATAATTATTTATATTCTAACGACGGTTCAAATGAATATATACGTTCGAATTATATTCAAAATAAATTTCTCGTCATTTTTATTTAAAACAATTCATTTTAAATAATCAAAATCCCCTAAAATTGCCAAAATAAAAATTTTAAACTGGCCCAGATTTCCGGGTTATTACAATCTCCCCCACTTAAAACTTTTCGTCCCCGAGAAGGAACAAAGCCGAAAGTTTTTTTACAATCCAACTCAACTTTCTTTGTTTTTTCTACGGCTTAAGTTCTTCAACTTTTCAGTTTCTAAGAACTTTTCAAATTTCTCAAAAATTTGGCAAACACCCTAAATTTTCGAAAAATTTCGCCATAACCTCCCTTGCAACGGGAGCAACGGGAAAATCCCGAAATTGCCATACAGGCCTTCTGATCTCAAAAAGAAAAAGAAAAAGCCAAGCGGCTAGCCAATCGGCTCATAAAATCATCGTCACCTAAACAAAACAGTAAATTATAGTAAACATGTACTTATTTGTCGGGCAAACAATTTTATTCTTCTGCTCTAGCATCTTTGCTATGACTTGTTCAATGTAAGTACAAGTATATGCTAGCAAATGCGACCAAATTTCAATACAATTCACTATTTGGTTCAATTGGGCTATATCGTACAAATTTTAATAAATCAACCAATAATCAACAACACAACCATCAATCAATTAGTTGATTAGCTTTTGAAATTCATAACTTTGATATATAGTCAAAAATCAGATTTTTGATGCCAAATCACAACAATAGGCCCTATCTAATTTTGGTTCTCACACTAGTCAATAGGAAATATATAGATATCACACGTTCGTCACTTGAATATAAATTCTGATGATGATATATCAATCATCAGAATCACCCCCGGGCGACTAGAATGTGATTCTATATCTACCCAATATATCAAAACATCAAATATACACGGATCAGACGTATACGCAAAATCTATATATACTGGATTGTCCACATCAATATAAATAAATAACCAAATACGAATAATTGATTTAAATTTTCAAAACAAAGATTGTTTTCACTTCAAAAATATACTCTTCACACTCGTTCTAGGATATTACTGATCCCATCTCTAACGAGTCATTCTCGTTGGATATTACTAATCCAATTCTGATGAATTCTCTCGTATGGTTCTAATGTGCCTTGTTCTCTGAGCTTTGTAAACCAAAGCTCTGATACCAAACTGTGACGACCGAGAATCTCGCTCGATCCGAATCAGTCGCTAAACCGATCTAGACCGTTCGAAACGCCTGATTGTTTTGAGAACACGACAAAACAGAACGCAGACGGAAGAACATTTCATTGTTAATTACAACAATTCCATCAGAATACAAGAATATACAGAGCATAAATAAATATTACACAGAAATATCTGAGATTTAAATTACATTATATAGCAGTGGAAAATAATACAATACACAACTAGAAGGAGATATACGGATAAAAAGCTTTCCGGATATCATTCCAACTGTAAACTAGGATCCTGTTAATATAAATCTGCAAAACCAAAACTACTAGCTTCCCGTGTCGAAAATAAGGGCACCCAGAGTTTAGGTTAAAACAATAAACTCCAGGTCAGTCATGGGACTGGTGTGAGAACTAAAACAGTTATTAATCTTTATTTTTAAAGTTAGGCAAATCAAGGGACCACGCCGTATAACACGGAACGGGTTTCCTCCCAAGAATACCAGTGCATAAAACAAACAGTGCAATGCTAAATAAAGAAAAATGAAGCTATTATAAGACCCAGTTCCCATCACACAATGCAACGCAAGCCGGAGGATAGGGTTTTTACCTAATAATAGCCAAGAATGCTTGATACGTTAAAACAAATCATTTGATACTATTATAAGTGCATAGTGTATAAAACAACTTCAAATCATAAGTATCAGTCATAGACGGCATAAGCGCCCCATCCCACTATGTCGCCATACTAGGCTCTACAAATAAAACCGCAGAATCACGTATTTGGAAATTGGATTTCCATCTATGAACCGAGGCAAAAGATAGTCCTCAACCGATTCGAGATGCTCTAGTCTGCCCCTTAGGACCCAGACTCAGGTGGGCCCTTGGATCATCAGGGCCGGTCCACCGATGTGGATAAAAATGCCTGAACATGCGTTTCCCCGCCCTATGGGGCGTAGGTGAGCCAACTAAATGACTCCATCGGACCCGGATCGTCCAATCAAACTGAGGCGCCTCGCAACAGCAACAACAACATAAGACAAACTCGTCAGGGCGTGTAAAACCACTGACGCCACTTCTAACTAGAAAGAAACGCATGCCCTCCCTGAGGTCCTTCTCCCGTTTTTGGTTCACAACCGGGGTGCGAGGCTCGCGAATTCACGTTACACAAAGCTGTGCCACACAAGCTGTGCTTTGATCATCACCACAAGACTTTGCTTTTCAATAGAAGCCTTGATCAATTGCCACTTAGGCGTGCCACACAGGCAATTCACTCTATGTGTTTGATATCCATCAGTATATAACCCCTGAGCTCGTATGTCTCAGAGAAGGGCGTTAAGCAAGAGAATAATTTCTGCGCCGCCAAACAGATATATATTTAATAGAAATCAATCACACAGACTAAAATCCAATGTCAGACACACAGTCCATTTAAAGTTCGTTCTGGGTCTGAACGAAACCGGAGGCACCTAGTACCCTGCATATCCATCTATCTCCAAGTACGTCTGGACGATCACCAATTGTTTCCATCTTCTTGGGTGTACAGCCCAATCAAGATCATCAGTAATTACCCAAACGACGTGAAGACCTCCGGTCTTCAACCACCGTCTTCATCTTCGACACCACGTCGAATCAGTTATTTAGAATGGGATAAACCCGGTCTTTCTGAACAACTCGCGTATATATGTAATAAACACGTGTCACACAAACACAACATACGCCTCATTCCAATTCAGATTATTCCTTAGTTCAAATATTCTTATATTTTGGGAAAGGTTCCCATTAATTTTATCAAAGATAAACTCTTTAAATTTATTCTTTAATCTCCTTTGAATATCAATTCAAACTAGTCGGGATTAGCGAACCACACCGAAGTAATCATTTATTTTAATTTCCCAATCCCAACCTATTCATCCGATGAAGTAAAACTGGTAATACTTCATATCTAACACCACGGTGTTATCGGTAAATTCAATTACCATTTCACGTTCAAATCTAATTAAAGATTTAACTATCGCCTGGAGCAAAACTGGTGATACTCCATTCTCGATCATTTCAATCTAATTAAAGATTCATTAAAACTCCACTTAGTTTTAATCTTCACAGAAATCAAAATCCTGTCTTTAACTGGGTTAAAGAACCAATGTCATTTAAAACACGGCCCAAAATAAACCCAAAATCACATTCATTAATTATCGGGTTAAAGAAAAAGTGTTATTTAAAACAATGTTCACAATAAACCCAAAAATCAATATCAATTCAATTCCAATTAAATATTATTTAATTGGTACACTTAATTAAATCTAAATAAAAGATTTAATCTTTTCTCAACTGGGCTTAAGAACAGTGTTAATGAAGACACCATTCAAGACAAAGCCACATCTCATTTGATATTAAATACAAGGCTCTGAATAGAAAATATATCGGCTTATATTCAATATCAAATTCTACGACCAACAAATATCGTATTGGAAATAACGATATAAATATATCTTTCAAATTACCATAACAATATTTGTATAATCACGAAATCCAACATCGAAATAAACCAAAGACAATTTCGGTTCAAATCCATTCCATTTCAATTATTGGAAATCCTGGTTATTTTTAAAACCATTTCAGATCCAATTTATTTATTTAAAAATAAATAGAATTTTAATTCTAGTTCAACACTAGTTCATTTCGATAAAAATCTATTTTTATCTTTTCAAATATGGAATTTTTCATCTCAATTCTCCACAAATCATTTCTTATGATTTTACACAAATTATTACTATTTTTAATAATTTTATCAAGGCCCGTACAGTTGATTTCCATCAACGGCCATCGAACTGCACTTACAGCGACCTTTTTCAATTTTTATTTGGACATAATTCCAAATCCAACCGTTAGATTTCAAATTTCCAATATTCGTTAGAAAGCTCTTTTCGATACGAACCCAACGGTTCCGGTTTTAGGGGAATCTGACGGTCGGAACTCCCGCAATATCCGTTCGAAGTCAATGGTCGAAATTCGCGAACTGCCGCGGCACGGCGCGTTCTATTCAGGCCATTATATTATATATATAATATATATAATATATACTTCGTCGATTTCAATTCAAAACGTGCTTTATAAATCGTTTTAAATTCATTTTCAAAATGGTTTCAACTTCATATTCAATTTCAAATCAAAATTGAATATTCCAATATAAATTCGTTTTAAATTCATTTCAATTTGATTTCCATTCAAATCGATTTTGAATTCACTTTCAGTTCGTTTTCAATTCAATTCAATTTCAATTCAATTCAATTTCAATCCGAATTCATTTATATTACATTTCAATTCGAATTCATTTATATTCAATTTCAATTCGAATTTATTTCTATTCAATTTCAATTCGAATTCATTTCTATTCAATTTCAATTCGAATTCATTTCTATTCAATTTCAATTCGAATTCATTTCTATTCAATTTCAATTCGAATTCATTTCTATTCAATTTCAATTCGAATTTCAATTCTTTTCAAAATATCAGATTTTGAAATCACTTTCGATATTCATTATAAAATGAATAAAATCGATATAAATATCGTTCACGTCAAAATGGCGTCATTCTAATCTACACGGCCTCAAATATTTCTATTTTCAAATATTCTATTTCCAAATATTTCTATTTTCAAATATTTCTATTCAAATATTTCTTTTCAAATATTTCTATTCAAATATTTCTATTTCAAAACTGGAATGAGGCCCAATAAATTACCATATAATGTTAATTATATGGATATTTTTTTACAACACATGTATACAATAACAACGATGAATAATCAACCATCATCCAAAGTGCATTCTACACTGTATAAGCATCAAATATAAATATTCAACGCTTATAACAGTCTGTCAATCAATCAATCGACATACAACTAAACAATCGGGATTAGTGTACGTCAAATATCATCCCAATACTCGTGTGGGGTTTCAAACAATCAAACACAGATTTTATTTGTGCAGTTGGGCGATGTGTAAAATTTATCATCCCAATCAATATTAGTCAAATGTGTGTATATAAACAAATCGTCCGATTTGTTTATTTTTATTTCCTTTCATATACACGTTAAAAATTCTATTTTTAACTATAAAATATTTTTAACTATATAAATATTTTATTTCATTTCACATCACATCACACAATCAACTACACATCAAAATCAAACAAACAAGCATACAAGCCATCCATGGTCTGTGGACGACGGGTGTCGGGTGCTACTAAACACCGTCTGCATCCTAGTATATATTTTTAACTAGAAAAATTAAATTAAATTAAAAGGTGAGAAGTTCTCACAGAGGGTTCCACTCCGCCGTGCTTTGCTGTTGAACTGCTGAACCATCTGGATCTGCTTGAAATTCCAAAGCCGTTCTTTTCACGTTGTTCATATTAAAATCACATTTTTAATATGATGTTCTATGCATTAAAAATCATATTTTTTTCCACTACATATATAAAGATCAAATTTTTACTATCTATATAATATAAAAATCGTAATTTTATTATCGCCACTATATAAAAACACATCTTTGCTCCTTCTACAAAATAAAGATCAAATCTTCAACACTTCTATAATGTAAAAATCATATTTTTAATCTTCTAACTTATAAACATTATATTTTTATTTCTCTACATTATATAAAATTATATTTTTGTCACATTAATCATCGTATTTTTACCTTATCAAAAAATCAAATCCTTTTAAAAGTAAAAACCATATTCCTTTTTGCTATATATATATATATATAAGTTCTTTTCACTATAAAATCTAACCTTTTTATCCTATACATATAAAAATGCTATTGAAAACAATGCCTTTTACTATACAAAGATAACAAAATAAAATAGAAGCATAAATACTTACAGTTTTACTTCATCAGCGAAGGGGGGGTTTGTCGGAGCTGAGGCGGCGATGCGTGGCAAGAGGGAGGCGCGGGGAGGTCCAGGTGGTCGTGCGGTGGGGTAGTGGTCGGGTTTGGGGGCTTTCAGGGTTTTGGGTTTAATGGGGGTGCTCGTGTGGAGGAGGGAAGAAAGGGGGGCGTTGGTTGAGAGGGGGATGGCCAGAGGGGATTTCATCGGAGGGGCGCGGTGGCGGTGGGTGTTGGGCGATGGGGAATCGCCTCCGTTCCCTTTTTTTTCTTTTGAAATCGGGTTTGACTGAATTGGGGAAGAGGAGGTTAACCGGGTATGAGAGATAAGGGGTTGACCATATTATATATATTTTTTATTTAATTTTAAATTCCCAAAAAGTTACCCTTTTATTCGAACCCCAAATCAAACCCACCGACTGTTGCCCATAGCTAATTACCCCCATTCCGAACACAATGGGATATGTCACGTAGGCTGGTTCGATTGTTTCAATCAGTTTTCGTCAAAATCAACATATAACTCTATATATTGAATTTGAACGCACATTTCAATTTACTGGGGTCACATACGAACTCGAAAAATTCGAGAAAAATAATTTCTAGCTTCGTATTGACGATACGGTCCTAACAAAACTAGTTTCGTCGAATTATGAGACCGTTTGAAAAATGGCCATTTTCCAGTCGATTAAAATCAACTAAAACTGGTCAAACACGTTTTCCTTTGCCACGCTCACATATTGAATTCAAAAATTACGAAATTTGAAATCTAGCAATTATTTGACATCACGGATCCAACAAAAGTGGTTTCGTCGAAATCCGAGGTCGTTTGCAAAATTTCCATTTTTAAGGGCCTGAATTCCATAACGACTATTCAGAATTTTCATTTGGACATATCTTTTGGTTCCCGCTATGAAATTTTGATTTTTCGGATTTGTTGGAAAGATATTCTCGATTAGATTCTATTATTTTTCGTTTCACTAAAATCCGGTTTATTTTGCACCCGGTACATTTATTTGAAGTTTGAAATCGAATTATCGAACTACCGCGCCATTTTCAATTCCTTTTATATATATATAAATAATTATTTATATTCTAACGACGATTCAAATGAATATATACGTTCGAATTATATTCAAAATAAATTTGTCGTCGTTTTTATTTAAAATAATTCATTTTAAATAATCAAAATCCCCTAAAATTGCCAAAATAAAAATTTTAAACTAGCCCAGATTTCCGGGTTATTTCAGCTAGTAATAGTTTTCATGAGAGGCAGGATTTATGGCAACATATCTTTTCTGTAACTTTATTCCACAATTTCAATTCCTTCTTGCAAGCTTGTTGTTTCTGCATGAACTTGTAGATAGATAAACCCCACACGTTATCATTTAAGCCTTTTTCAATAAATTCCATATACTCTGACTTGAAGCAGCAATCATTACAATATCTAAAAGGTAGACCTTTTGATATAGAAGTAGATATCAAATAAAGTAATAATGGATCATGATCATTGGACATCTGAGTTAGACACAAATTTAATATATGTGAAGCAGCATTAGACTTAGAACTAGAGAATGCAGAACTTTATGAAAGGATGTTAGAGTCTCAACATCCTCTTCTGATTCAATAACGGATCAAGTTTTGGAATTATAGGCAAAAAGCAAAGGCTTCATGGCAAGAGGGAGATACTAACTCTATATTTTTCCATTCCAAAATGTCTACTCGTAAGCATTGTAATAATTTGAAAACTTTAATCAATGGTATAGTTGAACTATTGTATAATCCAGAGGATATTTCTGCTGAAGTAATTGCTTACTTTAAAGAAATGTTCTATGGTTCTACTAGTAGTGATTTTCCTTTATTTCAATCTTCATATACTATTAATCAACAAGGACAACATTATCTGTTGAAAGCGATTTCTATGGAGGAAGTGAAGAAGGCAGTTTTCTCTATACATGAGGATACAAGTCCAGGTCCAGATGGATTTAACTCAAAAAAATTTAAGCTGCATCGGGAGGATATTAAAGAAGAATTACTAGCTCCTACTCAAGACATGTTCAAGTCTGCTAGTTTTCCCAAAGGTGTCAATCATACTTTCATTACTTTAATTCCTAAAGTAGAAAGGCCATCTGTTATTTCCCACTATCGATCTATTGCATGTTGCTATTTATAATATTAGATATTCAGCAAGATATTATGCAACAGAATGAAACGGTTTGTACCCCACCTTATATCACCCAACTAGTGTGCTTTTATTCCTTCTAGAAATATTGGTGATAACATTTTATTAGCTCACAAGTTGATCAGGGATTTTAAAAAACCAGGGGTTAAGAAGTTTTGTGTGAAAGTGGACTTGCATAAAGCCTATGATAAATCAACCGCAAGTTTATTTGTCATATTATGAAATGCATGGGATTTCCAACACGCTTCATCAATGTTGTCTTTGAATGTATCTCTACTCCAACATACTCTATAATGATTCAAGGGGTACCAAATGGATTCATATCTTCAAATAGGGGAATAAGGCAAGGTGATCCTTTGTCACCTTACTTATTCACTATTGCAATGGAGTTTTTTTTTCATTTTGTATGCATGAAGTGCTACAACAAAAAGTTTTCCTGCCAGTACATGGTTTTTCTCCAATTATTACTCACTTATTATATGCGGATGACTTGATGGTTTTTGGGAGATGTTCAACCTCTAGTGCCATTACTTTGAAGTCTGTTTTTGAAAAAATAGAGCATTTCAGTGGTTTATCAGTGAGCTCGAATAAAACTAAGATATTTTTTAGTTCTTCAGCTTCTTCTTTTAAGAAATGACACAATGAGTATACTTGGTTATAGTGCGGGTCATCTTCCAATAAGATATTTGGGGTAACTTTATCTATAAACTACATTCATTATCAAGATTGCCAAGAACTATTACATCGAATTCAAAGTTAATTTTAGTCATGGGATGCTAAATTTTTGATTTTAGCTGGGGGAGCTGAATTAATTCAATCTTTTATTAGTCCAACTGTGTTATACTAGCTGACTATATACTAGTTGCCTGAGTATACCATTGAGAAATTGAATACGAAATGTGCTAATTTCTTTTGGGGTGATTCTAAGCATAAAGTAAAGTGGGAAAATTTATATACTCTAAAACTTGAAGGTGGTACTAGATTAAAATCTTTCCAGGATTTGAAGAAAGCTTCCAGTCTGAAGTTAATGCAAAAAAATTTAGTAGATGATTCTCTTTGGAGCAAATGGATGGCTGCTAAA
Organism: Allium sativum; assembly: GCA_030737875.1. NCBI lineage: Eukaryota > Viridiplantae > Streptophyta > Magnoliopsida > Asparagales > Amaryllidaceae > Allium > Allium sativum. Next base: position 126,981,063 of record CM060911.1, read on the forward strand.
TATTGTAAGGATAAAATGTTTTTGAGTATGAATATAGACAATAATTCTTCATCTACTTGTAAGAATATTTTGAGATTAAGAACAAATGGCAAGCAATATTCAATAAAGTGATTTCATCTGGTTCAAATGCATCTTTATGGTTTGAACCATGGATCAATGGAAAATGTTTAGTCGACTTTCTTGGGGTGTCTAGATTTCAATCATTGGGTAATTATAATGAGAATGTTGATTCTTTAATGAGAGAAGGGAGGTTATGTAGTAATCTCCATCCATCAACAAGAGAATTGAAGTAGAAGATTGATTGTGTTGATGTGAAGAATAATGCACATTGTGATTTTTATGAATGGATAAATGGAGGAATGTTTTCATTTCACAAAGCCTGGGATACAGTAAGAGAAAGGTCCACTGTAATGCAATGGTCTAAGGTAATTTGACACTCCAAAATTTCGAAGAGAATGGCTTTTATCACATATTTGGCAATTTTGAACAGACTGAATACCAGTGACAGGTTAAGAAGTTATGGCATAGTAGATGATGATAGATGTGTGCTATTCTACAGTCAAGAGGAAAATTTACGTCATTTATTCTTCAATTGTTCTTATTCTAAATTCAAATGGGATTCATTGAAACTAAAACTTGAACTGAATGTGAGTATGGTGTATTTTATGGAGGAGGAAGAAAATCAATTATCACAAGTATATCATAAGAAGAATTAGGTGAATGACATAGCTTGTGCTTCTATAACTACTTTTGTGTATCAAATGTGGACGGAACTTAATGCTAGACTTTTCAGTAACCATTCTATATCCAAGAATATAAGACTGCAGATGACTGTGGAGGAGATTTGTTTTCTAGTGAAGGATAATGGTAGTAAGACAGAGAGATCAGTGTGTAATGAAGTTTCGTGAGGAGAGGGGAATTGAATTTCGAGATACTAGATAAAGCGGATGCAGGATTTGTTTGATTGTTATAGAGACATGAAAGTGTATTTGTTATAATGTTGTTTGTTTTTGTTTTTCAACTTATTGTTAAAAGCATGATACTTGTATTTCGTTTATATTCACCCTTTTTCCTTGTTGTCGCACCCACTTAGGTTAGGGGGACACAAGGTTTTAATGAGGCATATGAAATTGGTACATAATAAAGAGAACCAATTTTCAAAAAAAAAATCAAATGTGGCAGAATCCTGTACATATACAAATCAAATTCCAGAGTTCTCAAACCTATATAATCTTAGAATAGAGAGGATAAAATTGAGGTTAGAGAATTAAAAGAGAAATCTAACCATACATCTGGAATTAGTAAATGGTATAAGGATATAATGGAGGTGTAAGAATGAAATGGAGAATAAGGTTAGGAAGAGGCTAGGAGGGTGGTATATATAGTTTCATGTGTTAATAAAGACCATAGATCTATTAGATTAAATCCAGGCAGTCGGTGTACGAAACTTATATAAAAGGCCTAAAAAGCCTTCTCTACCTGATATCACCCTGGGCGGTTGACCCCCTCAAGGGAAGGAGTCGACCCCTTAGGTCGATTTTGCCCAGGAATTTTTTTTCCCTGGCCGTTATTCCAATTATATTAAAAGTTGATTTATTTGATTGATTTCTTTCCTTTGTTTGATTATCACTATCCCCCATTATATATAAAAATATACATATGATTTAAACTTATGTTGGAATATTCTTTTCATGCTAATGCATAATTAATATATTCCAGATGTATATATATTTTCTTTAAGTTTCTAACCATGTGCATTAATATTTATGCATAATTTGTTTTATTAATATCTTTTACATAAGGACTCCATTTTCAGTAAATACAATATGAAAACAGATCAGAAACTCACCATAATGCAATAGCAATATTTTCGTAGCCTAATTCCCAATAGTCCAAAAATCCGTTTTCAACCCATTAATTTACTATTAACTATTATTACTAAATCATCTCATGTTTATTATAGGTTTATTTTATGGGAGTTACATTCTCCCTCACTTATAAAAGGTTTCGTTTCGAAATCCTTTGAAGGGGCGAAGAACAAAACTCGCTCTAAACAACCATGTTGTACACCTATGTTATTTCATAAGCATCCATAAACATCCATAACTCATAGTGATGATGAATTATAGACTTGCTAATAATGAGCTCAGTCCTGACATATATGTTTAATAAGTGATGTAATATGTATGCAAAACATTCTAATATGCATATAGTTCTATATGAATGCACGGTGCATTTGTGTTGTAGCCATCTCCTACAATCCTATCTAGCAACCAAAATGCAACAAAAAATGGAAATTTGTGAGGAAATATTTACCCAAGAAAAGCTACGAATGAGTTAGCCTAATCCTCTCTTCGGTTAGTTAGGTGCTTTCTACAGGGTTATCTGCCCACTAAACTCGGACTAGATGAATATATTTGTTGCCAAGTCCATTAATTTCGTGCTCCATGATCTTTGCAGTGGCGCGGGCCACCCTGGACACCAACTTGAAGCTCCCAAAGTCCCCAATATCACTAAGCTCGAGTCTGTCGGCTGAATCATGAAGGCATTTGCAAAGATGAGAAACATGGAAAACGTTATTGACCCCCGACAAATGCTCGAGAAGACCCACATGATTAGCCATCTTCCCAATTCTATCCATAGTCCTAAAAGGCTCAATAAACCTGGGAGCAAACTTCCCAGTCTTCCCAATTCGGACTGCCTTCTTGAGAGGGGAAATTTTAATAAATACCAAATCTCCAACATCAAACTCTATTTCCTTCCTACTTCTATATGTGTATGACTTCTGCTGGTCCTGGGCAGGCTTCATTCTCTACCGAATAAAAGTGGTAATCTATGTTGATTAACGGATACGGTCTGGTCAAAGTAAAACCTTGTCGGTAGTTTCCCACCAACACGTAAGTGATTTTGCATGGTCGCCCATACAATGCTTCGTAAGAGGCCAACCAATCGTTGCTTGGTAACTATTATTGTATGAAAAAACTACCAAGGAAAGTGCTACTACCATGCTCATCTGAAGTCGATGATGAAAACTCTAAGAAGATCCCTTAGAACTTTTTTGACTCTCTCGGTCTGACCATCAATTTGTGGATGATATGATGTACACAAACTCAGCGTAGTTCACAAAGCTTCTTGAAGACTTCCAAAATTCACTGGTGAACAATGGATCTTTGTCACTAACTGTGGTAGTCAAAATCCCATGCAATCTAACAACTCTTTATCTTATAATTGAGCTAATAAAGCGGCGGTCCGACTCTTCTTAATTGGAATAAAATGGGCACTCTTCATTCATCGATCCACTATGACCCAAATAGTTTTGTTTCCATTTTTACTCCTTGGAAGCCCATCAATAAAATCCATAGAAATATGTTCTCATTTCCAAGTGGGAATCTCTAAGCTAGCAACAGCCCTCCAAACTTCCATTGTTCCGCCTTCACTCTTTGATAAGTTAAGCATCTAGAATCAAATTATGCAACGTCACTTTTCATTCCTTTCCAATAAAGGTTTCTCTTCATATCCCTAAAAAAATTGTCACCTTTGGGATGTATGGTCATCCAGGACCTATGACACTCCTCGAGAATCTCTTTCCTAAGGTCTGCACTCTAAGGGACACAAAGTCGATTATCAATTCTTAAGTAACCACTACCATCCATAGAATATCTACTAGAAAGGGGAAAGATTCATCCCTAGAATTTTTTTTCCTTTAATACCCTTAACTCATCATCATGGTCTTACTTACTCTTGATTCTTTCACTCAAAACTAGTCTTACCTTAATAAACCAAAGAAACCCTTGATCTGCCTCGAATGTTGGTAGCAAAATGAAACTAAAGAGAAACTTTAACTGTCATCACTCAGTGATTGCACTAAGTGTAGAACGCTTCCGACTCAAAGTGTCGGCCACTATGCTACCTTTCTGATGGGTATAATGGATGGAAAAATCTAAAGATGATAGGTATTCCATCCATCTCTGTTGTTGAAGGTTCGGACTTACTGAGAGAACAAATATCTAAGAGACTTGTGATTCGTGAACAGTTCAAAACTTTCTCCTAAAAGATATTGTTTTCACATCTTAAGGGCAAAAGTCGCTGCTACTAATCTAAGTCATGAAAGGGGTACCTTTTCTAGTGATCCTTAATTTTTTTACTTGCATAGACAACTAATCTACCTTCCTGAATAAGTACTGCCCATAAACCAATCCCACATGCATCCGTAAAAATCGTGAACATCTTCGTTCCATCCAGGATAAGCAGAATATGTGCACTTATGAGAGATTCCTTCAATGTCTTGAAGGCAATTCCACATTTATCATTCCGCACAAACTTATGATCATTTTTCATCAATTGGTTTAGAGGGCTTGCCATCCCTATGAAGTTCTTGGTAAATTTCCGATAGTAGCCTGCTAACCTAAGGAAACTCCTAATCTCCATTGCATTTTGGGGAATCCTCCTTTCTTGGACAGCTTCTACCTTAGTGGAATCTACCGCTAATCCTTTCTTTGAAACAATACGTCCTAGAAACTTTACTTCTCTCTTCCAAAAGTGAAATTTCGAGAATTTGGCCTTAAGTTGGTTCTCCCTTAGAATTCCTAGGACCTTTCCCAAATGATCCTCATATTCCTTAAAGTCCTTGGAAAAGATAAGGATATCATCCACCAATGCTACCATAATCTTGTTGAGTATGTCCTTAAATATCCTATTCGTATGGTCCACAAAGAAAGGGGTGGAATCAGTCAAACCAAAGGCATAACCTTCCAAGCAAACAATCCATCCAACACCCTAAACACTGTCTTCAGCTTACCCTCATCTGAAATCCTCAATTCGTGAAATCTGATAGCCAAATCTTACTGAGAAAATATTTAGGCTCCTCCAAACAAATCAACAATCCTCAGTAAAGGGTATCTACTCTTATTAGTCAATTTGTTAAGTTCCCCATAATCCATGCATAACATCGAAGATCCATCAGACTTTGTAGCAAACATTACTGGTGCATCCCACTAAGATGTACTCCTACAAATAAATCCTTTTGTCCATAATGTCTATCAAGCTCTCTCCTTTCCTTAGGAGCCATGTGACATAAAGGAAATATTACAGGTCATGTCCTTCTCGAGGTCTATGCTAAAAAGTAATTCTCGGTGGGGCCGGAGTCCTGTGACCTCCTAAAAACATCAGGAAACTCACAAATAATCAGTACCAAAGATAGTCCTTCCAGAAGAAAAGGAAAATATGGTTGAATCCCCATTCCCTACCCTACACGGAATCTCTAAATTGTGGCCTCCATGGCTTCTCAAGAAAACTGTCCTCTTATCGCAGCTAAGGACAACCCCACAAAATTATAGGCAGTACATTCCTAAAATGAGACCATACCCCCTCAATCCCAAGTACATATGCATCACAAAAGAAGTCGACATCATTGATGTCCAATATTAGGTCTTTACACACAAATGAAAATCGTATAGTCGCTCCGATAAGGTTGGACTCTCTATTAGATGGCTAGAAAAAGATAAGGGAAGTTTCAAAGAATCAACAATATTTCTAGCAATAAAGGAGTGGGTGGCTCTCGAATCAAATAGGGTACTCAAAGAAATTCCTAAGATAGAAATTATACCTTCCAACGTTGGTTGTCCATAATCTCTAAGGGGTTGACTTCTAATCGGTGTTGTCTCTAAGACATAGTTTTGAACACTCAGCATTATTCTAGGCTTAGGGAAGTTCCTTACCGAACGCCCATCCGCATGGTAGTTAAAGAATTTCCCTTTGAATTCTTACTTCGTTAAGTTAACTCTGTAGTCCTTCGCCTCATGCCCTTTCTTATGGCACATTGAACATGTCTTTGCCTCCTTCTTGACTTTTCCTAAACTTTTCTTCTTAAGCCAAAAACTTTTCTTCTTGTTCTTCCCAACATTAGAAGTACTATCTCCCTTATTTGTATTAACTTTCTTCACCTCCTCGGCTGAATATAGAATAGCCGCCTCAACAAGGGATTCAAACGTAGCTCCAAACGTCACTTGGGCTAAAAGCATTTCCTTTAACCGTGAGTTCAATCCTTTAAAAAACCTAAGGGATTTATCCATAAGGGTGTCTACCAAACCTATCCCAAACTAGGATAATTATGTAAATTTTGCAACATACTCTTTCAGATCCAACTCTTTTTGCTTTAACTGAATGAACTTTTCTAGTTGTATTCTCATCTCAACATTAGGTAAGAACTTATTCTCAAAGCGGGTCCAAAACTCTCCCTAAGTAAACACTCTACCCATATTCTCTTATGAAATCATGTTCAACGATTAAAGGGCTTATCCCTTCAAATGCCAAGCCGCTATGTAACACCCCGTGTATTCTATAACTGTGGAATTAACAAATTAAAGTATAATTAATTTGAAATCAAAGAACTAAGGGAAACGGGATATGCCATTGTGTTCGTCTCGGAAAAATACGCGAAATAGAGTCCGAGTTTTCGAAAAACGGAGTCCGTATGAAGAAGATATAGCCTTCGGAAGTTTCTGAATTAAGTTTAAAATTCAAACAGAATAAAATAGCTCAGAAAATCAAATTTAAATTCCAAAATGGGGCCCAATGGGCCAGGGCGGAAGAACACCCGCCTAAGGCACCCAGGTCGACTGGGCTGTCGACCTGGTCTAGCCAGGTCGACAGGGCTGTCGACAGGGCTGTCGACAGGGCTGTCGACCTGGTCCAGAGCCAGGTCGAACCCAGCCCAACCTGGCTGGCCTATTCTATGTTGGTCGATTTTCTGCAGTCTGCTTTGTCATTAGGGCTAGGTGGCAGGCTCTAATTGGTCTCTCCTTAGGATGAAAGGCTACGATCAATCCAAGCGACATCAATGGTCCTAATCAGTTCATAACCCCTATAAAAATGACCCTAGACTCTATCTAGGTTTCTTGCACAATTCTCTAGCCTCCATTGCTCTCTTCTTCTAATAAAAAAATAAAAATGGCGTCGCTGCTCTGCTGGAATTAAAACTAGAAGATAATCAACATCAGCCTAAGCAACTCAATTCAAACTAGAGATTAAAGTTTCTGCAAAGATTCTACAACAAGTTAAATTTCTTTCTTTAATCCAATCAAGGCAAGTACAGTTATTTTCCGCTATAAACGTTAATTATAATTTTGATATGTTTTTGATTCTGAATCTGAGATTGTATATATATTCTCTTCTATCAGATTTGTTTTTCTGTGACTGTTCTCTATCCCTTTTCTTCTTTTCTGTTTTTATAGCCAGGCTACCACGAGCCTGTGCCTAATCTCATAAGAGATGAACGTATGAACGCAAATTTTGGGATAAATAATGAATGATGCGAAATTTGACAAGACTAAATTGAATGTATGACTTTAGGTCTGAGGCATAAAATATATTGGACATATGCATAAATTTGACTATGAACATATAATTTATGCATGTTGTATGCATAGTTATGTTGTAATTTAGAACTGTAATTAATGAGCATATGTTGTAAACTAGATTTGGATCTATGCATATTCTATGATAGAAGAAAAGAGGAACCATTGTAAGATTACATATGATTTGAGACTTTGGACAAAATGCATATAAAAGTCAAGATCTGATTTTTAGAAGATATGATTTAAAGATTTATATTGTTGGGTATAGTTTGCATAATGATTCATGACTCAAAAAGAAGAAGGTATGGAAACTTAGGTGTAAAGATTTGCATTAATTAGGATATCTATTATTGTGATTACACCTAAATAGGGATTTTTGGATATATGGCATGCATTGAAATTAATGGTTATATTTGGTATAATTTATATGTGAATCTGCTGTAAGATGCTAGTTTAACAAAAATTGGAACATATGTTATATGGCAAATTATGTCCATATTCTGCGCTTATGCAAACATGGAGTATATGTTGTGAATCATGACAATTATGTAGGCATATGAATTTAGGCCAATTTATGATTGGGCAAGGCATGTAAATAGAACTTTTAGAAATATTAAGTTTACTAAATCTGCTAATTTGTCAAGTTGCCTAAACTACTAGTTTTGTTATATTGCCTAGACTGCTAATTAGATTGAAATGCCTAATCCGTTAAATTTGTCGGTTGAAATGCCTAACCTGTTATATGCCAAAATCTGCTAAGTTGCTAAATCTGTTAAATCCGTTAAGTCATATAAAATCTGTTATCTGCTATGTTGATATAATCATCCTGTTATTGATATAATCTGAATTGGCATATATATTGGGTGTGCGCATAAACGGTAAATTATTAATTAATTGGCCGCAAAGATAAACATGGCTAACTCGAGGTTAGAATGAGTTTGCGGCGTAAATCTGCCCGGAACCGCCCGGCACATCCAGTGGCCGCAAACAATAGGTTCTAATGTGAGAAGTTAGTCATAACATGCGTAAGACACGAGGTTAGGTCTGGCTTGTGGCAGAAGTCTGCCCGGAACCGCCCGGCATATCCAGCGGCCACAAGCTACCGACCTAATGTGAGAGGTCTGTGCATTAATAATTAATTAATGCAAAATCTAAGATAAGAATGACGTCTAAAATGTATTGGGGAAAATAGGGTTAAACCAAAGGGATTAATAGATGTAGTAAAACCCGTCCATGAATCTGTAGGCCCAATACAAAGTTAGACAAATCTGAAAATCTGTACATCTGACCTGTTAGTCTGAAAACTTGTTAACTTAATTTGTGAATTAGTAAATCTGAATTCTGTATGTATGAACTTGTAAACAAGTCAATCTGAAATCTGTTAGTCTGGGGACACAAGGTTAGGAGGGGAATTACTTGTGTCATCTGTTGTTTGGGACCCATATCAGTCAGTAACCCTTTCTGGTATCAAAACTTTGACCCAACAGTAGGTAGGGTCCGGGCACGCTTACTGAACTAATTATAAGTGGTTCATTCTGATAATGGCGAGGGGTGTTGATGGTGCGTTCCAACCGGGTCATGTGCGTGCATGGATCCCGGTCTGCCTCTGAGGATGTAAGACGCCGTGACATCTGTAAATAGGTCTGTGCCAATTGGTTGTCATTTTAGGGAGTGATACACCCTACTGTGGGGCCGACACAGGATATTTATGTATTAGGGAGCCGATCGCTTGGGGTAGGGTTTTAGGGTACGCTTAGTTCTGTCTGTTTCTGTTGGGTGGTAACACCTGTCTGTTTCTGTGTGGTACCGTCTGTTCGGGTGGTAAAGGCCCATTACTAGTGTACACCAAATTCCACATTCTGTCTCCATAGGGATAGATCTGTTTCTTCTTCTGTCTGTTTCTGATCGGGTAGTAAAGGCCCATTATTAGCATTCTGTTTCTGTTAAAGTATTCTGTACCCGTTCCTGCTTCAATTTAGACATTAGGGTGACACCTAATCCTGCTATACTAGTATTAGTGCAGAGAAGTGTAAAACAATAGTTTATATCATTCTGTTTTTCTGTTATATCTGCTACACCTGTTATAGTTATCTCACATCCAGTTTTATGTTCATATCATATTATTATTATCTGTTCATATGCTGAAAGTCACTGGACTTGCCAGACTTTTTGTCTGACCCTTGTTGTTTCGCCTCCTTTCTTCCGTTCCCCCCCCCCAGGTTATCCAAGGAGGGAAATACTTTAGCTTGATCCGGATTTCTCTTTGCTTGGAGTGCTTAAAGTATGGCTTGGCTCTGTATAGCTTCCGTTCCATGGGGATTATGATTTTAAACTATGCATTTTGAAGGCTTTTGTACAAGACTGATATTTTGTACTTGAATTCTGAAATTGAAAGGATGTAACCATATTAATTTCTGTGCAATAAAGTTAAAAATTTTCAAGTACTGTTTTATCTGTCTTGTAAGTTTCTGTTCTGTTTACTAAAATGCTCCATCAAAGTTAAGGCATTCCCTTTGTGAGTGACCTTAACGGAGGTGGGGTGTTACACTTGGTATCAGAGCTGAAGGTTACCAGATTTGATAAAAAGTTTTGAAAACTATTTTCAAAAAAGATTTAAAAAGGAAGTATTTTCAAAAGTAAAGCTTATTTTGAAAAAAAAAAACATGATCCCCAAGAGCCATATATCTTTCTTTCAGTCCTTTTTGTTTTGAACCTTTCCTTTTTCGTTCCAGCATGTCTGAAGCATCTGAGATACCAGAGGGTGTTCATGTACCCGGTTGGTTTCGTCAATATCTTGAGGCTAGGACCGCCGCTGCAGGTCCAGCAAATGATCCCCCTCCTCCACCCCCTCCTCGTGCAATTGCTTTCTCAAAGATCTGTATTGATTTTAGGGCCATGGGTGGGAAGGATTTCAAAGGAACTGAATCATTCGTAGAAGCAAGGAATTGGCTCAAAGAAACTGAGGATCTATTCGTTATCTTCGAGGTGGACGATAGGCAGAAGGTACAGTTGGCAGTATGGCTGCTCAAAGACGAAGCTTCCTACTGGTGGGAAGTCACTAGTGCCGAGAGGCCGGTTGAGACATGGATGGATTTCAGAACAAGGTTTGAGACAAAATTCCTCTCGCAAGCTGAACGAAGTTTTCAATTGGAAAAGTTCTTGTCTCTTAAGCAAGGAAGTATGACGGTCAAGGAATACGTCAACCAGTTCAACCAACTAGCAAGATTCGGATTGGATTTATTCAACACTCAGCATAAAAAGGCTCTCCGCTTTGTTAAAGGAATGAATGAGCCACTGCACAGCCTAGCCATGACCCATGTACCCATGGGAGCAACTTACGAGAAATTGGTGGATATGGCACTACTGCATGAGGAAGACAAGGGCCCGAAAGAGACAAAGAAGGAAGAACCACAGAATAAGAAAGCGGGGCCCAAAAAGGAAACACAAAAGAAGGATGAGAAGCCTGAAGATAAGAAGGGGAAAAAGTGCTTTACTTGTGGGAGCTCAACTCATCTGAACAAGGATTGCAGAAAAAGGAAGGGTGCTTGCTTCAACTGTGGGGAGATGGGACACTTCACTAGGGACTGCCCGAAGAGACGAGGATAAGGAGGGCAGGCGAACACTCTTGAGGCTAGTGGCTAGGATAGAAATAGGAAAATTTTTATATTAGGTTTGATTTCTTTATCTGATTGTGACTTTTTCTGATTTTGGTATTTTGATTTTGTAATCGATACTCTGCACTTTAATGCTAGTATTATTTCTGAATTCCGCTATAGACTCAGACCCATAAGGGTTGTGGATCATCTGTTTGAGACTGGGGTTTGAGGGATATCTGTGTTAGGCGTCAAGTATGACGCATACATTCTGAGTTTTCGTGGGGTATCAATTTGATGTTGGTTTCGGTCTTTGGGGCCGATACTTAGGACCCATGCCTAATGGGAACCAAATTTTCGTTCTATCTGTACTCGCTTCCATCATTCGACTGTATCCTATCGATCAAATATTTGAACTTTAGGTAGAAACTAATGGGTGTAAACATGTGTTTGAGACATGTTATGTTTGATGGTTGCAAGTGGATGCAAGTGGTTGCTAGTGGTTGCCTGTGGATGCATATACACACACTAGGCACTAGATCGGCTCGAAAACACTCTCATACTGCATATGGATGGGTGAGCATTTTTCAATTCTTGTGGATGCAAATTGGTTGATTCAGCACATGGATGTTGCATTTGAGTGAATGGTTGTGCACTCATATAGAAATAATATATATCATCAGAATTCTATTGCATACATGTTGGACTCATGGCACTGACATAATTCGCATTAAGGAGGTCAACTGAATCAGTAGACCGCCTGATCTTTGCATTAGATAAGGAACATATACACACACTTTTGCATATGTTCATACAACATTAGAAGTTTTCTAAGGACAATGGATGCTTGTGGATGATGGTTGAGTAGATGGGTGATTGGATGGTAGGACACATTCTTCTTAACTTGAAGATTTCGAGGACGAAATCCTTTTAAGTGGGGGAGAATGTAACACCCCGTGTATTCTATAACTGTGGAATTAACAAATTAAAGTATAATTAATTTGAAATCAAAGAACTAAGGGAAACGGGATACGCCATTGCGTTCGTCTCGGAAAAATACGCGAAATAGAGTCCGAGTTTTCGAAAAACGGAGTCCGTATGAAGAAGATATAGCCTTCGGAAGTTTCTGAATTAAGTTTAAAATTCAAACAGAATAAAATAGCTCAGAAAATCAAGTTTAAATTCCAAAATGGGGCCCAATGGGCCAGGGCGGAAGAACACCCGCCTAAGGCACCCAGGTCGACTGGGCTGTCGACCTGGTCTAGCCAGGTCGACAGGGCTGTCGACAGGGCTGTCGACAGGGCTGTCGACCTGGTCCAGAGCCAGGTCGAACCCAGCCCAACCTGGCTGGCCTATTCTATGTTGGTCGATTTTCTGCAGTCTGCTTTGTCATTAGGGCTAGGTGGCAGGCTCTAATTGGTCTCTCCTTAGGATGAAAGGCTACGATCAATCCAAGCGACATCAATGGTCCTAATCAGTTCATAACCCCTATAAAAATGACCCTAGACTCTACCTAGGTTTCTTGCACAGTTCTCTAGCCTCCATTGCTCTCTTCTTCTAATAAAAAAATAAAAATGGCGTCGCTGCTCTGCTGGAATTAAAACTAGAAGATAATCAACATCAGCCTAAGCAACTCAATTCAAACTAGAGATTAAAGTTTCTGCAAAGATTCTACAACAAGTTAAAGTTCTTTCTTTAATCCAATCAAGGCAAGTACAGTTATTTTCCGCTATAAACGTTAATTATAATTTTGATATGTTTTTAATTCTGAATCTGAGATTGTATATATATTCTCTTCTATCAGATTTGTTTTTCTGTGACTGTTCTCTATCCCTTTTCTTCTTTTCTGTTTTTATAGCCAGGCTACCACGAGCCTGTGCCTAATCTCATAAGAGATGAACGTATGAACGCAAATTTTGGGATAAATAATGAATGATGCGAAATTTGACAAGACTAAATTGAATGTATGACTTTAGGTCTGAGGCATAAAATATATTGGACATATGCATAAATTTGACTATGAACATATAATTTATGCATGTTGTATGCATAGTTATGTTGTAATTTAGAACTGTAATTAATGAGCATATGTTGTAAACTAGATTTGGATCTATGCATATTCTATGATAGAAGAAAAGAGGAACCATTGTAAGATTACATATGATTTGAGACTTTGGACAAAATGCATATAAAAGTCAAGATCTGATTTTTAGAAGATATGATTTAAAGATTTATATTGTTGGGTATAGTTTGCATAATGATTCATGACTCAAAAAGAAGAAGGTATGGAAACTTAGGTGTAAAGATTTGCATTAATTAGGATATCTATTATTGTGATTACACCTAAATAGGGATTTTTGGATATATGGCATGCATTGAAATTAATGGTTATATTTGGTATAATTTATATGTGAATCTGCTGTAAGATGCTAGTTTAACAAAAATTGGAACATATGTTATATGGCAAATTATGTCCATATTCTGCGCTTATGCAAACATGGAGTATATGTTGTGAATCATGACAATTATGTAGGCACATGAATTTAGGCCAATTTATGATTGGGCAAGGCATGTAAATAGAACTTTTAGAAATATTAAGTTTACTAAATCTGCTAATTTGTCAAGTTGCCTAAACTACTAGTTTTGTTATATTGCCTAGACTGCTAATTAGATTGAAATGCCTAATTCGTTAAATTTGTCGGTTGAAATGCCTAACCTGTTATATGCCAAAATCTGCTAAGTTGCTAAATCTGTTAAATCCGTTAAGTCATATAAAATCTGTTATCTGCTATGTTGATATAATCATCCTGTTATTGATATAATCTGAATTGGCATATATATTGGGTGTGCGCATAAACGGTAAATTATTAATTAATTGGCCGCAAAGATAAACATGGCTAACTCGAGGTTAGAATGAGTTTGCGGCGTAAATCTGCCCGGAACCGCCCGGCACATCCAGTGGCCGTAAACAATAGGTTCTAATGTGAGAAGTTAGTCATAACATGCGTAAGACACGAGGTTAGGTCTGGCTTGTGGCAGAAGTCTGCCCGGAACCACCCGGCATATCCAGCGGCCACAAGCTACCGACCTAATGTGAGAGGTCTATGCATTAATAATTAATTAATGCAAAATCTAAGATAAGAATGACGTCTAAAACGTATTGGGGAAAATAGGGTTAAACCAAAGGGATTAATAGATGTAGTAAAACCCGTCCATGAATCTGTAGGCCCAATACAAAGTTAGACAAATCTGAAAATCTGTACATCTGACCTGTTAGTCTGAAAACTTGTTAACTTAATTTGTGAATTAGTAAATCTGAATTCTGTATGTATGAACTTGTAAACAAGTCAATCTGAAATCTGTTAGTCTAGGGACACAAGGTTAGGAGGGGAATTACTTGTGTCATCTGTTGTTTGGGACCCATATTAGTCAGTAACCCTTTCTGGTATCAAAACTTTGACCCAACAGTAGGTAGGGTCCGGGCACGCTTACTGAACTAATTATAAGTGGTTCATTCTGATAATGGCGAGGGGTGTTGATGGTGCGTTCCAACCGGGTCATGTGCGTGCATGGATCCCGGTCTGCCTCTGAGGATGTAAGACGCCGTGACATCTGTAAATAGGTCTGTGCCAATTGGTTGTCACTTTAGGGAGTGATACACCCTACTGTGGGGCCGACACAGGATATTTATGTATTAGGGAGCCGATCGCTTGGGGTAGGGTTTTAGGGTACGCTTAGTTCTGTCTGTTTCTGTTGGTACCGTCTGTTTCTGTTGGGTGGTAACACCTGTCTGTTTCTGTGTGGTACCGTCTGTTCGGGTGGTAAAGGCCCATTACTAGTGTACACCTAATTCCACATTCTGTCTCCATAGGGATAGATCTGTTTCTTCTTCTGTCTGTTTCTGATCGGGTAGTAAAGGCCCATTATTAGCATTCTGTTTCTGTTAAAGTATTCTGTACCCGTTCCTGCTTCAATTTAGACATTAGGGTGACACCTAATCCTGCTATAATAGTATTAGTGCAGAGAAGTGTAAAACAATAGTTTATATCATTCTGTTTTTCTGTTATATCTGCTACACCTGTTATAGTTATCTCACATCCAGTTTTATGTTCATATCATATTATTATTATCTGTTCATATGCTGAAAGTCACTGGACTTGCCAGACTTTTTGTCTGACCCTTGTTGTTTCGCCTCCTTTCTTCTGTTTCCCCCCCCCCCAGGTTATCCAAGGAGGGAAATACTTTAGCTTGATCCGGATTTCTCTTTGCTTGAAGTGCTTAAAGTATGGCTTGGCTCTGTATAGCTTCCGTTCCATGGGGATTATGATTTTAAACTATGCATTTTGAAGGCTTTTGTACAAGACTGATATTTTGTACTTGAATTCTGAAATTGAAAGGATGTAACCATATTAATTTCTGTGCAATAAAGTTAAAAATTTTCAAGTACTGTTTTATCTGCCTTGTAAGTTTCTGTTCTGTTTACTAAAATGCTCCATCAAAGTTAAGGCATTCCCTTTGTGAGTGACCTTAACGGAGGTGGGGTGTTACACGCTACCTTACACTTAAGCTGATCGTCCCATATGGTTGCCTCAAAGGTCCTTTTGCACTCGGTTATCTATGCTTTTGCATCAACGAAGCTCTCAGTTCCAAAAAATATCTTTCCTTCTAAACTCACGAAATCTTTGCAAAGACGAGGGAAGTTGAGGGTACCTTCAGGAAGCTGAGCTGCTAGTTTCCGTTGTGGCAGGATTGGCAGTAGGGACCTGTCCCATAATCCTAAGGTATTGTTGGAACCATTAAGGCAAGTACCAAGGCCTTGCCAGGTTCCCCTGCTCGAGCTAGTTATTGGCCATTTCTAATATCTAAAGAAGGAAAAACCCTTCAGTCGACTTCCTAAGATTACATAAAGGCCCAAAAAAGAAGAAAGATAAGGTTGTCTAGCATAATTGCATATGCTTATAGACCATCTACATTTGGTCGAATTTGCTTATAATAACAGCTACCAGCAATATTGGAACGACACCATATGACGAATTGTACGGCAGGCCGTGTAATTCTCCATCTTATTGGTTTGAAACTGGTGAGAAGCTGGTACTTGGGCCAAAGATGATAAGAGGGACATAGGATATATAGAGGTAATTCGACAACAAATGAAGGCAGCCCAAGATCTTCAAATTTGGTATTAGAGCCAAGTTTTGTCCGAACAAACCTTTTCAAATAACAAATACGTCTTTCTTATGTATATTTGCTCATAAACGGGTAACCTATGCTCTAATAGAAAATATAACAACCAGCCCGTAATGGGCCTAGGTTCCGACCCAGAAAAGGCTCACTGGAACCTAGAGTCATTCTAAATGGACGATTGGTTCCTATAAGGAAATACTAAAATAGATATCACAGATTAGTCTATACGAAAACCAAAATCTCACATGGCAAAAGGGATAAAACATAATATCATAAAAATAGATAAACAAAAAATAAAACCACAATGTCAAATACAATAAGTCACAACAGATAACATACACATCAATAATCATCCCAAGTGCATAATGATAACAATAACGATAACAATACTACTACCAAAAATAACTAAATCACCATCTAATAGCTCCACCTCCAAGCGATCACTAATCATCAATGATCCAGGGTCCTCATGTACTAACTTGTTTATTTAAAAGGAGAGAGGTCAGAACAAAAAGTTATGGTCAATGAAAAACATATAATTTTAGGAATGACTATTTCCTATATTTGGAGTGTAAATTCTTCACTTTATTTGTATGCAAACAAACATACACAATTAAACATAAGAGGCAGACATTCTAACAGTCACTCAAGGCCTATATGTGAATCTAACGGCAGACATACTTACATCACATAATACCAAAAAAGTAATCTAAGGGTGGACATCCCTATAGTCGCTTAATACTCCACAAGGCGGGCTATACCTAGTCACTTAAGGCAATTTCCAAATTTATTAAGGGTGGACGTCCTTACTATCACTTAAGACCCTATGGCGGACCCCTAGCAGATTAAGACCTAGTCTTTACCGTCATTGTCATAAATATAAACTTTCCTTGTAGGTCGAGAAATAGTAATGGTCACTTAATACTAAGTATAGGTAAGGACATAATTTTCATTTAAGACCCCCTTGGAAGACTATCTACATACTAGTTAGTTATCCCTACGAGTGAACTCCTAGTCTCTTAATAGTTTCCTTAGACCGTGGTTCCTTTAGGCCATCTATATAAACCTTCCTTAGGACAACCCTCACTAAGCCCTAATATAAGAAGTGGACATTACTTGGAGAACTACCCTACTCATACTGATTGTCTTCTAGGACCATTTAATACCCTATAAGAGAAATGCGAACCCAACGATCATTCAAGACCTTTATAAGGGTAAGTCCCATGAATTTGGTCTGAAACAAAGGAGTGAACCTTATGAATGGACCAATTCCTAAATTGTGACGGCCCGCCCCGCTCCAGCCAACATTTCCTCCGAAATGCGTTGTACCGATGTCCAACCAGCACTGGACGGTCGTCAAAAGAAAAGAAAGAAGATGAAGAACTAACAAAAAAACCTGTAGAATGTCTCACAGCGCATGGGATAAAATATAATAATAACATAATTTTGACATAAAGCTGGCGAGATAGTGCATAAGCTGAAAACTAAACCATCATAGTAGCAGAAATCCAAAATACAGCTTATGATCCATAACCACCATTATTACAACTTTAAAACTGTCTCTAAAGAAAAAGAAAGCAAAAGAAGGAGGTACACCACTAATGCCCAAGCAATGACCTTCAACAACACTGGGAGAATATATATATCATATGTGGAAGCCTCCTGCTCGTCTCCGGATCAACTACTCGTGCACAACCAGCTAACCTGTATCTAGTCTGCTCGTTTAGGAGCACCCAGATTAATAAGAAGAGACATAAAACTCTGGGTCAGACAGAAGTCTGGTATGAGCGATAAGAAGCCAAAAGCAGAACAATAACAGGTATATTAAACCATACCTGAACCTGGACCTGCAACCAAAGAGTTAGCACTACATACTGTACAATACTCTATGGTGCCACTAACATTTGGTGTAAAGAATACGGGGGTGGGGGTGTGCATGACATAGTGATGGAAAACAATCAATCATAGCAACCATCCTCACATCTCTCACTCAGTGCGTAAAGCATAAGATATCCACCACTTTGATCACCCTATTCCTTGCTATGATCACTCTGCCCCATGGAGTCATGTCAACCCCACTGCATTAATCCATAGCCACTAATCTTTGCTATGTCCACTCTGTCCCATGAAGTCATGATGACTCCACTACATTGGCTCATAGCCATGCTGCGATCACTCTGCCCCATGCAGTAATAATTACCCGACTGCACTGATCCGTTGCCTAACATCCATCTTGGTGGTGAATCAAAGCTATGGACGTCGATAACCCCTTTGCACGCGCCCCGCAGCAAAGCCCAACTTATGAAGTTACTCGTTGGTTCCCAACTGGATCCTGAGTATAAACTTCCCATTTGGACTACCTTTGCATCTCGGGTTCTGGTCTTCTCCAGATCGGTTCAGAAACAAGCTTCTATTCAGATCAGTTCTCTTTTTCTCGTTCAATCCATGGTCGTTGATTGACATAGGAATATGTTTATTTTATGCTCTTGTTTCTTATCTTTTGTATATAAATAAATATTACTTGGGTATTGTTTTATTACTTTTATAGATATTCCAACCCAGCCCGCATGCAACCAGAAAAGTAGAGAAATAGAGATGAAATTGATATATATTTACATTTTGAAGAATTGTAGATGAAGATCTCACATCTAGTTGCTGTTGGACAAGAAAAGGATTGATAAAAAGGCTTTGCACATCACAAATCAATGAAGAAATGTCAAGGAAGCAAGAGGAAAAGAGAAAAGGCCCAAATTTGCTTTATTTATCTAAGGCCCATTTATGTTTCTCATTGTAAACTAATTAGTGATGTAATGACCAGGCCCAGTTATCATTAGGGTTAGGGTTAGGGTTTGGCTATCTACCCTATATATACCCTTGTAATGGCATTGTAGCCACCATCCTATCCTATCATATATCTCATTCTATTCTCTTCATTAATAAAACTCATTTTTTTCTTTTTATTTTATGCAATTTTCTATTTCTTAACAATTAGTGTTGTCTACACGATTAGATTTTGTAGAACACTATTTGTATTTTGCATTTCTTTTCATTAGTGATTGACCGTCTGATTAGATTCAGCGGTAATCCTAATTTTGTTTCCTGTTGTTATTTATATTCTGCAATTTTATTTTCTGTATTTTAATCGCGTTCATAGGTTAAATTGGATTTGATTAGATTTGAATCTGATTCATAGTTTCATTGCTTTTCCATTGAAATTGTGATTTGATCGTCGGTTCAGTTAGATCTGTTCTGAATCAAATTACAGTTTTAATTTTGTTTTGTTTTTATTTTCAAAATCAACCTCCAGTTTTGTCTAACTCGCCCAAGAGATTAGATAAATAATTTGATTTAATTCACCTCCCTGTGTTCGACCTGTATGCTACACACCTGTATGCTTGCAGAATTTATTACAAATGTCGCGCTTTTCTAATTCATAGATTAGCGACGATCAAGTTTTTGGCGCCGTTGCCGGGGAGGTAAACACTAAATTTTATTATTTATTTAATTTCTGATTCGTGTTAGTTTTTTTTATTTTAATTCATTTTCTTTTTGTTTTCTTGTGTATATAGAAAAAAAATCTTGATTGAATAGATTTGGTATTATTCAATGATACCGTAATCTTCTAAGCAAGAGAAAAAAAAATAACTTGCAATTTTCATTGATTTTCTGTCTTTGCCATTTTTTTTCTTTTACTTCTTTCCTTTTTTTTCCTAATCATTTCCTCCTTTGTACAAATTTCTTTCTTGTTTTACAAGCCTAAAAAAAACTGTTAATTTTCCTTTTTTCTTTCCATCTTTCCACTTTCTTTCCAATCGTCTACATTCTTTTTCTTTTTACAAATTTCAAAAAAAAAAAATCCTCTTTTGCATTTTTTTTTTCTTTTCTTCTTTTGTCTTTCTTGTTCTCAATTCATTTGATTTCTTTTCTTCTCTTACAAATTTCCTTTCTTTCCTCTTTATTCCTCCTTTCCAATTTTCAATACAATTACTTCTCATTCTTCTTTTACAAGTTCAAAAAAAAAAAAAAAAACTTGCCATTTTTCTTTTGTTTCTTTCCTGTTTTCAACCTCTTTCCCCTTTCTTTCATTTATTTGTTTCCCTCTTGCAAATTCATTCCTACTTTAGACAAATAATAATAAAAAAAAATAGAACTTGCCAAATTCTCTTGATTTTTTTTACTTTTCATTTTTGTTTTTCCTTTTATATTTCTTTTTTTTTCTTTCCCTCTTAACCTATTCCTTCTTTCCAATTTTTACTTTATTTTTATTGTTCATTATTGTTGTACATTTAATTTGCCAAATTTTCTTTAATTGGTTTCCATTTATTCCTTCCTTCCTTTTACTTCTTTCCAATTGTCAATACAATGGTTTCCATTCTTTTACAACAATAACCAAAAAAAAAAAAAACTTGCATTTTTTATCGATTGCTTTCTAATTACAACTCTCTCTCACTTCCTCTAATCTTTCTTTCCATCTTTCTACCACCTTATTGATTTTCACATTTTTCTTTTCTCTTTCCTTTTCTTTTTATTTGTTTCCATCTTTTGTCTACAATTTTCTAAAAAAAAAAAACTTTTGCATTTTCTTCTCTGTCTACGTTGATTTCTTTCTTGTTTTTGTCTGCTTTTATTTCTTTCCTCAATTCCTTCTACCCTTCCTCTCTACTCAAAAAACCTTGTTTTTTCCCCTTATTTCCTTACTTTTTTCATTTTTTCCCTTTTTGTTTTTCTTTTTCTCAATCATTTCTTTCCCTTTCTTCTTGTTCAAATTTTCAAAAAAAAAAAAAATTTGCATTCTTTTCTTTTTATTTATTTCTTTCCAATTGCATTTCTCATTCACCTCCTACACTCTCTCTTTCCATTATTTCATTTATTTCTTTCCAGCTCTCTCCTTCATAATTTTTTTCTTTATCTTTTCTCTCTTTTATTTCTTTTGTTGATTTTGCTACCTTTCTCTCTCTCTCTCAAAAAAGAAGAAGAAGAAGAGGTGAAATTCAAATCATTAATACTGCTCAATTTTTCTGGACAGATTGCCATACACCGCTGTAATATTTTCTAAACTCTACAGGTGCTTTGGTGCTTTGAAAAATATAGAAATTGTTGTAAAAAAATCTTCTACAGGGACAACGGCTTGAATGTAAAAAATTTAATTCTGCTATTATTCTGTGACTATTCTGTGTTGTTAAAATTTCTGAATCTATTTGTGAGGAACGAACTTCTATAACTAAAATCATCACTCTCATCGTTTTTCAACAATAAAATTTTGATTTTCAAAATAATATAATTGAAAAGTGGTGTTTTGTGAAGTTGACTGTATCGTATAATTGGATCGTGGATATATAGTAGTTCAATTTATTGAACTATTAGCAAAAGAGGTTGCATACTACCCGTAAAACATTGGTCGTATCCCTTAGTATTTATACTATACGTGAACGGCCATAAGACCCTCTTCCCCCTTCTAATTGAGTCTGTTAATTAATAGAGCATAACTCATTATTTTATACTATTTTGAACTAAGAATAATTTCTATCTTCTGTTGATTGCATTCAAATGTCTGATTCCAAGAGATCCTTGAGAGAATCGTGGGATAATAACCGAAGTAGACGATCCCTTCAAGAGTACGATTTTGAATTACAACTCATGAAGCAAGATTTTCCAAAATTTCGCGAGCCAAATGTCAACAATTTTCAAAATGACCAATATTTTCAAAGTTATGATCAAAATGGCTACTTCAATTCAAATTTCAATAAATTCGATTATGGACCCCATTCATATCAAAATAGCTTTGAATCCCAATATACATTTGATCAACATCAATACAGGGTTGGAAACCAATTCGAAAATAATTTTGGATATGAAAATGATTTTCAAATCGAACAAAATTTTGAAAATTACAACCCATATCAACATCTTGAAAATAACCAAAATTTCAATTTTCCATCGAATTTCAACAGTTTTGGTTATGACCCTAATTTTCAAAATCAAAATGATTTCCAATATCATTGTCATTTTTCTGAAGATTCAAACAACCACCACATTGGGAATGATATTGATCGTGAAATTGATGTGGACTATAATTTTGAGAATCAAGAAATCCAAAACGAGAGCTTTCAAATCAACGATTCTGAAGAATATCATCTTAACATTCTTAGAGAGAGGATAGAAAACCAAGATAGACAGCTTGATGAAAAAGATAGAAAGCTTGATGAACTTCTTTGCTTAATGAAATCTTTTAAAGAACAACAAGAGCAACAAAATCAAATGAGCATTGAATCAGAAAATAATCCAATTTCTACTGACATTGAAAATTTTCAAATAACAACTTTGGAAATTGAGAATAACCATCTTGATGAAGATTTTCAAAATTCAACAAATGATTTGGACTACAACTCTTTTCGGAAAAAAGATTTAAGCTTAGATTTTGACCTTCCTCATTCAGGCTGTGAAAAACTTGAAATTCTAGAAGTTGAACAAAATGAAAATGTTGAATTTTTCAAAAACTCAGAGTTGGATAAGAATTTCAATGAACATGAATTTTTTGGATTGAATGAAGAGGAGTTGCCGAATGAGGATGAAACAGAATTAGGCCACGAATCCAAGTTTGAAAATTTTGAGATTTCAAATGAACTTGAAATTGTCAGTGTCGAAAATACATTGTCAGTTAATGATGAGAAATGTGATCACATAGTCTTGAACAACACTCAGATTTCAAATTTCACTGAATTTATATACGATCGCAATATTTTGAAAAATTACACTGATAAATTTGTTAAACACATGAACTATTTTTGGAATGTTAGTTTGATTGAAAAACTTCATGTTAGGGCGACCTTGAACATTCATTTACTGGACTATAAATCTAGGTTTAAAGATGAGATGGTTTTTAAAAACCTTTGCTTATTAGAAAACACGGCTAGACATAGTGGGAATTGGACTCATAGGGCTAGAACCAAGTGTGGGGGAAAAAGTTGGTGGCAATCCTTGCGTCGCATGCATCGCAAACACATTTATCATTGTACATATGATCCTTTCTTACATATAGTTAAATTGCATTTCGTTTTACAAATCATTTTACATTTAATCCATGTTTGGGTACGATCTTTCAAATTTAGGAAACGTTCACAGTGTGGACACTATTTAGTTCTAGTGTGGGGGGGGGGGAGTCTGCATTTCACTCATTTTCGTTTTTTTTTTTTCGTTTTTTTCTTTCTTTTCATTTCCATCCATTTAAATAGGACCATCATGCATTTTAGACTGTAGTAACATGCCTTTTTTTTTTTTGAAATACGACTCATTTTCAATTGATACAACAAAATAAGTTTACAATTTTTAGCCAGTTGATAGTATTTTTCTCTCTCAGCTAAATTCGAGTTTGAAATATAATGAAAAGTTTAATTTTGAGGGATAATAGTGTAACCGGTACATAGGGAGATTCTTAGGTGATGGCCATGAAATCTATTCTATATTGTAGACTTTGTTTAAATAAGTGGAGGACTTAAAATACTTATAATGGCTTGTCAAATCTTTAAAACTAAGTTGTGTTAAGTTGAATTCGCGTAACTCTCTTTTGTGCTTATATTTTCGATAATAATAATAATAGTATTCCAAGGGTATCCAACATTGCTTGTATATCGAGCGTTGGTGTGCAAACCCGCCAAGCTCTATCCGACACGTTGTTGACAAAGTCAGCGTTGGAATATCTTGGTCTCATTTTATGAGATTGGACACCTAAGGATTACCGACACGTTGTTGACAAAGTCAAAGTCGGCCTGCACAATCCGCCAAGCTCTTTACCCACTCTCCGTTAGTCCGCGAGGCAGTGCATGGGTGGTAAACCTTGGTCTTTTTAGTTAGGTGTATGTACTTAATCATAAATCTTAAAATTTTATAGAATAAAGAATAAGCGATGATACCCAAACACTTCTTGACCTTATTGATTTGACTAGCCATACATGAGAAAATTAGAATACCACTTTGCAAACTGTGCCAAGCAAACTAAGAATCTATTTTATGGCTGCACTATGTTATCGATCGTACTAACTGGCCAAACTGGAATTTAACATTTGAAAACTTGATTTATATTGAAAATTTGTGACAAGTCGAGGTATCTAAAATAAAATCAACTAGTTTGAAATTATTAACTTAATTTGTTGTACCACTTTCCTGAAATAAGTCATGTTGTCATTTTTCGTTTTTATTTTTTCATATCCATTGCATTCATGTAGTTTCATTAGAATCATAGCATACTACATTTGGATTTTGTGGGTAGTATCCGCTGAAAACCCTCACGAGACACCACTCGTCCTACTAGGGACACCTAGAGGTTTAACGGCTTGTTGCATACGCTTAATGCAATCGTGTTTCCTACGAAAGTGTGACTTATCTAGTTAGTTTTCCATTTTCTTTTTACTCGAGGACGAGTAAAAGATAAGTGTGGGGGTATTTGATTGACATAGGAATATGTTTATTTTATGCTCTTGTTTCTTATCTTTTGTATATAAATAAATATTACTTGGGTATTGTTTTATTACTTTTACAGATATTCCAACCCAGCCCGCATGCAACCAGAAAAGTAGAGAAATAGAGATGAAATTGATATATATTTACATTTTGAAGAATTGTAGATGAAGATCTCACATCTAGTTGCTGTTGGACAAGAAAAGGTTTGATAAAAAGGCTTTGCACATCACAAATCAATGAAGAAATGTCAAGGAAGCAAGAGGAAAAGAGAAAAGGCCCAAATTTGCTTTATTTATCTAAGGCCCATTTATGTTTCTCATTGTAAACTAATTAGTGATGTAATGACCAGGCCCAGTTATCATTAGGGTTAGGGTTAGGGTTTGGCTATCTACCCTATATATACCCTTGTAATGGCATTGTAGCCACCATCCTATCCTATCATATATCTCATTCTATTCTCTTCATTAATAAAACTCATTTTTTTTTATTTTATGCAATTTTCTATTTCTTAGCAATTAGTGTTGTCTACACGATTAGATTCTGTAGAACACTATTTGTATTTTGCATTTCTTTTCATTAGTGATTGACCGTCTGATTAGATTCAGCGGTAATCCTAATTTTGTTTCCTGTTGTTATTTATTTTCTGCAATTTTATTTTCTGTATTTTAATCGCGTTCATAGGTTAAATTGGATTTGATTAGATTTGAATCCGATTCATAGTTTCATTGCTTTTCCATTGAAATTGTGATTTGATCGTCGGTTCAGTTAGATCTGTTCTGAATCAAATTACAATTTTAATTTTGTTTTGTTTTTATTTTCAAAATCAACCTCCAGTTTTGTCTAACTCGCCCAAGAGATTAGATAAATAATTTGATTTAATTCACCTCCCTGTGTTCGACCTGTATGCTACACACCTGTATGCTTGCAGAATTTATTACAAATGTCGCGCTTTTCTAATTCATAGATTTGCGACGATCAGTCGTCAACCTCGCTCGCGTCGGGTTGTGGATCCCTCTCTATGTCGGGTTGGCTCGGGACTTCATCTCTAGGTCGTGATCCTCCTCCGGCTTGGGTTGTAACATGCTCCAACTCCAGTCCACGGTCTGTCATTCTGGTTCGTAGGTGGCACACCGGTCGTCTCGTGCTTCATGGTTCGTGGTCTATCTCCTAGTGTTGGAACGTCATCATGATTAAAACATGTGACTCGTGAGGCTCGAGGAGAAATGACTCGTACAACTCCGGTTCGTGAAGGGGGGTGTACCACGAGCGGGGTCGGGTCAGGTAGGGGCGATCTGATCCGGTCCCTGCATATTTTTCCCGCAACTTCCAGCAACTGTTTTTGCGCCATACGATGGCATTTTCGACCATTCTTACTGTTCTAATCAATCACAAAGCATACCATATAGTAATAGCAACATAGAGAATCAACAATAAACACCAAAAAACCAATCACAGCATGTAAATTGGATCAAACATACCCAAAAACCCTTATTTTTCCCTTAAGCATGTTTAAGCAAATCTAATGGCAGGATTAGCAAAACTTAACCAAACTAACCCAAACTTCTAACAGAGGTCTAAAACATTGTTTAAAAATTTCTAAACATTTTTCCAGAATTTATTAATACATAAATTCGCTAATTAACACTAATTACCCCTAATTAACCGTAATTAGTGAGAAACTATGCAAATCACTCACCTTAGCCACAAATAAAATACCAATCTTAAATTATCCTTTGCTTGGTGCTATTCCCAAGGCTACACAGCAGTTTCGACCTTGATTTGGTGCTATTTCCCTTTGATATGATGTTGCTAAGCTTAATCCTTGATTAGAGAGCGATTTGGGACGAAATTAGAAGGTGGAGGCCATTATGAGGATTTCTAAGAGGTAAATGGCAGCTAGAAAACTGACATAGAATGAAAACCTAACTCATTTCAGCCTCCCCATAACCCTAATCCCAAAATGGGTTATGGGCCCATTCATTAATCACCTTATTTGCCCCGGGTAAGCAGTTTTTCACCTTCCGAACTTTATTTCAGCCATATCTCCAAACGGTAAGTCCGTTTTTCACACATGACCACTATATGGAAAGGTAAACAATCATTCGGATCTAATGGAAGTGGTTTCAGGTCAAAACTCCTTTCCAATCAAAAGTTATAGCCAAAACAAGATCAACTAGGGGCAAAATAGTAATTAAAAATCGGCAAAAATCATGAACATGAGAAATGACCCCAATAGTCGTCTCTCAAAGTCACATGGCTATATGACTTAGTAGGAGAAAGAAACAAATATTCTACGATCCGCTGATGCGTAGAATGCGGGTCGTTACATTCTCCTCCCCCCTTAAGAAATTTCACCCCCGAAATTCCCTAATTAAAGCATATAACGGGCCCCACATGCCTAACAGCCATATACAAAATTCAAACATGCAAAACAAACAAAACAAACCTATCCTAGCATGCGGAAAGACTAAATCGAAATGAAAACCTTACCAGGCAAAGAGTTCTGGATAAGTCTCCCTAATGCTCTCCTCTGTCTCCCAAGCACAATCATTTTCATCCTCGCCCCACTGAACCTTGACTAGATTCACCGCTTTCCTTCGAAGTTTCTTCGTAATGTGGTCGACAAACGAATCGGCTTGCGTTCCCAACTGCCTTGGGTTCTACTTCGATATCATCCAACTGATCAGGTGAAATAGTCATACCGGGGTCATGAACGAATTTCCTCAACAGGTAAACATGAAATATGTTGTGAACTCCCGCCAACTTGTCAGGTAATCCAACTTTATATGCTAAATTCCCAACTTGCTCGAGAACTGGGAATGGACCAACAAATCTTGGTGCTAACTTGCCTCTCTTACCAAATCGAATCACGCTCTTTAACGAAGAAATATTGAAAAACACCATGTCTCCAACGGAGAATTTTAAATATCTTCTCTTCTTATCAGCATAACTCTTCTGCCTATCTTGAGCAGCCCTCATTCGCTATTGGATAACCTTGATCCTGTTTGAAGTTTCCCTTATCATCTCTGGCCCAAGCACAAACTTCTCACCACTTTCTAACCAACATGACGGTGAGTTGCACGGTCTTCCGTACAAAGCTTCAAATGGGGCCATACCAATACTAGACTGATAACTATTGTTATATGCAAATTCTACTAGATGCAAATGGTCATCCCATGATCCACCAAAATCCAATATACAAGCACTCAAGAGATCTTCTAATACTCGATTCACCCTCTCTGTTTGACCGTTGGTTTGAGGATGGTATGCGGTACTGATATGTAGTTCTGACCCTAAAGCCTCTTGCAAGCTCTTCCAAAATCCACTAGTTAACAACGGATCTTGGCCGCTCACAATGTCTTTGAATATTCCATGAAATCTCACTACCCACTTTATGTACAGCTCCGCTAACTTAACTACCATTCTGTTCGACTTGACGGGTATAAACCTTGCACTTTTGGTTAACACAACACCCAAATGCTATCATGGCCTGACCTAGTTCTTGGTAAACCATCAATGAAATCCATTGATACTTGTTCCCATTTCCATTTTGGAATTTCCAATGGTTGTAACAAACCACTAGGCTTCTTTTGCTCAGCTTTAACTAGCTGGAAGTTCATGCATTTGGGTATAAACTTCCCAATATCTCTCTTCATCCCTTCCCAGTAGTAAGTCTGCTTCATGTCTCGATACATCTTCTTACCACCGGGGTGTATAGTTAGTTTTGAGTGATGACATTCTCTTAGCACTTCATCTCTCAATCCGTTCACATTGGGCACAACTAATCTCCCATTCTTTTTAAGCCATCGATCTCGATCAAGCCCATAATTGTTTATCTCCTCATCGATACCCATCTCTAACTTGGAGATGATTTACAATAGGTTAGGATCGTTGCTATGACTGGAACCAATCCGCTCAATCAAAGTGGGTCTGATCGTCAAACTTGCTAACATTTCTGGATCCAATTCGCACTTTGGTCTGAAATCATACCCAGCGATATACTCTAGTTGCTTCCATTCAAGAAATATAGCCCCTAAACTGACATGTCATCTATTCAATGTATCAGCTATGGCATTGCCTTTTCCTGGTGTATATGCGATATCAAAATCATAGGAAGCCAAGAACTCTAACCATCTTTGCTGATGGAGATTTAAATCCTTCTAGGATAAGATGTACTTTAAAGACTTATGATCAGTAAACAACTCAAATCTTTCTCCCAAGAGATAATGTCTCCACATCTTCAACGCGAATACGATCGCTGCTAATTCCAAACTGTGGGTATGGTATCTTTTCTCATGCGGTTTCAGTTGCCGACTAGTGTAAGCTACAACCCTACCTCCTTGCATCAACACAGCACCTAATCCGGTACCACATGCGTTCGTGTATACTGTCATCTCTTCATTCCCTTTAGGAATGACTAAAACTGGTGCACGCGTCAATTTTTACTTTAGACTCTTGAATGCATTCTCGCACCTTTCGTTCCAAACAAAGCTTGATTCTTCTTGATCAACTAAGTCAACGGTGCCGCTATCTTGGAGAAGTCCTGGATAAACTTACGACAATATCCAGCTAACCCCAAGAAACTTCTTACGTCTGTGGCGTTCTTGGGCGTAGACCAATCTTGTACTGTAGCCACTTTCGCAGGATCTGCGGCAATACCATTCTCTGAAATAACATGGCCCAAGAATCTCATTTCCCTCCTCCAGAAGTGACACTTAAAAAACTTTGCTTTCAGTTGGTGTTTTCTCAACACCTCCATCACTATCCTCAAATGTTCCTTGTGTTCTTCCTCTATCCTCGAATAAACAAGTATATCGTCCATAAACACAAGAACAAACTTATTCAACTGATCTCTGAATACCCTATTAATAAGATCCACAAAATATGTAGGTGCATTGGTCAACCCGAATGGCATGACCATCCACTCATAGAATCTAGATGGCGTCCGAAATGCCATTTTAGCTATACTCTCAGCTTCCACTCTAAGCTAATGAAAACCTATCGTGAGATCCAATTGGGAGGACATTCTCGCGTCACTCAACTGATCAAATAAATCATCTATCTGCTGTAGAGGATACTTATTCTTCCTCGTCACCTTATTTAACTCGCGGTAGTCTACACACAATCGAAGGGAATCACCTGCCTTTGTAGCAAACACAACTGGTGCTCCGCATTCAAAAACACTTCTTCCGATAAATCCCTTCTTCAAAAGATCGCTCACTTGCACCTTGAGCTCTCGCTGCTCCCTTGGCGCCATACGACGAAGTGGCATCACTGTAGGTCTGGCATCTTTCACTAAATCAATCCGAAACTCAATCTTTCGGTGTGGTGGAAGTCCGGTCACTTCCTCGAAGACGTCCGGACACTGGCCAGCCACGGGCACATCTGACAACTCATCATGCGGGATGCCGAGGGAATTTAGAAAACTAGCCATTACCCCATCACTAGGTAGACCCCCAAACACTACCCTCCACCCATCATCCGCTCTAACTATCACCAAAAAGCCCTCACAGTCTGTAACGACCCGGAATTTTGGGGCCAATTAAAAATTTTTATTTTTAGAAATTTTAATGGATTTTAATATTTAGAATAATTTATTTTAAATAATAACGACTAAAAATTTACTTTAAACCGAATAAATTTAATTTAATTATAAAAGGAGTTAAAAACAGCGCTGCATTTGGAAAATTTGAATTGGAACTTTAACTGACTGTACAGGATTCATCTTAAATCAGAATTGAGCGAAACCAGAAATATTTAAATTTGTTTAATCATATCTTTCTAACGAATCTGAAAAACTAAAATTTCACTTTGAAAATAGAAAGTTATGGCCAGTTCAAAATTTAGAAAAGTCGATGTAGAATTTATATATTTTTTAATATAATATATTGGCCTTGAAAATAGCCATTTTTCAAACGACCTCGGTTTTCGACGAAACCACTTTTGTTAGAACAGGAATGTCAAATTATTGTTAAGTTTCAATTTTCATAATTTTTCGAACTAATATGTGAGCGTGGCAAAGGAAAACGTGTTTTGACTATTTCAGTAAAAATTAATCTACTAGAAAAAGGCCATTTTTCAAACAGTCTCAGAATTCAACGAAATTAGTCTTGTTTCGTATCATCAAAATATAACTAGAAATAATTTTTCTGTAATTTTTAGAGGTAGTTTATAGCCCCGGTAATTTAAAATGTACGTTTGAATTTAATAATTAAATGATTTTTAATTTAATTTAAAGAAAAACATATTGTAACAGCCGAATTGGGTTACGAAACATGTTCCATTGTGTCCGGGATGGGGGTTATTAGCTAGGGGCGACAGTTGTTGGGTTTAATTTGGTGTTCATATTGATAAGCATGAATTTCGAATCAAATAAATAAAATAAATAGGAAAGATACGCGTATAAATACAATAGGTATACAGAACCCTAGCCTATCCTGTACATAGCCGCCATATACCATTTTCAACGGCCTACGAGCTCAGAATTTGTTCCAATAAAATCTCCCAATATTTTCAATGGAATTCGAAACTCCTAAAGGAAAATTCAAGAGGCCTTCTTCCTCTTCGAAATCATACGGGTGTGATTTGAAACCATGGAGGTTTGGGCTCGGATTTTGAACCCGAAGTTGCGCTTCCCACCTCGATTTCTGGGACGAGGGGCACCACCGAGTTTGAGCGGAGGACCACCCCCAGGCGCGCCGCACGAAGCTCCTCACCGTGGCATGAACTGATCGTCGTCAAACTTGCGAATTCGATCGCAAATGTAAAACCTAGTTTGGAACCTCTATTTGAAACCGACGGCCTTCAAGTCTGTTGAAGAAGAAGGTGTTTAATTCATCTAATTAATTTAATTATTTTATTTAAATTGTTAACGAACTTCATAAATTCATATCTCGATCAAATCAAATCAGAATGGAACGAAATAACTTGCGTTGGAATCACAAAAATGAGAGCTTCGCAGTGGAACAAACCAGATCTGAGTCGGAGCAAATCAGAAATTGAGGAAAAATCAACTCTGAAATGTACAGAATTAATATCATGGTGAGAAATCTATTTATTTCTTTCTTTTAAAATTTGAAATAAATTCTGAAATTATTGTTATAAATTTGCAGTTAATTCATTTTATTATTCTGTGTTAATTGTAAATATACCTCTATTTGTTTGATGTTGCCTGTGGCGATAGAATTGTTAAAAGTTACATTTCTGTTGATTAGAATTAGATTGAACAAATTTATTATTTTTTTCATTTTATTGTCAAAAATTAACTTTTTTGTTAATTTGATTTAGACTAAACAAAATTATCACTTTGTTTGTTGTACTATCGAATTTGAAACATTTTTGCAGATTAGGAATTGGTTTAAAAAAATACACCATTTTTGTTTATATAAAAAGAATCAAATGTGTATCACACCAAATGTAGTAAATATGTTGAATTAGAAATTTTCAACATACGTGTAACATAGAATTTTGATAATTTGTTAAATCAGCAATTTTGCTTATAAAATGTTAATGAAAATAAAAAGGACATGTTGATTATAAAATGTTAATATGAGTTAAAATTACCTTTTTGTCAAAAGAATGATTTGTGAAATAAAATTACCTTTTTGTCAAAAGAATGATTTGTGAAATAAAATTGCCTTTTTGTCAAAAGAATGATTTGTGAAATAAAATTACCTTTTAGTCAAAAGAATTATTTGTGAAATAAAATTACCTTTTTGTCAAAAGAATGAAGATGAAAGTCTCATTTTTGTAACAAAAAAAGGAAAATATAAAGAATGAATGAAATACTCCTTTTTGTTTAAACATGTATATTTGAATGAAATATTCATTTTTGTTAAACAAGATTATCATTCTGATCTGTTATACTAAGAATAAAATATCATTCTTAATGTAAAATGTACATTATAATAGAAATACCACTTTTGTTAAACTTAATTAGTGAAATAAAAAATTACATTTTTGTTAAAACACAACATTTATGTTAGAATTTAAAAAGGGCATTTAAGTTAGGATAAAAAAACAACATTTATGTTAGAATTAAAAAGAGACATTTATGTTGGAATTAAAAAGAACATTTTGTTGTAGAATGTTACATTGGAATAAAATATCACTTTACTTGCATATGTTAGGTTAAATAAAACATGTCTTTATAAATGTAAAACTTGGTATGACGAATGATTTCTCTTTTATTTTGTCATTAGAAATGTAAACAAGGTTATGAAGATAAAAGAACATTTTTTTTATTTGTCATAATATGAACACTGAAGTTATTGAAACTTAGAACTTGTTATACAAATAAAGTTCACTTTTTTATATGTTAATTGAAACTTAGAACTTGTTATACAAATAAAGTTCACTTTCTATTTGTCAATTGAAACTTAGAACTTGATACACAAATAAAATATACATTTTGTTAGAAATGTTATACACAAATAAAAGGTACATTTTGTTAGAAATGTCATACATGATTAAATATACACATTTTTCTAGAAATGATACTTTAGAATTAAAACATCACTTTTGTTAATAATGTTCATATAGAATAAACATTTTTGTCAAAAATTGATTTGGGAATAGAATTAAACATTTTTGTCAAAACTTGATTAGTGAATAGTAGAAACATTTTTGTTTAGAAATGTTAAATACGATAAAAGAGCCATTTTGTTTACATTAAAAAGATTAAACAAAATCATCACATTTTTTAGCATTAAAAATAATTAGGAAATTTTTTCATTTTGTTTGCATTAAAAAGAATTAGATAAATTTATCAATTTTGGTCATTTTAAATGTAACGACCCGGAAAATCTAAACCAATTTAAAATTTTTAAATTGGCTATTTTAGTGGATTTTAAATATTTAAAATAAATATTTTAAATAATAAAGACGAAAAGTAAGTTTGAATCGACATTGAAAATGAATATAATTATTCCTAATTATAAACAAGGCCTGAAATGGCGCGGTAGTTTCAAAATTTAAATTCAAAATTTGACTGACTGTACCGGATGCAAAACAAAACGGATTTGAGTGAAACCAAAAATATTTAAATCTGTTTGTGAATACCTTTCTAACGAATCTGAAAAATCGATGTTTCATAGCGGGAAGCAAAAGTTATGGCTAAATGAATTTTCAGAAAGGTCGCTATGGAATTTATATAGCCTGTGAAAATGGTCATTTTGCAAACAACCTCGGAATTCAACGAAACCACTTTTGTTGGATCCGGGATGTCAAATTATTGCTAGGTTTCAAATTTCATAATTTTTGAAGCTAGTATGTGAGCGTGGCAAAGAAAAATGCGTTTTGGTCAATTACAGTTAAATTGGATCGACCAGAAATGGGCCATT
The DNA here is from genome assembly GCA_030737875.1 of Allium sativum. Lineage (NCBI taxonomy): Eukaryota > Viridiplantae > Streptophyta > Magnoliopsida > Asparagales > Amaryllidaceae > Allium > Allium sativum. Next base: position 127,014,993 of record CM060911.1, read on the forward strand.
TTTCATACGATCTCAGAATTCGACAAAACTAGTTTTGCTGGGACCGTATCATCAAAACATAGCCAGATTTATTTTTTTGGAATTTTTCGAATCAGTTTGTGGCCCCGATAAATTGAAATATGCGTTTAAATTAAATATAGAATGATTTATATTTTAATTTGGATGAAAACTGATCGTAACAGTCGAATTGGCCTACCAGACATATCTCATTGTGTCCGGAATGGGGGTATTACTCTAGGAACGATAGTCGTTGGGCGTGATTTTGAGTTCGTATTGATATGAGGGTATTTTTGGTTTTAAAATAATAAAATATAATATAAATTTAATACAAATACCACCCCCACACCCTTTCAGAAACCCTAGCTGCCACTGTATTAAATCAGCGATCCAAATTGCCCCGTTCTTCCTCCCTCCCGATCTCCCTCGCCAGTCAATGAAAATCAATGGGTCCGGAAGCAAATGAAAGAGCATCACGAGCTCGATATAATGAACGGTGGTGATGGGCGCTGGTGGAGTAATCGGGCCGGATTTTGTTCGAGAAGCGGAGGCGTTAGAGGCGGATTTCTGGGCCAAGGGGAACTTCGAGTTGGCCAAAAGGGGGTGGCGCCGGTGGAGCTTGCGAAGCCAGTTCTGGTGGTGGGTGGCGATCGACGCCAGGGCGGTCATGGGAGGAGCGGTGGCCGGTCAACGGCGGCAAGGAATGGGTTCGAACGGTTTCCAGTAATCGACTATAGAAGATGATTAAAGAGTGGGTAATTAAAGTTAATTATTTAATTAATTATTTAATTAATTACATTGCTAATTATCCAAAGTAAATAACACCATAATTTTTCCATACGAGGTCGGAATGACGAACGGTCAGTTGCGTTGGACTCGTCTTGAGAAGCACTACATTTTTGAACTGACTAGAACGAAAATGAAGCTAGCTAGAATTTCGGGAAAATTCAAAATCAAACGGTTCGGAAATTCAGATAAAAACTGACGGACTGGATCCCAATGTGAGAATTCTCTCACTTTAATTTTTCTACACAGTTACTTATTTCATAACTGCATATATGAACTGTTCCCCATCGTCCACAGACCATGGACAACTTGTTTGATTGTATTCTATGTGAGATTTCTAATTTATAAACGATAAGGAAAACGACGATGTATAAATTATATAATCGATGTATGGGTTATATAAGCGTTGTACACCTCATGTATAATCGTTGTATAAGTTGTACGTTCGATGTATAAATTATATACACGTTGTAAAAATTATATATGTGTTGAATAGAAGTGAAATGCTTATAAATATATATATATATATACGCCCCTCGTCCACAAACCATGGACGATATTTATTGATTGTGATTGGTGTGAGAATTGGTTGATTACGAATGGTTGATTAGAATTGTTTGTGGTTGAAATTGATTGATAGTGGTTGAAAAATACCCGTTTGTGGTTGAGAAATATTTGGTTGAAACCACATAGGATTAGTTTGTGGAAATGAAAAAAATATACATGACGCCTGCGTGCGAACTAGATGCATGATTCCCCATTGTCAAAAGCTGCGAGGCTTTAAGTTAGAGCGAGGAGCCGTACTAGGGACGATCCCGGTTTTAACTACCCTGCCGTTATGCTACCGAAATTTTGAATAATATTCATGTGTTAGAATTATTTTCCTGTGTTGAAATTATATTCGTCTGTTGAATAGAAAACCTTCATGTGTTGAATAGAAATTCATTCGTTGAATCATATTCATGTGTTGAATGGTATTCGTGTTTTGAATAAATTGTTTTAACAATAAAAATCACATTTTTACTCTATATATACAAGCTATAGAAAACCTTCATGTGTTGAACCGATATTCATTCGTTGAATTGAAATTCATGTGTTGAATGGTATTCGTGTTTTAAATATAAAAATCACCTTTTTATCTATATATATAAACTATAGAAAACTTTTATGTGTTGAATCGAAATTCATTCGTTGAATTGAAATTCATGTGTTGAATGGTATTCGTGTTTTAAATATAATAATCACCTTTTTATCTATATATATAAACTATAGAAAACCTTTATGTGTTGAATCGAAATTCATTCATTGAATTGAAATTCATGTGTTGAATGGTATTCGTGTTCTAAATGTAAAAATCACCTTTTTATCTATATATATAAACTAAAGAAAACCTTCATGTGTTGAATCGATATTCATTTGTTGAATTGAAATTCATGTGTTGAATGGTATTCATATTTTGAATGGAATTGTTTTATAATAAAATTACTATTTTTATCATCAATATGAACTATATAAAATAATAAGGTTTTGAAATAAATTGTTTTATAATAAAAATCCTATTTTTATCACCTGTATAAACTATATAAAATAGTCGTGTTTTGAAATAAATCGTTTTATAATAAAAATCGCATTTTCACTATATACATGAATTGTTAAAAATGTAGAAGTGTCGAAGTGAATGTTGTTGGATAAAAATATCATTTTTATCAAATATATGAAAAGAATATAGCTTTGAAATCGAAGAATCGATATATATATATATATAGAATTGAGATATATCGAATAACTAAGCTGCAGTTCGTGTTTTGAAACCGTGATTTCAAACGATTAATGTGGGAGATCCGACCATCGGATTTTCCCGAAACCTAAACCGTTGGGTTCGCTTTGGGAATATCTTTCCAACGGCACCAACTTTGTAAAAATCCAACGGTTGGATTGTCTGGAATGTTTAATTCAAATCTGAAGAAAAACAGCGCCAGAATCAATTATATATATATATATATATATAAATATAGTTATATTGAATCGAATAACGACGATGCAGCTCGTATTTTGAAATCGAAACTTCAAACGATTGTACCGGGAGATCCGACCGTTGGATTTTCCCGAAACTGGAACCGTTGGATTAGTTTTGAAAAGATCTTTCTAATGATGTAAATTTTGTGAAGATCCAACGGTTAGATTTTCAGATATGTGTAAATCAAATCTGAAGAAAAACAGCGCCACGGCCGCGTTATGGCCCGTAGCGTCGTTTGAATAAATTGGCTATTTTAAAATAAATAAAAATAGCGATAAATCGTTATAAAATATTGTAAACGATATGGATGTGAAATTTAGAAACTAACTGAAGGTTGGCTAAGTCGAAGGGTTTCCTGGGTGTTGATCTGATGTTGGTTTCGGCCTTCGGGGTTAATATTTGGGAAATCGTTCTCTTACTGATTTACGGTTAGCGACTAGTGAATTGAAATGATGCGTATGTGTGTTTGTGTTGCACTTGTTTATTATATACGTGAGTTTCTCAGAAAGACCGGGTTTAACCCATTCTGAATAACTGAATCGACGATAAGAAATCAAAGATGAATACGGTGGTTGAAGACAGGAAATCTTCACATCGTTTGGATGGTAACTGATGTCCTGATTGGGAGGCATCCTAAAATATGGATAATGAGTGGTGATCGTCTAGACGTACGTGGAGATCAATAGGTTTGCGAGGTATATAGTGCCTCCGGTTTCGTTCCGACCCAGAACATACTTGTGAATGGATTGTGTGTCTGACATTGGAATTTATTCTATGTGATTGATAGCCATCAGTTGCATGGTGTGAATTGCCTGTGTGACATGCTAAGATGGAGTGATCAGGGCTTCTGTTGAAAAGCAAAGTCTTGTGATCGATGATCAAAGCACCGCCTGTGTGGCGTAGCTTTGTGTATAACATGAATTCGCGAGCCTCACACCCCGGTATGAACCAGAAACGGGAGAATGACCTCAGGGAGGGCATGCGTTTCTTCCTAGCTAGGAGTTGTGTCAGTGTTTTTACACGGCCTGACATTTTACTTATGTGGATGATGGATAGTTAGGCGCCTCGGATATATCGGTCGATCCGGGACCGATGGAGTCATTCGTTGGCTCATTTACGCCCCATAGGGCGGGGAAACGTAGTGTTCAGGAATTTTAATCCACATCGGCGAACCGACCCTGTCGCTCCAAGGGCTCACCTATGTCTGGGTCCTGAGGCTCGGGCTAGGCAGTCGCGAATTCGGTAAGGACAATCTTTTGCCTTGGTTCATGATGGAAATCCAATTTCCAAATACGTGACTGTGCGGTTTTGATTGTATATATATATATGGCGACATGATATATGGTACCCATGCCGTCTATGATTGATAGTTATGATTGAAATTGGTTTTGACACTTATAAACACTAGTAATAATATCAAATGTTTTTGTTTTATTCGTATCAAGCATATTTTGGCCATTATAAGGTAAAACTCTATCCTCCGGTTTGCGTTGCATTGTGTGATGGGAACTGAGTCTTATAATGGCTTCATATTTATAAAAAGCATTGCGATGTTTCAAACAATTATTTGTTTTAAAGCACTGGCGATCCGATGGAGTAAACCCATTCCACGAAAGTGGCGTGGTCTTGTGATTAGCCATATTTTAAATGCGTGGAGTAGATTTCTCATACCATTCCTTGTTGCTGGTCCTGAGTAGGCTGGGTATGCATGATAGGGGGTTCTCGCTTCGCGGTCTGGTGGCGAACGGGAGACTCTTACCCCTACATGTCCCTGTTGAGGGTTAGTTCGGCAGTGCCGGGAGACTCGAGAGGGTCGCCGTAAAACAAGGGATTGGGGGACCAGTGTGAGCCACGGTAGGTTTTACCTGCTGTACTGGAAGCTGAAGATGGATTCTATCATTTATCTCTTTTTATGCTGTTCAGCTCCTATTGTACATTATGTTTGTTTTCCGCTGTAGACATTTATGTATAGCTGAACTGTATTTGTACTAAGTACGATCCTGTATACTGTGTAACTCTGATGATTACGTTTATCCAGTATATTCTATTGTGCATTATCTGGTGTATTTGTTTATTTCTGTTCTGCTGTTATCTGTTTCTATGTTATATTCCAAGGATTACCCTTGCCGTAGTCAGTACGGGGTTCGGGGTCGTCTCATTTGGTATCGGAGCTTTGGTTAAGCTTAGTTCTGGAATATAACATATTAACGAACTCGTCAGAAATAGAACCAGTATTGTTCTAGGACGGGTAACTCAATACAGATAGGATCGGTAATATCCTTGTATGAGTATAGCATAATCAGAATAGCTCGTTAGAGATGGGGTCAGAAGTGCCTCAGAACGAGTCGAGGGTAATATGTTTTTAAATAACGTATTTGTGATTATATATATAGGCTGGTTTTAGAAAAATAATTTTTGAATATATAAAAGATATATATTTGAAAGGTTGAAAAGTTAAAAACAATTGTTTGTGTTGTGTGATAGTAGATTTGATTAATTAAATTATTAGAACGATAGTTAATTTAACTAATAAGAGAATGAATGGTAGGATTTATTCAATTGAATCACACATTGAAATGATTTAAAAATAGATAGAAATATATACATGTGCATTATATATGTTTGAACAGGTAAATGGATAGCTGTTGAGTAAAGAATTTATTTGCATGCACGACAAATAGGTAAACCTTAATGAGTTGAATGCGAAATATTATTATATCAACTCCTGTGAATGCCATTGGATGCGGAGTGCTGGTTGTTCTGTGTGAAATAATAAACGTCGCCATAGGATAGTAACAATTAATTTTTAACTACACTACATGGCATACTTCTGAAGATAGGCATACTTCATCATATACCACATAAGAATTTGGAGCTTGTGTGACGAGGTGGAAGATTTACCATACGAGCGAGAGGCTTGTATGGCGATGACTATATTTTACACGTTGAACTGATGACTGATATGGACTATTTAAAATGTAACGATAAATTGCCAGATGAATAAAAACCCCACACGGGTCTGGAGTTGACAATAATCACGTCTCTCTAGTCATTAGATATAGCACATGGATTATTTATTTCCCACTCGGGACGAGGTGACAAGGATTTATCCTCTGGAGCAATTAAAATACACACTCCCTCAGGCTTTGACAGGGTGACGAGAATTTACTCTCTGGAGTTATTATCTATACACGCTCCCCTGTAAACACCAGAATATATCACTATAAATATGTGTATGCTTATTAGGATTTATTGGGTACCTAATACGGTCTAATAAATTTCCAAACCCCTCCCCGTACAAAGGAGGTTATGGCGAAAATTTTCGAAAATTCCGGGTGTTAGCCAATTTTTTTTTGAAGAATTTGAAAATTCTCAGAAATTGAAAAGTTGGAGAATGGAAGCCAGATTGAACGTAGAGTTGATTAATCAAAACACTTTCGACTTTGTTCCTTTTCGGGGACGAAAAGTTTTAAGTGGGGGAGATTGTTACGACCCGGAAAATCTGAACCAATTTAAAATTTTTAAATTGGCTATTTTAGTGGATTTTAAATATTTAAAATAAATATTTTAAATAATAACGACGAAAAGTAAGGTTGAATCGACATTGAAAATGAATATAATTATTCCTAATTATAAACAAGGCCTGAAATGGCGCGGTAGTTTCAAAATTTGCACTCAAACTTTGACTGACTGTACCGGGTGCAAAACAAAACGGATTTGAGTGAAACCAAAAATATTTAAATCTGTTAGTGAATACCTTTCTAATGAATCTGAAAAATCGAAGTTTCATAGCGGGAAGCAAAAGTTATGGCTAAATGAATTTTCAGAAAGGTCGCTATGGAATTTATATAGCCCGCGAAAATGGTCATTTTGCAAAAGACCTCGGAATTCGACGAAACCACTTTTGTTGGATCCGGGATGTCAAATTATTGCTAGGTTTCAAATTTCATAATTTTTGAAGCTAGTATGTGAGCGTGGCAAAGAAAAATGCGTTTTGGTCAATTACAATTAAATTGGATCGACCAGAAATGGGCCATTTTTCAAACGGTCTCAGAATTCGACGAAACTAGTTTTGTTGGGACCGTATCGTCAAAACATAGCCAGATTTATTTTTCTGGAATTTTTTGAATCAGTTTGTGGCCCGGGTAAATTGAAATGTGCGTTTAAATTAAATATATGGTGATTTATATTTTAATTTGGATGAAAACTAATCGTAACAGTCGAATTGGCCTACCAGACATATCCCATTGTGTCCGGAATGGGGGTATTACACTAGAAACGACAGTCGTTGGGCGCGATTTTGATTTCGTATTGATATGAGGGTATTTTTGGTTTTAAAATAATAAAATATAATATAAAATTAATACAAATACCACCCCCACACCCTTTCAGAAACTCTAGCCGCCGCTGTATTAAATCAGCGATCCAAATCGCCCTGTTCTTCCTCCCTCCCGATCTCCTCGCCAGTCAATGAAAATCAATGGGTCCGGAAGCAAATGAAAGAGCATCACGAGCTCGATATAATGAACGGTGGTGATGGGCGCTGGTGGAGTAATCAGGCCGGATTTTGTTCGATAAGCGGAGGCGTTAGCGGCGGATTTCTGGGCCAAGGGGAACTTCGAGTTGGCCAAAGGGGGATGGCGCCGGTGGAGCTCGCGAAGCCAGTTCCGGTGGTGGGTGGCGATCGACGCCAGGGTGGTCATGGGAGGAGCGGTGGCCGGTCAACGGCGGCAAGGAAAGGGTTCAAACGATTTCCAGTAAACGACTATAGAAGATGATTAAAGAGGGGGTAATTAAAGTTAATTATTTCATTAATTATTTAATTAATTACATCGCTAATTATCCAAAGTAAATAACACCATAACTTTTCCATACGAGGTCGGAATGACGAACGGTCAGTTGCGTTGGACCCGTCTTGAGAAGCACTACATTTCTGAACTGACTAGAACGAAAATGTAGCTAGTTAGAATTTAGGGCAAATTCAAATTCAAACGGTTCGGAAATTCATATAAAAACTGACGGAGTGGATCCCAATCTAAGAATTCTCTCACTTTAATTTTTCTGCACAGTTATTTATTTCATAACTGCATGTATGAACTGTTCCCCATCGTCCACAGACCATGGACGACTTGTATGATTGTATTCTATGTGAGATTTCTAATTTATAAACGATAGGTAAAACGACGATGTATAAATTATATAAGCGTTGTACAGCTCATGTATAAGCGTTGTATAAGTTGTACGTTTGATGTATAAGTTATATATGCATTGTAAAAATTATATATGTGTTAAATAGAAGTGAAATGCTTATATATATATATATGTGTGTGTGTGTGTGTGTGTCTATATATATATATATATATATATATATATACACGCCCCTCGTCCACAAAATTGGTTGTGATTGGTGTGAGAATTGGTTGATTACGAATGGTTGATTAGAATTGTTTGTGGTTGAAATTGATTGATTGTGGTTGAAAAATACCCGTTTGTGGTTGAGAAATATTTGGTTGAAACCACATAGGATTAGTTTGTGGAAATGAAAAAAAATATACATGCCGCCTGCATGCGAACTAGATGCATGATTCCCCATTTCAAAAGCTGCGAGGCTTTAAGGTAGAGCGAGGAGCCGTACTAGGGACGGTCCCGGTTTTAACTACCCTGCCGTTATGCTGCCGAAATTTTGAATAATATTCATGTGTTAGAATTATTTTCCTTTGTTGAAATTATATTCGTCTGTTGAATAGAAAACCTTCATGTGTTGAATAGAAATTCATTCGTTGAATCATATTCATGTGTTGAATGGTATTCGTGTTTTGAATAAATTGTTTTAACAATAAAAATCACATTTTACTCTATATATACAAACTATAGAAAACCTTCATGTGTTGAATCGATATTCATTCGTTGAATTGAAATTCATGTGTTGAATGGTATTCGTGTTTTAAATAAAAAAATCACCTTTTTATCCATATATATAAACTATAGAAAACCTTCCTGTGTTGAATCGAAATTCATTCGTTGAATTGAAATTCATGTGTTGAATGGTATTCGTGTTTTAAATATAAAAATCAACTTTTTATCTATATATATAAACTATAGAAAACCTTCATGTGTTGAATCGAAATTCATTCGTTGAATTGAAATTCAAGTGTTGAATGGTATTCGTGTTCTAAATATAAAAATCACCTTTTTATCTATATATATAAACTATAGAAAACCTTCATGTGTTGAATCGATATTCATTCGTTGAATTGAAATTCATGTGTTGAATTGTATTCATATTTTGAAAAGAATCGTTTTATAATAAAAATCCTATTTTTATCATCAATATGAACTATATAAAATAATCTGGTTTTGAAATAAATTGTTTTATAATAAAAATCCTATTTTTATCACCTATATTAACTATATAAAATATTCGTGTTTTGAAATAAATCGTTTTACAATAAAAATCACATTTTCACTATATACATGAATTGTTAAAAATATAGTAGTGTCGAAGTGAATGTTGTTGGATAAAAATATCATTTTTATCAAATATATGAAAAGAATATAGCTTTGAAATCGAAGAATCGATATATATATATAAATGAAATATATCGAATAACGAAGCTGCAGTTCGTGTTTTGAAACCGTGATTTCAAACGATTAGTGTGGGAGATCCGACCATCGGATTTTCCCGAAACCGAAACCGTTGGGTTCGCTTTGGGAATATCTTTCCAAGGGCACCAACTTTGTAAAAATCCAACGGTTGGATTTTCTGGAATGTTTAATTCAAATCTGAAGAAAAACAGCGCCAGAATCAATTATATATATATAATTATATTGAATCGAATAACGACGCTGCAGTTCGTATTTTGAAATCGAAATTTCAAACGATTGTACCGGGAGATCCGACCGTCGGATTTTCCCGAAACTGGAACCGTTGGATTCGTTTTGAAAAGATCTTTCTAATGATGTAATTTTTATGAAGATCCAACGGTTAGATTTTCAGATATGTGTAAATCAAATCTGAAGAAAAACAGCGCCACGGCCGCGTTATGGCCCGAAGCGTCGTTTGAATAAATTGACTATTTTAAAATAAATAAAAATAGCGATAAATCGTTATAAAATATTATAAACGATATGGATGTGAAATTTAGAAACTAACTGAAGGTTGGCTAAGTCGAAGGATTTCCTGGGTGTTGATCTGATGTTGGTTTCGGCCTTCGGGGTTAATATTTGGGAAATCGTTCTCTTACTGATTTACGGTTAGCGACTAATGAATTGAAATGATCGTATGTGTGTTTGTGTTGCACTTGTTTATATAAACGAGTTGATCATAAAGACCGGGTCTAACCCATTCTGAATAACTGAATCGACAAGAAGAAATCGAAGATGAAGACGGTGGTTGAAGACCAGAAATCTTCACCTCGTTTGGATGGTAACTGATGTCCTGATTGGGAGGCATCCCGAAATATGGATAATGAGTGGTGATCGTCCAGATGTACGTGGAGATCGATGGGTTTGCGAGGTATATAGTGCCTCCGGTTTCGTTCCGACCCAGAACGGACTTGTAAATGGATTGTGTGTCTGACATTGGAATTTATTCTATGTGATTGATAGCCATCAGTTGCATGGTGTGAATTGCCTGTGTGACATGCTAAGATGCAGTGATCAAGGCTTCTATTGAAAAGAAAAGTCTTGTGGTTGATGATCAAAGCACCGCCTGTGTGGCATAGCTTTGTGTATAACGTGATTTCGCGAGCCTCACACCCCGGTATGAACCAAAAACGGGAGAAGGACCTCGGGGAGGGCATGTGTTTCTTCCTAGCTAGGAGTTGTGTCATTGTTTTTACACGGCCTGACATTTTACTTATGTGGATGATGGATAGCGAGGCGCCTCGGATATATCGGTCGATCTGGGACCGATGGAGTCATTTGTTGGCTCATTTACGCCCCATAGGGCGGGGAAATGTAGTGTTCAGGAATTTTAATCCACATCGGTGGATCGACCCTGTCGCTCCAAGGGCTCACCTGTGTCTAGGTCCTGAGGCTCGGGCTAGGAAGTCTCGAATTCGGTAAGGACTTTCTTTTGCCTTGGTTCATGACGGAAATATAATTTCCAAATACGTGGCTGTGCGGTTTTGATTGTATATATATATATATATATATATATATATATATATATATGGCGACATGATATATGGTACCCATGCCGTCTATGATTGATAGTTATGATTGAAATTGGTTTTGACACTTATAAACACTAGTAATAATATCAAATGCTTTTGTTTTATTCGTATCAAGCATATTTTGGCCCTTATAAGGTAAAACTCTATCCTCCGGTTTGCGTTGCATTGTGTAATGGGAACTGAGTCTTATAATGGCTTCATATTTATAAAAAGCATTGCGATGTTTCAAAGAATTATTTGTTATAAAGCATTGGCGATCCGATGGAGTAAACCCATTCCACGAAAGTGGCGTGGTCCTGTGATTAGCCATATTTTAAATGTGTTGAGTAGATTTCTCATACTAGTCCCTTGACTGACTCGTAGTTTGTTTCACTTTCAAACTCGGGTGCCCCTTTTTCTACACGGGCAGCCTTGTATTCAGGTTTTAGCTGGCTCTTTCTGGATAGCTGGAGCTGAAGATGGATTCTATCATTTATCTCTTTTTATGTTGTTCAGCTTTTATTGTACATTAAGTTTTTTTTTCGCTGTAGACATTTATGTATAGCTGAACCGTATTTTTACTAAGTATGATCCTGTATACTGTGTAACTCTGATGATTACATTTATCCAGTATATTCTATTGTGCATTATCTGGTGTATTTATTTATTTCTGTTCTGCTGTTATCTATTTCTATGTTATATTCCAAGGATTACCCTTGCCGCCGTCAGTTTGGGGTCGTCTCATTAAAAGAATGAATTGGAAACGTTCATTTTGCAAATTAAAAGAATGGGTTAAAATACATATTTTTGATCATTTAGAAGGATTAGTTAAAAATATACATTTTGTTTATCAGATAAAAATTTACATTTTTGTTTATTTAAAAAGAATTAGACAAAAGTTTACATTTTGGTTAGTTTAAAGGGATTAAACAAAAATTCCATTTTGATGTAAATGTATACATCAGTATTTATGTAATAGAGGAAATATCATTTTAATGTAAAGGCATACATTAAGATTTGTATGCATAATGAAAATACCTTTTTAATGGAAATGTATACATTAGGATTATATTAAAAAGGAGTATATCATTCTAAGGTAAATGCATACATTAGAATTTATATGCAAACAACAATGACATACATGTTTATTTTAAGATGTCATTATGTTAATTATAAATGTGACATTAGTTTAAAATGTCACTTTGTTTTAAATTGTGTCATTAGAATAAGATGACATTTTATTATCTTTTGTCACTAGAATTAAAATTTTAGATTTTTTTTGTCATTTGTTCACAAGAAAAAAATTGAAATACATGTCTGTGATGTTGAAACGTGTGGTGTGTTAAATATAATGTTTAGTATTTTCAAGTTTGAATATTACACTCCCATTTACTAGTTATCCGACTTGTTTATGTGATTGGGACGATAATTTTCACACATCGCCCAAGTGCACAAATAATTTATTATTTGTTTGATGGATGAAACCCCACACGGGTATTGGGATGATATTGGACGCACACTAATCCCAATATTTAGTTATCTGTCAATCGATGGATTGACCGTCTGTGATTCCACTTTAATGCTCACACAGTTATAAATTCTACTTTGGGTGTTATTTGAATGCTTGTTAATTATTTATCATGATTGTTGATTACATACAATATATGGTTGTTGATTGAGTCACATTCCAATAAAGAATATCTTGGAAAATATATATTTTTGAAAAAGAATATTTTAGAAAAGAATATATTTTTATTGAATGAACTAGTAATTAACTAGAATAAATCATTAGATTTAGATTTAATAAAGTTTTCCAATTGGTGAATATTTAATTGATAATTTTATTAAATTAAATAAATTGGATTTGGGGTTTGTCGTGAATAGTGTCTTAAATAACACCGTTCTTAAACCCCATATGAAAAGAATAATTTTTAATTTAAGATAATTAAAAGTTTTCAATTATATTTAGTAATTGGAATAAAATAAAATGTGAGTTGGGTTTATTGTGAACTATGTTTTTGAGTGACATGTGTTCTTTAACCCAACTGACAGTGAGAATATGATTTGGAATTTATAAATCTTTTATTAAGATTTAAATGGGAATTTTCCAAAAGCCAAGTTTTCCAATTTAATATATTAAATTGGAATCTGATGGAATTCGAATTAATTATAACCGAGATAAGCTTCTGTAAAAGAAGACCGATACTACATATGAAATTTAAGAGGCTTTGCCGTTATTCCATTTATATTATAGGTCGGATACAGAAATTTATAACGATTATATATTGATTTGATTTCTGTTAAAATTCCATATTTAATGGAAGTCGATTTTGAGTTTATCGTGAACGGTATTTTAAAATGACACTAGTTCTTTAACCCAGTTAAAAATAAGATAAACTTCTTAAATCTAATTAATCATTGAATAATGATTTGTGATATTTAAAACCAAATTGGGTTCTTAATAAATCTTTAAAAGTAAGATTTAAGAATAATATAAAAAGTTTATTTTTGATAACATAATGTGAATATTTTATTTAAAAGGATATTCTGAATTGGAATGAGACGTTGGGTGTGTTTTTATAGTACTTGATTTTTAATTATAAAATACGCTAGTTATTCGGAAAGACCGAGTTTAACCCATTCTGAATAATTACTACGACGATGAAGAGTCGAAGATGAAGACGGTGGTTGAAGACCGACGATCTTCACATCGAATGGATGTGTTGCTACAGAGACCCTGATGGGAGTAGCTACCTTGAAGGGGCTTCAGTGGTGGCCGTCCGGACTATTGTTGATTGTTCGGATTTGGTTTTCGCTCGGACCCAGAGCATAAGCTAGTAAATGGATGCGTGTCTGACATTGGATTTCGTTCCATGTGAATTAAATCGATTTCTGATAATGCATGTCCGTTTGGTGGTGGAGGATTTATTCTCTACTTAACACCCTGGTATATATTAATAGTGATTGATCGCATGGCGTGAATTGTCAATGTGGTACGCCAAGATGCAGTTGATCAAGGCTTTTGTTGAAAAGCAGGGCCTTGTGGGATGATCAAAGCATAGCCTATTACGGCATAGCTTTGTGTATATCGTGACTTCGCGAACCTCACACCCCGGTATGAGTCAAAAACGGGATATGGAATGCAGGGAGTGCACACGTTTCTTTCTAGCTAAGAGTGGTGTCAGTGCTTAAACTGGCTGACATTTTACTTATGTGGATGATGGATTTTGAGGCGCCTCGGATTTTTATAGGCCGTTAGTGGTCATACTATAGGTCCAAAGGGACCGGGAAGCGTGTGTTCAGGCATAACCAATCCACTGCCGATAGGTGGGGACCGGCCCTGAAGATCCAAAGGTTCACTGCGGGGGATCCTGAGGCATTTGCTAGATAGTCTCGAATCGGAGAGGAGCTTGCCCCTAGCCTCGACTCATGATGGAAATCCAATTTCCAATACGACCTTACGGTTTTGATTGTAGAACTAGTATGGTGACATGATATATGGTACCCATGCCGTCTATGATTAATACATTATGATTGAAATTGTTTTTTTAAAACATATACTCACTAATATTAAATCCGTTTTAACGTATCAAGCATCTTTTGACCATTATAATGTAAAACCCTATCCTTCAGTTTGCGTTGCATTGTGTGATGGGATTTGGGTCTTATAATGGTTTCATTTTTTCTAAAAAGCATTGTGTTGTTTAACGTTTTACTTTATTTTATGCACTGGCAATCCAATGGAGTAAACCCGTTCCGCTTTAGCGGCGTGGTCTTGTGATTAGCCATTATTATTGGGTGGTTAAGTAAGATTTCTCATACCAGTCCCATGACTGACCTGTAGTTTGTTTCACTGGCAAACTCGGGTGCCCACATTTTACACACGGGCAGTCGAGTAGCTTTTTGCAGATATATTGACAGGATCCTGGCTCACAGCTGAAGCGGTACTCGGAAAGCTCTGTATCCGTGTATTCTTCTCAGTTGTATATTTATATTATTTTCCGCTGCTATTTACATGTAAATTTGAAACTCTGATATTATTTTATTTCTATGGGGTAATAAATATGCATACTCTATTATATCTTGTACTCTGATGTTATTGTTATAATCAGCAATTAAAATGTTCTTCATTTTGTGTTCTGATGTGTGTGGTTCTCAAAGCAATCCAGCCTTTCCTTTATGGGGAAGTTTGGGTCGTTTCACAGTCTACCACCACCCCATATCTTTGAAGCCAATCGACTACAAAAATAATGCCAAACCCAGTAAAGCCCAATACAAAGCAATCACAAGCAAACATGCATCCATGACTCGATAAAACCACATTACGACAAATCATACTAAGGCTAGTTGAACCACCAATCGGGTTTGCCACCGCTAAAGGTCTATCGACTATCTCGGATT
This sequence comes from Allium sativum, assembly GCA_030737875.1. Lineage (NCBI taxonomy): Eukaryota > Viridiplantae > Streptophyta > Magnoliopsida > Asparagales > Amaryllidaceae > Allium > Allium sativum. The sequence continues at coordinate 127,030,350 of CM060911.1, forward strand.
CCAATCTCAACCTATCTACCAGGTCACTAGATATGAAGGAACGGGAAGCCCCGGTATCAAACAGTACTCGAACAGGAACATCATAAATAGAAAGTATATCTTGAATGACGACATTCTTTCCTTTCTCTACCGCAGTTAGGGCATTCGACGAAGAAGGAACATCATTAATAGCATATGCTTTCACTATCTGCTTCTCTTTAGGGGGTTGCGGACACTTATCCTTTTGATGTGCAACTTGGCCACAGTTGAATCACTTCCTGTCCGCGAGCTTTTCTCAACATTCTTTAGCATAATGGCCCTTCTTGCCACAGCTAAAGCACTCTACATCCTTCTTATTCTTATTCTTCTTCTTCTGGCCATCCTTGGTCTGGTTCTGCTTCCTCTTATTCCGAGAACCATTCTTGCCTCCACCGCTTGCTTGCGGTTTTGACTCCTCTGCAGATGCAACCTCAGTCTCCGTCTTAGGGTAAAGACTCTCTGACCTCAATGCTTCCCCACAGTCGATTCAAATGTCTCATCAATGTGATTAATAAGCCTTTTCCCCAAGTATCCATCCAAACCAGTTATAAACTTCTCGTTCTTCTTCTCGGCAATATCTATAAAGGATAATCCATATTTTGATAAAGTATCGAACTCAGCAATATATTCCGAGACTGCCCTACAATTCTGCTTAAGCTCCAAGAACTTCCTAAACAATTCTGATTGTTGAGCAGCTGGGATGAACTTATCGCTAAAGCGGGTCTTAAACTGATCCCAATTAACTTGATCCTCTAGAGTAGCTGCTTTAATAGTATTCCACCAATTCATCGCCCGTCCTTGCAGCTGATGGGATGCTAACCTTCTCTTCATCGCATCCTCGATACACAAGTCTTCGAAGATACACTCACAACTATCCAACCAATCCTGAACATCCGTAGCCGACTCCATTCCGTGGAACGGTTTCCTACCAAGACTAGTGTAGTCCTTACAGAGCTTGGCGAAATCGGCCCTAGGCGCCTGCACAGCTGCACCACCACCATTTGCAGCATTAGGAGCTTCCCTCTGAACATCCCTAAGCATCTCTTTCATGAGGTCAGTGAACATCGTCCTCTTATCAGGAGCATTCCCATTATTGGCTCCTCTTCTAGTACCACTAGTATGTCGGGTCGTCATTCGACCTGTGAGTAGAAAACGATTAACCGTCTCTTCAGTGATGCCAGTGCAATGCGACTTCATCCTTAAATATACTAATAATAAATATATAACTTTTGTAAACCAAAATATAACAAATACGCACTCTCATATATGTACTATCTCTCCCTGGTGTCTTTCCCTAGGTTAACTATGCAACCTAGAGCTCTGATACCAAATGTGACGGCCCGCCCCGCACCGGCCGACATTTCCTCCGAAATGCATTGTACCAATGTCCCAACAGCACGGGACGGTCGTTAAAAGAAAAGAAAGAAGATGAAGAACAAACAAAGAACCTGTAGAATGTCTCACAACGCATGGGATAAAATATAATAATAACATAGTTTTGACATAAAATAGGTGAGACAGTGCATAAGCTGAAAACTAAACCATCATAGTAGCGGAAATCCAAAATATAGCTTATGATCCATAACCACCTATATTACAACTTTAAAACTATCTCTAAAGCAAAAGAAAGCAAAAGATGGAGGTACACCACTAATGCCCAAGCAGTGACCTTCAACAACACAGAGAGAATATATATATATATATATATCATACGTGGAAGCCTCCTGCTCGTCTCGGATCAGCTACTCGTGCACAACCAGCTAACCTATCTTTAGTCTTCTCATTCAGGAGCACCCAGAGTAATAAGAAGAGACATAAAACTCTTGGTCAGACAAAAGTCTGGTTTGAGCGATAAGCAGCCAAAAGTAGAACAATAACAGGTATACTAAACCATACCTGAACCTGGACCTGCACCCAAAGAGTTAGCACTGCATACTGTACAATACTCTAAGGTGCCACTAACGTATGGTGTAAAGAATACGGGGGTGGGGGTGTGCATGACATAGTGATGGAAAAAATCAATCATAGCAACCATCCTCACATCTCTGACTTAGTGCGTAAAGCATACGATATCCACCACTTTGATCACCCTATTCCTTGCTATAATCACTCTGCCCCATGGAGTCATCGCAACCCCACTGCACTGATCCATAGCCACTAGTCTTTTCTATGTCCACTCTGCCCCATGAAGTCAGGGCGACTCCACTACACTAGCTCGTAGCCATGCTACGATCACTCTTCCCCATGGAGTAATAATTACCCCACTACACTGATCCGCAGCCTAACATCCATCTTGGTGGTGAATCAAAGCTATGGACGTCGATAACCCCTTTGCACGCGTCCCGCAGCAAAGCTCAACTTATGAAGTTACTCGTTGGTTCCGAACTGGTCCTGAGTACAAACTTCCCATTTGGACTACCTTTGCATCTCGGGTTTTGGTCTTCTCCGGATCGGTTCAGAAACAAGCTTCTATTCAAATCGGTTCTCTTCTTCTCGTTCAGTCCACGTTCATCAACCTCGCTCGGGTCGGGTCATGGATCCCTCTCCAGGTCGGGTCGGCTCGTGACTTCATCGCCAGGACATGATCCTCCTTTGTCTCGGGTTGTGATATGCTCCAACTCCAGTCCACGGTCTGTCAATCTGGTTCGTAGGTGGCACACCGGTCATCTCGCGCTTCCTGGTTCGGGTCTATCTCCTAGTGTTGGCACGTCATCAGGATTCAAACAGGCGAATCATGAGGCTTGGGGAGAAACAGCTCGTACAACTCCTTTCGTGAAGGGGGGTGTCTACCACGAGCGTGGTCGGGTCGGGTAGGGGCGATCCGATCTGGTCCTTGCATATTTTTCCCGCAACTTCCAACGACTGTTTTTGCGCCATACGATGGGGTATTCAACCATTCTAATTGTTCTAATCAATCACAAAGCATACCATGCAGTCATAGCAACATAGAGAATCAACAATAAACACCAAAACAACAATCATAGCATGTAAATTGAATCAAACATACCCAAAAACCCTTATTTTCCCCTTAAGCATGTTTAAGCAAATATAATGGAAGGACTAGCAAAACTTAACCAAATTAACCCAAACTTCTAACAGAGGTCTAAAACGGTGTTTAAGAATTTCTGAACATTTTTTCCAGAATTTATTAATACATAAATTCGCTAATTAACACTAATTACCCCTAATTAACCGTAATTAGTGAGAAACTATGCAAATCGCTCACCTTAGCCCCAAACAAAATACCAAATCTGAAATTATCCTCTGTTTGGCACTATTCCCAAGGCTACACAGCAGTTCCGACCTAGATTTGGTGCTATTTCCCTTTTATTTGATGTTGCTAAGTTTAATCCTTGATTAGAGAGCGATTTGGGACGTAATTATAAGGTGGAGGCCATTGTTAGGGTTTCTAAGAGTTAAATGATGGATAGAAAACAGAAATAGAATGAAGACTTAACTCATTTCAGCCTCCCCATAACTTTAATCCTGAAATGGGTTATGGGCCCATTCACTAGTCATCTTATTTGGTCTGGCTAAGCAGTTTTTCACCTTGCGAACCTTATTTCAGCCATATCTCCCAAACGGTAAGTCCGTTTTTCACATGTGACCACTCTACGGAAAGGTAAACTAACAATCGGATCTAATGGAAGTGGTTTCAGGTCAAAAATTCTTTCCAATCAAAAGTTATGGCCGAAACAAGATCAGCTAGGGGCAAAATGGTCATTTAAAAAACGAAAAAAATCATGAGCATGGGAAATGACCCCAATAGTCGTCTCCCAAAGTTACATGGCTATACGACTTAGCATGAGAAAGAAAGGAATATTCTATGATCCCCTGATGTATAAAATGCGGGTCGTTACATAAATACTTAATACCCAACAAGGTACGTCATCCACTTAATATACCTTCTCAAGGCAGGCCTACTTCACACATGAATATATATACACACACACTAGACATCTCACATTAAGCCGAAGTAACGAACCGACAAATTCGGGATTCTGATTATTGACACAAATATCATATCGACTAACCAAGCCCTAGAAAATACCATATCATAAATAGAAAGAAGTTAGAGGTGAGAAGTAGAAAGAAAGAAAGCTAGAATAGGAGAAGAAGATCACAATATAACAACAGAATCATAGTATACACGAATCTCACAATGGAACGAATAAATATATTATATAACATAACCTTTGAAATACAAAACACTTACTGTATTTAAATACCATCATCATATTACAAGACATATAACATAGCAGGAATAACTTGTAGATATCTGATTTTAAAGCCTCCAACTCTAAGCTCTTCCAAGTGTATTTGTAAAATCCCAATTACTTGACTGCCCATACAAATTTAGGCATCCAAGAGTTTAAGGTAAAATAAAAAACAAAATAAACTCTGGGTTAGTCATGGGACTGGTATGAGTAAACTCCAACCACTTAACATTTTAGAAATCCTTTTTAAAAGAAAGGATAATCGTATGACCAATCCACACATAAATACAGATGGTTTTTATCTTACGATAACCCAAAGCATTCTTTAAATCAGTATTATTCTGATATTGTAATAGTGTGTAAATCAAGTAAATAACAATCTAGCAAAACACTTGCATCTCACGCTCTACATACATAGTATACAATCAAAACCGCGGGCGCTTGTTGGGTAATGGATTTCCAACTATGATAAGGTATGGAACCACCTTTCGATTGTGTATGTCTGGAGAGGAATACAATGGGTTCAACAAGAACATCTTGTAACTTAGGCCATACATGACCGACCACTCATTTCCTCTTGAGTGTTCCGAATGTATTAACACCATAGGTTGGGATTAGCAACTGTTCCGAAGCATACACCGACGATAGAATAAAGAAGAAAAATGAATTATCGCTAGACCAGGGACAATACACCCTAATGGGAGTGACCCACTTTGCCACGCAACCTGCCCGATTTTTGTCATTTCGCGGTTGTAAGGCTTGAGGCCATATTTACCTATTTGACATGTCACATCTTCATTTACTTTGAAAGCCGCATCGTCGAACCCGCCAAAATCATTTATTAATTCCCCAAAAATATCATGGGTATAAATCTAAGAGAAATGAATTTCTCTGCCAGCAATGTATATATGTTTGAAAAGATCAGTGTAGATGATCTGTTTACTCGTCAGACATTCGTCTATATAAGTTGTCCTAGGACTGGATAATCTAAAGTCACCATCACATCAATCCATCTTAGGCTAACCTAGGATTAACAAAACAGCCTTTGCACTTTACTCCATCTTCAATTATCTTTAGCTTATTTGATTCTCAACGCTTATGCCTAGATGGAGTGGTCTTCAAATAATAAACCTAATCTCGGTCTCTCTGTATTGACAATGGAAATAAAAAATGGGCCAAAACTTTGATAGTCGGTTATTTAACTATCAAAGGAAACATCCACACAATTAACGATACTATTTCCAAATGGAAATTCTACCGAACAAACACCAAGCAATACTTAGCCCTTTTAAAATCAATTTATTATTAATTTATTCATTACCCAACTCCTTGTTTTCCATATCTTTCCCCGGATATTTCTCAACCTGTTTGGCTTCCTATGATCCTTGGAAAACATTTCCATGTATCCTAACCATTTATTTTTGATATTCCAGAAAATATCTATTATCGGCATTGGAAAACATTTCCATATATTCATAAATCTTCTCAACTTCCAAATCTCTGACCCAAGGATGCAAGTAGGAGCTCGTCGAATCGTCGCATCACGCTCTGCTTCCACTTTTCTAAGTAAACTTGGCCCTATCACCTTTGCGGTCTCATGTAGGCACTTCCTCCCATGGGATACATCATGTACACTACTAAGTCTGTCGGGCAACTCCGCCAATGGAAGATGCTCCTCCCATGTACTTCCAAAATCCAAGATACATAGCCTCAAAAGGTCTTCTAAAACATGATTCACCCTCTCGGTCTGGCTGTCCGTCTGAGGATGATATGCGGTACTCATACACAACTGAGTCCCTACCGCCTCTTGCAAATTCTTCAAAAACTCTCTAGTGAAGATAGGATCTCGATCACTCACTATGCTAGAGGGTACCCGATGCAATCGAACTATCTCTCGAAGATATACAAAAGCTAGCCATGGAGCAGTCCACTTACTCTTCACAGGTATGAAATGGGTGTCTTTAGTAAGTCTGTCTACCACCACCCAAATTCCTGTATTACTCTTTCTCGATCTGGGTAACCTGTCAATAAAATCCAACGAGACGCTGTCCCACTTTCATTGCGGAACCTCCAATGGGTGAAGCAACCCACCTGGTTTCTTTCGCTCCGTCTTCACTCGTTGGCACACCAAGCATCGAGCGACATGCTCGGCCACATCTTTCTTCATACCGGCCCAGAAGAAAGCCCTCTTCATGTCTTGGTACATCTTACCCCCACCGGGATGAATGGTCATCCTAGAATGGTGTGCGTCATCAAGAATAGCCTTCCTCAAACCCTCGTCTTGCGGTACACAAAGTCTACCGTCTCTACGCAAGCACCCTCTATCATCTAGGGTGTACCTACTCAAATGGCTGGACGACTCCCCCCCTTATGAGCTTCTCTTCTAACTCAACCAACTGTGGGTCGCCCCTCTGTGCTTCTCCAATCCGCCCCAAAAGAGTAGGTCTAACTTCCAAAGAAGCTAGCAAACCGGGTACACAGTCAACGGAAGGTCTAAAGTCAAACTTAGAAATAAACTCTAAGCTCCGTCGTTCAACGAACAATGAACTCAAGGACAACCTTTTTCTACTTAAGGTGTCCGTTACCATGTTACCCTTACTCATAGGATGCTAAGGATCCCATCCACTTTTGCTGTCCTAAGACTATGCGCTCGAAGAGTCTCCAACACTTCCCTAAGATGTAGGGCATGCTCTTCTCCACCGGAATATCATCCAAAATCATCACAACTGTCTCCCACGCAGACCACCCTAGTCGAATTCGGCATCCCCCAAATGCAAGCCCCAAAGGTCTAAACCAATATCAGACAAACACCCAAGGGATACCTCCTTCGAATTCAGACGACCTACGTGAGACGATACTAGTAAAAATGGCTAAATAATTAAGCCCTTGACCAATTCTGGATGTTCTCGCCAGTCTCGCTCCGAAACCGTCGTTTATCCTATACTGGCCCTGCTCAGCCTATACGAAAACTTATTTCGCTCCTAGAAAAGACCCAGATGTCATCTACAAAGACCATCACGAACTTATTTAGGTACTCCCTGAACACCCTTCTCAACAAAGTATGGGGGGGCGTTCGTCACACCCAATGGCATCACCAGCCACTCCTAAAAGAAATCATCCGGAGTCCCAAAGGCAGTCTTTTCTATACTATTCTCAGCTACTCTCAACTGATGAAATTCCGTGGCTAAGTCCTACTACAAAAATACTGAGGCGCCAGCCAACTGATCAAGGAGATCATTAATCCTCGGCAATGGGTATCTATTCTTCTTTGTGAGTTTCTTTAGTTCCCTTTAGCCTACACAAAGTCTGAGGGACCCATCCGCCTTCATAACAAAAACTACTGGAGCGCCCCACTCCGATATACTTCGTCTTATGAACCCCTTCTCAAGCAAATCGCCTACTTACTTATGGAGTTCCCTCCTCTCACTAGGAGCCATGTGGCACACTGGCCAAGATACTGGTTTGGCATTATCCACCAGATATATTCGGAAGTCAATCTCCCGCTTCGGAGGTAAGCCCTTCACCTCCTCAAACACATCCGGGTATTCCCGAACCGCTCTAACAGATCGCAAACTCTAGACCAACGTGTCAGGCGATTCTAGATACCTTAGCATAACAGATTCTATGGGATTACAAGAGATCTCGAGAGTGTTACTCAGGCGGCCCATAAGCCTAACAACTCTCCCTTCAAAATGAAGAACAGCACTCCTACTGGATAACCAGTCCATGCCCAAAATTAACCCATAGCCCGTGAAGCCCAACAAGCATCACCTCTAAACTCAACGCTAAGTATAGAAACTTTCAAACCCAAACATATCATGGAGCCCCAACTGGGTTTGAAACAACTAAGGGATCATCTACCAAACTGGTGTCTAAGTGCAGTGACTCAACTAACAATGGTGGGATAAACGAACTCGATATATCAGAATCAAATAAAGCTTGAATCGGATGATAAAGAAATCCAAATTCCAACCTAGACGGTCATATCCCCATCTGGTACCCTAGTCGTGAGGGAATTCCACTACCCTCCATACCTTGCCTTTGCTTCTTTGGACAATCCTAATAAGGTGTCCTATCCCTTCAAAAAGGATAACTACCAGCCTTCTTCTTCCCTATTCTCCACTCATAACCTCCCACCAATGAGGTTTCATCTTTCATTAACCAAACAACTATTTGAGCCTTCTTCCCATCGTCTATCCAGTAGATACCTACCAGTCCTCCTCCTTCTTGAACCAACTTCTAATCCGACTAACGTCTACTTCCCTTGAGGTGGTTTTCCATCCTTATCTATCTTAGAAAGATCATCTATACGCGGAGGGGAAACTCAAAACGAGAGAAAGGAAGAGATTCAAAATGGAGAATTCGAAAGATATAAATATGGCTATTGGGGATTATGCTTTTCTTTCAAAAACTTTTCTCTTAAAAGACATGTTTTTGAAAATACTCCTTTCCAAAAATATTCTTAGAAAATAGTTTTTCTAAAAAAATTTATCTGTTCCGGTAACCTTAAGCTCTGATACCACGTGTAACACCCCACACCCGCTATAGTCACTCGCTAAGGGAATGCCATAGCATCGGTGGAGTATTTTTAGTGAGTATAGAACAGTAAAATTACAACAAGACAGATATAATGTAATACTTGAAAATTTAAAACATCATCTCATAGCAGCGGAAAGTAAAACATGTTTGGTTACATCATAAAACCATAACAAGAGTCAAGTACAAAATATCCATCCTGAATAAAATAAGTACATAATCCCACTACTCATAACAAATAGCCATAACAGAAAAGATAAGATAAGCTGAGCTCTACATCTACGGTCCAAGCTCCAAGAGATAGATAAAGCAAACTGATCAAAGCCCACTAGCACTAGGCCCAACCTGAGGACCTGAAGGAAAAAGATAAAAACAACGGGGGTCAGACATAAGCCTGAGTGAACCCTATCTCCTTAATAATACAATTATTAAAGTAATTAGGGTATGATATGAACTCGGTATGGTATCTTTGGGGATAATGACTACACTAAGTTGCCCACGAACACAGGACGAACTAAGATAACCGTAAAGACGCATCTACCCACCCAAGGATAATTACTAACTGCACCACACCAGTTCTACCCACCAAGAGTAATTCCTACTTAAAGGTTGATCCCACTAAAGTCTTAGAAAATATAGCTAGTAGTCTCTGGTACTTCTAGCTGACCACGTAGGTGCCGTCTGCCCCTACCTCCACTAGGTGTATAACTGACCACGTAGGTGCCGTCTGCCCCTACATTCACTAGGTGTACCTAGTAATCTTACCCAGTAGTTTCGTGTACCCCTACATAGGTGCCGTCTGCTCCTATCTTTACTAGGTGTACCCACTACTCCCCATCGATCGGCTCCCTAACGTAGATACCCGTGTGGGTCCCACAGTGGGGTGTATCACTCCCCTAAAGTGGCTACCCAATCTATCAACGGTGCACGGCTTTATATCTACACGATGCAACAACGGCTTATCTACCAGCCCGGGCCCACACACGCATATGAAACCCGTTGGACTTGCGTTGCCACCGCTACCCCGTTTTGGCCTCTTATAATCAAGCCCAATATGCGTGTCCCGTCACTCGACATGGGTCGAGCCCACAAAGATACGTTTGGGATATTGGTTGAAATGGGCCCCCACAAGCTACTACTTAAGCTTGTCATTTTATCTAGTGCACCCCACTTAACCCCTTTTTATAATCATGCCCCCTTACATGTTAAGGTTTGGTTAAGTCATCCAATTATATTACAATTGCCACTTAAGGCACCCACTAGATTTCCGCATGCCACCCAAGGCACTTACTTGATTCCCCCATGCCACCCAAGGCACTTACTTAACCCTTTAATCATGTTTAGTTACATGTTCCACTCTTGTTAAGTATTCTAATCGTATTTTCTATTGCCACCCAAGGCAACCCACTAGTTTTCTCATGCCACCCAAGGTACCCCCACTAGTTACTACATGCCACCCAAGGCACCCACTTAACCCCTCATGTCCCACTACATGCTAATATGGTTAAGTGTTTCTTAATTAATTAAGTCCGTGATCTCCCATAAAGACCTCCCACATTAGACTGGCTGTTATGACCGCCTGGTTAAGCCGGAAGAGTCCGGGCAGTCTTACGTCATAACAGAGTCTAACCTCGTGTCTTTACCTTAATCACGTATTTAATTTATGGCTAAGACCTCTCACATTGGGCTGACATTTGTAGCAACTGGTTAAGCCGGTCGGGTCCGGGCAGTTTTACACTACAAATGAGTCCAACCTCGTGTCTTAGTCGATTAATTACACCTAATTAATCACCCCCATATTAATTATTCCTAATTAATATCAAGTTTTCCATAACATGGGTAGACCTAACTCAATAGGTAAATTCCCATGGGGTAGACCTAACTCAATAGGTAAATTCCCACTTATGTTAATTAATTTTTTTTTTTTTATGGTATGCTTAATCATACCCATTTCAACATACTTTTAATTAACATATTAATTAACCCCATCGTTCCCCACGTAAATCGTCATTATGACATAACATAATAAAGGGAAGATTTACCACACATAACATGGGTTTAGCATATAACTTTATCATGGGTTAAGAGGATGTCAACTTGCATATATGAGCATGTATTAACCCAACTATATTCAACCCAAACTTGCATATTATCAAACATGTGTCTTACATAACATGTTGCATATGAACTTACATATCATCATACATGTAATTTGCATAACATGTAGAACTTGCATTTTAGCATATACTTAACTTGCATAAGCACTCACATACTTGCATAAGCATTCATATACTTGCATAAGCTTGCATATCATGTTAAACTTGCATTTCAACATATACATAACTTGCATAAACATTCACATACTTGCATAGGCTTGCATATTATGTTAAACTTGCATTTCAACATATACATAACTTGCATAAACATTCACATACTTGCATAGGCTTGCATATTATGTTAAACTTGCATTTCAACATATACATAACTTGCATAAACATTCACATACTTGCATAGGCTTGCATATTATGTTAAACTTGCATTTCAACATATACATAACTTGCATAAACATTCACATACTTGCATAGGCTTGCATATTATGTTAAACTTGCATTTCAACATATACATAACTTGCATAAACATTCACATACTTGCATAGGCTTGCATATTATGTTAAACTTGCATTTCAACATATACATAACTTGCATAAACATTCACATACTTGCATAGGCTTGCATATTATGTTAAACTTGCATTTCAACATATACATAACTTGCATAAACATTCATATACTTGCATAAGATGTTAAACTTGCATATAAGCATATACATGACTTGCATAAGTACTCACATACTTGCATAACATGTTTGCATAATGGATCCATATTCACTTAGTGTTTTGCATCATAAACATCATGAAACAACTTGCATAAAAATATCATGATTACATATTATGAAACTTGCATGACATAAGGCATATAACTTGCAAAACACATAATATTCACTACATCAAGCTTGCATAAATATATGGATCCACAAACATAGCCATACTTTATCACATCTTATCATAATCAATTCAATAATTGATTATTAAGGGGATAGAAGCTCACCAAAACAAGATTAGCAAGTTAAATGAAGCAAATCCCAATGATTAAGTAGAAGAAGATGTAGATTAGCTTGCAAACCCTCTTAGGATTTTTAGTGGAGGCTCTCCAATTTTCTAAGTGGTGGCATAATGGCCTTAGATCTATTTTTGGTAAGGATAAGGGGGGTATTAGGGTGTATATATAGATTAGTTAGATGTTTTAGGACCATAGGATATACCCTAGAACCAATCCTAGCCTTTAAAGCATGTCTTGGGGAAGAAGTCAAGTGTAGGAACCATTTAGGGCCCAAAAAAAAACAGCCCAAAACTCATCCCGGGCCTCAAAACATGAGCAGTTTTCGTTTTTGTTTTTTCGTGAAACTTTGACGGGCCATAACTTGGTCATACGGACTCCGATTTACGAAAACTCGGACTCTATTTCGCGTATTTTTCCGAGACGAACGCAATGGCACAGCCCGTTTCCCCTGATTCAGAATATTAAATTTAATTCTGCTCTGATTTATGTTATAACAAGTTATTTAACATACGGGGTGTTACAGGCTCCTTTGAGCTTGATGACAAGTTGGTTTTCTATATTCAGTCCCAACCAAGGAAAATCCATGTTGGGGGTCATAGGAGTAGTTCCGGGGATAGACAGTGCTGCAAGTGACATGTGCAAAAGGATTATTGTTACGAGCGGCTATAGCGGTTACATGGAAAAAAGAGGTAGTGGTGTGATGTCCTTTTGGACCAAGTTGGGTCCATCTTATTTCTAGGTTGGGAGACCTATGGTATTTACCTGAGCCAAGTTGGATCGTTATCTTGGGGCATACAAGTTGGTATAACCTAAGTCATGGCCAGGTCGATTGAGCAACATGGATTCGAGTATCATTGAAACCAAGTATTGTATATCCAGTGCACTGAGTGAGTGAATGTAAGGATGAGTGATGGATGTTATGTTTACTTAATTATTTATCATCTTAGGGGCGTCATGTAACATGGATATCACCAATTCTGATATCTAAAATCCCCTAATAATCTAATGTAGAATGCACCGATGATGATTGTCATTGAGTTGTATATATTTTATGTGTGCTAACTCAATGGATGCAGGGGCATGACATGTATATTCTTCATATCTCATGTGTCATACCATTACAACTTTTACAGTACTTTGAAATTTGTTTTCGCCATTTACCTTGAGTACTCGTCGACGATGCTGATGAGTAGGCTAAGTAATAGGGATGAGCATCATTTGGAGCTACGCAGGTGGACTACCAAGAGGTGACATCTTTTTATGTTTATACTTGTATTTTTATTATTTTTGTTTATTCCATTGTGTGACAATGTGGAGCTTTGACAGTGTTATGTATTCTTGTTAGAGACAGTTTACCAGTTGGGTTTATTTCACTCCTACAGACTTTATTACTGTTCTTTACAATTGTATGAGACTATAAACTCTGATTATGGGGTTTGTACAGTTATTATTATCTCACATGTTTTATCTGTAACTATTACTACTTCATGTTATCTAATACGCTATGAGATATACGATAAATTCATTGATTGTGTTTTGTGTTCTCTTCTTCCTCTTTCTCCTTTTATTTTGTATTTCTCTTCTTTTATCATATTACTTTATCTTCACTGCCATTACGCATAGATTGGGTGCTCGTATAGCACAATATTGGGTTACATGAGCACGGTGGTGTATGACAATTGTTACAACGCATATAACATATAGTAATAAACTTGAGTTAAGGAAAAAGAAATTGGACATGGGTGTTGTGTTTTCTTTCGTTGTGGTAAACATTAATGTATATTGTATATACTGCTTATTACTGAATTCTGTGCACATTAGGAAGAATGTTTCTTTTTATTTGTTTCCTTCTGTGGACTGCTATATTTTAGGGAAAATTTACAATAAGGAAATTTCATTCAGGGTTTAATTAACCCATATAAAAAGATGAAAATTTTAAATCGAAATACTAATAATAAATTAAAGTGAACTTGTTAAAAATAACAACAAAAATAAAATGAAAGGTTGCATAAGAAGTCTTGTTTGTAAGTGAAAACACTTAAGGATTAAATTTCAAAATGAGAAAGTTATTAAACTCTAAAAATGAAAACATGACTTATGCGAACTTCACTTGGAAAAGTAAAAAAATTTAATGGAAGCACAAGAGAAGGTTTCAAAGTAAAGGGAAAGGGTACGTAGAAGAACGTTGAAAATACAGAATTTTCAATTGATGCACTTTTCAAGTGTAAAAATTTAGATTTAGAAAAAATTCTATACTTCGATGTTAACCAAGGTGCGTTAAGGTTTTGAATGATAAAACCGGATGCAAAATCGGTAGAATTAGGCTTATATTTAGTAGCGGTGTGGGAAATACTAGATGAAAAATGCATTTGATTTTAAAAAATTGCATTCATGCAAAACTGCAATTATACTTAGGATATTTGCACCATGTTTTTGAAAAGAATTTCTAAGAGAAGCATTTGTATAGGATGTACCGCTTAGAACTTCATGTTTATGCATATCATATATATTATGATGCACCCTACATTCTTACACGGATGGTTGTAAAATTGGATTACTCTAAATGATTTTTAGTACCAAAATGATGTGTGACGATCTACATAATCTAACTCTTACAGAATTTCGAGGACGAAATTCCCAACGGATGGAAGAATGTAACACCCCACATTTTTGAAATGGATAATTAAAATGAACATAATTAATAAGATTTGAAAACATGAACATAAAGTTTTTATAAATATTGTAATTTGACCATAAAACATATATCTTTGTGTTTGTGGTAATTTTTTGATCAATTTTCATATTTAATATATTTCGAACAAAGTTTAAATAGAAAAATTATGACCGTTTTAAGTTTTGGCCGTGTAAATAATTACATATGTAAAATTGGTAATTCAATTTAATTATGACTGATTGATTGCTGATAAATGTTAATACTGAAAATTCAAATTTAAAGATATGTATACAGTCAGTAGAGAGTTAACATAATTTATTAAGTAGAGATATTTAATGGGAAGATAGATAAGGACTAAAACTAAGTTAATTAAATAATTTATGCCTTTATGCATACAAATAAACATTTGAGCTTCAGATTTGAAAATATAATTAATTTGAAACAAATTTATGGGATTGACTTATGTATTAAAAATTAATTACAGAAATGATTGATATTAAAAATATATATGAGAGAAATGGTTAAAGAATTGATAGCAATTAATGTCCCTTGCAATTATAATTAACAAACATTACAATAGTAGTTAATGTACATTATTTAGTAATTAATGCATGTTACAAACATAAGAAAAGAGGACACTAAATATTTTTATAAAAATATACAACATTAATTAGCTACATATATTTGAAGTTTGAATTCTTTAAACGTGTATAAATAGTAAATTTATAACGGAAGAATTAATGAACAAGAATGAACGTTAATGAATTAATAAATGAAGTTATTATATAAATACATTAATACATGGAAGAATAACAAGGAAAGGAACTAAGATGGTCACGTAAACAATTATGAATTGAATATGGTTAATATATATATATATATATATATATAATGTGGTGCTAAGGGCACCCCAATTTCCTCTTCTTATTACCACAGAATTAAAATAAATTAAATTCTCTACGCTTCCTAATACCACATTGATCTTAGAACAAATAAAGTCAACCGAACAACGGTGATCAACCACCGCGGAAACAATATACGTATGGTGATTAACCACCGTTCGAAAATACTATTGACAGCATCGTTCAATCAATTTCATTTACGTCAAATAACACATAGTGCAATCTTCAACCAAACTGTAATAAGGGTTAATAACCTACTTAATTGAGTTGATTCAGGCTGAGGCGACGATGCATCTGTAGCTTTCTTCTTCCTTGACATTAACGGCGTCAAAAGTGAGAACAGACGAACTGAAGCTGAGAGAGAGATAGGTATAAACAGTTGTAGCCCCTATTTTTTAATGTGATGTATTACAAAGAGTGGAAGAGTAATTTTTGAGGTATTTTTTAGTGGTGGTAATAAGAAGAAGAAACAAGGGAGCCCTTAGCTCCACAGTTTATATATATATACATACATACATACACATGTTCTTACCGTGTGACGGTCAACTAGATCGTACGGGCGGTCAACCGCCATAGTTAACTAGATCTCTGATGAATTCTTTCATTTGGTTCTAATGTGTCTTGTTCTCTAGCTTTGTAAACCAAAGCTCTGATACCGCAATGAAACGACCCAAACTTCCCCTTACGGGAAAGCCCGGATTGCTTTGAGAAAACAACGCATCAGAAAACAAACGATAGAGCATTTCATTGGTATTACAAAAATTTACATCAGAGTACAAGAATATATCAAAGCATGAGTAAATATTACACAGCGGAAATAAAATAATATCAAAGATCAAAATACAAAGCATCGAAAATTTAAATGTATAAATACAATGCGTAGCGGAAAATATATCAACTAGCACAACTGAAAAAATACAGGGATACAAAGCTTTCCAAATATAACTCCAGCTGTAAATCCAGGATCCTATGAAAGAAATATCTATGAAAACCAAAACTACTAGCTACCTATGGAAAATAGGGGCACCCAGAGTTTAGGTTAAAACAATAAACTCCAAGTCAGTTATGGGACTGGTGTGAGAACTAAAACAGTTATTAAAATTTTTACTTTAAAATAGGGTAATTCAAGGGACCACGTCGTATGTCACGGAACGAATTTACTCCCATGAATACTCTGAAATAAAACTGTTTATAAACAACGCAATGCTTTAGGAAAAATGAAGCTATTATAAGACTCAGGTATTGTAACGACCCACCTTTTTTGCCCGATTCTTGCCGATAATTAAACCAACTCAAAACCGTTCAAAAAGATGGATTGTTATGGGTACTTACATATTCAAACAAAAATAACAGAACTTTTATTTCATTTCATTGATTACATCAGAGATTACAAGGAATATGAGAGTGCTATACATACTCAGCGGAAGTCCAATGCTCTCAGCGGAAGAAGAAAAACATCCAAACATGACCCTAGCTTCGAATCTGAATCCAGCTTCTAAAATCTAAACCTGCAAACTAAAATTCTAGCTGCCCGTGCAAAAATATGGGCACCCAGAGTTTAGGTGTGGAAACAATAAACTCCAGGTCAGTTGTGGGACTGGTGTGAGAATTCGAAAACAGTTCTTAGGATTTATTTTAAAGTTGGGAAGTTCACCGGACCACGCCGCTAATGCGGAACGGGTTTTCTCTATGTAAATTCCCATGCACAGAAATTCGCAATGACTTTGGAAAAATGAAGCTATCATAAGCTCGTCCCACATCACACAATGCAAGTGCACACCAGATGGGCGAGTTTTACCTTATGATAACCAAACATGCTTTCACACGAAAAATCCTCTTTCAATACTACAATATAGTGTGGAAAACCATTTCGCAAATAAATGTATTAATCCTAGATGGCATAATACCCCATCCCATTATGATGCCATATATATATACATTCAAAAATCCGTATGGATCGTATTGGAGATTTGGGTTTCCAACTTGATGATTGCTGGCACGAAAGATCAATCGGAACACAAACGAAATGCAATCACGGGTTTTTCATCCAGACGCGGACACCAATACAAATCGCGAGGTAGATCAACGGTTTTCGACCAGACACGGCCCCCCGAACATACCTTATTCCATCATTCATAAGTGGTTTCCCACTACTGCGCACCTTCCATCATCAATTCATATATAGTATACAACCTAACCGCCAGTTTCTCATCATCCAGGGTGTGAGGTTTGTCGATGTCACGTCATACACAAAGCATCACTTCAATAAGCCGTGCTTGATCGTCATTAGCTCATCTCATAACTTGAGTATGACACATTGACAATTCACGACATACCATTGATTTCGATCAATGTATACCCTCTAAGTTCATATCACTTAGAGATGAGGATAATATATTGCCACAAATCCGATATATATATTAACGGAAATCAGTGTTATGCGGTCAATTTCAATGTCAGACACACCATCCATACAAGTCCGTCCTGGGTCTGAACGGAATGAAATCCGAAAGTTCTTCTCATACGTTTGGACTTCCTACCACTCCGGAAATAGGGGCATCTCTCTACTGTAGCTATCAGTAAAGAAACCAATCGGCAATCAGTCCGTTCGATGTGAAGAACCACGGTCTTTGCTCTTCGATTTCCAAGTCTTGAATTTACTTCATGCGTCGTATTACTACTTGGAATGGTTTTCGGATCCATATCCGATCCCGGACTTTCCAAGTAATAAGCGTATTTTAAAATAATAGCTATGGACCACACGAGTTTCTCAATTCAATCCCCTTTCCAAATATTGTCGGTTTACTTTGAATTAAGGTTGGATTCAGTTCCCGGAAATCCGTTATCATTTTAACCCTTATTCATTTTCCAAACCTTATGTTTCAAAACAATCTTCATTAATTCATCGCTATCTCGAAACTACCAAATCTTTATTTGGATTGAAATTCCATTAATGATTTGAATAATATTTTCAAATATAAGTTTATATAATTCGATCAGCTTATATTTGATATTGATTCACGACTCAGGCAAATACTATCAGAATTTTGATATGGATATGTTTTGATATTTCTGATCGTATTTGTCTGCTCCTGTAAATCCATATCGAATATCAGACGAAAGTTCTATCAAAACTCATTCCTTCTTCAATTCAAATCTTATTCCAATCATATATTTAAATTCTTTTATATCTTCATTCTTATTTCAAATATCCCATCTTGTTTGCAAAGTTCACATTTTCCTATTGATGGGAAAATCTCTTGTAACCTTTTATTCAAAATATCACCACGCTTCTGCTACGCACTCTGATTTGGCGTATCTAAGTTTCAACTAGTATTGTTTCAAATTTTAACATTAGAATGTATTTCAAATTCTTTGAAACGAAATTCTCAAGTATATATATATATATTCTATTTCCAAATCTTCTTGCATACGATGGATTCAATACTCCAACTACTATGTAAGTTCATTTACCAACGTAACATAGTATTTAGGACAAAAATAAAACTTGAGAAATTGTTTTAAAAAAAAACTTTTCAAATAATATTATATTGATTCCAATTCCAAAATATTTTTCCTCACAATTAAGTTAGTCAAAAATTATTTCACATTACCAAATCTTCGTTTCAAATGAAATGCTTTCAAACCTCGTTCCATTACTTACTAATAATCAAAATCAAAAATGAAATGCCTTTATCGATTAAATTTCAAACTTATTTTTAATTTAAATAAGCCATAAGTAATGGGGATTATTCCCAAAAACCATTTATTTGAAATTTAAAAATTCATATTCATGAATGGTCATTACATAATGTCTATAAATTTAAATACCATTTTATTCTAAATTTAAATAGTTTTAAATTTATTTTTCAAAATACATTTTTGAATTAATCGTGTGTCCGTCGGATCAGTTAGGGATAGCCAGGGAGAGCAGGAAACTGTATTTCCAAACCCAAGCCTAGACACTATCCTCTCTGTCATCCTAGACGTTATGGTATAAGTTATCATTGAAAAGACATTATTAATGCTCGCTATCGATAAAATTAAAATTTCCTACTTTAATTTATAAATCATGATTTAAATCCTCTTTCCCAATACATTTTTTTTCCATATAAAAAAATCGTCAATATATCAATGTTTAAAATCCATATTTGAAAATCCTTTTCTGATCTAAATTTAAAAACAAAATCCCATAATTCATTAGCGTTCAGAATTTTCTTCAAAACACATATTATGCGAATATTAGTTACTCAACTTAATTTACAAATAGTTTAACTCAACTTTAAACTAATTCATAACCTTATTTTTAATAAATAAATTTCTTTTAAATGGAAGGAGAACGTGAATCGATAACCCGTATAATTACACAGCTACGGTGTATGGGTGAACTCATGAAATCAGAACAAAATAAACAGGCACAACTTCATTCATCACAACACAACAATTAAAATAATAAATCAACTGTGCGCAGAGCGTTACAGTCGATAACGCTTTGTGTTTACGGTGTTTTCAACTACATACACATTCCTCGAACAACCAGTGACAATCATCCATAGCAATTCATGAACATTAACAAATTATAATTAACCGTAGTGACTAATTTAAATAAATATAAATTAGAATTCTCACCTGCATTGTGCTCCGAACCCGGTATCGACAGCGTATCAGCTTGCGAACGTAAAAAATGACAAGCGCACCGTCTTCTTCGCAACGGACTTCGGAACCACATATAACTTTTCCAGACGACGCTACTGTACTGACGCTCACCTTAATTCTTAGCCAACCACTGTATACACATATGTGGATATATAAATCCTAACACATTCTAGACTTGTCCAATATTTAACCCGAAAGCAAAGGCCAAAATACACGAAATGAACAACCAGAGGATTGGACGGACAACTGGGTTATTAGAGTGGCTTCGGCCTTGGTGACTTGGAGTATTTAATAAAGGAAAAGGTGGCAGGGTAATTACTGTTTTCAAGGAGTGGCCGACGGTTTAAGTGGAGTGAAGGCATGGGAGTACGGCAGTTTGGAGAGGGAGCTGCGGACTGTTTTGGAGGTGAGAGAGCAATTTCCAGAGAGGACAAAGGAGAGTGGAGTGGTGAGAGAGAGAAGGCCGCAAGTTGACAAGAAATGAGAGAGGGAACAACTTACGCTGGAGTGTGTGCTCGGACTGGTTTGCAAAGTGGGTTGTTGGAGAAGCTTCAGCGTGGACAGGGGCGAAGAGCGAGAAGGCCGTGGTTTGTTGAGTAGGAAAGGAGGGTGGACGGAGAACTAAAGTGGGGTGGTGGTGCTTGGCGCGAATTCAAGAGGAGGAGGGTGCGGCAATTATCAGAGAAGCGGCCGAACTTGGTTTGCAAAGGGACAGCAGCGTTTTAAGTTGAAAGAAGAGGAAAGAGGCAGGACATGTAGAGAAGAGATGCGCGAGGAAGAAAAATACGGTGCAGCTGAATTTTGGTGTGTGTGCATCTCTATTTAAATGTGAATTAAGGGTATATTTGTCAATGTAAATTGGGACACATGGCTCTATCTACAACTAATGTACATGCATTATTCCACCTAAGGGACACATGTTGTCATTAAAATTCAAATTAAATGCATGTTTGCCAAATGGCACATTGATTTATTTAAATAAAATTTAGATTTAGTAACACCCTTGCAACATTCATATATGAAACCATTTTAACACTTATATGTATGTAATCATAATATGAAACGTTACAACACTTCATATAACACCTATAAAAATATATTTACATAATTTAAAATATATTCTTAAAAAATGAACCAAATTATATGTTGAACTAGTATTAAAAATAGAACTTTTACAAAATAGTTAAAATAGATTTTTATAAAAGATATATCTTGTAAATAAAATTATAAAATAAGGATTTAAACTTATACGAATTCTCATGTTATAGATAACATTTAAAATGAATCTTACTTTATAAATATACTAATATCACTAAATGTTATCGAATCTAAATTACTTAACAAATATAAATATTAAATGAAATCTTAAATAAAATAATGATTTTCTTAAATATTTTACTATACAATATATATTAAAAATAACTTTTAAAATAACTTTGCATTACATAATCTATTTCAAATATATGAAATTCATAAAACACTATATATCAAAATAATATGACTTATAAAATATAAAAATCATTATATCTTTAAATATAGATTTTAAATACTCAAAAGATGTTTGTAAAAATACTACGTACTAAAGAAATACCCTTTTAAAATAAAAATCAAGATTAGATGACAAAACTTATAAAAATCTTTTAAAATATTCTCAAAATAAAATAACATTATTTATTCAAGCTAGTAAAGGCTTTTATCAATATTTAAACCTTACTAACTTCAAAAATACATATAGAAAATTCAAATTAACTTTAGTAAAATACTGGGTTGTTACATTCACCCGCCCTTAAGAATTTTCGTCCTCGAAAAGGGGAATAGTTAATTTTAAACTTCTGTATAAACTATAAATCAAATTTTCCTATATGTTTTGGAACAAATTTCATAAGTATTCAAAACAAAAAGACTTAAATGAAAAGCGGAACAGACATATCATAGTCAATTCAAAAATACCATGTCATACAGATCATTTAAGTCAGCATACAAACGTATCCAACCCTACGAACTACGTACTTATGGTAGTCCAAAATTCCATCACCAAAAGGGTACCTAGCCATCTGGTACTAGTCCCTCAAAAATCATACTAGCCCAAAACATCTTAGTGCATCTAGGCACTTAAGATAACATATATACTATGTACCAGGTCCAAACTCATCCCACACTCCTTATCTGATGCATCTGATCCATCGTCGGATGGACTTGACAAACTAATCTCCTTAGGCTCCTCGTCAATGAACCCTTCCTCTTCATCAGTCAAAAACCCATCACCAAATACTTTACCATCGTCATCTACTCTTATTATAAATCCCTCCTTATTTACTATAAATAATTATAAGGCTCTATATCATCCTCGTCTATGGATTGTTCTAATTCCTCCATGACACCATTAACCTCATCATCCGCCATAAAGCCATCATTATCTACTCCCACGGTAAATCCATCCTTGTCTTCTTTAAATCCATCATTCTCATTGCCTATAAATCTGTCCTCATCAGCCTTGTCCAAGGGCTGCTCTATCTCCTCCAATTCATCATTTTCCACCTCTGGAAGTGGATCATCCTCGAATATAGGCTGCTCAACTCATGTAACAACACATCAGACTGCTCAACTAATGTTGGGTCCAAATCTAAGTCAGAGTCCTCTGGTACTGGGACCTGTCCTAACAACTTCCGGTCTCTCTCGTCCAGGACTTGCCGTCATAAAACCTCTAATGTATCCTCATCTATCTCTAAGGAAACCTCAATCCCAAAATATGATACTGCCTTAGCCCCTGTCATCAAGTTTAGCAATAATGGGTCTTGGGACATACTCATATATCTCACAGGGTCGTCCTACTGTGGGGTTGGGTCTAAGCTTAACATATCAAGATAATGGTCAGAACTACAATCCATGTCACTATCAGGGTACTCGGTCTGATCCCCAATCGGGGTGGAATCTGATGGAATCTCAATTTCCCTAATGGTTACTTGGGTTATTGGAAATATATATATATATGATTGAATTTTCCATTAATGCTACTCCAAGGACGAAACTAAGCAAGATATGGTCGTACAGTTAGCCGTTTACTATCCTAAAATTAAAATTTTAAAGCTTATGGGTCATCCAAATCTACTATTTAAAACTCATTACTAACTTAACCAAAATGATTCAAGTTAAGTGTTATACCCAAAATTCCATTTTTCAAAGTTTTTAAAATTTGCAAAGGGGTTTATTTACCAAAAACAAACAAATGGTAAAGGTCCAAATCGGGTCATCCTAATTCCTACCAAACCAGAAATCATTTTTATACAAAATGGTTAATAAACTTTACTTAAGTTTTAATGCAATTCCAACATTTCCATTATTACTATTTAAAGGATTTTATACTTAAGTTATCCAATTTCATTCATACCAAACAAATCTTAATACTTAAGTTTTTAAGTTCAAAGATTTCATTTAAAATACATTGATTTAATAAGGAAAACGCTCTCTCAAACGTAATATTCCGGAATCTCATTCTAGGGTATTCCTAACCCTATCTCTAATGAGATAACGTAACTCTGATGAGTTCTGTCTTTTTGTTCAAATATGTCGTACCCCATAGCTTTGTATAAACCAAAGCTCTGATACCAACTGTAACGACCCACCTTTTTTGCCCGATTCTTGCCGATAATTAAACCAACTCAAAACTGTTCAAAAAGATGGATTGTTATGGGTACTTACATATTCAAACAAAAATAACAGAACTTTTATTTCATTTCATTGATTACATCAGAGATTACAAGGAATATGAGAGTGCTATACATACTCAGCGGAAGTCCAATGCTCTCAGCGAAGAAGAAAAACATCCAAACAGTACTCTAGCTTCGAATCTGAATCCAGCTTCTAAAATCTAAACCTGCAAACTAAACTTCTGGCTGCCCGTGCAAAAATATGGGCACCCAGAGTTTAGGTGTGGAAACAATAAACTCCAGGTCAGTTGTGGGACTGGTGTGAGAATTCGAAAACAGTTCTTAGGATTTATTTTAAAGTTGGGAAGTTCACCGGACCACGCCGCTAATGCGGAACGGGTTTTCTCTATGTAAATTCCCGTGCACAGAAATTCGCAATGACTTTGGAAAAATGAAGCTATCATAAGCTCGTCCCACATCACACAATGCAAGCGCACACCAGATGGGCGGGTTTTACCTTATGATAACCAAACATGCTTTCATACGAAAAATCCTCTTTCAATACTACAATATAGTGTGGAAAACCATTTCGCAAATAAATGTATTAATCCTAGACGGCATAATACCCCATCCCATTATGACGCCATATATATACACATTCAAAAATCCATATGGATCGTATTGGAAATTTGGGTTTCCAACTTGATGATTCCTGGCACAAAAGATCAATCGGAACACAAACGAAATGCAATCATGGGTTTTTCATCCAGACGCGGACACCAATACAAATCGCGAGGTAGATCAACGGTTTTCGACCAGACACGGCCCCCCGAACATACCTTATTCCATCATTCATAAGTGGTTTCCCACTACTGCGCAGCTTCCATCATCAATTCATATATAGTATACAACCTAACCACCAGTTTCTCATCATCCAGGGTGTGAGGTTTGTCGATGTCACGTCATACACAAAGCATCACTTCAATAAGCCGTGCTTGATCGTCATTTGCTCATCTCATAACTTGAGTATGACACATTGACAATTCACGAAATACCACTGATTTCGATCAATGTATACCCTCTAAGTTCATATCACTTAAAGATGAGGATAATATATTGCCAAAAATCCGATATATATATTAACGGAAATCAGTGTTATGCGGTCAATTTCAATGTCAGACACACCATCCATACAAGTCCGTCTTGGGTCTAAACGGAACGAAATCCGAAAGTTCTTCTCATACGTTTGGACTTCCTACCACTCCGGAAATAGGGGCATCTCTCTACTGTAGCTAACAATAAAGAAACCAATCGGCAATCAGTCCGTTCGATGTAAAGAACCACGGTCTTCGCTCTTCGATTTCCAAGTCTTGAATTTACTTCATGCGTCGTATTACTACTTGGAATGGTTTTCGGATCCATATCCGATCCCGGACTTTCCAAGTAATAAGCGTATTTTAAAATAATAGCTATGGACCACACGAGTTTCTCAATTCAATCCCCTTTCCAAATATTGTCGGTTTACTTTGAATTAAGGTTGGATTCAGTTCCCGGAAATCCGTTATCATTTTAACCCTTATTCATTTTCCAAACCTTATGTTACAAAACAATCTTCATTAATTCATCGCTATCTCGAAACTACCAAATCTTTATTTGGATTGAAATTCCATTAATGATTTGAATAATATTTTCAAATATAAGTTTATATAATTCGATCGGCTTATATTTGATATTGATTCACGACTCAGGCAAATACTATCAGAATTTTGATATGGATATGTTTTGATATTTCTGATCGTATTTGTCTGCTCCTGTAAATCCATATCGAATATCAAACGAAAATTTTATCAAAACTCATTCCTTCTTCAATTCAAATCTTATTCCAATCATATATTTAAATTCTTTTATATCTTCATTCTTATTTCAAATATCCCATTTTGTTTGCAAAGTTCACATTTTCCTATTGACGGGAAAATCTCTTGTAACCTTTTATTCAAAATATCACCACGCTTCTGCTACGCACTCTGATTTGGCGTATCTAAGTTTCAACTAGTATTGTTTCAAATTTTAACATTAGAATGTATTTCAAATTCTTTGAAACGAAATTCTCACGTATATATATATATATATATATATATATATATATTCTATTTCCAAATCTTCTTGCATACGATGGATTCAATACTCCAACTACTATGTAAGTTCATTTACCAACGTAACATAGTATTTAGGACAAAAATCAAACTTGAGAATTTATTTTAAAAAAAAACTTTTCAAATAATATTATATTGATTCCAATTCCAAAATATTTTTCCTCACAATTAAGTTAGTCCAAAATCATTTCACATTACCAAATCTTCGTTTCAAATGAAATGCTTTCAAACCTCGTTCCATTACTTACTAATAATCAAAATCAAAAATGAAATGCCTTTATCGATTAAATTTCAAACTTGTTTTTAATTTAAATAAGCCATAAGTAATGGGGATTATTCCCAAAAACCATTTATTTGAAATTTAAAAATTCATATTCATGAATGGTCATTACATGATGTCTATAAATTTAAATACCATTTTATTCTAAATTTAAATAGTTTCAAATTTATTTTTCAAAATACATTTTTGAATTAATCGTTTGTCCGTCGGATCAGTTAGGGATAGCCAGGGAGAGCAGGAAACTGTATTTCCAAACCGAAGCCTAGACACTATCCTCTCAGTCATCCTAGACGTTATGGTATATGTTATCATTGAAAAGACATTATTAATGCTCGTTATCGATAAAATTAAAATTTCCTACTTTAATTTATAAATCTTGATTTAAATCCTCTTTCCAAATACATTTTTTTCCATATAAAAAAATCGTCAATATATCAATGTTTAAAATCCATATTTGAAAATCCTTTTCTGATCTAAATTTAAAAAAAAATCCCATAATTCATTAGCATTCGGAATTTTCTTCAAAACACATCTTATGCCAATATTAGTTACTCAACTTAATTTACAAATAGTTTAACTCAACTTAAACTAATTCATAACCTTATTTTTAATAAATAAATTTCTTTTAAATGGAAGGAGAACGTGAATCGATAACCCGTATAATTACACAGCTACAGTGTATGGGTGAACTCATGAAATCAGAACAAAATAAATAGGCACAACTTCATTCATCACAACACAACAATTAAAATAATAAATCAACTGTGCGCAGAGCGTTACGGTCGATAACGCTTTGTGTTTACGGTGTTTTCAACTACATACACATTCCTCGAACAACCAGTGACAATCATCCATAGCAATTCATGATCATTAACAAATTATAATTAACCGTAGTGACTAATTTAAATAAATTTAAATTAGAATTCTCACCTGCATTCTGCTCCGAACCCGGTATCGACCGCGTATCAGCTTGCGAACGTAAAAACTGACAAGCGCGCTGTCTTCTTCGCAACGGACTTCGGAACCACATATAACTTTTCCAGACGACGCTACTGTACTGACGCTCACCTTAATTCTTAGCCAACCACTGTATACACATATGTGGATATATAAATCCTAACACACTCTAGACTTTTCCAATATTTAACCCGAAAGCAAAGGCCAAAACACATGAAATGAACCACTAGAGGATTGGACGGGCAACTGGGTTATTAGAGTGGCTTCAGCCTTGGTGACTTGGAGTATTTAGTAAAGGAAAAGGTGGCAGGGTAATTACTGTTTTCAAGGAGTGGCCGACGGTTTAAGTGGAGTGAAGGCATTGGAGTACGGCAGTTTGGAGAGGGAGCTGCGGACAGTTTTGGAGGTGCGAGAGCGATTTCCAGAGAGGACAAAGGAGAGTGGAGTGGTGAGAGAGAGAAGGCCGCAAGTTGACAAGAAATGAGAGAGGGAACGACTTACGCTGGAGTGTGTGCTCGGACTGGTTTGCAAAGTGGGTTGTTGGAGAAGCTTCAGCGTGGACAGGGGCGAAGAGCGAGAAGGCCGTGGTTTGTTGAGTAGGAAAGGAGGGTGGACGGAGAAATGAAGTGGTGTGGTGGTGCTTGGCGCGAATTCAAGAGGAGGAGGTTGCGGCAATTATCAGAGAAGCGGCCGAACTTGGTTTGCAAAGGGACAGCAGCGTTTTAAGTTGAAAGAAGAGGAAAGAGGCAGGACGGGTAGAGAAGAGATGCGCGAGGAAGAAAAATACGGTGCAGCTGAATTTTGGTGTGTGTGCATCTCTATTTAAATGTGAATTAAGGGTATATTTGTCAATGTAAATTGGGACACATGGCTCTATCTACAACTAATGTACATGCATTATTCCACCTAAGGGACACATGTTGTCATTAAAATTCAAATTAAATGCATGTTTGCCAAAATGGCACATTGATTTATTTAAATAAAATTTAGATTTAGTAACACCCTTGCAACATACATATATGAAACCATTTTAACACTTATATGTATGTAATCATAATATGAAACGTTACAACACTTCATATAACACCTATAAAAATATATTTACATAATTTAAAATATATTCTTATAAAATGAACCAAATTATATGTTGAACTAATAATAAAAATAGAACTTTTACAAAATAGTTAAAATAGATTTTTATAAAAGATATATCTTGTAAATAAAATTATAAAATAAGGATTTAAACTTATACGAATTCTCATGTTATAGATAACATTTAAAATGAATCTTACTTTATAAATATACTAATATCACTAAATGTTATCGAATCTAAATTACTTAACAAATATAAATATTAAATGAAATCTTAAATAAAATAACGATTTTCTTAAATATTTTACTATACATTATATATTAAAAATAACTTTTAAAATAACTTTGCATTACATAATCTATTTCAAATATATGAAATTCATAAAACACTATATATCAAAATAATATGACTTATAAAATGTAAAAATCATTATATCTTTAAATATAGATTTTAAATACTCAAAAGATGTTTGTAAAAATACTACGTACTTAAGAAATACCCTTTTAAAATAAAAATCAAGATTAGATGACAAAACTTATAAAAATCTTTTAAAATATTCTCAAAATAAAATAACATTATTTATTCAAGCTAGTAAAGGCTTTTATCAATATTTAAACCTTACTAACTTCAAAAATACATATAGAAAATTCAAATTAACTTTAGTAAAATACTGGGTTGTTACAGGTCCCATCGCACAATGCAACGCAAGCCGGAGGATAGAGTTTTACCTTATAATAGCCTAACATGTTTGGTACGTTTTAAAACAAATCATTTGGATATTACTATAAGTGTATAGTGTCAAAATCACTTCAAATATAAATGTATCAATCATAGACGGCATAAGCGCCCCATCCCACTATGTCGCCATATGGATTTACAACTAAAACCGAAAAATTGCGTATTGGAAAATGTATTTCCATCATGAGTCAAGGCTAGCGATGGCTCCTTCCGATTCGAGACACTCTAGAAAATGCCTTAGGATTACACACTCTATGCAACTCCGGTTCCTGTAGGGCCGGTCCACACTTACTTTAGTGGATTAATTATTCCTGAACACACGTTCAATGGTCCTATAGGACCTATCACTTGGCAGTAACGACCAATATCTGAGGCGCCTCATTTCATCATCCACATAAGTAAAAATGTCTGGGGCCCATACCATAAGACCACTCCTAGCTAGAAAGAAACGTCGTGCACTCCCTGCGTCTCTGATCCCGTTTTAGACTCATACCAGGATGTGAGGCTCGCGAATTAACGCTACGACACAAAGCTATGATAAATAATGTCGTGCTTTGATCATCAACCACAAGACTCTGCTTTTCAACAAAATCCTTGATCATTTCCATCTCAGCATGCCACACTGACAATTCACGCCATGTGAGTGATGTCTATCAATATATAACCTCTAAGCTCGTACATCTCAGAGAAGGGTGTTAAGCAAGAGAATAAATTCTCCCCCACAAACAGATATATATTTAATAGAAATCAATCAACACAGAATGAAATCCAATGTCAGCCACGCGGCCATTTACAAGTCCGTTCCGGGTCTGAACGAAACTGGGGGCACCTTGTTCCTCGTTCCATATGTCCAATACAGGAGAGAGGTCCTCGCATATTCAGTCGATCTCCAAATACGTCTAGACGATCACCACTTATTACCTTGTCTTGGGTGTACAACCCATTCAAGACATCAGTAATAATCCAAACGATGTGAAGATCCCCGGTCTTCAACCACCGTCTTCATTGTCGACTTTTAATCGTCGTACTATTATTCAAAATGAGTTCAACTCTGTCTTTCTGAATAACTCGCCCATTTTATAACCAATAATAAAGTGCTATAAAAACGCATCATACGCCTCATTCCAATTCAGAATATTCTTTAATTCAAATATTCTCATCTTTAGGGAAAGGTGCCCATTAATTTTATCAAAGATAAATTATTTTAAATTTATTCTTTAATCTTCCTTTGGATATCCATTCCAAAAGATTTGTTTTACCTTTTCACCACTTAAACCAAATTAAGGTTTATTAACTAGTCGTGATTAGCGAACCTTACCGATGTAATCATTTATTTTATTATCACTATCCCGACCTATTCATCCCATGGTACAAAACTGGTAGTACTCCATATCTAACACCCACGGTGTTATCAGTAAATTTAATTACCGTTTCTCATTCAAATCTAATTAAAGGTTCAGCTATTGCTTGGAGTAAAACTAGCGGTACTCCATACTCGATCATTTCTCAAATTTGGCAAATTTAATTACCACATTAAACTTTCCATCTAATTAAAGATTCATTAAAATTCCGCTTAGATTTAATCTCCAAAAATCATTATTTAATGATTATTCAAATTTAGGGAATAATTCCCTTCTTTATCTGGGTTAAAGAACGAATGTCCTTTAAAACATCGTTCACGATAAACCAAAATCATCTTCCATCGAAATGGACTTTACACGGAAATCATAATAGAGTATAATCGATATAAATTTCCGTATCAGACTAATAATATAAAAGGAATAGCGGTAAAGCCTTTTGAATTCTATATATAGTAACGGTCTTCATTCACAGAAGTTCATCTCGATTATTACCAAATCGAACTCCATTCAGTTCCAATTTAATCTATTAAATTGGAAAACTTTACTTTGGAAATTTGCATTAAATCTTAATAAAAAGATTTATAAATTCCAAATCATATCTTCATTGTTAATTGGGTTAAAGAACAAATGTTATTTTAAAGCATTATTCATGACGAACCCAAAATCCAATTCTTTTATTCAATTCCAATTAAATATTAATTAATTGGTAAACTTCTCTAAATCTTAATTAAAAGATTTATTCTTTCCTCAACTGGGTTTAAGAATAGTGTTATTTAAGACACCATTCGCGACAGACCCAAAATCCAATTTGATATTAAATATAAGGCTCTAAATAGAAATGATATCGGCTTATATTCGATATCAAATTCTGAAACCAACCAATATCA
Source organism: Allium sativum (assembly GCA_030737875.1). Lineage (NCBI taxonomy): Eukaryota > Viridiplantae > Streptophyta > Magnoliopsida > Asparagales > Amaryllidaceae > Allium > Allium sativum. The sequence continues at coordinate 127,061,587 of CM060911.1, forward strand.
TATTGGGAATAACGATGTATATATCTTCCAAATTCCTCAACAATATCCATATAATCACTGAATCCAATATCGAAATATTCCGAACATTATTTCCATTCAAATCCATTCCAATTTGCTCGTTGGAAAACTTTGGTTATTTTAAAACCCATTTCTTAATCCAATTTATTTATTTAAAAACATTGGATTATTATTTTAGTTAATAGCTAATTCATTTCAACAAAAATATATTTTTATCTTTTCAAACTTGGAAGTTTTCATCCAAAATCTTTCAAAATCATTCATTATGATTTTATATAAGTTTCTATACTTTTAATAATTTTATTAAGGCCCTTACAATCGATTTCCATAAACGGTCTTCAAACTGCATTTACAGCGACCTTTCCCAAATTTTATTTGGTCATATTTTTTAATCCAACCGTTAGATTACAAATCTCTTATATTCATTGGAAAGCTCTTTTCAATACGAATCCAACGGTTCTGGTTTTAGGAGAATCCGACGGTTGGGTCTCCCGTTACATCAATTTTAAGTTAATGGTTGAAATTCGCGAACGGTCGTTGCACAGGATGTTAATTCAAACCATATATATTATATATTTCGTCGATTCGATTCAAAATGTATCTTATAAATCATTTATAAATTCGTTTTAAAAACGATTCCATCTTCCATTTTAATTTTAAATCAAAATTGAATATTCTACATTGTTTTAATATTAAAATGATAATATTTTCAAAATGACAGATTTTGAAATCTATTCTTTTCGATATCCATTATGAAATGAATAAAATCGATCGATAAACCCTTTCGGGTTAAAATGGCGTTTAATTACTCAATTCGGCTTCATATTAATCACAGTTACGAATATATCAATATTTTTGTGTCCATCCAAAATCATTTTAAAACTATAATGAATATTATTATAAAACTATACTGAATAATATTTTAAAACTATACCGAATAATATATTAAAACTATATTTATTTCTGAAATGGAATCAGAATCAATCAGTTACCACATAAATATTTTTATATTGATTTTCATACATCGCATGTATTCATAATAATAATAAATAATCATTAAATATCCATAAATCATCCAGAGTGCATTCTACCTCTGTATACGCGTTAAATAACGCTCATCACAGTCTGTGTTCGACGACGGATATTCTATGAATTAGAATACCATCACGAAGTGTAATAACCGCAAGCGCACGGCGTACAATTGTTAGTACGTGGCAAATAGAAGTCGATCCACAGGGAAAGAAGTAATTTAAATCTTATACAGTCAAATTAAACCCAATTTTTGATTGTGATTAAGTACTAGAAAAAAAAGTAAACTAAAATGTAGATTAAAACTATGAGATTAAAACCAATTTAGGGGCAACTTCACTTTTCTCTCTTTTAACATTGTTCAACATAAAATAGCACTAAGATCTCTCAAATAGCTTAAGTAAGATTAATTATTTAATTATCATAAGCATAACTTAATTGCGCTAATAATTAACACAAAATACGCCATCAAAATATAATACACAATTAATCTAACTTTTTAAATATTATGAAACATGCCATCGAAATGAAACTAAAATCTAATTTAAGTATGATCTATTTACTATTGGTTAGTAATATAGATCATCAAATTTCAACTCAAAAATCATTTCATTGCCATAATCACAATTTTAGATGAACGGGCAATTTGTTGTATATGTCATAAACATAGCCTCAATGTTATGAAATGAACAAAAGAGGCCATTAAATTCAATATGAAACACAAATACACCAAAAACATCCATTGCCATTAAACCCAAAGAGATCACTCATACAAATTTATGTTGAATCTATATTAATTGAGAGGAAAAGCTTCATCACACATAAACTGTAGGGGTTTAGTTCCTCATTTGTGTGATTAATTCAGTGCAATTAGATTTCAAAATTGAAGAACAACAAAAATTAAGAGTAAATAATGAAGAAAAGATATTAACTACTAACTAATTGCATAAAATAAAATTACACTACTTGCAGAAAAGAAAACCTAAACTACTAACATAAAGTAGAGCAAAGAAATTAAAAGAGATATGAGAGAGACATAAAAGAAATTGGCTTGGAAGCCATTTTTTGTTTACTTGATCAATTACACTTTTATTTTCGAAAAAAGCGATCCTGAAATACATGAAACAAAGGGGTATATATACATGATAAAAAAAACCTAAAACCCTAATCACTTTCCTTGGGAAATCCCCAAAATGCCCATTCATGTAGATTCTAATTGCCATTAGGCACTAATGAGTCATGTAGAATGCATGAGGCCTTTTTGTCTCAGTCTTTAATATGAAGCTTAAGAGCAAATGGGCTAATTTGAAAGGTGTGAGCCTCCATTATCCATAAAATGAATTAAGTCTTTTCCTTCTTTTGTGAAAATGCATGCTTTCCCTCATCTCTTCATGTGTATATATCCTTTTAGCTCCAAAATTCCTACAAGAGATAAACACAAGGAACAAGTAAAAGATTTCACAAATTAAAACATACACAAGTGACCAACTTTTCCCAAAATAAGTGATGATTTTGAAAATATTTAAAACACAGTTTGATCATATAAAATACCCGAAAATGTTCATCTATTCAACTAAACAAGAATATAAATGTGAATATAAATGTGCATTTTTACATGCACATCAAATACTCATACACTTATCTTTTTATTCGTCCTCAATAAAGTAAAAACTAAGCTAAATCCGTTTTCGTAGGGAGCACGATTGCATTGAGCGTATGCAACAAGCCTTTAAACCTCTAGGTGTCCCCAGTAGGACGAGTGTTGTCTAGTGAGGGTTTTCAACAGATAATACCCAAAAAATACAAAAGTTGAACGCAAAAAATATTTATAAAATGCAAGATTAACATGACGAATGCAAGTTTTTAAAGGAATATTTACATATGGTTATTTACTTTTAAATATTATACGAATAAGTTAACACAAATTTAGGGTCGTCCCTATGAAATTTGAGTCCGTTACTAATCAAAACTTCAAACAAAAGTCATGTTATTGTCACAAACTCCTCCAGCTTGGCCTGTTGTTTTTGTAGAAACATAGTGCAAATATGAAATGAATTGTATAATCGATATCAACAATCGTAAAACGGCATCTCAACTTCCTTTTTGTTAACAAATTAGGTCGATTAAGTAAAGAGTGTGCTTGGATTTCAAGTGCTTACTCTCTCTTTATTACAAAATATTTACATTATTGCTATTTACAATCACCTAACCGAAAAGACCAAGGTATACCACCCGTGAGAGTTTGGGAAAGAGCTTGGAGGATAGTGAAGACCGACGCTGACTTTGTCAACAAGATGTCGGTAATCCTTAGGTGTCCAACTCATAAAATGGGACCAAGATATACCGACGCTGACATTGTCAACAACGTGTCGGAAAGAGCTTGGCGGGTTTGCACACCAGCGCGAGATGTACTAGCAATATTGGATACCCTTGGGTTATTAATATATACATATATTCTTTTTTCTCTTTTTTTTTATATAAAAGAGAGAGTTAAGCGAGGATATCTTAGCACAACTTCACTTAAAAGATCTAAAATGCTATCGCAAGTAGTCTAGATCAACCATTCAATTAATCGGATTACAATTCAGAAAATATTTCATACCTATCACCTACGAATTTCCCAATATACCAGTTACATCAAATTTGCTCATAATTCAAACTTTCCTTTTGTTATCAGCTAGGAGAAGTAAACTTCCAAATATTTATTAAATCTTTTTATTTAGATTTAATGAAGTGTACCAATTAAATAATATTTAATTGGAATTGAATTGGTATTGATTTTTGGGTTTATCTTGAATAGTGTTTTAAATAGCACTTGTTCTTTAACCCGATAATTAATGGAATGTGATTTTGGGTTGTCGTGAATGGTATCTTCAATAATACTGTTCTTAGACCCAAAGGAGTTAAGAAAATCAGAAACTAACTAGACGACCAAAATTATATGCTTACTCCATCATGTCTTATTTAAAAATAAATAGAAATGTGATTTGTTTTTTTAATTCTATGCAAAACCAAAATAAATATGAAACTCCCCCTACACTTGATTTCGACTGTGTCCCCGCAGTCAATGCATGACACAATGAGTTGAACGGAAGAGAAATATTTAAATATTTACAAAGAAGGATTAAACTAACTTTCTTACTTCACGTAGCATGGCTCATGAAGAATCATGAGCTCCTCCTCTTGATCAGTGGGCAATTCCAAGAACGGTTTTAGACGTTGACCATTGACTTTGAGTATGTATCCATCCTTTGGGTTTCCTATTTCAATAGCACCATGTGGAAAAATAGTTAGAACAACATATGGTCCAGTCCATCTCGATTTTAACTTCCCAGGGAATAAATGAAGTCGTGAGTCATGCAGCAGAACTTTTTGGTCTGGCAAAACTGATTTTCATAGGATTGACTTGTCATGAAAACCTTTGGTTATTTCCTTGTAAATTTTCGTGTTTTCGTATGCGTCATTCCTAATTTCTTCTAACTCGTTGAGTTGCAATTTTCGATTTTCGCCAGCTTGTTCAAGATTAAAGTTTAAGTTCTTTATTGCCCAAAGCGCTCTATGTTCAAGTTCAATAGGTAAATGACAGGCTTTACCTTAAACAAATTGGAAAGGGGACATTCCAATATTAGTTTTAAAAGCAGTACCGTAAGCCTAAAGCGCATCGGTCAATTTTTGTGACCAATCTTTTTGGTTCTTATTTACAGTTTTCTCCAAAATCTGTTTTATTTGACGATTTGATACTTCGACTTGACCACAAGTTTGCGGATGATAAGGAGTGGATAATTTATGGGTTATTGATTATTTCTTCATTAAGGATTTAAAAGATCGATTATAGAAATGTGTTCCATTGTCGCTTATTATTGTGCAAGGTGTGCCGAACCTCGAAAAGATGTTCTCTTTTAGAAATTTCGCAACAATTTTATGATCATTTGTTTTACATGGAACGGCTTCGACCCATTTCGAAACATAATCAACAGCGAGAAGAATATACACGTTTCCAAAGGAGTTTGGGAAAGGTCTCATAAAGTCAATACCCCATACATCAAAGAGCTCGATCGTAAGGATGGGGTTCAAAGGCATCATATTCCGTTGAGAAACCTGAGACGACCTGAAATCCCGTTCTAACGGAGACAAGGGTTATCTTTGGAATATAACACAGAAACAGATAATAGCAGAACAGAATTAAATAAATACACCAGATAATGAACAATAGAATATACTGGATAAAAGCAATCATCAGAGTTACACAGTATACAGGATCTTACTTAGTACAAGTACAGTTCAGCTATACATAAATGTCTACAGTGGAAATAAACAAAATATGTACAATAGGAGCTGAACAGCATAAAAAGAGATAAATGATAGAATCCATCTTCAGCTCCAGCTATCCAGAAAAGGAACCAGCTAAACCTGAATACAAGGTTGCCCGTGTAGAAAAAGGGGCACCCGAGTTTGAGAGTGAAACAAACCACGAGTCAGTCATGGGACTGGTATGAGAAATCTACTAAACACATATATATAATTTGGCTAATCACAGGACCACGCCACTTTCGTGGAACGGGTTTACTCCATTGGATTGCCAGTGCTTTAAAACAAATCTTTCTTTTAAACATCGCTATGCTTTTTATAAAAATGAGGCCGTTATAAGACTCAGTTCCCATCACACAATGCAACGCAAACCGGAGGATAGAGTTTTACCTTATAACGGCCAAAATATGCTTGATACGAATAAAAACAAAGGCATTTGATATTATTGCTAGTGTTTATATGTTTTGAAAACAATTTCAAATCATAACTATCAATCATAGACGGCATGGGTACCATATATCATGTCACCGTATATATATACAATCAAAACCGCACGATGTCGTATTTGGAAATTGGATTTCCGTCATGAACCAAGGCAAAAGATAGTCCTTACCGAATTCGAGACTGCCTAGCCTGAGTCTCAGGATCAGAGCTCGAGTGACCCTAGGAGCGACAGGGCTGGTCCACCGATGTGGATTAAAATTCCTGAACAATGCGTTTCCCCGCCCTTTGGGGCGTAAACGAGCCAACGAATGACTCCATCGGACCCGGATCGTCCGATCAAACCGAGGCGCCTCGCAACAGCAACAACCACTTAGGTGAAAAGTATATAAATGTCAGGGCTGGTAGGTCACTGACACCACCCTATCTAGGAAGAAATGCATGTCCTCCCTGAGGTCCTTCCTCCCGTTTCTGGTTCATACCGGGGTGTGAGGCTCGCGAATTCACGTTATACACAAAGCTACGCCACACAGGCGGTGCTTTGATCATCACCACAAGACTTTGCTTTTCAACAGAAGCCCTGATCACTGCATCTTAGCATGCCACACAGGCAATTCATGCCATGCGACTGATGTCCATCGATATACAACCTCTGAGCTCGTGCGTCTCAGAGAATGGCGTTAAGCAAAAGAATAAATTCTCCGCCGCCAAACAGATGTATATTTAATAGAGATCAATCAACATAGAATAAAATCCAATGTCAGACACACAGTCCATTTACAAGTCCGTTCTGGGTCTGAACGAAACTGGAGGCACTAAATACCTCGCAAACCCTTCGATCACCACGTACGTCTGGACGATCACCACTCATTATCCATATTTCGGGATGCCTCCCAATCAGGACCTCGGTTACCATCCAAACGAGGTGAAGATCTCCGGTCTTCGACCATCGTCTTCATCTTCGACTTTTAATCGTCGGTCAATTATTCGAAATGAGAATTAACTCGGCCTTTTCAATTAATTCACGTATATTTAGAAATTCAAATCAATTTATTTCAATGGTTAAATTATTCGATAACACCAATATTGTTCTTTAATGTAATTTTCACACCAAACACATTCAACCATCAGATACAACATAAATCGAGCAAATTCAGTTTATTTCCACTCCATATTGTTTATGGTACTTTATAATGATTTATCGCTATTTTTATTTATTTTAAAATAGCCCATTTATTCAAAACGACGCTTCGGGCCATAATGCGGCCGTGGCGCTGTTTTTCTTCAGATTTGATTTACACATATCTGAAAATCTAACTGTAGGATCTTCACAAAATTTTCATCATTAGAAAGGTCTTTTCAAAACGAATCCAATGGTTCCAATTTCGGGAAAATCCGACGGTCAGATCTCCCGGTACAATCGTTTGAAGTTTCGATTTCAAAATACGAACTACAGCGTCGTTATTCGATTAAATATATAATTATATTTATATATATAAATATAATCGCTTCTGGCGCTGTTTTTCATCAGATTTGAATTAAACATTCCAGACAATCCAACCGTTGGATTTTTACAAGGTTGGTGCCGTTGGAAAGATATTTCCAAGGCGAACCCGACGGTCGAGATTTCGGGAAAATCCAGTGGTCGGATTCCCCGTACTAGTTGTTTGAAAACGCGGTTTCAAAATGCGAACTGCACGGCCACGTTTTGTTTTAATTTTATTTATATTTATATAGCTATATAAATATAGTTTATTCAACAATTTCAATATCGTTTTCACTTTAAATATTTCACTAACGCCTTAAAATTTTGGAAAATTTCGCCATAACCTCCCCTGCACCGGGAGCATCGGGAAATCGCAAATAGCTTTCCCGGTCCTTCTAATCTCAAAAAGAAAAAGAAAAAGCCAAGCGGCTAGCCAACAGGCTCATAAAATCATCACCCAAACAAAAAAGTAAATGTGTACCTATTTGTCGGGCACAAAATTTTATTCCTCTTCTCTAGCCCCTTTGCTATAACCTGTTCAATGAATATGCATGTACATATTTATACAGTTCTTATCATTTATCATTTTCTATTCAACTTCATATTTGATTTCTATTTGGTTTAAAAAAACATCATTCATTCTAATGTGACATACATAGGTGCAAATCATTTCATTAGCTAATTAATGAATATTTCAACTCATATATGTTTATTTTGTACAAGTGGCTATTTTTAACACTTCACATTTCAACGATTCATGCATACAATAAAAATGTGATTTTTATTGCAAAACAATTCATTTTAAAACACTATTATTTTATATATTTCATATTGGTGATAAAATAGGATTTTTTTTATCATAAAACAATTTCTTTCAAAACGAGATTATTTTACACAGTTCATATAGTCGATAAAAGGTGATTTTTATTATCAAACAATTTATTTCAAAATATGAATACCATTCAACACATGAATTTCAAATCAATGAATGAATATCGATTCAACACATGAAGGTTTTCTATAGTTTCTATATATAGATAAAAATGTGATTTTTATATTTAAAACGCGAATACCATTCAACACATGAATTTCAAATCAACGAATGAATATCAATTCAACACATGAAGGTTTTCTATTGTTTCTATATATAGATAAAAATGTGATTTTTATATTTAAAACGCGAATACCATTCAACACATGAATTTCCAATCAACGAATGAATATCAATTCAACACATGAAGGTTTTCTATAGTTTCTATATATAGATAAAAATGTGATTTTTATATTTAAAACGCGAATACCATTCAACACATGAATTTCTAATCAACGAATGAATATCAATTCAACACATGAAGGTTTTCTATTCATTGAATAAATATAGTTTAAGCAGATGAAAATAATTCAAATACACGAATATTATTCAAAATTTCGGCAGCATAACGGCAGGGTAGTTAAAACCGGGACCGTCCCTAGTACGGCTCCTCGCTCTACCTTAAAACCTCGCGGTTTTTGACAATGGGGATCATGCATCTAGTTCGCAGGCGGCATGTATATATATTTATTTCATTTCCACAAACTAATCCTATGTGGTTTCAACCAAATATTTCACAACCACAAACGGGTATTTTTCAACCTCAATCAATCAATATCAACCACAAACAATCCCAAACAATCATTCATTATCAATCAATTTTCACAACAATTTCAATCAATAAATATCGTCCATGGTTTGTGGACGAGGGGCGTATATATATATATATATATATATATAGCAATTTACTTTTATTTCAACACATATATATAGCTAGAAAAAGAAATAGAAGAGTGAGAAATTCTCACCAATAGCTATCCCATACTACGACTCTTCCTTTATAGAAATCTTCGCCAATCTCGCCTTTTGTCGCTTTCGTCCGTAGCCACTACATATGTAAAAATCGAATTTTTACTATGCTATTCAATATATATAAGTCGCTCCTTCATTTCAATGTATATCATATAAAAGTTTGTCCTTTATTTCAATGTATATCATATAAAAATTTGTCCTTTATTTCAATGTATATCATATAAAAATTTGTCCTTTTATTTCAATGTATATCATATAAAAGTTTGATCTTTATTTCAATATATATCATATAAAAGTTTGTCCTTTATTTCAATGTATATCATATAAAAATTTGTCCTTTATTTCAATGTATATCATATAAAAATTTGTCCTTTTATTTCAATGTATATCATATAAAAGTTTGATCTTTATTTCAATATATATCATATAAAAGTTTGATCTTTATTTCAATATATATCATATAAAAGTTTGTCCTTTATTTCAATATATATCATATAAAAAATTTACGAAGCTATCTTATATTTTTTAAAATCATATTTATATTTTACGAAGCTATTTTATATTTTTCAAAATCAACGCATCGTTATATTTTTTCCTAAACATAGTTAATTTATTTTCAAAATAAATGCTATTTTATCTTTCAAAACTAAAATTAAAATCATTACCTTTCTTCCTATTGCTGTCCGGAATCTAAAACACAAAACGCGGCGGCTTGGGGAGGTCGGCGGAGGATGTTGGAGTTCGGGATCCCTCAGACCGAAGAAGGAGAGAGAAACGAGGGCGGAGGGGCGCGAGGCAAGGTGCGGTGGTCGGGATTCGGGGGAAGGCGGCGCTAGGGTTTGTGGTCCATCTCGATGTGGAGGCTGCAGGCGCGAGAGTCGAAGAGGAAGGAGATGGTCGGAGTTGCGAAGCGAGGTGGCTAGGCTGGCGATGGCGGTGGTGTAGAGGAGCTCCGACGAGGGTTGCTTCGTTTTTTTTTTCTTTTGTTTGAAATCGAAATGAACGGGGGGGGCCAGAGGAGATGAAGGGGAGAGGAGAGAGAATGATTTTCTCTTTTTTATTTATTTATTATAATTCCTAAATGTTGACTTTTACATACGAATCTCAAATCGAGTCCAACGACTGTCGTCCCTAGCGTTTCACCCCCATTCCGAACACAATGGGATATGTATCGTAAGCTGGTTCGACCATTTCGATCAGTTTCCGTTAAAATCAACATATAACTCTATATATTGAATTTGAATGCGCATTTCAATTTACTGGGGTCACATACTAACTAAAAAAATTCTCGAAAAATATTTTCTAGCTTCGTATTGACGATACGGTCCTAACAAAACTAGTTTCGTCAAATTCTGAGACCGTTTGAAAAATGGCCAATTTCCAGTCGATTAAAATCAACTAAAACCGGTCAAACGCGTTTTCCTTTGCCACGCTCACCTATTGATTCGAAAAATTATGAAATTTGAAACCTAGCAATAACTTCACATCCCGGACCCAACAAAAGTGGTTTCGTCGAAATCCGAGGTCATTTGCAAAATGTCCATTTTTAAGGGCCTGAATTCCATAGCGACTATTCAGAATTTTCAATTGGACATATCTTTTGATTCTCGCTATCAAATTTCGATTTTTCAGATTCGTTGGAAAGGTATTCACTAACAGATTTAAATATTTTTGGTTTCACTAAAATTCGTTTTGTTTTGCACCCGGTATAGTCCGACAAAGTTTGAATTCGATTTTCGAAACTACAGCGCCATTTCAGGCCTTATTTATAATTATAATTAATTATATTCGTTTTCAATTGTCGATTCAAACTCAGTTTTCATCGACATTATTTAAAATATTTATTTTAAATATTTAAAATCCATTATTTTAGCCAATTTAAAATTTTTAAATTGGTTCATATTTTCTGGGTCGTTACAAAACCTTTCCTATCATTTGGCATCGATTGCAAGTTTTACAGAATTTGAACTAGTCTTTAAAGAGAGTAGTCCAATAAAAACCACATTGAAGCACCTTTTCAGTGATTTTCCTAGGACCAAAATGTCCACCGCACGTATGATCATGGAAGAATGAGAGAACACTCCTAATTTTGCTATCAGAAACGCATCGATAAATGATTTGGCCCGAACAATACTTAAACAAGTATGGGTCGTCCCAATAGAAGTATTTCACTTGGGAAAGAAATTTGTATTTATCTTGTTTGTACCAAAATGAGCGGGTTTCCTTAGTGACTAGATAGTTCACTATGTCAGAGAACCAAGAATCAATTGAAACAGAAAGAAGTTGTTTGTCAAGAAAGTTTTCATTGATTGGCAATGAAGATGGTGCGTTAGGAAAATGAGATAAGTGATCGGCTATGACATTATCGGATCCTTTTTGTCCTTGATTGTAAGATCAAATTCTTGAAGCAAAAGGATCCATCGAATTAAGCGTGACTTAGCATCCTTTTTAGCAAAAAGGTGTCGAAGAGCCGAATGGTCTGTGTAGACCGTGACATGGGAACCAATCAAGTAAGAACGAAACTTCTCTAGCGCAAAAACGACAACTAAAAATTCTTTTTTAGTGGTCGTATAATTCAGTTGAGCGTCGTTTATGGTCATACTTGCGTAGTAAATGACGTGAAGAAGTTTTTTGATGCGTTGTCCTAAGACAGCACCAATCGCGAAGTAAGAAGCGTCACACATGATTTCAAAAGGAAGTTCCCAATTGGACGAACAAATTATCGGTCCTGAAATGAATTCTTTTTTGAAAAGTTCAAAAGAAGCGACACATTAAGAGTTAAATTCAAATGGAATGTCCTTTCCTAGAACAGTAGTCAAAGGACGAGCAATTTTGCTTAAATCTTTCATAAAGCGTCGGTAGAAACCAGCATGCCCAAGAAATAAACGAATGTCCTTAACGCATTTTGGAATGGGTAGTTTTGAAATAACGTCAACTTTCGCTTTATCTACCTCAATGAGATTATTTGAAATTACATGTCGAAGGACAATGCCTTGTTTGACCATAAAGTGGCATTTTTCCCAATTCAACGTTAAGTGTTTTTCTTTACATCGATTTGAAACAAGTTCAAGATGATGTAAGCAAGAGGAAAAGGACTCGCCAAAGATCAAAAAATCATCCATAAAGACTTCAAGAAAGCATACGATCATATTAGAAAAATTTCAACCATACATCATTGGAAAGTTGTAGGAGCATTACAAAGACCGAAAGGCATATATCGGTAAGCAAAGTTACTGAATGGACATGTGAAAGTCATTTTTCTTGATCTTCGGGAGCGATTGAAATTTGGTTATAACCAGAATAACCATCAAGAAAGAAGTAGAATTCGTGACCAGTTAAATGTTCGATCATTTGATTGATGAAGGGAAGAGGAAAGTTATCTTTACATGTTGTAGCATTCAATTTTCGATAATCGATGCAAACACACCAAACCGTTTGAGTACAAGTTGGAAGAAGTTCGTTTTGGTCATTTGCAACAACGGTGAGTTCGGGCTTTTTAGGAACAAAGTGAATGGGACTTACCCATAAAGAAATGGGGAAAATGATACCATTGTTGAGAAGTTTAAGAATTTCTTCGTGAACTACCTCTTTTATCTTAGGGTTAAGCCCATGTTGTGCTTCACGAGTGGGGGTTTAGCTTCATCTGTTAAGTGAATACATTGTTGAACGAATGCAGGGCTAATTCCCTTCATGTCAGAAATGGACCAACCGATTGCATCTTTGTTTTTAGAAAGAGTCGAGAGAAGAGAAATTTCTTGATCATGAGTTAAATTTGAAGAAAATATGACAAGAAAAATTTCGTTATCACCTAAGTATACATACTTAAGGTGATCGGGAAGAGGTTTAAGGTCCAACTTTGGTGGCTTCTGGATCAAAGAACTTGGTTGAGATTTGGACTCAACTGAAAGCGATTCAAAAGGAAGAGTGTGTTTAACTTCATTAGGACCATTTTGGAATAATTTTTCGTACTCGGCCTCACGCTCATCATTAAGGTCAATGGATTCATTTTCAGAGTTTTCGTGGTTGGCATTAACTTCCAAGGTTTGGTTACATGATTCATTCGAATGACTTTCATGATTGAAAATGTTGAGATCTAGAGTCATGTTTCCAAAAGAGATTTTCATTGAACCATTGCAAAAATTTATTAAAGCATTTGAAGTAGCCAAAAAGGGTCGACCTAAAATCAATGGAATTTGACTCATTGGATTATTGACAGGTTGAATTTCCTAAACAATGAAATCGACAGGGTAGATGAATTGACCAACTTTGATGAGTACATCCTCAATTTCGCCAACGGGTTTCTTAATTGAATGATCAGTGAATTGAAGAGTTATTTTCGTTGGTTTAAGTTCACCCAAACCAAGTTGTTGGTAAATGGAATATGCAATTAAATTGACACTCGCACCCAAATCAACTAGGCCTTTGTTAATTGTTTTATCTCCTATCGTGCATGAGATTGTAGGGCATCCAGGATATTTGTATTTGACAGGGATTGATTGAGTCAAGACTTCGCTAAGTCCGACGGCTAAAAAGACTTTCTTGGGTACATGAGTGTGTCATTTTTGGGTACACAAGTCTTTGAGAAACTTAGCATAGGTGGGGACTTGTTGAATGATGTCAAGAAGAGGTATGTTAACTTCCACTTGTTTGAAAATTTCCAACATCTTTTCCATTTGGTCAGAATGTTTCTATGGTTGAAGACGATGAGGAAATGGAATGCGAAACTCAGTAGGTCGATCTACTTGAGTTGGAGCAGAACTAGACTCAGAATTTCGATCAAGATCATTCGTGATTTTAGAAGAGTCGAGAGGAACACTCGATAAGTTATTTGGTGATTATGGACTTTCTTACCCGATCGTAAGTTCTAATAGCATTCAACTAAGTTTGATTTCTATCTTGGATGACCTGAGCTTGGTTTGGATTAGGATTTTGCCTCCTAGGGTTTGGAATGGATTGACTTGGGAAAGTGCCTCTTTCTCGTTCACTTATAGAAGTGGCCAATTGACTCACTTGCATTTCAACTTTAACGATAGATTGACTCGTGTTTCGCATTTGGAAAGTTAATCAATTTTGCAGACAACTATTTGATTGGAGATTTTGAGTTGTCGCTTTAGTCAATTCTTCGAGAGTTTTTTCAAGTGGCATCAATCGTTTTTCGTCTTGGGGAACATCAGATTGTTGCGCTTGATTTTGAGAAGGTGGCATAGGATTTTCGAATTGAGTTTGTTGAAAGGGAGGGTTCAAATGATTATTCGAAAATGGTTGAAAAGGAGGTCGAACCATATTCGAATTTGCATTGTTTTGGACCCAAGAGTAGTTAGGATGATTTCTCCAACCCAGATTGTATGTTAGGGAGAAGGGGTTGTTTCTAGCTTCGTTAAATGCGTTGATTTGTTCTAACGAATGTGATCGGCAATGTGGTTAGGATCGTTACATTTGTAATAAGAAGGTTGAGACGCTTGAGCTTGATTTATTTGGTTTGATGAAAGGACATTGTCAAATTTGGTTAGCATCGCGTCTATTTCAGCTTCTAAAGCCGTTGAAGATCCTATCGAATGAGCATTTGATCGAGAATAAATCAATTTCTCATTAGATCTTTCCCATTGAGATGATTTTTCGGCCAAATTTTCAAGAAATTTCCAAGCGGCATCGTGATGTTGGGCAAGAAAGTTTCCTTGCCACATCAATTCGAGCATGGTTCGAGAGTTATTTTCAAGTCCATCGTATAAAATTTTACAAAGCGTCCATTTTTCGAAATTGTGATGTGGACATTTGACTAGAAGTTCTTTAAATCTCTCGAAATATTTTGCAAAGGATTCACCCCCAAATTGATGAAAATTAATGATTTCATTTCTAATTTTAGATGTTTTTTCCAAAGGGTAAATTTTTTTTAGAAAAAGATTCACAAATTCATTCCAAGTTCCAATCGTATTTGAAGGCAAGTTATACAACCATTTTTCGGCATAATCGGTAAGTGCAAATGGAATTAACATAAGTTTGATTCCATCGCCACTTAATGGTTGAAATCTCAAGGTTGCACAAACATGTTCAAATTTGGTTAAGAAAATGTAAGGATCATCACGTTCAATATTGCCGAATTTTGGAAGATTATTTATGTGATTCGAACGAATTTCGAAGTGGTTACCCATTGGGGCGGGCAACATGATGCAGGAAGGAATAGAAACTCGCTCAAGGAAGTATCTATCCATAAGAGTCAGAAGGGGATTTTCTTCAGCCATGGTTGAAAGAATGTTTATTTAGACTAAGCGATTAGTTGAAGGATCACGAGTCCAACTACGCATACACTAGCGCAAAGAATAAGAAAAGAAGAGAAAGAACAAATTTTGGAGAAGATAGCAGAAGTGAATTTTTTTATAAGTTTTTTTTTGTATGTATGAACCTAATGCAACTAAATGAATGCAAGGATTAACTTCAAATTTCCTATCCTTAGTGGCTCCTAACCCAAAATTACATAGTGACACGTTTGATTACTTAAAACAAAAGATTTCTTGGTCAGTTAACAGACAGGAGTTATAGGTGCACCAAGAATCACCCTAGCAATGCAACCGAAGGTTTAAGTACCTTCAGAGTAACAACCGATATAATATTTACGAATCACCGTAATATTTATAACCATTATTTCTCTGTCGTAGTCTAGACACCAAGAAATAATTCGTTCCAAAGAAATCAACTATCAAAATACAATTAAGCCCTATATGAGCCCGCGACTCCCTTAAGTCCAATGTCTAACCATTATTATTATTCAAATTCTACAATGAAATGCAATTTTGTGGGCTAAGGAAAGGGTGATGCCCTCACCTTATGTGAATTGGGGTATTGCCCTTATGAAAAGAAAATAAGATGAGATGAATGCAAAACAGAAATTAAACGTGATATTAACAATGTAACTACAATAAAATTTTATTTTGTTTTTGAATTTTTGATGCAAATGCAAGCAACCAACAATGCAAGAAAATAAAAACAGAGGAGAAGGGAACAATACCAGAGGGTCTGAATTTATAAGCAATTTTTTTTAGTGGGAGATTTTTTAGCGAGCAAGCGAAGCGCGGTTCCTAGCGAGCAATTCTTCTCTAATTCTATAACCTGAAAATCGATATGTATATACAAGTGATGATTTTTTACTCTCTCTCTCTCTCTCTCTCTCTTTTAAAGAGAAGCTGAAAACAAATGGCCAAGAAAAATTAAACCAAAATGAAATCCAATGGAAAAGTAAAACAAAAGACAAAGGACTTATCTGTAAAAAACAAAACAAAAACAAACTAAATTTAAATTGGAAAGAGAGAAAGAAAAGAAGAAGAAAAATTGCAAAAATAGAAAATAAAAGCTAACTAAACACTATACACAGAGTTGTGAAGCCCTGCCCAAAATCGTACACACAGACCACAAATGTTTTTTTTTAATTAAGATTTGCCAATATGAAAATCAAATGAATTAAGGTCCATATCCGGCCCACAGAATCAGTAATAAACCCAATCCGTGTAAAATGAAAACAAGCAAAATTCCACTCCCCGTTCGAATTCAAAATTAGACCCTCGGAACCCGATTGTTTGTAACCAATCAAATAGGAAAAATCAAAACTCACGCCCAAATCAACTCACCCCTTTATTTTCAAAACAGAAGACCAGGACACAAAACAAAAACCAAACATAGAGAAACAAATCAATTTCTAACTCAATTTAAAGACCAGGTTCCGATGTTCGAATAGATTTTGTTGTTTTCAAATCGGATTTTTCAGATCTTCAATTTCAAAGATTGATTTGACACGGGGTGTTCTGGTTGAATCGATGTGGCGGTTGCAATTCAGGTACTGGGGGGATTTGCGTGAAGAAGAGGGAGGTAACATTGTGGTTTCTGAAATCGGGGGTGCTGGCTTGTGTGATTGTGAAGTGGCATGCTACTGTGGATGCCAAGTCTTGACAGCGTGAGTTGTTATAGAGTTGAAGATTGGTTTGGTGCAGTGGAGATTGATGTTTGAAAGTGATTTCTGAAGGAATTTTGGGTCTTGATTGGTGAAGCTGAGGGTTGTTGGTGAAGTGGTTTTGGGTGGTTTGAGATTTTGCTGTTGGTGCATGAGGTGAACGGGATTGTTGGCAGTTGAACGACAAGATAATGGACGAGGAGCACTGTTGTGGATCAAAGATGGTGATGCTATGTGGCAGTGGTATTGTAGTAGGGGTTGGCTTTCATATTGTTGTGTGAGTGAAGGTCGAAAGGGAGTCAATGACTCTGTGGTGCAGAAGTGTTGATAGAATGTAGGACGAAGATTTGTTTTTATGGTTTGGATGTAGGCGAACTGGTTTGCCTGATGGTATATGAGAGGGTGAATGTGAATTGTAGTCAAAAGAGAAGGTGTAGTATGGCTGATAATTTGTTGTGGAAGTGATGAAGTTCTTCTCATGGTTTAAATGTGGAACCGGTGGTTATCCGATAGACCGATTTAGGAAGGCTTGACTGGACATGGCGAATTGGACTGGTTTTGGGTTGAAGCGTGTGTTAGCTGCGAAGTTGGGTGATGGTTGAGAAGAGTTAAAACAGGAGCGAGAGGCAGAAGATGATGGAAGAAAAATTAATTTGTGAAGATGAGATATTTGTCATGTGTGGATATTTAAAGAGAACGCTGGAAAATTTACTGTAGAATTACAACAAGAAGGAAGAATTTTAGGAAGACATTTTTTTTATTTTATTTTTGTTTTGGGAAAAGAAGGAAAGTAATTAAGAAGAGAATTTAGGAAAGAAATGAGAGAGAGGAAAGAAATAAAGAATTGAAATGCAATAATTTTAATTAATTACTAGAGAGAAAGAAGGGAAGACAATCAAGGGGATGTAAGGTAAATAAGGGAAAGAAAATTAAAGAGGGAATAAACAGAAAGCAATGATTTTTTTTTATTTCCGGAAGAATTGTAAAAAGGAGAGATATAAATGAGACAGAGATAATGGGAAAGAAATAAAGGAAATTGAAAACACAAAAAATAGGGAAGAGACTGAACAAAAGAAGGCAGGTGTTTATTTTTTTAAGTGAGACTAAAAACTAAATCAAAATGAAAATACACAACTAAGCACAACAAAACACACATAAATGCACTAGAAGCAAGATCAAACAAAACGAGCAAACTTTTTTCTTTAAAGAAATAACAAACAAACAAAAAATGGACAAACAAAACACACACAAATGCAATTGAAACAAGATCACACAAATGCACACAATGTTTTTTTTAATGAACAAACTAGAAAAGTAATTCGAAGAATAAAACTAAAATTAAATTCTTTCCCTGGAAACGGCACCAAAAACTTGTTTGACGACGAATATTCTATGAATTAGAATACCATCATGAAGTGTAATAACCGCAAGCGCACGGCATACAATTGTTAGTACGTGGCGAATACGAGTCGATCCACAGGGAAAAAATTAATTTCAATCTTATTCAGTCAAATTAAACCAAAATTTGGATTGTGATTAAGTACTAGAAAAAAAGGTAAACTAAAATGTAGATTAAAACTATGAGATTAAAACCAATTTAGGGGCAACTTCACTTTTCTCTCTTTCAACATTGTTCAACATAAAACAGCACAAAGATCTCTCAAATAACTTAAGTAAGATTAATTACGTAATTATCGTAAGCATAACTTATTTGTGCTAACAATTAACACATACGCCATCAAACTATAATACACAATTAATCTAACTTTTTAACTATTATGAAACATGCCATCGAAATGAAACTAAAATATAATTTAAGTACGATATATTTACTATTGGTTAGTAATATAGATCATCAAATTTCAACTCCAAAATCATTTCATTGCCATAATCACAATTTTGGATGAAGAGGAAATTTGTTGTATATGTCATAAACATAGCCTCAATGCTATGAAATGAATAAAAGAGGCTATTAAATTCAATATGAAACACAAATACACCAAAAACATCCATTGCCATCAAACCCAAAGAGATCACACATACAAATTCATGTTGAATCTACATTAGTTGAGAGGAAAAGCTTCATCATCCCTAAATTTTAGGGGTTTAGCTCCTCATTTGTGTGATTAATTGTAACATCCCGTAATTCTGTTAATATTAATATTCACAAATTAAAGAATAACTAATCTCAGACATGAGAGTTGTGGGAAACGGGTTGCGCCATTGTGTTCGTCTCGGAATTCTGGTTGAAATAGAGTCCGAGTTTGCATGATTTGGACTTCGTATGAAGGAGATATGGCCATCGGAAGTTTCAGAAAATTCAAAACAGATTTCAGAAAATTTAAAATTCAAAATTCGAAGTCAAACAGGCTAGGCGGGAAATTTCCCGCCCAGCACCCCAGGTCGACTGGGGAGTCGACTGGGCAGTCGACACCCCGCAGGTCGACTGGGGAGTCGACTGGGCAGTCGACCTGGGTGTCGACCTGGTCCAGTCGGCTAGGGTTTGACTGAGCCCAATCTTGAGCTGCTGATGTGTCTTTAGGGCTGAGTTGGCAAATTAAACAGTTCAGGTTAGTTCTGAGTTGATCTGACGGCCTAAATAAATCCTAAACTCTATATATACCTAGGTACTCTCCCACTCTAATTCACATGAAAAATAAAATAACCGCCGTCATGCCATCGCCATGGAACTCAGTGTAGCCGCCGCCTACTAAGAAGGAAGAAAGCTAATCAAAACTCTAATTCTACTCAACTCTAAAGCAAATCAAGACTTTCTTTCTTCTCTAATTGTGAGTATGATGATCTTAACAAGATTATTAGCAAACTAATTAGAATAAGATGTGATATGGATCATAAGAAAATGATGTGAATTGTCATATATGTTGTTGTAAATCTTATGCTATCATGTATGTTGTAAATCCTATGTTATGTGATGATGATATCCTATATGTTGTAAATCCTATATGTTGTAAATCCTATGTTATGTGATGATGATATCCTATATGTTATGTGATGATGATATCCTATATGCTTTATCTCTTTTTTGGAAAGCTTGGACCGCTGAAGTAAAGTCCAGCTTGTTATCTTCTTTAATGGCTATTTATGTAATGGGATTATGTATTTTGTTTTATCAAGATGGATATTGTACTTGACTCTGATTTATGGTTTTTATGATGTAACAAACATGTTTAACTTCCGCTGCAATGAAATAAAGTTTTAGATTTTCAAGTACTACTCATTATCTGTCTTGTTGTAATTTTTCTGTTCTATATTCACTTAAAACTTCCATGGAAGTTAATGCATTCCCTTTGTGAGTGACATTAATGGACGTGGGGTGTTACACGTGGTATCAGAGCTTAAGGTTACCAGAACAGATAATTTTTTTAGAAAAACTATTTTTCTAAAGTATTTTTGGAAGAAGTATTTTCAAAAACATGTCTTGATGAGTAATTTAAAGAGGAAAGTTTTTAAGAAAACATAATCCCTAATAGCCATATATCTTTATCTTTCGAATTCTCCATTTTGAATCTTTCCTTTTTCGTTTCAGCATGGCTGAAGATCTTAACCTTCCGGATGGTGTAACGATACCAGAATGGTATAGGAGGTTATTAGAGGCTAGGGTCGCTGCGGGTCCAGCCAATGTTCCTCCACCACCAGTTGCACCCGCTCCTCCTCCTCCTCCTCGCGCTGATACTTTTGCAAAGACGTGCAAGGAATTTAAGGCTATGGGGGGAAAACCTTTTCAAGGGTCAGAAACGTTTGTGGAAGCTAGAGATTGGCTTAAGGAGGTGGAAGAATTGCTAGAAATCTTTGAAGTAGAAGAAGGGAGGAAAGTCAAATTAGCAGCTTGGTTAATGAAGGGAGAGGCCTCGTTTTGGTGGGAGGTCACTAATGGGGAGCGTCTTATTGATTCTTGGGCGGATTTCAGGCGTAGGTTTGAGGCAAAGTTTCTCTCAAGGGCAGAAGAGAATCTATATATGGAAAGGTTCTTGACATTGAAGCAAGGAAGCTCATCAGTGAAAGAGTACGTCAACAAATTTAATCAGTTAGCAAGGTTTGGCTTGGACTTCGTGAACACGCCGGAGAAGAAGGCTCCGAGGTTCGTTAATGGCTTGAATGAGCCGTTGCAAGGGTTGGCTATGACCCACATCCCTATGGGGGCCACCTTTGAGAAGCTAGTAGACATGGCACTCATGCACGAGGAGAAAGGCGCTAATGCTAATAAGGCACCCGAGAAGAAAGGGGATCAGAAGAAACCACAACAGCAAAACAAGAAGGGTGGTAAAGACAATAATGGCAAAGGAAAGAAATAATGCTTTAACTGTAGGACACCAGGCCATCTCAGCAAGGATTGCAGAAAGAAAAAGAAGACTGGCTGTTTTCACTGTGGTGAAGCGGGACATCTAGTGAAGGACTGCCCAAAGAAGGGGCAGAGGGCAGGGTCTACCTCGGGAGGACAGGTGCAGGCTCTTATGGCACCAGGGCAGGCAAGGGGACAAGTTCAGGCTCTCGCGGTCCCACCGCTGCAAGAACGAGGTAGAACTATCTCTGTTGAAAGCTTAGTTTTTCTGTTTGATCATCCTGTCCGTACCTTGTTCGATTTGGGCGCATCGCATTCGTTTATCTCTACATCATTAGTTGAATCACTGCACTTAAACACCAGTTTAGTAGAGGATCCCTTAGTTGTTTCGAATCCAATTGGGGGCTCAGCTTATTTGTCCACGATGTGTTTGGATTTGAAAATTTCTATACTTAGCGTTGAGTTTAGATGTGATGCTTATGTTTTGGGCTTCACGGGCTATCGGCTAATTTTAGGAATGGATTGGTTATCCAGAAATGGGGCCGTTCTTGATTGTGAAAGGGGAGTAGTTAGGCTCATGACTCGCCTTGGCAACACTCTCGAAATCTTTTGTAATCCCATAAATTCTGTTATTCTAAGTTATCTAGAATCGCTTGACGCATCTGTGGAGAATCTACGATTTGTTAGAGTGGTCCGAGAATACTCGGATGTGTTTGAGGAGGTGAAGGGCTTGCCTCCGAAGCGGGAGATTGATTTTCGAATTTATCTTGTGGATAATGCAAAACCAGTATCTTTGCCAGTACGCCACATGGCTCCACGTGAAAGGAGGGAACACAATAAGCAAGTGAAGGAGTTGCTTGAGAAGAGGTTCA
The DNA here is from genome assembly GCA_030737875.1 of Allium sativum. Classification (NCBI taxonomy): domain Eukaryota; kingdom Viridiplantae; phylum Streptophyta; class Magnoliopsida; order Asparagales; family Amaryllidaceae; genus Allium; species Allium sativum. The sequence goes on from CM060911.1 coordinate 127,083,823, forward strand.
TAAGACGTAGAATATCGGAGTGGGGTGCTCCAGTAGTATTTGCCACGAAGGCGGATGGGTCCCTTAGATTGTGTGTGTACTATAGAGAACTTAATAAGCTTACTAAGAAAAACAGACACCCACTGCCGAGGATTGACGATCTCTTCGATCAGTTAGTTGGCGCCTCAGTGTTTTCGCAGTTGGACTTAGCCACTGGATTCCATCAGTTGAGAGTGGCTGGGGATAGCATTGACAAGACTGCCTTTAGGACTCCGGACGGTTTCTATGAATGGCTAGTGATGCCCTTCGGTTTGACAAACGCCCCTGCATACTTTGTTGATTTGATGAGTAGGGTGTTTAGGGAGTACCTTAATAAATTCATGGTGGTCTTTGTGACGACATCTTGATCTTTTCTAAGAATGAAGAAGAGCATGCCCTACATCTTAGGGAAGTGTTGGAGACTCTACGAGCGCATAACTTTAAGGCTAAATTTACTAAGTGTCACTTCTGGAGGAACGAAGTACGGTTCTTAGGGAACGTGGTTTCCAAAGAAGGGATAGCTGTGGATCCCGCGAAGGTGGTGGCCATCCAAGATTGGAAGGTCCCTAAAAATGCTACCGAAGTAAGGAGTTTCTTGGGGTTGGCTGGCTACTATAGGAAGTTTATCAAAGACTTTGCAAAAATATCAGCTCCATTGACATGCCTGACGAAGAAGAACCTACCATATCCTTTTCATATTCACATACTGAAAAGTCACTAGATTTACTCATGCTTTATGTCTGACTCCGTTTTTCTTTTCGTCTTCTTTTCTTTCGATTCCCCCCCCCCCCCAGGTCCACAGGGAGGAAACAACTCAGCCTAGTCAGACTCTTTTGCAAGCTTGAAGACAGTAGATGTACGGTTTGGATCTCTTTGGCTTGGATCATGGCTTTGGATATCATTACGGGGATTTTGTTGCTTTATTTTATGTTTTATGCTTCTTTGATAAGGAAGTTTAAAGAAGCATTTTTTTTAGAAAAAGTGTTATATTTTAAAAGGCATGATCCCCCAAAGTCATGTGTACTATCTCTCTCTATCCTTCGTTTTGAATCTTTCCTTTCTGTTTCAGCATGTCTGGAGACCTTAACATTCCTGAAGGAGTACCGATACCCGGTTGGTTTAGGAGGTTCTTAGAAGCTAGGGACGCAAATGGCACGGGCCCGGTAGATATCCTTCCTCCCCCAGTAGCACCAGTTCCTCCTGCTCCTCCCTTGGAAATGCTTTTGCCAAAACATGTAGAGACTTCAAATCTGTAGAAGGAAAAGACTTCCATGGAACTGAACCCTTTGTAGGAGCAAGAAATTGGCTAAAGGAGACCGAGGATCTGTTTGACATCTTCGGAGTTGATGATAGGCAAAAGATACAGCTAGCAGTGTGGTTGCTCAAAGATGAAGCTTCCTATTGGTGGGAGATCACTAATGCTCAGAGGGCAGTGGAAACTTGGGATGATTTTAGGACAAGGTTCGAACTGAAATTCCTCTCCCAAGCTGAATGGAGCCTGAAAATAGAGAAGTTCTTGAATCTTAAACAGGGAAGCATGACGGTCAGGGAGTACGTCAATCAGTTTAATCAGCTGGCCATATTTGGGCTAGACTTAGTAAATACCCAACACAAGAAGGCGCTTCGCTTCGTCAAAGGTTTGAATGAGCCTATACACAGCCTTGCCATGACCCATGTGTCCACGGGAGCGACTTATGAAAGCTTGGTGGACATGGCGTTGCTACATGAGGAAGACCACAGCAAGAAGGAGACTAAGGCTGAGGAAAAGAAAGAAGGTTTATAGGCTAAGAAGACAGACTTTAAGAAAGGAGGAAAGAACAAGAAGTCCCATGAGAAGAGAAAGTGCCATTTCTATGGCATAGTTGGACATATAGAGAAAGACTGTCGGAAGAAGAAGGCAAAGATGGGCGGTTGCTTTCATTGCGGAGAAACTGGGCACCAAGCTAAGGACTGCCCAAAGAAGAAAGGACAGGGACAGAAAGCTGGATCTACTTCAGGGGGTCAAGTTCATGCTCTGACAGCACCTCCACAGGAACGAGGTAGTAATATTTCTGTAGAAAGTGTAGTCTATCTTTATGATCATCCAGTTCGCACACTTTTTGACTCTGGTGCATCACACTCCTTTATTTCATCTGCTTTAGTAGAATCTCTGCACCTAGACACTAGTATGGTTGAGGATCCCTTAGTAGTTTCAAATCCAATTGGGGGCTCCGCTTACTTGTCAATGGTTTGTTTGGGTTTGAAAATCTCTATTCTCAGTGTTGAGTTTAGTTGTAATGCCTTTGTTATAGGTTTCTCGGGATATGGTTTGATCTTAGGCATGGACTGGTTATCCAGTAACGGTGCCATTCTTGATTGTGAGAAAAGAGTAGTTAGACTCTTGACTCGGCTTGGTAACACTCTAGAAATTTCCTGTAATCCTTTGAATGCTGTTATGCTTAGTTATCTAGAGTCGCTTGATGCTTCTGACGAGAATTTGCAGTCGGTTAGAGTAGTCCGAGAATATCCGGATGTCTTCGAGGAGGTGAAAGGCTTACCTCCGAAGCGGGAAATAGACTTTCGAATCTAGCTTGTGGATAACTCAAAGCTCGTAGCTTTACCTGTCAGACATATGGCTCCAAAAGAGAGAAAGGAGCTCAGTAAGCAGGTTAAAGAACTTCTTGAGAAGGGGTTCATTCGAAGGAGCATTTCAGAATGGGGTGCTTCAGTGGTGTTCGCTACTAAAGCAGACAGTTCGCTTCGCCTCTGTGTTGGCTATAGGGAGTTAAACAAGTTGACCAAGAAAAATAGACACCCTCTTCCCCGAATCGACGATTTGTTTGATCAGCTTGTAGGCGCATCGGTTTTCTCCCAACTTGATCTAGCAACTGGGTTTCATCAGCTAAGAGTGGCTGAAGATAGTATTGATAAAACGGCATTCAGAACCCCAGATGGTTTCTTTGAGTGGCTTGTCATGCCTTTCGTCCTGACGAATGCACCCGCTTATTTCGTGGACCTAATGAGCAAAGTGTTCAGAGAATTCCTCAACAAGTTTGTGGTTGTCTTCGTAGACGATATCTTGATCTTTTCAAAAAGTGAGGAATAGCATGCTCAACATCTGAAGGAAATCATGGATACTCTCCGAGCACATCAGCTAAAGGCAAAATTTTCAAAATGCCACTTTTGGAGAGAAGAAGTGAGGTTTCTTGGGCATGTAGAATCTAAAGAAGGGATGGCCGTAGACAGTGCGAAGGTAGTTGCGGTGCAAGACTGGAAGGCACCAAAGAATGCAACTGAGGTCCGAAGTTTTCCAGGACTAGCAGGCTTCTACCGAAAATTCATAAGGGATTTTGCGAAAATCTCAGCTCCACTCACAAGGCTGACAAAGAAGAATCTAGTGTTCAATTGGGACTTGGATTGCGAGTTGGCTTTCCAACGCCTAAAAAGGGCTCTTACAACAGCCCCAGTCCTGACTCTGCCAGATGGAAGTAAGATGTTCACAGTTTATACAGATGCATGTGGGACAGGGCTAGGCATTGTCTTGATGCAAGAAGGGAGGGTAGTAGCTTATGGTGGAAGGCAATTGAAAGTTCATGAAAAAAACTACCCGACCCACGATCTTGAGTTAGCCGCCATCGTCTTTGCACTTAAGTCTTGGCGACATTATCTCCTAGGTGAGAAGTTCGAACTTTACACTGACCATAAATCGTTGAAATATCTTTTCTCGCAGAAAGATCTTAACTTGAGGCAACAGAGATGGATGGAGTTTCTTGCCTCGTATGACTTCGAGATTTCTTATACTCCGGGCAAGGGCAATGTGGTGGCAGATGCCTTGAGTAGAAAGAAACTGACCCTAAGCCCACTCTTTGTAGAAAGGCAAAGCCTAGTGTATATAGCCAGTTTTAACTTTAGGCCCTCCTCTGATTTCGTATCGGGTTTGTTAGCATCTCTTGAGGTGCGCCCTACTCTTTTGGACACAATAGGGACGGCACAACGTGAGGACCCTCAGCTTGTCGAAGTGGTTGATAAACTAATTAGGGGTGAGACTTCTAGACACCTCAGTAGATACTCTATTGATGATAAAGGCTGGCTGAGACGCGATGGAAGACTATGCGTTCCACAAGCAAGGGAGTTGATAAAGAAGGTTCTCGAGGAAGCACATCGTTCCAAGATGACAATACATCCAGGTGGAGACAAAATGTACAAGGACATGAAAAGAGTTTTCGTTTGGAACGTCATGAAAAAGGACATGGAAGATTTCGTTTCTAAGTGTATGGTATGCCAACAAGTTAAAGCGGAACAGAAAAAGCCTGGAGGACTGCTTCATCCCCTAGAGGTCCCACAGTGGAAGTGGGATAGCATTTCAATGGACTTCGTTGATGGGCTGCCTAGGTCGAGAAGGGGCAATACTAGCATTTGGGTAATAGTGGATAGGCTTACAAAGAGCGCCCACTTTTTACCTGTCAATAGTAGAAGGACCGCCTCATCCCTAGCGTCTCTTTACATCAAGGAGATAGTTCGACTCCATGGGATACCCTCCAGCATTGTTAGTGACCGACACCCTATCTTCACAAGCGAGTTCTGGCGAAGTTTGCAAGAAGTTGTAGGCACACAGTTATGTTTGAGCACGGCCTATCACCCCCAGACCGATGGACAGACGGAAAGGGTGAATAGAGTTTTAGAGGATCTTTTGAGACTTTGCGTTTTAGACTTTGGAGGGACATGGGAGGATCACCTTCCCTTAGTGGAGTTTGCTTACAACAATAGCTTCCAAGCTACCATAGGCATGGCACCCTTCGAAGCATTGTATGGAAGACCGTGCAAGTCACCAACTTGTTGGTGGGAGTCTATAGATAAGGTTATTCTTGGTCCAGACATGATCAAAGAAACTTCAGAAAAAGTGGACTTGATTCGAAGAAGGATGAAGACGGCCCAAGATAGACAGAAATCCTACGCCGACAAGAGAAGGACCGACCTTGAGTTTGAGGTTGGGGACAGAGTTTTTCTTATGGTATCTCCTCTAAGGAACGTTGTTCGTTTTGGATCCACTGGAAAGCTAGCACCGAGATTTGTAGGGCCATTTCCTATCATCGAGAAGGTTGGGAAGATGGCCTATAGATTAGAGCTACCCGAAAAACTAGCCGGAGTTCACAACGTCTTTCATGTTTCTCACCTCCGGAAGTGTTTACACGAGTCTGCTGAAATAGTAGAGCCTAGCATTCTAGAAGAAGCCGAAGTGGAACGTGAAGCAACTGTGAGAAGAGTTCCAACACGCATCTTAGGAACTGAAGTGAAAAAGCTACGCAACCGCGAAGTCAAGTTCGTCAAAGTTCAGTGGAGCGACGCTGAGGAAGACGCGACTTGGGAAACTGAGGCTAGAATACGCGCAGCTGAGACGACCCGAAATCCCGTTCTGACGGAAACAAGGGTTATCTTTGGAATATAACACAAAAACATATAATAGCAGAACAGAATTAAATAAATACACCAGATAATGAACAACAGAATATACTAGATAAAAGTAATCATCAGAGTTACACAGTATACAGGATCTTACTTAGTACAAATACAGTTCAGCTATGCATAAATGTCTACAGCGGAAAACAAACAAAATATGTACAATAGGAGCTGAACAGCATAAAAAGAGATAAATGATAGAATCCATCTTCAGCTCCAGCTATCCCGAAAGAACCAGCTAAACCTGAATACAAGGCTGCCCGTGTAGAAAAAGGGGCACCCGAGTTTGAAAGTGAAACAAACTACGAGTCAGTCATGGGACTGGTATGAGAAATCCATTCAACACATATATAATATGGCTAATCACAGGACCACGCCACTTTCGTGGAACGGGTTTACTCCATTGGATTGCCAGTGCTTTAAAACAAATCTTTCCTTTAAACATCGCTATGCTTTTTATAAAAATGAAGCCGTTATAAGACTCAGTTCCCATCACACAATGCAACGCAAACCGGAGGATAGAGTTTTTACCTTATAACAGCCAAAATATGCTTGATACGAATAAAACAAAGGCATTTGATATTACCGCTAGTGTTTATATGTTTCGAAAACAATTTCAAATCATAACTATCAATCATAGACGACATGAGCGTCCCATGCCACTATGTCGCCAAATATCTATACAATCGAAACCGCACGATCACGTACTTGGAAATTGGATTTCCGTCATAAACCATGGCAAAACATAGTTAGATTTATTTTTCTGGAATTTTTCGAATCAGTTTGTGGCCCTGGAAAATTGAAATGTATGTTCAAATTAAATATTGAATGTTTTATATTTTAATTTGAAGGGAAACTGACTGAAACAGTCGAATGGGCCCTCGAAACATATCCCATTTTGTTCGGAATGGGGGTGAAACGCTAGGGACGACAGTCATTGGGTTTGGATTGGGGTTCGCAAGAGGAAAGGGGTATTTTCGGATTTTAAAACTTTATAAAAAAAACATCATTCGTCCACGTCAGACCCCCCCCCCCCCCCGCTTTTCTCTCTCCCCGATCACGATATACGGCGGAAAACCGCCCGTGCCTTCTCTCCTCCGTTTCTCCTCCTACAAGCAAAATCACGCCTTCCTCCTGTTGAAGATTTTGAAGAGCACGAGAAGATCTTCAAATCCATATATAGTTTGGATTTTTTCATTGTGTGGATTGGAAGAACCGACGTCACGAAGTTCGGCACTTCGAACCGCCCTACCCTTTTCTTTTTTAGGGTACATCTTTGGATCTCTCTTTTTCCTTAAGTTATGCTTATCTATCTTTTAGGCATATCTCCTCAGCCATTTCTCCTTAACTCCTTAGGTAGAAAACAAATGGACGCAAACATGTATTTGAAAACATGTTATGGATTATGGCTACAAGTGGTTGCAAGTGATTGCTAGTGGTTGCTCGTGGATGCATATACACACCCACCCTAGGATTTAGATCGGCTCAGTCACTTCATACTGCATATGCATATATGTATTCTCGTTCACATATGGTTCAAATTTTATATGTTATCATATGTTTATCGCATTTGTATGAATTGTTGTGCACTCATGTAGAATTATGAGTAGAAAAAAATATTGCATAGATGATGGATTCATGACACTTACATGATTCGCATTTAGGAGGTCAACTGAATCAGTGGACTGCCTGATTTCTGCATTAGATAAGGACATATACACACACAATGCATATGATCATACAACATTAGAAGTCTTTAAGGACAATGGACACCTTTGTTTGTTGGTTGAGTAGATGGACGATTGGATGGTAGGATATACATTCTTCCTAACTTGAAGATTTCGGGGACGAAATCCTTTTAAGTGGGGGAGAATGTAACACCCCATATATTCTATAACAGTGAAATTCATAAATTAAAGTATAATTAATTCTAATTAAAGAATTAAGGGAAATGGCTTATGCCATTGCGTTCGTCTCAGAATTCTGGTTGAGATAGAGTCCGAGTTTGCGTGCAACGGACTCCGTATGAAGGAGTTATGATCTCCGGAAGTTTCAGAATAAATTTGAAATTCAAAAACAGCTCAGAACAGGTTTAAAATTCAAATTCGAGTTCAAACTGGGCTGGGCGGGAAAATTCCCGCCCAGTGACCAGGTCGACACTAGTGTCGACTGGGCAGTCGACCTGCCCCCCCCCCCCCCCCAAGTCGACTGCGCAGTCGACTTGGGTGTCGATCTGCAGGTCGACTTGCCTGGTCGGCCTGACCAGGTGGGTCTGACCCTGGTTCGACTTCTGGTGTGCTGTACGGTCTGATTTCCCTCCCTGTTTGCATCTGACGGCTCAAGTTAACTTGAAAACTCTATAAATACACACTAAGACTCAACTAATTCACATAAGAAAATAAGAGAGGAGTCGTCATGCTGTCAGGAAGGAGTTGATCGTAGCCGCCAAGAATCAAACTAAGAAGCACATAAAAGTCTAATCAAATCAATCAACAAATTTCTACCTAAAGGAGAGCACCTCCAAATTCAGAAAACAGAAATCAGAAAACAAGATTTCGTCACACGTTGTAAGTATAGTGGTCTTTCCGAATTTGAATAAAATTATGATGTGATACGATGTAATTGGGAATAGAATTGTATCATTATAATGATGTAGATCTTGTGTATTGTAATGTTTCTATCGTGATTGTTTTTTTGATTTGTGGCATAAATGGATCGATGCAAGTTTATTGTACGTTTGTATATGAAAGTGATGGTAATTGCAAGTTTTGTGGCAAAGTCTATGATTAGATCCCTCTCATGTTTATGTTAATATCCCCTTTATGTTTATGTTGATATCATGGGCCATATACTTATGTAAACACATCCTAGATCTGAGATCCTTTATGCTACATAACTCAGAACTTATGTATACATCTTAGATCCATTACAAGTATGATTAGAACTATGTTAAATGCAATTTGGGCTACATAAACTATGCAAGTTCATGTGGAAATAGACTATATATTAGATTTAGACATTTTGGGTTAATTTACAACATGCTAGTTTTGTGTTCGGCGTTATGCCAAGTTAATATGTTAAAACCCAAGCTTGTATAAGTCTACATATGCCATCCTATGTGACACCCATTTAGTTGTATGCCAATTTTGAATGCAAGTTCACATGCTCCAATGTTTATGTTAACGCCAATTTGCAAGTTCATGCGCTACACCTTCTATGTATCATAGAAATATTATATGTTCTGAATTTCCCCTTTTCTCACGTTTATCAAGTTGGGCTGAATTGTGTCGAGCCCAACATTAGTACGTATAAACGGGGGTAATAGCGTTGGGGGTGAAACACGATATAAATAAATATGTTGGCATGTTTGGCGCATGCCAACGAATGTGACATTTTTGCGAGATAAATTGTTATGCCCAAATTAAAAGACGACATGACATTTACATAAATAAGAAATATGTAAATCTAGAAAAGACGACATGTTTGACCCGAGGTTGGATTGAGTTGTGACATAAACCTGCCCGGACCCGCCCGACTGTCCAGTAGTCACAACAATACCTATCCAATGTGGGTGGTTAAACATTGAGCCCAATAAAGACCCGAGGTTAGACTGAACTACAGTGTAAACCTGCCCGGAACCAACCGGCACATCCAGTAACCGTAGTGATATCTGTCTAATGTGAGTGGTCGGTGCTCTAAAAGGCTAAGGACAGGTGGTAGGGTTAAGTCAACTGAAAACACTTAACATGTTAACAAGACAAGACTTGTAGGGGTTAAGTAAGTTTAATACACTTAGCCAATTTAACATGTTAACTAAGACTAGAAGGTGGGGTTATGTAAACTTGGAACACTTAGTCATCATAGCAGGATAAATGAACAGGTTTAAGTTAAAAACATGAAAGAACGGTACTTAACCATTAGAACATGTTAATTAAACAGATGTTAGGGTTAAGTTAGCTAAGGGAACACTTAACCACTATAACATGTCAGTTAAAACAGATGGGCAAGGTTAGGTTAAAGGGAACGTTTAACCAATACAAGATGAATGGGTAGGGTTAAGTAATAAGAAAATACTTAACCGATATAACTCGGTTTGTGGTAAGGGTTAAGTCAACATTAACTACTGATAACACTTAACAAGTTTTATATGACAAACGAAAGGGTTAAGTTGACACGAATTGACTAATGACACTTAACCAACCTAATTTGACAAGAACAAGAACTAAGTAGTAAACCTTAGTTAATATGAACTAAGTCGAAAACCATAGTTAAGAAAATGATGATTCAACAAACTAAGTGGTAAACCTTAGTTAGAGAAACTAAGTAGTAATCCTTAGTATATCACGAGTAGGAGCGAACGTCCATCTGATCTTAAATAAGGCTCCAACGAATTGGGTTACGAAGCCTGAGGCTTCGAGGGGACGTGAGGATACTCTTGGTATCCCTCTGTGAGACGATTAAGTCCCACATTGTAAGTATAGTGGTCTTTCAGAATTTGAAAAAAAATATGATGTGATACGATGTAATTGGGAATAGAATTGTATCATTATAATGATGTAGATCTTGTGTATTTTAATGTTTCTGTCATGATTGTTTTTGGTGTATTGATTTGTGGCATAAATGGATCGATGCAAGTTATTATACGTTTGTATATGAAAGTAATGGAAATTGCAAGTTTGTGGCAAAGTCTATGATTAGATCCCTTTCATGTTTATGTGAATATCCCCTTTATGTTTATGTTGATATCATGGGCCATATACTTATGTAAACAAAAAAAATGATATGATAGACATAAACTGAAAAAAGGATAGTATCATAACTAAGGGAGTGTAGTCTAGAATCGAATATGCTATCGAACCCACACTATATCTCTGCATTTACTAGTATTACTCTAACCGGCACCCCATGCAGAGGGTGAAGTGATCCTTTTTGTTTTCTAAAGATCGGATCCTACTCGTACGTGTGTCTTACGGCTACCCCAAGAAGTGTAGATACCTATGTTGGTCCCACCATGGACACGACATAAAAAGGCATATAATTGGACATAAATATAGAGTGTATTGAACATATGATTTGAGATAAAGAGAATATGGCTTAGGTATAAAGATTTACATGAAAGTAGGATATCTATTAATGTAAATAAACACCTAAGTAAGGGATCTTTGGGATATACGACATGCATAGTAATTGATGGCTATATTTGGTATAATTTATATATGGATCTTTTGTACTATGCAAGTTTAATAAAAATTGAAACATATGATATATGGTAAATTATGACCATAATCTGTGCTATGTAAATTTAATGCAAACATGGGGTATGTGATCATATTGTGAATCATGACTATTATTTATGTATGTGAACTTAGGCAAGATTTATAATTAGGCAAGATATGTTTGTGAACCTTTAAGGAATGATTAAATCTGTTATATTTGCCTAATTTGCTAGTTCTGCTATATTTGCCTAATCTGCTAGTTCTGTTATATTGCCTAATCTGCTAGTTCGGTTATATTGCCTAATCTGCTAGTTCTGTTATATTGCCTAATCTGCTAGTTCTGTTATATTGCTTAATCTTCTAGTTCTACTATATTGCCTAATCTGCTAGATCTGTTCATCTGCCAAATCTGTCATCTGCTAAGTCTGCTAAAAATGCCTAATCTGTTATATGCTAAATCTGCTAAATTGCTTAATCTGCTGAATCCGTCAAGTTGCCTAATCTGCGAAATTTATTATCTGCTATATCTGTTGAGTTGATAAATTTAGTCTCTTATTGACATAATCTGAATTGGCTATAGTTATGAATAATTGACATTAGGCGTGGGCATAAATGGTAAATTATTAATTAATTGGCCGCAAAGATAAACATGGCTAACTCGAGGTTAGAATGAGTTTGCGGCGTAATTCTGCCCGGAACCTAGTCTTTGAGAAGAAGAACCTAGTCTTTGAGAAGAAGAACCTAATCTTCGCGTGGGACGTAGATTGTGATGATGCGTTCCAACGTCTGAAGAGAGCCTTGACCTCAGCTCCAGTCTTAGTGCTGGCAGACGGGAGTAACCCGTTTACTGTTTATACCGATGCTTGTGGGACAGGACTAGGCGCAGTCTTAATGCAAGAGGGAAGGGTAATAGCCTATGGTGGAAGACAGTTGAGAGCGCATGAGAAGAATTACCCCACGCATGACTTAGAGTTAGCCGCAATTGTTTTCGCGCTTAAGTCTTGGCGTCATTATCTTCTTGGTGAGAAATTCGAATTGTTCACTGACCACAAATCTTTAAAATACTTATTCTCTCAGAAGGACTTGAACTTAAGGCAGCAGAGGTGGATGGAGTTCTTAGCGTCCTACGATTTCGAAATAGCATATACCCCTGGCAAGGTTAACGTGGTGGCAGACGCCTTAAGTAGGAAAAGGCTATCCTTGAGTCCGTTGTTTGTTGAGCGGCGAAACTTAGAATTCATCTCTATGTTTGATTTTGGACATTCCGTTGACTTCGTACCCGGTTTGCTAGCATCCTTAGAGGTTAGACCTACGCTTTTGGGACGGATTGGTGAGGCACAACGAGACGACCCACAGTTGGTTGAGTTCGTAGAAAAGCTCAAAAGAGGGGAGTCATCAAGCCATCTCTGTAGGTATACCCTAGATGATAAGGGTTGGTTACGTAGGGATAGTAGACTTTGTGTACCTCGTGACGAAGGTTTGAGGAAGGCTATTCTTGACGAAGCACATCGTTCGAAGATGACCATTCATCCCGGCGGGGACAAGATGTACAAAGACATGAAGCGAGTTTTCTTTTGGGCCGGTATGAAGAAAGATGTGGCCGAGTATGTCGCTAGATGCTTGGTGTGCCAACAAGTAAAAGAGGAGCAAAAGAAACCCGGTGGGTTGCTTCACCCATTGGAGGTTCCACTATGGAAGTGGGAAAGTGTCTCGATGGATTTTGTGGATGGATTACCAGGATCAAGGAAGGGTAATACGGGGATTTGTGTTATAGTAGACAGACTAACTAAAAGCGCCCATTTCATTCCCATGAAGAGTAAGAGGACTGCTCCATGGTTAGCTTATGTATACGTTCGAGAGATAGTTCGTTTGCATGGTGTTCCTTCTAGCATAGTAAGCGACCGCGATCCTATCTTCACGATCGAATTTTGGAAGAGCTTGCAAGAAGCGGTAGGGACTCAGTTATGTTTGAGCACCGCGTATCATCCTCAGACAGACGGCCAAACCGAGAGGGTGAAGCGTATTCTAGAGGACCTTTTGAGGCTATGTATCCTAGACTTTGGGGGTACGTTGGAAGAGCATCTTCCATTGGTGGAGTTCGCATATAATAATAGCTTTCAGTCCAGCATTGGCATGGCACCTTTTGAAGGTCTTTATGGACGACCTTGTCGTTCACCTACATGTTGGTGGGAATCTACGGATAAGATCTTATTTGGGCCCGATTTGATTAGAGAGACTTTGGAAAAGATCGACTCGATTCGAAGGAGGATGAAGACAGCGCAAGATAGGCAGAAATCTTATGCGGATAAGAGGAGGACAGGTCTTGAGTTTGATGTTGGGGACATGGTCTTTGTCAAAGTGTCTCCATTACGGAACGTTGTTTGCTTTGGGTCCGTTGGGAAATTAGCACCAAGGTTCGTAGGGCCGTTTCCTATTATGGAGAAGATTGGACAGATGGCGTATAGAGTGGAGTTGCCTGAGAGACTTAGTGGTGTACACGACGTATTCCATGTGTCACATTTGAGGAAGTGCTTGCACGAGACCGCGGAAGTGGTGGAACCGAGCTTTCTTAGAGAGGTGGAGATAGAGCGTGATGCGACGATTCGACGAGCTCCTACATGCATTCTTGGGTCGGAGATCAAGAAGTTGAGGAATCGAGAGGTCAGACTAGTCAAAGTGCAATGGGGAGATGATGAGAGCAACGCTACTTGGGGGACAGAAGCGAAGATGCATTCGTTGTACCCTTTTCTTTTTGAGGGTATGTCTTTTAATTTCTCCTCTATCGCTTAACTTATACTTATCTTATCTTTAGAGTATCCTCTCTCTAGTATCCTTGACCTTTAGTTAGGATAATCCTATGGTTGAAACATGTGTTTGAGACATGTTATGTATGATGGATGCAAAGTGGATGCAAGTGTTTGCTAGTGGTTGCTCGTGGACGCATATACACACACTATTAGGAACTAGATCGGCTCAGTCACTTCATATTGCATATTGCATATAAATGGATGTATTTAGTAAAATGGATGTATGATGATTGTTTTATCATATGGATGCTACATTCAGATGATGATTGTGCACGCATATAGAGATAATATGTAGCATTAAGGAACTTTTGCATACATAATGGACGCATGGCACTATCATGATTTGCATTAAGGAGGTCAACTGAATCAGTGGACCGCCTGATTTTGCATTAGATATGGACATATACACACACTGTGCATTTAAACATGAAAGCATTAGAAGTTTATAAGGACAATGGATGCTTGTGTTTGATGATTGAGTAGAAGGACGATTGGATGTTAGGATATACATTCTTCTTGACTTGAAAATTTCGGGGTCGAAATCCTTTAAGGAGGGGAGAATGTAACACCCCGTAATTCTGTTAATATTAATATTCACAAATTAAAGAATAACTGATCTCAGACGTGAGAATTGTGGGAAACGGGTTGTGCCATTGTGTTCATCTCGGAATTCTGGTTGAAATAGAGTCCGAGTTTGCGTGATTTGGACTTCGTATGAAGGAGATATGGCCATCGGAAGTTTCAGAAAATTCAAAACAGATTTCAGAAAATTTAAAATTCAAAATTCGAAGTCAAACAGGCTAGGCGGGAAATTTCCCGCCAGCACCCAAGGTCGACTCGGGAGTCGACTGGGCAGTCGACATCCCCCAGGTCAACTGCGGATTCGACTGGGCAGTCGACTTGGGTGTCGACCTGGTCCAGTCGGCTAGGGTTTGCCTGAGCCCAATCATGAGCTGCAGATGTGTCTTTAGGGCTGAGTTGGCAAATTAAACGGTTCAGGTTAGTTCTGAGTTGATCTGACGGCCTAAATAAATCCTAAACTCTATATATACCTAGGTAGTCTCCCACTCTAATTCACATGAAAAATAGAATAGCCGCCGTCATGCCATCGCCATGGAACTCAGTGTAGTCGCCGCCTACTAAGAAGGAAGAAAGCTAATCAAAACTCTAATTCTACTCAACTCTAAAGCAAATCAAGACTCTCTTTCTTTTCTAATTGAGAGTATGATGATCTTAACAAGATTATTAGCAAACTAATTAGATTAAGATGTGATATGGATCATAAGAAAATGATGTGAATTGTCATATATGTTGTTGTAAATCTTATGCTATCATGTATGTTGTAAATCCTATGTTATGTGATGATGATATCCTATATGTTGTAAATCCTGCTACGATGATATTGTATAGGTTGTAATTTTCTATGCTAAGTTGTGATAATTCATACATGTTATAAAGCCATGATGTTATTATCTATGCTAATTAGTTCATGTTAATCAAATCATGATGTTGATATTATTTGGGCTATGTTGATCTATATGGCAAATCACACATGTAAGTTTAGATTGATTAGTAAAGATTATGAACATATGCCATGACATCTATTTAGATCTAGAATTGTGCTATGACATGTGTGAGTTCTATTTGTTAGATGCTAGTTTACACCATCATTATGTTGCATAAACCACGTATGCAAGTTTATACATGAATTTGGGTTATGGTCATATTATGTAAATTGTGACATTTTACCAAACAAGTTGACACCTTTAGATCCATGACATGTGTATTTTTATACAAGTTTCACCCCTATTATGATTAGATCTATTTTATTTGTCTATATGTTGTGATAATTTATCTTTGTGCTATGAGTTAGACTATTTGAGTCTAACGTATATTTTGCGTTGAATACGCGAACGTATGACGTGGGGTAGGGGTAATATTAAGGATTTGATATTAAGAAATTGGGGTGCAATTGATATGATTTTGCATACCATAAGTGGATGGCCATAATTGATTCAATTATGGACATCATTAAAATTGGAATTAATTAATGATTTGAATAGGGATATATTTAAAACTGGGGTAAAAGATTATAAGTGATAATCAATGATTAGGACACGAGGTTGGACTCGTTTGTGACGTAAACCTGCCCGGACCCGACCGGCAAATCCAGTAGTCACAAATGTCAGCCCAATGTGAGATATCCTAGGCCCAAATTAAAGCATAACAGTTGTAAAGGCACGAGGTTAGACTCTTTTATGGTGTAAGACTGCCCGGACCCGCCCGGCAAATCCAGCTGCCATAAATGCCAGTCTAATGTGAGAGGTCTTTATGAGGTTATGGCCTGAATGAATTAAGAAATACTTAACCAGATAAACATGTGAAGTGGGACATGGGGGTTAAGTAGGTGCCTTGGGTGGCATGAGGAATCTAGTGTGTGCCTTTAGTGGCATTTGAAATACGATTAGTAAGACTTAACCAAACACACATGTAAATGAACATGACTAAGAGGGTTAAGTGGGATATACTAGTGGGGACAAGCTTAGGTGGATAGCTTGTGGGGGCCCATTTCAACCAGTAACCCAAACGTATCTTTGTGGGCTCGACCCAAGTCGAGGATGGGACACGCATACTGGGCTTGACTATAAGAGGCCAAACGGGGTAGCGGTGGCAACGCAAGTCCAACGGGTTTCATATGCGTGTGTGGACCCGGGCTAGTAGGTAAGACGTTATTGCATCGTGTAGGTATAAGCCGTGCATCCTCAAGTTGTATCGGGTTGCCACTTTAGGGGAGTGATACACCCCACTGTGGGGCCAGCACGTGTATCTACGAGTAGGGAGCCGATCGAAAGGGGGTAGCGGGGTACACCTAGCGGAGATAGGGGCAGGCGGCATCTATGTAGTCAGCTTGGGGTACACGAAGCTGTTTATATAATTTCTAAGTGAAGCAAGTGGGATCAACCTTTAGGGTGACTGGTGTGGTGCAGTGTAGTAATTATTCGTTAGTAATTAGGTGTGCCTTTAAAGTTATCTTTATCTGCTCTTCCATACCCAATAGTTCATAGACATTTCCTTGTTTTCCAGCTTATGCCTTAGTCTAATTATTTTGATAATAGTATTGTTAGAATTATCATCCTCGCCAGACTTTATGTCTGACCCCCTCCATTTCTATCTTCCCCCCCACCCCCATTAGGTCCTTAGGGTGGGCCCAGCTTTAGCGGAGTTTGATTGGATTGCTTTATCTCTCTTTTGGAAAGCTTGGACCGCTGTAGTAAATTCCAGCTTGTTATCTTCTTTAATGGCTATTTATGTAATGGGATTATGTATTTTGTTTTATCAAGATGGATATTGTACTTGACTCTGATTTATGGTTTTTATGATGTAACAAACATGTTTAACTTCCGCTGCAATGAAATAAAGTTTTAGATTTTCAAGTACTACTTATTATCTGTCTTGTTGTAATTTTTCTGTTCTATATTCACTTAAAACCTCCATGGAAGTTAATGCATTCCCTTTGTGAGTGACATTAATGGACGTGGGGTGTTACATTAATTCAACACAATTAGATTTCAACATTGAAGAACAACAGAAATAAAGAGTAAATAATGAAGAAAAGATATTAACTACTAACTAATTGCATAAAATAAAATTACACTACTTGCAGAAAAGAAAATCTAAACTACTAAAATAAAGTAGAGCAAAGGAATTAAAAGAGATATGAAAGATACAAAAGAAATTGGCTTAGAAGCCATTTTCTGTTTATTTGTACAATTACACTTTTATTTTCTGAAAAGAAGATCCTGAAATACATGAAATAAAGGGGTATATACATGATCAATAAACCCTAATCACTTTCCTTGGGAAATCCCCAAAATGCACGTTCATGTAGCTTTTAATTGCCATTAGCCACTAATGAGACATGTAGAATGCATGAGGCCTTTTTGTCTCAGTCTTTAATATGAAGCTAAAGAGCAAATGGGCTAATTTGAAAGGTGTGGGTCTCTACTATCCATAAAATGAATTAATTATTTGCTTTCTTTTGTGAAAATGCATGCTTTCCCTCATCTCTTCATGTGTATATATCGTTTTAGCTCCAAAATTCTTACAAGAGGTAAACATAAGGAACAAGTAAAAGATTTCACAAATTAAAACATGCAAAAATGACCACTTTTTCCCAAAATAAGTGATGATTTTAAAAATATTTAAAACATGGTTTCATCATATAAAATACCCGAAAATGTTCATTTATTCAACCAAACAAGAATAAATATGTGACTATAAATGTGCATTTTTACATGCACATCAGTCTGTCAACCCATCGATTGACATATAATTAAATTCAGAGGAGATGTGAATAAATTACCATCCCCAGACCCGTGTGGGGTTTTCAAGTAATAACAGTCTACTCAAAATAATCACTGGTTAACTAATTTAACCAATTCTAATTCGATTTGAATTATTTTTTTGATTTACCAATTTTCATTGTTTAAATTATAAATAAATATTTATAATTTAATTTTAATTACTATATTAATAATATTAAATAATTTTTAATATTTTAAACATCCCAATCAACACACAATACAGTCAAAGCACAATGCAATCAATTAAATCATCCACGGTCTGTGTACGAGGGAGGTGAGCTAATGGCACCGTATACAATTTACAAAGATTAAAACTGATAAAAATCTACACTGGAAATTCTATATATTTTTATATATAAATACAATAACATGATAAAATATAATTTAGTGAGAAGGAGTTCTCACGTTGGTTTCTTATAACAACCCGGAAATTCAGAACCAATTTAAATTTTTTATTTTGGCAATTTTAATAAATTTTGGATATTTAAAATGATTTATTTTAAAAAATAATGACTGGAAATTTGTTTTGAATAGAATTAGAATGTATAAAATTATTTAAATCGAAACTAGAATATATAAATTTATTTTAATTTTAAAAGGAATTGAAAATGGTGCAATAGTTTGAAAATTCGATTTCAAATTTCAAATGAATGTACAGGATTCAAAATAAACCGGATTTTAGTGAAACCAGAAATTTTTGAATCTTTTTGAAATATCTTTCCAACGAATGTGAAAAATCCAGATTTCATAGCCAGAATAAAAAAGTTATGTCCAGTTGAAAATTCAAAATAGTCGCTATGGAAATATAACCCTTAAAAATAGCCATTTTGCAAACGACCTCCATTTTCGACGAAACCACTTCTGTTGGTTCCGGAATGTCAAGTTATTGCTAAATTCCAATTTTCATAATTTTTGGAATTAATATGTGAGCATGGCAAAAGAAAACGTGTTTTGTCCTTTTTAGTCAATTTGGATCGACTGGAAAATGAACATTTTTCAAACAATCTCCAAATTCGACAAAATTAGTTTTGTTAGGACCGTATCATCAAAACATAGCTAGATTTATTTTTTGGGAATTTTTGGGGTAAGTATGTGGTCTCGGTAAATTAAAATGTACGTTCAAATTCAATATATACTAATTTATATTTTAATTTTGATGAAAACTGGTCGAAACAGTAGAATTGGCTTGCGAAACATTTTCCATTGTGTCCGGAATAGGGGTATTTAGCAAGGGGCGACAGTAGTTGGGTTTGATTTAAAGTTTGTATGCAAAAACACATATTTTCGAATTAACATAATATTAAATATATATATATATATAATTTAAAACCCTAGTTCATCCCATAACTCCCAGCTGCTGCTATTACAAATCAGCAATCCAAATCGCTCAGAAATCGCCCCTCCCAATCTCTAAATCCATTCAATAATATTCAGTGCTCCGGAAGGCAAAATTGTAAAGCTCATCTCCCTACAAGATCAACGGTCACAATCGTTTATAAAGGCCAAGATTTCTCGATTATTGAGCTCATACAAGCCACGAACGGATGGGATTTTGTGGCGCTAGGAAGGGTCGCACTTCATGGCACTCTGGGCGGTGGGGTATTGAAGGGCGGCGGTCGTCGCCGCGCCTCCAGATCGGGGTCCGATCACCTCCGACGGGCGCAAGTTGAAAACCTAGCTTTTGACGAAATAGGTTTGGGGGTTTCTGATACGAACGAGGAAAGAGAAGTGTTAAGTTATTTAATTATTAATTAATTATGTAATTAAATTATTCAAATGTTTAAATGACCATATCTCTCTCGAGCAGAAATGAAATTGCGAGATTTCAGAAGCATTGGACTCGTCTCAACGAGAGATACAACACAGAACAGACCAAAACCAAAATGGAGCAGATTAGAATTTGAAGAAAATTCAAACTCAAACGGTTCAGAAATCCTGAAATAAAACCAACGAAGTTGAAACCGATCAAAGTGAGAACTTCTCACTATAAAATTATTTCTATACAGTTATTTATTTTATAACTGCATGTATGAACTGCTCCCTGTCGTCCACAGACCATGGACGATTTATTTGATTGTAGTGTATTGTGTTGTTGAAATAATATATATATATATATATATGGAATGTGAATAATATATATTTGAAATGAAAATAATATATATATATATATATGAAATGAATAATATATATATGCGATGAAAATTATATATATATATATATGGAATGGAATAATATACATTTGAAATGAAAACGAGATATATATAAAATGCGAAAAATGTATATATATGAAATGTGAAAATTATATATACATGAACTGAAAATAATATATATATATATATGAAGTGAAAATAATATATATATATATATGAAATGAAAATAATATATATATGAAGTGAAAATAATATGTATATGAAATTAAAATAATATATATATGAAATGTGAATGATATATATATATGAAATGTGGATATTATATATATGAAACGTGAATAATATACATATATATATATATATATGAAGTGGGAATGAAATAAATATTGGTTTGTTCAAAATATTAATTTTTACATATATATGAGATGTATAAAATTATCATGTAATGGAATATTCAATTTTGATTAAAAAATGAAATGAAAGTTGAAGTCATTTTTGAAATGAATTTAAAACAATTTATAAAATACGTTTTAAATGGAAATCGATGAAATATATACAATATATATATTATGTATATTAATGGCCTGAATAGAACGTGCTGCCCCACGACCGTCCGCGAATTTCGACCATTGACTTCGAATTGACGTTGCAGGAGATCCGACCGTCGGATTCTCCAAAAACCAGGACCGTTGGGTTCATATCGAAAGGAGCTTTCCAACAATACAAGACATTTGAAATCTAACAGTTGTATTTGGAATCATGTCCAAATCAAATTTGGAAAAGGTTGCTGTAAGTGCAGTTCGATGACGTTTATGGAAATCGATTGTATGGGCCTTGATAAAATTATTAAAAATATAGATAATTTGTCTAAAATCATAATAAATGATTTGGAAAGAATTGGGATGAAAAATTCCATATTTGAAAAGATAAAAATATATTTTTATCGAAATGAACTAGTTATTAGATAGAAATAATAATCCAATAATTTTTAAATAAATAAATTGGATTTGGAATTGGTTTTAAAATAACTAGAATTTTTCAATATATGAATTGGAATGGATTTGAATCGAAATTATTTTCGGAATATTTCGATATTGGATTCCGTGTTTTTACGGATATTGTGGAGGAATTTGGTAGATATATATATCGTTATTCCCAATACGATGTTTGTTGATTTCAGAATTTGATATTGAATATAAACCGATATTATTTTCTATTCAAAGCCTTGTATTTAATATTGAATTGGATTTTGGGGTTTGTCGTGAACTATGTTTAAATGACATTAGTTCTTTAACCCGAGTAAAAGCAGGATTAATTTCCCGAAAGTTGAACAATCAATATGAAATGATTTTAGAGATTGAAACCAATTGGAGTTTGAATAAATCTTTAATTAGATTGTGAATGTATAGATGGTAATTAAATTACCAAAACATGAAAGGTGATTGAACAAAATACATTTGGTTGTTGATATTGATTGTGTTTGATTGATTGTTTGGATTGTGCTCGACCAGTTAATGAGCAAGATATGCTTTTACATTTAGCATTGGGTTGGGTAGAAATACCGGTATGCTAACATCTTGTGAAATACTTCACGATTTGACTATGAGATGTGTAGCGATGTTATTGTGTTCATTTCAAATTTAATGAACGATTTTGAATTGATATTCTTCTTAAGTAAAAAGAAACGTATTCCCGATTTTGGACAGGGAATGTTTTATAAAACAGAAAGGATTTCGAGGGCTAGAACCCGATGATTTCGAAATGATTTGGATATGTATTATGGTTTTATATTGTAGTTCATCACATATTCGATTAGTTGCTATTGATAATGTATCTATTTGGTGGAGGAGAATTTATTCTCTTGCTTAACACCATTCTTTGAGACGTACGAGCTCAAAGGTTTTGTGATTAATAGTGACTGATCATATGTGTGAATTGCTGATGTGAAGTACTATAGTTTGGAAGTACTTGTGATTATTATGTTGTGAAATGATTTTCCCTACTTGGGGTATAAAACGGTTTATTGTGTGGCTAGAGATTAGGGTAACCCGAGATCGACCAAAAGTATGGGCTGGATCCAGTGCCTTAGGGTGAGTGGTCAGTAGTGTAGCATGCCCCATGTGTGGGAGGTGCATATATATATATATATCCAGTTGGAGGGGAGCTTACTGCTCGGTCAGAGGGAAGATCCCCGATATTTGGTTGCATACTTGTTTGTATGCATTGTTATGTTTTGGGATTCATATTTCCAAACGATTTGATTTGAGATCCTGAAATGAAATCTACTTTGATATAAAAGTTAGATTTGTATTTCAAATGATTTGAAATAGAAATCTAGAAATAAAGTCCAAAGGAATAATTTCTGTAAATTGAATTGGATTTGGAAAATCTAAGTGTGGTAATAAATCTAAATGGATAGATTAGTATATTGCATGTTGATTGATGCATAGTAGATTCATATCTATATTACTAATTGTTGTTTATGCACTGGCGTTCGTGGGGGTAAACCCGTTCCGCATTAGCAGCGTGGTCCTGTGATTTGCCTTATTTAAAATAAAGTTAATAACTGTTTTGTGTTCTCACACCAGTCCCATGGTTGACTCGTAGTTTGCTTTTCCCTTGCAAACTCGGGTTTCCCTAATTTCCACATGGGTAGTCGAGTGGTTTGTTTTGCAGATAGATATTTATTGAGCATGATTCTGGATTGAAGCTTAAATCTGTGTCCAGAACATTGATAGTCTTCCGCTGTGTTATTTTATTTGTTTCCGCTGCATTGTATTATATTTATTGTAAATAAATCTTCCGCTGTATTATTTTTTTTCGATATACTCTGATATATTCTGTACTCTGTTGAAACATTATTATGATGTTTATAAAAGTCTTCTGTTATTTGTTCTGATGTGTTGTATGCCCAGAGTTAACGTATAGGGATTCGAACGGTCTTGGTCGGTTTAGCGATCGATTATGTCCTGGCGAAATCTGTATCGTTACATATGGTATCAGAGCTTTGGTTAACTCAAATCTTTGGGGTGCAACTCGTTAGAACTGAATAAAAGACTCATCAGAGGTAGGATTAGTAATATCTTATAAGAAAACTCATTAGAGATAGAATCAGTAGCATTCTAGAATGAGTGAGTCGTTAGACATGGGGTTAGAAATGCCCCAGAATGAGTTGAGAGTTATATGTTTATAAATAATGTATTTGTGATTATATATATAATCCGATCTTTGAAAATATGATTTTTGAATATATAAAAGTTATATATATTTGAAAGTTTAATCAACTAATTGATTGATGATTGTGTTGTGTGATTATTTATTTAAACCAACATGTGAATGAAAGGTAAATAAAACCAAATTGAATCAAATATTGAACTGAGTTGAAAATTTATTGCAATTGCATGCATATACATGTATATACATTGAACAGGTCATAGCAAGGAGGCTAAAGAAGAGGAATAAAATTGTATTCTTGACAAATAGGTACATGTTTACTAATTTATTGGGTTTGGATGATTTTATGAGCCGATTGGTTAGCCGCTTGGCTTTTTCTTTTTCTTTTTGAGATGAGAGGGCCTATGTGGCAGTTTGGGGATTTTCTCGGTGCTTCCCGTACAAAGGAGGTAATGGCGAAATTTTTCGAAAATTTAGGGTATTAGCCAAATTTTTGAAAAATTAGAAGTTCTTAGAAACTGAAAAGTTGAAGAATGAAAACCAAACTGAAAGTTGAGTTGCTTAGTTAAACAACATTCAGCTCCATTCCTTTTCGAGGACGAAAAGATTTTAAGTGGGGAGATTGTAATAACCCGGAAAATCAGAACCAATTTAAAAAATTTATTTTTGCAAGTTTAATGAATTTTGGATATTTAAAATGATTTATTTTAAATAATAACGACTAGAAATTTATTTTGAATAAAAGTAGAACGTATAAATTTATTTAAATCGAAATTAGAATATAAATATTTATTTTAATTATAAAAGGAATTGAAAATGGCACGGTAGTTTGAAAATTCGATTTCAAATTTCAAATTTCAAATGAATGTACAGGATTCAAAATAAACCGGATTTTAGTGAAACTAGAAATATTTGAATCTGTTTGAAAATATCTTTCCAACGAATGTGAAAAATCAAGATTTCATAGGGGAAATAAAAAGTTTTGTCCAGTTGAAAATTCAGAATAGTCTCTATGGAAATATAGCCCTTAAAAGTAGCCATTTTGCAAACGACCTCCGTTTTCGATGAAACTACTTTTGTTGGATCCGGAATGTCAAGTTATTACTAGATTCCAATTTTCATAATTTTTGGAATTATATGTGAGCGAGGCAAAAGAAAACGTGTTTTGTCAATTTCAGTCAATTTGGATCGATTGAAAAATGAACGTTTTTCAAACGATCTCCAAATTCGACGAAATTAGTTTTGTTAGGACTGTATCATCAAAACATAGATAGATTTATTTTTCAGGAATTTTTGGGGTTAGTATGTGGCCCCGGTAAATTAAAATGTACGTTCAAATTCAATATATACTAAGTTATATTTTAATTTTGATGAAAACTGGTATAAACAGTAGAATTGTCTTGCGAAACATATACCATTGTGTCCGAAATGGGAGTATTTAGCTAGGGACGATAGTCGTTGTGTTTGATTTGGAGTTCGTATGCAAAAACACATATTTTCGAATTAAAATAATATTAAATATATATGTATATATATAATTTAAAACCCTAGTTCATCTCATAACTCCGAGCCGCCGCTATTTCAAATCAGCGATCCAAATCACTCAGAAATCATCCCTCCCAATCACCAAATCCATTCAACAATATTCAGTGCTCCAAAAGGCAAAATTGTAGAGCTCGTCCCGCTCTACAAGATCAACGGTCACGATCGTTTATAAGGGCCTAGATTTCTCGATTTCTGAGCTCGTACGAGCCACGAACGGATGGGATTTTATGGCGCTGGGGAGGGTCGCGCTTCATGGCGCTCTGAGCGGTGGGGATGTGAAGGGTGGCGGTCGTCGTCGCGCCTCCAGATCGGAGTCCGATCATCTCCGGCGGGCGCAAGTTGAAAACCGATCTTTTGATGAAATGGGTTTGGGGGTTTCTGATATGAACGAGGAAAGAGAAGTGTTAAGTTATTCAATTATTAATTAATTATGTAATTAAATTATTCAAAAGTTTAAACGGCCATCCCTCTCTCGAACAATTGCGAGATTTCAGAAGCACTGGACTCGTCTCAATGAGGGCTACAACACAGAACTGACCAGAACCAAAATGGAGCAGACTGAAATTTTAAGAAAATTCAAAATTCAAATGGTTCAGAAATCTAGAAATAAAACTGACGGAGTTGAAACCTATCAATGTGAGAACTTCTCACTATAAAATTATTTCTGTACAGTTATTTATTTTATAACTGCATGTATGAACTTCTCCCTGTCGTCCACAGACAATGGACGATTTATTTGATTGTATTGTGTTGTGATTATGATGTTGAAATAATATATATATATATATATATATATGGATGTGTATAATATATATTTGAAATGAAAATAATATATATATATATATATGAAATGAATTATATATATATATATATATATATATATATATATATATATGCGATGAAAATTATATATATATGGAATGGAAATAATATATATTTGAAATGAAAAATAGATATATATATATATATGAAATGTGAAAAATGTATATATATTATATGTAAAAATTATATATACATGAAGTGAAAATAATATATATGAATTGAAAATAATATATATACGAAATGAAAATAATATATATATGAAATGAAAATAATATATATATGAAATGTGAATGATATATATATATATATATATATAAATGAAATGTAGATATTATATATACGAAATGTGAATGAGATATATATATATATATGTATATGAAATGGGAATGAAATAAATATTGGTTTGTTAAAAATATTAATTTTTACATACATATGAGATGTATAAAATTATCATGTAATGGAATATTCAATTTTGATTAAAAATTGAAATGAAAGTTGTAATCATTTTTGAAAAGAATTTAAAACAATTTAAAAAATACATTTTAAATGGAAATCGATGAAATATATATATAATATATATTATATATATTAATGGCCTGAATAGAACGCATCGCGCCGCGACCGTTCGCGAATTTCGACCATTGATTTCGAATTGATGTTACGGGAGATCCGACCGTCGGATTCTCCAAAAACTGGGACCGTTGGGTTCGTATAGAAAGGAGCTTTCCAACGAATACAAGAGATTTGAAATCTATCTGTTGGATTTGGAATTATATCCAAATCAAATTTGGAAAAGGTCATTGTAAGTGCAGTTCGATGACCGTTTACGGAAATCGACTATACGGGCCTTGATAAAATTATTAAAAATATAGATAATTTGTCTAAAATCATAATAAATGATTTGGGAAGAATTAGGATGAAAAATACCATATTTGAAAAGGTAAAAATAAATTTTTATCTAAACGAACTAGTTATTCAATAGAAATAGTAATCCAATAATTTTTAATAAATAAACTGGATTTGGAAATGGTTTTAAAATAACCAGAAATTTTCAATGTATGAATGGGAATGGATTTGAATCGAAATTATCTTCGGAATATGTTGATATTGGATTCCGTGATTTTACGGATATTGTGGAGGAATTTGGAAGATATACATATTTTTATTCCCAATACGATATATTTTTATTTCAGAATTTTTATATAAATCGATATTATTCTCTATTCAGAGCCTTGTATTTAATATTTAATTGGATTTTTGGGTTTGCCGTGAACTGCGTTTAAACATTAGTTCTTTAACCCGAGTAAAAGCAGGATTGATTTCCGGAAAGTTGAACAATCAATAAGAAACGATTTTAGAGATTGAAACCAATTGGAGTTTGAATAAATCTTTAATTAGATTGTGAATGTATAGATGGTAATTAAATTACCAAAACATGAAAGGTGATTGAAACAAATACACTTGGTTGCTGATATTGATTATGTTTGATTGATTGTTTGGATTGTGCTCGACCAGTTCATGAGCAAGATATGCTTTTACATTTAGCATTCGGTTGGATAGAAATACTGGTATGCTAACATCTTGTGAAATACTTCACAATTTGACTATGAGATGTGTAGCGATGTTATTGTGTTCATTTCAAATTTTATGAATGATTTTGAAATGATATTCTTCTTAAGTAAAAAAGAAATGTATTCTCGATTTTGGACAGGGAATGTTTTATAAAAATGTTTTATAAAACAGAAAAGATTTCGAGAGCTAGAACCTAATGATTTCGAAATGTTTTGGAAATGTATTATGGTTTTACATTGTAGTTCATCACATATTCGATTAGTTTCTATTGATGTTGTATCTGTTTGGTGGCGGAGAATTTATTCTCTTGCTTAACACCCATCGTTGAGACGTACGAGCTCAAAGGTTATGTGATTAATAGTGACTGATCATATGTGTGTATTGCTGATGTGAAGTACTATAGTTTGAAAGTACTTGTGATTATTATGTTGTGAAATGATTTTCCCTACTTCGAGATATAAAATGGTAGATTCGGGTGACCCGAGATCGACTAAAATTATGGTTGGATCCAGTGCCTTAGGTTGAGTGGTTAGTAGTGTAGCCTGCTCCATCCGTGGGAGGTGCGCATATATATATATATATATATATATATATATATATATATATATATATATATATGTATATATATATATGTATATATATATAGTTGGAGGGGTGCTTGCTGCCCAGTCTGAGGGAAGATTCACGATATTTGGTTGCATACTTGTTTGTATGCATTGATATGTTTTGGAATTCATATTTCCAAACGATTTGATTTGAGATCCCAAAGTGAAATCTACTTTGATATAAAAGTTAGATATGTATTTCAAATGATTTGAAATAGAAATCAGGAAATAAATCCAAAGGAATAATTTCTGTAAATTGAATTGGATTTGAAAAATCAAAGTGTTGTAATAAATCTAAATGGGTAGATTGGGATATTGCATGTTGATTGATGGATAGTAGATCCATATCTATATTACTGATCGTTGTTTATACACTGGCGTTCATGGGGGTAAACCCGTTCCGCGTTAGCGGCGTGGTCCTGTGATTTGCCTTATTTAAAATAAAGTTAATAACTGTTTTGAGTTCTCGCACTAGTCCCATGACTGACTCGTAGTTTATTTTTCCCTTGAAAACCCAGCTTCCCCTATTTTCCACACGGGCAGTCGAGTGGTTTGTTTTGCAGATAGATATTTATTGAGCAGGATTCTGGATTGAAGCTTAAAGCTATGTCCAGAACATTGATAGTCTTCCGCTGTGTTATTTTATTTGTTTCCGCCGCGTTGTATTACATTCATTGTAAATAAATCTTCCGCAGTATTATTATTTTTCGATATACTCTGATATATTCTGTACTCTGATATAACATTATTATGATGTTTATAAAAGTCTTCTGTTATTTGTTCTGATGTGTTATATGCCCAGAGTTAGCGTATGTGGGATACGAACGGTCTTGGTCGATTTAGCAATCGATTAGGTCCGTGCGAAATCCATTTCGTTACATTTCCACTCCACCATTCTTTATTTGAAGGATTGTTTTAACAAAATTAGATAGCCAGTTAATTTTGGTCAAAAATTCCAAATGCCTCTATTTCTATTCTGGGCAGCTCAATGTTGTAGAGCTCTTCAACACGATTTCAACGCAAATGAAAATGTCAGATTTGGACCTCTTATGTAAAAGATATTGTATTATAAAAATTGTATAATTAGAAAATTAGTTAACTAAATTGATTAATTTCCAATTAACCTTTAATCACGTTCAAAAAAACGTTATCGCACACTTCTTCTTCTTCAGGTCGCGGTTATCCCCTTCTACTCCATCCAAGGGTTCAATTTTTCCACCAAAATACTGCACCGAAGTTCAATCTCCATCTACCACGTCGACGGCCTAAGTGAGCCGCACCTCCACCCCCTGCCTCGGCCAACTCGATTGCTGCTCCTCCTCAATAAGGCAGTTCAAACGGCGCCATGTTGTTGCTGAATTTTGGCCGATTTAGGATGAATTATTAGATCATCACCGTTGATCCTAAGGATCTCGCGAAGACGAAGAGATTTGCTTTGGAATTTTCGAAATCCATTTAGTAGATTGGAAGTTATTAAGGAGGAAGGATTTCAAGATTTCAATCGTCGATTTTCTTTGGGAAGCGGCGGAAATGGGGTTGACCGCGTAGAAGTTTTGACCTAGGGTTTGTTGTGGAAGTATTTATATACATATATATTTTTAAATTATTTTAAATTCGAAAATACATATTTATCGGCTCAAACTCCAAATCAAACCCAACGACCGTTGTCCTTAACAAAATAACCCATTCCAAACACAATGGAATATGTTTCGTAAGCCAATTCGACTGTTACGATCAGTTTTATCAAAATTAAAATATAATTCCATACATATTGAATTTAAACGAATGTTTTAATTTACTGGGGCCACATACTGACTCCAAAAATTATAGAAAATAAATCTAGCTTGGTTTTGACGATACGGTCCAAATATTTCTTGTTTTACTGAAATCCGATTTTTTTGAATCATGTACATTCATTTGAAATCTAAAATCGAAATTTTAAACTACTACGCCATTTCAGGCTCGTTTTATAATTAAAATAAATTTATATGTTCTAACTTCGTTTTAATTCGTTATTATTTAAAATAAATCATTTTAAATATTCAAATCCCATTAAAATAGCTAAAATAAAAATTTTAAGATGGTTCAGAAATTTCGGGTTGTTACAATCTCCCCCACTTAAAATCTTTTCGTCCTCGAAAAGGAACGGAGTTAAAAGTTGTTTAACTAACCAACTCAACTTTCATTCATGCTTTTATTCTTCAACTTTTCAGTTTCAAAGAATTTTCTAATTTCTCAAAAATTTGGCTAACACCTTAAATTTTCGAAAAATTTCGCCATAACCTCCTTTGTACGGGCTGATCAGTAAAACAGCAACTTGCCTCACGGGCCCCTCATCAATCAAAAAGAAAAAGCCAAGCGGCTTGCCAATCAGCTCATAAAATCATCAAACCCAATGAGTATAGTAAACATGTACCTATTTGTCGGGCATACAATTTTATTCCTCTTCTTAGCTTCTATGCTATAACCTGTTCAACATATATACATGTATATGTATGCAATTCCAATCAATTTTCAATTCGGTTCAATATTTTGATTCGATTTGACTTAATTTACCTTTCGTTCTGTTATTGGATTGATTATTCCAATATTACTAATTAGTTAAACTGATAATCATCAACCGTGTAACACCCCACGTCCATTGATGTCACTCACAAAGGGAATGCATTAACTTCCATGGAGGTTTTAAGTGAATATAGAACAGAAAAATTACAACAAGATAGATAATAAGTAGTACTTGGAAATCTAAAACTTTATTTCATTGCAGCGGAAATTAAACATATTTGTTACATCATAAAACCATAAATCAGAGTCAAGTACAATATCCATCTTGATAAAACAAAATACATAACCCCATTACATAAATAGCCACTAAAGAAGATAACAAGCTGGACTTTACTTCAGCGGTCCAAGCTTTCCAATAGAGAGATAAAGCAATCCAATCAAACTCCGCTAAAGCTGGGCCCACCCTGAGGACCTGGTGGGGGGAAAAAGATAGGAATAGAGGGGGTCAGACATAAAGTCTGGCGAGTATGATATTTCTAACAATACTATTATCAAAATAACTAGACTAAGGCATAAGCTGGAAAACAAGGAAATGTCTATGAACTATTGGGTATGGAAGAGCAGATAAAGATAACGTTAAAGGCACACCTAATACTAACGAATAATTACTACACTACACCACACCAGTCACCCTAAAGGTTGATCCCACTTGCTTCACTTAGAAATTATATAAATAGCTTCGTGTACCCCTAGCTGACTACATAGGTGTCGCCTGCCCCAATCTCCGCTAGGTGTACCCCACTACCCACTTGCGATCGGCTCCCTACTCATAGATACCCGTGCTGGCCCCACAGTGGGGTGTATCACTCGCCTAAAGTGGCAACCCGATACAACTTGAGGATGCATGGCTTATACCTACACGATGCAACAACGTCTTACCTACCAGCCCGGGTCCACACACGCATATGAAACCCGTTGGACTTGCGTTGCCACCGCTACCCCGTTTGGCCTCTTATAATCAAGCCCAGATGTGTGTCCCGTCCTCGACTTGGGTCGAGCCCACAAAGATACGTTTGGGTTACTGGTTGAAATGGGCCCCCACAAGCTATCCACCTAAGCTTGTCCCCACTAGTATATCCCACTTAACCCTCTTAGTCATGTTCATTTACATGTGTGTTTGGTTAAGTCTTACTAATCGTATTTCAAATGCCACTAAAGGCACTCAATAGACTCCTCATGCCACCCAAGGCACCTACTTAACCCCCATGTCCCACCTTACATGTTTATCTGGTTAAGTATTTCTTAATTCATTCAGGCCATAACCTCATAAAGACCTCTCACATTAGACTGGCATTTATAGCAGCTGGATTCGCCGGGTGGGTCCGGGCAGTCTTACACCATAAAAGAGTCTAATCTCGGGTCTTTACAACTGTTATGCTTTCATTTGGGCCTAGGACCTCTCACATTAGGCCGACATTTGTGACTACTGGATTTGCCGGGCGGGTCCGGGCAGTTTTACGTCACAAACGAGTCCAACCTCGTGTCCTAAGCATTGATTAACACTTATAATCTTTTACCCCAGTTTTAAATATATCCCTATTCAAATCATTAATTAATTCCAATTTTAATGATGTCCATAATTGACTCAATTATGGCCATCCACTTATGGGATACAAAATCATATCAATTGCACCCCAATTTCTTAATATTAAATCCCTAATATTACCCATAACCCACGTCATACGTTCACTTATTCAACGCAAAATATACGTTAGACTCGAATAGTCTAACTCATGACACAAAGATAAATTATCACAACATATAGACAAATAAAATAGATCTAATCATAATAGGGGTGAAACTTGCATGTGTGATAGATGTCCAACACCTAAACTTGCATAGGCAAAAACTACAACTTGCATAAAGCTACACATGTCATGGATCTAAAGGTGTCAACTTGTTTGGTAAAATGTCACAATTTACATAATACAATCATATTCCAAATTCATGTGTAAACTTGCATATGTGGTTTATGCAACATAATGATGGTGTGAACTAGCATCTAACCCATAGAACTCACACATGTGATAACCTAATTTTAGATCGAAATAGATGTCATAGGATATGTGAGATTATACATACTAATCAATCTAAACTTGCATAGGTACATGTGATTTATCATGTGAATCATCATAGCCCAAATATATATATAATCAACATCATGATTTGATCAAGCATAAGCTAACTATAAATTAATAATAACATCTTGACTTTGTAACATCGCAACTTAGCATAGAAACTTTCAACATATATAACATCATCATAGCATGATTTACAACATATAGGATATCATCATCACATAGCATAGGATTTACAACATATATGATAGCATAAGGTTTACAACAACATATATGACAATTCACATCATTTTCTTATGATCCATATCACATCTTAATCTAATTAGTTTGCTAATAATCTTGTTAAGATCATCATACTCACAATTAGAGAAGAAAGAGAGTCTTGATTTTCTTTAGAGTTGAGTAGAATTAGGGTTTTGATTAGCTTTCTTCCTTCTTAGTTGGCGGCGGCTACACTGAGTTCCATGGCGATGGCATGACGGCGGCTATTCTATTTTTCATGTGATTTAGAGTGAGAGACTAACTAGGTATATATAGAGTTTAGGATTTATTTAGGCCGTCATATCAACTCAGAACTAACCTGAACCGTTAAATTTGCCAACTCAGCCCTAAAGACACATCAGCAGCTCAAGATTGGGCTCAGTCAAACCCTAGCCGACTGAACCAGGTCGACACCCAGGTCGACAGCGCAGTCGACCTGGTCCCTGGGGTGTCGACTGCCCAGTCGACTCCCCAGTCGACCTGGGTGCTGGGCGGGAAATTTCCCGCCTAGCCTGTTTGACTTCAAATTTTAAATTTTAAATTTTCTGAAATCTGTTTTGAATTTTCTAAAACTTCTGATGGCCATATCTCCTTCATACGAAGTCCAAATCACGCAAAGTCGGACTCTATTTCAACCAGAATTCCGAGATGAACACAATGGCGCAAACCGTTTCCCATAATTCTCATGTCTGAGATTAGTTATTCTTTAATTTGTGAATATTAATATTAACAGAATAACGAGGTGTTACATTCTACCCTCCTTAAAGGATTTCGACCCCGAAATCTTCAAGTGAAGAAGAATGTATATCCTAACATCCAATCGTCCATCTACTCAACCATCAACCACAGGCATCCATTGTCCTTACAGACTTCTAATGCTTTCATGTTTATATGCACAGTGTGTGTATATGTCCATATCTAATGCAAAATCAGGCGGTCCACTGATTCAATTGACCTCCTTAATGCAAATCATGATAGTGCCATGCGTCCATTATGTATGCAAAAGTTCCTTAATGCTACATATTATCTCTATATGCGTGCACAATCATCATCTGAATGCAGCATCCATATGATAAAAAAATCCTCATACATCCATTTTACTAAATACATCCATATATATGCAATATGCAATATGAAGTGACTGAGTCGATCTAGTGCCTAATAGTGTGTGTATATGTGTCCACGAGTAACCACTAGCAAACACTTGCATCCACTTTGCATCCATCATACACAACATGTCTCAAACACATGCTTCAACCATAGGATTATCCTAACTAAAGGTCAAAGATACTAGCGAGAGGATATACTAACGATAAGATAAGTACAAGCTAAGCGACAAAGGAGAAATTAAAAGACATACCCTCAAAAAGAAAAGGGTACAACGAACGCATCTTCGCTTCTGTCTCCCAAGTGGCGTTGCTCTCATCATCTCCCCATTGCACTTTGACTAGTCCGACCTCTCGATTCCTCAACTTCTTGATCTCCGACCCAAGAATGCATGTAGGAGCTCGTCGAATCGTCGCATCACGCTCTATCTCCACCTCTCTAAGCAAGCTCGGCTCTACCACCTCCGCGGTCTCGTGTAGGCACTTCCTCAAATGTGATACATGGAATACGTCGTGTACACCACTAAGTCTCTCAGGAAACTCCACTCTATACGCCATCTATCCAATCTTCTCCTTAATAGGAAACGGCCCTACGAACCTTGGTGCTAATTTCCCAAAGGACCCAAAGCGAACAACGTTCCGTAATGGAGATACTTTGATAAAGACCATGTCCCCAACATCAAACTCAAGATCTGTCCTCCTTTTGTCTGCATAAGATTTCTGCCTATCTTGCGCCGTCTTCATCCTCCTTCGAATCAAGTCGATCTTTTCCGAAGTCTCTCTAATCATATCGGCCCAAGTAAGATCTTATCCGTAGATTCCCAGCAACATGTAGGTGAACGACAAGGTTGTCCATAAAGAGCTTCGAAAGGTGCCATGCCATTGCTAGACTGGAAGTTGTTATTATATGCGAACTCCACCAATGGAAGATGCTCTTCCCATGTACCTCCAAAGTTTAGGATACATAGCCTCAAAAGATCCTCTAGAATGCGATTCACCCTCTCAGTCTGGCCGTCCGTCTGAGGATGATACGCGGTGCTCAAACATAACTGAGTCCCTACCGCCTCTTGCAAGTCTTCCAAAATTTGCTAGTGAAGATAGGATCGCGGTCGCTTACTATGCTAGAAGGAACACCATGCAAACGAACTATCTTTCGAACGAATACAGAAGCTAACCATGGAGCAGTCCTCATACTCTTCACGGGAATGAAATGGGCGCTTTTAGTAAGTCTGTCTACTATAACCCAAATCCCCGTATTACCCTTCCTTGATCTTGGTAATCCATCCACAAAGTCCATCGAGACACTTTCCCACTTCCATTGCGGAACCTCCAATGGGTGAAGCAACTCACCGGGTTTCTTTTGCTCCGCTTTTACTTGTTGGCACACCAAGCATCTAGCGACATGCTCGGCCACATCCCTCTTCATACCGGCCCAAAATAAAACTCGCTTCATGTCTTTGTACATCTTGTCCCCGCCGGGATGAATGGTCATCTTCGAACGATGTGCTTCGTCAAGAATAGTCTTCCTCAAGTCCTCGTCTCGTGGTACACAAAGTCTACTATCCCTACGTAACCAACCCTTATCATCTAGGGTATACCTACAGTGATGGCTTGATGACTCCCCTCTTTTGAGCTTTTCTACTAACTCAACCAACTGTGGATCGTCTTGCTGTGCCTCACCAATCCGTCCCAAAAGCGTAGGTCTGACCTCCAAGGATGCTAGCAAACCGGGTACAAAGTCAACGGAAGGTCTAAAGTCAAACCTAGAGATGAATTCTAAGTTTCGCCGTTCAACAAACAACGGACTCAAGGACAGCCTTTTCCTACTTAAGGCGTCTGCCACCACGTTACCCTTGCCAGGGGTATATGCTATCTCGAAGTCGTAGGATGCTAAGAACTCCATCCACCTTTGCTTCCTTAAGTTCAAGTCCTTCTGAGAGAACAAGTATTTTAGCTTTAAGGTTATGCGCTCATAGGGTCTCCAATACTTCCCTAAGATGTAAGGCATGCTCTTCTTCATTCTTAGAAAAGATCAAGATGTCGTCTACAAAGACCACCACGAATTTATTAAGGTACTCCCTAAACACCCTACTCACCAAATCAACAAAGTATGCGGGGGCGTTTGTCAAACCGAAGGGCATCACTAGCCATTCATAGAAACCATCCGGAGTCCTAAAGGCAGTTTTGTCTATGCTATCCTCAGCCACTCTCAACTGATGGAATCCAGTGGCTAAGTCCAACTACGAAAACATTGAGGCGCCAACTAACTGATCGAAGAGATCGTCAATCCTCGGCAGTGGGTGTCTGTTCTTCTTGGTAAGCTTATTAAGTTCTCTATAGTCCACACACAGTCTAAGGGACCCATCCGCCTTCGTGGCAAATACTACTGGAGCACCCCACTCCGATATACTTCGTCTTATGAACCCCTTCTCAAGCAACTCCTTCACTTGCTTGTTGAGTTCCCTCCTTTCTCGAGGAGCCATGTGGCGTACTGGCAAAGATACTGGTTTTGCATTATCCACTAGATATATTCGAAAATCTATCTCCCGCTTCGGAGGCAAGCCCTTCACCTCCTCAAACACATCCGAGTATTCTCGGACCACTCTAACAGATCGTAGATTCTCCACAGACGCGTCAAGCGATTCTAAATAACTTAGCATAATAGAATTTATGGGATTACAAAAGATTTCGAGAGTGTTACCAAGGCGAGTTACGAGCCTAACTACTCTCCTTTCACAATCAAGAACGGCCCCATTTCTGGATAACCAATCCATTCCTAAAATTAGCCCATAGACTGTGAAGCCCAAAACATAAGCATCACATCTAAACTCAACGCTAAGTATAGAAATTTTCAAATCCAAACACATCATGGACAAATAAGCTGAGCCCCCAATTGGATTCGAAACAACTAAGGGATCCTCTACTAAGCTAGTGTTTAAGTGCAGTGATTCAACTAATGATGTAGAGATAAACGAATGCGATGCGCCCGAATCGAATAAGGTACGGACAGGATGATCAAACAGGAAAACTAAGCTTTCAACAGAAATGGTTCTACCTCGTTCTTGCAGCGGTGGGGCCGCGAGAGCCTGAACTTGTCCCCTTGCCTGCCCTGGTGCCATAAGAGCCTGCACCTGTCCTCCCGAGGTAGACCCTGCCCTCTGCCCCTTCTTTGGGCAGTCCTTCACTAGATGTCCCGCTTCACCACAGTGAAAACAGCCAGTCTTCTTTTTCTTTCTGCAATCCTTGCTGAGATGGCCTGGTGTCCCACAGTTAAAGCATCTTTTCTTTCCTTTTCCATTATTGTCTTTACCACCCTTCTTGTTTTGCTGTTGTGGTTTCTTCTAATCCCCTTTCTTCTCGGGTGCCTTATTAGCATTAGCGCCTTTCTCTTCGTGCATGAGTGCCATGTCTACTAGCTTCTCAAAGGTGGCCCCCATAGGTATGTGGGTCATAGCCAACCCCTGCAATGGCTCATTCAAACCATTAACGAACCTCAGAGCCTTCTTCTCCGGCGTGTTCACTAAGTCCAAGCCAAACCTTGATAACTGATTAAATTTGTTGACATATTCTTTCACTGATGAGCTTCCTTGCTTTAATGTCAAGAACCTTTCCATATATAGATTCTCTTCTGCCCTTGAGAGAAACTTTGCCTCAAACCTACATCTGAAATCCGCCCAAGAATCAACAGGACGCTCCCCATTAGTGACCTCCCACCAAAATGAGGCCTCTCCCTTCATTAACCAAGCTGCTAATTTGACTTTCCTCCATTCTTTTACTTCAAAGATTTCTAGCAATTCTTCCACCTCCTTAAGCCAATCTCTAGCCTCCACAAATGTTTCTGACCCTTGAAAAGGTTTTCCACCCATAGCCTTAAATTCCTTGCATGTCTTTGCAAAAGTATCAGCGCGAGGAGGAGGAGGAGGAGCGGGTGCAACTGGTGGTGGAGGAACATTGGCTGGACCTGCAGCGGCCCTAGCCTCTAACAACCTCCTATGCCATCCTAGTATCGTTACACCATGCGGAAGGTTAAGATCTTCAGCCATGCTGGAAGGAAAAAGGAAAGATTAAAAATGGAGAATTCGAAAGATAAAGATATATGGCTATTGGGGATTATGTTTTTCTTAAAAACTTTCCTCTTAAAATCACTCATTAAGACATGTTTTTGAAAATACTTCTTCCAAAAATACTTTAGAAAAATAGTTTTTCTATAAAAAATTATCTGTTCTGGTAACCTTAAGCTCTAATACCACGTGGTACACCCCAGTCCATTGATGTCACTCACAAAGGGAATGCATTAACTTCCATGGAGGTTTTAAGTGAATATAGAACAGAAAAATTACAACAAGACAGATAATAAGTAGTACTTGGAAATCTAAAACTTTATTTCATTGCAGCGGAAATTAAACATGTTTGTTACATCATAAAACCATAAATCAGATTCCAGTACAATATCCATCTTGGTAAAACAAAATACAAAACCCCATTACATAAATAGCTATTAAAGAAGATAACAAGCTGGACTTTACTTCAGCGGTCCAAGCTTTCCAAAAGAGAGATAAAGCAATCCAATCAAACTCCGCTAAAGCTGGGCCCACCCTGAGGACCTGGTGGGGGGAAAAGATAGGAATAGAGGGGGTCAGACATAAAGTCTGGCGAGTATGATAATTCTAACAATACTATTATCAAAATAACTAGACTAAGGCATAAGCTGGAAAACAAGGAAATGTCTATGAACTATTGGGTATGGAAGAGCAGATAAAGATAACGTTAAAGGCACACCTAATACTAACGAATAATTACTACACTGCACCACACCAGTCACCCTAAAGGTTGATCCCACTTGCTTCACTTAGAAATTATATAAATAGCTTCGTGTACCCCTAGCTGACTACATAGGTGCTGCCTGCCCCTATCTCCGCTAGGTGTCCCCATTACCCACTTGCGATCGGCTCCCTACTCGTAGATACCCGTGTTGGCCCCACAGTGGGGTGTATCACTCCCCTTAAGTGGCAAACCGATACAACTTGAGGATGCACGGCTTATACCTACACGATGCAACAACGTCTTACCTACCAGCCCGGGTCCACATACGCATATGAAACCCGTTGGACTTGCGTTGCCACCGCTACCCCGTTTGGCCTCTTATAGTCAAGCCTAGTATGCGTGTCCCGTCCTCGACTTGGGTCGAGCCCACAAAGATACGTTTGGGTTACTGATTGAAATGGGCCCCCACAAGCTATCCACCTAAGCTTGTCCCCACTAGTATATCCCACTTAACCCTCTTAGTCATGTTCATTTACATGTGTGTTTGGTTAAGTCTTACTAATCGTATTTCAAATGCCACTAAAGGCACTCACTAGATTCCTCATGCCACCCAAGGCACCTATTTAACCCCCATGTCCCACCTTACATGTTTATCTGGTTAAGTATTTCTTAATTCATTCAGGCCATAACCTCATAAAGACCTCTCACATTAGACTGGCATTTATGGCAGCTGGATTCGCCGGGCGGGTCCGAGCAGTCTTACACCATAAAAGAGTCTAACCTCGTGTCTTTACAACTGTTATGCTTTAATTTGGGCCTAGGACCTCTCACATTGGGCCGACATTTGTGACTACTGGATTTGTCGGGCGGGTCCGGGCAGTTTTACGTCACAAACGAGTCTAACCTCGTGTCCAAAGCATTGATTAACACTTATAATCTTTTACCCCAGTTTTAAATAGTGGATATTTGTTTCAAGGACACATTTTAAAATAAAATTAGATCTAAGGACAAGCTACTTTCGTAATGTAAATCAAGGACAACTTTCATGATTTAATTGAAAAATGTCCAAATATTTTAAACTAAGGACACACATTACATTTCACAAATAATAAAAACTAATACAAAAACCCTTTTCTGTGATTATAAGATTAAAAACTAATAAAAATTAATTATGAAATGTTTTTGGTATCATAAATATAGGAGAAAATGAGTATAAAAAAATGCAGGACGGAAAGCTATATGCATATAGCTTCGTTATTTACGATATAGCTTTTCTCTGGTGTAAATGAGATTAGCTTTAAAATGACTTAATTTTGTATTTGAGTGATACAATATAAAGCTATATTTTTAAGTAATAAAGCTATATTCACTTAGCGTTCCGAGCTGAATATTTATATATGTTTATAATAACATCAATAAACTAAAATAATTTTGAAATCACTTTTTTTCTTTCAATTTTAAGGTAAATCATTTATTTTTTAATTAATTTAGTAATAATTATAAAATTAAAGTGAACTTCAAGTTGATATAATACAACTTGGTCTTTGTCCTTCATTTAATTATCAAACTTAGTTGTCCTTTGATCTAATTTTTTTGAGGAATGTGTCCTTAAAACCAAATACCCCTTTTAAATATATCCCTATTCAAATCATTAATTAATTCCAATTTTAATGATGTCCATAATTGACTCAATTATGGCCTTCCACTTATGGTATGCAAAATCATATCAGTTGCACCCCAATTTCTTAATATTAAATCCCTAATATTACCCCTACCCCACGTCATACGTTCGCTTATTCAACGCAAAATATATGTTAGACTCGAATATTCTAACTCATAGCACAAAGATAAATTATCACAACATATAGACAAATAAAATAGATCTAATCATAATAGGGGTGAAACTTGCATGTGTGATAGATGTCCAACACCTAAACTTGCATAGGCAAAAACTACAACTTGCATAAAGCTACACATGTCATGGATCTAAAGGTGTCAACTTGTTTGGTAAAATGTCACAATTTACATAATATGATCATAATCCAAATTCATGTGTAAACTTGCATATGTGGTTTATGCAACATAATGATGGTGCGAACTAGCATCTAACCCATAGAACTCACACATGTGATAACCTAATTTTAGATCTAAATAGATGTCATAGAATATGTGAGATTATACATACTAATCAATCTAAACTTGCATAGGTACATGTGATTTATCATGTGAATCATCATAGGCCAAACATATATATAATCAACATCATGATTTGATCAAGCATAAGCTAACTATAACATAGATAATAACATCATGACTTTGTATCATCGCAACTTAGCATAGAAACTTTCAACATATATAACATCATCATAGCATGATTTACAACATATAGGATATCATCATCACATAGCATAGGATTTACAACATATATGATAGCATAAGGTTTACAACAACATATATGACAATTCACATCATTTTCTTATGATCCATATCACATCTTAATCTAATTAGTTTGCTAATAATCTTGTTAAGATCATCATACTCACAATTAGAGAAGAAAGAGAGTCTTGATTTGCTTTAGAGTTGAGTAGAATTAGGGTTTCATTAGCTTTCTTCCTTCTTAGTTGGCGGCGGCTACACTGAGTTCCATGACGATGGCATGACGGCGGCTATTCTATTTTTCATGTGATTTAGAGTGAGAGACTACCTAGGTATATATAGAGTTTAGGATTTATTTAGGCTGTTAGATCAAATCAGAACTAACCTGAACCATTAAATTTGCCAACTCAGCCCTAAAGATACATCAGCAGCTCAAGATTGGGCTTAGTCAAACCCTAGCCGACTGGACTAGGTCGACACCTAGGTCGACAGAGAAGTCGACTTGGTCCCTGGGGTGTCGACTGCCCAGTCGACTCCCCAGTCGACCTGGGTGCTGGGCGGGAAATTTCCTGCCTAGCCTGTTTGATTTCGAATTTTAAATTTTAAATTTTCTGAAATCTGTTTTGAATTTTCTGAAACTTCCGATGGCCATATCTCCTTTATACGAAGTCCAAATCACGCAAACTCGGACTCTATTTCAACCAGAATTCCGAGATGAACACAATGGTGCAACCCATTTCCCATAATTCTCACGTCTGAGATTAGTTATTCTTTAATTTGTGAATATTAATATTAACAGAATTACGGGGTGTTACAAACCACAACCCGCAATCAATTAGTTGATTAACTTTTCAAATATATATAACTTTTATATACTCAAAAATCAAATTTCAAGATCAAAACACAAACAATAAACTCTATCTAAGTTTTGGTTCTCCCACCAGTCAATTAGAAATATATAGATATCCCACTTTCGAAACTCAAAAATAAGTATTGATGATGCCGTGGCATTACCAAAATTAAGCCTGGGCTATTAGAGTGTGATTCTATATCCATCCAGTATATTTGAGACTTCGTATACACATTAATTACTTGTATATTCAAAATCTTCATAAACCTGATAGTCCAAATTCAATATAAAATAAAATATTCAAATACGAATAGTGGATATAAAATTTCAAAACTAAATTTGTTTTTAGAAATAGCACTCTTCAAACTTATTCTAGGGTATTACTAACCCTATCTCTAACGAGTTATTCTTATAGGACTTTACTAATCCTATCTCTGATGAATTCTTTTGTTTGGTTCTAATGTGTCTTATTCTCTAGCTTTGTAAACCAAAGCTCTGATACCATAATGAAACGACCCAAACTTCCCCTTACGAGAAAGCCCGGATTGCTTTGAGAACGCGACGCATCAAAACACAAGCAATAGAACATTTCATTACTATTTCAACAATTTACATCAGAGTACAATAATATATCAAAGTATGAATAAATATTACACAGCGGAAATAAAATACTATCAGAGATTAAAATACAAAGCAGCGGAAATTTAAATGTATAAATACAATGCGTAGTGGAAAATATATCAACTAGCACAATTGAGAGAAATACACGGATACAAAGCTTTCCGAGTATATCTCCAGCTGTAAATCGAGGATCCTATGAAAGAAATATCTGCGAAAACCAAAACTATTAGCTGCCTGTGTGGAAAATAGGGATACCCAGAGTTTTGGTTAAAACAATAAACTCCGAGTAAGTCATGGGACTGATGTGAAAACTGAAACAATTATTAAAAGTTTTACTTTAAAATAGGGTAATTCAAGGGGGCATGCCGTATGTCACGGAATGGGTTTACTCCCATGAATACTCTAAAATAAAACTTTTTATAAACAACGCAATGCTTTTGGAAAAATGAAGCTATTATAAGACTCAAGTCCCATCATACAATGCAACGCAAGACGGAGGATAGAGTTTTGCCTTATAATAGCCAAACATGCTTGGTACATTTTAAAACAAATCATTTTGATCTACTATAATTGTATAGTGTCAAAATCACTTCAAATATAAATGTATCAATCATAGATGGCATAAGCGCCCCATCCCACTATGTTGCCATATGGGTTTACAACTAAAACCGAAAAGTCGTGTATTGGAAATTGGGTTTCCATCATGAGTCAAGGCTAGCGATGGCTCCTTCCGACTCGAGACACTCTAGCAAATACCTCAGGATTACAAACTCTGGGCAACCCCGATTCTTGCAGGGCTAGACCACACTTACATTAGTGGATTAGTTATTCCTGAGCACATGTTTCCCGGTCCTATAGGACCTATCACTTGGCCAGTAGCGACCAATATCTGAGGCGCCTCATTCCATCATCCACATAAGTAAAAATGTCTAGGCTCTATACTATAACACCACTCCTAGCTAAAAAGAAACGTCATGCACTCCCTGGATCCCTGATCCCGTTTTAGACACATATCGGGGTGTGAGGCTCGCGAATTTACACTACAACAAAAAGCTATGCTAATTAAAGTCGTGCTTCGATCATCAACCTTAAGACTCTACTTTTCAACAAAAGCCTTGACCATTTGCATCTCAGCATGCCACACTGACAATTCATGCCATGTGACTAATGTCTATCAATATATAAACTCTAAGCTCATACGTATCAGAAAAGGGTGTTAAGCAAGAGAATAAATTCTCCGCCACCAAACAGATATATATTTTATAGAAATCAATCAACATAGAATGAAATCCAATGTGTGACACACATCCATTTATAAGTCCATTCTGGGTCTGAACGAAACCGAAGGTACCTTATTCCTCGTCCCAAATGTCCAATACAGCAGAGAGGTACTCGCATATCCAGTCGGTCCCCAAGTACGTCTGGACGATCGCCACTTATTACCTTTTCTTGGGCGTCCAACCCAATCAAGACATCAGTAATCATCCAAACGATGTGAAGATCTCCGGTCTTCAACCACCGTCTTCATCGTCGACTTTTAGTCATCATATTAATAATTCAGAATGGGTTAAACCTGGTCTTCCTGAATAACTCGCGTATTTTATAATCAATAATCAAGTGCTATAAAAACACATCATGCACCTCATTCCAATTCAGAATATTCTTTTATTCAAATATTAACATCTTTAGGGAAAGGTTCCCATTAATTTTATCAAAGATAAATTCTTTTAAATTTATTCTTTAATCTTCCTTTGGATATGCATTTCAAAAGATCTGATTTTATCTTCTCACCGCATAAACCAAATTAAGGTTTATTAGCTAATCGAGATTAGCGAACCTTACCGAAGAAATCATTTATTTTATTATCCCAATCCCAACTTATTCATCCCATGGAGAAAAACTGGCAGTACTCCATATCTAGTACCCATGGTGTTATCGGTAAATTTAATTACCATTTCTTGTTCAAATCTAATTAAAGATTCAACTATTGCCTTGAGTAAAACTGGCGGTACTCCATACTCGATCATTTCTCAAATTTGGCAAAATTAATTACCAGGTTAACTTTTCCATTTAATTAAAGATTCATTAAAACTCCGTTTAGTTTTAATCGCCGAAAATCATTATTTAATTATTATTCAAATTTAGGAAATAATCCCCTTCTTTAACTGGGTTAAAGAACAAATGTCCTTTAAAACATCATTGACGATAAATCCAAAATCATCTTCCATCAAAATGGAATCTACACGGAAATCATAACAGTGTATAATCGATATAAATTCCCGTATCAGAATAATAATATAAATGGAATAGCGGCAAAGCCTTTTAAATTCCATATATAGTAACGGTCGTCATTCACAGAAGTTCATCTCGAATATTTCCAAATCGAATTCCATTCAATTCCAATTATTCTATTAAATTGGAAAACTTTAATTTGGAAATTTCCATTAAATATTAATAAAAAGATTTGTAAATTCCAAATCATAATTTCACTGTTAATTGGGTTAAAGAACAAATGTTATTTTAAAAAATTGTTCATGACGAACCGAAAACCAATTATTTTATTCAATTCCAATTAAATATCAATTAATTGGTAAACTTCTCTAAATCTTAATTAAA
Organism: Allium sativum; assembly: GCA_030737875.1. Classification (NCBI taxonomy): domain Eukaryota; kingdom Viridiplantae; phylum Streptophyta; class Magnoliopsida; order Asparagales; family Amaryllidaceae; genus Allium; species Allium sativum. Next base: position 127,128,769 of record CM060911.1, read on the forward strand.
AGATTTATTCTTTTCTCAACTGGGTTTAAGAACAGTGTTATTTAAGACACCATTCACGACAAACCCAAAATCCAATTTGATATTAAATACAAGGCTCTAAATAGAAATTATATCGACTTATATTCGATATCAAATTCGGAAACCAACCAATATCGTATTGGGAATAACAATATATATATATATATATATATATTTATATATATATTTTTTCCAAATTCCTTAACAATATCAGTATAATCATGGAATCTAATATGAAATATTCTGAAGATTATTTCCATTCAAATTGTAACGACCCGCATTCTACGCATCGAAGGATCGTAGAATATTTATTTCCTTTTCATACGAATTCGTATAGCCATGCAACTTGGGAGACGACTAATGGGGTCATTTCTCATGTTCATAACTTTTGCCGATTTTTAAATGACCGTTTTTCCCCTAGCTGATCTTGTTTTGGCCGTAACTTTTGATTGGAAAGGATTTTTGACTCGGAACCACTTCCATTTAATCCGAATGATGGTTTACCTTTCCATAGAGTGGTCACATGAGCCAAACGGACTTACCGTTTGGGAGATATGGCTGAATTAAGGTTTAGAAGGTGAAAAACAGCTTAACCGGGCTTAATTAGGTAATTAACAGCTAGGCCTAGTGGGGGATTTCCGGATTTGGGGTATTTAAGGGCTGTTAGGGTTAGGGATTTCGGTTTTTAGTCCATTTCTAGCCGCCACATACATCTTAGAAGCCCTAACAATGACCTCTAACATCTAGAATTATCCCAAATCGCTCTCTAATCAAGGATTAAGCTTAGCAACATCAAATCAAAGGGGAATAGCACCAAATCAAGGTCGGAGCTGCTGTGTTGTCTTGGGAACAGCGCCAAATCAGAGGATAGTTCAGTTTTGAAAGTTTATTTGTGACTAAGGTGAGTGATTTGCATAGTTTCTCACTAATTACGGTTAATTAGGGGTAATTAGTGTTAATTAGCGAATTTATGTATTAATAAATTGTGGAAAAATGTTTAGAAATTCTTAAACCCCGTTTTAGACCTCTATTAGAAGTTTGGGTTAATTTGGTTAAGTTTTACTAATCCTATCATTAGTTTTGCTTAAACATGCTTAATGAAAAATATGAGATATTTGCTATGTTTGATCCGTTTTAACATATCAAATCGTCGCTTTGGTGTTTGTGGTCAATTTTATATGTTGTTATGACTGTATGGTATGCTTTTTGATTGTCTAGAAGTGTTAGATTGGTCAAAAACACCGTCGAATGGTGTAAAAAGCTCGCTGGACAAAGTGCAGGAAATATGCAGGAGGACCGGATCGGATCGCCCCCCGAACCCCGAACCGACCCGACCGTGGTGATGGCACCGAACCGACCCGCTCACCTGGAGAGCCGCACGATCTGAACCGCTAGCATCAGAAGATCTCTGAACTGACTCACTCGTGGCCTACATGCCACGACCCGAACCGAACTGCCAACCACGATCCGAAACGACCTGGATGGAGAAGTTCGACCCGACCTGGTGAAAGTGGCACGATCCGAACCAGTGTAGCTCCACGACTCAGTTTGGAGCATTCAGAAGCAGGTGACCACGACCCGAACCGGTAGAGGAGGCCGAACCGATCCGATGTGATGACCACGAGTCGACTTAGAGTTCATGAACGGAAGAAAGGTAACCACGACCGATCCGACCACCCAGGAGAACCGAACCGAATGGAGGCCGAACCAAGATGATGACCAAAACCCGAGATACAAAGGTAGTCCAAGTAGGAAGTTTGCACTCAGGATCCAATTGGGAACCAAAGAGTTGACTGCATGATTGGACTATGCTGCAAGACGTGTGCTAAGGTGTTATCGACGTCTATAGCTTTGACTCACCACGGAAAGACGGATATTGGCTACGGATCAGTGCAGTGAAGTTGTTATGACTTCATGGGGCAGAGTCATCGTAGCAAGGCTATGAGCCAGTGCAGTGGAGCCATCATCACTCCATGGGGCAGAGTGGACATAGCAAAGTATTAGTGGCTATGGATCAGTGCAGTGGTGTCGTTACGACTCCATGGGGAAGAGTGATCGTAGCAAGGAATTGGGTGGTCAAAGTGGTAGATATCGTATACTTTACGCACTGAGTGAGAGATGTGAGGATGGTTGCTATGCTTGATTGTTTGACATCATTATGACATGCATGCCCCCACCCTGTATTCTTTACACCATATGTTATTGGCACCTTAGAGTATTATACAGTATGTAGTGCTAACTCTTTTGGTTGCTGGTATGGTTTAGTATACCTATTATTGTTCTTTTTTGCTACTTATCGCTCATACCAGACTTTTGTCTGACCCAGAGTTTTATGTCTCTTCTTATTACTCTGTGTGCTCTTAAACGGGCAGACTAGAGACAGGTTAGCTGGTTGTGCACGAGTAGCTGTCCGGAGACTAGCAGGAGGCTTACACGTATTGTTCTATATATATTCTCCATGTGTCTCTGCTGGTCACTTCTTTGGGCATCAGTAGTGTACCTTTCCTTTACTTTGCTTTAGAGACAGTTTAAAAGTTGTAATAATGATGATGTGGAACACAAGCTGTAATTTTGGATTTTCCGCTGCTACAATGTTTAGTTTTCAGCATATGCACTATCTCGCCTGTTTTATGTCAAAATTATGTTATTATTATATTTTATTCCACACGCTGTGAGACATTCTACAGGTTCCTTGTTAGTTCAAATTCCTTTCTTTTCCTTTTCTTTAGTGACCGTCCCGTGCTGGTCGGGCATTGGCACAGCGCACTTTCATTGGAAATGTCGGCTGGTGCGGGGTGGGCCGTCACATTTGGTATCAGAGCGAGGTTGCATAGTTAACCTAGGGAAAGACACCAGGAAGAGATAGTACACGGATATGAGAGCATGTATTTGTGATTATTTTGGTTTTCAAAGGTTATATATATACTATTAGTATATCTAAGGATGAAGTCGCACTGCACTGGCACCACTGAAAAGATGGTAAATCGTTTTCTCATTACAGATTGAATGATGAGTTGATATACGAAGGGTACTGGTAGAAGAGCTAATAATGGGAATTGTCCTGATATGAGGACGATGTTCACTGACTTCATGAGAGAGATGCTTAGAGATGTGCAAGGAGCAGTTCCTAATGCTGCTAATGGTGGTGGTGCAGCGGTGCAGGCGCCTAGGGCTGATTTCGCCAAGCTCTGTAAGGACTACACTAGTCTTGGTAGGAAACCGTTCCACGGAACGGAATCATCTACGGATGTCAAGATTGATTGGATAGCTGTGAGCGTATCTTCGAAGACTTGGGTATTGAGGATGCGATGAAGAGAAGGCTAGCATCTCGTCAGCTGCAAGGACGGGCTATGAATTTGTGGAACGCTATTAAGGCAACTACTCCAGAGGACCAAGTTACTTGGGATCAGTTTAAGACCCGCTTTAGCGATAAGTTGATCCCATCTGCTTAGAAATCAGAGTTGTTTAGGAAATTTTTGGAGCTTAAGAAGAATGGTAGGGCAGTCTCGGAGTATATTGCTAAGATTGATACTTTATCGAAGTATGGATTATCCCTCATTGACACTCCCAAGAAGAAGAATGAGAAGTTCATAACGGGCTTAGATCAGTACTTGGGGGAAAGGCTTATTAACCACATCGATGAGACGTTTGATTCAATTATGGGGAAAGCTTTGAGATCAGAGAGCCTATACCCTAAGTCGAAGACTGAGGTTGCATCTGCAGAAGAGCCAAAGCCGCAAGAAAGCAGTGGAGGAAAGAATGGTTCTCAGAATAAGAGAAAGCAGAATTAGACCAAGGATGGCCAGAAGAAGAAGAATAAGAAAGATATTGAGTGCTTTAGCTGTGGCGAGAAGGGCCGTTATGCTAAAGAATGTCGAGCAATGCCAGCAGACAGGAAATGCTTAACTGTGGCCAAGTGGGACATCACAAGGATAAATGTCTGCAACCCCCTAAAGAGAAGCAGATTTGGAAAGCATATGCCATCAATGTCGTCCCTTCTTCGTCGAATGCCCCAACTGCGGCGGAGAAAGGAAAGAATGTCGTTATCCAAGGTATGCTTTCCATTTATGATGTTCCAGTAAGAGTTTTGTTTGATACCGGAGCTTCCAGTTCCTTCATTTCTAGTGACCTGGTAGATAGGTTGGAATTGGAACCCGAGATAGTCGATAGACCTTTAGTTGTGACAAACCCGATTGGAGGTTCGACTAGCCTTAGCATGATTTTCCGTAATGTGGTCTTATCGAGTCATGGATGCATGTTTATTTGTGATTGCTTTGTTTTGGGCTTTACTGGGTTTGGCATTATTTTGGGAGTCGATTGGCTCCAAAGATACGGGGAGGTGGTAGACTGTGAGGGCTTTTTGGTGATAGTTAGAGCGGATGATGGGCGGAGGGTAGTGTTTGGTGGTCTACCTAGTGATGGGGTAATGATTAGTTTTCTAAATTCCCTCGACATCCCGCATGATGAGTTGTCAGATGTGCCCGTGGTTGGCCACTATCCGGACGTCTTCGAGGAAGTGACCGGACTTCCACCACACCGAGAGATTGAGTTCCGTATTGATTTAGTGAAAGATGTCAGACCTATAGTGATGCCACTTCGTCGTATGGCACCAAGGAGCAGCGAGAGCTCGGGGTGCAAGTAAGCGATCTTTTGAAGAAGGGGTTTAACAGAAGAAGTGTTTTTGAGTGGAAGCACCAGTTATGTTTGCTACCAAGGCAGATGGTTCCTGTAATGACCCGCATTGGCAGAGGTATTATAATTAATTTATTTAATTATATAAATAGTGATATAGTGAATTTAATGGTCGTGGAATTTAATAATGGTGAATATTTAATTAAAATAATAAATTAAATAATATATTTAATTCTGAAATTTCCAGAATTGGCTGAAATGACGATATGGTGTGAACCAGATCATCTGTGATATTTAATTCAGCTTGGAATTGAATTATATTAACGAATATATTATATAAACGAAGGTTGAACGTATAGATTATAATATAATTATAATCGAGTTTCAAATGGCGCGGCAGTTCGTTATTTGGAGATTTGAACTTCAACTGAATGTACAGGATTCGTTTTAAGCCGGATTTCTGCGAAACAAGAAACGTGTGGAACTGGTGGAGTATATCTTTCTAGTGGAAGAGAAAAATCTAGATTTCGTCATGTAGATTTTGATTCACGTCCAAATCAAATTTTAGAAAAGTCGCTGTGGAATTCCTTTATAAGGAATTATTTATATTTTAAAAAGGAATTTGAATATAAATCGAATATCGGGTTGACCCAGATTTGAAATACCGAGTTAGAATCCATATAAGGTTTTTCTGAAGCTGTATGGTATTCCACTGTGAATATGGACAATAATATTTATTTATAAATATTTAATTTAATTATATTTAAATATATTTATATATTTATATAGGTCATCTAGAGCTTTAAAAATAGCCACTTTTGCAAACGAAGTCGGAATTTGATGAAACTAATTTTGTTGGATCCGCAACATCAAATTATTGCTAGATTCCAAGTTCCGTGATTTTTAGAGTCACTGTGTGGTCGTACAGATTTTTAAAGTAAAAAACAATCAGTGTTTTGACAATTAAAAATACGCTGTGTGAGCAAACGGAGTCGGAATTCGACGAAACCAGTTTCGTTGGGTCTGCAAGGTCAAACTTTAGCTGCATGTCAATTTCCATGATTTTTGAGTATCGTATGTGATCATAAAAAATTTTAGAAGGCAAATACAATATAAAAATATTAAATCCTATTCTATAAATAGCCCACCCAACTCCCTAAACCCTTATTCTCATTCGTGTGGTCAATGCTCATTTCCGCCGCATGACTTTATCTCCAGGAAACCCAAAAATCGTTTCCTCAAAAATCCAAAATAAATTAAAGCAAATTAGTAAAAATTGCAAAGTAAATTCCTTTAAGCCTCTGCGACCTTGCTCTTCCATTTGGTGGGATTTCCATTTGGTGCGGTCGAGATCTGCGATGTTCGATGGATTGAGCAGCAGCCTAGGGCTGGCGTCGATCATCAAAAGGAGCGGAGTTGGTTTTCTTGTGAACTTCACGATGGTAATCATTGTATTCAACTTGATCTGTTTATGGGGGGGATCGACTTCAACAGTGGACATAGGATGGGTCGTCGGCGTCGTTAAAGGAGGAGAGAGGGGAAGTATTGAGGAAGGTTAGGAGTGGATGGACTTGCGTGAGTCTGCAGATCGGTGTTGAGGAAGAATCGACAGTGTTCGAACAGAAAACTGGAGAAATTAGTGAAGGAATAAGGGTGCAGTTCTGTGTTTCAAAGGGGATGAGCTGAAGTCGGTTCCATTGTTCCAAAAAGAAGCTTGAATGGGGAGAGACGCGAGAAGAAAAGGGTACGGAGTTGTATGTGATGTCGAAGTGGTGTCGGGGACAGTAAGTTTGTGATGAAGATTGTTTGGTGCAGTTTGTTTTACTGGAGATTGTTGTCGACGGTCTTGAGGCCAAGAACAGGATCAGTAAAGTTGGAGTATGCTGAGGAGTTGTGGTGATGTTATTATGGAATAATGGTTGAAGAGATGATTTTGGGCTGTTCGAATATAGCTGGAGAATGTTTTGTGTCGGGAGCACGAGTCAGAAAGGAGACGGGTTGGGGGTTAGAAGTTGGGCTGAGCAGTTTAAAAGGGTTGATGGGCCAGTATAAAATACATGATGGAAAAAAAAGGGGTTTTGAATGGCTTATGTTTGTTTGAGAATAAAAACTGGACTGTACCAGAAAACATAAAGGAAGGGGAACGTTGTGTGTAGTCGCTGGGTACAGGAACAGTGGACGATTAGTGGGCTCAAGTGATAAAGGAGATGGGCCCGGAAGAAGAAAAGGTAAAGGCCCAATTAAAATGAAAACAAATTATATTGTAGTTTAAGTTGAATTCTAAATAATGTATGAACTTGTGTAACACATATCATTGTCATACATGATCAGAATCGTACCACAGGATCCGACAGGATCGTAGGATCATACATTACAACATGGAATTGGAATTGAAATGATTTGGAGCTTGTCTGGATTTTTGATGAAATAAACTGTTTGATTCAAATCAAACAACAGTTTATCGTTCTTTAACGATGAACTGCAAAAGTGAGTAAATCTCACTAACTCTGAACAGTTTATAATTTCATGTTGTATTTTTAGAACTGTTAAATATTGGCTGATTGACTGTGTGTTGACTGTTTGATTGAACTGCTTGTCAGTTAGTTGAATTTCTATATTGATTATATTTAACAGAATATATCATATGGAACTGAAAGTGATGTTGATCTTATTGTGTAACATCTGTGGATGCAGGGAAACAGGTTGGAGGAATCCAACTGGATTCCTCAACATTTATTTTACTGTTTTTCATATATTGTGATATATGATGTGATATATAATCTGTTGTCAATTATATGTATTTGGACAATATTGATCATCGTGATTTGATATGTTGAATACCATAACATACCGAAATAGTGAAAAGGGAATTTTCAAAAATGAATATTGAAAATAGATTATTTATAAAATCAAAGGATTTTATAACAGAGATAATATTTATAACAATCAAAGGAGATTTTATAAAAAGGAAATATTTAGAAAATAATTAGAGTTATAAAAAGGAAATTTGTTTATAACCGAATAGGATGTTATAAAAAGGAAAACATTACTAAAAAGGAAATCATTTGTAAAGTGAAGAACCGTTATTAAAAGTAAATCTTTATAAATGAATAGTTTACTTGAAAAGGAGTTAATCAAATTTAGTTATTCGAATAGAGTTAAATCGAATATGGTATTCGAAGGGAGTCAATCAAATAAGGTACTCGAAAGTTAGTAAATCGAATATGTTATTCGAAAAGGGGTTAGTCGAGTCGAGTTAGCTGAATAGAGTTAATCGAATATTGGTTATTCGAATAAGAGTTAACCAGTTAGAATTAATCGAATAGAGTTAAAATAAAGGAGTTAATCGAATATTTGACTCGAATAGAATCAATTGAGTTAATCGAATATTAGTAATTCGAATAAAGAAAAAGGAGTTATCGAATATTAGTTATTCGAAGAAGAGTTAAATAGAGTTATCGAATATTAGTTATTCGAAGAAGAGTTAAATAGAGTTATCGAATATAGTTTATTTGAATAGAGTTAAATGGAGTTAGAGGAGTTAATCGAATATATCTTATTTGAATAGAGTTAGAGAAGTTAATCGAATATAGTTTATTCGAATAGAGCTAGAGGAGTTAAGTGAATAGAGTAAATCAAATAGAGTAAATCAAAAAGGAGTTAATCGAATAGAGTTAATTGAAAAGAGTTAATCGAATATAGTTACTCGAAAGAAAGGTTAAGTAAGGAAGTTGTTAAAGAAATATAAGGTGAACTTTGTCTATTTCAAGGTTAGAAACGTTGTTCAGTTAAGGTCTGAGAGGTAGTATTACCCCAACTTGATTGACTTCATTTTTAACTAAGGAATGGTTAAGGTTCGATAGTGAAAGTAGGTTAAAGGAATTTAGTTAATAAGCGTAATGAGTTGAGTTGGCATCGCGATGGTTTGTTAAACATCTGCCTAAGTCCAATAAAGGAGTTTTGAAAATGTTTTCCAAATAAGAACCAGAAATGTTTTCTGATATAGAAAACAAGAAATGGAAATGTTTTCCAATGGTAATAACATATATTTTCTAAATTTAGAAAATAAGAAATGTTGAATATAGGGAAACAGGAGATGAAAAATGAAATAAGGAAATATGAATAGATATATATATGTGATTGATGATTTATTTGATAAATTTCCATCTGGAAATAATATCGTTGTTTGCACATGTAATTTTCTTTGATAGTTAACTCACAGACTATCGAAGTTTTGTCCATTTTAACGTTGTTAATATGGAGAGACCGGTTGGATTATTATCCAAAGAACCACTCTGTATTGGCATAAGCGTTGCGAATCATATATGCCAAAGATAATTGAAGACGGAGTAAAGTGCAAGGGCTATTGTATAAGTCTTAGATAACAGTATCTAAGATGGATATACTGAATAGTACCTTCGGTTCATCCTGTTCCTGGATGACTTGTATGGATGAATGTTTGACAGAGTATTTCCAAGCGATCACGTATATTGATTTCTCCAACCATACCAAGAGTGGAAGCGGAGAAGGAAACTTCTTTTAGCTGACACGTAATGTATGGTTGTAGACGTCAATTAGTGATTTTCGATGGATTTGACGATGTGGCATTCAAAGTGAATCTGGTGTGATGATAAAGCGTAGCTTCTAGCCTCACATCCGGTAAATGACAGAAATCGGGCAGGCAGCATGGCTATGTAGGTCGCACCTATTAGGGTGTATAATCACTTGATCTAGAGTTTCATTTACTTCTAAAAATCTATTGTCGATACTGTCCCATTCGGGAAACGGTTGCTGATCCCAACCGTTGGTGATATACATTCGATACACTCAAGCAAAATGAGTGGTCGGTCATGTGTGGCTGGGTTGCAAGATGTTCTTGTTGAACCCAGTGTATTCCTTTCTAGAGGTACACTAGCGAAAGGTGGTTCCATACCTTGTCATAGTTGGAAATCCATTACCCAATATGTGCTTGCGGTTTTGATTTTATACTATATATGTAGAACGTGAGATGAAAGCGTTTCTGCTAGACGATTATTATATTGTGGTTGATAGACAATATTATAATATCAAAAGGTTTTTGATATAAAGATAATTTGGATTCTCATAAGGGAAAACCCGTTCCGTTATACGGCGTGGTCTTATGAGATATCGTTTAATGGCTTAAACTGTTTTAAACTGTTTTACTCATACCAGTCCCATGAATGACCCGGAGTTTATTTGTTTGTTTTCCCTAAACTCTTGGGTGCCTAAATTTGCACGGGCAGTCAAATAGTCGGGATTTACAGATATACTGGAAGAGCTTGGAGCAGGAGGCTTCAGGATTATATAGCTATAGTTATTTCCGCTGTGTTGTAAGTGTTGTACTTTGATAATGATGTATATTCAAGTACAGATGTATATTTCAAGTTATGTTATATATATTATATGGTATTCGTTCCGCTGTGAGGTTCATGTTACTCTGATGTTGTGTTCTTCTTCTTCTATTCTAAGTTTCTATCTTATCTTTCCTCACCCTCTGTTTTTCTTTCTATTAATTTCCTGATTTTCAGTTTAATTTGGGGTTGGACTTGTGTTTTTGGTCAGCTCAAATTGGACCGGATTTTCGGGTCATTACAGTTCCCTTCGATTGTGTGTAGACTACCGCGAGTTGAATAAGGTGACGAGGAAGAATAAGTATCCTCTACCACGGATAGATGATTTGTTTGACCAGTTGAGTGACGCGAGAGTGTTCTCCCAGTTGGATCTCATGACAGGTTTTCATTAGCTTAGAGTGGAAGCTGAGAGTATAGCTAAAACGGCATTTTGAACGCCGTCTGGATTCTATGAGTGGTTGGTCATGTCATTTGGGTTGACCAATGCACCAGCATATTTTGTGGATTTTATGAATAGGGTTTTCAGAGATCAGTTGAATAAGTTTGTTCTTGTGTTCGTGGATGATATCTTGGTTTACTCGAGGACAGAGGAAGAACACAAGGAACATTTGAGGATAGTAATGGAGGTGTTGAGAAAATACCAATTGAAGGCGAAATATTATAAGTGCCGCTTCTAGAGGAGGGAAGTGAGGTTCTTGGGCCATGTTGTTTCAGAGAATGGTATTGTTGTGGATCCTGCGAAAGTGGCTATGGTATAAGATTGGTCTATGCCCAAGAATGCAACAAACGTAAGAAGTTTCTTGGGGTTAGCTGGATATTATCGCAAGCTTATCCAGGATTTCTCCAGGATAGCAGCACCGTTGACTCAGTTGACCAAGAAGAATCAAGCTTTTGTTTGGGACGAAAGATGCGAGAATGCGTTCAAGATTCTAAAGGAAAAGTTGACGCGTGCACTAGTGTTAGTCATTCCTAAAGGGAATGAAGAAATGACGGTATACACAGATGCATGTGGTATCGGACTAGGTTCTGTATTGATGCAAGGAGGTAGGGTTGTAGCTTATGCAAGTCGGCAATTAAAACCGCACGAGAAAAGATATCATACCTATGATTTGGAATTGGCTGCGATCATGTTCGCATTGAAGATGTGGAGACATTATCTCTTGGGAGAAAGATTCGAGTTGTTTACCGATCATAAATCGTTAAAGTATCTTTTCTCTCAGAAAGATCTAAATCTCCGACAGCAAAGATGGTTAGAGTTCTTGGCTTCCTATGATTTCGATATCGCATATACACCAGGAAAGGGAAATGCGGTAGCTGATGCATTGAGTAGAAGACATGCCAGTTTAGGAGCTATGTTTCTTGAATGGAAGCAACTGGAGTACATCGCAGGGTATGATTTCAGACCAAAGTGCGAATTGGATCCAGAAATATTAGCAAGTTTGACGATCAAACCCACTTTGATTGAGCGGATTGGTTCCAGTCAGAGGGACGATCCTAACTTATTGAAAATCATCTCCAAGTTAGAGATGGACATCGATGAGGAGATGAACGAGTATGGGCTTGATCGAGATGGATGGCTTAGAAAGAATGGAAGACTAGTTGTGCCCGATGTCAATGGATTGAGGGATGAAGTACTTAGAGAATGTCATCACTCAAAACTAACTATACATCCCGGTGGTAATAAAATGTATCGAGACATGAAGCAAACCTACAACTGGGAAAGAATGAAAAGAGACGTTGGGAAGTTTATATCCAAATGCATGAATTGCCAGCTAGTTAAAGCTGAGCAAAAGAAACCTAGTGGTTTCTTGCAACCATTAGAAATTCCCTAATGGAAATGGGAACAAGTCTCAATGGATTTCATTGATCGATTACCAAGGACTAGATCGGGCCATGATAGCATTTAGGTGATTATGGACCGATTGACCAAGAGTGCGACGTTTATACCCGTCAAGTCGAAAAGAACTGCAGCTAAGTTAGTGGAACTGTATATGAAGTGCGTAGTGAGATTTCATTGAGTATCCAAAGGCATTGTGAGTGACCGAGATCCGTTATTCACTAGTGGATTTTGGAAGAGCTTACAAGAGGCTTTAGGATCAGAACTACATCTCAGTACTGCGTATCATCCTCAAATGGATGGTCAAACAGAAAGGGTGAATCGCGTATTAGAAGATCTCTTAAGAGCTTGTGTATTGGATTTTGGAGGTTCATGGGATGACCATTTTCTTTTATTGGAGTTCGCATATAATAATAGTTATCAATCCAGTATTGGTATGGCTCCATTTGAAGCTTTGTACGGAAGACCGTGCAACTCACCGTCATGTTGGTTAGAAACTGGTGAGAAGCTTGTGTTTGGATCAGATGTGATAAGAGAAACTTTAGACAAGATTAAGATCATTCAACAGCGAATGAAGGCTGCCCAAGATAGGCAGAAGAGTTATGTTGATAAGAGGCGAAAGGATTTGAAATTCTCCATTGGCGACCTAGTATTTGTCAAGATCTCTCCATTAAAGAATGTTATTCGATTTGGAAGGAGAGGAAAGCTGGCACCAAGATTTGTTGGTCCATTCTCAGTTCTCGAGCAAGCTGAGAATTTGGCATATAGAGTCGAGTTGCCTGACAAGATGGCGGAAGTTCACAATGTATTTCATATTTCCCAGTTAAGGAAGTCGTGCACGACCCCGATGTGACTATTTCACCTGATCAGTTGGATGATGTCAAAGTAGAACCCGAGGCGGTTGGGAACCACAAGCCGATTCGTATTGTCGAGCACGATACAAAGAAACTTCAAAGGAAAGCGGTGAAACTAGTAAAGATTCATTGGGGCAAGGATGAAAATGACTGTACTTGGGAGACAAAGGAGAGCATTAGGAAGGCGTATCCAGAACTCTTTGTCTGATAAGATTCTAGATGCGATATAGTTTTCTGCATGCTAGGATAGACTTGCTTGTTTGTTATGCATGTTTGATTGTTTGTAAGTGATTGGTAGGCATGCAGGATCCTTTGTATGCTTTGGTTAAGGAATTTCGGGGATGAAATTTCTTAAGGGGGGAGAATTCTACGTATCGGACGATCGTAGAATATTTTTTTCCTTTTCATACGAAGTAATATAACCATGTAACTTTGGAAGACGACTATTGGGGTCATTTCCCATGTTCATAATTTTTGCCGATTTTTAAATGACCGTTTTGCCCTAAGTTGATCTTGTTTCGGCCATAACTTTTGATTGGAAAGGAGTTTTGATCTGAAACCACTTCCATTTGATCCGGATGATGGTTTGTCTTTCCATAGAGTGGTCACATGAGCCAAACGGACTTACCGTTTGGGAGATATGGCTGAATTAAGGTTTAGAAGGTGAAAAACAGCTTAACCGGGCTTAATTGGGTAATTAACAGCTAGGCCCAGTGGGGAATTTCGGGATTTAAGGTATTTAAGGGCTGTTAGGGTTAGGGATTTCGGTTTTTAGTCACTTTCCGGCTGCCACATACATCTTAGAAGCCCTAACAATGGCCTCCAACATCTAGAATTATCCCAAATCACTCTCTAATCAAGGATTAAGCTTAGCAACATCAAATCAAAGGGAAATAGCACCAAATCAAAATCGGAGCTGCTGTGTTGTCTTAGGAACAGCGCTAAATCAGTGGATAGTTCAGTTTTGAAAGTTTATTTGTAGCTAAGGTGAGTGATTTGCATAGTTTCTCATTAATTACGGTTAATTAGGGGTAATTAGTGTTAATTAGCGAATTTATGTATTAATAAATTATGGAAAAATGTTTATAATTCTTAAACACCGATTTATACCTCTATTAGAAGTTTGGGTTAATTTGGTTAAGTTTTACTAATCCTATCATTAGTTTTGCTTAAACATGCTTAAGGGAAAATATGGGATTTTGGCTATGTTTGATCCGTTTTAACATATCAAATTGTCGTTATGGTGTTTGTGGTCAATTCTATATGTTGTTATGACTGTATGGTATGCTTTGTGATTGTCTAGAAGTGTTAGATTGGTCGAAAACGCCGTCGAATGGCGTAAACAGCTCGTTGGACAAAGTGCAGGAAATATGCAAGAGGACCGGATCGGATCCCCCCCGAACCCCGAACCGACTCGACCGTGGATGGTGGCACCAAACCGACCCGCTCACCTGGAGAGCCACACGATACGAACCACTTGCATCTGAAGATCTCTGAACCGACTCACTCATGGCCTACATGCCACAACCCGAACCGAACTGCCAACCACGATCTAAACCGACCCGGATGGAGAAGTTTGACCCGGCCTGGTGAAAGTGGCACGATCTGAACCAGTGTAGCTCCACGACTCAGTCTAGAGCATTCAAAAGTAGGTAACCACGACCCGAACCGGTAGAGGAGGCCGAACCGATCTGATGTGATGACCACGAGTCGACTTGGAGTTCATGAACGGAAGGAAGGTAACCACGACCGATCCGAACCACCCAGGAGAACCGAACCGAATGGAGGTTGAACCAAGATGATGACCAAAACCCGAGATGCAAAGATAGTCCAAGTAGGAAGTTTGCACTCAAGATCCAGTTGAGAACCAACGAGTTGACTTCATGATTGGACTTTGCTGCGGGACGTATGCTAAGGGGTTATCGACGTCTATAGCTTTGACTCACCACGAAAAGATGGGTATTGGCTAAGGATCAGTGCAGTGAAGTTGTTATGACTTCATGGGGCAGAGTGATCGTAGCAAGGCTATGAGCCATTGCAGTGGAGCCATCATGACTCCATGGGGTAGAGTGGACATAGCAAAGTATTAGTGGCTATGGATCAGTGCAGTGGTGTTGTTACGACTCCATGGGCAGAGTGATCGTAGCAAGGAATTGGGTGGTCAAAGTGGTAGATATCGTATACTTTACGCACTGAGTGAGAGATGTGAGGATGGTTGCTATGCTTGATTGTTTGACATCATTATGATATGCACACCCCCACCATATGTTAGTGGCACCTTAGAGTATTGTACAGTATGTAGTGCTAACTCTTTGGTTGCAGGTCCAGGTTCAGGTATGGTTTAGTATACCTGTTATTGTTCTGTTTTGCTGCTTATCGCTCATACCAGACTTTTGTCTGACCCAGAGTTTTATGTCTCTTCTTATTGCTCTGGGTGCTCTTAAACGGGCAGACTAGGGACATGTTAGCTGGTTGTGCACGAGCATCTGTCCGGAGACGAGCAAGAGGCTTACACGTACTATTCTATATATATACTCCCTGTGTCGCTGCTGGTCACTACTTTGGGCATTAGTAGTGTACCTTTCCTTTACTTTGCTTTAGAGACAATTTAAAAGTTGTAATAATGATGATGTGGAACATAAGCTGTAATTTTGGATTTTCTGCTGCTACGATGTTTAGTTTTCAGCTTATGCACTGTCTCGCCTGTTTTTTATCAAAATTATATTATTATTATATTTTATTCCATGCGCTGTGAGACATTCTACAGGTTCCTTGTTAGTTCAAATACCTTTCTTTTCATTTTCTTTGGCGACCGTCCCGTGCTGGTCGGGCATTGGCACAACGCACTTTCATTGGAAATGTCGGCTGGTGCGGGGTGGGCCATCACACAAATCCATTCCAATTTGCTCGTTGGAAAACTCTGGTTATTGGGTGCGTTTTTTACAGGTCCCTATTAAAGTTTGAAATAGGAACCACGTCCCTGTCATGTTTCCCATTAATTTCTGGTCCCTATTTTCAGTCCCGTCTACTGTTTTCAAAAGGTTCCACCTCCTGTGCTTTCCACTTCTGCCTTTATGTTTTTTTAGTCAAAAAAACGCACTCTTACATAAAAAAAATTCTAAAATCTGGAAATATTCTCGGGAGTCCACGTGAAGAAAAAAATTTGCATACATGTGTGCAACTTTTGTCCATAGTTGCATACATGTATGCAACTATTGCATACGTTGTTTTCTACGGAAAATCTGAATCTAAACTTGCGTACATGTGTGCAACTAATTTGAATACTTGCGCACATGTACGTAGGTATTTCATGCATAAACTTGAACTGATATTTATGCATGTGAATTTCTGCAAACTTATATGCCAAAAATACGCAATATCTGCATAGATGCATGCATAAAAATCAACCGCAGATGCATGAGTTGAAAACATGCACAGATGTATGTAGAAAAATAAAAATACTAGCATACTATTATGCATTAAACTGCAAATTCTTTGTTTTTTCTGTTTTTTTATTTTTTCACGCCTTGTTTGATTGTTTTTAGATCTGATTTTTTCAGCATTTATGTGTTTTATTTAAAAAAGAATTTACGTGATTTTTTCATATATTTTTTTTACTGAACTTTCAAAAAATAAGGACCTAATTTAAAAGAAGTTTATGACTGGATGTGAGCCTAATTAAGTTTGCTTTTAGGGATGTGTGCCTAATTTTCACTATTTTAAAACGCATTTCTAAATTCAATTTATTTATTTTAAAACATTGGTTATTATTTTAGTTAATAACTAGTTCATTTCGACAAAAATATATTTTTATCTTTTCAAACTTGTAATTTTTCATCAAAATCTTTCCAAAACATTTATTATGATTTTACATAATTTTTTTGTATTTTTAATAATTTTATTAAGGCCCTTACAGTCGATTTCATAAATGGTCATCGAACTGCATTTACAACGACTTTTTCCAAAATTGATTTGGACATATTTTAATATCCAACCGTTAGATTTCAAATCTCTTATATTCATTGAAAAGCTTTTTACAATAAGAACCCAACGGTTCTGGTTTTAGGAGAATCCGATGGTCAGATCTCCCGTTACATCAATTTGAAGTTAATGGTCGAAATTCGCGAACGGGCGCTGCGCGGCGCGTTCTACTCAAACCATATATATAATATATATTTCGTTGATTTCCATTCAAAAAGTATTTTATAAATTCGTTTTAAATACGATTCCAACTTCCATATCAATTTTAAATCAAAATTGAATATTCTACATCATTTTAATAATAAAATGATAATATTTTCGAAATATCAAATTTTGAAATCTATTCTTTCAAATATTCATTATAAATTGAATAAAATCGATTAATAAACCCTTTCGGGTTAAAATGGCGTTTAACTACTCAACTCGGCTTCGAATTAATCACAGTTACGAATATTTCAATATTTTTGTGTCCATCCAAAATCAGACATCAAAATCATATTTTGATTCTTTACTAAATATTATTTTGAAACTATAATGAATGTTATTATAAAACTATACTAAATAATATTTTAAAACTGTACCTCATAATATTTTAAAACTATACTGAATAATATTTTAATACTGTACCTCATAATATTTTAAAACTATACTGAATAATATATTAAAACTATACTTTATTTCTGAATTCGAATCAGACTCAATCAATTAACATATAAATATTTATATATGGATTTTCATACATCGCATGTATTCACAATAATGATAAATAATCATTAAACATTCACACATCATCCAGAGTGCATTTTACCTTTGTATAAGCGTTAAAATAAGTAAATAACGCTCATCACAGTCTGTCAACCCATCGATTGATATATAATCAAATTCATGGGAGATGTGAATAAATTACCATCCCCAGAACCGTGTGGGGGTTTTCAAGCAATAACAGTCTATTCATAATAATAACTGGTTGATTAATTTAACCAACTCTAATTCGATTTGACTTATTTTTCTGATTTACCAATTTCCACTAGTTAAATTATAAATAACTATTTATAATTTAATTGTAATTACCACATTAATAATATTAAATTATTTTTAATATTTTAAACATCATAATCAACACACAATACAATCAATTAAATCGTCCATGGTCCATGGACGAGGGAGGTGAGCTACCAGGCACTGTATACAATTTACAATTATTAAAACTGATAAAAATCTACACTAGCAATTCTATATATTTTTATATATGAATACAATAACATGATAAAATATAATTTAGTGAGGAGTTCTCATGTTAGTTTCCAAACCGTCATTCTTTATTTGAAGGATCGTTTTAAACAAATTAAATAGCCATTTAATTTAGTCAAAAATTCCAAACGCCTCCGTTTCCATTCTGGTAAGTTCAATGTTGTAGAGCTCTTCATCATGATTCCAACGCAAGTGAATCGTCGGATTTGGACCTCGTATGTAAAAAATATTGTATTATAAACATTGTATAATTTGAAAATTAGTTAACTAAATTGATTAATTTCTAATTAACCTTTAATCACGTTCAAAAAAACGTTGCCGCCCCTTCTTCTTCTTCAGTTCGCAATTAATACCCTTCTGCTCCATCCTAGGGTTCAATTTTTCTACCAAAATACAGCGTCGGAGTTTAATCGCCATCTACCACGTCGACGGCCTAAGTGAGTCGCGCCCCCACCCCCCGCCACGACCAACTCGATTGCTGCTTCTCCTCCATAAGGCGGTTCGAACGGCGACACTTTGTGGATGAATTCTGGCCGATTTAGGTTGAAATTTTGGATCATCACCGTTGATCCTAAGGATCTCGCGAAGACGAAGAGATTTGCTTTGGAATTTTCCGAATCCATTTAGTAGATTGGAAGTTATTGAGGAGGAAGGATTTGAAGATTTCAATCGTCGATTTCCTTTGGGGAGCGGCGGAAACGGGGTTGACCGCGTAAAAGCTTTGACCTAAGGTTTGTTATGGAAGTATTTATACACATATATATTTTTATGTTATTTTAAATTCGAAAATACATATTTATCAGTTCGAACTCCAAATCAAACCCAACGACTGTCGTTCCTAACCAAATACCCTCATTCCGGACACAATGGAATATGTTTCGTAAGCCAATTCGACTATTTCGATCAGTTTTTATCAAAACTAAAACATAATTCCGTATATCTTGAATTTAAACGTATATTTTAATTTACCGGGCCACATACTGACTCCAAAAATTACAGAAAAATAAATCTAGTTATGTTTTGACAATATGGTCCTAACGAAACTAATTTTATCGAATTTGAAGACTGTTTGAAAAATGGCCTTTTTCAAGTCGATTAAATTTAAACTGAATTGACAAAACACATTTAAATTCACTGCGCTCACATATTAGTTCCAAAAATTATGAAATTTGAAACCTAACAATAATTTGACATTCCGGATCCAACAAAAGTGGTTTCGTCGAAAACGAAGGTCATTTGCAAAATGACTATTTTAAGGGCTATATATTATATTAAAATATATATAAATTCCGCCGCGACTATTTTGAATTTTAAACTGGACATAACTTTCTATTTATATTATGAAATATCTGTTTATCACATTCATTAGAAAGATATAATTAAACAGATTCAAATATTTTTTGTTTTACTGAAGTCCGATTTATTTTGAATAATGTACATTCATTTGAAATTTAAAATCGAATTTTTAAACTATCGCGCCATTTCAGGCTCGTTTTATAATTAAAATAAATTTATACGTTCTAACTTCGATTTAAATAAATTTTAAATCGTTATTATTTAAAATAAATCATTTTAAATATTCAAATCCCATTAAAATAGATAAAATAAAATTTTTAAATTGGTTCAGAAATTCCGGGTTGTTACAGCCTGTGTCCCATCCCTATTTTCAATGGCCTAGATCTGATCCATTTTGATCGTTCGGTCGGCATAATTTGAACTTCTATAAACAAATAGTGGACTACACTCCAAACACATTTTCATTCATGTGAGTGCGGAAGCTATGCCATTTTTCTTCTTTCTCCAAAACTTTGAAATTATAAAACTAGTTTTAGATTATCATATTTAAGTTTAAGGAAATTTTTTAAAAAATTAGAAAAGAGGTCTAAAGTAGAAAGCCAATCTACCAAAATAAACATTTAGATCTAGTTCCAATCTTATTTCAAATCATATTATTTCTATCCGGTCTAACAGATCTGCATAACTGACATTTGTAAATCAAATATAGAAATTACAAAGAAGGGAGGTGCAGGTAATAGGAAGAGATCTGATTTAAGTTAAAGATTTGGAAAGTGGAAGAGGTGAGTGTATAAATTATATGTGTTATTATTCATGAAGGACTATGCAAAAAAAAAATGTTGAAATATAAGCACTTTTTCGAATAATTGCAGACATTTCTGCAATTATTCACACAGTGTATTGCTGGTAATAAAAATGAAAAAAAAATAGTTGCAGCAATATCTAAAATTATTCTGAATAATTGCAAACATGTCTGCACTTATTTTACATTGTATTCTATATATAAGTGTGCCGTGTGAAAAAATTTCAGAATTATTTGCAATTTCTACAAATAATGGCTTCTTTTTCTGCAATTTTTCCGAAAATGAAATATTTGTCATTTATATGCACTTTCAATCATTTTTTGATGATTTTTTTGCAATACGTTAATGTTTGAACAAGGGTAGGCTTTGAGTTTGAAAGTTTAAAGAAAATCAACAAAAAATTGCATAAATATCTACAATATTTTGAAATTATTCCTACAATATCAACAATTTAACGAAAATTGCAGAAATTTGCTGAAATGTGTGTTTTTTAATATATTTTTTCCTTTTTGCATCTTTTTTTTTTTTGTAGTTTTCTTGCTGAAGATGAAGATGGTTTTGTGCTGAATAAAATTTTGAAGTTTGGTACATTTTTTCATTGTTTTTTGTCGCTTTTTCGATGATTTTCAAAAAAACAGAGACCTAATTTATAAAAATTTAAGATAGGGCTTTTTTGTTTTTTGAAACCTAAACTGCACCCGAGCCAAACTGTCCCTTTTATTATATAATGGTATATGATATTATTGTGATTTCAATTATTTGTTTAAAAATTACGAAGTAATTATGTTAGATATGGAAATGGAAATTTTAGACTATGACAAAAATTGAAATTATGTGATATTGTTCATGTAACTAAAATTTAAAGAATATCTTTAACTGTTTACTTCGCTTAAATGTTAACCTTAACTCTTATATAATTGAAATTGCACTATTTGGTTTTTGTTGGGATAAATAAATAAGAGTATAATTCTTGAGAAATATGAATTAACCTAAGATTTACCTTCTTGGACTTAAGTTGAAATTTTATTCTATTGGAAAAGAAAGTTAAGGACAAGAAAATTTCTATATTTTTAGTTTAAATTCTTTTAAATGCGACGTGTGAGTTTATAAGAAACTTAATAATTGGGAAAAAGAAGGTAAGTACAAAACAAAGGTAGTTACCATATTTTGCATTGACTACCACAATAGATAAAAGAAAACAAATAACTTGTAATTACAAACATCGCACAAAATTGACTTTTTTGAGAAAAATATAGAAATGGACAATGTGCTTAAAATGGAAAAGACCAAATTCCAACTTTCGAAAATATGATATGTCCTTAAAAAAAGGATGCTAAATGAAGGAATAATTGATAAGGCGTAACAATAAAAATAAAAGGGGAAAACATAGGCAGAAACAGAAGATGAGATAAAAGTAGAGAAAAAGGAAAGAAAACATACAATGAAATAAAAAGGAAACAACAATGATATGACCAACAGATACAATTAACATCAAGAGAAGAAATTTGTTAATAAAGAAACTTAAAATGCACAAAGATGAAAATTAGACATAAGGTCTTATAAAAGAAGAACTATATTTGTAACTTGGTACATAAGCGTTAAATTGGGTTTGGGTACAACGGTGATGTAGGCAAGTGGGTGTGCACCATTAAAAATACCATAGGATATTGGGAAGCTTGTCCTAACAACGGTATAGTGGCTACCGTTGAAGCGGGAAATAAAGGGTATAATCGAATATAGGGAAGTGCGTCCTAACAGATTCGAGGACAACCTCGAAGCAAGAAATAAGTGACCATAATTTGCATGGTCTATCATAACAAGGTTGTTCGATGAATACCAGATTTGGAAATAAAATGCATTAGGTAATATAGGGAAGCCCATCCTCATGGATTCAATGACAATTTCGAAGCAAGAAATTAGTGACCACAATTCGGATGGGTCTTCTTAACGGGGTTTTTCGACGAATACCAGATTAGGAAATAAGAGGCTTCATGTGGTTACATGGAGAGGAATAACCAAGGATAGTCCCCTGATATAGGCATTGGGTGCTCAATCCATGATAAGGTCTACAGGTTGTATCAATGTGGTATTTATTGCCTTGATTGCTCTAGGCAATCTAAAACGGCGAGATGACTAGGTAATTGTGCGATAAGCGAGACGGTAACGCTTTGGTACCATTTAAGGATAGTGTTGCAAAGTTATTAGGCTATCGTTGGCCGAAATAGAAGGTGGGAAGACATGTGTTATGCTTCTTGGGTCCAAACGATCTTACACTAGCGGAACATCTGAGAGGGGTTATGCAACGCCACATGGGTTATTTAGATTGTTTGCTTAAATACAAGATTATTAAACCGTATCAAGAGATTCCTAACAAACTCTGTGTGGAGCCGATTCATGTAAGAAAAGATAGACCATAGAGTAAATCTTGGACCATGTTCCCGCGTAGCATGGGCAACGAGGTGCCCGTTTGAGGGATATATATTTATTTATGAGAGGAAGGTGATATTCACATCTATAGTGTATACATAGAACGATCCATTACGGATGTAGTTTACACATTCTCGTAGCATACAATGTAAATAGTGATATGTGTGCAATGAAGGAACCGTAATAACTTAAATCAAGCCTAATATAACTAAAATGGTAAAATAATCTGTATATGTATGTTATATATAAAGCGCACAATTTATCGATCATCATGACAATTGTTCTGATCCCCTCCTCAAAACAAATCACATGTTAGGCACAAGACAGGTAATGGTAATCTAGGCAGGACCGAAGCTATTAGGAATACCTAATTTAAAAAGTGTCAATATCGTAGTAAGTACTTATTATTATTATATTTTAAATTATTCCCAAGTAAGTTGTTTACTTGAGTTATGATAAATATCTTTATTTATTTCCGAGATACCAAAAAGCGATTCGCGTTTCAGTGGATTTGGTCCCAATCTTGACTAGATTGATCGCCCTTGTTGCTAGCAACTGCAAACCCGAACCAAAAACGACCATGGCCTAAACCCTAATTTGAGTTTGTATTACTATCATGGTCCACCAGACCGCCTCTGACCAATCCTAACACCTTCTCCATGACTCAAGCTTCCTATAGCCACAACCATTGATCCCCTCGGCCACTTCATCATCGAAAAAAGCGACATGAAAAGAAAAATATATCTCACTACCACAACGAACTACGACCATAGAAAATCTACGGCCAACCCCAAAAATCACTTATGGAAGGACCAACACTAAAATTCTATGACAAAAACTAACATAGAAAACAAAGAACCAAAATTAAAATGGAAGGACATTGTGTGTTGTCTATTGTCATCACTTATACAAATAGTTTCAAAGACATGGTAGTCTGCTTATTCGTTGGTAAGCCCAATGGACGAACACTAGGTGAAGTTCAAGGCTATCATGTTGTCATGTAACTAAGTGTTAATGGTATCAAAACAACGACCTATGACAAAGGAGAAACTGTTTATTCGTTCGGGAAAACTATGACAAAGAATATTGTGTGTTACCTATTGCCTTCATTGAAAAAAAAAATCAAGAAGATGTATTCACATAACCAATTGAACATATGAATGAGATATTAACACTACAAATAGACCAATAACATGGGTTGATTGGTCTAAAATGGTTTAGGTTGATTTAGACCTACCCGTTTATTTTACCCAATTAGTACAAAAGTCTATCTGACCTAACTCATTCAATAAGCAGTTTACTTATTTAACTCGTTTAAATGTTCAAACTTGCTTAGTACGATCATTATCACAATGAAGAACTATAACATTTGTTTACAAGAAGTATCAAAGTATTGCCTATCATCTTTAATTCAGATGGCGGTTAATTGGTTGAAGTTTCGTCTAACTCTAAGGTATTATGAAGAAGTTACAACAATCTAAAAAAAGGCTTCAGCCTAGACGAAGTACAAATATGGGATGTAGCCTGTTATATATCTTCTAAATATAACTATTAGTCACATGAAGGAATACAAAATATGTTGAGAAGATCAAGTGCCTGAGTGTTCCGTATGTTCCATAATTTACGTGGAAGTTCATCAGTCAAAGTTTGGATTTCATTATAATACGAAAAAGTTATAGTTTGAACAAAAAAATAGAGGTTTCTGCCTAGGTGGAGTACAAATATGGGTATGTAGATTATTACTTTCTAAGTACAACTATTTGTCACCATGAAGGACTACAATATACATTCACGGCAAGAAGCATTGCTTCCAAGGTTATAAATCTCGGATATCGATCATGTTTTGTCTTGAGGTTTTTATAGACTTAATCTCATATCGGGGAGATCTCGGACAAGAGAAGTCTAACTCGGGAGTTCGTCTCGGATTTCCATCTCGGGTCTGAAAGTTCATATCGGAACAATCTCGGGGTACATGATATGTTAAAAAAAAATGATATTTTTACCAAATGATTTTTATGAATGCTATTAAAAACATAGTAACTTAAACTTGATTTGCAAAATAACTTTATTATTCTTTATTTTGCGAAAGATCATTCATACTCTAAATCGTAATATGATTAAAACAGAAATATTATGATACAAAATATTAAATGGATCTGAAACATTAAAAAATTCAACATAAATAGACCATAAAATACATAATTTCATAAGTAACATGTATGTAAAAAAGACGAATATGAAAATCATAAGCATTGTAGAACATATATGAACATACAATATGATCATTTAACATGCAAAATGTAAAATAACAAAAGATTATCATGACTAGATTTGAGTTCTTTAATTATTGTTCTTGTTCAGGCACAAATTTAATTTTTAACCTAAAAAACAAAGATCTCAGATGATATTCCAGTACTTTATCTCAGTCGATATATCGTTCGATATTGCAATATCTCGGGCGATATATTCGAAAGAAGATTTAGAGTGATATTTGTTGTTTCATTTCGGAAGGAGCCCAAAATGAGATCTCGAAGGAAACCTCGGGCGATATTCGCGAGATTTGAAATAGTGATTGCTTCATACTATCCATAATTTAAGTGGAAGTTCATTGATAGAAGTCTCATATGATCGGAGATAGCATGAATCTACTACGATATAAACAAAAAATAGTAACTTATGTCTCAACGGAAGTCGAATATGAGAATGGAGCTTGTTAATTTTTAAGTACAGTTATTAATCACTATAGAGAACTATAACATATGTTCACAAGATTGAAGTATTTGAGTATATTTTTTGAGATTTAGATGAGAGCTCATTCATTGGGCGAAGTCTCACCTGATTTCAATATAATATGAAGATAATTGGAAAAAAAAATAGTGGTTCTAGCCTAAAAAAGGTTCAAATATGGGATGTAGCCAGTTATTTTCGAAGTACGACTATTAGTTACCACGAATTACAGTGTATATTCACAAGATTAACCGAATATTTCACATTATTTATAATTTAATGGGAAGTTCATCGATCGAAATTTTGCTTTATTCATATGCAATACAGAGAAATAATTGCAATCTGAATTTTTTTTACCACATTCTAGGTAAACGTCGTTCAAACATGGAGATGTAACATATTATTTTATAAATACAACCGTCAGTCACCATTATAGACTACACCGTTCGTTTACAAGTATACAAACGTTCTATATTACCTGTAATTTAAATGAAAGTTCATCAGTTGAAATCTCATCTATTTTTGAATTAATATGAAAAAATTATTGTCAAGAAAAAAAGGAAAAAAAAAGAAAAAAAACAGAATACGTCCAGTTGAAGTTAAATAGTAAATGAAATGCCTATTTATAACCCTTATAAAATGGATCAATCCATTTATGACCTATTTAATAATGCTCCATAAATGGTTTGACCAAACTATTTTATGATTAGGGTAATGGGAGTCATATTTTGATCAGTCTAACCACGAGTTTGGGGATGATTCCAACATCTGGGGAAATAACGCAAATTAACTGCTATATACATACGAGCTTACCTGTTTAATAAATAAGAGGAAACAAAGATAACTGAAGGGCCCGAAGACCCACACATGCACAAGCAGTCGTGAAAGGGATGCCTCACAAAATCTACAAACCACAGCAGACTCGAACTGAGAATATCACCCGAGAATTTTTCCAAAATAAAATGTCCTCCTATTATGATTTTGTACTAAATATTTGATTTGTGATTAACTAATCTCCGAAATTGCAAACGCTGCTTCTTAAGGATGTTTAATAACCCAAAATTATTTATCCCCTGAATCAACTAATCAGGATCATTTCCACCTTTCTGCAATTAAATGAAAAAAAAAAATGATTTAATTGCAAAAAGTGAAAATCAGAAGATTTTTATTGGTTGGGTACAAGAGGACTGATGATTTTACGTACATAGGATTTGATTCCGTATGTCTCGCCTTGGAAAACAGCAGGTTGATCTTCCTTCAACACGAGTGAGGTAGCAGTATTGTTTCAATAGAATATTTACTACTATACTCGAGCATTCTATTACTACTGTGAAGGGTAGTGTATAAGACTATAATCAAATGTAGACAGGTGAAGGACGAATAATCAAATATGATACATATTTGTAAAGTCAACAAATGATAAATTTAATAAATGGAACTACTGTGAAGAGTAGTGTATAATATAATAACATCAGAAGCCAAAAGGTACTTTCTAAGTTGTAGGCACTAATTGTTTGAAACTATAGACTGAAGCATGGATTATGTGGGGGCAAAAACCACTTTCTGCCACAAACCATGCACGAAATTCTGAAAAAGGAGATATAAACAACCACATGTAGTCAATAAAGCTATCCACCCAACCAACAAGCAAAAAAGCTACAAGGTAGATTGCTGTAACCTTTTCATATTTCAGTAGGCATGGATTGCCTTTTGGGCAAAAGTCGCACCCATAAAATCTAACATATCACGTACGTTTATTTTCATGGCCTAACAAGTGCACGTGATACAGACATAAAAAGAAAAGAGAAAAAAGAAATACAGTCATCAAATTGTGGATTTCGAACCATCTATACAATTAAACCCTTGAATTGCTGAGGATTTAAATGCAAAACAGTAGAAATCAGGGAATCTAACTGAAGGGATACGGGGGACAGTGGAAATGGAGACAAAAGAATAGGTCTCATCAAAAGAGTGCAAGGTGTGTACCTACGAAATAAGAGTTGGAAGTTCAAGACTCCCCATAGACCTATATGATAAGGAAAAAAATACAACTAACCCAAAGATAAGACCCGGTAGTGTGCATCTAAAGCGTTTGTTCTGAAAATATATGGTCATCAAGATCGCCAGATTAGATATAACTGTGAAATTGTTGCAATTAGAATACAACTCTGTATTTAACTATGTACCATCCTATGGAGAAACAGGCAATGACGATTTTATAATCATATAATTAAGTCATTCCACAAGCCCCAAAAAAAGGCAATACAAGTCAACTAACCTTACCTCTTTTCCTGGACTTGCACAAAAAACCACCAGGAGGCGAGGGCGAAAACTCGAACGGAAGATTAGGTGCCTCTGACTGACCGGTCAGCATTTGAACAATCTCCCTAATACAAGGCCGATTCAAAGGAGATCGCTGAATACAGAGAAGCGCAACAGTAATGCAAAGCAAAGCCTGCTCTTTATCCAGACCTTTAACACTTGGGTCAACCAGTTCCAAAACCCGACCCAACTGAGCAAGATGTCGGGCCCAAGAGATCAAGTTAGCCCTTTCAAACTCCGACATTGGTGAAGAAGTCACTTGCAATGGACGTCGACCCGAAATAAGAACTAACAGAAGCACACCAAAGCTGTACACATCGCATTTCTCAGAGAGAAGCTGGCCACCTCCGTACTCAGGTGCCGTGTAACAAACAGTGCCCCTCATGCTTGGTGTACTGCTTATGGTGCAAGCACCCCCACTTTTTGGGATTTCAGTCACATTGGTCCAATCTCTGTTTCTCCTCCCTGTGATTGTCCTCTTCAATTCACAACCAACTCTTTTATTTTTCCTTCTTGTACT
This sequence comes from Allium sativum, assembly GCA_030737875.1. Taxonomy (NCBI): domain Eukaryota; kingdom Viridiplantae; phylum Streptophyta; class Magnoliopsida; order Asparagales; family Amaryllidaceae; genus Allium; species Allium sativum. The sequence continues at coordinate 127,156,809 of CM060911.1, forward strand.
CCTACTGCTCTCACAATCCTGATCATCTTCTTCCCACCATTGTGGTCTATCTCCGACACTAAGGCTACTTCTCGACTTCGTAACCATTCTCTTTTTTCTCTCATGCTTCTTCGTTAGCTCTTCACAAAACTCTTCACGCCACCACTCTCTGGCAGGTCTAGTGCTCTTCTTATTCTCTTTTTTCATCCTTTCCTCGTCTAAAGAAACCCACCATTCCAACCTTCTTTGTTGCTTCTTCTTCTCAGACCAACCTAGCGACTTAGGTAGGCAATCTTCCGAACTGACGATGGGTGTTGAAATCCAATCACTCTTGGGCCTTTCTTTCTTTATTTCCGATCTTATCCATTCCATCACGTAATCCTTCACTCCTCCTCCTCCTCCTCCTCCACCTCCTCCAACCAAGTCTGTATTGGCACCCACATTGTTGTCTTGCCGCCACCACCAATCTTTTCCTATGCTTGAAGCTCCTTTCTTCTTAAACCTTTCTTTGTTATCAATGCTATTCCAAATATCAGCGTTGTTGTTGTTGCTGCTAGAACATGGGGTCTCCTTCTCGCTCCCGACACTCGTCCCATCGTTGCACCTAATAAACTCCGACGTTGAAGCCTCATCCGACAATTTATCAATGGTAACAACAGTCGCACTTACATCCGAAGCTATGTCCTCTTCCTTCCCCTTATTTGGGGAAGAAGATTCATCACAGCCCAGATTGTCAATTTTAATAACAACTACTTCCTCTTCTTCTTCCTCCTCCTCCTCCTCCTCCTCCTCCAATTGGTCAGAATTCTTAACCCTAGCCAAGCCAAAATCAGCAATCTTAGCATTAAACCTCAAATCAAGCAACACATTACTAGGCTTAATGTCTCCATGCACTACAGGAGGTACGCACGACTCATGCAAAAATTCCAAACCCCTTGCAATGTCCAGGGCGATCTGGAACCTTCTTCCCCAGTCGAGAAGTTCTGGACACTTCTTCCCCAATAGGGCGTCCTGCAGACTGCCGTTGTGCATCAAATCGTACACTAACAAAACCCTCTCGTTCGCATACACTTCATCATCAAAGGTATCGGCGAGATTCTTACCTTTACGGAAGATAATACGTTTCCAGTAACTGTACAGTTTCGTATCCACGCAGTAGCCTATAGGAAGGATGACTGATTTCCGATCTGGAATTTTCTCGGCCAAGAAAATTTCATTCTGGAACTCACGAACTCCCTGGAGAGAACCGGAGTCCATTACTTTGACGGCGATCTCTTGACCGGTGGATTTGAGGGAGCCAGCGAAGACGGAGCCGAAACCGCCCTGGCCGATCTTGAGGGAAGGGGCGAATGATGAGGTAGCACGGCGGAGCTGGGAGTAGGAGAAGTGGCGGAGGTTGACAGTGTCGATGATGGGTTTGAGGATGGACGGAGAGGAGGGGGCGGTGCGAGTAGAGCGGTATCGACGGTAGAGTAGGAGAGAGAGGAAGAGTAAAAACAGGATGGAGACTACGGTGGCTGTCGCGGCTAGGATAGGAATCAGTAAAAGGCGACGGTGGTGGTGAGGAGGCGCTGGTGGCGGTGGTGGGAGCTGAGTACGAGTGGACATTGGATCTGAATTTATGGAGAGAAATCGTGGATTTAAGGGATTGATGTTTATTATTTTGATTTATTGGAAGAAAGGGGTGGTTGGTTTTTTCTATATTTTGGTTTGTACTTAAATTATTCTACTCAAATTTAATGTATATTCATCTTTTCGATTTTTTCTTGCATTGAATTCAAAGTTATCTTGTATGTCCTTAAAAAACGCGAGGGGTATGCTTTGGATTTGGAACTTAGCCAGATCTTAGGAGATATAAATTAGCATTTGGTTAATTTTGTTTATCCCATTCTGCAAATTATAAAACCGAATGGAAACCAATACAAATAAAATCAAACCAAACCAAATTTGATTTGATCGATTGATCGTCCAAGTTAACATAATTAAAAGTGATTCACATTTTATACTTAAAATTTTCTTCGTGATTTTGAAACAAAAAATATGACTAAAGTATTTTTCTTTAGTATTCTTTAATTAAGTTTGGCATACACACACACATGCGTGCGTGCGTGCGCGCGCGCGTGTGTGTGTGTGTGTATATATATATATATATATATATATATATATATATATATATATATGATAAATAAATGTCACTAAATTAATCTTAGAAAACCATTATAACATTAATAAATGGAAAATGGAATAAAAGTTCGGTTGGTTTCGTTAAATTGTATATTAGACTAAAAAAATTTATGGATCGAATATAAACTGATCTAGTTTCAAAATCAGACCAAACCGATCGAAATGAATCGATTTGTTAATTCGTTTGATTTAACCAAAGAATGTTCACTCCTAGTAAAATAAAAGTGTTCTTTCTATACTCTTATCAACGATCTATACTATTTATAACGAAAATACAATTAATAGAAGGTAATTTTTGTTTTATTCCACAATATTAGTAAGTTAATCCACCCTATTTTATAGGATCTTTGACTTTTACTAAAATTTAAATTTTAATCAGCACATCCACACAAAATAAAACGTACATATTCTCTTCTTCTCAATCTTCTTCCAGCGTTTTCTTCTTCCGTGGGTTTTCCATCGTTCTTCTCGATTCTGGAATCCTAGCATCTAAATTCAAGCTTAAGCGTTAAGCGGAGTAATTCAATATAAAAGTAAGTAGTTTATTTATTTATTTTATTTTTTTTGAAGTTGATTAATTGTATACAAATTTTTTTTTTTTTTAATATCACCATTATCACATATAATTGTAGTTAGTTATTTTCTAAAATCTTGAAAATTTGATAGAAATATTATAGCAAGGATTGAGTTTACAATCTACTATGCTACATCATCTGTCATGCGTTTTCAGATGAACCTATTGATGTTTTGCTCCATGATCTGTTTATTTATAGCAAGGATTTCTTGTTTGTCCCTCATCACGTCATTTGGATTTTTATGCATACGTATACTAGCATGTATGAATGACTAGTATGAGTGGCTGCACAAGTTAACATATACAGTAAAAGAACTTGATTACCAAATGAAAATCTTATAAATTGACATGTTGGTATAATTTTTATAAGAAACATGTTGCATAGAGTAGATTTATATGTTATCAATGTCACAATACGATATAATGTGTATTTTTTTCATATAATTAATTTGGTATGAGATCTTGATTTTAGGCTAGTTGGATTATTATTATTCATCTGATATGGGAATTGTGAAATAACGCAGAATTGTGAAACAAGAAGCACAAAGTCGATTGTTAGATATATAATAAGGTGAAATCTTTAAGTTAATCCACTCGTGGATTAACTTACAAAATAGTTGTAGATTAACTTATTAAAGTAGAATGGTAGATTAACTTATTAAAACCGTGGATTAGAATAAAAATTACCTTAATAGAATTATCGGTGTTCTTTTGAAATTTTAAATTACCTTAAGTAGTATCCCGAAACAAATCTCAACTATGATTTACGATCTCCACTGTCACCCCTTCCTGACCATTCATCGATCTAACACTATCAGCAAGAATGTTGAACGTAAAGGTGCTGGGATCACAAAAGCTTATTTATTTATAATACGCATCTTTTGTTAATTTTTTTGTTAAATGAAAAATAAATGCATTTGGCTATTAAATGCACACATGTAAACAATATTATAACTTACATAATGTTACATATATACGACATTATAACATATATGATGTTGAATGAACTTTATTATCATCCATGTTTCTAATCATCATGATACTCTATATACTTTTATAATTATATTTTATTGTATAGTGATAGCTAGGTCTGGCCAAAAGTATAAGCCACCTAGAAAGTAGTCTAGGGCCCTTAATATTTAGGGGGCGTCACAATTTCAAATTTATGCAAGTATTAATCAAGTTATTACCAATATACAAAAAAGAAAGTTAATGTATTACAATAGCAGTAAAAAAATGAAACGACCCAAACTCACCCTTTCGGGAAAGCCCGGATTGAGTTAAGAACACGATAAATCAGAACGCAAACAGAAAAACATTTCATTGCTTATTACAACTATTTACATCAGAGTACAAAAATATAACAGAGTATGAATAATTTATACATCAAAAAATATCAGAGATTTAAAATACATTACATAGCAGCGGAAAAAAAAATACCTAACACAGCTTAAAGAAATATACGGATACGGAGCATTCCGAATATAGCTCCAGCTGTAAACCAGGATCCTGTGAATATAATATCTGCAAAACCAAAACTACTAGCTGCCCGTATGGAAAATAGGGGCACCCAGAGTTTAGGTTAAAACAATAAACTCCAGGTCAGTCATGTGACTGGTGTGAGAACTAAAACAGTTATTAAATCTTTACTTTAAAAATAAAGTAAATCAAGGGACCACGCCGTATAACACGGAATGGGTTTCCTCCCATGAATATCAGTGCATAAAACAAACAGCGCAATGCTTTTTTGGAAAAATGAAGCTATTATAAGACTAAGGTCCCATCACATAATGTAACGCAAGCCGGAGGATAGATTTTTATCTTATAATAGCCAAACATGCCTGGTACATTTAAAATAAATCATTTGATACTATTATAAGTGCATAGTGTATAAAAAAACTTCAAATATAAATGTATCAATCATAGGCGGCATGGGTACCATTTATCATGTCGCTATACTAGGCTCTATAATTAAAACCGAAATGTCACGTATTGAAAATTGGATTTCCGTCATGAGTCGAGGCAAGGGATTTACTTCTAACCGCTACGAGGCACTCTAGCAAATGTCTCGGGACTACACACTCTTGGCAACCCCTGGATCCTGCATTGTCGGTCCTCCCTTACATTTGAGAATTAATTATTCCTGAACACACGTTTCCCGGTCCTATAGGACCTATCCATCGGTTTGGTAGTAACCGATATATCTGAGGCGCCTCGCTATCCATCATCCACATAGGTAAAAATATATAAATATCTGGGCTCCACACCATGACACCACCCGTAGCTAGAAAGAAACATCATGTTCTCACTGCGTTCTTATCTTGTTTTTGACTCATACCGAGGTGTGAGGCTCGCGAATTAATGCTATACACAAAGCTATGCCCTTTAAGGCCGTGCTTTGATCATCAACCACAAGATTCTGCTTTTCAACAGAAGCCTTGATCATTTGCATCTCAGCATGCCACACAGGCAATTCACTCCATGCGACTGATGTCTATCGATATATAACCTCTGAGCTCGTACGTCTCAGAGAAGGGTGTTAAGCAAGAGAATAAATACTCCACCACCAAATAGATATATATTTAATAGAGATCAATCAACATAGAATAAAATACAATATCAAACACACATCCACTTACAAGTTCGTTCTGGGTCTGAACGAAGTCGGAGGCACCTTATTCCTCGTCCCATATGTCCAATACAGAAGAGAGGTCCTCGCATGTCTGGTCGATCTCCAAGTACGTCTGGACGATCACCACTTATAACCTTGTCTTGGGTATACGACCCAATCAAGACATCAGTAATCATCCAAACGATGTGAAGACCTCCAGTCTTCAACCACCGTCTTCATCGTCGACTTATCGTCGAATCAATTATTCAGAATGGGTATAAACCTGACATTTCCGAATAACTCGTGTATATAATAAACATGTGCTATAAAAACATAACATACGCCTCATTCCAATCCAGAATATTCTTTTATTCAAATATTCTTATACTTTGGAAAAGGTTCTCATTAATTTTATAAAAGATAAATTCTTCAAATTTATTCTTTAATCTCCCTTTGGATATTAATTTCAAACCAAATTAAGGTTTATCCAAACTAGTTGGGATTAGCGATCCTTACCGAAGTAATCATTTATTTATTTTTCTAATCCCAACCAATTCATCCCACGAAGCAAAACTGGTAATACTTCATATCTAACACCACGGTGTTATCGGTAAAATTAATTACCATTTTCCGTTCAAATCTAATTAAAGATTTAACTATCGCTTGGTGTAAAACTGGTGCTACTCTATTCTCGATCATTTCCCAAATTTGATAATTTAAATTATCAATTCACATTTCAATCTAATTAAAGATTCATTAAAACTCCAGTTAGTTTTAATCTTCCCAAAAATCAATATTAATGATTATTTAACTTTGGAAACACAAACATGTCGCATCAGCAATCTACACCGTACTATTGATTTATGCCGATATATAACCTCTAAGCTCGTCCGTCTTAGAGAAGGGTGTTAAGCAAGAGAATAAATTCTCCGCCACCAAACAGATATATATTTAGCAGAGATCAACCATACAGTTCAAAATACAATGTTAGACATTTAATTCTGTCTTTAACTGGGTTAAAAAACTAATATCGTTTAAAACACAGTTTACGATAAATCCAAATCACATTCCAATTAATTATGGAATCTTCACGGAAAATGGATCAATTATATAATTGATATCAATTTCTGTATCTGACTAATAATATAAATGGAATAACGCCAAAGTCTTTTAAATTCCATATATAGAAGCTCATTTTGATTATTATCAAATTGAATCCCATCCAATTCCAATTTAATATATTATAACTTTACTTTGGAAAATTTCCGTCAAATCTTAATAAAAAGATTTATAAATTCCAAATCACATTTCACTGCAAATCGGGTTAAAGAACGAATGTCATTAAAAACACAGTTCTTAATAAACCAATTCACATTCCATTTTATTCCAATTAAATGTTAATTAACTGGAAACACTAATAATCTTAATTAAAAGATTTATTCCTTTCACACGGGGTTTAAGAACAGTGTTATTTAAGACATCACTCAGGACAAACCCAAAATCCAAATTCTTTTATTCAATTCCAATTAAATATTAATCAATTGGAAAACTTCACTACATCTTGATTAAAAGATTTATTCTTTTCTCAACTGGGTTTAAGAATGGTGTTAATGAAGACACCATTCAAGACAAACCCAAAATCCAATTTAATTTTAAATACAAGGCTTTAAATAGTAATTATATCGGCTTATATTCAATATCAAATTCTGAAATCAACAAATACCGTATTGGGAATAACGATATATATATCTTCCAAATTCCTCCACAATATCCATATAATCACGGAATCCAATATCGAAATATTCCGAAGATAATTTTGATTCAAACTCATTCCAATTCATATATTGGAAACTCTGGTTATTTTTAAAACCATTTCAAATCCAATTTATTTATTTAAAAATATTAAATTATAATTCTAGTTCATAACTAGTTCATTTTGATAAGAATATATTTTTATCTTTACAAACGTGGAATTTTTCATCCCAATTCTTTCCAAATCATTTATTATGATTTTACACAAATTATTAATATTTTTAATTATTTTATCAAGGCCTGTACAGTCGATTTCCACTAACGGCCATCGAACTGCATTCATAGCGACCTTTTTCAAATTTGATTTGGACGTGATTCCAAATCCAACCATTAGATTTTAAATCTCTTATATTCGTTGGAAAGCTCTTTTTGATACGAACCTAACGGTTCCAGTTTTAGGAGAATCCGACGGTCAGATCTCCCGTGATGTCAATTCGAAGTTAATGGTCGAAATTCGCGAACTGTCGCGGCTCGGCGCGTTGCATTCTATTCAGGCCACTAAATATATATATATATATATATAATATTATATATATTTCGTCGATTTCCATTTAAAACGTATTTTATAAATCGTTTTAAAAACGATTTCGACTTTATATTCAATTTCAAATCAAAATTGAATATTCCATATCATTAATATATAAATGATAATATTTTCAAAACATTAGATTTTGAAATCACTTCCTTTTTTATATTCATTATAAAAATGAATAAAATCGATATAAATATCGTTCACGTCAAAACGGCGGTAATCTAATCAACACGGCTTCATAAATTTCAATATTTTTGTGTTCATCCCAAATCGGACGTCAAAATCATATTTTGATCCATTACTGAACATTATTTTAAAATATTAGTTATTTTAAAATAACCATTACTCATCATTTTAAAATATTCTTTAATTTAAAATATTCGTTCTTTCCGAATTGGAATCAGACACAGTCAATTATCGCATAATTTTATTTATATGGATTTCATACACACATTTACACAACAATAATCAAACATAGTCAACCATCATCCAGAGTGCATTACACAACTGCATCAGCGTTAAATATAAATAATTATTGCTTACAACAGTCTGTCTACCCATCGATTGACATACAACTAAATATTGGGATTAGTGTATGTCCAATATCATCCCAATACCCGTGCGGGGTTTTCAAACAACAAACACTGATTATAATTTGTGCAGTTGGGCGATGTGTAAAATATATTGTCCCAATCAATATCAGTCAAATGTGTGTACTTAAACAAATAGTCCAATTTGTAAATGAATATTTATTTTATTCATATACACGTTAAAAATTATATTTTTAACCATAAAATATTTATTTCAACACATGAATATTTTATATAGTTCATTTATACAATAAAATGATATTTTTATTATTCTAACATTTTTAGAAAATTTCGGCAGCATAATGGCGTGATACTAGAATTGGAATAAGGTCTAGCCTTATCCCTCGCCTAATAATGGCTCGTGCCATATACAAATCAAATTCTAATCAATTCATTTCACTTCCCAAACCAAATTCAAACAAATAAACCAATCAACCAATCAACCAAACAAACATGGTTTCAAACAAAGGTGTCAGGTGCTACTAAGCACCGTCTGCCTCCTCGTATATATATTTAACTAGAAAATAAATTAGAGTGAGAAGTTCTCACCTTTGGGATCCACTCCTCCAGTTCTATTTCTGAATTTCTGAACCGTTTGGATTTGCCTGAAATTCCAACGCAATCTTTTCCACGCTGTTCATAATAAAAATCACATTTTTAATATGATGTTTATATATTAAGAATCATATTTTAATATCGCTATATATATAATAAATATCATATTTTTATTTTAAATCTATATATATAAAAATCGTACTTTTATTTCACTAATCATATAATAAAAATCATTATTTTATCGCTTCGCTATATAAATAAAAATCATATTTTTATCGCTTCGCTATGTAAATAAAAAACAAATTTTTATTCGCATTCATATAAATAAAAATCCTATTTTTATATTATTTCTACATGTATAAAAATCATATTTTTATAAATTTTCTTTCATTATAAAATCACATTTCAATTATGGTATAATATATATAAAAATCACGTTTTTATATCGATGAATACCTTATAAAAATCACATTTTTAATCGATATTCATATAAATAAAAATCACCTTTTTATATAAGCTATTTCATATGACAAAATTTACATTACTAATTATCTAAATAAGTAAAGACAAAATAAAAATAAAAATTAAAGCTTACAGTTGAAATCGGGAGAGGGGGTTGCTGTTGCGTGCTGGAGGTGGAGGAGGCGCGTGGGGTGGTTGCTGGTGATGGTAGAAGGTGGCGCAGGCAGTGGTAGGGGGTGCAGTGGCCGACGTGGTGGGTTTTGGGTTCGATGGGAGGAAAGGGGGGCCCCGGCGTCAAGGAGGAGGGGTGTGCAAAAGGGGCGGCGACGCGATGGAGGTCCGGTGGTGGCGTGCGGTGGTGGAGCGGTAGGCTGGAGATCGAGGGTTTTTTTCCTCTTTTAATCGAACGTTGACCGGGGAGGAAAATAAGGGGAAGAGAGAGAGAGAGAAAGAGGGTATTATATAATTTATATATTTAATTATATTTAATTTTCCAAAAGTCACATTTTTATTTCGAACTCCAAACGAGACCCAACGATTGTCATCTCTAGCTAATTACCCCCATTTTGAACACAATGGGTTATGTTTCGTAAGCCAATTCAACCATTTCAATCAGTTTTCATCAAAATTAAAATATAAATTAATACAACATTCTATATTAATTTCAACGCACATTTTAATTTACCGGGCCCACATACTGACTCCAAAAATTCCCGAAAAATAAATCTAGCTATGTTTTGACGATACGGTCCTAACAAAACTAATTTCACCGAATTTGGAGACCGTTTGAAAAATGGTCATTTTCCAGTCGATTAAATTCAAACTAAACTGATCAAACACGTTTAAATTTACCACGCTCACATATTGATTCCAAAAATTATGAAATTTGGAATCTAGCAATAATTTGACATTCTGGATCCAACAAAAGTGGCCTCGTCGAAAACGGAGGTCGATTGCTAAATCGCTATTTTTAAGGACCATATATTATATAAATTCCATAACGACTATTCTGAATTTTTAACTGCACATAATTTTTTATTCCCGTTATGACATCTGGATTTTCCAAATTCATTGAAATGATATTTTTAAACAGATTCAAATATTTCTGGTTTTACTAAAATCCGGTTTATTTTGAATCTTGTACATTCATTTGAAATTTGAAATCGAATTTTCATACTACCGCGCCATTTCCCATTCCTTTTATAATTAAAATAAATATTTATATTATAACTTTGATTTAAATAAATTATACATTCTAATTCTATTCAAAATAAATTTCGAGTCGTTATTATTTAAAATAAATCGTATTAAATATTCAAAATTCATTAAAAATAGCTGAAATAAAATTTTTAAATTGGTTTTGATTTTCCAGGTTGTTACAAAAAATCCCTTGTAGTTTTATTTATTTGGAACTGAAACTTGTTTTGCATAAGGCCTTAAAACATACAACGATAGCGCTGTCAGCAATGTATGAAAACAAGTTAGTCTCAAGGTCATTCGAGGGTAGAGAGCTCATGGTTAGTAGGTTGGCACGTAAAGTAGATTTACAAGTAATAACTATCAGATTATTCTTATTGGAACTAGGTCTGCCCACAATAGATGTTATCAGTGAATTTCACTATATCTTTAATATATTGGACATTTATTGGACATATAGTTAATACCCTTGGTGTCTATTTTGATGAAATAATCACATAAATATTCCTACTAACATATATTTAAGTTGTGTAGTTGTTTCAAATATACTATAAAGGCATTTACAGAGACAAACAATCAATGATGAATAAACTTCTTATAGAAGAATACTAAATGGACAGAGGTGCTTGAAGTGGTGAGTAGTTTGTTGAACCTTAGAATATCTTGATAAAGATCTCATGACAATTATAATTGAAGAATGTTAACCGTTGACCTCAACCAAATCATACAAATTCATAAACAAGAAGTAATTTGAAAATTTGAATTTGCAAAACTTATTGGTGTTGTTGATCCCCTTTAATAAGAAATAAGTATGACGAATATGTAGTTCATGTATGTCGACATGTTTGGTTGGCCAGTTTTATAAATTTCAAATCAAGGGATTTCATCGTTACCTCTTCACCAAAAGCCATGTCTTTTCAACCACAACATAAAGCCTTTGGATGACATTTTTTCAGTCAATAATGACTTCTCTTTCATACTCTTTCTCTTTCATTATTTTCTAAGAAAATTCCATCGAACTCTCTTTCATTATCTTTGCAAGTGGATACTATTTCACTCCATTTATTCACTTATTTGCAAACTATATAATATCAAAGAATTTCTACTTGAATTCATATCATAGTCTCTCTGATTTAATTATATTCCTTAAATAATTCAAACAAATTCAAATATATATTATCAATAGATGTCTATAGGATCATCATATCGAATCTACAAGAATCCATATTAAAAATACGACTACTTTCCATAATATGTTAATGTTGGTGAAAAGAAAAAAGTATTCTTATAGCCAGTGAAATTAAAAGGGTATATCCTATAGCTTGTGAATCAAGATTGTAAAGGTGCTCTTCCCACCTGTGAAAAGCAGGCAATTATAGTGAAATTCTACATGGTGGAGTGCAAAGCTAGATGCAAGATTGGTTAATCCAAATGAATATAAAAATTCGAGTATTATTTACTTTACTGCATTTTATTATATTGCTTGCTACATTCTGTTCGCAATTTAGCTAGATATATCTTTAAATTTATAAGTTAATTTTATAGGTTCAGTTGTACGCTTTTTCCCTCTAGCATTCAAATAGCCTTAAGATCCATTCTGCATTGTGTTATAGGCAAACCCTGCGTTCTAACAATTTGTATTCGAGTGCTAGTTTTCAAAAATTTATAGCTTGATTTTTGAAAAGTATAAATGCCTAGTGACAATAATAACACTTTTTTAACACTTCTGTAAAAGCCAGTTTACCATTAGACACTCTCTATTTGATCGTTTTAATTATGCGTACTAGGCTTATAGGCTGAAATTTTATTTGCCGCATGAAGATTTAGATATTTGAAATATTACTTAGATAGAGTACACTAAGCTCCAAACTAAATATTCAAAATGGACACTAAACCAGGAGACACAAGCACTTAACTACTAAAAGACTATGAACAATTTATTTTTCTCTTTAGATAGAAATGAATTTTATCGAATTTTTACTTGTAAGTTTGCATGTGAAATTTGAAAAACATTACAATTACACATTAGGACACTAGTAAAGTAAACCAAGCTAAGATATCTATGTCAACCAACTAGTTTTAACTTTTTCAAATGAAACTGAATGAGTCCATATAATATATTTATTCTACATTTCAAGGTATAGTGGAAGCATTAATATCATTAGGAAATAAAGTTAACAAAGAGGGTCAATTGACAAATACCTTGAGTTCACTATCTAGTGAATGAGATATGAAGACTCTAGCAATCGAAAAAGCCAATGATATTAGAACTATGAAAATAGAAAATTTAATAGATAATTTAATGTCTTATGAAGTAAAGTTGCAAATTAGAAAAGAAACTCAAGAAAATAAGGAATCGTTGAGACTTAACACTATAAACAACAACCATGAAACAAAAGTTAATGGTGATAATGAAGAATCTATTTAATAACCAGGAATTTCATGAATTTCTCGAAATATTCAAAATTGGATAAACTTCGGAACTAACAAAAATAATTATAGAAATGGAAATGTTGTTGAGTGTTTTGAATGTGATTAACTAGTCACTTGAAAAGAGCTTGTTCGAATTAGAAGAAAACAAAGTACTCTTCAAATACTTTTGTAACAACTTGACAATTTCAACCTTTTAAATATGAAATTAATTAAAATTAAATGTTTGAATGACCGTTTATAACTATATTGTAAGTTAAAAACTTAAAAATTTAATTTATGTTGAGGTATGAATGTGATTTCTAAATATAAACTTAAAATATATATGCTTGTTTTGAAATATAATGTAATACAGTAATTTACATTTATAGTTTATTTATTGAAAAAAAACATGAAATTGATAAGTTATAAAATGTTAATTTTTGAAATTGGAATATAATTCTTATAAGTGATCAAAATAGTTATATAATAAAAATGTCTAAGTTCGTTTGCACCTTCTAAATCAATTTATGTGATCGATTTGTGGTAATGACACCAGATATATCATAATTAGCGTTAATATCTAAAATTTTAATTATATTATGAAATTTAATATTTGATAGTAAAATATGCAGATTTGTTCCGTTCGCGTGAATTTAGTTAAATATTTAATAAATCACTAAGAAATAAACGTTATTGAAATTTAAGCGAAGCTGGTCTAAAAATACTATATGATATTCCAAGGAGAACAATAATTTTCATTTTGCGAAATTCAAGCATTTGTTGCTTAAATAAATGATTTCGGGTCAAAAACACGCTAAATTGATAGTGCTTGTTTTGCATATCTCATATTGTATCATGTATATATTTCTTAGGTTAGTGTATTTGTATCTATTCAAACTAATATCTCACCTTAAAAAACCAAACATGTATTAGATTTGTAATGTCCCACCCCGATACCCACCATAATAAAGAGTATTAACAGGTAATCCTGTCCATTAGAGTGGAGAATAAGGCTTGTTAGGAGTGACCATCCGTGGATTTGCATTAACAAGTCTTAAGTACGTCAATGATATGCACTTTTTTCATGTGGCACGACATACTTAATACTGCTAGAATAAAACTCTACAGTGGCTGCAGTTCAACTCAAAACATAGTAAATTACATACACAATCACAACTCACAAAACAGATTACCTAATATTACATCAATTGAGTAAAACGAATACAAGCGCTACAAATAATTGGTTATACAAGAACCATTTCTCATACAATATGATACAAATGAATGATTATAAGGCTAGAATACTCAACACACAACTATAAGTAATGTCAAGTCATATAAGCGGATAGTGACATAACTAAACCCCAAGCACAACAGTTAACCTGAAATAACTCGGTCTAACCTTTGGAATACACACGGGTCAGTCTAACATACAAATCAGTATCATAACATAGTGAAATGAAATAACACATATATAGGTTCCTTCTCATCCGATATGGAATCATAGAGACACTGACGTACATGATTAACAAAGCATCAAGGAGAAAGTTACGCCTAAGCATATCCTAGTGATGGACTAGATACTCAATAGCACATTGAACATCCTTCTAAGATTAAAGTATCGACTTTATCAAAAGTCGATATACATAAACCCAAATGAGTCAAATAGCTTAACACAACCAAATGCCATGAACAAAACACATGAACTCAAATGAGTTCATAGGGCTCCAGTTGAGCAAATAACAACAAACATCAAATCATCAAAATAAATGGATTCAAGATCCAAAATCATCAAATGCAAATGTACGCTACAAGAAATTTGATCTTTGCCTACTAATATTTTTCTCATATCATTTTAAACTTTCGTTAAAAATAATGATGAGTTGTGTGATAATGTGTCAAAAAAAAATCTAACAATTTTTTTTGAATTGGAGGTTTTATTTACATATCCAAGCAATGTTTTTTGTAAAATCATTTCTTTATTAATTATTAATAATTATTTTGAAATATGAAATAATTAATAGTTAATGAGTTAATAAACAATATTTAAATATTAAATAATTAATATTAATTAATCATTAGTTAATAATTTATCATACATTGTTATTTTTTTCCAAAAAATGATTACAAAAGTTTTAACATTAATTTTTTCTGAAATGTTTCACAATTTCACACTAATATGTCATCATCTGAAATGACTAAAACATATTTTCTTTAGTTTATTGCACAGACACAATCTATACCATCCTCTCCGGCTATAAATTTAATAATTTAATTTAAATCATATCTAACGGTACAAATCTCAATCCATGTGATCTCTTTTGTGGCCCCAATCCACGTAGCCTCTTTTGATTTGTCGTATAAACGTAAAAAGCTGCTACTACAAATAAATACCAATAATCTTAATGAAAACTATTTATCATAATTGCAATGTTTACCTCCCTTTCTAAAACAAGCGAGGCATTCTTATTTTAAAACTTGATTGATTTCTGTCTCTTTCTAAAAACATGTTTCATGAAATGCCCAATAAATATATTTTTTCACATTTTTATTCACACATGAATCTGCACAATAACAAAAAAATATAATATTGTTTAGGTATATGAGTTCTCTATCTAGTATATGTAAATAGTTAAATATGAAGGCAAGTTCTATTTATAAACCAAAAATAACTTAAGATATACCATTATTTTTCTATAAAATTCTGTTACTAAATTACCCTTTTCTCATAATTGCTTTTTTAAAACTTTTGCATATAAATAGTCAAATTATTCTTAAAAGTATTGAAACTCTATGCAAACTAAATATTTTAATGAGGATGTTAATGAATTATTAAATCATGAAATCTAAAATTTCAATTAAGAAAACATTCAAAAATAATGGTCTAATTTAGAAGTGTTGATTTTTTTTGTGAAATTAGAATAATTTTATTGAAATTAATTTTTTTTCAAAAAAATTATAAAAGCTACAATATTAGTACAAGAAATAAATTTCATTTTGCTAGATTTTACTTTGTTTGATGCGAAAAAATTCTAATTTTAGGAAATTATGTTTTAAGTTTGAAAGAAGAAAGGAATAGAAGATGAACATGGATAATCTAGTAATGTAAAGTAATATATGGTGTATAGTAATTTATTATAATTTTTTGTATATGTTTAGCAGATTTTGGTATATAAATAAAATTAGCCAAATATGAATTCAAATATTTTTTTACATTCCAACTCATCCACGTACGACATATATTTTGGTAAAACTGGTAGTAAATGATTGTACGCGTTGGTTACATTTTTTGGCCTACCTAATGGCACTGATTTACTTACAATCTGAATTTTATTTGCTTTCGAGACATTATTTATGAAGTGGACACAAGATCTGTAATAATATAGGGAGAAAGTGGTACAAATGGAAAACGAAAAATAAAGAAAGAAGGTAAACATCCCTTAAAACTACAGTACTCAATGAAAATTGAGTAAAATCAACTTACGATAACAAATGGCTTTCTTGTTTGCCATATCGGATCTTATCAAGTTTAGACATTCATTTGTTCTATGATATAAGGAAGAGATTCATGTATATCCTCTTATTCTTCTTTTCCTTTATTCTATGATATTCTACACATGATATATAAGGAATAGATGTAATGATATAAGGAAGAGATTCATGCATATAAGGGAATTAATGACATTCATGTATTTCCTCTTTTTTTATTCTCTGCTATTTTTGTAATGTCCCGAATTTTATCGATATAATAATTAATTTATTTAATTATTTAAATAGTGATATATAGATTTAAATAGTTGTTTAATTAAATAATAGTGAATATTTAATTAATATAAATAATAGAATAATATATTTAATTTCGAAATAGTCGGAAATAGTGAATTGACGATATAATGTGAACTGGACAATTTATAATATATATAATCCAGTATAGAGTTGAATTATATTAACGAATATATTATTTAAACGAAGTTGGAACATATAATTATATTTTAATTAAAATCGAGCTCGAAATGGCGCTGTAGTTCGCTATTTGGCGATTCGAACTTCAACTGAATGTACAGGATCCATTTTAAATTGGATTTCTGTGAAACAAGAAACGTTCGGAGCTGATGAAGTATATTTTTCTATTGGAAGAGAAAAATCGGAATTTCATCATGTAGATTTTGATTTATGTCCAAATCAAATTTTAGAAAAGTCGCTATGGAATTCCATTGAAATATATATATACATATTTTGTAACACCCCACCTCCGCTAGGGTCACTCACAAAGGGAATGCGCTAGCTTTGGTGGAGTATTATCTAGGTAAACATGCACAGAAATATTACAAGACAGAACATATAAAACAGCAGAAGAAAACATGATTTCATTACTTTATAAAAGTAGTAAGGTCTAAAACCTTTTACATCAAAGTGCCATTAAATTACTTACAAAGCAACCTGTCTTGCAATAATAAAGAAGCATAAAACCATAGTCGTAAATTATTCCCCAAGTAAAACAGTAAAATAGCCATAGCCAAGAAATGTCCAAGCCATAGATGATGATCTTGAAGCAGAAAATCCGCACTAAGCAGCAACATTTCCTACCTGTAAACCTGGGGGGGGGGGGGGAATGGAAGAAAAAGAGGCAAAACAAAACGGGGTCAGTCATAAAGACTGGTAAGTCCTAGCTACTTTCAGCCTAAAAACAGGTAAAGGTAACATGACATGTATAAACTGAAAGTAAACATAAACATGATGACAAGATAAACAGATCAATCTAAGATAACAAGATAAACTCAAATAACAAGATAACCAAGGTAACAGGATAACCAAGGTAACAAGATAACAAGATAAACTTGGAATAGCATCGCATGTCTAACGTCCTCTACACCAACCGTACTAGCATCCTAACTCGTATCATCCCTTCCATGTATATGTATAGTCCCTTGCCGTATATCGTACGGGCTCCATCACGTTATTCTGTACGACTACAACGTAGTGTCACCATCCTTGAAATCGCTCGGACTGCCATCCTTGTTCTGGCCAGATTCCCTTATCATGAATTATCGCGTGTTCAACTAGGATTTACGCCACCTAGGACCACTAGGGATTATGCTACCTATTGGACGTTTTCTAGATTCGATCAGGGTTTATGCCACCTAGGACCACTAGGGATTATGCTTCCTATCGAACAACGCCCTTTTTCCACGTAACGATCTAATCGATCGACTCCCTACAAGTCCTAACTCGTCGTGTGTCGGTGTCATACGGCCCAATCACGAATGTAGCTACTCTGTGCTAGTTCCACCCTAGGGTGTATCAAGCCCTAGGGTGTCAACCACTGACACCATTCCAAGCACGCACAGTGTACAACTACTGGTGCCCACGCCTGCTTTTTCAACTCCTGACTACGTGCACGACCATAGTCCGCCTGAACCTACAATGGCGCACCAAACTCAGCCGTCGTTTTGGTCGCCTACAATCAGCCCAGTAATCGTGCCCCACCCTAGCCTAGTCCCTAGGGTATCGTGATACATCTAAGAGGGTTACTGCTGAAAAGGACCGCGTAACTAGGGTTTCCATCCAGCAGGTTAAGTGTAGAGACTTAACCCTTATCAGTCTAGCATGTCAAGTTGGTTAAGTGTGGTCATTCAAGTTCGTGACTTAACCCGTCTACATGTCATGTCAAATTGGCTAAGTGTTGTCATTCAAGTTCATGACTTAGCCCAACGAATCACGTGTCAAGTTGGTTAAGCGTATTCCATCGATTCATGACTTAACCGTATCCAAATCATCGTGTCAAATTGGTTAAGTATGTTTAATCTTAACCCCATCAAATTACCTTGTTAGATTGGTTAAGTATATTCAAGCTTAACCCCATCAAATTACCGTGTTAGATTGGTTAAGTATATTTAAGCTTAACCCCATCAAATTACCGTGTTAGATTGGTTAAGTATATTTAGCGATTCGTGACTTATCCCCATCAAGTTACCGTGTTAGATTGGTTAAGTATATTCAAGCGATTCATGACTTAACCCCATCAAGTTATCATGTTCGATTGGTTAAGTATATTCAAGCGATTCATGACTTAACCTCATCAAGTTATCGTGTTAGATTGGTTAAGTATATGTTAACCTAACCCCATCCACTAGTCAAATTATAACGGTTAAGTGTTGCCCTTGTGAGTTTACTTAACCTTACCATGCATCACGCTATACTAGTCGGGTGTTATCGACCCATTCAGGTTAAACTAACCCATCCTTTAATCGTGTTATCTGGTTAAGTGTCATCAAGTAATCTAGTCCGGTTTTACTTAACCCACCCATCCACGTCATATTGGTTGAGTGTCATTAGTCTAATCAAGTTACTTAACCCACCCATCCATGTCTTATTGGTTAAGTGTCATTAGTCTAATCAAGTTACTTAAACCACCCATCTATGTCATATTGGTTAAGTGTCATTAGTCTAATCAAGTTACTTAACCCACCCGTCCATGTCATATTGGTTAAGTGTCATTAGTCTAATCAAGTTACTTAACCCACCCATCTATGTCATATTGGTTAAGTGTCATTAGTCTAATCAAGTTACTGAACCCACCCGTCCATGTCATATTGGTTAAGTGTCATTAGTCTAATCAAGTTACTTAACCCACCCGTCTATGTCATATTCATTTATTATTTACTAATGCATCAACCTCTCACATTGGACTTATTTGCGGTCACTGGATACGCCGGGCGGTTCCGAGCAGAATTACACCGCAAATCCATTCCAACCTCGGGTTCAAGCATTACCACAATCTAATCTTTGCCTACGACCTCTCACATTAGACTATTATTGTTGTGGTCACTGGATATGCCGGGCGGTTCCGGGCAGAATTACACCACAACTCAAGTCTAACCTCGCGTCGAAGGCATCCGTTAGATTGTTAATTACATATATGTCACCTAAGTCAAAATCCCCACTTTACATATTACTAAGCATATTCCCAAGTTCCCAATTACATGTCCATCAAAATGTGTACCCAATTCTAGCCACTTCACATATGTCCAATTCTCGCCTATTTGCATGTACGTCAAGTTTACGCCAATTTACCCTAAATCATGTTCTAGCCAAAGTTACATGTTGTCACGTTCATTCCCAAATAAACCCACATCATGGTTCATGTTCCCAATTCCACTTATGCCTAATTTACATAAGCCCAATCCCTTGATTTAACTTACATAGTCCCCAAAACTCGTGATTTAATTCATATGCCAATTCATGTATGCCCAAACTTGGAAATAATATTGGCAATAACCCAAATTTTCCTTGTTCATGTTATGCACAAATTCGACCACCCACACCTATATCCAAATAGGTGAAATCCCAATATTCCCCCGTATACAAATCGCACGTAAATCGTAGTTTAGGCCTAGGTCCGAAATCGACCAAGGTTCATCAAAAGAAAATAAATAGGGGAAGGTAGAAACTTTTCATAAAACAAGATCCGAGAGAAAATCATCATTACATGCATGATAAGAACATGAAAAAGTGATTTGCAACATGCATAGGTTCAAATTAATGTCATAGCAACATCCCCAAAGGTCAAGATCCAAAATGAACAAGAATGAGCATGGATTGAATATCATGCATAAATCCAATTCCAACTTTATCACATGTCATATTCAAGTTATCATTTCAATCTAAAAGCATCTAGAACTTACAAATCGTGGCTAGTGAATCAGGAACAAGAATCGTCATAGAATCATTGTAGCGATGTTGATCTACTCTCTTGATTTGATGTAGAAAGCTTGCTCCTTTGTCATGGATCTAGTTTGAATGCTCAAGCCTTTGAAGTTGGAGATGGAGGCCATGATCAAGAGAGATTTTGGCAGCACTTCGTTGTTAGAATGAATTGTAGTGAATTAGGCTAGGTCTTAGGGTGTTTTTATAGAAGTTAGGACTAGTTTAGGCCCTTAGATTAACCATAGTTTAGATCTGGACCACTGAAAATCGTCACAGGCCAACCAACTAGACCACACAAGCAAGCAGGTGCACCAGGCCAACCTGACCCGACCAGGGAGGTCGACACCCAAGTCGACTGGGCAGTCGACCTGGGCTGGGGCAGGTCGACTCCCCAGTCGACCTGGGGCTGGGCGGGAAATCTTCCCGCCCAATCTGTTTTCGGGCTGAATTCGAATTTCGAGCTGAATTTTGAATTTTCTGAAATCTTCTATGGGCCATATCTTGGTCATACGGACTCCGATTTACGAAATTTCGGACTCGTTTTCAAGCAGAATTTCGAGACGAACGCAATGGCGTAACCCATTCTCATTTAATTCTGCCCTGATTTCTTGTTTTAACATGTTATAAAATTCGGGTTGTTACATATTTATAATATAAAAGGATTTTATATATAAATCGAATATCGATATAACTGGGAAATTGTAAATATCAAGTTATAAATCCAATTGGAGCTGTATGATACTATATTGGGAATATATACGATAATATTTATTTTTAAATATTAATTTAATTATTTTTAAATATATTTAATATTTAAATGGGTTATTTAAGAGCTTTAAATATAGCCAGTTTTACAAACGACCTCTGATTTCGACGAAACTAACTTTGTTGGATCCGCAGTATAAAATTACTGCTAGATTTCAATTTTCGTGATTTTTGAAGTCAGTATGTGGCCGTACCGATTTTTAATGTGAAAAAACAATCAGTATTTTGAAGGTTAAAAATACGCTGTGTGAGCAAACGGAGTCAGAATTCGACGAAACCAATTTCGTTGGGTCCGTAATGTTGTAATATAGCAGAATGTCGAATTTCATGAAGATCGAGTTTGTTTAGAAGCGATATGAGCTTAAAAACATCGAACAAGATTATAATTGAATATTATAATAAAATATCTTGCAAAATATCTAAATCCCTTTCCCTATAAATAGACCACCTACCTTTCTAAAACCTAATTTCATTTCTACGTCAACACAATGTTTCCACCGTTGTTTTATTCCTCCCTGTAAATGAAATCGATCTTCATAAATTCATTTAAAATCACATAAATTCTTTAAAATCCCAAAACCCATATGTTTGTACTCATTTCAAGAAGAGCTTCGCAGTGATATGAGTTTTATAGGACTCGATGGTGATCCCAGGTGCTCCAAGTATCACCGTGTGACCTAGGGTTGATCGAATCCTGAGTTTGAAGCACTGATTAAGTGTTTGAGGCTTATGGTTGGGTTTGTGGTGTCATTTGCAATTTGTATGCATTTTATTTTGGTGTTTAATGAGTGTTTTTGTCAAAGGGTTCCTGTAGCCGAGTTCTCGAGCTCGAAGACGCAAGTGAGAGGGAGGGACCGAGTTGAATGATGAGGTAGTGGGATGGTACGGCTTGCGAAGAGAGAGGTTGTGGTGGTCACGACCTTTGATTTCGTGGAAGGACATGAGAGAAAAGGGAGCTAGATGTTTGGTAATGGCAGTAGTATTAACTGGGGAGTCGCAGTTTTTGTGTTACGGGAAGATGAGGATACGAACTGGAAGGAAAATGTGATGAGCAAGTCTGGTTAATTTAGTTCGAATTTAAAAGAGATGTTGATGGGGTTTGGGGTTTGGAAAACGTTGGCTATAGTGAGGATTGGGAAGCATTTCGTGGTTTGGTAGAGATTGTACTATTCAAAATGCAGTCTGGGTTTAAGAATCGGGTGTGAACCGTATGAAATTGAATTGAGCGAAACAAGATCCGACAGGATCGTATAGACGGACACTACAACATGGAACCGACTGGAAGTAATTCGGGGTTCGTTACAATTTATAGTAAAATAAATTGTTCGTCTGAATCAAGCAATGGGTATCGTTATTAACGATGATCGTCCAATGTGAGTAAAACTCACTAACTCTGAACAGTTATATTTTTATAACGTATTCTTAGAACTGTTAATTATCTGTTGATTGCTCTATGTTAACTGTTTGGTTGAATTGCTTATGTATTGGTTAAAATTTTAGATAACGATATATATAAATCGTTAATCAAATATTGATTCTGTTTAGCAGAATATTTCATATTGAAATGAAATCGATGTTAATTATATTGTTTAACATCTGTGATGCAGGGAAACATGTTGGAGGGATCCAACTGGATTCCTCAATATTTATAATACTATTCTGTTAATATACTGTAATATATGATGTGATATATAATCTGTGTTGATTATGAGTGTTTGAATAACATCGACCATTGTTATTTAGTATTGTAAATACCGTAAGAATGGAATATAGAAAAGGGGATTTTCAAAGTATATTTTGAAAATAAATTATTTATATAAAATCAATGGATTTTGTATATAAAAGGAAAAGGGTTTTATAAAAGAAAATAATTATAAAATCAAGGAATTTATATAAGGAATATTTATTTGTTAAATAAATAGAATTGGAAAGAAATATTTATTTGTTAAACAAATAGATTTGAAAGGGAAATTATTTGTAAAACAAATAGAAAAAGAAATATTTGTAAACCAAATATAAGGGAAAATATTTGTGAAAATAAGTAGAAAGATAAAAGGAACATTTATTTAGAAAATAATTAAGATATCAAAAAGGAAATATTGGAAAGTAAGTAGGATTATAAAAAGAATTAGGGTTAGTTAACCAGATAGAGTTAATTGAACATAGTTAATCGAATTAGGATTAATTGAATATTAGTTATTCAATTAGAGTTGAACGAATATAGTTATTTGAGATAGAGTTAGTCAAACATAATTATTTCGGATGAGTTGCCATTTCGTACGACTGCTAGCGTAATTCGCAGGACTGAAGATAGCCTATGGCGGTCGGATGTTTCCTGAGGGAATCAGGCGTAACCATTGTGATCGTTGTGATCTAGAGTCAAGCGAATGGAGTTAAATCGAATATTAGCCATTCGAAATAAAGTTAAAACAGACATAGTTATTCAAATATAAGTTAATTGAATATTAGTTATTCGATAGGAGTTAAATAAGTTGAGTTAAATAAGTAAGTTAATCAAGTTAAGTTAAATAAGTTGAGTTAAATAAGTAAGTTAATCAAGTTGAGTTAATCGAGTTGAGTTAGTCAAGATGAATTAATCAAATCGAGTTAATCCAAATGAGTTAATCAAAAGGAGTTATTCGAAATAGTTTATTCGAATAGAATTAAAGGAGTTATTCAAAATAGTTTATTCTAGTAGAATTAAAGGAGTTATTCGAAATAGTTTATTCGAATAGAATTAAAGGAGTTATTCGAAATAGTTTATTCGAATAGAATTAAGGGAGTTAATCGAATATAGTATATTCGAAAGGAGATAAATCGAATGTAAATCATTCGAAGAGAGTTAGTCGAATGTAAATCATTTGAAGAGAGTTAATCGAATATAGTTATTTGGAGAGAGATTATCGAATATAGTTATTTGAAGAGAGAGAGTTATCGAATATAGTTATTCGAAAAGGAGTTATCGAATAGAGATTTTTTGAAAGAGAGTTATACGTTGGAATTCTATTAATCAAATTCGGGAAAGTACACTTTCTGTTTTTAACCAAGATTTAATGATTTCTTTATAAATTGTCTATTTAGTATTTAGTTAAATTATGGAATAAAAGTTATATTTTGAAGTTAGATATTTCAGAAATAGGGATTAGAACATTATTATTATAATCAAATGATTTCTGTAAAAGAAGTGGATTCGTAAATAGAATCCGAGAGTTACGTAAGGAAGTTTGTTAAAGATTTAGAAGGTAAACTTTGTCTGTTTCGAAGTTAGAAATGATGTTCAGTTAAGGTCTGAGAGGTAGTTATACCCCAACTTGATTGACTTCGTTTGTAATTAAGGAATGGTTAAGGTCTGATAGTAAAGTTCGGTTAATTGAATATAGTTAATGAAGGTAATGGTTTGAATTGGCATAGCAATGTTTTATTTAAACATCTGTTTAAATATAAGGAATGAGTTTTGGAAAAGTTTTTTCTAAATGTAATCAGAGATATTTTCTAATCATAGAAAATGAAATGTTGGATGGTAAAGAATACTGGAATGACAGTGATACATGGAAAAGAGATGGAAATGTTTTCCAATGATTAATAACGTATATTTTCTAAATTTAGAAAAATAAGAATTTTGTATATATATACGGAAACAGGAAATGGAAAATGAATAAATTAATGATAAATTAATTTAAGAGATAAATGATGAATGATGATTTATCGATATAATTTCCATCCGGAAATAATATCGTCGTTTGCACACGTGTTTTTCTTTGATAGTTAACATACCGACTATCGAAGTTTTTGACCATTTTTCCGTCGTTAATACGGAGAGACCGGGATCAGACTCTTTATCTGAAAACCACTCTGTATGGGCATTAGCGTAACGATCAAATATAATGAAGATAATTGAAGACGGAGTTATGCAAGGGTTGTCCTGTTTGCAGAATAGTGCCTTTGGTTCGTCCCATCCCACGACGACCCATATGGAAGAATGTCTAACAGAGTATATTTAATGGATCGCGTAAGTTGATCTCTTCAAATGTATTTACGTTTGGCGGTGGAGGAATTCGTTTCTCCTAGCTGTATACCCATTGTATTTTTGGGGAAATCAATTTGTGATTTGGCGGGTACGACAATGTGACATTCAAAGTGAATAAATGTGTGATCTGTCAGAGATAAGTGTGGCCTCTAGCTTCACAACCGGGAAATGACAAAAATCGGGCAGGCAGCATGGCTAAGTGGTTGGCTGCCAATTAGGATGTATTATCACCTATCTAGAGATATTCATTTCATTATATAATCTAGTGTCGATGTTGTCCCATTTGGGAAACAGTTGTTGATCCCAAACGTTGATGATATACATTCGATACACTCAAGCGAAATGAGTGGTCGGTCATGTGTGGCCGGGTTGCAAGATGTTCTTGTTGAACCCACTGTACTCCCCTCTAGAGGTACACTATTGGAAGGTGGTTCGATACCTTGTCATAGTTGGTAACCCATTATCCAATAAGCGCTCGCGGTTTTGATTGTACATTATATATGTGGAACGTGAGATGAGAGCGTTCTGCAAAATGATTATTATATTATGGTTGATAGACACTATAATAATATCTAAATAGTTTTGATATAAAATATCATTGTTTCTTTCAAAATGATTTGAAAGTTAAATCAAAATGTTTTGGATATTCATAAGGGAAAAACCCGTTCCGTTATACGGCGTGGTCTTATGAGATATCGTTATTTGCCCAAACTATTTTAAATTGTTTACTCATACCAGTCCCATGACTGACCCAGAGTTTGTTTTGTTTTGTTTTGTTTTCCCTAAACTCTTGGGTGCCCAATTTTGTACGAGCAGTCAAGTAGTTGGAATTTTACAGATATACCTGGAAAGCTGTAGCAGGAGGTTTCAACAGCGTTTATATAGCTATTGTTTGTTTCCGCTGTGTTGTAAGTGTTGTACTTTGATAATGATATGTATATTCAAGTACAGCCTTTTATTTCAAAGTTATGTTATATTTTATTCATTCCGCTGTGAGATTCGTGTTACTCTGATGTTGTGTTCTTCTTCTTCTTCTATTCTAAGTTTCTATCTTATCTATTCTCACCCTCTAATTTCTTTCATGTACTATATGGTATTTCTGATGCTTGAATAGTCGACATAATGTTGTATGTCGATATCCAGGATTGCAAAATCCCCGGGTCGTTACAGTGGTATCAGAGCTTAAGGTTAAGTAATTACCTTGGCTTAGCAATACTCTAGATTGAGTTGAGTGTATATATACGAGTGAACGTATTTGTTATTTAATATAAAAAATTGTTTTATATTGTGGAGCTATATTGGTTGAATGGCTTATAAATTCTGGTCGATGGGGGGGCACCACAATATCGATAAAGGTTCCTAAACACTCAAATAGGATGGGTCAACACGGTATGTTTTGAAAAGAGGGTAAATGAAAATAATTTTACCCAAATTATATTTTGATATAGAGAAAATATATATTTGAAATATTATAGTATATTCGATGTGTTGGTTGTTATTATAATCGAATGAGATTATAAAAAGTGAAATGGTTATAGATAACCAATCAGGATTCATATAAGTAATACGTGAAATCAGTTGAATTAATTCTGAAATTAAAACCAGAATTGGAATTAAAACCCTAGAAATTTGAAAAGTGTTCGTAAATGGATCTGGATTAAATATATGTGAATTTTAAAAATCCTAGGAGATTTTAAATTGTTTTAAAGCATTGTAATTGGTATTTTGAAATGAATTTCAAAACGAAAGTGTTTAGAAATGATTTTGAAGGTGATATAGTATTGAACTCATTTCGATAGGTGGAAAATAGATTCCGATGATGATCATGACATCGTCGGTGTTCATTTTCGAGTTGTAAGTGACAGATTACTACCAAAAATTTTATTTTGAAAATGTTTGGCGAAAACAAGTTGTTTGAATTTCGAAAAGGATTGTTTGATTTTTGAGAAAAGCGAAGCAGTTTAAAACTCCCAAGGAGAGATTGTTGAAATTAAAACAAGTTAAATAATACTTGTGAAAGCAAACTGGAATTTGAATTGAAACCAGTTAAGTGGAAATTGAATTGTAATAGAAAATATCAAATAAAATTTGATTGGGAGATATCTGGACTTCTATTGGATTGATGAGTTAAGAAATTGAAAATCAGGAATGTAACCTTGGTTTGAAATGGAATTCGATGTGGATATAAGCGAATGGTTGTGTTGGAGATAAAATTGATTGGAGTTTGACTGGGATAACATTGGTATAAGCTGAGTTGATAGCATATGGAAAGGATATATTGATATGCCCGACAAAAAGGAACCAATTTATATTTCATATGTTTGAGATTTTGATGAGCCGAATTGGCAAGCCACTTGGTTGTTTGAATTTCTTTTGGGTTTGAGATGGCCCAGAGAGGCGAGTTGTAGTTGTACCGACTGACCCGTACAAAGGAGGTGCTGGCGAAATTTTTTGAAAATTTCGGGTGTTAGAAATTTTTTAAGATTTTTGAAAATTTTCGTTGATAAGAATGAATTAATATTTAATTGAAATTAAATTGGTTTAGTTGAAACTGAAGTTATGAAGTAAACAAATAAGTTCTAACCAGTTAATAGGATTGTTTTCTACCATAGCAATTTCGAGGACGAAATTATTTTAAGGAGCGAAGAATGTAATGTCCCGTATTTTATTGATATAATAAATAATTTATTTAATTATTCAAATAGTGATATATAGATTTAAATAGTTGTTTAATTAAATAATAGTGAATATTTAATTAATATAAATAATAGAATAATATATTTAATTTCGAAATAGTCGGAAATAGTGAATTGATGATATAATGTGAACTGGACAATTTATAATATATATAATCCAATATAGAGTTGAATTATATTAACAAATATATTATTTAAACGAAGTTTGAATGTATAATTATATTTTAATTAAAATCGAGCTCGAAATGGCGCTGCAGTTCGCTATTTGGCGATTCGAACTTCGACTGAATGTACAAGGTCCATTTTAAATCGGATTTCTGTGAAACAAGAAACGTTCGGAGCTGATGAAGTATATTTTTCTAAAGGAAGAGAAAAATCGGGATTTCGTTATGTAGATTTTGATTTATGTCCAAATCAAATTTTAGAAAAGTCACTATGGAATTCCTTTGAAATATATATATATATATATTTATATTATAAAAGGATTTTATATATAAATCGAATATCGATATAACTGGGAAATTGGAAATATCAAGTTATAAATCCAATTGGAGATGTTTGAAATTCTGTTGGGAATATATACGATAATATTTATTTTTAAATATTTAATTTAATTATCTTTAAATATATTTAATATTTAAATAGGTTATCTAAGAGCTTTAAAAATAGCCAGTTTTGCAAACGACCTCTGATTTCGACGAGACTAATTTTGTTGGATCCGCAGTTTAAAATTATTGGTAGATTTCAATTTTCGTAGTCATTATGTGGCCGTACGGATTTTTAATGTGAAAAACAGTTAGTATTTTGACGGTTAAAAATACGCTGTGCGAGCAAACGGAGTCGAAATTCGACGAAACCAGTTTCGTTGGGTCTGTAATGTTGTCATATAGCAGAATATTGAATTTCATGAAGATCGGGTTTGTTTAGAAGCGATACGAGCTTAAAAACGTCGAACAAGTGTATAATTGAATATTATAATAAAATATCTTGCAAAATATCTAAATCCCTTTCCCTATAAATAGACCACATACCTTTCTAAAACCTAATTTCATTTCTACGGTTAACACAATGTTTTCGCCGTTGTTTTATTCCTCCCTGTAAACGAAATCGATCTTCATAAATTCATTTAAAATCACATAAATTCTTTAAAATCCCAAAACCCATATGTTTGTACTCATTTCAAGAAGAGCTTCTCGGTGATTTGAGTTTTACAGGACTCGATGGTGATCCCGGGTGCTCCAAGTATCACCGTGTGACCTAAGGTTGATCGAATCCTGAGTTTGAAGCATTGATTAAGTGTTTGAGGCTTATAGTTGGGTTTGTGGTGTCATTTGCAACTTGTATGCATTTTATTGTGGTGTTCGATGAGTGTTTTTGTCGAAGGGTCCTGTAGCCGAGTTCTCGAGCTCGAAGACACAAGTGAGAAGGAGGGACCGAGTTGAATGATGAGGTAGTGGGATGGTACGACTTGCGAAGAGAGAGGTTGTCGTGGTCACTGCCTTTGATTTCGTTGAAGGACATGAGAGAAAAGGGACCTAGATGTTTGGTAATGGCGGTAGTATTAACAGGGGAGTCGCAGTTTTTGTGTTACGGGAAGATGAGGATACGAACTGGAAGGAAAATGCGATAAGCAAGTCTGTTTAATTTAGTTCGAATTTAAAAGAGATGGTGATGATGTTTGGGGTTTGGAAGACGTTGGCTATGGTGAGGATTGGGGAGCAGTTCGTGGTTTGGTAGAGATGGTACTGTTCAAAATGCGGTCTGGGTTTAAGAATCCGGTATGGGCCTTATGAAATTGAATTGAACAAAACAAGATCCGACAGGATCGTATGGACGGACACTACAACATGGAACTGACTGGAAGTAATTCGGGGCTCATTAAAATTTATAGTAAAATAAATTGTCCGTCTGAATCAAACGATGGTTATCATTATTAATGATGATTGTCCAATGTGAGTAAAAATCACCAGCTTTGAACAGTTATATTTTTATAACGTATTTTTAGAACTGATAATTATCTGTTGATTGCTGTGTGTTAACTGTTTGGTTGAATTGCTTATGTATTGGTTAAAATTTTAGATAACGATATATATATATATATGTTAATCAAATGTTGATTCTGTTTAGCAGAATATTTCATATTGAAATGAAATCGATGTTAATTATATTGTTTAACATCTGTGATGCAGGGAAACAGGTTGGAGGGATCCAACTGGATTCCTCAATATTTATAATACTGTTCTGTTCATATATTGTAACATATGATGTGATATATAATCTGTGTTGATTATGTGTGTTTGAATGATATCGATCATTGTTATTTGGCATTGTAAATACCGTAAGACCGGAATGTAGAAAAGGGGATTTTCAAAGTATATTTTGAAAATTAATTCTTTATATAAAATCAATGGATTTTATATATAAAAGGAATAGGGTTTTATAAAAGAAAATAATTATAAAATCAAGGAATTTTATAAAAGGAATATTTATTTGTTAAATAAATAGAATTGGAAAGAAATATTTATTTGTTAAACAAATAGATTTGAAAGGGAAATTATTTGTAAAACAAATAGATTTGAATGGGAAATTATTTGTAAAAAAAATAGAAAAGGAAATATGTAACGACCCGCCATTTTGACCGTGCCGAATTGACAAAATATGCCAACTCGAAACGTCCAAAACAACAGATTGTTATTAGCTTCTGAGGTAAATAGAACAAATCACAGAATCACAAATCACAGAGTAATATAATATCTCGCAGCGGAAAATATACAATACAATAGTAGTTCATGAAGCTACAAAATAAAATTTTACATCAGAGTTTACATAAATAATATAGCAGAAGTCTAATACAATCAATAATTGATAACAGTCAGAAACAGAATGACAGAAGTAACTGAATGACTGGAATAACTAATCAACAGGTAGATATAGGTGAGGAAAACCCAAAATAAG
Organism: Allium sativum; assembly: GCA_030737875.1. Taxonomy (NCBI): domain Eukaryota; kingdom Viridiplantae; phylum Streptophyta; class Magnoliopsida; order Asparagales; family Amaryllidaceae; genus Allium; species Allium sativum. The sequence goes on from CM060911.1 coordinate 127,187,867, forward strand.
CTCCAAACTTCAAGAGTGAACCACGAAAGCTGTAATACTCGATCTGACCCGAGCAATAATGCAAAACAAAACAACTCGGATCAGGACTAACATTCTCATAGAAGTAAATCAACTCAAATGAAATGTTCAATGAAATGCATCAGTAACTTAAAGGATGTTTGGGATCACCATCCTCTAAGGATCCGTCAAACTAATACTATATAGTATAATACGCTATATACAATAGTGTCTATCAGTAAAGTAAAATATCAAAATAGCGTAAGCGGGATTACCATGATTACCCTTACACCGTTTATATATTCCCATAGTATATACAGTACCGTAATTCCTCCGTAAACTGGAGGTTGATCAGAGGGCACTCCATATAAAACAGTACAAAACAAAATCGTAGTGGGCTCGTATAAGGCATGTGACAAGGCACGCAAGGAATGCCAGGGTGGATTCACCGTTTGCAGAGCCGGACTGGTGGTAACGCATAGCCGCAACTACCGCCCACCTCGAGACACACTCCCATATCAAAAGGGCCCAAATCGAATCTCAACAGTAATAGAATAATATCGAAGAAGTGTGCTCGATAAGAGGTATGACCTCAATTGGTCCGTGCATAGCTCCTGTTTTAGCCACATCAAGCTGACTCAAGGTAGTCAGGGTCTCGTAATTAATATGAAAATACAAAATAGAGTCGTTCTCCAAATCATCCCCTTCATTCTGGAACTCCACCGCGTACACAGTTGTTAAAGTGGTTTTCGGTATTGACAGAGAGTATGACAATAGTCGATCCCGGTCTCTTTGACAACTAATCGTTTACATTTTTCACACCGTGGTCATTATTCTATAAATTACTTTATAAAATGGTTTATACCAAATCTCATATTCGAATTTGAAATCAAATTTAAATATCTAACTTCGATTATAATTAAATTTGAAAACAACTCATTTTAGTCGATTAATGAAATTCGACACTTAGGTTCAAATTTCCTTTTATATAATGTAAAACGAAATCTCAAACTTCAATATAAACCAAATCGTCTTATAACTATAATTCAAGTTATATAGTTCAAAACTATTACTTCTACATTTCAAATCAAAATCTTATATTTCCATTCAACCAAATTATGATTTAAAACCATTCTTATACATTGACTTAACAAATTCTTAATTCAAACCAAACGATATAAAAATCAATTCCGCATATAACATCTATATATTCCAATTCATAATTAATCACTTAAAATTGAATTTAATTCTTATCGACTATAAATTCAAAATAAATCAATTTACCCAATTCACATTCATTTCTTATCAAGGTTCATAATTTAAACCAAATCAAATTCAATTTCGTAAATTTACCAATTCAAGTTCATCTCTACAAAAATTCGTATCGATTCCAATTCATAACTTAATATGAGTTCATTCGTTATTCAAATATCGTTATATAGATTTACATCTTTAAACTTCGAATTTAAATCGCGAAATATAAACTATCCATCTTGACTTTATTAAAGTTTATAAAATATATATATAAGAAAATTAACTTTGAAAATAGATATGTATATATATAAGTTTATAAAACTCTAAAATAAATTAGAAATAGATTATAAACATATATAAGTTTAAAATAATATAAAAATAGATTTAAAGAAATATTTATAATAATATAAAAAGGTTAAAATACTTATAGGAATCAATTATATGGTTTAAAATAAATTTATAAGTAAAATGTTAAATAAACATTTAAATCCCTATTTACAAATAAATCATTTTAAAACACATAATTTAAAATATACAAAATAATTTATATTTAAATAAAATATAAATATATAAAGTCTTAAGTAAATATTTTAAAATAAAACTCATTTTACTTCGAAAACATGACCGACGGTGTCCGTATATAGTTTTCTATCCTATGGTCAAGTGATACGGATATTTATCATTTCAACCCGCAGTTGATAAAATTTCTACGGGTCTATCATTTCAACCCGCGATCCCAAATTCAATAAAAATCGTTCAGATCTATCATTTCAACCCATAACGATTTTTCCTTATTCTAATGTTCGTTCGGGTATGTATCATTTCAACCCTTAGTGATTTTCCTAAAACTAGGGTATCAACAATCACAACAACAATCACATAGTATCAATCACAACATATATCATCAGTGCAACTACGTGTCATATGAATATATCGTGTTGCATATGAAATGTGCATACATATCAAATCAAACAATTTCTACTAGCAACCTATACATTTCATATAACAGTTCATTATTGATCTAACATCTATGAAAAATGTAAGTCAGGTGTGAGATAAACTCACCTTTCGTGGTATAGAATTGGAGACAGAAGGCGAATTAACACTGAATGAAGCGACGATTTCCAAGCATCGTTCAGAATAGATTCAACTCGATGATCATTCAATGTTTTTTTTTTCAGAGGAGGAATGGATCGGTTCAGTGATTGGGTTCCAGGAATGGTTTTCGAACTTCAACACCACACTCAATTAAAAAATACATACGACAAATTCTCTTTTCAAAAATAATATATATTTTTCTATATATATCTATACATACGGTAAAATTTTATAATATATATACAAATTTTTATTTAAATCATGCACACCCAAAAATAAAATGAAACAACATAAAAATACAAAATCACATAATATAAACAGTAACCACCATACAACTCACGCGGACACCGATACAAAACATACATCCCATGCACACATATACGCACACCACACAGACACAAACACACACAGGAAACACACACAGGAAACATACACGCATCACCATACACACGCACTCACCCACCACACACTAATAAAATATATACATACACTGTAAAAACTAAACCATACCACACCATACCAAAATTAAACACACATTCATAACTCAACACCGACCTACACAAACACAACACAGTATGCACACTATATATATACACAACTCCACAGGTGCCAACAACTCACACACCAAACAGCACTAATATACTACACACGCAAACAACACCGAAAATATAAATATGTAAATATATAACCCACACACTCCACATCACAAAACACTCACACACAGGGCTGCAGCTTCGTGCTGAGGCGGAGGGGAGGATCGGCAAGTGAGGTTGGCATGGCTCAGGGGAGGAGTGACCCAGCTGGGTGTTGAGAGCCAGAGGGGGTCCGGGTTTTTGCTAGTTCTAGGCGTCCTTGGCATTGGAGGGAAGGGCTGCTTGGCTTCCAGGTGGTGGGTGAACGCGGTTTAGGGTAGAGGGAAAGGAGAAGGTTTGAAAAAAAATGGTGATGGCATAAAGGAGCTGCTGCTCATTATATTTACAAATGGGAAGAGGAAAAAAACAATGGTGGAGTAGCTGTTTGAGAGAAGGAGCATGCGAAGAGATGGGTGATAAGCGGAAAAATGGGATGAAGCGCTTCTCGAGGTAATGCGCTTTGAATAAAACGTGGGATAGGATGAACCGTTCCTTGAGTTTGAACAGTTCTTGGAATTGGAAGTTTGAATGATAGATTTGAACAATTCTCGGTACATACGTTTGATAATACAAAGGATGTGGCATTTGAAATGGAACCCTTTTGCAAATGGAACGCACTGACAAGGAAATGAAATGGCTTTGCCAACTATGGAGTATGCATGCATGGTTTTTTTATTTTACAAAAGTAACGCAAGGAAGGAGAAAAAAAAAAAAAAAATTGTAAATGCAAGTTGTTACTATTCACGCATGCATGAAGCTTCAGAAATAAATGAATGTATGGCTTTGAAAACCAAATGAAGCGTATGCATGACTTTTGAAATGAAAAAGAAAAGGGAATGGAAGTGTAACGGGATGTAAGAAGAAGAAACGCATGCAAATGAACACTAACAAAACACATATGCGTGCATGCCTTTTTGAAAAATAAAGAAGTTGTTAAACCAACATGCATGCATAATGAAGATGCAAACATGCCCACTTTGAAAACAAACAAAAAAAAAAAATTTGGATGACTTAGTAAAATAAAAGAACGGGTTTTGCAGACCCAAAATGGTTAAAAAAATATGTAGAATCGTAAAAGGGACACATCGAACTCAAATGTCACCGTTTCAAAAATGAACTGCGCAAGCCTTTTCGCAGTTTCAGCGCGAACCGAGCACCGAAACTGACAAATAAATATATTTTGGTAATCAGCTCGACGAGACGGACACAACGGTGTATAATTTGCAGTGTCAGGATGCTCCGTTCAAAAGCGCGTTACGGACCCCTTTGACGTAAAAATGCGGACGGAAAACGGAGGTCAAAACGTCCGATTTTCGCGAAACGAATTTCGCCGTCGGATTCGTGACAACAAATAGAATATTTTTCGTGTTTGTCCGAACTGGTTTTGAAGAAATTTTAAAATCGCTAAAATTTGAACTGATATGCGCAGCTTTGCCCTGAAAAATGCGCGATCGACAAACATTCAAATTTTTCGATGAAATTTTTACAGTTGCTACATCTCACTGTACGTATTTCAAATTACAAATTCCCGTTACAAGAAATTGCATAATGTTTTCAAAATAAAATTTGATTTAAATCATTAAAAATAGCAGGTTGTTACAATCTCCCCTACTCAAAACTTTTCGTCCCCGAAAAGGAACGAGGTAGAAAATAATAGTAATTAAATAATATATTTAAACCAAATGGCTCATATTTTTCTCATACATATATATGATTTTGAAATATACATATAAATCAAAAGTTAATATATTCTCAAATATTTCAAAATGGTTTCAAGTATTCGCTCGACGTCTCAATTGGCGATATATATCTATCCCACTTTCGAAACCCGAAAATAGATATGATGATGCTGCAGTCATCACCAAAATCATTTTCAAGTGACTAGAGTGTGGCTTTATATCTATCTAATACGTATAGGATTTGACACATACGTTGATCAGACGTATACACCGAATCACTAAGTATTCGATAGGCCAATTTTAGCGTCAAATAAGTACTCAAAACATCTTTTTATATTTAAATGGAATATATACCAAACAATAAATCATGTACTATAAATAATATATTTCAAATCATTAAAATTTAAGTAGGGAAAAATGTATCTCTCCCCCACTCATTTATTTATTGAAATTCAACTACAATTCTTAATAAATATACAACAATATTATTATTAAATCAAATATATAACAAAATCATTCTATATTATATCTAAATATTTCAAATTCATGTTATCAATATTTAAACTTATAACACTTAATTAATTCTATAACATATGAATACATTACACATAAAATCTTTACAAACCATTGGTATTACCAAATTATTTACAAATATCAAATTAAATATTACATTAAGAAGATCTTATATAATAATATCTTTCAAAAAAAAAAAAAAAAAAAATTCAAACCAATATTTAATAAGGACAGACTGGCTAGAAGACTTATACTCTTCTTCTACTTCTTACCTTGAAATGGAAGGGTATAAATTATAGAATTCGAAGTAAAAGCTGAACGAACGAAAGAACCTAATCAAAGGGATCTACGAAGGAAGATATATTCAAATGGAAAGGAAACTCAGAAGAAGATTTAAATATTAAACAAAATTTTATATTCGAAATATTTGTTTAAAATCATTTTAAACCCATTTTGTAAACTATTTATACTTTCAAAATACGCTCTCTCAAGAAGGATTCTGCAATTGATTCCACTCATTCTAGGGTATCGCTACCCTATCTCTAATGAGCTTTTACCTCATAAGCTTAAAGCTTTGATAAACCAAAGCTCTGATACCAACTGTAACAGCCCTAGGCTTTGCAACCATCAGGCAGTGGGCTAACCTCCCACCGTGACATACAGTGATACCTCAGAACTGATTTTACGGCCAGCCTCTCGACTGCAACAACCAACCCAATCTTCCCATTGGGATGTGTAGGGGTAAGAGTCTCCTGCTCGCCACCAAACAGTCAAGCGAGAACCCCCTATCACATTCTCTAACCAGCTCTGATACCAACTGTAACGACCCGCCATTTTGACCGTGCCGAATTGACAAAATATGCCAACTCGAAACGTCCAAAACAACAGATTGTTATTAGCTTCTGAGGTAAATAGAACAAATCACAGAATCACAAATCACAGAGTAATATAATATCTCGCAGCGGAAAATATACAATACAATAGTAGTTCATGAAGCTACAAAATAAAATTTTACATCAGAGTTTACATAAATAATATAGCAGAAGTCTAATACAATCAATAATTGATAACAGTCAGAAACAGAATGACAGAAGTAACTGAATGACTGGAATAACTAATCAACAGGTAGATATAGGTGAGGAAAACCCAAAATAAGCTCCAAACTTCAAGAGTGAACCACGAAAGCTGTAATACTCGATCTGACCCGAGCAATAATGCAAAACAAAACAACTCGGATCAGGACTAACATTCTCATAGAAGTAAATCAACTCAAATGAAATGTTCAATGAAATGCATCAGTAACTTAAAGGATGTTTGGGATCACCATCCTCTAAGGATCCGTCAAACTAATACTATATAGTATAATACGCTATATACAATAGTGTCTATCAGTAAAGTAAAATATCAAAATAGCGTAAGCGGGATTACCATGATTACCCTTACACCGTTTATATATTCCCATAGTATATACAGTACCGTAATTCCTCCGTAAACTGGAGGTTGATCAGAGGGCACTCCATATAAAACAGTACAAAACAAAATCGTAGTGGGCTCGTATAAGGCATGTGACAAGGCACGCAAGGAATGCCAGGGTGGATTCACCGTTTGCAGAGCCGGACTGGTGGTAACGCATAGCCGCAACTACCGCCCACCTCGAGACACACTCCCATATCAAAAGGGCCCAAATCGAATCTCAACAGTAATAGAATAATATCGAAGAAGTGTGCTCGATAAGAGGTATGACCTCAATTGGTCCGTGCATAGCTCCTGTTTTAGCCACATCAAGCTGACTCAAGGTAGTCAGGGTCTCGTAATTAATATGAAAATACAAAATAGAGTCGTTCTCCAAATCATCCCCTTCATTCTGGAACTCCACCGCGTACACAGTTGTTAAAGTGGTTTTCGGTATTGACAGAGAGTATGACAATAGTCGATCCCGGTCTCTTTGACAACTAATCGTTTACATTTTTCACACCGTGGTCATTATTCTATAAATTACTTTATAAAATGGTTTATACCAAATCTCATATTCGAATTTGAAATCAAATTTAAATATCTAACTTCGATTATAATTAAATTTGAAAACAACTCATTTTAGTCGATTAATGAAATTCGACACTTAGGTTCAAATTTCCTTTTATATAATGTAAAACGAAATCTCAAACTTCAATATAAACCAAATCGTCTTATAACTATAATTCAAGTTATATAGTTCAAAACTATTACTTCTACATTTCAAATCAAAATCTTATATTTCCATTCAACCAAATTATGATTTAAAACCATTCTTATACATTGACTTAACAAATTCTTAATTCAAACCAAACGATATAAAAATCAATTCCGCATATAACATCTATATATTCCAATTCATAATTAATCACTTAAAATTGAATTTAATTCTTATCGACTATAAATTCAAAATAAATCAATTTACCCAATTCACATTCATTTCTTATCAAGGTTCATAATTTAAACCAAATCAAATTCAATTTCGTAAATTTACCAATTCAAGTTCATCTCTACAAAAATTCGTATCGATTCCAATTCATAACTTAATATGAGTTCATTCGTTATTCAAATATCGTTATATAGATTTACATCTTTAAACTTCGAATTTAAATCGCGAAATATAAACTATCCATCTTGACTTTATTAAAGTTTATAAAATATATATATAAGAAAATTAACTTTGAAAATAGATATGTATATATATAAGTTTATAAAACTCTAAAATAAATTAGAAATAGATTATAAACATATATAAGTTTAAAATAATATAAAAATAGATTTAAAGAAATATTTATAATAATATAAAAAGGTTAAAATACTTATAGGAATCAATTATATGGTTTAAAATAAATTTATAAGTAAAATGTTAAATAAACATTTAAATCCCTATTTACAAATAAATCATTTTAAAACACATAATTTAAAATATACAAAATAATTTATATTTAAATAAAATATAAATATATAAAGTCTTAAGTAAATATTTTAAAATAAAACTCATTTTACTTCGAAAACATGACCGACGGTGTCCGTATATAGTTTTCTATCCTATGGTCAAGTGATACGGATATTTATCATTTCAACCCGCAGTTGATAAAATTTCTACGGGTCTATCATTTCAACCCGCGATCCCAAATTCAATAAAAATCGTTCAGATCTATCATTTCAACCCATAACGATTTTTCCTTATTCTAATGTTCGTTCGGGTATGTATCATTTCAACCCTTAGTGATTTTCCTAAAACTAGGGTATCAACAATCACAACAACAATCACATAGTATCAATCACAACATATATCATCAGTGCAACTACGTGTCATATGAATATATCGTGTTGCATATGAAATGTGCATACATATCAAATCAAACAATTTCTACTAGCAACCTATACATTTCATATAACAGTTCATTATTGATCTAACATCTATGAAAAATGTAAGTCAGGTGTGAGATAAACTCACCTTTCGTGGTATAGAATTGGAGACAGAAGGCGAATTAACACTGAATGAAGCGACGATTTCCAAGCATCGTTCAGAATAGATTCAACTCGATGATCATTCAATGTTTTTTTTTTCAGAGGAGGAATGGATCGGTTCAGTGATTGGGTTCCAGGAATGGTTTTCGAACTTCAACACCACACTCAATTAAAAAATACATACGACAAATTCTCTTTTCAAAAATAATATATATTTTTCTATATATATCTATACATACGGTAAAATTTTATAATATATATACAAATTTTTATTTAAATCATGCACACCCAAAAATAAAATGAAACAACATAAAAATACAAAATCACATAATATAAACAGTAACCACCATACAACTCACGCGGACACCGATACAAAACATACATCCCATGCACACATATACGCACACCACACAGACACAAACACACACAGGAAACACACACAGGAAACATACACGCATCACCATACACACGCACTCACCCACCACACACTAATAAAATATATACATACACTGTAAAAACTAAACCATACCACACCATACCAAAATTAAACACACATTCATAACTCAACACCGACCTACACAAACACAACACAGTATGCACACTATATATATACACAACTCCACAGGTGCCAACAACTCACACACCAAACAGCACTAATATACTACACACGCAAACAACACCGAAAATATAAATATGTAAATATATAACCCACAGGAAATATTTGTAAACCAAATATAAAGGAAAATATTTGTGAAAATAAATAGAAAGATAAAAAGGAACATTTATTTAGAAAATAAATAAGATATCAAAAAGGAAATATTGGAAAGTAAGTAGGTTTGTAAAAAGAATTAGAGTTAACTAGTAAGAGTTAACCAGATAGAGTTAATTGAACATAGTTAATCGAATTAGGATTAACTGAATATTAGTTATTCAATTAGAGTTGAACGAATATAGTTATCTGAGATAGAGTTTGTCAAACATAGTTATTCAAGATGAGTTGCCATACGACTGATAGCGTAATTTGCAGGGCTTCAGATAGCCTATGGCGGTCGGATGTTTCCTGAGGGAATCAGGCGTAACCATTGTGATCGCTACAATCTAGAGTCAAGCGAATGGAGTTAAATCGAATATTAGCCATTCGAAATAAAGTTAAAACAGACATAGTTATTCGAATATAAGTAAATCGAATATTAGTTATTCGATTGGAGTTAAATAAGTTGAATTAAATAAGTAAGTTAATCAAGTTGAGTTAATCGAGTTGAGTTAGTCAAGATGAGTTAATAAAACCGAGTTAATCCAAATGAGTTAATCCAATGGAGTTATTCAAAATAGTTTATTCGAATAAAATTAAAGGAGTTATTCGAAATAGTTTGTTCGAATAGGATTAAAGGAGTTATTTGAAATAGTTTATTCGAATAGGATTAAAGGAGTTATTCGAAATAGTTTATTTGAATAGAATTAAGGGAGTTAATCGAATATAGTATATTCAAAAGGAGATTAATCGAATGTAAATCATTCGAAGAGATTTAATTGAATGTAAATCATTCGAAGAGAGTTAATCGAATATAGTTATTCAGAGAGAGATTATCGAATATAGTTACTCGAAGAGAGAGTTATCGAATATAGTTATTCGAAAAGGAGTTATCGAATAGAGATTTTTCGAAAGAGAGTTATACGTTGGAATTCGATTATATTAAATTCGGGAAAGTACACTTTCCGTTTTTAACCAAGATTTAATGATTTCTTTATAAATTGTCTATTTATTTATTTAGTTAAATTAAGGAATAAAAATTATATTTTGAAGTTAGATATTTCAGAAATAGGGGTTAGAACACTATTGTTATAATCAAATGATTTCTGTAAAAGAAGTGGATTCGTAAATAGAATCCGAGAGTTACGTAAGGAAGTTTGTTAAAGATTTAGAAGGCAAACTTTGTCTATTTCGAAGTTAGAAATGATGTTCAGTTAAGGTCTGAGAGATAGTTATACCCCAACTTGATTGACTTCGTTTGTAACTAAGGAATGGTTAAGGTCTGATAGTAACGTTCGGTTAAGTGAATATAGTTAATGAAGGTAATGTTTTGAATTGGCATAGCGATGTTTTATTTAAACATCTGTTTAAATCCAAGGAAGGAGTTTTCGAAACGTTTTTTTCCAAATATAATCAGAGATATTTTCTAATCATAGAAAATGAAATGTTGGATGGTAATGAATACTGGAATGACAGTGATGCGTGGAAAAGAGATGGAAATGTTTTCCAATGATTAATAACGTATATTTTCTAAATTTAGAAAATAATAATTTCTGTATATATATGGAAACAGGAAATGGAAAATGAATAAATTAATGATAAATTAATTTAAGAGATAAATGATGAATGATGATTGATCGATATAATTTCCATTCGGAAATAATATCGTTGTTTGCACATGTGTTTACTGACTATCGAATGTTTTGACCATTTTTCCGTCGTCAATACGGAGAGACCGATATCAGACTCATTATCTGAAAACCACTATGTATGGGCGTTAGCGTAACGATCAAATATGATGAAGATAATTGAAGACGAAGTTATGCAAGGGCTGTCCTGTTTACAGAATAGTGCCTTTGGTTCGTCCAGTCCCAGGATGACCCGTATAGAAGAATGCCTGACAGAGTACATTTAATGTATCGCGTAAGTTGATCTCTTCAAACGTATTTACATTTGGTGGCAGAGGAATTCGTTTCTCTTAGCTGTATACCTGTTGTATTTTTGGGGAAATCAATTTGTGATTTGGCGGGTATGACGATGTGACATTCAAAGTGAATAAATGTGTGATCTGTTAGATATAAGTGTGGCCTCTAGCGTCACAACCGGGAAATGACAAAAATCGGGCAGGCAGCATGGCTAAGTGGTTGGCTTCCAATTAGGGTGTATTATCACCTATCTAGATATATTCATTTCATTCTATAATCTATTGTCGATGCTGTCCCATTCGGGAAACGGTTGTTGATCCCAACCGTTGGTGATATACATTCGATACACTCAAGCGAAATAAGTGGTCGGTCATGTGTGTGGCCGGGTTGCAAGATGTTCTTGTTGAACCCAGTGTATTCCCCTCTAGAGGTACACTATCAGAAGGTGGTTTCATACCTTGTTATAGGGTGTAACCCATTATCCAATAAGTGCTCGCAGTTTTGATTGTACATTATATATGTGGAACGTGAGATGAAAGCGTTCTACAAGATGATTATTATATTGTGGTTGATAGACACTATTATAATATCAAAATAGTTTTGATATAAAAGATCATTGTTTCTTTCAAAATGATTTGAAAGTTAAATCAAAATGTTTTGGATATTCATAAGGGAAGAACCCGTTCCGTTATACGGCGTGATCTTATGAGATATCGTTATTTGCCCAAACTGTTTTAAATTGTTCACTCATACCAGTCCCATGACTGACGTAGAGTTTGTTTTGTTTTGTTTTCCCTAAAATCTTGGGTGCCCAATTTTGTACGGGCATTCAAGTAGTTGGAATTTTACATATATACCTGGAAAGCTGGAGCAGGAGGTTTTAGCAGCGTTTATATAGCTATTTTTGTTTCTGCTGTGTTGTAAGTGTTGTACTTTGATAATGATATGTATATTCAAGTACAAACCTTTTATTTCAAAGTTATGTTATATTTTATTCGTTCCGCAGTGAGATTCGTGTTACTATGATGTTGTGTGTTCTTATTCTTCTTCTATTCTAAGTTTCTATCTTATCTATTCTCACCCTCTAATTTCTTTCATGGACTATCCGGTATTTCCGATGCTTGAATAGTCAACATAATGTTGTATGCCGATATCCTGGATCGCAAAATCCCCGGGTCGTTACAATTTTACACATGATATATAATGATTCAATGATATAAGGAAGAGATTCATGCATATAAGGGAATTAATTACATTCATGTATATCCTCTTATTTTATTTTTTTATTCTCTGCTGTTTTACCCATGATATATAAGGAATAGATTCAATGGTATAAGGAAGAGATTCATGCATATAAAGGAATTTATTACATTCATAAGATTCTCCATTCTCAAGCAATAAACGCTATCAGGTTCTTCACCGTCCCTACATTTCTACAGTTGTCTTTCCATGCGCATGTCTCAAAAACATAAAAGCTAACATCGATATACTCCCAAAGGTACATGTTTAAACTTTTGTTAGGCATTTCTTCCTTTCCTACATCAATTTTATCATATGACCATATCTACAAAATTGTTGAAACTAATCACATTTACCTTCATCTTCTGCACTAGTTCATATATTTATATCAGGACAAAAGGTATGTATTGAAATTTCATGTATATCCTCTTATTCTTCTTTTCTTTTATTCTTTTCTATTCTACACATAATATACATTCAATTCCATTTTAATATTAGATCTATATTTACAGACATATGAATCAATTCCATTTTGTTTGTGTACATATATGTATGTACATATATATATATATATATGTCAAGAGTTTGTGTTAATTAATGTAAGTATTTTTTTTAATTCCTTTTCCATTTATTTTATACTTGTTTTGTTAAATCATGACATTAGCCTTGCGTACATTTGTATAAATTAGAGTTAATCAGTGTTAGTATATCACCGTTTTCGGTTGAAGTTAATTTCATTCTTTCACGCTATATTGCATTTATTTCATGTTATTTTTTCTCTTAAACTTTAATGTTAATTAATTCTCGTATAAATATTGTTTCATTTTCAATGCTAATTTAATTTTATTTGATTTGTTACTGATCTCATTTGATAACTTTCTACTAATCTTTGATTTGGTATAAAACTAATTGGTTGGATTTCAATGAGTTCAGTTCCTCCATCCCTTCCAATATTATCCATGTACCAATAAAGCTTAGACAGTCATTTGTTATTAACATCAATTCATTAAACATGTTGCTTTTCCAACTTTAGTTATCACACCACTTTATTTTTGGTTTATTCATTAAACAATTCATTGATGTGTTCCCTCTTTATTCACTTTATTTTTTATTTCACAGGATTTTTATCATGGCACCTGGTCATCGCACCACTCGATCTACTGCACAAAGTCAACAAGTTGAACCAACCATTGATTTGTTTGCTCAAACTACACAAGTGGAGCTACTCATGGCTTGACAATTACAACTATAGCTAAGGCAACATCAACTGGAATGTTTTTAGTGATTTTTGATGCAGAAAGTCATCAACCAATTTGTACTAGCACCGAGAAATTTAATAATGAGATTGGATTCATTATTCAGAATCATGGTACGTTTCATTGTAAAGAGTGGAGAATGGTCCCAGAAGATGCGTGTATTTGGAAAGTTGTCATAAGATGAATCTTTGTTTATTTACATTAATTTGCTATGTAATAAACAATATGAAGTTTTTTATTTTGGTTGGGGTAACCTTAGAAGTTTAACTTTATGACTTATTGTAGTATTGAACATTATATGGAATATTAGCAATGAATATTTTATTATTGTATGTTTTTTTAGTTTATTTCTAATGTTAAATAGTCACTAATAACTGTTATTACATTTTACCTACACATAACCATTCAATTTGACCAAAATATGAATCGTCTAATAAACTAATAATATGATGACATGTGTGCTATTAAAGTAAAACCATATGGTACAATAACATTATATAATGTAGAATAATGACATAATGCCACGTGGAAAATTAGATAATGATATATGGACTAATCAAATAATGTCATATGGCCTAAAAAATGATGTCATATGCACTAATCAAATGATGACACATGGACAAATTATTGTTTGACACATGAATCAACCATTAAATGCCAAGTGATGACATTAATATATGTCATGGGTATACTACTATGATAACCATGTCAGGAACCATGTAGGATGACACATCATTATCTGTGTCAGCAGCCATGTAGGATAACACACCATCAAACACATTAGCTGATGACTCATCATCTTAGTCATAAAGTAGTGGGGTCCATTGATTTTTTTACCTAACAATATTAATAAGTGTAGGTAAAAGCTCTTTCTCTATTAACCTTTACCTACCAATTCCTACCAATTCAATATTGGTAGCTAAAATATATTACCCATTATTATGTTAGTTTTACCTATGCTTACAATTGGTAGGTAAAGACCTCATTTTCTTGTAGTGGTATGGTCTTACGATCAAGTAATCAAAAGCAAAGTGGATCCAACACCGTGGAATTTAGATAAGGACCCAATATAACAAAATCACCAAGTAATATATGATCATAAAATCATTATCATCATCAAACCATTTATCTTTGGATCTACCCAAAAATCAATGTTTGCACCAAAACAACGAATTCATAAATGTTAAAAATTCGGGTTGGAAAACATCAAATATTGCACATGCACAAACTTTTGCCAAGTTCCAATTTAATATGTTAGGCCTAACTATGCTACTTTCACTGCATAAAACAACAAACACCTTTGTACATACTTTTACATACGCATGGGAGCGCAACCCTAAACACAATCAACTTTGTATGCATTTTCACATGTATAGGACTACAACCCTTAACACAATCAACCGTGTACACATTTTCATATGTACGGGACCGTAGCCCATGGTACTGGCTCAACACAAGATGTGTCACAGACTTGCAAATAGTAACCCAACAGTGGTAATTATGTGTCCCATACCATATGTTCTCACTATTGATTTACTATTCGATCATCGACTCCACAACGGAAAACATCATAACAACAAACCAACAGAAACATCAAATCAAATGCTTCAATTAGACGGTTCTGTAATTAACTAATAAAATATACCTTTATGTCCCATACCACGAGGTTTACTATATCATTTACTCACAAATATGTCTTCTTGAAGGGGACATAAAAGTGCAGTTTTTATATAAGAAAATACTTGGTTATCGAAAGCGAGTTTATAAAACGATTTTCATAAACTAATTGATTTCTTTCTTAAAATCTTATAAATTTATAAATAAATTTGTACTATTTTTTTGAGGCCATTTTAATACTATAACTAAATCATAAAATTATTTTGGCCTCAAAACTATATAGAAAACGATATTTATTTACTTAGGAAAAACCAATTCAGAATCGTGCACAGTGTATGAAACACCATCGAAAATCATCTCAAAATTCAACAAGTTCATCACTGGAAACCTTTATGAACCGAATCGTGGATTGATCACAATGTATATGCTTGGTTTACCAAGTTTAGAGTGGTAGCAACTAGGTAAAACAACCTCAAAAATTCACTAAAACTTAAGATTAGGCATAGCTAAGGCTACATGAAAACAACCAGATGTGAAAACCCGTAACTTCCCCGTAAAGGAAAGCGTCGGATAGTTCGAGAGCAAGCCACAACAAAACACATACAGAAGAACATTTCATTGTATATTACAATAATGCATCAGATTACAAGAATATACAGAGTATAAATGAATATTACACAGAAATATCAGAGATTACAATACATTTAAATACATAGTAGCGGAAAATAATACAATACACAACTAGAAGAGATATACGGATACAAAGCTTTCTGGATATCGTTCCAGCTGTAAACCAGGATCCTGTGAATATGAATCTGCAAAACCAAAACTACTAGCTGCCCGTGTCAAAATAAGGGCACCCAGAGTTTAGGTTAAAACAATAAACTCCAGGTCAGTCATGTGACTGGTGTGAGAACTAAAACAGTTATTAATCTTTATTTTTAAAGTTAGGTAAATCAAAGGACCACGCCGTATAACACGGAACGGGTTTCCTCCCAAGAATACCAGTGCATAAAACAAACAGCGCAATGCTAAATAAAGAAAAATGAAGCTGTTATAAGACCCAGGTCCCATCACACAATGCAACGCAGCCGAGGATAGGGTTTTCCCTTATAACAGCCAAAGAATGCTTGATACGGTTAAAACAAATTGTTTGATACTATTATAAGTGCATAGTGTATAAAACAACTTTAAATCATAAGTATCAATCATAGGCGGCATGAATGCCCCATAACACTATGTCGCCATATATAAGTTTACAAATAAAACCGCAAAACGTCGTATTGGAAGTTGGGTTATCATTTATGGTATGAACCGAGGCTAGGGGCAAGATCCTCACTGATTCGAGACTGCCTAGCCCGAGTCTCAGGCAAGCGCGCAGGCAAGCCTTGGAGCGACAGGGCCAGTCCACCGATGTGGATTATTATACCTGAGCACTACGTTTCGCCGCCCTTTGGGGCGTAAGCGAGCCAACTAAATGACTCCATCGGTTCGAGAACGACCGATCAATCCGAGGCGCCTCGCAACAGCAACAACCACATAAGTCAAACTCGTCAGGGCGTGTAAAACCACTGACGCCACTTTTAGCTAGGAGGAAACGTAGGCCCTCCCTGAGGTCCGTCTCCCGTTTTTGGTTCATACCGGGTGTGAAACTCGCGAAGTAAACGTTACACAAAGCTACGCCACAAAGGCCGTGCTTCGATCATCAACCACAAGACTTTGCTTTTCAACAGAAGCCTTGATCATTTGCCACTTAGGTATGCCACATAGGCAATTCACTCCATGCGATTGATATCCATCAATATATAACCCCTGAGCTCGTACGTCTCAGAGAAGGGCGTTAAGCAAGAGAATAAATTCTCTGCCGCCAAACAGATATATATTTAATAGAGATCAATCACACGGACTAAAATCCAATGTCAGACACACAGTCCATTTACAAGTCCGTTCTGGGCCTGAACGAAACCGGAGGCACCTAGTACCTCGCATATCCATCGATCTCCAAGTACGTCTGGACGATCACCAACTGTTTCCATCTTCTTGGGTGTACAGCCCAATCAAGATCATCAGTAATCACCCAAACGACGTGAAGACCTCCGGTCTTCGACCATCGTCTTCATCTTCGACTTTTCGTCGTATCAGTTATTCAGAATGGGATAAACCCGGTCTTTCCGAATAACTCACGTATATTTTGAATAAGTGTTACACAAACACAACATACGCCTCATTCCAATTCATCAGACACTAACCGCAAATTAATCAAGAGAATAATTTCCCAAATATTAACCCCGAAGGCCGAAACCAACATCAGATCAATATCCAGAAAACCATTCTGCTTGGCTAACCGACAGTTAGTTTCTAAATTTCACATTCATAGGGAAAGGTTCCCATTAATTTTATCCAAGATAAATTCCTTGAATTTATTCTTTATTCTATTTTTGAATCTCAATTCAAACTAGTCGGGATTAGCGAACCTTACCGAAGTAATCATTTGTTTTAATTTCCCTATCCCAACCTATTCATCCCATGAAGTAAAACTGGTAATACTTCATATCTAACACCACAGTGTTATCGGTAAATTCAATTACCATTTCACGTTCAAATCTAATTAAAGATTTAACTATCGCCTGGAGCAAAACTGGTGATACTCCATTTTCGATCATTTCAATCTAATTAAAGATTCATTAAAACTCCACTTAGTTTTAATCTTCGACTGGGTTAAAGAATCAGTGTCATTTAAAACACGGTTCACGATAAACCTAAAATCACATTCCATTAATTATCGGGTTAAAGAACAAGTGTTATTTAAAAACACTGTTCACGATAAACCCAAAATCACATTCCATTAATTATCGGGTTAAAGAACAAGTGTTATTTAAAAACACTGTTCACGATAAACCCAAAAATCATTCCATTAATTATCGGGTTAAAGAACAAGTGTTATTTAAAACACTGTTCACGATAAACCCAAAAATCAATACCAATTCAATTCCAATTAAATATCATTTAATTGGTACACTTCATTAAATCTAAATAAAAAGATTTAATCTTTTCTCAACTGGGTTCAAGAACAGTGTTAGTGAAGACACCATTCACGACAAACCCAAATCACATTTGATATTCAATATAAGGCTCTGAATAGAAAATATACCGGCTTATATTCAATATCAAATCCTATGACTAACAAATGTCGTATTGGAAATAACGATATAAATATATATCTTTCAAATTTCCATAACAACATCTGTATAATCACGAATTCCAACATCGAAATATTCCGAAGACAATTTCGATTCAAATCCACTCTAATGCAATCATTGGAAATTCTGGTTATTTTTAAAACCCTTTTTCAAATTCAATTTATTTCTTTAAAAATAAATAGAATTATAATTCTAGTTCAAAACTAGTTCATTTCGATAAAAATCTATTTTTATCTTTTCAAATATGGAGTTTTTCATCCCAATTCTTTCTAAATCATTTCTTATGATTTTACACAAATTATTACTATTTTTAATAATTTTATCAAGGCCCGTACAGTCGATTTCCATCAACGGCCATCGAACTGCACTTACAGCGACCTTTTTCGAATTTGATTTGGACGTATCTCCAAATCCAACCGTTAGATTTCAAATTTCTAACATTCGTTAGAAAGCTCTTTTCGATACGAACCCAACGGTTCCGGTTTTAGGAGAATCCGACGGTCGGATCTCCCGTAATGTCCGTTTGAAATAAATGGTCGAAATTCACGAACTGCCGCGGCGCGGCACGTTCTATTCAGGCCATTATATTATATATATAATATATATTTCGTCGATTTATATTTAAAACGAATTATATAAATAGTTTTAAAATTCGTTTCAAAAGCAATTTCAACTTCCATTTCAATTCAAATCAAAATTGAATTCTTCTTTATAAATTCGTTTTAAAATTCATTTCTATTCAATTCAAATTTCAATTCATTTCAATTCGTTTTAAATTCAATTCGAATTCGTTCTATATTCAATTCATTTCGAAATCGTTTTCAATTCAATTCATTTTGAAATCGTTTCCAATTCAATTCATTTCGAAATCGTTTTCAATTCAATTCATTTCGAAATCGTTTTCAATTCAATTCATTTCAAATGAGTAAAATCGATATAAATATCGTTCACGTCTAAATGGCGTCAATCTAATCAACACGGCTTCATAAATTTCTATTTTCAAATATTCTATTTCAAATATTCTATTTCAAATATTTCTTTTTCAAAATAGTTGTTATTATCAAAATATTTCGTTCAACACATGACCAATCTCAATGGATGAGTACTGTCAACACATGAACCTTTATTTTATATTGTAAAGATGTAAATTTTATTACTAAAATATTTCGTTCAACACATGACCAATCTCAATGGATGAGTACTGTCAACACATGAACCTTTATTTTATAATATTCTTTATTTTTCAAATTAGAATGAGGCCCAATCAATTACCATATAAAGTTAATTATATGGATTTTCATACATCACACGTATAATAGCATTGAAAAATAATCAACCATCAACCAAAGTGCACTACACTGTATAAGCATCAAGGATAGATATCTAATGCTTATAACAGTCTGTCAATCAATCGATCGACATATTTAATCAATCAGGATGAGTGAACTTCAAATTTCATCCCAACACCCGTGTGGGGTTTCAAACAATCAAACACAGATTTTAGTTGTGCAGTTGGGCAATGTGTAAAATTTATCGACCCAATCAATGTCCTTCAAATAGGTGTACATAAACAAACCGTTCGGTTTGTAAATGAATATTTTATTTATTCACATTCACGTTAAAAATTATATTTTTAAGGATAAAAACATTTTATTTCAACATATGAATTTCTATTATTCATTTACACAATAAAATGATATTTTTATTTTCTAACATATTTTAGAAAATTTCGGCGGCATAACGGCACGATACTAGAAACGGGACAAGGCCTAGCCTTATCCCCGGTCTAGTGAAGGCCCACGCCATTCACACATCAATCAAATCAATTCATTTCACCACACAATTCAATTTCAATCAAATAATCTAACTAATTTGCAATCAAACAAACAAGTCCATGGTCTGTGGACGATTGTGTCGGGTGCTACTAAGCACCGTCTGCATCCTAGTATAAATATATAACTAGAAAAGAAATTGAAGAGTGAGAAATTCTCACTGATTGCTATCCAGGTCCACGACACTTCATTTATAAAAATCTTCTTCATTCTCGCCTTTTTATCATCTTCGTTGCCCGTAGTCACTACATATATAAAAATCACACATTTTTATATTTTGATGTCTTTAAAATAAAAGTAACTTTTTATTTGTTCACTCTTAATTTAAAAATCATATTTTTATAATCACTTCATATATTTAAAAATCGAATTTTTTACTATGCTATTCAATATATAAAAATCGAATTTTTACTTCAAATCCATATGGATAAAAATCGCATTTCCATACCGCTAATATATAGATAAAAATTCTATTTATATAACGCTATTCCCTTTATAAGGATTTCGCCCCTTCATAAATAAAGTCTTCGCCTTTATAAAAATAAGGTTTTCGCCTTTATAAAAATAAAGTTTTCGCCTTTATAAAAATAAGGTTTTCGCCTTTATAAAAATAAAGTTTTCGCCTTTATAAAAATAACATCTTTTTACTTTATAAAAATTCGATCTTGCTAAATCAAAATCATATTTTTACTTCGTTTTCATATGATAGTAAAAATCATATTTTCACATACTTAAAGATCCTACCTTTACGTGTTTAAAAATCAAAACTTTCTCTAATAAAAATCATGGGTTTCATAAAATAAAAATCCTAGATTTCTAAAATTAAAAATCCTAAACTTTCTATCTTTAAAAATAATAACTTTATAAACTAAAGGTCACAGCTTTGTACATAATAAAAAGTATAGCTTTGAACAATGTTTTAATTATAAAAGTAAATAAATAAATAAAAAGGGCTCACTACTCATTCGACGTTGAAGCGAGAGGAGGGTTGTTCCTGGCGCGCGGTCGAAGGCGGACCCTGGCGTGGCGGCTCAGTTGATCCCGGGGTGGCTGGAGGTGAGCGCGCCCCTCAATCTCGCGCTCGTGGTCTTCATCGGAGGCTTGGATGGCTCGGAGTTGTAGGGGGGGGGGGAGGGAAGGAGGAGCCGACGTCGTGGGGGAGGTGAAGTTCGCCGTCGGCGATGAGGTGGAGGGAGGGAATCTCGCTCGATCGATTTGGGGTTTTTCTTCTTCTTTTTTTCTTTCTTTTCTTTGAAATGAACGGTAGAAGGGGGGCCCTGGGTGATAAGGGAAGAGATTTAATTTTTTTAATTAATTTAATTATTTTATTTTGCAAAATGTTGACTTTCACATAAAACCTCGAAACGAGGCCCACCGCCTGTCGTCCATAGCGTTTTACCCCCATTCCGAACACAATGGGACATGTATCGTAGGCTGATTCGACTGTTTGAACCAGTTTCTGTTAAATTTACATTTAAATCACTATATTGAATTTTAAACGTACATTTCGAGTTACCGGGGTCACATACTAACTCTAAAAATTTCCGAAAAATATTTTCTAGCTTCGTATTGACGATGCAGTCCTAACAAAGCTAGTTTCGTCGAATTCTGAGACCGTTGGAAAAGTGGCCAATTTCCAGTTGATTAAAATCAACTGAAACCGGTCAAACGCGTTTTCCTTTGCCACACTCACATATTGATTCGAAAAATTATGAAATTTTAAACCTAGCAATAATTTATCATCACGGACCCAACAAAACTGGTTTCGTCGAAATCCGAGGTCGTTTGCAAAATGTCCATTTTTAAGGGCCTGAATTCCATAGCGACTATTCAGAATTTTCAACTGGACATATCTTTTGATTCCCGCTATGAAATTTTGATTATTTGGATCCGTTGGAAAGATATTCACGAATAGATCCTAATGTTTTTGGTTTCACTAAAATCCGGATTGTTTTGCACCCGGTACATTCAATTGAAGTTTGAAATCGAATTATCGAACTACCGCGCCATTTTCAATTCTATTTATAATTATATATAAATATTTATATTCTATCGACGGCGTATATAATATATACATTCGAATTATATTCAAAACAAATTTCTCGTCGATATTATTTAAAATAATTCATTTTAAATAATCAAAATTCGCTAAAATTGCCAAAATAAAAATTTTAAACTAGCCCAGATTTTCGGGTTGTTACAATCTCCCCCACTTAAAAATTTTCGTCCCCGAAAAGAAACAAAGTCGAAAGTGGTTTGATTAATCAACTCTACGCTCGATCTGGCTTCCATTCTTAAACTTTTCAGTTTCTGAGAATTTCCAAATTTTCAAAAATTTGGCTAACACCCTAAATTTTCGAAAAATTTCGCCATAACCTCCCCTGCAATGGGAGCATCGGGGAATTTCAAATAGCTTCCCCGGTCCTTCAGATCTCAAAAAGAAAAAGAAAAAGCCAAGCGGCTAGCCAATAGGCTCATAAAATCATCATCACCCAAACAAAATAGTAAATTATGTAGTAAACATGTACCTATTTGTCGGGCAAACAAATTTTATTCTCTGCTCTAGCCTCCTTGCTATGACCTGTTCAAGGTAAGTACAAGTATATGCAAGCAAACGCAACCAATTTCAATACAATTCAATATGTGATTCAATTAGGCTAAATGGTTCAAAATTATCAAACAAATAAACAAACAACACAAACATCAATCAATTAGTGGATTAACGTTTCAAATTCATAATTTTGATACATATACAAAAATCAAATTTTTGATGCCAAATCACAACAATAAGCCCTATCTAATTTTGGTTCTCACACCAGTCAATAGGAAATATATAGAAAGCCCACTTTCGTCACTCGAACATAAATTCTAATGATGGAGCTCCATCATCAAAATCATCTCCGGGCGATTAGAGTGTAATCCTATATCTATCCAGTATATTAAAATTTCGAATACACGCGGATCAGACGTATACGCAAAATCTATATATACTGGATTGTCCACATCAATATAAATAAATAACCAAATACGAATAATTGATTTAAATTTTCAAAACAAATTTTGTTTTCATTTTTTTTTAAAATATACTCTTCACACTCGTTCCAGGATACTACTGATCCTATCTCTAACGAGTCATTCTAATTGGATATTGCTAATCCAATATCTGATGAATTCTTCCGTATGGTTCTAATGTGTCTTGTTCTCTGAGCTTTGTAAACCAAAGCTCTGATACCAACTGTGAAAACCCGTAACTTCCCCGTAAAGGAAAGCGCCGGATAGTTCGAGAGCAAGCCACAACAGAACACATACAGAAGAACATTTCATTGTATATTACAACAATGCATCAGATTACAAGAATATACAGAGTATAAATGAATATTACACAGAAATATCAGAGATTACAATACATTTAAATACATAGCAGCGGAAAATAATACAATACACAACTAGAAGAGATATACGGATACAAAGCTTTCCGGATATCGTTCCAGCTGTAAACCAGGATCCTGTGAATATAAATCTGCAAAACCAAAACTACTAGCTGCCCGTGTCAAAATAAGGGCACCCAGAGTTTAGGTTAAAACAATAAACTCCAGGTCAGTCATGTGACTGGTGTGAGAACTAAAACAGTTATTAATCTTTATTTTTAAAGTTAGGTAAATCAAAGGACAACTCCGTATAACACGGAACGGGTTTCCTCCCAAGAATACCAGTGCATAAAACAAACAGCGCAAAGCTAAATAAAGAAAAATGAAGCTGTTATAAGACCCAGGTCCCATCACACAATGCAACGCAGCCGAGGATAGGGTTTTCCCTTATAACAGCCAAAGAATGCTTGATACGGTTAAAACAAATTGTTTGATACTATTATAAGTGCATAGTGTATAAAACAACTTCAAATCATAAGTATCAATCATAGGCGGCATGAATGCCCCATAACACTATGTCGCCATATATAAGTTTACAAATAAAACTGCAAAACGTCGTATTGGAAGTTGGGTTATCATTTATGGTATGAACCGAGGCTAAGGGCAAGATCCTCACTGATTCGAGACTGCCTAGCCCGAGTCTCAGGCAAGCGCGCAGGCAAGCCTTGGAGCGACAGGGCCGGTCCACCGATGTGGATTATTATACCTGAGCACTACGTTTCGCCGCCCTTTGGGGCGTAAGCGAGCCAACTAAATGACTCCATCGGTTCGAGAACGACCGATCAATCCGAGGCGCCTCGCAACAACAACAACCACATAAGTCAAACTCTTCAGGGCGTGTAAAACCACTGACGTCACTTTTAGCTAGGAGGAAACGTAGGCCCTCCCTGAGGTCCGTCTCCCGTTTTTGGTTCATACCGGGTGTGAAACTCGCGAAGTAAACGTTACACAAAGCTACGCCACAAAGGCCGTGCTTCGATCATCAACCACAAGACTTTGCTTTTCAACAGAAGCCTTGATCATTTGCCACTTAGGTATGCCACACAGGCAATTCACTCCATGCAATTGATATCCATCAATATATAACCCCTGAGCTCGTACGTCTCAGAGAAGGGCGTTAAGCAAGAGAATAAATTCTCCGCCGCCAAACAGATATATATTTAATAGAGATCAATCACACGGACTAAAATCCAATGTCAGACACACAATCCATTTACAAGTCCGTTCTGGGCCTGAACGAAACCGGAGGCACCTAGTACCTCGCATATCCATCGATCTCCAAGTACGTCTGGACGATCACCAACTGTTTCCATCTTCTTGGGTGTACAGCCCAATCAAGATCATCAGTAATCACCCAAACGACGTGAAGACCTCCGGTCTTCGACCATCGTCTTCATCTTCGACTTATCGTCGTATCAGTTATTCAGAATGGGAAAAACCCGGTCTTTCCGAATAACTCACGTATATTTTAAATAAGTGTTACACAAACACAACATACGCCTCATTCCAATTCATCAGACACTAACCGTAAATTAATCAAGAGAATAATTTCCCAAATATTAACCCCGAAGGCCGAAACCAACATCAGATCAATATCCAGAAAACCATTCTGCTAGGCCAACCGACAGTTAGTTTCTAAATTTCACATTCATAAGGAAAGGTTCCCATTAATTTTATCCAAGATAAATTCCTTGAATTTATCCTTTATTCTATTTTTGAATCTCAATTCAAACTAGTCGGGATTAGCGAACCTTACCGAAGTAATCATTTGTTTTAATTTCCCCATCCCAACCTATTCATCCCATGAAGTAAAACTGGTAATACTTCATATCTAACACCACAGTGTTATCGGTAAATTCAATTACCATTTCACGTTCAAATCTAATTAAATATTTAACTATCGCCTGGAGCAAAACTGGTGATACTCCATTTTCGATCATTTCAATCTAATTAAAGATTCATTAAAACTCCACTTAGTTTTAATCTTCGACTGGGTTAAAGAATCAGTGTCATTTAAAACACGGTTCACGATAAACCCAAAATCACATTCCATTAATTATCGGGTTAAAGAAC
This sequence comes from Allium sativum, assembly GCA_030737875.1. Lineage (NCBI taxonomy): Eukaryota > Viridiplantae > Streptophyta > Magnoliopsida > Asparagales > Amaryllidaceae > Allium > Allium sativum. The sequence continues at coordinate 127,213,847 of CM060911.1, forward strand.
AAGTGTTATTTAAAAGCACTGTTCACGATAAACCCAAAATCACATTCCATTAATTATCGGGTTAAAGAACAAGTGTTATTTAAAAACACTATTCACGATAAACCCAAAAATCATTCCATTAATTATCGGGTTAAAGAACAAGTGTTATTTAAAACACTGTTCACGATAAACCCAAAAATCAATACCAATTCAATTCCAATTAAATATCATTTAATTGGTACACTTCATTAAATCTAAATAAAAAGATTTAATCTTTTCTCAACTGGGTTCAAGAACAGTGTTAGTGAAGACACCATTCACGACAAACCCAAATCACATTTGATATTCAATATAAGGCTCTGAATAGAAAATATATCGGCTTATATTCAATATCAAATCCTATGACTAACAAATGTCGTATTGGAAATAACGATATAAATATATATCTTTCAAATTTCCATAACAACATCTGTATAATCACGAATTCCAACATCGAAATATTCCGAAGACAATTTCGATTCAAATCCACTCTAATGCAATCATTGGAAATTCTGGTTATTTTCAAAACCCTTTTTCAAATTCAATTTATTTCTTTAAAAATAAATAGAATTATAATTCTAGTTCAAAACTAGTTCATTTCGATAAAAATCTATTTTTATCTTTTCAAATATGGAGTTTTTCATCCCAATTCTTTATAAATCATTTCTTATGATTTTACACAAATTATTACTATTTTTAACAATTTTATCAAGGCCCGTACAGTCGATTTCCATCAACGGCCATCGAACTGCACTTACAGCGACCTTTTTCGAATTTGATTTGGACGTATCTCCAAATCCAACCGTTAGATTTCAAATTTCTAACATTCGTTAGAAAGCTCTTTTCGATACGAACCCAACGGTTCCGGTTTTAGGAGAATCCGACGGTCGGATCTCCCGTAATGTCCGTTTGAAATAAATGGTCGAAATTCACGAACTGCCGCGGCGCGGCGCGTTCTATTCAGGCCATTATATTATATATATAATATATATTTCGTCGATTTATATTTAAAACGAATTATATAAATAGTTTTAAAATTCGTTTCAAAAGCAATTTCAACTTCCATTTCAATTCAAATCAAAATTGAATTCTTCTTTATAAATTCGTTTTAAAATTCATTTCTATTCAATTCAAATTTCAATTCAATTTGAATTCATTTCAATTCGTTTTAAATTCAATTCGAATTCGTTCTATATTCAATTCATTTCGAAATCGTTTTCAATTCAATTCATTTCGAAATCGTTTTCAATTCAATTCATTTCGAAATCGTTTTCAATTCAATTCATTTCGAAATCGTTTTCAATTCAATTCATTTCGAAATCGTTTTCAATTCAATTCATTTCAAATGAGTAAAATCGATATAAATATCGTTCAGGTCTAAATGGCGTCAATCTAATCAACACGGCTTCATAAATTTCTATTTTCAAATATTCTATTTCAAATATTCTATTTCAAATATTTCTTTTTCAAAATAGTTGTTATTATCAAAATATTTCGTTCAACACATGACCCATCTCGATGGATGAGTACTGTCAACACATGAACCTTTATTTTATATTGTAAAGATGTAAATTTTATTACTAAAATATTTCGTTCAACACATGACCAATCTCAATGGATGAGTACTGTCAACACATGAACCTTTATTTTATAATATTCTTTATTTTTCAAATTGGAATGAGGCCCAACCAATTACCATATAAAGTTAATTATATGGATTTTCATACATCACACGTATAATTGCATTGAAAAATAATCAACCATCAACCAAAGTGCACTACACTGTATAAGCATCAAGGATAGATATCTAACGCTTATAACAGCCTGTCAATCAATCGATCGACATATTTAATCAATCAGGATGAGTGAACTTCAAATTTCATCCCAACACCCGTGTGGGGTTTCAAACAATCAAACACAGATTTTAGTTGTGCAGTTGGGCGATGTGTAAAATTTATCGACCCAATCAATGTCCTTCAAATAGGTGTACATAAACAAACCGTTCGGTTTGTAAATGAATATTTTATTTATTCACATTCACGTTAAAAATTATATTTTTAACGATAAAAACATTTTATTTCAACATATGAATTTCTATTATTCATTTACACAATAAAATGATATTTTTATTTTCTAACATATTTTAGAAAATTTCGGCGGCATAACGGCATGATACTAGAAACGGGACAAGGCCTAGCCTTATCCCCGGTCTAGTGAAGGCCCACGCCATTCACACATCAATCAAATCAATTCATTTCACCACACAATTCAATTTCAATCAAATAATCTAAATAATTTGCAATCAAACAAACAAGTCCATGGTCTGTGGACGATTGTGTCGGGTGCTACTAAGCACCGTCTGCATCCTAGTATAAATATATAACTAGAAAAGAAATTGAAGAGTGAGAAATTCTCACTGATTGCTATCCAGGTCCACGACACTTCATTTATAAAAATCTTCTTCATTCTCGCCTTTTTATCATCTTCGTTGCCCGTAGTCACTACATATATAAAAATCACACATTTTTATATTTTGATGTCTTTAAAATAAAAGTCACTTTTTATTTGTTCACTCTTAATTTAAAAATCATATTTTTATAATCACTTCATATATTTAAAAATCGAATTTTTTACTATGCTATTCAATATATAAAAATCGAATTTTTACTTCAAATCCATATGGATAAAAATCGCATTTCGATACCGCTAATATATAGATAAAAATTCTATTTATATAACGCTATTCCCTTTATAAGGATTTCGCCCCTTCATAAATAAAGTCTTCGCCTTTATAAAAATAAGGTTTTCGCCTTTATAAAAATAAAGTTTTCGCCTTTATAAAAATAAGGTTTTCGCCTTTATAAAAATAAAGTTTTCGCCTTTATAAAAATAACATCTTTTTACTTTATAAAAATTCGATCTTGCTAAATCAAAATCATATTTTTACTTCGTTTTCATATGATAGTAAAAATCATATTTTCACATACTTAAAGATCCTACCTTTACGTGTTTAAAAATCAAAACTTTCTCTAATAAAAATCATGGCTTTCATAAAATAAAAATCCTAGCTTTCTAAAATTAAAAATCCTAAACTTTCTATCTTTAAAAATCATAACTTTATAAACTAAAGGTCACAGCTTTGTACATAATAAAAATTATAGCTTTGAACAATGTTTTAATTATAAAAGTAAATAAATAAATAAAAAGGGCTCACTACTCATTCGATGTTGAAGCGAGAGGAGGGTTGTTCCTGGCGCGCGGTCGAAGGCGGACCCTGGCGTGGCGGCTCAGTTGATCCCGGGGTGGCTGGAGGTGAGCGCGCCCCTCAGTCTCGCGCTCGTGGTCTTCATCGGAGGCTTGGATGGCTCGGAGCTGTAGGGGGGGGGGGGGAGGGAAGGAGGAGCCGACGTCGTGGGGGAGGTGAAGTTCGCCGTCGGCGATGAGGTGGAGGGAGGGAATCGCGCTCGATCGATTTGGGGTTTTTCTTCTTTTTTTTCTCTTTCTTTTCTTTGAAATGAACGGTAGAAGGGGGGGGGGGGCCTGGGTGATAAGGGAAGAGATTTAATTTTTTTAATTAATTTAATTATTTTATTTTGCAAAATGTTGACTTTCACATACAACCTCGAAACGAGGCCCACCGCCTGTTGTCCACAGCGTTTTACCCCCATTCCGAACACAATGGGACATGTATCGTAGGCTGATTCGACTGTTTGAACCAGTTTCTGTTAAATTTACATTTAAATCACTATATTGAATTTTAAACGTACATTTCGAGTTACCGGGGTCACATACTAACTCTAAAAATTCCCGAAAAATATTTTCTAGCTTCGTATTGACGATACGGTCCTAACAAAGCTAGTTTCGTCGAATTCTGAGACCGTTGGAAAAGTGGCCAATTTCCAGTTGATTAAAATCAACTAAAACCGGTCAAACGCGTTTTCCTTTGCCACGCTCACATATTGATTCGAAAAATTATGAAATTTGAAACCTAGCAATAATTTAACATCACGGACCCAACAAAACTGGTTTCGTCGAAATCCGAGGTCGTTTGCAAAATGTCCATTTTTAAGGGCCTGAATTCCATAGCGACTATTCAGAATTTTCAACTGGACATATCTTTTGATTCCCGCTATGAAATTTCGATTATTCGGATCCGTTGGAAAGATATTCACGAATAGATCCTAATGTTTTTGGTTTCACTAAAATCCGGATTGTTTTGCACCCGGTACATTCAATTGAAGTTTGAAATCGAATTATCGAACTACCGCGCCATTTTCAATTCTATTTATAATTATATATAAATATTTATATTCTATCGACGGCGTATATAATATATACGTTCGAATTATATTCAAAAGAAATTTCTCGTCGATATTATTTAAAATAATTCATTTTAAATAATCAAAATTCGCTAAAATTGCCAAAATAAAATTTTTAAACTGGCCCAGATTTTCGGGTTGTTACACCAGAGTAGGAAATGAATCTTGTGCAATTAACAAAGAGTGGATCGACCCATTGTTTAGGTGTATAGACTCTTGGGACGACCAAGGGAGCATATTGGGTCGACCAAGGGAGCATATTGGGTCGACCCACTTTACGGACTTTCCTATAGGTTGAAATCCCGACGAATCCACTACTTTGATGATCGGAATTAAACGAAACTTTGCGGTTATGTAAACAAGTAACCCATGTACACGTAGGAACTGAAATATATAGTATCAAACCAACTAAGCATAACTAAGTTACTAGCATTCAAAGTCGAAAGTTTGCTGCTTTGAGCAATAGATATGAAATTACACAGAAAGCAATAGATTTCTTATACGACAGTGAAAAAAATCGTACTAATAACACAAAAAGAAAAGTAAGCTAGAGGGAATGAGTCTACCAACTCACCTTACGTTAGATTTTAGGTGAAATTTCATTGATTTAGAGCCGTAGGAAGCCAATTTGGAGCATGCAACAGCAAGGAAGAGACATGTAGCAACAATATTTTACTGTAACTTTCTACCTGGAAATCTTAAAGGAGAACACTTGCATGGTTGATTGCTGGAGCAGTATTCATAGTTCAAACACAATCTAATAGAGGAGAATTTAGAATGTTGATTTATTTAGATGAGAGAAGCCATTGATTTCCTCTTTTATTGTCTTAGCTAAAGGAAAAAGAAGGAAGGTAACGTGGTGAAGGAAAAGTGTCATACTTTTTCTTTTCTCTAGAAGAAAATAGAAGGGGGGAATGGGCCAAAATACCAAATCAAGCCCAAATCAACATAATTAGCCATAAACACAATGTTAAATCTTAAAACATGTATTCACAACAAACCATGCTTCAAATTAACACAAATAAACCTCCAATGCCTTTTAATACGTACACACAAATCAAATTGTGTTTAATTTACAAAACAAAAACACACACACTACAATACTAACTGAATTATGTTAAATTTCATAACCAAATACAAATTAGATACACAAAACATATTTACACAATATGTAAATGCTAGTTTGATACAAAAACGCTAATACAAATATGTTTGCCAAAACAATTATTTTAACTTTTGTAACACATGTATATTTATACAATAAGATTGTTGTGTACTTAATTGATTTAACAACTTAAATTTGTCAAAAATAAAATACTTCAAATCACCAAATATTGATTCACAATTAACACTTATATTTTACACTACCAACAATCCCATTAATTCATTGAGTAATATTATAAAATTCACTTTTTAACAATAATCTGCAAAATCCAACTTTGCATTACTACTTTTAAATCTACAAACGTAGTTCAAATACGGCTCCTCTATTTTATTGCTGACAAGAATGCATCTTGTATTTAGAAACCCAAATTAGCAATTTATTAATTATTTGAACCAATAATTTATCAATAATTTTGTAAATATATTTCTCCCTTGAACAAATTATCACTTTTTATTGAAAATATGTATTTAAAACTTAAATATTTATTGTTAATTGATATTTTATATATCTACAAAATCCACTTTAATCATTATATTATAATTTGTAAACACAGACTGGAATAAATCACTTATTATATTAAAATACTTAATTCAATTCAAATACACGAATTCTGAAAATCACAAATTCTATCTCTTATTAAAAATACTATACGAGTTGTACTCCCTAGCTCGTTTTTTATTCTTTACAAATTTAAAATATGGAAAACATAAAATGGTCTTCTTAGTCTAGGTGCTCTAAAAATCTAGGTTGTTACAGATTCCCCCCTTAAATAAATTGCGTCCTCGCAATTTACTTAGATTAATGTATAATAAACTTATATTTCAAAATTGCTTATTATTATATATTACTTAAAAGAACTTCTAATTAAAGAAATAGTCATATGGCATTCAAAATTTCTTAACATGTATACATTATAGTGCCAAAATTTTCGGCTTGAATTCTCCCAACTTCATAAAAAGTTTTAACTATTTCCATCAACTCATTAACACCCAGGGTTTAAGCAGCACAACTTACCCTTCACAAGCCATACCTTGAAATACATATTCACAAATTTCCGATCTCCAAATAACACTCAACACTACCTTGCCATCGAAGATTATACCCAATTCCCGTGAATTACACCCAGGGTTTAATCATCAAATAGCCTTGCCATTTCCTGTGAATTATACCCAATTCAATGGCTGTAGCCGTCTAGTAGATTCAATTGTGAAAGTGTACTCCAAAAATAGCACACCCGCTTCAAATAATTGTGTAGTTAAAACACTTTTACAATCAACACATTTTAAATTTCAAGTTACAATTAAATTAGAATAGCATTAAACCACATATTTTACAACAATTCTCCTTAACAACTAGCTGCGAAGTCGATATATCATCCTCATCGCCTTGCCAAATTCACCATATATCGCATCCTATGTAGTAGCTTAACACCAACCCAACTTAATTATTTTATCTATATCTTTCACCCAATTCCATTTTGCCATTCATCAACAGCATTTGATAGCCTTGAATGAGTGTTTAAGAAATTTTTGTCAACAACGCTGATCAGACGTATCGATCAAAACCCTTAAGACACTTATTGGATATACAACACAGAAGATGAACATCAATTTAGATTTACACAAGATTGTTTTCTTATCATAAATACTCTGAGCTTCACATAAATAAAATAACCCAACTTCCCAATTTTTTTAGTTAATCACCAGGTTACAAAGTAGTTAACACATCAACACTTATAATAATCTTTTTTATCCACCACTTACCTCATGATTAATTATTTCAAAATTTATCACAGCCGAAGTGTTCACTTGCTTCCGCTGTGGAACCCAAATCTTATTTATTCCAATTCTAAAACTCATCACTTAAATTGAAAACCACTTTTAAATTCAGTTCGCAAAAATGTCATCAATTTTCCCTATCTAGCCCAAAAATCAACATAAATACCAAGGATAGGGAAAAAAAATTTCCCTACGATTTCTATCCAAAGATTTAATTATGGATATATTTCAAGGATGGAAAATTTTCTATCGAGTCACGCTACAAAAGAAAGACACCAAATAACGAAATACTATGGGATAAATTACTCATTTCTAAATGGCTTCCTTACACCAAGATTTCACATGACTCACTGATAAGAAATACAAGATAAGGATAACAAAGGAAGTGATAATGTAGACACAATTGTTATCCTTCTACATTGTAACATACTTACTATTCTGGTTCTATTCTGGGTCTAAGGTACTTTGTTTTAAACATCCGCTCTGATGCCATTTTGTAATTCCCTACCCCGATACCCAACCTAGTAAAGAGCTCTAACAAGTAATGTCATCTATTAGAGCGAAGAATGGGGGTTGTTAGGAGCTACCATTCGTAGATTTGTATTAACAAGTCTTAAGTACGTCACTGACGTGCACTCTGTTTTTTTCATGTGGCACGACATACTTAATACTCAACACTAGTATAATACAACTCTACGATGGCTGCAAGATTATCTTAGAACATAGTACATTACATACATATTATACTTAATAAATTATGTGATATTACAACAATAGAGCACAACGAATACATGTGCTACAAGTAAATGGTCATATATTAACCATTTCTCGTACAACATGATACAAATGAATGAATATGAAGCTCGAATACTCAATTGGAAGGAACTTCAAGTGATATAACCGGATAGTGAAACGGCTAAACCCCAAGCACAACAACTAACCTAAAATAACTCAGTTAGACCCAAGGAATACACATACGGGTCAGTCTAGCTTACAAATCAGTATTACAACCGGGTGAAATGAAATAACACATATATAGGTTCCTACTCATTCAAGATGGAATCATAGAGACACTGATGTATATGATCAACAAAGAACCAAGGAGAAAGTTACACCTAATTTTATCCTAATGATGGACTAGATCCTCAATATCTCATTGAATATCCTTCTAAGCTTAAAGTTTCAATTTTATCAAAAGTTGAACACATAAACCTAAATGAGTCAGATAGCTTAACACAACTAAATGCAATGGACAACGTATGTGAACTCAATTGGGTTCATAGGGTTCCAACTGAACCAATTACAACAAAAATCAAATCATCAAAATGAATGGATTCAAGATCCAAAATCTTCAAATGCAAATGTATGATCTTACAATCAAATAATCAAAAGTAAAGTAGATCCAACACTGTGATATTCAGATAAGGACTCGATATAACCAAATTACCAGGTAAAAATTATCATAAGACCATTCAAAACATCCATATTTGGATCTACCAAAAATCAACGTTTGCACTAAAACAATAAATTCATAAATTATAATAGTTCGGGTCTGAAAACATCAAATATTGCACGTCCACAAACTTTTGCCAAGTACTAATGTAATATGTTAGCCTAACAACGTAGCTTTCTCATAAAGCAACAAACAACTTTGTATGTACTTTTACATATGCATGAGACTGCAACCCCTAATATTATCAACTCTCATCTCCACATATACGGGACCACACACCCTCTAACGCAATCAACTTGGTATGCAATTTCATACGTATGAGACCGTAGCCCATGGTACATGCTCAACACAAGATGTGTCATAGACTTATAGATATTAACCCCGCAGTGGTAGCTATGTGTCACATACCACACGTTCTAACTACTGGTTCACTATTTGCTCATCAACTCCACACCGGAAAACATTATAACAAAAAATCAGCAGAAACATCAAAGTAACTGGTTTAGTTAGATGGTTCTGTAATTAATCAATAAATATACCTTCGTTTCCCATACCACGAGGTTTAATTTATCATTTAATCACAAATACGTCTTCTTGAAAGGTGCATAAAAGTGTGGTTTTTATATAACAAAATGCTTGGTTATCGAAAGCGGGTGTATAAAACGATTTTCATATACTAATTGATTTCTTTCTTAAAATCTTATAAATTTAGAAACAATTTTTTACTATTGATTTGAGTCCATCTAATACTATAACTAAATCATAAAATTATTTTAATCTCCAAACTATAGCGAAAACGATATTTATTTACTTAGGAAAAACCAATTCAAAATATTGCACAGTCTGTGAAACACCATTGAAAATAATATTAAATTTCATCAAGTTCTATAGTGAAAACCTTCATGAATCCAACCGTAGATTGATCATAAATGTATATAATTGGTTTATCAAGTTTAGAGTGGTGGAAACTGGGTAAACCAACCACGTAAATTCACTAAAACTTAAGATTAGGCATTAAGAAGGCCACATGAAAACAACTAGAAGCAGGAAATGAATCCTGCACAATTAACAAAGAGTGAATCAACCCACTATTTAGGTGCATTGACCTATGGGTGACCCAGGGAGCATAGTGGGTTGACCTACTTCATGGTCTTTCCTACAGGTTGAAATCCTCATGAAACCACTATTTTGATGACCAGTTTCACCAACTTGTGATGATTGAAATTAAATGAAACTTTGTAGTTATCTAAACAAGTAACCCTATTACAAGTAGGAATTGAAATAGTGTCAAGCCAACCAAACATGACCAAGTTATCAGCATTCATTGCTGCTTTGAGTAACAAATATGAATTTACATAGAAAGCTATAGATTTCTCATACGATAGTGAACAAATTGTACTGACAACACAAAAATAAAAGTAAGCTAGAAGTAATGAGCCTACCAACTCACATTGTGTGGATTTTAGGCGAAATTCCCTTAGTTTGGAGCTAGAGGAAGCCAATTGGAGCATGCAAGAACAATTTAGATCTACCAACATTGTTTAAACACAATTCTTCTATTTTATTGTTGACAATAATAAGTCTTATATTTAAAATTCCAAATTAGCAATTTAGTAACTACTCCAACCAATAATTTGTCATTAATTTTGTAAATATATTTCTCCCTTAAACTAGTTATCACTTTTTGTTGAAAATATGTAATTCAATGCTTAAATATTGATTGTTAATCAATATTATTCATATTTTGAACAACCACTTTAGTCATTAAATTATGGTTTGTAAACATAGAATGGAATAATTCACTTATTATATTAAAACACTTAATTCAATTCAAACAAATGAATTCTTAAAACCACAAATTCTTCTCTTGTTTAAAATACTATATGAGTTGTACTCCTAAACTCATGTCTTATTCTTTACAAATTTAAAATACGGAAAATACACAATGGCCTTCTTAACCCGAGTACCCGAAAATCCGGGTTGTTACAAGATTTGTTAGAACAAAATTTACGTGCGTACCCTTTGTATTCCAAACTTGATCTCCATAATCTCTCCCAAACCGGTTCATTTTCATATGAAGAGCAAACCAATTCAAATAAAAAAATAAAAAATGTTGGATCCTCTTTCCCCCTAAAATTCTCTATGTTGGCTTCTCATTCTTCCTCAAAAACTAAACCTTCCATCATCAAGAACCATCGCCATTAACTACCTCTGCTCTATTCTCCGCTCGCTCCTCCTCCCCGCTCTCTTGATCATCTTTCCATCTCTACCTTTTAAAACGAGACTAAAAAAAAGAATGAATCTCGCTTCACATGGCGACTTTGATATGGGTACAACTTAAGAAAGATTAAAGGTCGCATTGGCATGTAAACTGGAGAAGGGAGTCGACAACATCGTCGATAATCTGGATGGTGCCATTAGAGCGACATATCAAAATTTGGGGCATGCAAGGTTAAAAAAACGAGATAATGACTGATGAATTCGTATTATATTATAACAGGTTTGTCCGAGAGATTTTGTACATGTTGAAACTTGTGTGAAATTTAAGGGTTTGGAATATGTTGCAACATGTCAAGAATTAAAGGAAATTTAGGTGTAATTTACTCTTTATTCAATTTAGAAAATTTACATATGAGTGAAATGTAAGTTTTAGCTTATGTTAAACTTGATAATTTTCGTTGCGGTTTAGGAATCGTAGTTGGTTGAGTTGTCGAGTGTCGTGCTTGAGATTTAGACATTTATTTGGAATGTGCCTGTGCATTTCCAATTATATATATATATATATATATATATGTGTGTGTGTGTGTGTGTGTGTGGGAGGGGGGGGGAGGTAAGGATGTGCATGTGTGTGCATAAATAATTAATTGGACGTGTATTCATTGTATTAACTATTAGATTTCGCCTTCAGTATTCATGTTAATTGCATAGTCATCTTCTTGCCAATATGAGTTTTCTCACTCATGACTATCTGATTTTTTAATGAATTAAAAATTTGACATGTTGACTAAAATGTTAGGATTACTCTAGAAAATTTACTGTTATTTGTTATGTGATTTTTGAATATGTGTTACACATACTATAAACATATATGACACAATATGGATGCTATGTGTGTTATTTAATGTTTATCATTTTGTTCACACTGCAAGTTCGCTGTAGATTTAGCAAAAGTCACTATGAATTGAAATGATACATACCCAAATGGTTATGCAGATTTAGGAATTAAAAATCTATTGAAATTGGATTCAGATTGAAATGATATACAACCAAAAATTAAACTAAACGTGTTGAAATTATACATACCCGATTCGGTGGACCATATGGTGGAAAATTATATATGGATTCCGTGGTTATTAAAAACTATTTTGTTAAATGTTATAAATTTGTATTGATTTTTATAAATTGATTTTTGGAATGAAATTTAAACATTGTGTTTAAATTAATGTTAAAATAAAATTTAACTTGAATTTATAAAGTTTAAGCTAAAAATTTGGTTTAATATAATTTTTGTTTTAAAATAATTTATAAAATTTAAGTTTTAATTCTAACTAAATTTTATAATGTAAATTAATTTAATGTAATATAAATAAATATTAAGGTAATTATTTAATTTAAAAAGGTCTTATTTTAACGTAAAGGATTATTTAGCCTTAAATAATGTTTTAAAAATTTGATAATTTTTTTTTGATATAAAGATTTAATTTAATAACTTTTATAAATTTGAGTTAAAGAAGGAATTAAACGTTAAAAGTTTAATTTATGTAAAATGAAGCAAATAGAAATATTGAATTTTTATTATATTCTAAATTAAGATAAGATTTTTAAATTGTTAGAGTTATAAGTTTAGAAAATTAAGAATGTGATTTAAGAATGACTTAATAATTAAAAACCTTGTGTTGACATCAGAAGTTGGTCACCCGTGACAGTCAACCCCTAATCGTGTGGAAAGCACACGAATAACGATTATGAAATGCGGTAAAGCAAATAAGACAAGGAACACACACAACTTTTTATAGTGCTTCGGCAAAGATGGTGCCTACATCCACTTTATATGTATTGATTTATATTTTATTACAGGTACATTGCTATTTCCTTTTGAACAAAAGTAGGAAATGAGAAGTTTTCTGGAGGTCTAAAAATGGGCTATTTGTGAGATAAGCCGAAAATATTCTTCTTTCGGAGTTTGGAGTATCAAAAATGGCATGAGCTCCTCCCAAAAAATTGCCTCTCTTCTTCTTTTGGGAAGAGGGTATTTATAGATGGGAAAGTCGGCTAAGGTTGGTGTGACTGACACGCCCTTTCGGGGAAAGATTGGATACATGGAATTTATCCCTTGGACAAAGTTGTGGCTGGAAGATTGATTCCACTATTCATAAATAGTATCTTCGGAAATCGTAGCTTGCGTGGCGTCAAAGGTGAGGTGTATTAAAGGGAGAGCTTTGGCTGGTAGCTTTTTGACCGCCTTTATTGCCTTGAGAATTGGTCTGAGTAATGAATGATTTGGATGGATATTTCCAGGCGAGCCCAAGATATTCGATCGACCACTTTTGATGGAAGCCTTTGACTCGGTCGATTGAGAGCGATTCCCCCGGGCTTAACAAATTCAATCTTGACGATAATCAGATGGAGTTGAAACTGATTCGGGCCGGCCTTGAAGGAAGTTAGTTTAGGTCGAACCTTGTCTGGGCTTTCTGGAACGCGAGCTGCTATGGTTGCCGATGGGCCGATGCTAGAGAGAGTTTTTGGATATTGGACTTCAATCCGAACTATGACAGCTTTTGGTGAAAATTTGATCAATTCTTTGACCCTCAGAATACATCTTCTTCGATAGAGGGAGGTGTGTTCTAATTCCTTATGTTGAAGTCCAATATACGGATAGCGATAGTTGCACCGTACCATATTAAGGCCGGAAGTCCGACGGCACCGATAGTTGTATTGAGACCAGAAAACCGACGATCGAAGAAGGTCGTATTAAGGTCATAAAACCGACAGTCATCCAAGACCATATTAAGGCTGAGAGAGTAACCGTAATTTCTAGTTATGAGGATTAGTACCTGCAAAAATAGTAGAAGCCATTCTCGGTCTAGAGAAGGTCTTTAGTTTCATCTAATCGTGTAATAGTCATACTCGTCTTGAAGGTAAGTCGAGATACTTGGGCGAACAATAGTTACACTTGGCTTAGAGGAGTGGCGAGTACTATCCATACTCGGCTTACAGAGGTGGCGAGTACTAACTATACTCGGCTGACAGAGGTGGAGAGTATTAACCATACTGGCTTACAGAGGTGGCGGGTATTAACCATACTCATCTTACGGAGGGGGCGAGTATTATCCATACTCGGCTTATGGTAAGTTCTAACCGTGCTCGATTTGCATAAGGTCATTGGATAAATCATAGAGGGGGTGAGTATAGTCCATGCTCGGCTTAAAGAGATCCAACAATACTAGGCCCAAGGAGTAGGTTTAGAGATGGTAGCAGGCTTCTACACTGACCATATTCACCGGGGAGGGGTGGGGGAAGGGTAGCATCAGTCATGCTCAGCTTAAATTGTTCAAACATTATGGCTTAAATCAGTCATGCCGCTGGTGCTAGTCTCAGGGTCCTTTCCGTTTCTAGAAGCTCGAGGACTGACCTGAGGAGCTTGGGCAGAACATTATAGCGGCATGGCCTGTGGATTCTTCTTGACATATTCGAGAAGTTCCCCTCGCCTAACCCTTTCCTCGATGAGATCGTGTAAGTGCTTGCATTCATTAGTGTTGTGACCAGTGATGTTATGGAACATGCAGTGCTTTCCAGATTCGAGCTCTTTCTGGGTCGACTCTCTTCGAGGAAGTCTTGGGAAAGGCAGGGACCCTCGTACGTCGAGGTAGATGTCGAGCAAAGAAGAGTTGAGCTCGGCATACTGACCGTACTTGTTTTCTCTTCAAGGTCGTACGTTGTGCTCTTTCTTTTCTGGGGCCTTTCCTCTTGCTTTGTTATGGCCATTAGTGCTGGATATACCTCCATGCTTGGTGGATAAGACCTCAAGGCTCTCCATCTCTATGCTAGCGTCTTCTTGTCGGAGGAATCGCTCGGCCTCGGCATAGAAATCTTCTATATCCTTGGGGGAATCTCTGGTTAAAGAGATTGAGAATTCTGATCGATTCTGAACTCCTGTAGTGGTGGCCATGAGCACCATCGATGGCTCAGGTCGATCGACTGATGCTACGATCGCATTGAATCTTTCTAGGAATGACCTAAATGTTTCTCCTAGGTGTTGTTTGATTATGGTTAGAAACACGACACTCTTTGGCCGGAGATATGCACCCTGAATTGTTCGATGAAGCGGGTGACCAGCGTATTCCAGCAACTGATCGACTTCGTTTTTAGCTGCCAAAACCACATGACGGCTATATCTATGAAGAAGAGTGGAAAGCACTTGGCCGTGACGTTGGTTGATGCACCAAGAACTTCCATTTGTCGCATGTATCGCATGATATGGATGGTCAGGTCAGTTGGAAACTTAAAGTCCGTAGGATTGCGGGAGTTCCTGATCTCCCTAGTGAAGGGATGCAGTGGATGTTATCTATATCTTGTTGAGAATAATTCCCCCGAGTGAAGCATCAGATTATGCTTGCAAGTTGGCTTCCATCTCCAAGGAGTCGCTGCCATGAATCCAACTCTGCATTCGGGAGAATTCCAGTACCGGGGCCGGAAAAAAGCATGCTCGGAAGGGTAGCCACTGGTTGGGCTCTACCTCTGAGAGTTGAGTGAAGGTGAGGGCGAGGTTTCATCGTAGTTGTTGGTTCAAGACTGGAGGTCTGGGCCGATTCATCCGCCGATCTGGGAACCGGTATGGTAGAGTAGTCTTCCTGGTTTGAAGGGAAGGCTCCAACTGCTCTTCGTTGAAGGAAAGTCAGCATAAGGCGAGTCTGTGGTAAGATACTGGGTTGCAGTGGGAATGGCATTGATCCTGACTACCCCAGTGGTTGCTCGATTAATACAGGGGCGAGCTATCCCCCAGAGTGGAGGCAAAGTGGTTGAACGACCTAGATCTTGATCGCGGGCCTCTTGTGAATCTGCAGCTAGGGCTGAGCTTGTCGCTGGAAGCGATACTCCTTGATGTGATCAGTCGGGAGGTAGAGACGAGCTAGGAGGAAACAAAGGGGTAATCTGATCAGTGGCCTGATTCTGTGCAGACTGAAGATCAGTTGTTGCCCCAGTCCCTTTCAGTGGAGGAACTGATGTCAAAGCATGTAGCTCTATCTCCACTCGACCGAGTAGGTGATCCATTAACTGCTGCTGTCGTTCGAGGAGTTTACCCTGAGATGCCATATGGTTTTTAAACTTGGTCATGATTTTTTCCATGTCCTCCCAGGTAAGGTATCAGGACATATCTTCATGAGAGGAGGCTTCCTGACTTGCTTTTGCAGCGTTTGTATCTGCTGCATTGGCATTAGTGGGGTAAGAAGACGTTGCATCTTTCTTTCATTTGTTCGCCATGGATTGAGACCTGCAGAAGGTCAAATGGTATGTCGTGTAACACCCCGTAATTTTAAAATATTAAAATTAATATATTAAAGAATACTTAAATTTAGAAGAAGAATTATGGGAAACGGGCTACGCCATTGCGTTCGTCTCGGAATTCTGCTTGGGACAGAGTCCGGGTTTGCGTAAATCAGATATCGTATGAAGAAGTTATAAGCCTTAGAAGTGTGTATATGCATAAGGAAGAACATACACACACACACATTCAAAACAGTTCAAAAATCAAAATCCAACCAAAGCGAGCTGAGCGGGAAAATTCCCGCTCATGGGTGTCGACCCACCCGGGGTGTCGACATGGGTGTCGACCCCCCTATAGGGGTGTAGAACCCCCGGGGCAGATCTGGGCAGAATTGATTATACGTACCTAGACTTGATTCTGGGTCCGATTCATTGGTTCTAGGCTATAAATATGGTCCCATATTCTCCTATTTTCTTCATTGGAGATCATAGGAGCTATAAGTTGTCGGGTTGCTAACTGAAACAGAATCAAGTCCTACAACAATAGTTTAGCTAATCAAATTCAGAATTCAGATCTATTCTCCCTCAATTCTCTAAACCTAACGCTATGAGTTTCTAGTCACTTTTAGGTTTAAATAGGTAAATGAATTATGAAAGACTGTGAATTGGGTATATGTTGTAAATCATGAACCTATGCATGTATATTATGTCATTTTCCCTAGATCTAATATGATTATGGACATTCTACTATGTTGCCTATGTGGTTTTTGACTTGCAACTTTATTTTGGTAAATGCAAACATGTTTATTTAGATCTAATCCTTTATGTAAACCACCTTTCACCTGTCATGTTGTAGTTAATTATGATATGTTGTAAACTTGACATGGGAAGTCACGTTTAGATCTAAATATGCTACCATGTCATGATAGATCTATTTCTTTAGATCTAATTCAACTATGATTATTCTACTATGTCCTGATAAATCTATTTCTTTAGATCCAATTCAGTTGTGAGCATTCTACTATGTTATTATTTGGGATCTTAATTTGTATTATGCCAGATCTGAATTGCTGGACATCTAAATGATTAGTTTAGATCTCATTTTGTTCACTTTGACAACATAGAAATTGTCACAAGTTCATATGACAAACTTATGATCATGTTAATCTATGTTCTTCCAAATCATATTCAATGATCACTTGTGTTACATTCCTATTAGTTTTCCTTTTCATTGATCATGGCTAGGCTAATTATTTAGCCTAGGCATGCCATCAATTTTGTGAGGATGTTAGTTAGAAACGGGGGAAAAAGTAAATATCTGCATAATTGGGAAATAAACATTTTTGGACTAGTAATTCTAATTGTTGATAGAATGGGCAATAACACCCAAAAAGGTAAGATTAATTAATTGGTAAATTAATTATTAAGTGGAATGTTTATCAACTATAATTAGGAATTATATTAAAACCTATGACACGAGGTTAGGTTACATTAGTGGCGGAAGTCTGCTTGGACCCGACCGGCATATCTAGCAGCCACTAATGTTGAACCTAATGTGAGAGGTCTAAGTGTGTAAATACGACTCGGGCTAAGACACGAGGTTAGGCCCAACTGTGGAATAACACTACCCGGACCCGACCAACATATCCAGCAGCCACACGTTGTAGGCCTAATGTGGGAGGTCTAGCCCAATATAACCATAATTGGACATGGTAATGAAAAAGGACTACTTAACCTAATTTAATCCATAAGAACTGTATGATTATGAACATAAGTTAGGGTTAAGTAAAATGGATTGGATAGTGGGTGGGTTTAGTATAACTGAAGGGGGTGGGTAATATTTTATATATATAGGCCCACAAACTTAACCCGGTAAAGTTATGTAATTAAAGATCACCCTTTTAGGGTAAGCATAACTGGTATAGGGCTATGTAATTAAGGATCACCCTTTAGGGTATACATAATCAGTGGAAAACCTAGTGGGGATACAAGACAAAAGGGGAGAGCTTGTATCATATGGTGTGGGACCCATTTCCGTCAGTAACCCGTATTCGGTATCAGAGTAGGGAACTCCGTACTAGGCGGAGAAAGGGCACACTTACTGATTGATTATAAGAGATCTAAAACGTGACGGGTGGTGTAGACGGCACAAACTGACCGGGGACATGTGCGTGCATGGGCCGAGCAGAGGGGACAAGACGACCGTGGCACCAGTAGATATGAATGTGCACCTCTCGGGTGGCCACTTTAGGGAAGTGATACCCCCCACTATGGGACCAGCTCAGGGTATCTACAGAGTAGGGAGCCGATCAATTAGGGTAGTGGTTGGGGTACACTCGAACATATGCCCTATGTCTACCAACTTGTAGTGGAAGAGATCATCTCATCTTAAATTATACTAGTAATAGTGCAGAGTAGTTATTAGTGAAGCATGTAGACACCTTACCTTATCTGCCTTGTCACACCTGCCATTTGTATAGTGATCTCTCTTATCCACTTTATGCCTGTCATGATTACCTTTATTTATTTACTAGCTAAAAGTTACTAGACTCACCAGACTTTGTGTCTGACCCCTTTTGTTTTTCCTTCTCTCTTCCATTCCCCCCTTCAGGTTCTCAGGGAGGAAACACTCATGCTTGACCATGATTTTGCTTGATTGCTGGAGCTGCTGATATGTATGGATCAAGCTCCTATCCTCGTTGCAATGGCTATATTTTGTTATTGGGGAATTTTCTTTCTTTTATGTACTCTGATATTTCTAAAGTACAATACAGTGGTTTTTATATTTCAGACAAATGATGCTTTGGACCCCGGTATTTTGATGATTAATAAAGTTGTTTATTTCCACTGCAAAAAAATTTATATCTGTCTTGTAATATTCTGTGTCTATTTACCTAAACGCTTCACGAAACTTAATGCATTACCTTTGTGAGTGACATTAACGGACGTAGACTTGGTATCAGAGCTGAAGTTTACCGGATTAGATAAGAGTTTTTGAAAAATATTTTCAAAATGAGTTTTAAAAGAAAGTACTTTCAAAACGAAAAGTCTGTTTTGAAAAACATTCCCCAAATGGCCATATTTAGCAGCCCTCGGTCCTCTATCTAAATTTCTTCCTTTGCCTTTTTTTTCAGCATGTCTAGGGAACAAAACCTCCCTAATATCCCAGAGGGCGTCACTATACTCGGATGGTTCCGTAGGTATTTGGAGGCCACGGCGCCAGCCGAAGGCCAAAGAGACGATCCTCCCTCAGCTACACCAGTCATTCCTTCTCCTCCCCCTCTAAGAGCGGATAACTTCGCCAAGAACTGCAAGGACTTCCGTGCTATGGGAGGGAAGCCATTCCATGGGAATGAGACATTCGTAGAAGCTCGGAATTGGCTCAAGGAGACCGAGGACTTATTCATAATCTTTGAAGTGGAGGACGGAAGGAAAATTCAATTAGCTGCTTGGCTATTAATGGACGAAGCCTCATTTTGGTGGGAAGTCACCTAAGCCGGACGTCCGGTTGAGACTTGGGAAGACTTTAGACAGAGGTTCGAAATGAAATTTCTTTCCCAAGCGGACCAAAGCATACAGATGGAGAGGTTCTTAGCACTCAAACAAGGAAATTTGACGGTAAAGGAATATGTGAACAAGTTCAACCAGTTGGCGACCAACCAAGAAGAGCGAGAGGCGTAAAATAATCCGTAAAGCTTCCCGATACGTTCTGCAAGGCGGAGTCCTGTACAGACAGGGATTTTCGATGCCTCTTCTCCGGTGTATAGCCCATGATGACATCAAGCGTGTACTACAGGAAGTACATGAGGGTGAATGTGGTGACCATACTGGAGGACAAACATTGGCAAAAAAGGTGTTGCGGTATGGGTACTTCTGGCCTACCATAAACAAAGATGCGGCAAAATACGCACGACGTTGTGATGCATGCCAAAGATTTTCAAAAATTCCCAGGGCACCTCTTGGCCAGTTAAAGACAATGACAAGTCCATGGCCTTTCACTATGTGGGGAATTGATATCATCGGAAGCCTCCCTATAGCGAAGGGCGGAGCAAAGTTCGTTATTGTAGCTGTAGACTACTTCACCAAATGGGTCGAGGCTGAGCCGTTAACTACAATCACAACCAAGTGAATGATTAATTTTGTTGTTAGGAACATTATTTGCCTGTTTGGGATCCCGAAGATCGTCATAACTAACAATGGAACCCAGTTTGATAGCAACGAGTTCAGGGACTTTTGCCAGAAGCATCACAACGAGAAACGGTACACCTCTGTGGCACATCCGCAGTCGAACGGACAGGTCGAAGCAGCAAATAAAGTGATTAAGTCCATTATCAAAAGAAGATTGAAGCAGGCCAAAGCCATGTGGGTCGATAAATTACCCTTGGCATTATGGCCCTACAGGACAACGTATAAATCGGCGACAGGCCATACTCCCTTCTCTCTTGCTTTTGGAGCAGAGGCAGTCATCGCAGTTGAGCTAAAAGTACCATCTCACTGAGTCACTTACTACGATCCAATTACTAATAACGAGTTGCTCCTTGAATCCCTAGATACAATAGAGGAGAAGAGGGATGAAGCAGACCTGCGTGCCTTGAGACACAAGCAACAGGTCGCTAGATAGTACAACAAAAGAGTTCGAGCCCGAACCTTTGAACCCGGAGACTTGGTTCTGAAGCGTGTCTTTCCACCTCTAACTCATATAGGTGTGAAGTGGGAAGGACCATACTCCGTTCTACGAAGGCTTGATAATGGAACCTTCAAGCTAGCAACTGTAGATGGAGAAGAAATCCCCAGAGTGTGGAATGCCCAACATTTGCGGCCCTATCTGACGTAAAGTTGTCAGGTTTATCCTTTTGTTTCATAGGACCATGTAAAAGGCATGACTTGCCTAGAATAGTCCAATCTTTTGAGCAAAGGATTATAAAGTGGACGTAGGTCACGATTCGACCGAACCACTATAAAAATATTGTGTGTCGTTTACCTTTATTGGCACTATTATTTATCTGCTCTTCTATTTTTATAAAATTAGATGTAAAACCATATAGCGATCACAGAAACGTGTAATTCTAAGTGCCTTCCATTAGAATGGAGAGTAATCCGCAGACAGAACGCTGAAGGTGCAATAATTGGAATCACACCATTGATTGCACTCTAACTCTCCAGAGCCGAGAGAGAACGTAAAGGACGCGAAAATAACGTCCACATGGCAAGGCGACGCACCATGATAAGAACCTCCTTGACAGGACTCTAACCTTGGCGACTGCCAGGAGAGTATAAAGGCGTCTATGATTAAGCGCTGAGAAAGAGCTCTTACCTCGCTGAAGGATCGGGGGGCGACTGAACAGCTGAGCTCGAACTCTAACCTTGGCGACCACCAGGAGAGTATAAAGGCGTCTATGATTAAGCGCTGAGAAAGAGCTCTTACCCCGCTGATGGATCGGGGGGGCGACTGAACAGCTGAGTTCAAACACTAACCTTGGCGACCGCCAGGAGAGTATAAAGGCGTCTATGATTAAGCGCTGAGAAAGAGCTCTTACCCCGCTGAAGGATCGGGGGGAGACTGAACAGCTGAGCTCGAACTCTAACCTTGGCGACCGCCAGGAGAGTATAAAGGCATCTATGATTAAGCGCTGAGAAGGATGCTGGAGACTCAGCACCCCCAGAATTTCTGCCCCGCTGAAGGATCGGTGAGCGGATCATGGTACGAGTTCGAACTTTAACCCGCTGATGGATCAGGAAAGTATAGAGGTACCGGAGATTTGGCGCCTCAAGGACTATAATCCTACTAAAAATTTCAAGTCCCCCATATTCAGAGATAGGGGGCAACGTGCATAGAAATTTTTAAATTTTTTCTATCGCTTGAAGGATTTGTAATATAATTTCAACTTGATTATAGTCAAATGACTTGTGACTAAGTGTGAAGAGTTTATTGAATGCAGGTACACGATGATGCAAAAGAAATAAACTTTCATTCATAAACTGCAAGCTTATAAGATAAAGAGGAACCTAAACAAAAAGTGAGGGCCATTCTCACAATTACATTTCATGGCCAGTGGAAAGCCTAAAAATCCTAAGGACAAAATATGAACTAATATCTTCATCGTACTCATGCTGGGGGGGGGCTATGTTGGCTTCTTGCTCTTCTTCTGCTTCCTCGACTCCTTCTTATCAACATCTGAACGATCACCTTTTTTCCTCTTCCTCTTATCAACAAGAGGCTCTGGCGAAGAACTAGAGGATTGAGAGGCTAATTGTGAAGTTATTGATCGGGAGGAAAATTTTATGACCAAAGCAGTTTTGGGATCAATCTCGGAAATAGGGGGCACATATACTAGATCATGTTCCCCTTTCATAAGGAGCAACTGCCTCTCCTCTTCAGCCTGTTGATCAGCCAAGGTTTCACCACCACCCTTGATTTCGTCTGTAATAACAACATCATCCTCTTCGTCCCGTGACCACCTTCCATGTCCTTCAAAGCAGCAATGACCTTGGCATCTGCAGGAACACCAGTGCTGGGTACCACAGATACCATAGTTACTTTTTCATCACCCTCAGTTCGCTCTGAAGTCTCAGAAATTTCAGCATCAGTGCCTAAGGGGATATCAACTTTCTCTGCCTCTGCTTTCTTTTCTCCCCTTTTTTTGGTCAATGCATCACCTGTATTGCGAAAGGCACATGTTAGTAACTCAATGGTTTGCTCCGCAGAACGGCGAAAAGTCATAATTGCTTTGGCAAATTGCGGGGAAAATATGGATATACCTTCAGCTGATATTTCATCTAAGCCTGCAGCAGAAACTCCGACAGCCGGAGGAGTTGGGCGTAAGGGAATTAACGGATCGTCAAGATTATATTCCTCGACTTCAGGGGCCTTGAGTTCCTCCGCTGAGCTTGAACCCTCATCAAGTTTGCTCTTAATTTTAGCCTCAGTCTTCTCCCTTTCCACCTCTTCTCGGATTAGGCGTCTCCCCTCCTCTAAATCCTTGGGTTCATTATCCTTAAGAATGGTCCGCATCAACTCATTCTCATCAATCTCATCGACTCCTAATCGCCGTTTCTCGCCCTGGACGATAGCATCCCATATGTTGGCTAAAGTGACATGGTAGTCCGGGATCCAGGAGATGTTACGGGTCTTGATGACCTGGCCAAGGAAGTCAAACAGCATTTCTTCAAATCCTTCAATATCTTTCTCTCTCTCGAGGAGCTTTTCATTAAAAGTAGTAGCCATTTCAATGGCACTTTCCACATTATTTTCAGCAAGAACCACGCGCTTCTCTGCTTGCGCGAGTTGATCATTCAGAATCGCCCTCTCTTTTTCGGCCAGAGCTAGACTGTCTTTCAAGCTTGCCTTTTCTTTCTCCCAAGCATCTTTTTCAGCTTCGAAATGATCCTGTGATGTTTTCAGTTCGGTGTTGGCCATCTTGAGATCTTCCACCTCCTTCTTCAATGACACATGCTCTTTGCTGTTAGAATCGAGCTCATTATGAAAACGTTGCCTGGCCTCCTCCAGCTCTATCTTATAATTTTTAGCATCCCGTTGAGCCTTGGCAAGCAAAGATTGTGCATCTTCCAAATCCTTTTCCATTTTCACCCTGGCCCTGTCATTGTTATCTATCCTCACTTTGGACCTGTGCGCTTCCATCTCTAGCGTTCGGATAACGTCTGAAAGGTTGGCAGCGTGTTTCTTCATCGCCTCATATTGCTTGGCTACATAGCGAACATGTCCGATGAATTCAGTATCCCAATTCTCAGGAACTGGTTCCAGAGCTGGAACGAACATCATCCTCTCGAAGAAGATATTGGGGAATTGTTCTCGTAATTTTCCTAGCTTGGCTTGAGCCTCAGGACCATGAACATAGTCTCGCGCCTCAGGGGCACTTAAACTTTGTTGATTGGAGGGGACGATGTCAGTTTTCTCCTTCTCAGAATCCTTGTTTGGATCTTTGTTTTTATCCTTAGGCTCGTGGTGTTTTTTGGATGATCTGCTGTGAGACGGCGTGCTCTTCGGAGGAGTTAAGTCTTTGGGAAGTTGTTTTCCCCCTGTAGGTGGCATTGGATGACTATGAGGCTTTCCAGAGGTTTGTTTTGACGGAGATCTGGACCGTGAAGAATGAGACTTGTGAGAATCCCGGGACCAATGGTTGTCTCCCCCTCGGCTGCTGCTACGAGCACGCTCGGGATTTGGATGAAGACTAGGTGTGCCTTCACGAAGAGAGCGATAAGAATAAGATCGTTTGCGAGACATCTTTCCTGCAAAAGAAACAAGTACATATTAAAACCTTGAATACTGTTGATATAAAAGTGTGGGGTCAGACAGTGCATGTGATTTGTGCATCCCTTATAATTCCCCCAACAGACCAGGGCCCGAAGTTAGGCTCGTCTGGGTAGTCTCTAGTTCTTCAACTGGAACAGTTGTTTCCTCAGAGATAGAAAAAAAATGGCTCCCCTTCGAAGTCTTCCTGTGTATATACATCATTGGGTATAGGAATCTTGCTCAATTCTTTAAATAACTACTCCTCTGTTAAATCATCGGGAGTGGCAGGTTCAACCGGTAGAGAGGCCCTTGAGGGGGAACCCCTCGGAGAGGCTGGGGTTTCCTTAAACTCATCAGCACAGGCCTCATCTCCTCTATATACGTTTAAATCTTCGTCGTCCAGGTTAATTATTGGCGAAGGACTCTTATGAAGTTTAGTTGTCTCTGCTGCCTGTGACGTTCCTTCTCCCTCGGCCGGGGGCACGTATTTGTAAGGTTTGCCACCCACGCCAAATCCAAACCTTATATCCATAAGGCAATGCTTGTGAAGATTCTCGTCAGTAATACATTTCTTGATCTTTAGGAAGTCAGATTTGCTTTTCAGAAGAAGGGATAGTCGATTACTGTACACCGAGCCTTCCGTTTTTGGAAAGGTGTGATCTGCATAGAGAAAATAAGCATGTTAGCGCTTCGATTTCTTAAACAGGTTATTCATTCAAAGGTTTAGAATTTACTTGATTTAAGCTATCTTCTTGCACATCCAACCTGTCTCTTTATATAGAACCAATCGGCCTTGGGATCCCCTATGTTGCTGTAACCGTCAGATAAGACCTTCCTATTTGCTACCGATTCGAAGAAAGAAAATTTTGGGGTTGCCGTAGAGCAATGCTTGAAAAGGTAATAGAATTTCAAATATTTAAACGTGAGCCTCAGTTTGCAGGATTTCCGCATATGCGATGTATAGAGTGTATAGGGCTGCATAGGCATTGGGATGAAGCTGCATTGGAGCGATACCCAATCGTTTTAAGGTTTCAATGACGATTGGAGGAAACAGAGGAATAGCGCCTACCCAGCACATGAGTCGGCTAACTGTCATATACCCCTCCGGAGCCAGATGAGGTCTATCTTCGCTACCAGGTGTTCTCACATCATCCCAGGGGATCCCATGTTTCAAGCAAATTTTCTTAAGCTTTATGTCATCTAGTTTGGAAGCTAAAGAGTCAGTGAATTTCTCTATTTCTAGTGCACCAGGAATCTCGTCGGGAGATCGGTCATCTACTTCAGACTCCTCATCAAGCGAGGTACTCTCAGATGAATCCGATTCCGTTTCTGCCTCATATTCGGATCCAGAATCCTCACCCTCTGGATTAATTGGAAGAACCTCGAGGTTGTGGTGCTCAGACGTCTCGGGATCCATCTCTGTCTCAGATCTCGAAGGGGAACGGTTATCCGACATTACTGTTTAGGCGAGTAAACATAACGAATTAGAATACAACTACCCTTCCTCCCGTGTGTGCAAGTGCAAGTGCGTGCCTGTGTATGCATTAAAGAAAAGCATGGAAGTTAACAAGATCATCGAGATATTAGTCATTGCTTGCTGTTAAGTCATGCTGCTGGTCAGTCCAAAAAGTTCGTCTCAAGGGCTCTAACCTAACTGTCCATTGGTATGTTAGAATTAAGTTGCATTGAGTATTTAACAAGTTCGTCGTATCACTCGGATCGCATAGAAGGGTTCGGGTCGCAGTGCATGATCGGATCACGAGACAAGCAGGGACTCGCAGCGAAGTCGCCAGGTCGTGGAAGAGTGTCGGATCGCGAAACTGGAGCAGATCGCAAAGACTACCCACGATCTGTTCCCTCCTCCTATGAATTAAAGACTAGCCATGACCCGATCCGTCACTTGACTTAGATACCAGCATTTCCACGACTCGAACCGGTACCTCATCACCACGATCCGATCCATACTTCAATTTCTACTCCTCCGTGTCCACGATCCGATCCGTATCCAAACCATGCTCACAACACGATCTGCTCAGCCCTTTTTCTCCTCCTTTCCTTCTTCTTCCTCTCCTCTTCTTCTTCTCTATCGCTAGGCTCGAGCAACTGACATCCATGGCGCCTCGACACCAGAACTTCGAACGCCACAAAATTCCTTCACCTTCCCTCTCAAGCCAGTAAAAACACAAGGAAAATGAGAGAGAGATTGCGAAGACATTATTTATATGTAATTACCTTTCTAAATCAAAGAGATGAATGGATGTGGAGTAATTTGAAAACTAGGGTTTTACTCAGGAGATTCGATGGCAGCGAAAGAAAGAAGAAAGGGAAAAGGAAAGGAGGGTTCGGCTTATATAGACCGAATGATGTCCGTTGGTCTCCCCTTTTTCGTCTTATTCGAACCGTGGGCTTCGGTGGATCGTGGAGGCAAGCCCATCGGGCCCAACAAAGAAGAAAGAGGCCGTTCCCTAGGTTGACTCGCTACGAGGGATGGCCCACCATACATAAAGCCCACACGAAGGTTGTAACGAAACGAGCATCTCGTATCGCTGGACCGTGACAAAGGACGCTCCCACGAATCGTGGAACATTGGAGCGATCCGAGCCGACTAAGGATTGGTAGAAGTAAATCTCCAGAAATACTTGTTAAAAAAAAGGAGGAGAAGGAAAGTTCAGAAGTATACCTGGTAATTTGATAATGACATTTCCAAGATTTCCAGAGATGGAAATTATCCGATAAACAGAGAAATGATTGAGGATTTATCCGATATTTGTACCAATCAAGGAATGCGACTTTCCGAAGTGACACGACATTTTAGACAGACGCAAACATTGATTTGCATCTCCCTATGAAAAGATGTCTCTGCAGTTTCGAAGCATGTTCTATCCTCGATAAAACATACTTCGAGGGGGCAAAATGTTGGCTAGCTTTTTGACCAAGCCATCAAGGTTCACGCACAAGAAGAAAATATGAAGTCTCATTCCTCTAGTTCACGAGAAGTCAGATCGCAGTCGCTCAACCATCCTCAGGTCGGATCGCCCCTTTTTGGATCGCCCTACCGGGTCGCTAAACCCCTATGCGGATCGATCCGCCTATACCACCTCGACCCGATCCAAGCCCAGAAGATGCAGCGAAGACCATGACCCATTCTATCACGATCCGAGATGTATGGATCTCGCGACACCTGTCACCAACTGTCATACTGACCAATTCTTTATCAAGCTACGTTCCGATCCGATATTCTCGGGATCTGCGCCACGTATGACCGCGATCCGCCTGACAAAATCAGCTATAAATAGCCCAGAGTTGGGCAATTTTCAGGATCTTTTGGCAGTTTTAAGGATTGATTCCACCATTACTGTCATACCACTGTTTCATACCAGATTTACTTTGAGATAACTGAAAAGAATCGCAGTTGTAAGAGTGAGTTTGAGAGAAATCATTGGTTGTACTATCATCCAAAGTATATTCAATAGCATATAAAGTGGATGTAGGCTCGTTAACACCGAACCACTATAAACCGTGTGTGTTTTCTGCTTTTTCCTCATTTTTCAGTTATAATTCCCTACGAATCAGAACAATTTGGGTGTTAGAGCCAAATTTTGATCTAACAAATTGCATATATTTTTTCTGGGGCGTAGCGGTTCCAACGCAACATTTTTGCAAACGAGCACGCATCTACTATTTATATCCTAATTTTTACCCATTAAATGCAAGCTATTTCTGAATTTTGTTGTTGTTTTAGGTTCAAATCTTATTTCATTAACTATAGTCCACTCAAAATTTAATTTTATGGTAATTTCATGTGGAAGATACATAGTAACGTACACACTATAATTTAACGTAGGATCCGGAATAAAGTAATTTAGCATATTGTTTCAGTTTAGCCATATCAACACATTTAGAAATGAATTAACAAATTGACTTATCAAACAATGCATCTGTTAGAAAATTCTTAGGTGAATTCCGTATGCATATGGTCTTATCTTGCAAGATTATGCATATTTTACCCTTATCTTACATGCTTGCTGAATACTCACATTAGCAATTACTACTTTCAAACAAACATATGATTAGATACATCTCCGCCACAAAGAATTTTATCTTTTATTTCATTAAATATGTCCTTCAGCCATAATTTTTTAATCTTTATAGATTATTTTGTATTTCAATGCACGAAATCCAATAATTTCGGCTTTGGTTTTTAATGCATTCTAGATTGCACGTGTATACAAATATAGAGGTTAATTCCTGCCTTTTAGACATTACTTTTGTTACCTATCTAAAAAAACAACTTACACCATTATTTCCTTTTTACACAATTATTAAAGCATTTATTACTACGGCCACTGTTGCTGACTTTAACAAAATTCAATTGCAGGAAAACAACGAAGGATACCAACAGACTAGACAACTTGCATCTAGGCTAATGAATAATATGAAGAAAAAAAATCTCTCAGCTCACCTGCTTCCTTTTGTGCATGTAACAAAAATTATTAATACCCGAATTTTTTCTTTTGATGTAATAATAGCAAAGGTAAATCATATTTTTCCTTAATAAAGTCCACTTTAAATGGTTTTTTTACTCGTTGATTTTCTGACATGCTTTATTTCTTCTTCCAGTTGAACATGGGTATTCTCCAGCTGAATTGTTTGAAGGAGACACAATTTAATTTTCTTGGTTTTTTCCAACAATTATGATATATATCAACAGTAAAATGCATGGATTATTCTGCCTTACACTATAAAAGCATTTAAAAATAAAGATTTGTGCAACTTATTATATAACACATTTTATATGTTGCAATATAAAAGGATTCTACTTAAATGAATAATATACAATATAATGTAGGTATTTTTTTTACCTCATACACCAGAAGACTCATGTTTCTTTTATTGCTTTAACATGTGATTTCGTATTTTCACCACTATTTATATAAGATAATTATTTTTCCTACTTTCGTGTGCGAAGCACGGGTTCGCACTAGTTCTATTTATAATGGAATCGGAACTCGAGTATAATATATTAAAGAATTATTAAAGATTAATAGAGAAGTCTAATAATAGTTTACTTATAATTAATTTAGTAAGCGATGTTGAGATTTAAATTAAGGTTTTCAAAGGGAAAACGTGTGGTTAATAAACTTTAATCTTTCTAAAGATATAAATGTTGTTCGTCAAGATCTGAGAGGTAAATAAATACCCCAACTTGAATGACATCGTGATTATCCAAGAATGATATTAGTTTATAAACGAGAGAAATTGAGGGAAACATAAGTTATTATTTCCGTAAATAATATTATAAATTGTATTTGAAAAGTTTATAAGTAAATGAAATGATTTTTTTTTGAATATCCTTATTTATAATATGTGGTAAGAAATAAACTCCAAATATTGGAAGATTTTTAGAATATAATTAACAGATGTTTAATTAAAGGAGCCAAGTAATGGCGATTACTGAACGAGTGAACTCATTTTATTTTCACGATTATTTATTTGGTAGTTAAATAACTAAGTTTCAAATCTGGCCAATACGATTGTTGGTACGGAAAGATCGGGATCAAATTTATATTCGAAAACCATTCCGAACCAGCAAATATGTGAAGGTGTGGATTGAAGATGGAGCATTGAAGACCATTGATCTACATAAGCGGAAGAACTACTAGTTAAAGTTCTCTGGTTTAGTGGCCAGAGATATTTCAGCAGTGATTCTGTCGTGGTTGAAATCTTCGGATTGCAAGGACTACTTGCTACTGATCCGTGGGGTGATACCTATATAGGATGTGGTGGAGGGTGCCTTTGGTTCATCCTTTTCTTGGATGACTTATATGGACGGATGTCTGACAGAGTATTTCTTAAGAATCATGTATATTGGCTTCTACAAACGTACTCCGTTAGCTGCAGAGTATTTTTGTGGACGTCAATTAATGATTTGATGGAGAGCGTGAGATGCAAGCGTTCTGCTAGATTGATATTTATTTGTATTTAGAAACTATTATAATATCAGAAAAGATATTGATTTCAAAAATGTTTTGGGTTATCGTAAGGTAAAAACCATCTGTATTTATGTGTGGATTTGGTCTTACGATTATCCTTTTCTTTCGAAGAGATTTTGACTCAAAAATCAAGTTGTGTGATAAATTTAAACTTAGTGGTTTTTCTCAGTCTGCTTCACTAGACTGACCCGGTGTTCGTAATGCTCGGGTTAGACCGGGTTGTACAGGTTTAGATTATCGGATGCTGTGAAGATACGAGCTGGAAGAGTTCAGACGTATGGTATTATATAGATATTATTCCTCTATGTGATTGTATATAAGGACAGGTTGTTATAACTATACAAATGTGTGAATGTACTCTAATGACTATAAGTTTTGTATCAAGCTCTCAGTAAAGATGTATTTCTTTATTATGTTTTGTTCCGCTGTGATGTGAGACTCTATATTGTGTTGGTTCTTCTTCTTTTATTCTAATATTTCTTTCTTTCTTATCTCACCCTCTAATTTCTTTCTAATAATGTTCCAGTGTTTTTCGGTGCTTGAAAATTCGACATGGTGTTTTGTGTCGATTTTCGTGGTCGAAAATTCGTTGTCGTTACAAAATGGATAAAATAAGAAGTTTATTATAACGATGTTTTAAATTTAGTAAAAAAGTTCATCATTGGATAAATTGAAATATAAATTCAAAGTCTGAATTTATACGAAAAAAATGGAAATGAGATTTGAAACCAATATTTGTGATCGGGATAGG
Source organism: Allium sativum (assembly GCA_030737875.1). NCBI lineage: Eukaryota > Viridiplantae > Streptophyta > Magnoliopsida > Asparagales > Amaryllidaceae > Allium > Allium sativum. Next base: position 127,245,060 of record CM060911.1, read on the forward strand.
AACTTAGCGATTTTAAAGGAGACATGAATTCAAATGGGAATTTGAATAATAAATGGGAAATCATGTTCGAGAAGAAACGGCGGATTTTATTCGAAACATTGGAATATAAAATAAATTGAGAAAATCAAAGAGATTTATATTTAGAATTCGACTATGTCGAATCTTATCAAACCGATTTATTTCAGAAAAGATATTTAAACATTATTTAGTATGAAACCATAATTCAAAAGAAAATATGTTAAGAAGCTGATATATCAATATTTATAGTTACGAAATACAGCTCTAATTTTTGAAATAATTTAATATTAATTTACAATTAGAATTATTAAATGAGAAGGGATTTGTAGCAATAAAATAAAGTTGATTCTGGAAGTTATGGAATGTATAACTTATAAATACATTCAAAGCCAAAAAGTCAACTTGTTTAAGTAAAACAAAAAAGTACAAAATTGAGTAGCCGTTTTATAAATGGAGTTTTCAAATAAAGTGTAATATGATGAAGTGACTCGATAAGTGAGATTTTGTACCGTAATAGCTTTTACAAATAAAAATCAAATTTTAAATTGATATAGCGAGTTTAGATTCCTATACAAGAAATAATATCCACATTTTAAAGTGGATATTGGGATTTAAGCGTTTCGCAGATTGGAATAACGATAAGGGAAATTGGTAAGGATTTGGAAGTGATAAATTCAAAAGTGAAATTAGAATAAAAGTGGAATTTGAGATAATCTAAAATGGTAAATGTAACAATCCGATTTTAGGGATACCGAATTGGGAATGGGTAAATTGAGAATAATAATATTAAATATATTAGGAAAATAGAGATTATTAGATAAATTAAAGAGAAATATTAATATGAATGAGAAAAAAAATTAGGATCAATGATCACTTATGCATGGTTGATGTAATGAATTGCATTTTTTTAATTTGAAAATGGAATTTATGAATGTACTGGTTTGAAAAAAATGTATGTATATATGTATGTGTGTGTATATATATATTTATATATGTTTGTGAACAAATTATTTAAATGGGAAAAAAGGACAAATTGTAATGTAACGAGAAAATGTAACATTAATGAAATAAAAAAAGGGAAGAATTTATGTTTAATATTATAAAGTGTGTTTGTTCTAAATAATATATAATAATGTTTCAAGTCATAGGGAGAAAATATATTTCATTAAATGTAGAAATGTGAGTTAAGTAAGGTAAAATGAAGTAATGTTCATTTTTTCCCCGAAAAACCGGGAGAGAGAGAGAGAGAAAAAGAAAACTCAAAATTTTAGATGCATATGGAGAAATCTAGAAACAAATTAAATAATGATGTGAACAAATATCTTAACATGAGATGATATTTTATCATTTTGTTCCTTAAAAAAATGGATATTTTTGTTAAGAGAAATCTAGAAAGGGCTATACGGATAAAAATCCTTCTAACCCTCATTTTAGGGGATGTATAAACAATCTCATTTCTCAGGCAGAAACCAAAGAACTAAACCTCCTCTCATCTTATTCAATATTTTCTTTCAAATCTATTTTACAAATCAAAGATCAAAAGAAAAGAATTCTCAATTCTTATTCAATTATTAGAAGAAAGGTTGTAATCAAAAGGCTTGCTGTAATAGAGCTTGAAGATTGCATTTTTGGAGTTTAAAGTGAGTGAAATTTGATCTTTCTCCTCATTTAGCTTATGGTTTTATGTTTCATGCTTGCCTAAACATTGTATTTAGGAGGGTATAGAAAAATTATTGGATGAAAAAACTGGGAGGTATGAAATTGTTAGCCATAATATGGTCATAGATCTGACATAATTGTTGTTTAATGATTGCACATTTAATCCATGCAAAGGCTTTGTTTCTTGGATGATTATTGAAGAGGAATGTTTCTTAAGATGTTAGCAAATGAAAAATTCATAGGACATGCATGATGAAATGCCACAAAAAGAAAAACATAAAGGAAAAAAGAAGAAATCAATGAAGTATATCAAAAATAAAAAGTCAGAATTTGATTTATATTGTTAAATGATGAATTCATAAAAACTTTGAGAATAACACCTAAATATTTGAAAATTTAACGAACTGTTCTTTACTAATAAATGCATGCTCTGAAAAAATGATGGAAAAATATGGTGTTTTGTTAGGTGAACTCAATTGTTTACAAAGTTTTTTTTACCCAGATTTTATGACAGAAGTTGTCTCTGATCCGAAAATAATAGTAATTAGAGAAAAATTGATAAAGTTATGAAATTTGGATAGGTTATTTATATGTCATATGCACATTACTGGTAAAATTTTCACAAAAAAATATTGTGATTTGATGGAGGAAATCAATTGTTCACCGTGATGTTTGTGCACAAATTATAACATTTTGATCAAACCAGAATCATTTGTTGTATTATTATAATTTTCTCCATCAAAATATAATACTTTTGCATGAAATTATTTTATAGTATTCTAATATGAGTTAGTAACATCATATCTTAATTTTAAAATTCTTTGGAATTTCAATTATTTACTATGAATTATAAACTGGTGGTGGATTTAATATAAAGTAAGCAAATTTGTGTTGAATCATTGTTGCAAACAAATAGAGATATCTTGAGGTATAATAATCCAAAATACTCCATCTTTTTATAAAAGAAACTTCAATTTTTTAGCTCTATGTTTTGTTTCGACAACTTATGAATTTTTTGTTTACTTGACCAAAAAAATAGAATTAAATATGCAGTAACAATTCAAGCTTTAATATAATTATCTGAGTTTATACCCGGAATTGATTTGGCTATATCTCTCTTATTTCTTATTGGAATATGATAATTTTTAAAGTTCTGGAAAGGCTAGACTTTTTTCTACTGCTTTTATTTATTGCATTTTGTCTGGTTTTGAGGTATATACAATCGAAACTGAACATCTTATTGCCTAGCTTGTGACAAACATTGTATATATGTATATGTAATTTTTTCTGCAAAGGCCGATAGTATTTTGACTATAACTCTCAAATCATAAATCATAGTAGAATAATTTTTTATCTAGAAGGTTTGGCCAAATTCTGTGCTTTACTAGGTGAAAAGCTAATTACAATTGAGATCTCTGGTTCTAGCCTGAATTTATAAAACTTTAGCTTTTACCGGTTACTAAATTAAGCACAACTCTCCTATTTTTTATGGGGTTTTGATTTCTTTTTATGATTTGGAGAAGATTGAATTATTTATGACAATTTAAGGTTGAACATATTTATAATTTTTGAATTTAATTGACTCGAAGTCAGGAAACAAAGTTAGTCATTGTCCTAAATTTGAACTAGTTTAAACATGTAATCTTTGCTTCTTCATTGATTTTGCTTGAACTTTCTTTTGATTTTTACTTAGTTACTGCATTTTAATACATATGCCTATTTCCTATGGAGTTTTACAAACATATATATCAACGATGATGCGCTTGTATACTTCTATATAAGTATAGTTTGCATAAAAGTAATTTTACAAAACAAAGTTTGTTATAAATTACTACTTTCAACTTGTTTCCAAGCCAATTCAATTTCTTTTATTCAATAACTATGTTAACTATATATGCATATTTTATTAAATTACAAATAAAAAGTCTATGGTTGAATATTAAATGAGTAGTGTATTTTAAATGATAAGTTTGGAGCTAAGAATGTTAATAATTGAATTAGAAATTATTTCCTATGTAATTAAAAGTTTATTAAATACCCTCAAGACCTTAACTCTTTCTAAGTTCTATGTTTCAAAACCTTTGGGTATTAAATTCATTTAAACATTTTGAGCGTCTTTTGTGATTTATATTCTATATGATGAGAATTTTATGTAAACGATTTAGTAATACCTGATGGTATAGGACATTTGGTAATACCTTTTCGTTTACTTTCTTGAATCCTCATATGGAATATTTGTTCACTTCGTACATAATATTTTGATTATGTTGAATTTATGGTCTTGAAGTAAATATTCAAGTAATCTATGTATGGGACACACTGAAGTTACTCGGGTAGTTACTATTTGGAAGTATATGACACTTTGTGGATTGATATGCTTCAAGGCCATCAGTAAGGCGATGTTCTTTTATGACATCTTTATGGTAGTGTTTTTTTCTCTATACCACAACCATTTTAATTCGAATTCGTAAGTTAAGTTACCTTGTTTTCCACATGGGCCTATAGTGGATATAATCTTGTTCATGACATGCTGATTTTATTGAAGGTTATTCCATCAGTTTTGTTTTGAATTTTTTTGGATTGTGATTATATTCCTTTTTTATTTTTTCATTTTACCGAGTGTTGGAAAATTTGTTCCAACCATGACTATAGTCTAAAAATATATGTAATTCTAGTTATCCTTTTAATTGGGTTGGGATAAATTGGACTATGCTTTACCTATGAACCAACACTCCGCCTGGGCTGACTTGATTCAGGTTCGCTACCCGATTCAGTGGTAGTTATTTTCCCATTTACCACCATTGGTCAACGGTTTGTTACATTGGGCTAATCTTCTTTTCAGTTGGGATTCCCGACCGGCTGGTCACGCATTACGAAGGTTGGAGCCATGGGGGTCCCACATGTAGTGTTGTGAACATGTAGCTTATATCCTTCACCTTAGACCGTCTTGGTTACCCGTGGTTGATTGCCATGTGTGTTATGGCATTATGAGTGGATTATGGTGTAGATGTCTCAATGTGTGCTCGAGCTCTACTACTGTAATTTTACAATACTAGCATCTAATTATTTTGTATTCTATGAGTCATGTTATATTTATTCCTTAAATCCAATATTTTCCCATTATTACTTTATGAAATTTTTATAATACTGATTTATTTTATCGTGTTGTTGTATATACGATAATTGTTATGGGTGACATATTGGTTTATATATGATACTCTGGGTTGATTTATTTTTATCATGTTGACTTATACATGATAATTATTATGGGTGTCATATTGGTTTATATGTGATACCCTGGGTTGATCTGTTTTTATTGTGCTGACTTATATATGATAATTGTTATGTATGTCATATTGGTTTATATATGATATGTTGCGACCCAAAATCCCCCAATCTCCGAAGACATGGAAAATACCGGATTGTGAGAGAACATGATACATCAGAATAGACTACTAAAAAAATACAATGCTATTACAATAATTTTACATTAGACTTTAAGAACATCAGAAGGCGAATAAATATTACACAATGGAAAATAAAATATCAAAGGATAACTAAATTACTTAGCAGCAGAAATAAAAATGTATAAATACAATGCATAGGGAAAATACATCAACTAACACAGCTGAAATCAATACACAGATACAGAGCTTTCCGAATATAGCTCCAGCTGTAATCCAGGATCCTAGGAAAAATAAAGAATATGCAAAACCAAAACTACTGACTGCCCGTGAGGAAAATATGGGTACCCTGAGTTTAGGTAGAAACAATAAACTTCGAATCAGTCATGGGACTGGTATGAGAGCTAAAACAGTCATTAAACTTTACTTCTAAACAAGGTATTTTACGGGACGACGCCGCATAACATGGAATGGGTTTACTCCCATGAATACTATGAAATGAAACAATTAATAAATAACGCAATGCCATTTGGAAAAATGAAGCTATTATAAGACTCAAGTCCCATCACACAATGCAAGCCGGAGGATAGAGTTTTACCTTATAATAGCCAAAAATGATCGATACATTTTGAAACAAATGATTTTGATATTATTTTAGGTTTAGAGTGTGGAAAATAACTTCAAATATAAATGTATTAATCATAGACGACATAGTACCCCATCCCACTGTGTCGCCGTATAGGTTTACGACTAAAACAGACGGTAAGTCGTACTGAGAATTTGATTTCCATCATGAGTCAAGGCAAGGGAGGGTCTCCTTACTGCATCTGGATCACCTCTGGCAAGATGATCTAGAATCACACGTATGGGCAATCCTAAGATCCTGCACGGCTGACCCACACCTAACGTTTGTGGATTGGTTATTCCTGAACAATATGTTTCATGGTCCTATCAGACATATCACTTGAGCCTTTTAGTTGGCTCTATATTTGAGGCGCCTCTTAATCCATCATCCACATAAGTAAAAATGTCTGGCTCCATACCATGACACAACTTCTAGCTAGAAAGAAACGTATGAACTCCCAGCGTCCCTTATCCCCTTTTTGACTCATACCGGGGTGTGAGGCTCGCGAATTAACGCCGTACAAAAATCTATGCTACTTAAAGTCATGCTTTGATCATCATCCATAAGGCCCTGCTTTTCAAAAAAATCCTTGATCATTGCCTCCTAGCATGCCATATTGTCAATCCATACCGCATCATTGATCATCTACCAATATATAACCTCTAAGCTCATACATCTCGGAGAAGGGTGTTAAGCAAGAGAATAGATTCTCCACTACTAAACAAATATATATTTAGCAGAGATCAATGAATAAAACATGAAGTACAACGTCAAACACACATCCATTTTCATGTCCATTCCGGGTTTGAACGAAACTGGAGGCACCTTATTCGTCATCCGATATGTTCAATACATGAGAGAGGTCCTTGCATATACAGTTGATTTCCAAGTACGTTTTAAACTACCACCACTTATTACCTTGTCTTGAGTGTACGGCCCAATCAAGACATCAGCAGTAGCTCAAATGATGTGAAGATCTCCAGTCTTTAACCACTATCTTCATTCTTGATTTTTTAATCGTCATAATAATTTTTTAGAATGGGTAAAACCATGTCTTTCCAAATAACTTGCGTAACTTTGTAATCATGTGTAAAATACACAAGGACAAACCTCATTTCATTCCAATCCAAAATATTCTTTCATTTCAAAAATCATATTTCAATGATTAACCAAATATTGGAAATTAATCTTATCTTACCTGGGTTAAAGGACAACTTCTAGTCAAAAACCCTGTTCACTACAAACCAAAATGCTATTTTCCATTCATTATGGACTCTTTCAAAAATCCGGTTTGATTTAATAAATCTTGGAGAATTTTCTAATTTTCCTCTATGTGGTTCTTCCTTTTATGGTTTGGTTCAAGAAAAGTATTCCTAAAGGTATCATTCACGACAAATGCCAAATTAATTTAGTGCGTTCATATATTAAATCTCACCGTCGTTGCTAAAATGGGAATTTTAGACAAAAATAATATTTATCTTTCGAATCGCAAAATATCACACCCAAACTTCTTTCAAATCACTTATTATGATTTATCATAATTTATTTATGTTTTTAACAATTTTATTAAGGCCCTCACAGTCTTTTCCATTATCGGCCCCCGAACTGCATCCATATTGACCTTTTTCAAAACTGATTGGGATACATTTTAGCATCTAACTATTCAAATTTAATCCAATTATATTCAATGGAAAGATATTTTCAATACAAACCCAAAGATTCCGGTTTAAGGAGAATCCGAGGGTCGGATCTCGGGCAACGTCAGTTCTAAGTTACGGGTTGACATTCGCGAACTATCGCTGTACGACGCATTCTATTCAAGCCCAAATCAATATTATAATTTATAAATAAATAGAAAACATCTCTAAACTTCGTTATTTGATAATATAAAATTATTACCGCCATTTAGCTTCAATTTCAAATATTTGACCATTTGGTCTTATTTTGCATTATTCTAAAGAATAAAATAATATTATTTTTTGAAAATTCTCCATTCACGCTTAAAATTTCTTTACATTGATAATAAAAATAAACGAGAAACTTTAGAAAGAAAATCCCTTCTCAAACATTTGCTATATATCCTAACCGAACTTCACTTTGAAAAATTACTATTCGTTTAAATTTCAAATACTTTGCATAGCCAAAAGTATACTAAAAATACTTCAAAATCATTCATCACAGTTACAAATATTCACCGAAATTTCGATATAAACATGTCCATCCAAAATCAAGCATCGAATTTATTTTCATTTTTTACATCATATTTTTTATTACTAAAATATGTCATCTTACCCTGGATTGAAATGAAATTCAACCAAATATCATGCAAATTTCTCATACCGAACAAGTACATCCGATCATAGTTGTGAAAAACTTTTTGACATTCAGATAACATCCAACGTAAATTTATTCTCATATAGGTTTCAATATAATTTATTGAGGCTTATCTCGCCTATTTAACTAAACGACTAACATGTGAACTACAAACCAAGGAGATGTGTAAATCAAAATCATCCCTAGACCCATATGGGGTTTTCAACCATCAACCAATTATTTAATTCTCATCCATATCACAACATAATTAATCAACCAATGCCATTTACAACGCCACAAGTCTCCATCCATGGAGTATGAAATGCGAGTGTCACATATCCATACACTGCTTCTAATGCAAATGATTTGTGAATTGTTCAAGTGTTGAACTCCAAAAAGGGTTATCACTGGCAATGGGTAATCTAACTACATGCAAATTTTACATTTCGTTCTAATTGCAATATGATACAATATTTAACTTGCAGCTTACTAATTTTCACTGCATTACTTAGCAACTTAAAATGTATAACTAATTAACTTTTCTTAACTAATTAAACTACTCTAATACACTAATTAAAACAAGAATTTATCACCCCAGCCATCAGAAAAACGTACACTATAATCTCGGAGTTTCCGCTACACACTACAGCCTAAAAATCTAGCCTTTTTGGCTCGGAATGTCTTCAAATTCTACGACAACTTCAGTACACCTTCCAACAAGTGAATGAAGCAAGAAAGGAGGAGCTTTGTCTAATTGGATGTTCCTGGAGTTCCAACTCCCGCTGTACGGACTAGGAAAGAGGCCTAGAATACTCCATAAGTTATCTCAGAGCACGTAGCGCTCACCAAAGAGGAGCTAAAGGTAGGTAGATGAAGCTAGAACCCTAAATGGAGCTCCTTTTTATGTCATAAGGAGAATGGAAGAAGAGAAGAGGAGAGTAAGGGGGTATGAGTGTGGTGTCCGTAGGGGCGGCTGACGCATGGGGTAGAGGGTAAGGGGTGAGGCTAGGGTTTGGAGAGGAACCCATTAATGAGGAACGAAGTAATGAAGAGGAAGAGAGAAAAGTCAGAGGAAGAATGGAGAGAAAGGTTTTAAGTAGGAATTATCTCTCTCTCTCTCTTTCCGACTTCCCGACTTCAAAGATCTCCGTTGTCTACAAAATTTTGGCACAAGAAAATATACGAACTTACGAATCCATCGAATCAAGTTTCGTCAAATTCCAAGTTTGTTTGCCTTTCCGATTAAATTCTCAATTATGCTCAAAATAGCCCGAAAAATGTGATTTTAGCGTACCTTTTCTTCTTGTACGCCCAAATGGAAATTCCATCAATAACGAAACTTAGGACTCTTCCTTTATTTGTCGATACGAATCCCAAAAAAAATGAAATTGAATTCTGAGATCGTCTCAACAACGTTCCTTTGAAAACTGATACTCTATTTTAACCCAAACGGGATTATCGAGCACGACCACCTACAAACTCCGTTCATCATGAAATTTGAAATCCAACAATGATTTTCTATCTCGAATCCAATAAAATTGGTCTCGTCGAATTCTGAACTTGCTAGCAAAATTTCACTTTTTAAGGGTTATGCGATGATTTGAAAATCGAATTTTTAAATTCTGGATTTATAAATCATTTTAACAATTTGACTAAGTCTGTTTTAAGTCAAACAAAATATAAAAACTAATTTTGAAATTATTCTCAAATTTTATTTAGCAAAAAAAGTCAATTTATCTTCCATATTAACCAAAATAGCTTAAATCAAATTTTTTAAATTGATTTTGAAATTTCGGGTTGTTACAAGATACTCTGGGTTAATTTATTTTTATAGTGCTGACTTATAAATGACAATTGTTATGTGTGTCATATTGGTTTATATATGATACTCTAAATTGATTTATTTTTATCATATTTTTTATATTTGATAATTCTTATGTGTAACATATTAGTTTATATATGATACTCTGAGAAATTATTTTTATCGTGTTGATTTATATACAATATTTGTTATGGGTATCATATTGGTTTATATATGATACCCTAGATTGTTTTTTTTTCTTCTTCTTGTTATATTGTTTTTGTATATAATAATTATGGTTGATATTGTATTGATATACAGTTCACTGACTTGAATTATATTATCATATTGTTTATATATGGCAAATAATGTTGTTCATTATCCATAGATATCACTTCACTTGCATTAGAAATTGTCTGACCTGTGCAATTTGTTATAATCGTCGGGTCAATCAAAAGATTTTGATTACAGGTTAGGTTTTTTGGGGTTTTGGAGTATGCAGCTTTGGACCTACCAATAGCTAGTAGTTTATTATGGTATGTATGTTGTTATGTATTTTGGGAGTGATATTATGTATTATGGACTATGTATTCTGGACGTCACTATTATGGTATATATTACGTATTTTTTTGTTATCATTGTGTTGCCGATTCTTTATATTTTGTACTATGTAACTTAGGACATTTTCTTGTCCCATAGCTTTGAACTTAAACTGAGCGCGAATCTTAAGTTAAAAAGGCCACAAATTTTCATGCTAGTGTTAGTTCAAGGGAATGAGTACTATATTTGCCCTATTGAGTCCCATTCTCTGTGCTTTCTACAGTAATACTTAATGTTGCTCTTGGTTAGTGTAATGACCCGGGGGATTTGCGATCTTGGTAAACGAAATAAACTCAATGTCGACTGTTCAAGCATCGGAAATATCAGATAGTTAATGAAAGGAATTAGAAGGTGAGAATAGATAAGATAGAGATTAGACTAAAAGAAGAAAAACACAACTACAACAACATCAGAGTAACACGAATCTCACAGCGGAACGAATAAAATATATTATATAACATAACTTTGGAATAAAACAGTATCGATATACAATACTATTATCAGAGTACAACACTTGCAACACAGCGGAAATAACAATAGCTATATAACCCCGAAGCCTCCTGCTCCAGCTCTCCAAGTTTTTATAAATTCCCAACTACTTGACTGCCCATACAAAATTGGGCACCCAAGAGTTTAGGGAAAACAAAACAAAATAAACTCTGGGTCAGTCATGTGACTGGTGTGAGTAAACTCCAAACACTTGGTTTAACTTTTTCAAATCCTTTTCAAAAACAATGATAATCGTAAGACCGATCCACACATAAATACGGATGGTTTTTACCTCAGGATAACCCAAAATATTTCTTAAGATCAATATTTTTTGATATTATAATAATGTCTAAATCAAGTAGATAGCAATCTAGTAGAATGCTTTCATCTCACGCTCTACATATATAATATATAATCAAAAACCGCGGGCTCTTAATGGGTAATGGATTCCAACTATGACAAGGTATGGAACCACCTTCCGATCAGTGTACTCTAGAAGCGATACACTGGAGTTCAACAAGACCATCTTGTAACTCGACCACACATGACCGACCATTCATTTCGCTTGAATGTTCCGAATATATTGTCACCTTACGATTGGTATACCAAAATAACCGTTCCCGGGAGATACAGAATTGAAAGAAGTAGCAAATATGAATATTCTCTATAGGGTGACAATATACCATAATTAGGTGCGACCCACTTAGCCATGCTGCCTGCCCGATTTTTGTCATTTCTCGGTTGATGAGGCTTAAGGCCATAACGTATCTTTAACCGATCATATTTCATTTACTTTGAATGCTACATCGTCATACCCATCAAATCACAAATTGATTTTCCTAAAAATACCACGGGTATAAGCTAAGAGAAACGAATTCCTCCACCGCCGACGTAAATACATTTGAAACGATCAACTTACGCGATCCACCAGATATACTTCGTCAGACATTCGTCCATTCAAGTTGTCCTGGGACTGGACAACTTGAAGGCACTATTCTATAAATTCATCTTAGGAAATTTCTACCTAGGATTTACTAAACAGCCCTTACATAACTCCGTCTTCAATTATCTTCATCATACTTGATTCGCAACGCTAATGCCATAAGGAGTGGTTTTCAGATAATATATCTGATCCCGGTGTCTCTGTATTGACAACAGAAATGGTCAAAAAAATTTATAGTTGGTGATTTAACATTAAAGGAAAACATGTGTACAAACAACGGTCGTATTTGCAAATGGAAATCTTACCGATCAATCGTCATTTCATTTCCCAATTTCCCATTCATCGTTTCCATATATTCATAAATTTCTTATTTTCTAAAATTAGAAAATATACGTTATTAACTTTGGAAAACGTTTCCATTTCTAATTCACGCATTAACATCTTACCATTTCTATCGGTCTCTAAATGTAAACTAGTAAGAGAACAATTTCCCAAGTATGAACCCAGAAGGCCAAAACCAACATCGGATCGGTACCCAGAAAGCCATTCTACTCAACTAATTTCCATTCAGTTTCTAATTTCAGTAATTCCATTTAAATTCCTAATTCAAACCCCAAATTCCTTTATAATATTTTATATGCAAAATATTTACTTTAATCTAATTTTTCACATAGAATGTGAATAATATTTCTTTATACAATCAAAACAGTTTGATTTCGTATTTAAAAACAATATCTCAAACCCAAATTCTAATTATTTTTTATTTCTAGAATTATTCGTACAAATCTTATTTCATTTCCAACATTTATAATCTCATTGCAAATTTCCTTTATAACTACAATGTTCACATTCCATTTCAATTATCGGTGTTAAAACCGATTTTACTTCTCTATATAAATTCAAATTTATATATTCAATTTATTAAATGATAAATATTTCCTTAATTTATAAACATCGTTTATAAATTATTCTCCTTAATTTATCTGTTAAAACAGATTTCTATTAAATATTTACTTTAAATCAATATCATGTTACACCCGTGTGCGAAGCACGGGTCTAAACCTTCCTAATGTAAAATTCTCTTTTTATAAAATTCTGTTCATTTCCCAAATATTTTTATAATTCTATTTACTTTCCACATAAATATTCCTTTTATAACTGTACTTATTTTCCAAATAAATATTCCTTTTATAATATCCTGTTTATTTCCTATAAATATTTCATTTATAATATCATATTTATTTCCTATAAATATTTCATTTTCAAAATACACTTTGAAAATTCCCTATTTACATTCAAGTATTTCTTATGGTATTTAAAATACCGATTAAACAGACCACTGTCATCATAATCAATCACAGGTTTTATACCACATCATATATCATAATATATGAAAACAAACAGTATTATAATTATTGAGGAATCCAGTTGGATCCCTCCGACCTATTTCCCTGCATCCACAGATGTTAAATAATATAAATAACATCGATTTCATTTCAATATGAAATATTCTGATAAACAGAATCAATATTTGATTCGCGATTTATATATATATCGTTATCTATAATTTCAACCAATAAATCAGCAATTCAACCAAACAATCAACACACAGCAATCAATCATTATTTATCAATACTGTATTATATTTATAAAAATATAAACTGTACAGAGTTAGTGAGATTTACTCACATTGGACGATCATCGTTAAATAACAATAACTGTCGGTTGATTCAGACAGACAATTTATTTCGCTATAATTGTAACGTGCTCCAATTCACTCCAAATCGGTTCCATTGTGCAGTTGTCGTCCGTACAATCCCAACGGATCATGTTTTGTCCAATTTGGATAACATATGCAAGAGTTATCAATTTAATAATTTCATATATACATATAAAAGGTTATTAACATTAAAATAATATGTAATTAATCTTAATACCTCTTTTAAACTTGGTCAACGTTTTATAATTACTCCTCATCATCTTCCTTCTAGTGAACCCACTACTTCCTTTCAATATCCACGACCAAACTCTTAACACCTTCAACACTCCACCCTCTTCAATCATCGAGATCACTGGTCCTCATCTTTTCAAACTCTCCTCCTTGCCATTACTAACAAGAGGAAATCGCAACTCATTATAAAATCACATCGACCCCTATAACCACGCTACAAACAATCCAACCCATTACCACCGTGACTATCATCCCTTACCTCTTTCTCCGATCACCGATACAATCCCTAACCACCACCGTTCTACTTCTCCTCACTACCTCTTCCCATCCCTCACCACTTTGCTAAACTCGAACAACCCTTCCTGCCACTACTTCTTGGTGCTCGCGCTGCAACTAGGTCTAAGCGTCGACACTTATACACACAGAAACCCCATGGAAATCGCACCCAGGTGCTAATCGACATCACAAACTCGAAGATAACCTCCTTTTTGCCGAACGATCAACAAATAGCCGAAATTTCTCAGCCCTAGTTCTGCTGTATTTTTTTCGATACCCCCAAAACTGAATCGCACGTACTAAACATGTACTGTTTTGAAGATAAACATCTGTTGATCTGTGACGATCATGAATTTCGCTCGGTCCGAACCAGTCGCTAAACCGACCCAGACCGCTCGAAACGCCCTATCGTTTGAGAACATGACAAAATAGAACGCATACAAAAGAACATTTCATTGTATATTACAACAATGCATCAGATTACCCGAATATACAGAGTAAAAATGAATATTACACAGAAATGTCAGAGATTTAAATTACAATTGAATACATTGCAGCGGAAAATAATACTATACACAAACACAACATACGCCTCATTCCAATTCATCATTCACTAACCGTAAATTAATCAAGAGAATAATTCCCCAAATATTAACCCCGAAGGCCGAAACCAACATCAGATCAATATCCAGGAAACCATTATGCTTAGCTAACCGACAGTTAGTTTCTGAATTTCACATTCATAGGGAAAGGTTCCCATTAATTTTATCAAAGAAAAATTCTTTATATTTATTCTTTAATCTTCTTTTGAATTTTGATTCAACTAGTCGGGATTAACGAACCTTACCGAAGTAATCATTTGTTTTAATTTCCGAATCCCGACCTATCCATCCCATGAAGTAAAACTGGTAGTACTTCGTATCTAACACCACGGTGTTATCGGTAAATTCAATTACCATTTCACGTTCAAATCTAATTAAAGATTTAACTATCGCCTGGAGCAAAACTGGTGATACTCCATTCTCGATCATTTCAATCTAATTAAAGATTCATTAAAACTCCACTTAGTTTTAATCGCTAACAGGGTTAAAGAATCAGTGTCATTTAAAACACGGTTCACGATAAACCCAAAATCACATCACATTAATTATCGGATTAAAGAACAAGTGTTATTTAAAACACTGTTCACGATAAACCCAAAAATCAATATCAATTCAATTCCAATTAAATATCATTTAATTGGTACCCTTCATTAAATCCAAATAAAAAGATTTAATCCTTTCTCAACTGGGCTTAAGAACAGTGTTAATGAAGACACCATTCACGACAAACCCAAATCACATTTGATATTAAACACAAGGCTCTAAATAGAAAATATATCGGCTTATATTCAATATCAAATTTTACGACCAACAAATATCGTATTGGAAATAACGATATATATATATATATCTTTCAAATTTCCATAACAATATCTGTATAATCACGAAATCCAACATCGAAATATTCCGAAGACAATTTCGATTCAAACCCATTCCAATGCAATCATTGGAAATTCTGGTTATTTCCAAAACCATTTCAAATCCAATTTATTTATTTAAAAATAAATAGAATTATAATTCTAGTTCAAAATTAGTTCATTTCGATAAAAATCCATTTTTATCTTTTCAAATATGGAGTTTTTCATCCCAATTTTTCCCAAATCATTTCTTATGATTTTACACAAATTATTGATATTTTTAATAATTTTATCAAGGCCCGTACAGTCGATTTCCATCAACGGTCATCGAACTGTACTTACAGCGACCTTTTTCAAATTTGATTTGGACATAATTCCAAATCCAACCGTTAGATTTCTAATTTCTAATGTTCGTTAGAAAGCTCTTTTCGACACGAACCCAACGGTTCCGGTTTTAGGAGGATCCGACGGTCGGATCTCCCGTAATGTCCGTTTGAAATAAATGGTCGAAATTCACGAACTGCCGCGGCGCGGCGCATTCTATTCAGGCCATTATATTATATATATAATATATATATATCGTCGATTTCTATTTAAAACGAATTTTATAAATAGTTTTGAATTCGTTTCAAAAACATTTTCAACTTCCATTTCAAATTCAAATCAAAGTTGAATCTTTCCTTATAAATTCGGTGTAAAATTCATTTCTATTCAACTCAAGTTTCAATTCAATTTGAATTCATTTCACTTCGTTTTAAATTCAATTCGAATTCGTTTTCAATTCGATTCAATTCAAAGTGGTTTTATATTCAATTCATTTCGAAAACATTTTATATTCTATTCATTTCGATATCGTTTTATATTCTATTCATTTCGAAATCGTTTTATATTCAATTCATTTCAAAATGAACAAAATCGATATAAATATCATTCACGTCAAAATGGCGTCAATCTAATCAACACGGCTTCATATATTCTTTTATTCTATTCAACAAATGAATATTTATTTTTGTCAACACACGACTAATCTCAACGAATGAGTACTGTCCACGTGTGACTATTTTTGTTAAATTATTTCGTTCAACACATGACTAATCTCAACGGATGAGTACAGTCAACACATGAACCTTTATTTTATAGTGATAAAGATATAAAATTTTATTATTAAAATATTTCGTTCAATACATGACTAATCTCAACGGATGAGTACAGTCAACACATGAACCTTTATTTTATAATGTTCTTTATTTTCTAAATTGGAATGAGGCCCAATCAATCACCATATAATGTTAATTATATGGACTTTTCATACATCACACGTATATAATAGCTTTGAAAAATAATCAACCATCAACCAAAGTGCAATACACTGTATAAGCATCAAATATAGATATCTAACGCTTATAACAGCCTGTCAATCAATCGATCGACATATTTAATCAGTCAGGATGAGTGAACTTCAAATTTCATCCCAACACCTGTGTGGGGTTTCAAACAATCAAACACAGATTTTATTTGTGCAGTTGGGCGATGTGTAAAATTTATCGTCCCAATCAATGTCATTCAAATAGGTGTACATAAACAAACCGTCCGGTTTGTAAATGAATATTTATTTATTTACATTCACGTTAAAAATTATATTTTTAACGACAAAACATTTTATTTCAACATATGAATTTCTATTCAATTCATTTATTCTATAAAATGATATTGTTATTTTTCTAACTTATTTTAGAAAATTTCGGCGGCATAACGGCACGATACTAGAAACGGGACGAGGCCTAACCTTATCCCCGGTCTAGTGAAGGCCCACGCCATTCACACATCAATCAAATCAATTTCATTTCACCAAACAATTCAATTCAAACCAAATAATCTAACCAACTACACAACCAAACAATTAAACAAACAAGCCATCCATGGTCTGTGGATGACGGGTGTCGGGTGCTACTAAACATCGTCTGCATCCTAGTATATATATATATAACTAGAAAAAGAAGTTTTGAGGGAGAAGTTCTCACCGATAGCTATCCAATACCACGACTCTTCATTGGTAGAAATCTTCGTCGTTTCTTCTATCGTCACTTTACTTGCCCGTATTCTAGTCTTTGTTTGAAGAAGGGGGGCGTTCTCGTCGAGAGGAGGGAGGTCAGCGCATCTCAGCGGTCAGGGGGCTTCACTGTGGGACCCGAGAGGAAGGGAAGGCGGACGAAGGTGGCTCAGGGGGGGTGCGGTGGGTTTTCAGGGCGACTAGGGTTTGTGGGGGATTGGGCGACGGCTCAAATCAGAAGAGAGGGGGGGGGGGGGGGAAGCAGGGTCGCCGATCGAGACAGGGGGGGGGGGTCGGAGGAGTTGCTGGAGATGAGGGGGAGCGCGCTTGAGGGCGCGATGGTCGGCGAGGCGCGGCGCGAGATCGACAGTCGCCCCCCTTTTATATTTTTTTTTCTGAATGAATAAAAACGGGGGGGGGGGGGGGGGCTCATATAAAAGGATGAGGGAGAGAGAAAAAAAAGAAGTTTTTATTTAATTATTTAGATTTCATAAAGTTGACTTTTTATGTCGACCTCAAAACGAGACCCACCGCCTGTCGTCACTAGCGTTTCACCCCCATTCCGAACATAATAGGATAAGTATCGTAAGCTGATTCGATCATTTCGATCAGTTTCTGTTGAATTTAAAATATAATTCTTTATATATTTAATTTAAACGTACATTTCAATTTACCGGGGTCACATACGAACTCTATAAATCTCAGAAAAATATTTCCTAGTTTCGTATTGACGATACAGTCCTAACAAAACTAGTTTCGTCAAATTCTGAGACCGTTGGAAAAATGGCCATTTTCCAGTCGATTAAAATCAACTGAAACTGGTTAAACGCGTTTTCCTTTGCCACGTTCACATATTGACTCGAAAAATTATGAAATTTGGAATATAGCAATAACTTGTTATCGCGGATCCAACAAAAGTGGTATCGTCGAAATCCGAGATCGTTTGCAAAATGTCTATTTTTAAGGGCCTGAATTCCATAGCGACTATCCAGAATTTTCAACTGGACATATCTTTTGATCCCCGCTATGAAATTTTGATTCTTCGGATTCGTTGGAAAGATATTCACAATTAGATTCCATTATTTTTTGTTTCACTAAAATCCGGTTTATTTTGCACCCGGTACATTCAAATGAAATTTGAAATCGAATTATCGAACTACCACGCCATTTTCAATTCCTTTTATAATTATATATAATTATTTATATTCTAACGTCGATCTATATAAATATATTCGATTGAATTTTATTCAAAAGAAATTTTCTCGTCGATATTATTTAAAATAATTCATTTTAAATAATCAAAATTCGCTAAAATTGCCAAAATAAAAATTTTAAACTGGCCCAGATTTTCGGGTTGTTACAATCCCAATTAAATATGTTTTGAGGTTTATAGAAATTTATTGGGATTTAAAAGAATTTTTAGTCATCCAGTTTTGTTGGGTAAAGGAAGAAAGAATGGCAGTGAGAATTGTTGATCACTGAAGAATGAAAATAAGGGTTTGGGTAAGTTAGTGGTATATATAGGATATTCAATATATATTTATATTCGATTTTAATATTAATATTAATGATATCGCTACTTGCATTTATCAATTAAAATTCATATGATCGCACACAATACCCAATTTTGATGAAAATGAACATGAAGTTGCGATTCGACATTACAGACCCAGTGAAACTTGTTTCGTCAAATTCCGAATCCGTTTGCTCACATAACGTATTTTTAAAGTAAAATTATTGACTATTTTTCACAATAAAATCCCATACGGCCACACATTGACTCCAAAAATCACAAAAATTGAAATCTAACAATAATTTAATATTCCGGATCCAACAAAATTAATTTCATCGAAAATGGAGGCCGTTTGCAAAACTGACTATTTTTAAAGCTCTAAATAAATCCATTTAAATATTAATACATTTAAAAATAACTAAACGTAATATTAATAAATTAATATTATTGTATATATTCACATAGAATATAATACATCTCCAAAATATTCCTATCTGAATTTATAGCTCGACATTTCAAATCCAGATTAAATTAGTATTCAATTTATATTGAAAATCCATTTATAATAAAAATAAATCGTTATAAATTATAAAGGAATTCCATAGCGACTTTTTGAAAATTTTATTTGATCATAAATAAAAATCTACACAACGAAATCCCAAATTTTCTCTTACATTAGAAAAATATAGTTCACCAGCTCCGAACGTTTCTTGTTTCACAAAAATCTGGCTTAAAACGGATTATGTATATTCGTTTAAAGTCCGAGTCACTAAATTATGAACTACCGCGCCATTTCGAGCTCGATTATAATTATAATATAAATTATATGTTCAACTGACATTTATAAATAAATTCGTTAATATAATTCAATTCTAAACTGCATTATATATTTTAAATTGTCCAATATACACAATATTGTCAATTCAACTTAATTTAGATTATTTCGAAATTAAATATATAATTCTAATATTTATATTAACTAAATATTCAGTATTATTTAATTATCGTCATTTTAAATTACCAAACCATTATTAAAAGAATTAAATAAATTATTTATTATCCTTTAAAAATACGGGTCATTACAGTTAGCATGGGCATACGAGCCTTGCATTACTGTAGGTTATTCTAAAGTTCGGAATATTAGTTGAATATAGAATATTCGAAAGAGAATTATTTATTGAAATCCGCATATATCGAATTCAGGAAAGTACTTTTTACTTTCCATTTTTAATCAAGATTTAATTATTTATTTATCTATTTATTTGAGATATTTATTTATTTATCTATCTAAATTTAATGAGTAAAAGTTATAATTTAGAAATTTAATATTTCAGAAATAGGGATTTTAACGCTATTGCTATAATCAATGTTCCGTAAAAAAAGTGGATTCTTAAACCGAATCCGAGAGTTCGTAAGAAATGTTTTGTTGGAACATGAAGTTGTGAGCCTTGTCTATTTCGACGTTGAGAATGTTGTTCAGTTAATGTCTGAGAGGTAATTATACCCCAACTTGATTGACTTCGTGATTAACTTAGGAATGGTTAAGGTTTAGTAGCGAAGAATGGTTAGTGATACAATTAGTCAATCAATGATTAATGGGATGAGTTATCAATGTTTGTTTTAATCCAAATAAAAGGAATTTGGAAACATTTTCCTAATATAATCAGAGATGTTTTCTAAATATAAAAACTGAAATGCTTTGATTAATGAAAGTCTAGAAATGGGAATCAGAAATGTTTTTCAATATTAATAATGAATATTTTCTAAATATAGAAAATAAGAAACGTGAAGAGATGGAAATATTTTCCGACGTTAATACATTAGAGTTCATAATATTTAGGAATGTTTTCCAAGGATCGGGAGAGGATAAAACGGGTTTTGGGAAATATCTGGAAAGATACGGGAAGTTGGGAAATTAATAATTTAATAAGTAATTGATTTAAAGGGGCCTAGTGTTGCTTGATGGTTGATCGTTAGAATTTCCATTGGAAATAGGATCGTTGGTTGAATGGATTTTCCTTTAATAGTTAAATAACTAACTATCAAAGTTTTGATTTATTTTATACCTTTGTTGCCAATATGGGGAGACTGGGATCAGATTTATTATCTGAAAACCACTCTGTATAGGCATACGCGTTACGAATCGAAATATGCCGAAGATGATTGAAAACGGAATAAAGTGCAAGGGCTGTTCTGTTAATCCTAGGTATAAAATGCCCAAGATGGATTAATAGAAAGGTGCCTTCGGTTTGTCCAGTCCCAGGACAAAATATATAGACGAATTTCTGACAAAGTATTTCCAGATGGTCACGTACGTTGATTTCCTCAAATATACCAAGTTTGGTTGCGGAGAAGGAAAATTCTCTCAGCTTAACACCTAGAGTATATCTATGGGCGTATTTTAGTGATTTGACGGATCTGACCTTGTGACATTTAAAGTAAATGATGGCAAGATGTTCTAAAAAGGTAATTATTACCTCAAGCCTCATCAACCGGGAAATGACAGAAATCGGGCAAGCAACATGGCCAAGTAGGTCATTCCCATTAGGGTTATTATCACCTAATCTAGAGAAATTCCACTTGCTTCTTATTCTATTCGCTGTTGTATGCTTTCGGTAATGGTTGTTGATCACAACCGTAGATGATAATATGCTCGGTACACTCAAGTTAAATGAGTGGCCAGTCATGTGTGGCCGAGTTGCAGGATGTTCTTGTTGTACCCAGTGTATTCCTCTCTAGATATACACTATCGGAAGATGGTCCCATGCCTTGTCATAATTGGAAATCCATTCTTCAATAAGCGCCCTACGGTTTTCAATTTTATACTATATATGTGGGGTGTGAGATGCAAGCGTTCTGTTAGATTTCTATTTAGTTGATTTGACACTATTATAATATCACTGGATTTTGATATAAAAAGTGTTTTGGGGTATCATAAGGTAAAAAAACCATCCATGTTTATTTGTGGATCGGTCTTACGATTATGCTTTCTTTCAAAAGATTTTTTAAGTAAATCAAATGGTTGAAGTTTACTTACATCAGTCTCATGACTGACCTGGAGTTTAGTTTGTTTTACCCTAAAATCTTGGGTGCCCAAATTTGTATAGGCAATCATGTAGTCGGGATTTTACAAATTCACATGGAGGAGCTTGAAGTAGGAGGCTTCATCAGTTAGTTATAGGTTATCACATTTTCCATTGTGTACTATGTTGTATCTAAAAACAAGAGTTTATAGCTATTCTAGGAATAATTGTTGTGCTCTTATGATGGTATGGATGTACAGTTACTAATTTGTATTTTAAAAGTTATGTTATATAATATAATTTATTCGTTTCACTGTGAGATTTATGTTCTTTATTTTCTTCTATTCTATTTTTTCATTCTTTCTATTTCTCATCCTCTAACTTCTTTCTATTAATGATTTGTATATCTATGCAATTTGGGTTGGACGTATGCTATAATTAGTAAACTCAAAGAGTACAGAAACTCGGGCCATTACATTTGGTATCAAAGCTAAAGGCTGAGTACTAACCTTGGCTTTGTGGCGTAACTCAATAGTGATAGGTGTAATAACCTGAATTTTGGGTATTGTTGACATCAAAAGTTGGTCATTAGTGACGGTAAACCCCCAGTCGTGTGGAAAGCACACGAATAGTGATTATAGAATGAGGTAAAGTAAAAAAAAACAGGGAACACGCAAGACTTTTTATAGTGATTCGGCAAAGTGGGTGCCTACATCCACTTTATATGTATTGATTTACTTTTGATTACAAGTACAATGCTTTTTTCTATCTTGAGAAAGAAGAAGAGTTGGCTATTTTGAGACTTAGCCATAGAGAACTTTTTATCATAGAGGAGAAGATTCAACTCAAAGTTAAAGCGCTGAAAGAAGGTTGAAGAAAATGTCCTCTTCCATTTTGAGCTTAGATGTATTTATAGGTGAAGAAGTGGGCTGAGCGGGCCACCACGTGGTTTTCCTCATTTTCGGAGTTTGGACACGTGGAGCTCGGTTACTGGAAGTAGTTGTGGTGGCAGGACCCGGTCCACTGTTGATTGATAGTATTCTCGAGGATTGTGGCTTACGTGGCAACCGAGATGTGGTGTATTAAAAGTAGAGCTTTGGCCGGTAGCAGCGCTTGACCGCCTTTGTTGCCTTGAGAATAGGTCTGAGTAATGAACGACTCAGTTGGATATTTCTTGGTGAATCTGAGATACTTGGTCGATCCGATTTTGAGGGAAGCGGTTGACTCAGTTTGTCTAGAAGAGCGATTATTTCGGGCTTGAAGAGCCGTTGTTTGAAGGAGGCTAACTCTAATCAGCCTCGGTTCAAGTTGGCTTTAAAGGAAGCAGGCTTGGGCCGAACCTTTCCTGGGCTTTCTGGAGTGTGAGTTATTCCGTCGACCGATCGACCTATGCTCAAGAGAGTTTCTAGATACTGACCGGGTTTTGATCCGCTGAGCCGTGACAGATTTTGCCAAAAAGTTGGTCAACACTTTGCCCCTCAGAATACCTCTTTCTTAGTAAAGGAGGTGTGTTCTGATTCTTGCATCGAAGTCCAATGTGCAGGTAGCGATGGTTGTGCTGAACCATATTTAAGGCCAGAAGTACGGCAGTCCCGATGGTTGTATTCAGACCAGAAAACTGATGATCGAGATAGATCGTATTAAGTTTAGAAAACCGGCAACCATCGAAGACCATATTAAGGCCGAGAAAATAATTGTTAACTTCGGACGTAAGAGCCATCACCTGCAAATATTGTGCAGGCCGTTCTCCTTCTAGAGAAGGCTTTGACTCGTTTGGGCGAGTATTAATCATACTCGGCATACAGAGGTGGCGAGTATTAACCATAATACTCAGTTTACAGAGATGGAGAGTATTAACCATACTCGGCTTACAGAGGTGGCGAGTATTAACCATACTCGGCTTATAGAGGTGGTGAGTATTATCTGTACTCGGCTTATGGCAAGTGTTAACCATGCTCGACTAATATAAGGTCATTTGCTAAGTCTTAATGAGTGGAGAGTGCACTCAATTTAAAGAAAGGGCGAGTATAATCCATACTCGGCTTAAACAAATATGACCATACCCGGCTGAAGGAGTAGGTTTAGTTATGGTGGCAGGCTTTTGATCATGCTCTACAAACGATGGTTTAGCACTGATCATATTCAAGTTGGTGAGCGTTAGTCATGCTCGATCTACATCATTCAAACATAATCCTTGTTTGCAAAAGAAAGATCACTGTTTACTGAAGAACTATTACAAGAAGATAAAAATAAATTCTAAGAGGATGAACGTTGATTCCATAACATGCCTAGGAGCTAAATCCTAACCCCGTACATGTGTACATCAACATATCCTTTTTATTGAAAGAAATGAAAATACAGTGAAAATAAGAAATCTAAATCTCATTAATTAATGATGATGCCGCGAGTGCTGGGCTTGGGGTTCTTTCCGTTTCTAGGAGCTCGAGGAACGGCTTGAGGAGCATGGACAGAAGATTGTGATGGCATGGCGTGTGTTTTCCTCTTGACATATTCGAGAAACTCCCTTTGCCTGACCCTATCCTCGATGAGATCGCGTAGATGCCTGCATTCACTGGTGCTGTGACCGACAATGTTATGAAACATGCAGTGCTTTCCAGAGTCGAGCTCTTTCTGGGTCAGAATTCTGTTAGGAAGACCATGGAATATTAGATCTGGACCAGATTCAAGATTTGGAAAGCAAATTAGGTAAGTGGATTTAAGTTATATCATTTTTTATAATGATATATTATCGTTTAAACATTCCCCGTTATTATGAAATGTAAAGTGATGAAATGCTAATATGACATGTTGGAATATTAATATGTTGGAAAATTCATACGTTGAAATGTTTAATGTGCTAAAATGTTCATATGTTGAAATATAAACTTGTCAAAATATGTGTAGCAATTACTATTGTTCCAATTTAATGTTAACTTGTGACATTTATGTACCTGGACCATTAACTGTGGAAATTGAGAAAATTACATGTTAGTTTGTTGATTTGAACAATTACATGATTAAAACGATTACATTAGAATATAATTTATTGTATGTTAGAAAGAACATGGGACATAAAATGGGCTTAATATGATGACATGTAAAATATAGATTATAGAAAATTTACAGTAAATAGGAAATTGTAACGGCGCTTAGACACGAGGTTAGATTACACTTGTGGTAGAAGACTGCTCGGAACCGTCCGGCATATCCAACATCCACAAGTGGTAAATCTAATGTGAAGGGTCTAAGTGCATAAATAAAACATGTAGTGGTGCTAAGACGTGAGGTTAAGTCAACTTGTGGTAGAAGTCTACCCGGAACCGCCCGGCAAATCCAGCATCCACAAGTGTAGGCTTAATGTGAGAGGTCTAGTGCATAAATATATACATATATATAAATATATGTAAAGAAGGACTGATATACAACATTAATTGTAATTAATGAAAATAAATGGAATTCAATGGAAGATACAACAGTAAAAAGGATTGGAATGGACAGGGAAAGATAATTACCTATTATAAATAAATTACATTAATGAGAATGCTATATAATAGGTAGGATTGTCCTATGGACAAGTGAAGATTATAACTTAGGCTATAATAAACCTTTAAGGAAATGGGATAACTGGTGAAATGAGATAAGTGGCACTTAATTGTAAATTAAGTAATCAGTAAATGGGGGAAACTGAAACTAGTTATTCATAATAAATAGAGAAAAGGGGGAAATTTATGAAATGTAAGAAGTTGTACTTAATTATAAATTAAGTAATCTGGAAATTTGGAAATCTGAAATTTAGCGATAAGAATAGCATGTTAAGGCTTGTCCTAGGGACAAGAGGAAATTATAACATAGGTTATAATAAATGGAAGTGAGACTTATTAGTGAACCTTAGTTAAGAGAACTAAGTTAATAAGTAAACAACGATAAGTTGTAGTGACAATGTAAGATGGAATTATGATTAAATAGGAAAGAGTGAGGCAAACTTATTAAATGAAATAAGTTATATTTAATCATAAATAATGACTGACATGTTAAACAAAAAACATGTAAATTGAGATATACTTAATTACATATTAAGTAGAACATGTTACTGTGACTATGAAATCAAACAAGAATGTAAAAGGATTGTGGATTACAGACCTTGGATCACAATCTAGGAAATAACATGTTGTGGGATTATTAATAAACTTAAAGGGGTTAAGTTATATGACTGAAATTAATATGCAAGAGGAGCTTGGTAACTTGAATAAGAAGTCAATGTGAAAGAGAATAACCAAGTTAAATGGAAACCTGATGAGGTAAAGCAAGCACATAAAGGAATGTTTAGACATAGGGTCTAGTAACATATTAAAACGAGGTGCTTGGACCAGTTCGCATGTTTGAGGGTGAATAGCCCAACGGGGTAGATCATCATGGTGCCATGAGGGATGAGGGGAGCACACGTTCACCTAATTATTCTGTCAGCTCTGAAGGACTGGAAGGGGAAGCACACGACTTCCTGAGATACGTAAGGTGCTTCTGGATGTCCTCTGTGTGCTGGCAGATGTTTAGCATGTGCTCGCAGAGGTTGGGTCTACACTTTACTACCAGGTTGGTGGGCCTTGACTACAAGAATAGCTTTGCAGTCAGAATGCTCTAACAAGGTGAACTAGGGTGATTTGGCGATCGCCTCAACAGGAGGCGAGGTCAAGACCAACAAGGATAGTAGATCATCGGGTACCCGTCATCGTCAGCCAGTGGGATGCGAAAAGACTAGAGCTAAACCCAATAGACCATTCACCTTTCACTATCAGGTACAATGGTTGAGGCGAGATGCCAACTGGATGTTTAGCTTGTTTGTTAAGGGCAAGTCGCTTAGCTCTTGTAGTCTTTACTAGTTGAGGAAGGGGCCGAGGTTGGGCCATAACCACCATAAAAAAACAGACCCGAGGGATATCTGTATTTTGAGGCCCTTAGAGGCGGCCTGTACAGATATAGAAAAGCTCCAAACCGAGTTCTGTGTTTCTTGTATAGCCCTGCCATCGAACTTGGTGCACATTATGTAAGGTTAAGGCATCGAATACGATTGATGACACATACGTAGGAAATTCTAGATACATGCACGTTTGTGTATCGTAGACTTAAGGACATTACTCTGGTATGGAATCCGATTCAATCGAAGGTGGCAATCCGTACGCCTACGTAGCATAGTAATGACAGATATATGCGGAACATAACATTGTACGTCACTCCGGCGTAGGATGAGGAACTGCATTCATTTATGTGGCATTACAGTGGAGACCGTGCAAGTGGGTACCATGGAGTGTACCTTAATATTGGGGTAGCTATATATATACTGTATTAGGTTAATCCACTGGGAAGTAAATGGGTACGAAGTGTGTATAAGCCTCGAGGGCTGTTAACCCAACTAACCTAATAAATAAGAAAATGTGATAGAACAGTATATGTAGGGTTATCCAAAGGTATAGTTTAAATTTAGTCACCAGAACTTGTGTTCTGACCTCCTCCTCATAACATACTCATAGGTTAGATTTGTGGAAGAGATATGATAGCTTTGGATACTGGCTCGACTGTATTATTAATACGGTAAGACTATACTTTGATTATATTATACTTTATCCATTCTGTTGTGAGATATTCTCTAAGCTCTGATATATTTTATATCTCTGTCTTTTCTGCAGGATACTAGAGCAACCAAGACGGGTTTCCATGGATTAGAATTTTGGAAAAAATCAGCCTGTCGGAATTCGGGTTGTTACAAACTTTCTTATACGATGTCTGTTTTACGTAAACTTGGTGTCTATCCTAACTAGAATTCCGAGACGAACGCAATGGCGTAGTCCATTTTACTTAATTCCCAATATTTAATTAAGTATTCCTTAGTGTTTATTATTTTCAAGTCTTTTAAAATTACAGGGTGTTACATATCGTACACACAGCGCTGAGTCAGCAACGAATGTGCTTAGAAAAACAGTCCAGATTCATCAAATGAATCTTCCTGGATCAGGGGTGGGTCGACCCACATACCCCCTCGGTCGACCCTAGGGTCGGCTCAGCCCCTTTTGGGTCGACCCAAGGGTCGACCAGGCAGGTGTGGGTCAACCCATTCGGGTTAACGTGGCGCAAATATTTATTTGTTAACATTTTTGTTCTAAACGTTGGTCACTTTCTGGTATTACTTCTATTCATTTATTTATTTAAATATAAACTCCTTATATGTATAAAAAAATTCTAATGCCCATTTTGCACGTATATATATATGCACAAATTTTATTTCATTTTCAAAATTCAAATGGCGTTATGTCGTTTTTTATTTCTTACCAGATTTCTTTGATTGCAGCCTTATTTTGAACTTCTCTCTTGTGTGTGTGTATATATATATATGTGTATATATGTATATGTGTGTGTGTGTGTGTATATGTATATGCATATACTTACATATCCATGGATATATATATATTTTTATTCTATCTTATATGTGTAATTTTCCTTATATGTGGATATATACCTATTTTCTTCTTAGAGCATTTATTATTTTAGTCGTTCCCCGAAAACAAAAATATGGCGTCGGCGGGAAGCGAACTTGCACCACTCTCTTGAAAGTCATATGCTCTTACCAACTGGACTACATGGGCTTTTGTTAACAAGACTAAAAACAATGGTGGTTATTGTTCTTTTTCTTTTACCTTCCTTTCATGTTTGTTACAATATTTCATTTAAAGGTATCTCTTTCATCTTAAATCAGTTCTCTGCAATCCATAGATCTAAATTGACTAGAAATTCACCATAGTCGCAATGATGCTCCATGACCAAATTATGGAAGCTCTTCAAATTTTATTTTACTTAATTAAAAATGAGGGGTGTTACATTTTCCCACCCTTTGGAATTTTGGTCCCCGAAATTTAGTGAGGGCAAAGTCAAGTAATTTCTCGCATAAATCACAACCATCATGTGTGCATCCAATTTTGCAGCCATTTGTGTACTAGTACAAAGTGTAATTCAACATAATAATACACGAATGAAATGAATGTCTAAGTGTTACCTCCTATATGGATGCAAATTTTTCTTGAAAATCTCTTTAAAAACAGGATGCACACATCCTAAATATACTAGCAATCTCTATATGAATGCAATATTTGAAAACCAAAATACTTTTCATCCAAATTTTCCTACATTCTTACTGAGCAATAGCGTAGTTCATCCAATTTTTGCTTCCAAATCCATACCTAGAAACTTTATTTTTCGAATTTCAGAAAAGTATAATTCTCTAAATTTGATTTCTTATGTTACAAAAAGGTGGAAAATGGAAAGCTTCACATCCTCCATTTTTCTTTCAGTCACCTTTTTTTGTTCGTACTTAGATTTTATGTAACTATTGTATAAAGATTCCCTATTTTCCTATCCAAGCACAACCAACATAAAAAAACTTTCTTTGTTACAGGATTTCTTTAACTGTCATGTTTGTTGCTTTACTTAATTTGTTGTGTCCTTTTTAGTTATGTCGTTACTCTTTTCTTAGCTTATTTAACTTAATGCTCTGATCTAAGTTTAGTTTTAATTAAGCCTTCTAGTCCTTCAACTAAATCAAGAAAACAAACACTCTACACAGCTACCACTAAGGGCCAAGAATCTCAGGACTATGTCCCCTCGGACAAAAAAGTTCAAACAACGGGATCAATGACAGGTTTAGGTGTTACCCTATCTACCCAACAGGAATAAAATAACAGAACGATCCCAACAGAAATGTAATAATGGTTTTACCCCTAATAGGAAAATTAGCAATAGAAACTAAACGCTTACTTGCCTTTCACTATCTAGTAGTCACCACTAGTCCTAGCTGTGTACTAACAGTCATTTCCAAGCAACATCCTAGGCTTTTCAATGCTTACGCGTTCGACGGGAACTTACCATTTTTCCATGATAATTCTCGCTATCTACTTCATAGCCTCAACACTTTTTACCTGTCTTCCCTAGGTACTAATAATCCTTACCTACTCCATACCTTTTAAAACACTATTTGGCATTTTCATTTCACTTTTCTCCCAAAAGTTAAAAGTATCAAAACTTTATTTTCCTCACCAAAACTTACTTTTGCCAAACCATAAAAACATGTCATATAATAAAAATGTAGAACATTTTTTTTTAAATCACAAAAACCGGAATAGACAAGGACAATTATTACTCAATAAGGTTTACAACTATTCTTACTTACAACTAGGTGCAAGCATCAACTCTATTCATAATTTCTACAACTTATTTTGTCCACCCGACAAATTTTTATGTCAAAACAATTATAAAAAATGATTGTAATAAGAATAGAGATTTCAAAACTTTATTTATTGAAAAATCTAGCTTTCAACAAAATGCAACATTTTTTTTCAAACATCAAAACACTTTTAAGATTAAAACTTGAAAACACCATAAGCCATCTTCCAAAAGCTTTTAAATTTCAAGTTATTAAAAGTTAGTAATGGGGTTAGACTCAAGGTAGGTTCCAACTTAACTAGGCTTTCTTAGACACTCCCATAAAGTCAATTCTTTCAACTATATATATACCTAATCCATTTTTCTCTTTTTAATCTTTTCCAATTCATAAGGTTTTACTGCAAAACCCACTAACCTGAAATACTAACATATGGGATTCACCTTTTTTTCATACAAAGTATATTGTACACTTCCCACCCAAATTACCTAAGGGTCTCAGATTTCTATGTTCAATCTTATATTGTACAAAACAGATATCCTAACTCTTACCATATTATGCTCTTTCTATTTTTTGGGTCCCTCTATGGATCTAGGTGTATATATATATTTAATATATTCATATTTTAAAAATACAAATACATTCACTCAATATCTATGCAGGAATCCTAAACCTAGGATCTGATACCAGATATAACAACCCGAATTCCGACATACCGGATCTTTTTTCAAAATTCTAATCTATCAAAACTAGTGTTGGTTTGTCTAGTATCCTGCAGAAAAGACAGAGATAATAAACATATCAGATCTCACAAAACTTCTCACTGCTGAATGGAATATAATATAATATAATCAAAATATAGCCCAACCAGTATCCAAAGCAATCAAATCTCTGCCACAAATCTAACATGCGAGTATGTTATGAAGAGGGGGTCAGAACAAAAGTTCTACTGACTGGATTTAAACTACACATTTTGGATAACCCTACATATACTGTTCAGTTACGTTTTTTTATTTATTAGGTTACTTGGTTTAACAGTATTCAAGGCTTACACACACATCGTACCCATCTACTTCCCAGTGGATCAACCTAATATAGAATATATGTAGCTACCCCCAACAATAAGGTACACCCCATGGTACCCCACTCTCACGGTCTCTGCCGTAATGCCATAGAAATATACATTGTCTCTCATCTTATGCAGGAATGACGTACGAATCTGTAACACCCTGAATTTTTTGAGAATATTAAAATTAACAAATTCAAGAACACTTAATTTTTAGAAGAAGAATTAAGTGAAATGGGTTGCTCCATTGCGTTCATCTCAAAATTCTGCTTGAGATAGAGTCCGTGTTTACGTAAATCGGACTCTGAATGAAGAAGATATCTTTAAATTAAATATTGCAGCAAAACATGAAAAAGAATAATGAGAAAAGAATAATGTTTAGCATTGTTCTAAGGTTTGTAAGCAAAAGACTTAGTAGCTCATTTGGTTAGAACATGTGACTTGCATACAAGAGGTATAGAGTTCGATCCCTACCAGTGCCATATTTTTGTTTTAGGGGAATGGCTAAAAAGTGGCTTAGTGTGAACGCAGTTCAAAAAGTGGTTTAGTGTAAAAATTGTTAATTGGGAAGATAGATGAATAATATATATATAGAATATATATATATATACATATATATATGACGTGTGCGCATCATGTGGTGCACGTGGCACATTTTTTGTTGGTCAAGGATTGTCTTTTTACTTGGCCTTCTCTGATTGGCTTTGTGACAAATTCTGAGGTGTTAGGGCTTATGTGTCATGCTATGATTGGATGAGTGACACATTGCTTTAGCTGGATGGTCTTGATTGCTTCTAGGTTGATCTGACGGCTCTTATTTAATTAAAATTCTATGTAAGCAACCTAAATCTAAAACCCTAAGCCACACAAAAATATTTCTAAGACCGTCATGCTGTCAACACTAAACCTAGAGTAGCCGCCATTCCCATTCAACTAGAAAGCAAGATAGAAGCAAAAATCAAATTAAATCAAATATAATTCAACTAAGAGAATTCAACGTCTACAACAAAGGAGAGCTATCCAAATTCAGAATACAAATCCCTGAACACACGACTAGTCTCCTTTTTGTAAGTCCATTTATCATTTAGACTTAAATGATATTAGAATCATGACTAAATAAATGGATGTAGAACATCGCCTAATGTAAATCTATGCATATCCTTTTTGATAACACTGAATTGATTGAGACTATGATTCTTATCATGCTAAGTGATGATCATGTTGTATGTAATTTGATGATAAATGTTAAATGCTTGGCAATGAATCCGTATGTAGTGTAATTTGGCAATGACATATTATGTTGTGTATTTTGGCGATGACATATTATAATTTGGCGATGGAATATCATATTGTGTAATTTAGCGATGACATACCATATTGTATAATTTGGTGATGACATTTCAAGTTGTATGATTTGGTAATGACACTTATATGTTGTATGACAATTTGGGGATTTTGTTACGTTCAACCATGTTCACATATATGATCCAAAACTACATGTTAATATGATTAGGTTCATGTTATATTTGATCCAACTGATTTGCAAGTTCGCAACTACATGTCTAATTTTAAGTTTATGTAGTTTTATGTAAAATCCCCATTTCATGATTCATGTTGAATAGATTTAAACTTGCAAGTTCATATTTAAATGTATATTGTTCTATGCCAAATTAATATGATACATGTGTAGTTAGATCCATATTTTTATGATGTTGGAATTATTACATGTTTCTCTTTTTCCCGTTTTGTGTATAAGATTAGGCTATGTATCGAGCCTAACATTTTATGTGATTCGTGCAAACGTTTAATGGGGGTAACGTCAGGGAAAAACATGAAATTACATATAATTGGCATATTTGGCTTATGAACATGTAAATGGTTTATGGCATAAAAGTGGTATAAATTTTTATAACTAAAATTATGAGCTTGATTTAGAGGGAAAGTGGGCCATGACAATAAATTGTTGATAATTTACATAAAAGGATAAATATGTAAATTTAGTAAAAGATGAATATGCCTAACCCGGGGTTAGATTGAGTTACGGTATAAGACTGCCCGGAACCGCCCTGCAAATCCAGCAACCGTAACAATATAGATCTAATGTGAGAGGTTAGCGCATTGAGCCCAAAAGGACCCGAGGTTAGACTGAGTTACGGTGTAAAACCGCCCGGAATCGACCGGCACATCCAGTGATCGTAACAATACCTGTCTAATGTGAGTGGTTGGTGCTTTAATAAAAGAACTAAAGCTAAGACATGAATGGTAGGGTTAAGTTAATTAAGGTAACACTTAACCAATACACCATGTTAATTAGACAAGTGGGTGAGGTTAAGTAAATTTAGAACACTTAACCGCTATAACATGTTAATTAGACAAGTGGGTTAGGTTAAGTAAATTTAGAACACTTAACCGTTATAACATGTTAATTAGATAAATGGGTGAGGTTAAGTAAATTTAGAAACACCTAACAAATATAACTTGATTTGTGGTAAGGTTAAGTTAAAACAAGAGGGCAACACTTAACCAATATAACTTGATTTGTGGTAAGGTTAAGTTAAAACAAGAGGGCAACACTTAACCAATATAACTTGATTTGTGGTAGGGTTAAGTTAACACAAGAAGGCAAGACTTAACCAAAGTAACATGACATGTAGGTGGGTTAAGTTAACTTGAATTGATTGATGACACTTAACCAATACAACAAGATGCATACGTGGGGTTAAGTTAACAAGAAACACATGAACAATATAACTTGATGAACGAACGGGGTTAAGTTAATAGGAAACACCTAACCGATCCAACATGATAAGTAAGGAGGGTCAAGTTAATAAGAACCGCTTAACCAACATGACATGATGAATGAGTGGGTTAAGTTAACATGAAAGAACAACACTTAACCAATATGGCATAATATGCGGGAGGGTTAAGTACATATCGGGTTGTGGGTAATATTATTAAATACAGGCCCACAAAACTTAACCATTAAATAAACAAGCTTGAATCAGTGGAAGGGTTAAGTACATATCAGGTTGGTGGGTAATATTAGTAAATATAGGCCCACAAAACTTAACCATTAAATAAACATGCTTGAATCAGTGGGAGGGTTAAGTACATATCGGGTTGGTAGGTAATATTGGTAAATATAGGCCAACAAACTTAACCATTAAATAAACATGCTTGAATCAGTGGGAGGGTTATGTACATCTCGTATAGGTGGGTAATATCAGTACATATAGGCCCACAAACTTAATGTTAAATGAACAAGCTTGAATCGATGGGAGGGTTCAGTACATTTTGTATAGGTGGGTAGTATCAGTACATATAGGCCACAAACTTAACCGTTAAGTAAACATGCTTGAGTCAGTAGGAGGTTTGAGTACATATCGGGTTGGTGGGTAATATTAGTAAATATAGGCCCACAAAACTTAAACAGTAGGAAACCCTAGTAACGGGGACCCATTTCAGCAGTAACCCACATTAATGTATCATGGTATCCTGAAACTAGGCAGGGTGGGGCACGATTACTGGGCTGATTATAAGTGGTCAAAACAACGCCTATAATGGCAACCCTGACACGATTCAAAGATGCACAAGTGTATGCCTGACACCCGGAATACATGAATGCGAGTAGGAGTCGATCAATACATGAATGAGATCACTTTATCATGAACACACGTTGCTAGTTAAACAACTCTTAGTTGGTGCAGAGAAGTAAAAGTGCGTGCGATAGCCAAATCTAGTTAAATCTTACTTTACCTCGTTTTAGGACTACCCTATCCTTGTGGTATCA
This sequence comes from Allium sativum, assembly GCA_030737875.1. NCBI lineage: Eukaryota > Viridiplantae > Streptophyta > Magnoliopsida > Asparagales > Amaryllidaceae > Allium > Allium sativum. The sequence continues at coordinate 127,280,243 of CM060911.1, forward strand.
TTCTAAGTTCAGTTTATTCATGTCATAGTCTTTTACTTGTTTGCATGCTATTAAATAACTGGGCTTACCAGACTTATGTCTGACCCATTTTCCTTTCGCTTCTTTTCTTCCGTTTCCCTCCTAGGTCCACAAGGAGGAAACACTTCTGCTTAGTCAAGGTTAGCCAAAGCTTGAAGACTGTAGATATAAGGCTTGGACTTTCCTTTTTGAGCTACAGCTATGGTCAAGCACTTATTGGGGATTTATGTCATTTTATTTTCAGTATTGCTTCTTTATGTTTTCAAGACAGACGAAAAGTTGTAATAATTTGGAAGGTTGAAACTGCTGTTGAATTGTTGTGTTGAACAAGTATTTATGAAATAATATTGATCTTTTTTCACTGCATAAATTTTCTATCTTGTACTTTATTAGTATCTTGTACCTTAAAACGCTCCACCAAAGTTAAGGCATTCCCTTTGAGAGTGACCTTAACGGAGGTGAGGTGTTAATGATTAGAGGTCACTCCTCTACTTAGTTTATTCATAATGTCACAAATCCGAGGGTCTAAAGCTAAAGGTTACCAGATCAGATAAAATTTTTGAAACTATTTTTCAAAAAGAATTCATAAAGAAGCATTTTCAAGAAAAAGTGTTAATTTAAAAAGGCATAATCGCCAAAGCCATATGCACTATCTTTCTATCCTTCGTTTTGAATCTTTCCTTTTTGTTTCAGCATGTCTGGGGATCTTAACCTTCCAAAGGGTGTAACGATACCTGGCTGGTTCAGGAGATACCTAGAAGCTGGGGCCAATGACGCGGGCCCAGCAGACACTCCTCCTCCCCCAGCTGCTACTGTAACAACCCGCATTCTACGCATCGAAGAATCGTAGAATATTAATTTCTTTCTTATATGAAGTCGTATGGTCATGTGGCTTTGGGAAATGACCGCTGGGGTCATTTCCCATGTTCATGATTTTTACCGATTTTTAAATGACCGTTTTGCCCCTAGTCGATTTTGTTTCGGCCATAACTTTTGATTGGAAAGGAGTTTTGACCTAAAACCACTTTCATTGGCTTCGGATGATGGTTTACCTTTCCGTAGAGTGGTCACATGTGGAAAACGGACTTACTGTTTGGGAGAAATGGCTGAAATAAGGCTTGGAAGTTGAAAAACTGCTTAACCGGGCCAAATAGGGTGATTAGTGAATGGGCCCATAACCCATTTCGGGATTAGAGTTATGGGGAGGTTGAAAAGAGTTAGGGTTTCATTCCATTTCAGTTTTCTAGCCTCCACTTACCTCTTAGAAACCCTAAAAATGGCCTCCAACCTCTAAGTCGCCTCCAAATCACTTTCTAATCAAGGATTAAGCTTAGCAACATCAAATCAAGGGAGATCTTCACCAAATCATGATTAGAGCTGCTGTTTAGCATTTGTATTCGCGCCATATTAGAGATTTATTTCAGATCTAAGGTTTATTTGTGGCTAAGGTGAGTGATTCACATAGTTCCTCACTAATTATTGTAACACCCCGCCTCCGCTAGGGTCACTCACAAGGGAATGCACTAGCTTTAGAGGGGCATTATTGGTAAACATGCACAGAAATATCACAAGACAGAACGTAAAATAGCGGAAGTAAAATCAAACTTTCATAATATGAATAAATAAGGTCCAAAGCCTTTTACATCAGAGTACATCAAAACCTGTCTTGCAATAGTAAAGAAACATAAAGACATTTTCATAAATTATTCCCCAAGTAAAACAGTAAAGTAGCCATTAGCCAAGAAAAGTCCAAGCCATCCATGATGACCTTCAAGCAGAAGAAGTCCGAACTAAACAACAGTATTTCCTCCCTGTAACCTGGGGGGGGGAACGGAAGAAAAGAGGCGAAACAAAACGGGTCAGTCAAAAAGACTGAGTAAGCCCTATCTACTATCAGCATAAAAACTAGTAAAGTTAACTGTCATGAGAAACTGAGATGAGCATAAGCGTGATGACATGATAGATAAGCTAAATCAAAATAACAGGATGAACTACTGAACTCAGATAAACTAAGGTGTCATGATAAATTACGATATCAAGATAACACAAGGTATCACATCGTCAGGTTTCTATCAAGTATAATATCCCCAAGATATCTATCACGTATAACATCCCCTGGTATCTATCCCGTACATCGGCTCTGCATCTACCATACTAGTATCCCAACTGTATCATGTGTTAACCAAGAATGACCCTCACTCAAAAGTCGTGTAATGGTCCATGTCAACCTAATATACCGCATATATAGGTCACTCAACTTGTATGTTTTATTCCATGTAAATGTTCAGTCCCTTGCCGTAGGCCATACGAGCTTTCCCATGAGATTCTATATTACTTTAACATAATTCCATGATCCTTAAGATCGGTTTGGATTGTTACCCTAAACCTAGCTAGGGTCTTCCAACATGAATTATCGTTTGTACAACTAGGACTTATGCTACCTAGGGCTACTAGGGATTATGCTTACCTATTGCACGTTTTCGTATCTCGGTTTTGGTTCAACCACCCAGGGCCACTGGGAATTACGCTAACCGTCAACCGCGCCCTTTTTCCCACGCATTCATCGTGAATCGTTTTTCCATGACTGTATGCACATGTATCACATCGTGCCATCCGAGTCCTGTCACAGGGCAGATCAAGAAATACAGGACTCGGTCGGGAGCTTTCAATTTATCAGCCGATGCAGATGCTAAGGTCTGTTTTTCTATACGTGGCTATGGTCCCACGCGACCCCTCCCTCAACTAGTGAAAGACAAGACAGGAACAATCCTGTATGAGAACACAACACTGGCCAACCCACATCCAAGCCTTACCGCAACCATAATTAGATAGCAATTATGGTCTATTGGGTGTTCTCTGCCTTTCCGCACGTACACGCTTGACCAAAGATGGTAGGTAGCCTGACGAAAATGCTATCTAGGGTACGACCGTGTATCGTCGACTATCCCCTATCCATCCCCGCCTTTAGGTCGCTCGTATAGCAACCAAGGCATACTCTTGGTTCTTCTAACGCAGACCTTGACCTCTCATGAGCCTAGTATAATCACCTGGCAGCTCACAGAGGGATACCAAGAATATCCTCACGTTCCCCAAAGCCGCTGCTTCGTTACCCAGTTCGCTGGAGCCTTTATCTAAATCAGATACTTGCTCCTACTCGTATACTTAAACGATGACCTACCGTATCAGGTTACTCATCTATCTATGAACTGGTCCAAATTTCCTTGACTAAGAATCATTACTTAGTTATTCTTCAACTAAGGTTTACCACTTAGCCTTATTCCCGTTATCCTTGTTAACTACGGTTATCCACCTAATCCTCAGAACTAGGGTTTACATAATGGATTAAGTATCACTTAAGTTCATGACTTAACCCGTCTACAAATCATGTCAAAATTGGCTAAGTATCCAAGTCCAAGACTTAACCCTACAAACCATGCTCACGTTGGTTAAGTATGTATTAAGCAATTCACGACTTAACCTCGTCCAATTATCATTCTAGATTGGTTAAGTATATATTAACTTGACCCTATCACTTTACTTAGTCAAATCGGTCAAGTGTATTCAAGCGATTCGTGACTTAGCCTTATCATGTTTTCACGTTAGATCGGTTAAGTATAGGTTAACTTAACCTCAATAAATTCATGAGTTAGATTGGTTAAGTATAGGTCACTTAACCACCTCAAATAATCATGTTAGATTAGTTAAGTGTTTAACTTAACTCCATTAAACTACCAAGTGGGATTAATTAAGTCTAGGCTAACTTAACCCCATTCGATCTCCATGTTTAGACTAGTTGAGTCTAATCTTAACCCCATCCATTAACTGTATTTTTCGGTTAAGCGTCATTAAGAAAAACTTACTTAACCTTACCAAGTTATCGCGTTGGATTGATTAAGTGCTGGTTAACTTAACCCCGTCCACTAGTCGTATCAAAATGGTTAAGTGTCATTAGGCAAATCAAGTTACTTAACCTACCCAACCTTGTCATGTTTTGTTAAGCATCATTAGCCTAATCAATTTACTTAACCCATTTGTCCATGTCATATTTGGTTAAGCGTCATTAATCAAATTAACTTAACCCTATTATGTGGCATTAATTTCTTAATGCACCTTCACCTCTCACATTAGACTTTGTTGTGGTTACTAGTTAAGCCGGTCGGTTCCGGGTAGCTTTACACCACAACTTGGTCTAACCTCGGGTTCAAGCACAACATGACCAACTTCTCACATTGGGTCCTATTGTTTGCAACTACTAGTTAGGCCGGTCGGTTCCAGGTAGTTTTACGTTGCAAAGTCAACCCAACCTCGAGTTGGCCACACTTATATTATCTAAGTGTCATGTCCATCATGTTTCCAAAACATGTTACAAGTTTTCAAGGATTTGGGTAGACCTAACTTAATAGGTAAATTCCCAAAGGGTAGACCTAACTTAATAGGTAAATTCCCAAGCTTATGTTTTTATGCATACTTACATGTCAACTTCCATGCTATATTTCAAGTCATGTTTTCAAGTATAAACACATGTCATATTTAACGTTACATGTTGTCATGTTTATACCCATTTACCCAAATCATGTTCATGTCATTATGTTTTCCCATAATGTGACCCCAACGCTTTTTAACTCGCATAATGGATTCAAAGAAGGAACTTGTCAAAGGTGTAACACCCCGTAATTCTGTGACACTAAGATTCACAAATTAAAGTATAATTAATTTTTAAAAGAAAATTTAAAAGAAAAAGATCCATGCAGTTGTTTAATTTAAGTATTGTAACTAACATGAAAAAGAGAAGTAAGGAGAGAACAATAATTATTATTGTTCTAAGACTTATTAACAAAAGCCTCTGTAGCTCAGTTGGTTAAGGCATTGGATTTGTAGCATGGAGGTCGGGGGTTCGAACCCCGGCGGCGGCATAATTTTTTATCTTTGTTTTAGAGAGGGCCAACTGAACATGCAAATCTATGTGCGTATACAAATTCAAAATTTGAAAGGATAGGAACGTACATATAAGGAAATAAAGAAAATATATATATACATATGAGAACATAAATATATATATATATATATGCAAAAATATATGTATACGAAAGATAAAATTCAAGATAAGGCTACAGTCAATGAAATATGGCAACATCATTTGAATTTTGAAAATAAAATGAAAGTTGTGCGTATATATATACGCGTAAAATGGTCGTTAGAGGAATTGTATACATATAAGAATATTTCATGTGAATAAAACAGTTAAATAAATTCCAGAAATTCAAAAGTTTGAAAATCAAACTTTTACGCCAAAATAGCTTGTGGGACCCAATGTTGACTCAGCACTGCGTGTATGATAAGGTTTGGCTAGATTCATCTACGTACCTGGACTATTTTCTTAACTAGGTTCAATGCTGACTCAGCGCTGCGTGTACGATAAGGTCTTGAGCAGCTATATAAACAGCCCTAGTCTTCATTCTCTTTGCACTAATTCTCTTCTATCCTTATGCTGCTAAGATTCATGGCTTCTTCCCCTCCTCTAAATTTTCTTAAATAAATAAAATATGATTCAAGACGAGGAGATGCTGCTAAAAGACTTTTAAGGAGGGATTCAAATCAAAGTTTCAAGTGAAGAATTCAAAGGCTAGCTCAAACAAGTTTCAACCAACGACGCAAGAATCATAGCCACGCTTTCCTTCTTTTCTAGATCTATTTTCTGTAAGTTGGTTATTTCTAGATCTGAATATTTTGTTTTATTTGTGACATGAAATTAAAGGAATAAAGGAATATGCCAAATCTCTCTCTCTCTCTTCGAATCTGTGTTTATACTCTTGGACTGAATTAAGAACTGTTATGATTCGAGGACAAATAAGACTGTAACCGTGACTATGACTATAGAACTGTGGCCTTTGAAAGCATATGCCTTTGGACTATGACATAAGCCTTTGATTTTGGGACATATAAACATTGCCTATGACAATGACTTATGACTATGGGAATTATTTTCCTTTTGGACTATGAACATCGCATATGACTATGGACATTTCCTATGACTGTGACTGTGACTACAAGGATTATTTCCTTGACTAGGCCTATACCTTTGATTTGGACATAAACTATTACTTATGACATAATGAGGACAACTGTGATTTTGACACCCATGATTTATGATTAGGAAAATATTGCTTTAGTTTTGTGATTGAGAAGTTGGGTCTAAACCCAATTATTTATTCTACCTATTCCTTGGTTTTCTTTGGTTTTAAGACAGTGGGAATTTACCTATTAAGTTAGGTCTACCCACGTTCTTGAACCTATTTTGCCCATTCTTTGGTTTTAAGACAGTGGGAATTTACCTATTTAGTTAGGTCTACCCATATTCTTGAACCTACATTGTTATCCAAACCTTTTTATGCCAATTATTCCTTCTTGTCATTTTGATTCATTCCCTTTTTTATCTACAAATCTAGATTTATTTATAATCTAGGTTGAATCACGATTATTCGAACGGTGGGAATGCGATTTGGGGAAAAACATGGAAATGAATATGAACGTAATTGTAAACTTGGAAATTGGCATAATTTGGAATATGTATTATGACATGCATATTAAAATGAAAATGGGGAAATTTGACATGGATTAGGGAATATGTGATTTTGACATATTAAATTTAGCGTTAGTAAGTAAGCTAAATTTTAGGCATAAAATGTAAACTAGAAAAATAATTCTAGTTTTGCCATAAATTGTGAATTAGGATGTTAAACCAAGATTGGGTTAATTAAGGTTGATTTGGAATAAGTATATTAGCACAATTTTGAATTTATTCATAATTGTGAGCAATTGTCATGTTTAGAATAAATTATGGTTAGCGACACTAAATTTGGTATAATTTACATACCAAAAAGTATAAATATGATAAATAAGAGAGAATGGGCTATAATAATAAATGTGACAATGTACATTAAAAGAGTAGTAATGAAATAAGTAAATTAGGAGCAATTTACTTATAGAATTCGTCATAAATGTTAAATTGTTCATTTACCACAAAATATGTAACTTGGTTAAGTTTTGGCCATAAATTATAAACTAGGATATTTAATCTAGTTCCGGCAATGAAATAGGAAATGGCCTAAACTGCATGTTGGGTTAGGACTTGGGCCTAGAATATAAGTATACTAGTAGGCTTGACAAATAAATATAGGCCAAATTTGTCTAAAAAGGGGAAATGGGCTTTTGAAATAAATTGTTAACAATTTATAAACAAAAGAAAAGTATTTTGATAACATCCCTTTTTATAACACATAGACCAGAAGGTTCTAGGGTGACAGAGAGGATAGTGTCTAGGCTTGGGTTTGGAAAATACAAGTTTCCTGCCCTCCCTGGCTATCCCTAACTGATCCGAAGGACGGGATGGTTGTTTTCAAAACCAGATTTGGAAATTAATCAAAAACCCTTTGAACTTAGAAAACATGAATATGCCTAACCCGAGGTTAGACTGAGTTGCGGTGTAAACCTGCCCGGAACCGACCGGCACATCCAGTAACCGCAGCAATATCTGTCTAATGTGAGAGGTTGCGGCTTTAATTTATTAATTAAAGCTAGAATGGGAAGGTTAAGGAAAACTTAACCAACTTAGCACAGTTAAATCTAGAATGGGAGGGTTAAGTCCATGGGAATACTTAGCCAAATTAACATGTTGACTAGACTAGAAGGTGGGGTTAAGTAAAGTTAATACACTTAGCCAATTTAACATGTTAATTAGAATAGAGGTTGGGGTTAAGTAATACACTTAGCCAAATTAATATGTTAGCTGGACTAGACCATAGGGTTAAGTAAACTTGAATGCTTAACCATCAGAATATGATAAATGAATAGGGTTAAGTAAAAAGCCTAAAGGGATAACACTTAACCAGTGTAATAGGATAAGGGAAGAGGGTTAAGATAGCTTCAATCGACTAAGGACAGTTAACCAACCCAACCTGGCGAGAAGGAAAACTAAATAGTAAACCTCAGTTGAAAAAGGGACTAAGTAGTAAAACTTAGTTAAGAAAACAAGGAATTTGGAAACTAAGTGGTAAACCTTAGTTAGTAGAACTAAGTAGTAATTCTTAGTATAACACGAAGGAGCGGACATCCATCTGGTTTTAAGAAGGCTCCAACGAATTGGGTTACGAAGCCCGAGGCTTCGAGGGGATGTGAGGGTACTCTTGGTATCCCTCTGTGAGGCTGCAGATGATCATCCTGGGCTCACAGAGGTTAAGGTCTGCGTTAGAAGAACCGAGGGTATGCCTTGGTTGCAATATATATATGTGGCAACCTAAAGACTAGGATGGACCAGCGTGATTCGGCGAGAAGACGGTAGCCCTGTGATAGCAACTCGTCGTCTACCATCCATCTTGAGTCAGTCGAGATACGTGAAGCGGAAAGGCGGAGAACTCCAAAAGACCATAATTGCTATCTAGTTATGGGTGAGGATGGCCATAGGATAGTGGGGCACCGGGGGCCGGCGTATAGTTCTCATTTTACAAAGGGTGCCTTTCATTAGTTGAGGGAGGGGTCAAGTGGGACCATAGCCACTGGACTAAAAACAGACCTTAGCATCTGCATCGGCAGATATCCGAAAGCTCCCGACCGAGTTCTGTATTCCTTGATTTGCCCTGTCACAGGACTCGGATCGCACATTACAGGACATGTGCATCTAGACAAGCGATAACGATTCGCGATACATGCGTGGGGAAGCCTAGGAGCATATACCACTCTAGGTAGTGTGTCCTAGACTTGGGGGCATTGTTCGACAGGTAGCGTAATCCCTAGTTGGACTAGGTGGCAAAAACCCTGAACTCGAAAAGCGTTCAGCAGATAGCGTAAAACTATAGTTAAATCTAAGAAGTACTTGATAGAAAACCCTAGACTAGATCTAGGTAATAAATAATAAATGTATGCCTGAAGGCAATGGAAAATACAGGGATTGGGATCACGTTATCGTTACTAGTTGGGACACTAGGTAGGTGGTGCAGAGATATAGAAATCGGTATAACAAGGAAATAGCGAAGCGGCGAAGTATTAGAGCGAAGCGGCGAAAGTATTAGAGCGTATCCAGTTTATCTTATCTTAGCATATCTTGTGATTACCTTGTCCAATCTTGTTGACCCTATCGTCATGGTGTAATCTTGTATTCAGTTAATTCATGTCGTTTTGTTTTCCATGTTCACATGCTAGAAGTTACTGAACTTACTCAGGCTTTATGTCTGACTCTGTTTTTCTTTCGTCTTCTTTTCTTCCGTTTCCCCCCCAGGTAGTAGAGGAGGGAGTAGTATAGCTTAGGTTAAGTTGGACTGTCACTCTTTCCCAGCTTGAAGATTTATCGAAGTCTGCTTGGATTCTCTTATCAGATGCTATGGCTGGCTCATGCAAAAATTGGGGAATATAAATGTTGTTTTATGCTTCTTTATTTTGTAAGACAGATGATACTCTGATATTGTAAAGAAATCATTGTACAAATTATTTTATCAATAAAGCAAAGTTTTATCTTCCGCTGTTTAATTTCTGTCTGTCTTGTAATTTATCTGCATCTTTTACCCTAAATGCTCCACAGAACTTAGTGCATTCCCTTTGTAAGTGACACTAACGGATGTGGGGTGTTACAAAAGGTATGATAAAAGGGGGTATAAAGCCACTAGTTAATCATGGTGGCAAATGAGGCACAAATGTGTTCATTAACTTGCATGTTGCATTCTCAAGCCCCAAAACATGCATAAACCCAAACTTGGCACATAAGCAAATCATGGTGACAAAAGACATGGAATGATGACTAGTAACTCGCATATATCATCATATAAGGGTTATGACTTCATATGCAAGTTGACATAAAGGTTATGAAGGTTCTCATGCTGCATAATGCAACATTTCAACATAAAGGTTGTGGCTTTTAGCCCACAAGATCAAGATAATGACTTCATAAACTTGCATGACATGATAGCATGTATCATACTCAATGATCAAACCCAAACTTGCAACATGAACATTTAACTTCATAGTTAATATCTAAGAGTAGGGAAAGGGCTTACATTGCTATGAAGGCACAAAAGATGTGACAAATCCCTTATGCAATCAACTAGACCCAAAATGCAAGCTCTAACATAGAAACCCTTGAGCCAAAATGATCAAAATCCTTGCTTTATGATGTAGATATGGAAACTTGACTTGAATGCAAGCTAATGAGGCTCATACAAGCTTGAAAACACTTGTATGCATGGAAAACCTCTCATAGAAACGATTTAGAAATTTTATGAAGAGGGTGGAGGACATGAGAGGTAAAATTTTGCCATAGTTTAGTTGCATGAGTGAATAATGAGGATTTAGGAGAGGGTCAGGGTCTTATTTATAGAGATTAGGATTAGTTAGGACCCTTAGATTAACCCTAGGATCAACCTGAACCATCAGATTTCAAACCAGGCCCAAAAACCTAGCCAAGACAGGAAATAAGTGCAACAGGTAGAACTGCCCGGCTGGACCAAGTCGACAGCCAAGTCGACAGGGCTGTCGACTTGGGTCCAACCAAGTCGACTCCCAAGTCGACAGGGCTGTCGACTTGGGTGCTCTGGCGGGAATTTTCCCGCCTGGCCCAAACTGGCCCAAATTTCCAAATTTGAAATCTGTTTTTACTTTGAAATTTTCTGAAAACTTCGTTGGGCCTTAATCGGGTCATACGGACTCCGATTTTCGAAAACTCGGACTCTATTTCGCGTATTTTTCCGAGACGGACGCAATGGCATAGCCCGTTCTACTTGATTCAGAATTTAAAATTAAATTCTGCCTTGATTCTCGTCTTAACATGTTATCGAAAAATACGGGTTGTTACAATTATGGTCAATTAAGGGTAATTAATGAAGATTAGCGAATTTATGCATTAATAAATTCTAGAAAAATATTTATAAATTCTTAAATAATGTTTTAGAACTCTGTTAGAAATTGGGTTTGATTAGGTTAGGTTTTGCTAATCATATCATTAGTTTTGCTTAAGCACGCTTAACGGAAAATATGGGTTTTTGGCTATGTTTGATCCATTTTAACCTATCATATTGTTGTTTTGATGTTTGTGGTTGATTATACATGTTGCTATGACTATATGGTATGCTTTGTGATTGATTGGAATGGATAGAATGGTCGAAAACGTCATCGAATGGCGTAAAACAGCTCGCTGGACAAAGTGCAGGAATTCAGATCGAATGGGGGATTGAGGGCCGGATCGGACCGCCTTATGGGGTCGTGGAACCACATCACGAACCAAGCCATCTCCTCTGAACCGAACCGTCTGTGTGAGGTCCACGAGCATCAAATGTGAACTGCCTCTCATACCCGATCCGAACCACTCGAGAGAAGGAGCTCCGACGCGATCCGCTCATGGATGTGAGCACGAACCGTTTGTACTTGGCCTAGAGGAGCGCTTTCTCCGACCCGAACTGCCAGAAGGACCCCGACCCGAACCCATAGATGGAGATGGACTTGGAGACCCTGACCCGACCCGCTGGGGGTGTTGACGATCCGAACCGCCACCAGGTGGATGCCACGAGCCAAACCGTGTTGACGATGGAGACCTGAAGGCCGAACTGAAACGATGCTTAAGAGAGGGATCTGAACCGATCCGGTGATGACGAAAAACCCGAGATGCAAAGGTAGTCCAAATGGAAGTTAGAGCTCATGATCCAGTTGGGAACTAATGAGTTCACTTCATGATTGGGCTTTGTTGCGGGACGTGTGCTAAGGAGTTGTCGACGTTCATAACTTCGATTCACCACTGAAAAGAAATGATGGGCTACGTATCAGTGCAGTAGAGTCACCGTGACTCGAGGGGCAAAGTGATCGTAGTAAGACTATGAGCCAGTGCAGTGGATCCATTGTGACTCCATGGGGCAGAGTGGACATAGTAAAGGATTAGTAAGGCTATGAGCCAGTGCAGTGGGGTTTGTACGACTCCATGGGGCAAAGTGGACATAGCGAAGGGTTAGTGGCTATGGATCAGTGCAGTGAAGCCGTTGTGTAACGACCCGTATTCTACACATCATAGGATTGTAGAATATTTATTTCTTTCCCATGTGAAGTCATATGGTAATGTAACTTTGGGAAACATCCATCAGAGTCATTTCCCATGTTCATGATTTTTGTCGATTTTTAAATGACCATTTTGCCCCTAGTTGGTACTGTTTTGGCCATAACTTTTGATTGGGAAGGAATTTTGACATGAAACCACTTCCATTGGATTCGTTTGATGGTTTACCTTTCCGTAGAGTGGTCACAATAGCCAAACGGACTTACCGTTTGGGAGATATGCCTGAAATAAGGTTTGGAGGGTGAAAAACTGCTTAACCGGGCCAAATCGGGTGATTAGTGAGTAGGCCCATAACCCATTTCGGGATTAGGGTTATGGGGAGGCTGAAATGAGATAGAGGATCATTCCATTTCAGTTTTCTAGCCTCCACTTATCACCAAGGAATCCTAAAAATGGCCTCTAACCTCTAAATCACCTCCAAATCATCTTTTGGTCAAGGATTTGGCTTAGCAACCCCTAATCAAGGAAGATCTACACCAAATCAACATTGGAGCTGCTGTTTGGCATTGAGATTCACATCAAATCAGAGAATTATTTCAGATCTTAGTTTATTGGTGGCTAAGGTGAGTGATTTGCATAGTTTTGCACTAATTATGGCTAATTAGGGGTGATTAGTGTTAATTAGCAAATTTAAACATGATAAAATTCTGGAAAAATGATAATAAAATTCGGAATGATGTTTTAGACCTCTGATATGAATTTGGGTTAATTTGGTTAAGTTTTGTTAATCCTATCATTAGTTTCACCTAAATATGCTTAAGGGGAAATATGGGATTTTGGGTATATTTGATCCTTTTCTACCTATCATATTGATGTTTTGATGTTTGTGGTTGATTAAGCATGTTGCTATGACTGTATGAAATGCTTTGTGACTGATTAGAATAGTTGGAATGGTCGAAAACGCCGTCGAGAGGCGTAAACAACTCGCTGGACAAGGTGCAGGGATTCGGATCGGATAGCGGATTGAGGGTCGATCGGATCGCCCTATGGGATCGTGGGACATCACCATGAGTCGAGTCATCTCCTCCGAACCAAACCATCTGCGCAAGGCCCATGAGCACCAACCGCGAACTGCTACCCGATCCGATCCACTTGTGCTTCGCGTCACGATCCGACTAAAGGAAAGCAGCATCTACGAACCGATGCACTACGAGACGCCGATTCGAACCAGGGGGAGCCACGAGCTGGAGGAGCGCGATCCGACCTGTGTGGGGGTATTCTGATCCGAATCGAGGAGAGGAGCACGATCCGAAGCAGAGAGAAAGAGGATCGCGATACGATCCGAACCATGGCAATCTGGAGACCCGACCCGATCCGCCAAGGGTGATGGCGATGCAACCCGATCCAGTAAAGAAGGAGCATTCTGATCCGAACTGAACCGATGAAGACTGATAACCCGAGATGCAAAGGTAGTCCAAATGAAGGGTATTGACTCAGGATCCAGATAGGAACCAATGAGTGGACTTCATGAGTTGGACTTTGCTGCGGCACGTGTGCCAAGGAGTTGTCGATGTTCATAACTTCGATTCACCACTGGAAATGGATGATGGGCTACTTATCAGTGCAGTAGGGTCATTATGACCTGAGGGGCAAAGTGATGGTAGCAAGACTACGTTATCAGTGCAGTAGGGTCATTATGACCCGAGGGGCAAGGTGATGCATAGTAAGACTATGAGCCAGTGCAGTGGGGTCATTGCGACTCCATGGGGCAGAGTGGACATAGTAAGGATCATTAAGGCTATGAGCCAGTGCAGTGGGGTTCTTGTGACTCCATGGGGCAAAGTGGACATAGCAAAGGATTAGTGGCTACGTTATCAGTGCAGTGAAGCCATTTATGACTTCATGGGGCAGAGTGATCGTAGCAAGGTATGTTGGGTGATCGAAGTGGTGAATATCGTATGCTTTACGCACAGAGTGAGAGATGCGATGATGGATGCTATGTTTGATTGTTTGCCATCCCTATGACATGCACACCTCCCCCACCTCCGTATCTTTACACTGTTTGATATGGTACCTTAGAGTGTTGTACAGTATGTAGTGCTAACTCTTTGGTTGCAGGTCCAGGTTCAGGTATGTCTTAGTCTACCTGTTATTGTTCACTTTAGATGCTTATCGCTCATACCAGGCTTTATGTCTGACCCAGAGTTTTATGTCTCCTCTTATTACTCTGGGTGCTCACACGAGCAGACTAGAGACAGGTTAGCTGGTGATGTGCGAGTAGATGATTCGGAGGCGGGCAGGAGGCTTCCACGTATGATATATATATACACATTCTCCCTGTGTCGTTGGTGGTCGCTACTTGGGCATTAGTAGTGTACCTCCTTTATCTTACTTTTGCTTTGAGACAGTTTGAAAGTTGTAATAAGCTGTATTTTGGATTTCCGCTGCTATGATGTTCAGTTCTGATTTTCAGCTTATGCACTGTCTCTCCTGTTTTATGTCAAGTATGTTATTATTATATTTTGTTCTATGCGCTGTGAGACATTCTACAGGTTCTTTGTATGTTCATTTCCTTCTTCCTTTTCCTTCTGACGACCCGTCCCGTGCTAATTGGACATGTGTACAGCGCACCTTTGGAGTAAATGTCGGTTGGTGCGGGGCGGGCTGTCACACATTGTATTAGAGCTCTAGGTTGCGTAGTTAACCTAGGGAAAGACACTAGGGAGAGATAGTACGTATATGAGAGCGCGTATTTGTAATTATTTTGGTTTTCAAAAGCTATGTATATATATACTATTAGTAGTATAAGAATGAAGTCGCACTGCACTAGCACCACTATGGGGTCGTTAATCGTTTCCCTTTTTCAGATTGACGATGAGCCAAGACACGAGGGGTGCTGGTAGAGGGACCAACCAAGGGAATGCCGCTGACATGAGGGAAATGTTTACTAACCTCATGAGAAACATGCTTAGAGAAGTGCAAGGGGCAGTTCCCAATCCCGGAGTTGGTGTTGGCCCAGTAGTGCAGGCTCCTAGGGTCGATTTCGCCAAGTTGTGCAAGGATTACACTAATCTTGGTGGAAAGCCGTTCCACGGAACGGAGTCGGCCACAGATGTTCAAGATTGTATGGATAGCTGTGATCGTATCTTTGATGACTTGGGTCTTGAGGATGCGATGAAGAGAAGGCTAGCGTCTCGTCAGCTGCAAGGGCGAGCGATGAATTGGTGGAATGCCATTAGAACAGCTACTCCAGAGGATCAGGTTACTTGGGTTCAGTTCAAGGCTCGCTTTAGCGAGAAGTTCATTCCAGCTGCCCAGAAGTCAGTATTGTTCAAGAGGTTCTTGGAACTCAAGCAGGGTGGCAGGGCAGTTTCTGACTATATTGCTGAGTTCGACACTTTGTCGAAGTATGGATTGTCTCTCATTGATACTCCTGAGAAGAAGAATGAGAAGTTCATTACTGGTTTGGATGGATACTTGGGGGAAAGGCTTATCAACCACATCGATGAGACTTTTGAATCGATCGTGGGGAAAGCTTTGAGATCAGAGAGCCTTTACCATAAGTCAAAGACTGAGGCTGCATCTGCAGAAGGGCCAAAGCCGCAAGCAGGCGGTGGAGGCAAGAATAACTCTCAGAATAAGAGGAAGCAGGACCAATCTAAAGGTGGCCAGAAAAAGAGCAAGAAGGATGTTGAGTGCTTCAGCTATGGAAAGAAGGGCCATTATGCCAAAGAATGTCAGGCCAAGCCAGTGGAAAGGAAGTGCTACAACTGTGGTCAAATGGGACATCAGAAGGATAAGTGTCCGCAACCTCTTAAGGAGAAGCAGATTGTGAAAGCATATGCTATTGATGCTGTTCCTTCTTCGTCGAATGCCCCAACTGTGGCGGAGAAAGGAAAGAATGTTGTTATTCAAGGTATGCTTTCTATTTATGATATACCAGTTCGAGTTTTGTTTGATACTGGGGCTTCCCGTTCTTTCATATCTAGTGACCTGGTAGATAGGTTGGGACTGGAACCCGAGATAGTCGATAGACCATTGGTTGTGACGAACCCGATTGGTGGTTCGACTAGCCTTAGTATGATTTGCAGGAATTTGGTCTTATCGAGTCATGGATGTATGTTTGTATGTGATTGCTTTGTTTTGGGCTTTACTAGGTATGGCATTATATTGGGAGTCGATTGGCTCCAAAGATACGGGGTGGTGGTAGACTGTGAGGGCTTTTTGGTGACAGTGAGGGCGGATGATGGGCGGAGGGTAGTGTTTGGTAGTCTAGCTAGTGATGGGGTTATGGCTAGTTTTGTAAATTCCCTCGACATCCCGCAGGATGAGTTGTCAGATGTGCCCGTGGTTGGCCAGTATCCGGACGTATTCGAGGAGGTGACCGGGCTTCCACCACACCGAGAGATTGAGTTCCGTATTGATTTAGTGAAAGATGCCAGACCTATTGTGATGCCACTTCGTCGTATGGCACCAAGGGAGCAGCGAGAGCTCGGGGTGCAAGTCAGCAATCTTTTGAAGAAGGGATTTATTAGAAGGAGTGTCTCCGAGTGGGGAGCACCAGTTGTGTTTGCCACTAAGGCAGATGGTTCCCTTCGTTTGTGTGTGGACTATCGCGAGTTGAATAACGTGATGAGGAAGAATAAGTATCCTCTACCGCGGATAGATGATTTGTTTGATCAGCTGGAAGGAGCTAGAGTGTTCTCCCAGTTGGACCTCGCGACAGGATTTCATCAGCTACGAATAGCGGATGAGATTGTTCCGAAAATGGCATTTAGGACGCCGTATGGATTTTATGAGTGGTTGGTCATGCCATTTGGGTTGACCAATGCACCAGCCTATTTTGTAGATCTCATGAATCGAGTATTCAGAGATCAGTTGAATAAGTTTGTTCTTGTGTTCGTGGATGATATCCTTGTTTATTCAAGGACAGAGGAGGAACACAAGGGGCACTTGAGGATAGTGATGGAGGTGTTGAGGAAACACCAATTGAAAGCGAAATTCTCAAAGTGTCATTTTTGGAGAAGGGAAGTAAGATTCTTGGGTCATGTTGTTTCAGAGAGTGGTATTGCCGTGGACCCTGCGAAGGTGACTACGGTACAGGATTGGCCTACACCCAAGAATGTAACAGATGTGAGAAGTTTCTTGGGATTAGCTGGATATTATCGTAAGTTTATCCAGGACTTCTCCAAGATAGCAGCACCGTTGACTCAGTTGACAAAGAAGAATCTGTCCTTCGTCTGGGACGAAGTGTGTGAGGATGCCTTCAGGAGTCTAAAGGAGAAGTTGACGCGTGCGCCAGTGTTAGTCATTCCAAAAGGGAATGAAGAGATGACGGTATACACGGATGCTTGTGGTACCGGACTGAGTGCAGTATTGATGTAAGGAGGTAGGGTTGTAACTTATGCTAGTCGACAGTTAAAGCCGCATGAGAAGAAGTATCATACTCATGATTTGGAATTGGCAGCGATTGTATTTGCGCTGAAGATGTGGAGACACTATCTCTTGGGAGAAAGATTGTAACAACCCGAAATTTAACAACATGTTAAATCAAGAATCAAGGCAGAATTATATTATAAAATCTGAATCAGGAGAAACGAGCTGTGCCATTGCGTTCGTCTAGGAAAAATACGCGAAATAGAGTCCGAAATTTTGTAAATCGGAGTCCGTGTGGCCGAGATATGGCCTTCGGAAGTTTCACGAAAAATCAGAATTCAAAACAGATTTCAAAAACACAGAAATCAGAGCAGGCGGGAAAAATCCCGCCCAGGCAGGGTCAACACAGGGGTCGACACCTGTGTCGACCACCCCCAATGGGTCGACACCCATGTCAACCCTGGGGTCGACCCCCCCTGTCGGACCAGTTTTCTGGTGCACCCGTTTTGGCTCCTGGGTCTTGCTTTGGAGGCTTGTGACGATTTTTGAGGGTTCAGATCTATCCTAGGGTTTATCCTACGGCCTAAACTACTCCTAATCTCTATAAAAAGACCCCTAACCTAGCCTAAACCCTCATTAATTGATCCTACAACTAAACTATGCCAAAATTTCTAATGATCATGGCCTCCACTCAAAACCCTAGCCTCCATCCTCTTGTCATAAATTCTATCTTCATTCTCTTGAGAGATTAAATGATCATTTGAGTGTTTCTAAGTTACATGAGAGTTGCTAAGCTCGATTCAAGGCTAAAGTTGCAACCTTTATACATCAAAGCAAGGATCTTTCTTATTATTTTCTCAAGGGTTTTATTGGAGCTTATTGGTTTGGGGTTTTTGCTAGTGTGGCTTCGTCTCAATCTTTTTTATATATTGATTTGTGCCTTCATAGCATTGTAAGCCCCCTCCTACTCTTAGATATTAACTATGAAGTTAAATGTTCATGTTGCAAGCTTTGGGTTTGAACTTGAGTAGGTTGCATGCTTAGAAAATATCATGTTGTGTGTAGATTTGTACTATTGCATATTCGTAAAAGTCATCACCTTGATTTTGTGGGCTAAAAGCTATAAGCTTTATGTTGAAATGTTGCATTATGCAACATAAGAACTCTCTTATCCCTTAAGTTAACTTGCATAGAATGCTATATGCGAACTACTAGCCATTTTTCTATGTCATCTATCACCATGATTCGCCTATATGCTAAGTTTTGGGGTTATGCATGTTTTTGGGGCTTAATAATGTAACATGCAAGTTTTTGAACACATTATGTCTCATATGCCACCCTGTTTAACTTGCGGCTTTATACCCTTTTTTTTCATACCTTTGCCAAGTTCCTTCTTTTAATCCATTATGCGTTGTTGCGAATGTATATGCGAGTCTAAAAGCGTTGGGGTTACGTTATGGGTAAACTTTAATGACGTGAAACATGATTTGGGTAAATGGGTATAAACATGACAACATGTAACTTTGGCTATGATCATGGGACTTGAAAACTTGACACGTATGGGTTGTAAGTGTAATAAGACACTAGACCAAACATGAAAATGGCCAACTCGAGGTTGGGTTGAGTTTGTAGCATAAATCTACCCGGACCCGCCCGGCTTAACTAGTGGCTACAAACAATAGGATCCAATGTGAGAAGTTGGTCATGTCGCGCTTAAGACCCGAGGTTAGACTAGGTTGTGGTGTAAAACTACCCAGACCCGCCCGGCTTAACTAGTAACCACAACAAAGTCTAATGTGAGAGGTTGAGAGTGCATTAATTAAATTAATGCCACATGATAAGGTTAAGTAAGTTTGACTAATGACACTTAACTGATATGACATGAATGGGTAGGTTAAGTGGGACCGGGCTTGATTTCTCAATGACACTTAACCATATAAGACAATTAGGGGATGGGGTTAAGTAATTTACACTTAACCAATCTAAACACGGCAATTAGATGGGGTTAAGTAACCTACACTTAACTAATCTAAACACGGTAATTAGATGGGGTTAAGTAACCTTCACTTAACTAATCTAAACACGGTAATTCGATGGGGTTAAGTTAAACACTTAACCAATCTAAACTTGGTAATTCAATGTGGTTAAGTAACCAATACTTAACCAACTTAACATGATAATTTAATGGGCTTAAGTAACTTATACTTAATCAATTATACATGATGATTTTATAAGGTTAAGCAACCATGCTTAACCAATCTAATGTGATAACTTGATAGGGTTAAGTCACAAGACCGTTTAAATATACTTAACCATTCTAATACGATTAGTGGATGGGGTTAAGTGAACCTATACTTAACCAATCCGACTCGATAATCCGATGAGGTTAAGATAATCTATGCTTAACCAATCTACCACGATAAGCTGATAGGGTAAGATAAACAAATACTTAACCAATTTGACTTGATGATTGAATAAGGTTAAGCCATGAGCTTCTTGGTATACTTACCCAACTTGTAGGGCTAGGTCTTGGACTTGAATACTTAGCCAAATCTTGACATGATTCGTAGGCGGATTAAGTCATGAACTTAAATGACAATACTTAACCCATTAGACAAAACCTTAGTTTGGGGAACTAAGTAATAATTCTTAGTCAAGGGATGGGGACCAGTTCACAGATAGATGAGTAACCCGATACGGTAGGTCATCGCTTAAAATACGAGGTGGAGCAATATCTGATTTAGATAAAGGCTCCAGCGAACTGGGGGACGAAGCGGTAGCTTCGGGGAACGTGAGGATACTCTTGGTATCCCTCTGTGAGGTTGCGGATGGTCCATGAAACCTGGCCTCACAGAGGTTAAGGTCTACGGTAGAAGAGCCAAGGGTATGCCTTGGTTGCTGTGCGAGCAACCTAAAGACTGGGGTGGATTAGCGTGGGGTCGGCGATATTTTCACGGTAGCCCTGGATAGCACATTCGTCGGCCACCTACCATCTTTAGTCAATCGTGTACGTACGGAAAGGCAGAGAACACCCAACAAACCATACTGGCTATCTAGGTATGGGTGAGGTTAGCCGTCCGGAATGAGGGTAGCGATGGCTGTAGCGTAGTTCTCATACGTGACTTTTCTTGTTTTGCCTTTCAGTAGTTGAGGGAGGGGTCACGTGGGACCATAGCCATGAATACAAAAACAAACCTTGATATCTGCACCGGCGGATGACTTAAAACTCCCGACCGAGTTCCGTATTTCTTGATTTGCCCTGGCATGGAACTTGGATGGCACATTGAGATACATGTGCGTCTAGACATGGAAAACGATTCACGATACATACGTGGGATGAAAGGGCGCGGATGACGGGTAGCATAATCCCTAGTAGCCCTAGGTGGCTAAAACCCAAACCGAGACACGAAAACGTTCGTTAGGTAGCATAATCCCTAGCGGTCCTAAGTGGCATAAACTCTAGGTAAACACGCGATAGTTCATGGTAAGAAAACATAACCAGACCAAGGGTAGCAGTCCAAAACTACTTCAAGGATAAAATGGTACTACGATGAGGTGGTATAGATTTACATGGGGAAGCCCGTACGGCCTACGGCAAAGGACTGAACTTATACAGGGAAAGAAACATACGAGTTGGAAAAACCCACATATGCTATATATTAGGTTGACATGGACCATTACATGACATTGGGCAAGGGACATTCATAGTTAACACATAACGCGGGTTGGGATACTAGTACGAGAGGTGCAAAGCAAATATACATGATAAATACCTTAGGATGTTATACATGATAGATACCTGGGGATAGTATACTTGATAGAAACCTGACAATGTGATACCTTGATTTATCTTGACACCGTAGTTTATCATGACACACTCGTTTATCTAGGTACAGTAGTTCATCCTGTTATTTTGGTTTAGCTTATCTATCTTGTCATCATACTTATGTTCATCTCAGTTCCTCATGCCAGTTAACTTTACTAGTTTATATACTGATAGTAGATAGGGCTTACCAGTCTTTATGACTGACCCCGTTTTGTTTCGCCTCTTATCTTCCGTTTCCCCCCCAGGTTACAGGGAGGAAATGCTATTGTTAGTTCGGACTTCTCCTGTTTGAAGGTCATCATGTATGGCTCGGACTTTTCTTGGCTATGGCTACTTTACCATTTTACTTGGGGAATAATTTATGAAAAGGTTTTTATGCTTCTTTACTATTGCAAGACAGGTTTCCATGTAAGAAATTCTCTGATGTAAAAGGCTTTAGACCTTATTTATTAATGATATGAAAGTTGCTTTTACTTCCGCTATTTTATATGTTCTGTCTTGTAATATTTCTGTACATGCTTACCAATAATATCACTCTAAAGCTAGTGCATTCCCTTGCGAGTGACCCTAGCGGAGGTGGGGTGTTACAAAGATTTGAGTTGTTTACCGATCATAAATAGTTGAAGTACCTCTTCTCTCAGAAAGATCTGAATCTCCGTCAGCAGAGATGGTTAGAGTTCTTGGCTTCGTATGATTTTGATATCGCATACACACCTGGGAAGGGTAATGCGGTAGCCGATGCCTTGAGTAGGAGACATGCCTGCTTAGGGGCAATGTTTCTTGAGTGGAAGCAACTGGAGTATATCACGGGGTTTGATTTCAAACCAAAGTGCGAATTGGATCCAGTCATGCTAGCTAGTTTGACGATCAGACCCACTTTGATAGAGCGGATTGGTTCCAGCCAGAGGGACGATCCTAATCTATTGGAAATCATCTCCAAGTTAGAGATGGGTATCGATGAGGAGATGAATGTGTATGGGCTTGATCGAGATGGATGGCTTCGGAAGAATGGAAGACTAGTTGTGCCCAACGTGAATGGTTTGAGAGACGAAGTGCTTAGAGAATGTCATCACTCAAAACTGACTATACATCCCGGTGGTAATAAGATGTATCGAGACATAAGGCAAACTTACTACTGGGAAGGGATGAAAAGAGACGTTGGGAAATTTATATCCAAATGCATGAATTGCCAGCTAGTTAAGGCCGAGCAAAAGAAGCCTAGTGGTTTGTTGCAACCATTAGAAATTCCCGAATGGAAATGGGAGCAAGTCTCGATGGATTTCATCGATGGTCTACCAAGGACTAGATCGGGATATGATAGCATTTGGGTAATTATGGATCGATTGACTAAAAGTGCAAGATTTATACCAGTCAAATCGACCAAAACGGCAGCCAAGTTGGTAGAATTGTATATGAAGTGGGTACTGAGATTTCATGGAGTACCCAAAAGCATTGTGAGTGACCGAGACCCGTTGTTCACTAGTAGGTTTTGGAAGAGCTTACAAGAGGCTCTAGGGTCAGGATTACATCTCAGTACCGCATATCATCCTCAGACCGACGGTCAGACGGAGAGGGTGAATCGTATATTGGAAGATCTCTTGAGAGCTTGTATATTGGATTTTGGTGGATTATGGGATGACCATTTGCATCTAGTAGAGTTTGCATATAATAATAGCTACCAATCCAGTATCGGTATGGCTCCATATGAAGCTTTGTATAGAAGACCGTGCAACTCACCATCATGTTGGATAGAGACTGGCGAGAAGTTTGTGCTTGGACCAGATGTGGTGAGAGAAACTTCGGATAAGATTAAGATCATTTAGCAACGAATGAAAGCTGCCCAAGATAGGCAGAAGAGTTATGCTGATAAGAGGAGAAGAGACTTGAAATTCTCCGTTGGCGACTTGGTGTTTGTCAAGATCTCTCCGTTGAAGAGCGTGATACGATTTGGCAGGAGAGGCAAGTTGGCACCAAGATTTGTTGGCCCATTCCCTGTTCTTGAACTAGTCGGGAATTTGGCATATAGAGTTGGCTTACCAGAGAAAATGGCGGGAGTTCACAATGCATTTCATGTTTCCCAACTAAGGAAGTTCGTTCACGACTCAGATATGACTATTTCACCTGATCAGTTAGAGGACTTCGAAGTAGAACCCGAGGCGGTTGGGAACCGCAAGCCGATTCGTATTGTGGGGCACGATACGAAGCAACTTCGAAGGAAGTCGGTGAAGCTAGTCAATGTTCAGTGGGGCGAGGACGAGAATGATTGTACTTGGGAGACAGAGGAGAGCATTAGGAAGGCATTTCCAGAACTCTTTGCCTGGTAAGATTTACTTTGCGATTTAGTTTTCTGCATGCTAGGGTAGATTTGTTTCACTTGTTTGCATGTTTGATTGTTGTTTTATGATTGATAGGCATGCGGGACCTTTGTGTGTGTTTTGATTAGGGAATTTCGGGGGTGAAATTTCTTAAGGAGGGGAGAGTGTAACGACCCGTATTCTACACATCATAGGATTGTAGAATATTTATTTCTTTCCCATGTGAAGTCATATGGTCATGTAACTTTGGGAAACATCCATCAGAGTCATTTCCCATGTTCATGATTTTTGTCGATTTTTAAATGACCATTTTCCCCCTAGTTGGTACTGTTTTGGCCATAACTTTTGATTGGAAAGGAATTTTGACCTGAAACCACTTCCATTGGATTCGTTTGATGGTTTACCTTTCCGTAGAGTGGTCACAATAGCCAAACAGACTTAACGTTTGGGAGATATGGCTGAAATAAGGTTTGGAGGGTGAAAAACTGCTTAACCGGGCCAAATCGGGTGATTAGTGAGTAGGCCCATAACCCATTTCGGGATTAGGGTTATGGGGAGGCTGAAATGAGATAGAGGATCATTCCATTTCAGTTTTCTAGCCTCCACTTATCACCAAGGAACCCTAAAAATGGCCTCTAACCTCTAAATCACCTCCAAATCATCTTTTGGTCAAGGATTTGGCTTAGCAACCCCTAATCAAGGAAGATCTACACCAAATCAACATTGGAGCTGCTGTTTGGCATTGAGATTCACATCAAATCGGAGAATTATTTCAGATCTTAGTTTATTGGTGGCTAAGGTGAGTGATTTGCATAGTTTTGCACTAATTATGGCTAATTAGGGGTGATTAGTGTTAATTAGCGAATTTAAACATGATAAAATTCTGGAAAAATGTTTATAAAATTCGGAATGATGTTTTAGACTTCTGATATGAATTTGGGTTAATTTGGTTAAGTTTTGTTAATCCTATCATTAGTTTCACCTAAATATGCTTAAGGGGAAATATGGGATTTTGGGTATATTTGATCCATTTCTACCTATCATATTGATGTTTTGATGTTTGTGGTTGATTATGCATGTTGCTATGACTGTATGAAATGCTTTGTGACTGATTAGAATAGTTGGAATGGTCGAAAACGCCGTCGAGGGGCGTAAACAACTAGCTGGACAAGGTGCAGGGATTCGGATCGGATAGGGGATTGAGGGTCGATCGGATCGCTCTATGAGATCGTGGGACATCACCACGAGTCAGTCATCTCCTCCGAACCGAACCATCTGCGCAAGGTCCACGAGCACCAACCGCGAAATGCTACCCGATCCGATCCACTTGTGCTTCGCGTCACGATCCGACTAAAGGAAAGCAGCATCTACGAACCGATGCACTACGAGACGCCGATTCGAACCAGGGGGAGCCACGAGCTGGAGGAGCGCGATCCGACCCGTGTGGGGGTATTTCGATCCGAATCGAGGAGAGGAGCATGATCCGAAGCAGAGAGAAAGAGGACCGCGATACGATCCGAACCATGGCAATCTGGAGACCCGACCCGATCCGTCAGGGGTGATGGCGATGCGACCCGATCCAGTAAAGAAGGAGCATTCTGATTCGAACCGAACCGATGAAGACTGATAACCCGAGATGCAAAGGTAGTCCAAATGAAGGGTATTGACTCAGGATCCAGATAGGAACCAATGAGTGGACTTCATGAGTTGGGCTATGCTGCGGGACGTGTGCCAAGGAGTTGTCGATGTTTATAACTTCGATTCACCACTGGAAATGGATGATTTGCTATTTATCAGTGCAGTAGGGTCATTATGATCTGAGGGGCAAAGTGATGGTAGCAAGACTACGTTATCAGTGCAGTAGGGTCATTATGACCCGAGGGGCAAGGTGATGCGTAGTAAGACTATGAGCCAGTGCAGTGGGGTCATTGCGACTCCATGGGGGCAGAGCGGACATAGTAAGGATTAGTAAGGCTATGAGCCAGTGCAGTGGGGTTCTTGTGACTCCATGGGGCAAAGTGGACATAGCAAAGGATTAGTGGCTACGTTATCAATGCAGTGAAGCCATTTATGACTTCATGGGACAGAGTGATGGTAGCAAGGTATGTTGGGTGATCAAAGTGGTGAATATCGTATGCTTTACGCACTGAGTGAGAGATGCGAGGATGGATGCTATGTTTGATTGTTTGCCATCCCTATGACATGCACACCTCCCCCACCTCCGTATCTTTACACTGTTTGATATGGTACCTTAGAGTGTTGTACAGTATGTTGTGCTAACTCTTTGGTTGTAGGTCCAGGTTCAGGTATGTCTTAGTCTACCTGTTATTGTTCACTTTAGATGCTTATCGCTCATACCAGGCTTTATGTCTGACCCAGTGTTTTATGTCTCCTCTTATTACTCTGGGTGCTCACACGAGCAGAATAGAGACAGGTTAGCTGGTGATGTGCGAGTAGCTGATTCGGAGGCGGGCAGGAGGCTTCTACGTATGATATATATATATATATATATATACACACATTCTCCCTGTGTCGTTGGTGGTCGCTACTTGGGCATTAGTAGGGTACCTCCTTTATCTTACTTTTGCTTTGAGACAGTTTGAAAGTTGTAATAAGCTGTATTTTTGATTTCCGCTGCTATGATGTTCAGTTTTGATTTTCAGCTTATGCACTGTCTCTCCTGTTTTATGTCAAGTATGTTATTATTATATTTTGTTCTATGCGCTGTGAGACATTCTACAGGTTCTTTGTATGTTCATTTCCTTCTTCCTTTTCCTTCTGACGACCCGTCCCGTGCTAACAGGACATGTGTACAACGCACCTTTGGAGTAAATGTCGGTTGGTGCGGGGCGGGCTGTCACACGTTGTGACTTCATGGGGCAGAGTGATCATAGCAAAGTATTAGGTGATCGAAGTGGTGGATATCGTATGCTTTACGCACTGAGTGAGAGATGTGAGGATAGTTGCTATGCTTGATTGTTTGCCATCACTATGACATGCACATCCCCACCCCCGTATGCTTGTACACCATATGTTAGTGTCACCTTAGAGTGTTGTACAGTATGTAGTGCTAGCTCTTTGGTTGCAGGTTCAGGTTTGGTTTAGTATACCTGTTATTGTTCTGTTTAGCTGCTTATCGCACATACCAGGCTTTTGTCTGACCCAGAGTTTTATGTCTCTTCTTGTTACTCTGGGTGCTCCTAAACGAGCTGACTAGAGACCGGTTAGCTGGTGTTGCACGAGTAGCTGATCCGGAGGCGAGCAGGAGGCTTCCACGTATGATATATATATATATATATATATATATTTTCTCCTTGTGTCGTTGGTGGTCACTACTTGGGCATTAGTAGTGTATCTTCCTTATCTTGCTTTTAGAGACAGTTTTAAAAGTTGTAATAAGGATGTTGTGGAACATAAGCTGTATTTGGATTTTCCGCTGCTATGATAGTTTGTTTTTAGCTTATGCACTGTCTCACCTGTTTCGTGTCAAGTATATGTTATGATTATATTTTATTCCAAGCGCTGTGAGACATATTACAGGTTCTTTATTGATTCTTCGTCTTCTTCCTTTTCTTCTGACGACCGTCCCGTGCTAATTGGACATGTGTACATCGCACTTTTGGATAAATGTCGATTGGTGCAGGGCGGGCCGTCACATTTGGTATCAAAGCTCTAGGTTGCGTAGTTAACCTAGGAAAAGACACTAGGAAGAGATAGTACGTATATGAGAGTGCGTATTTGTGATTACTTTGGTTTTCAAAAGCTATATATATATACTCTTAGTAGTATAAGGATGAAGTCGTACTGCACTAGCACCACTATGGAGATAGTTAATCGTTTTCTCTTTACAGGTTGAACGATGAGTCGAGACACGAGGGGTGCTGGTAGAGGGGCCAATAATGGGAATGCTTCAGACATGAGGACGATGTTCACTGACTTCATGAGAGAGATGCTTAGCGATGTTCAGGGAGCAGTTCCCAATGCCGGTAATGGTGGTGGTCCAGTAGTGCAGGCGCCTAGGGCCGATTTCGCCAAGCTATGCAAGGATTACACTAACCTTGGTGGGAAGCCGTTCCACGGAACGGAGTTGGCCACAGATGTTCAGGATTGGTTGGATAGCTGTGAACGTATCTTCGACGACTTGGGTATCGAGGATGCGATGAAGAAAAGGCTAGCGTCTCGCCAGCTGCAAGGGCGAGCGATGAATTGGTGGAATGCTATTAAGACAGCCACTCCAGAGGATCAGGTTACTTGGGATCAGTTTAAGGCTCGCTTTAGCGACAAGTTTATCCCAGCTGTTCAGTAGTCGGAATCGTTTAGGAAGTTCTTGGAGCTTAAGCAGAATGGTAGGGAAGTCTTGGACAATATTGCTGAGTTCGACACTTTGTCGAAGTATGGATTATCCCTTATTGATACTCCTGAGAAGAAGAATGAGAAGTTCATTACTGGTTTGGATGGAGACTTGGGGGAAAGGCATGTCAACCACATCGATAAGACTTTTGAATCGATTGTGGGGAAAGCTTTGAGATCAGAGAGTCTTTACCCTAAGTCAAAGACTGAGGTTGCATCTGCAGAAGGGCTGAAGCCGCAAGCAGGCGGTGGAGGCAATAATAACACTCAGAACAAGAGGAAGCAGAACCAAACTAAGGATGGCCAGAAAAAGAGTAAGAAAGATGTTGAGTGCTTCAGCTGTGGTAAGAAGGGCCATTATGCCAAAGAATGTCGGGCCAAGCCAGCGGACAGGAAGTGCAACAACTGTGGCCAAGTGGGACATCATAAAGATAAATGTCCACAACCTCTTAAGGAGAAGTAGATTGTGAAAGCATATGCTATCAGTGCTATTCCTTCTTCGTCGAATGCCCCAACTACGACGGAGAAAGGAAATAATGTCGTCATTCAAGGTATGCTTTCTATTCTTGATGTACCTGTTTGAGTTTTGTTTGATACTGGGGCTTCCCATTCCTTCATATCTAGTGACCTGGTAGGTAGGTTGGGACTGGAACCCGAGATAGTCGATAGACCGTTGGTTGAGACGAACCCGATTGGTGGTTCAACTAACCTTAGTATGATTTGTAGAAATTTGGTCTTATCGATTCATGGATGTATGTTTGTTTGTGATTGCATTGTTTAGGGCATTACTGGGTATGGAATTATATTGGTGGTCGATTGGCTCCAAAGATATGGGGTGGTGGTAGACTGTGAGGGCTTTTTCGTGATAGTTAGGGCAGATGATGGGCGGTGGGTAGTGTTTGGTAGTCTACCTGGAGATGGGGTAATGGCTAGTTTTATAAATTCCCTCGACATCCCACATGATGAGTTGTCAGATGTGCCCGTGGTTGGCCAGTATCCGGACGTCCTCGAGGAAGTGACCGGACTTCTACCACACTGAGAGATTGAGTTCCGTATTGATTTAGTGAAAGATGTCAGACCTATAGTGATGCCACTTCGTCGTATGGCACCAAGGGAGTAGTGAGAGCTCGGGGTGCAAGTAAGCGATCTTTTGAAGAAGGGGTTTATTAGAAGAAGTGTCTCCAAGTGGGGAGCACCAGTTGTGTTTGCCACTAAGGCAGATGGTTCCCTTCATTTGTGTGTGGACTATCGCGAGTTGAATAAGATAACGAGGAAGAATAAGTATCCTCTACCGCGGATAGATGATTTGTTTGATCAACTGGAAGGAGCAAGAGTGTTCTCCCTGTTGGACCTCGCAACATGATTTCATCAGCTCCGAGTAGCGGCTGAGAGCGTTCCGAAAACGGCATTTAGGATGCCGTCTGGATTCTATGAGTGGTTGGTCGGTCATGCCATTTGGGTTGAACAATGCACCAGCATACTTCGTGGATCTTATGAATCGGGTATTCAGAGATCAGCTGAATAAGTTTGTTCTTGTGTTCATAGATGACATCCTTGTTTACTCAAGGACAGTGGAAGAACACAAAGGACATTTGAGGATAGTGATGGAGGTGTTGAGAAAACACCAATTGAAAGCGAAATTTTCTAAGTGTCACTTCTGGAGGAGGGAAGTGAGATTCTTGGGCCATTTTGTTTCAGAGAATGGTATTGTCGTGGACCCTGCGAAGGTGGCTACACTACAGGATTGGTCTATGCCCAAGAACGCAACAGACTGAGAAGCTTCTTGGGGTTAGTTGGATATTATCGTAAGTTTATCCAGGACTTCTCCAAGATAGCAGCACCGTTGACTCAGTTGACTAAGAAGAATCAAGCCTTCGTCTGGGACGGTGTGTGTGAGAATGCATTCAAGAGTCTAAAAGAAAAGTTGATGCGTGCGCCTGTGTTAGTCATTCCTAAAAGGAATGAAGAGATGACGGTATACACAGATGCCTGTGGTACCGGACTAGGTGCTGTATTGATGCAAGGAGGTAGGGTTGTAGCTTATGCTAGTCGGCAACTAAAGCCGCATGAGAAAAGGTATCCGACCCATGATTTGGAACTGGCAGCGATCATGTTCGCATTGAAGATGTGGAAACATTATCTCTTGGGAGAAAGATTTGAGTTGTTTACCGACCATAAATCGTTAAAGTATCTCTTCTCTTAGAAGGATCTGAATCTCCGTCAGCAGAGATGGTTAGATTTCTTGGCTTCTTATGATTTTGATATCGCATATACACCTAGGAAAGGCAATGTGGTAGCCGATGCCTTGAGTAGGAGACATGCCAGTTTAGGGGCTATGTTTCTAGAATGGAAGCAACTGGAGTATATCGCAGGGTATGATTTCAGACCAAAGTGCGAATTGGATCTAGAGATGTTAGCTAGTTTGACGATCAGACACACTTTGATTGAGCGGATTGGTTCCAGTCAGAGGGACGATCCTAATCTATTAGAAATCATCTCCAAGTTTGAGAAGAATATTGACGGTGAGGAGATGAATTTGTATGGGCTTGATCGAGAAAGATGGCTTCGAAAGAATGGAAGACTAGTTGTACCCAACTTGAATGGTTTGAGAGATGAAGTGCTTAGGGAATGTCATCACTCAAAACTGACTATACACCCCGGTGGTGATAAGATGTATCAAGACATGAAGAAGACTTACTACTGGGAAGGGATGAAAAGAGACGTTGGGAAGTTTATATCCAAGTGCATGAATTGCCAGCTAGTTAAAGCCGAGCAAAAGAAGCCTAGTAGTTTGTTGCAACCATCAGAAATTCCCAAATGGAAATGGGAGCAAGTCTCGATGGATTTCATTGATGGTTTACCAAGGACTAAATCGGGACATGATAACATTTGGGTAATTGTGGATCGACTGACCAAGAGTGAAAGATTTATACCAGTCAAATCGACCAGAACGGCAGCTAAGTTAGCAGAGCTGTATATGAAGTGGGTAATGAGATTTCATGGAGTACCTAAAAGCATTGTGAGTAACCAAGACCCGTTGTTTACTAGTGGGTTTTGGAAGAGCTTACAAGAGGCTTTAGGGTCGGAATTATATCTCAGTACCGCATATCATCCTCAAACTGATGGTCAAACAGAGAGGGTGAATCGTATATTGGAAGATCTCTTCAGAGCTTGTATATTGGATTTTGGTGGATCATGGGATGACCATTTGCATCTAGTAGAGTTTGCATATAATAATAGCTACCAATCCAGTATCGGTATGGCTCCATATGAAGCTTTGTACGGAAGACCGTGCAACTCACCATCATGTTGGATAGAGACTGGTGAGAAGTTTGTGCTTGGACCAGATGCGGTAAGGGAAACTTCAGATAAGATTAAGATCATTCAACAACGGATGAAGGCTGCCCAGGATAGGCAAAAGAGTTGTGCTGATAAGAGGAGAAGAGACTTAAAATTCTCCATTGGTGTAACACCCCGTGTATTCTATAACTGTGGAATTAACAAATTAAAGTATAATTAATTTGAAATCAAAGAACTAAGGGAAACGGGATACGCCATTGCGTTCGTCTCGGAAAAATACGCGAAATAGAGTCCGAGTTTTCGAAAAACGGAGTCCGTATGAAGAAGATATAGCCTCCGGAAGTTTCTGAATCAAGTTTAAAATTAAAAATCGGGCCCAATTGGCCAGGGCGGGAAAAGTCCCGCCTAAGACACCCAGGTCGACTGGGTTGTCGACCTGGTCTAGCCAGGTCGACAGGGCTGTCGACAGGGCTGTCGACAGGGCTGTCGACCTGGTCCAGACCCAGGTCGAACCCAGTCCACCCTGGCTGGCCTAGTCTATATTGGTCGATTTTCTGCAGTCTGCTTTGTCATTAGGGCTAGGTGGCAGGCTCTAATTGGTCTCTCCTTAGGATGAAAGGCTACGATCAATCCAAGCGACATCAATGGTCCTAATCAGTTCATAACCCCTATAAAAATGACCCTGGACTCCACCTAGGTTTCCTACACAATTCTCTAGCCTCCATTGCTCTCTTCTTCTAATAAAAAAAAAATGGCGTCTCTGCTCTGCTGGAATTAAAACTAGAAGATAATCAACATCAGCCTAAGCAACTCAATTCAAACTAGAGATTAAAGTTTCTGCGAAGATTCTACAACAAGTTCTTTCTTTAATCCAATCAAGGCAAGTACAGTTATTCTCCGCTATAAACGTTAATTATAATTTTGATATGCATTTAAAACTGAGTTTGAGGTTGTATATATATTCTCTTCTGTTGGATCTGTTTTCTGTGACTGTTCTGTATTCCTTTCTTCTTTTCTGTTTCTATAGCCAGGCTACCACGAGCCTGTGCCCAACCTCATAAAGAGATTAACGTATGAACGCAAAATTTGGGACAATTAATGAATGATGCGAAATTTGACAAGACTGAAATTGAACGTATGACTTTAGATATGAAGCATAAAATATATTGGACATGTGACTTGGGATTGGATGCATAAATTTGGCTATGAACATGTAATTTATATATTGCATGCATAGAGTATGTTGTAATTTAGATTTGTAACTAATTAGAGGAATGAACATATGTAATTTAGATCTGTAATTAATTAGAAAAATAAGCATATGTTATAAACTAGTTTTAGACCTATGCATATTCTGTGATAAAAGAAGAAGAGGAACCACTGTAAGATTACATATGATTTGAGACTTTGGACAAAATGCATATAAAAGTCAAGATTTGATTTTTAGAAGATATGATTTAAAGATTTAGATTGTTGGGTATAGTTTGCATAATGATTCATGGCTTAAAAAGAAGAAGATATGGAAGCTTAGGTGTAAAAGATTTACATTAATTAGGATATTTATTATTGTGATTACACCTAAATAGGGATTTTTGGATATATGGCATACATTGGAATTAATGGTTATATTTGGTATAAGTTATATGTGAATCTACTGTAAAATGCTAGTTTAACAAAAATTGGAACATATGTTATAGGGTAAATTATGTCCATATTCTGCGCTATGTAAATGTATGCAAACATGGAAGTATATGATCATATTGTGAATAATGACATTATTTAGGCATGTGAACTTAGGCCTAATTTATGTTTAGGCAAGGCATGTAAATAGAACCTTTAGAAATATTAAATTTGCTAAATCTGCTAATTTGTCAAGTTGCCTAAACTACTAGTTTTGTTATATTGCCTAGACTGTTAAATTTGTCGGTTGAAATGCCTAACCTGTTATATGCCAAAATCTGCTAAGTTGCTAAATCTGTTAAATCCGTTAAGTCATATAAAATCTGTTATCTGCTATGTTGATATAATCATCCTGTTATTGATATGATCTGAATTGGCATATATATTGGGTGTGCGCATAAACGGTAAATTATTAATTAATTGGCCGCAAAGATAAACATGGCTAACTCGAGGTTAGAATGAGTTTGCGGCGTAAATCTGCCCGGAACCGCCCGGCACATCCAGTGGCCGCAAACAATAGGTTCTAATGTGAGAAGTTAGTCATAACATGCGTAAGACACGAGGTTAGGTCTGGCTTGTGGCAGAAGTCTGCCCGGAACCGCCCGGCATATCCAGCGGCCACAAGCTACCGACCTAATGTGAGAGGTCTGTGCATTAATAATTAATTAATGCAAAATCTAAGATAAGAATGACGTCTAAAACGTATTGGGGAAAATAGGGTTAAACCAAAGGGATTAATAGATGTAGTAAAACCCGTCCATGAATCTGTAGGCCCAATACAAAGTTAGACAAATCTGAAAAATCTGTACATCTGACCTGTTAGTCTGAAAACTTATTAACTTAATTTGTGAATTAGTAAATCTGAATTCTGTATGTCTGAACTTGTAAACAAGTCAATCTGAAATCTGTTAGTCTGGGGACACAAGGTTAGGAGGGGAATTACTTGTGTCATCTGTTGTTTGGGACCCATATTAGTCAGTAACCCTTTCTGGTATCAAAACTTTGACCCAACAGTAGGTAGGGTCCGGGCACGCTTACTGAACTAATTATAAGTGGTTCATTCTGATAATGGCGAGGGGTGTTGATGGTGCGTTCCAACCGGGTCATGTGCGTGCATGGATCCCGGTCTGCCTCTGAGGATGTAAGACGCCGTGACATCTGTAAATAGGTCTGTGACAATTGGTTGTCACTTTAGGGAGTGATACACCCTACTGTGGGGCCGACACAGGATATTTATGTATTAGGGAGCCGATCGCTTGGGGTAGGGTTTTAGGGTACGCTTAGTTCTGTCTGTTTCTGTTGGTACCGTCTGTTTCTGTTGGGTGGTAACACCTGTCTGTTTCTGTGTGGTACCGTCTGTTCGGGTGGTAAAGGCCCATTACTAGTGTACACCTAATTCCACATTCTGTCTCCATAGGGATAAATCTGTTTCTTCTTCTGTCTGTTTCTGATCGGGTAGTAAAGGCCCATTATTAGCATTCTGTTTCTGTTAAAGTATTCTGTACCCGTTCCTGCTGCAATTTAGACATTAGGGTGACACCTAATTCTGCTATACTAGTGTTAGTGCAGAGAAGTGTAAAACAATAGTTTATATCATTCTGTTTTTCTGTTATATCTGCTACACCTGTTATAGTTATCTCACATCCAGTTTTATGTTCATATCATATTATTATTATCTGTTCATATGCTGAAAGTCACTGGACTTGCCAGACTTTTTGTCTGACCCTTGTTGTTTCGCCTCCTTTCTTCCGTTTTCCCCCCTAGGTTATCCAAGGAGGGAAATACTTTAGCTTGATCCGGATTTCTCTTTGCTTGAAGTGCTTAAAGTATGGCTTGGCTCTGTATAGCTTCCGTTCCATGGGGATTATGATTTTAAACTATGCATTTTGAAGGCTTTTGCACAAGACTGATATTTTGTACTTGAATTCTGAAGTTGAAAGGATGTAACCATATTAATTTCTGTGCAATAAAGTTAAAATTTTGCAAGTACTGTTTTATCTGTCTTGTAAGTTTCTGTTCTGTTTACTAAAATGCTCCACCAAAGTTAAGGCATTCCCTTTGTGAGTGACCTTAACGGAGGTGGGGTGTTACACTTGGTATCAGAGCTGAAGGTTACCAGATTGGGTAAAGTTTTTGAAAACTGTTTTCAAAAAGGTTTTGAAAGGAAGTATTTTCAAAAATAAAGCTTATTTTGAAAAACATGATCCCCAAGAGCCATATATCTTTCTTTCAGTCCTTTTTGTATTGAACCTTTCCTTTTTCGTTCCAGCATGTCTGAAGCATCTGAGATACCAGAGGGTGTTCATGTACCCGGTTGGTTTCGTCAATATCTTGAGGCTAGGACCGCCGCTGCAGGTCCAGCAAATGATCCCCCTCCTCCACCCCCTCCTCGTGCAATTGCTTTCTCAAAGATCTGTAGAGATTTTAGGGCCATGGGTGGGAAGGATTTCAAAGGAACTGAATCATTCGTAGAAGCTAGGAATTGGCTCAAAGAAACTGAGGATCTATTCGTTATCTTCGAGGTGGACGATAGGCAGAAGGTACAGTTGGCAGTATGGCTGCTCAAAGACGAAGCTTCCTACTGGTGGGAAGTCACTAACGCCGAGAGGCCGGTTGAGACATGGATGGATTTCAGAACAAGGTTTGAGACAAAATTTCTCTCGCAAGCTGAACGAAGTTTACAATTGGAAAAGTTCTTGTCTCTTAAGCAAGGAAGTATGACGGTTAAGGAATACGTCAACCAGTTCAACCAACTAGCAAGATTCGGATTGGATTTAGTCAACACTCAGCATAAAAAGGCTCTCCGATTTGTTAAAGGATTGAATGAGCCACTGCACAGCCTAGCCATGACCCACGTACCCATGGGAGCAACTTACGAGAAATTGGTGGATATGGCACTACTGCACGAGGAAGACAAGGGCCCGAAAGAGACAAAGAAGGAAGAACCACCGAATAAGAAAGTGGGGCCCAAAAAGGAAACACAAAGGAAGAATGAGAAGACTGAAGATAAGAAGGGGAAAAAGTGCTTTACTTGTGGAAGCTCGACTCATCTGAACAAGGATTGCAGAAAAAGAAAGGGCGCTTGCTTCAACTGTGGGGAGATGGGACACTTCACTAGGGACTGCCCGAAGAGACGGGGACAAGGAGGGCAGGCGAATAATCTTGAGGCTAGTGGCTAGGATAGAAATAGGAAAATTTCTATAGTAGGTTTAATTTTTTTTATCTGATTATGGAGTTAAGACTTTTTCTGATTCTGGTATTTTGATTTTGTAATCGATACTCTGCACTTTAATACTATTATTATTTCTGAATTCCGCTCATAAGGGTTATGGCCCATCTGTTTGAGATTAAGGTTTGAGGGATATCTGTGTTAGGCGTCAAATATGACGCATATATTCTGAGTTTTTATCATGCTTAGCTTCCTAAGAATCATTAGGGAACCTGATCTGTATCAGTAGTCTGTAAATATCTGAATAATTCTGATTTCTAGTTTTGACATTGTCTAAAGAAGGTAATCCTCTGAGTATCAATCTGATATTGATTTTGGTCTTTGGGGTTGATACTTAGAGGAATTATTTTCTCAACCAATGTCTAATGGGAACCAAGTCTTCGTTCTATCTATACTCGCTTCCATCACTAGACTCTATCCTATCGATCGAGTGTTCAACTTATAGATAGGAATCCTAATGGGTGTAAACATGTGTTTGAGACATGTTATGTTTGATGGTTGCAAGTGGATGCAAGTGGTTGCTAGTGGTTGCTCGTGGACGCATATACACACACTAGGCACTAGATCTGCTCGAAAACACTCTCATACTGCATATGGATGGGTGAGCATTTTTCAATTCTTGTGGATGCAAATTGGTTGATTCAGCACATGGATGTTGCATTTGAGTGAATGGTTGTGCACTCATATAGAAATAATATATATCATCAGAATTCTATTGCATACATGTTGGACTCATGGCACTGACATAATTCGCATTAAGGAGGTCAACTGAATCAGTAGACCGCCTGATCTTTGCATTAGATAAGGAACATATACACACACTTTTGCATATGTTCATACAACATTAGAAGTTTTCTAAGGACAATGGATGCTTGTGGATGATGGTTGAGTAGATGGGTGATTGGATGGTAGGACACATTCTTCTTAACTTGAAGATTTCGCGGACG
Organism: Allium sativum; assembly: GCA_030737875.1. Lineage (NCBI taxonomy): Eukaryota > Viridiplantae > Streptophyta > Magnoliopsida > Asparagales > Amaryllidaceae > Allium > Allium sativum. The sequence continues at coordinate 127,317,309 of CM060911.1, forward strand.
AAATCCTTTTAAGTGGGGGAGAATGTAACACCCCGTGTATTCTATAACTGTGGAATTAACAAATTAAAGTATAATTAATTTGAAATCAAAGAACTAAGGGAAACGGGATACGCCATTGCGTTCGTCTCGGAAAAATACGCGAAATAGAGTCTGAGTTTTCGAAAAACGGAGTCCGTATGAAGAAGATATAGCCTCCGGAAGTTTCTGAATCAAGTTTAAAATTAAAAATCGGGCCCAATTGGCCAGGGCGGGAAAAGTACCGCCTAAGACACCCAGGTCGACTGGGCTGTCGACCTGGTCTAGCCAGGTCGACAGGGCTGTCGACAGGGCTGTCGACAGGGCTGTCGACCTGGTCCAGACCCAGGTCGAACCCAGTCCACCCTGGCTGGCCTAGTCTATATTGGTCGATTTTCTGCAGTCTGCTTTGTCATTAGGGCTAGGTGGCAGGCTCTAATTGGTCTCTCCTTAGGATGAAAGGCTACGATCAATCCAAGCGACATCAATGGTCCTAATCAGTTCATAACCCCTATAAAAATGACCCTGGACTCCACCTAGGTTTCCTACACAATTCTCTAGCCTCCATTGCTCTCTTCTTCTAATAAAAAAAAAATGGCGTCTCTGCTCTGCTGGAATTAAAACTAGAAGATAATCAACATCAGCCTAAGCAACTCAATTCAAACTAGAGATTAAAGTTTCTGCGAAGATTCTACAACAAGTTCTTTCTTTAATCCAATCAAGGCAAGTACAGTTATTCTCCGCTATAAACGTTAATTATAATTTTGATATGCATTTAAAACTGAGTTTGAGGTTGTATATATATTCTCTTCTGTTGGATCTGTTTTCTGTGACTGTTCTGTATTCCTTTCTTCTTTTCTGTTTCTATAGCCAGGCTACCACGAGCCTGTGCCCAACCTCATAAAGAGATTAACGTATGAACGCAAAATTTGGGACAATTAATGAATGATGCGAAATTTGACAAGACTGAAATTGAACGTATGACTTTAGATATGAAGCATAAAATATATTGGACATGTGACTTGGGATTGGATGCATAAATTTGGCTATGAACATGTAATTTATATATTGCATGCATAGAGTATGTTGTAATTTAGATTTGTAACTAATTAGAGGAATGAACATATGTAATTTAGATCTGTAATTAATTAGAAAAATAAGCATATGTTATAAACTAGTTTTAGACCTATGCATATTCTGTGATAAAAGAAGAAGAGGAACCACTGTAAGATTACATATGATTTGAGACTTTGGACAAAATGCATATAAAAGTCAAGATTTGATTTTTAGAAGATATGATTTAAAGATTTAGATTGTTGGGTATAGTTTTCATAATGATTCATGGCTTAAAAAGAAGAAGATATGGAAGCTTAGGTGTAAAAGATTTACATTAATTAGGATATTTATTATTGTGATTACACCTAAATAGGGATTTTTGGATATATGGCATACATTGGAATTAATGGTTATATTTGGTATAAGTTATATGTGAATCTACTGTAAAATGCTAGTTTAACAAAAATTGGAACATATGTTATAGGGTAAATTATGTCCATATTCTGCGCTATGTAAATGTATGCAAACATGGAAGTATATGATCATATTGTGAATCATGACATTATTTAGGCATGTGAACTTAGGCCTAATTTATGTTTAGGAAAGGCATGTAAATAGAACCTTTAGAAATATTAAATTTGCTAAATCTGCTAATTTGTCAAGTTGCCTAAACTACTAGTTTTGTTATATTGCCTAGACTGTTAAATTTGTCGGTTGAAATGCCTAACCTGTTATATGCCAAAATCTGCTAAGTTGCTAAATCTGTTAAATCCGTTAAGTCATATAAAATCTGTTATCTGCTATGTTGATATAATCATCCTGTTATTGATATGATCTGAATTGGCATATATATTGGGTGTGCGCATAAACGGTAAATTATTAATTAATTGGCCGCAAAGATAAACATGGCTAACTCGAGGTTAGAATGAGTTTGCGGCGTAAATCTGCCCGGAACCGCCCGGCACATCCAGTGGCCGCAAACAATAGGTTCTAATGTGAGAAGTTAGTCATAACATGCGTAAGACACGAGGTTAGGTCTGGCTTGTGGCAGAAGTCTGCCCGGAACCGCCCGGCATATCCAGCGGCCACAAGCTACCGACCTAATGTGAGAGGTCTGTGCATTAATAATTAATTAATGCAAAATCTAAGATAAGAATGACGTCTAAAACGTATTGGGGAAAATAGGGTTAAACCAAAGGGATTAATAGATGTAGTAAAACCCGTCCATGAATCTGTAGGCCCAATACAAAGTTAGAAAAATCTGAAAAATCTGTACATCTGACCTGTTAGTCTGAAAACTTATTAACTTAATTTGTGAATTAGTAAATCTGAATTCTGTATGTCTGAACTTGTAAACAAGTCAATCTGAAATCTGTTAGTCTGGGGACACAAGGTTAGGAGGGGAATTACTTGTGTCATCTGTTGTTTGGGACCCATATTAGTCAGTAACCCTTTCTGGTATCAAAACTTTGACCCAACAGTAGGTAGGGTCCGGGCACGCTTACTGAACTAATTATAAGTGGTTCATTCTGATAATGGCGAGGGGTGTTGATGGTGCGTTCCAACCGGGTCATGTGCGTGCATGGATCCCGGTCTGCCTCTGAGGATGTAAGATGCCGTGACATCTGTAAATAGGTCTGTGCCAATTGGTTGTCACTTTAGGGAGTGATACACCCTACTGTGGGGCCGACACAGGATATTTATGTATTAGGGAGCCGATCGCTTGGGGTAGGGTTTTAGGGTACGCTTAGTTCTGTCTGTTTCTGTTGGTACCGTCTGTTTCTGTTGGGTGGTAACACCTGTCTGTTTCTGTGTGGTACCGTCTGTTCGGGTGGTAAAGGCCCATTACTAGTGTACACCTAATTCCACATTCTGTCTCCATAGGGATAAATCTGTTTCTTCTTCTGTCTGTTTCTGATCGGGTAGTAAAGGCCCATTATTAGCATTCTGTTTCTGTTAAAGTATTCTGTACCCGTTCCTGCTGCAATTTAGACATTAGGGTGACACCTAATTCTGCTATACTAGTGTTAGTGCAGAGAAGTGTAAAACAATAGTTTATATCATTCTGTTTTTCTGTTATATCTGCTACACCTGTTATAGTTATCTCACATCCAGTTTTATGTTCATATCATATTATTATTATCTGTTCATATGCTGAAAGTCACTAGACTTGCCAGACTTTTTGTCTGACCCTTGTTGTTTCGCCTCCTTTCTTCCGTTTCCCCCCCCTCCAGGTTATCCAAGGAGGGAAATACTTTAGCTTGATCCGGATTTCTCTTTGCTTGAAGTGCTTAAAGTATGGCTTGGCTCTGTATAGCTTCCGTTCCATGGGGATTATGATTTTAAACTATGCATTTTGAAGGCTTTTGTACAAGACTGATATTTTGTACTTGAATTCTGAAGTTGAAAGGATGTAACCATATTAATTTCTGTGCAATAAAGTTAAAATTTTGCAAGTACTGTTTTATCTGTCTTGTAAGTTTCTGTTCTGTTTACTAAAATGCTCCACCAAAGTTAAGGAATTCCCTTTGTGAGTGACCTTAACGGAGGTGGGGTGTTACAATTGGTGACTTGGTGTTTGTCAAGATTTCTCCGTTGAAGAGCGTGATACGATTTGGCAGGAGAGGCAAGCTGGCACCAAGATTTGTTGGCCCATTCCCAGTTCTCAAACAAGTTGGGAATTTGGCGTATAGAGTTGACTTACCCGAGAAGATGGTGGGAGTTCACAACGTATTTCATGTTTCCCAGCTAAGGAAGTTCGTGCATGACCCAGATATGACTATTTCACCTGATCAGTTAGAGGACCTCGAAGTGGAACCCGAAGCGGTTGGGAACCGCAAACCGATTCGTATTGTCGAGCACGATACGAAGCAACTTCGAAGGAAGGCGGTGAATCTAGTCAAGGTTCAGTGGGGTGAGAACGAGAATGACCATACTTAGGAGACTGAGGAGAGCATTAGGAAGATGTATCCCGAACTCTTTGCCTGGTAAGATTTACTTTGCAATTTAGTTATTCCGCATGCTAGGATAGACTTGTTTTGCTTGTTTTGCATGTTTGATTGTTGTTTTATGGCTGATAGGCATGCAGGACCCTTTGTGTGTTTTGGTTAGGGAATTTCAGGGACGAAATTTCTTAAGGAGGGGAGAATGTAACAATCTGCATTCTATGCATCGGAGAATCGTAGAATATTTATTTCTTTCTTATATGAAGTCGTATGGTCATGTGGCTTTGGGAAACGACCATTGGGGTCATTTCCCATGTTCATGATTTTTTCCGATTTTTAAATGACCGTTTTGCCCCTAGTTGATCTTGTACCGGCCATAACTTTTGATTGGAAAGGAGTTTTGACCTAAAACCACTTCCATTGGCTTCGAATGATGGTTTACCTTTTCCTGGAGTGGTCACATGTGGAAAACGGACTTACCGTTTGGGAGAAATGGCTGAAATAAGGTTTGGAAGGTGAAAAACTGCTTAACCGGGCCAAATAGTATGATTAGTGAGTCGGCCCATAACCATTTCGGGATTAGGTTTATGGGGTGGCTGAAAAGAGTTAGGGTTTCATTCCATTTTGGTTTTCTAGCCTCCACTTACCTCTTAGAAACCCTAAAAATGGCCTCCAACCTCTAAATCACCTCCAAATCACTTTCCAATCAAGGATTAAGCTTAGCCACATCAAATCAAGGGAGATCTTCACCAAATCAAGATTAGAGCTGTTGTTTAGCATTATTATTCGCGCCATATCAGAGATTTATTTTAGATCTAAAGTTTATTTGTGGCTAAGGTGAGTGATTCGCATAGTTCCTCACTAATTATGGTCAATTAAGGTTAATTAGTGAAGATTAGCGAATTTATGCATTAATAAATTCTGGAAAAATATTTATAAATTCTTAAATAATGATTTAGACCTCTGTTAGAAATTGGGTTTTATTAGGTTAGTTTTTGCTAATCATATCATTATTTTGCTTAAGCACGCTTAAGGGAAAATATGGTTTTTTGGCTATGTTTGATCCATTTTAACCTATCATATTGTTGTTTTGATGTTTGTGGTTGATTATACATGTTGTTATGACCTTTGTGATTAATTAGAATGGATAGAATGGTCGAAAACGTCGTCGAATGGCGTAAAACAGCTCGCTGGACAAAGTGCAGGAATTCGGATCGGATGGGGGATTGAGGGCCGGATCGGATCGCCCTATGGGGTCGTGGAACCACATCACGAACCAAGCCATCTCCTTCGAACCGAACCGTCTGTGTGAGGTCCACGAGCATCAAATGAGAACTGCCTCTCATACCCGATCCGAACCACTCGAGAAAAGGAGCTCTGACCTGATCCGCTCATGGATGGTGAGCACGAACCATTTGTACTTGGCCTGGAGGAGCGCTTTCTCCGACCCGAACCGGCTGAAGGACCCCGACCCAAACCTATAGATGGAGATGGACTTGGAGACCATGACCCGACCCATTGGGGGTGTTGACGATCCAAACCTCCACCAGGTGGATGCCACGAGCCAAACCGTGTTGACGATGGAGACCCGAAGGTCGAACCGAACCGATGCTTAAGAGAGGGATTCGAACCGATCCGGTGATGACCAAAAACCCAAGATGCAAAGGTAGTCCAAATGGAAGTTAGAGCTCAGGATCCAGTTGGGAACTAATGAGTTCACTTCATGATTGGGCTTTGTTGAGGGACATGTGCTAAGGAGTTGTCGATGTTCATAACTTCGATTCACCACTGAAAAGGAATGATGGGCTACGTATCAGTGCAATCGAGTCACAGTGACTCGAGGGGCAAAGTGATCGTAGTAAGACTATGAGCTAGTGCATTGGAGCCATTGTGACTCCATGGGGTAGAGTGGACATAGTAAAGGATTAGTAAGGCTATGAGCCAGTGCAGTGGGGTGTGTATGACTCCATGAGGGAAAGTGGACATGGCGAAGGATTAGTGGCTATGGATCAGTGCAGTGAAGCCGTTGTGACTTCATGGGGCAAAGTGATCATAACAAAGTATTAGGTGATCGAAGTGGTGGATATCGTATGCTTTACGCATTGAGTGAGAGATGTGAGGATAGTTGATATGCTTGATTGTTTGCCATCACTATGACATGCACACCCCCACCCCCGTATGCTTGTACACCATATGTTAGTGGCACCTTAGAGTGTTGTACAATATGTAGCGCTAACTCTTTGGTTGCAGGTCCAGGTTCAGGTATGGTTTAGTATACCTGTTATTGTTCTGTTTAGCTGCTTATCGCTCATACCAGACTTTTGTCTGACCCAGAGTTTTATGTCTCTTCTTATTACTCTGGGTGGTCCTAAACGAGCAGACTAGAGACAGGTTAGCTGGTGATGCACGAGTAGTTGATCTGGAGGCAAGCAGGAGGCTTCCACGTATGATATATATATAGATATTCTCCCTGTGTCGTTGGTGGTCACTACTTGGGCATTAGTAGTGTACCTTCCTTATCTTGCTTTTAGAGACAGTTGTAATAAGGATGTTGTGGAACATAAGCCGTATTTGGAATTTCCGCTGCTATGATAGTTTGTTTTCAGCTTATGCACTGTCTCACCTATTTCATGTCAATTATATGTTATGATTATATTTTATTCCATGCACTGTGAGACATATTACAGGTTCTTTATTGATTCTTCGTCTTCTTTCTTTTCTTATGACGTCCGTCCCATGCTAACTGGACATGTGTACAATGCACTTTTGGAGTAAATGTCGATCGGTGCAGGGCAGGCCGTCACAGCTGCTTTTCCTCCTCAGAGTGGAAATGCTTTCTCAAAGATCTGTAGAGACTTTAGATCCATGGGTGGAAAACACTTTAAGGGGAGCGAATCATTCATGTAAGCCATAAACTGGCTCAAGAAGACTAAGGACTTATTCGTTATCTTTGAAGTAGATGAAAGGCAGAAACTACAGTTGGTGGTGTGGTTGCTCAAAGACGAGGCCTCCTTATAGTGGGAAGCCACTAATGCTGAAAGACCGATAGAGACTTTGGAGGACTTCAGGGCGAGATTTGAAATGAAGTTCCTCTCACAAGCTGAGCAGAGTCTGCAAATGGAGAAGTTCCTATCACTTAAACTGGGTAGCTTGTCGGTCAAAGAATACATCAATAAATTCAACCAGCTTGCTCGATTTGGACTGGAGTTAGTAAACACTCCGCACAAGAAGGCTCTCCGCTTTGCCAAAGGACGGAATGAGCCACTGCAAGGTTTGGCAATGTCCCATATACCTATGGGAGCGACTTACGACAGATTAGTGGACATGGCTCTGTTGCAAGAGGAGAACAAAGATGGCAAGAAGGAGGTGAAAAAGGAAGAGCCTCAAAACAAGAAAGGAGATGCATCTTAGAACAAGAAGACGTACCCCGGGAAAGGCGGGAAGGATAATAAATCCCGTAAGAAGATGAAGTGCAATTTCTGTGGGATACCTGGACACTTGGCTAGGGACTGTAGAAAGAAAAAGAGGAAATTGGGTGCTTGTTTCCAGTGCGGGGATACTGGGCACTTGTTTAAGGACTACCCAAAAAGGCAAGGGCATGGACTAGATCATCTTCTGAAGGGCAGGTTCATGCTCTCGTTGCACCTTTGCAGGAATGAGGTAGACATGTTTCTGTTGAGAGTTTAGTTTATCTGTTTGATAATCCTGTTCGTATTCTCTTTGATTCTGGCACATCGCACTCTTTTATACCTACTTCTTTAGTTGAATCTTTGCACCTAGACACCCATATAGTAGAGGATCCCTTGGTTGTTTCAAATCCAATTGGGGGCTCAGTTTATTTGTCAACGATTTGTTTGGATTTGGAAATCTCTATTTTAAGCATTGGATTTAAATGTAATGCTTATGTTTTGGGCTTCACGGGCTATGGGCTGATTCTAGGCATGGACTGGCTATCCAGTAATGGTGCCGTACTCGATTGTGAAAAGAGAGTGATTAGACTCATGACTTGCCTCGGTAACACTCTCAAAATCTCTTGTAATCCCACGAATTCTGTTATGCTATGTTATCTAGAATCTCTTGATGTGTCTGTTGAGAATTTACAGTCTGTTAGAGTGGTCCGTGAATACTCGGATGTGTTTGAAGAGGTAAAGGGCTTACCTCTGAAGCGGGAGATAGACTTTCGCATATAACCCGTTGATAATGCAAAACCCGTTGGTTTACCCGTTAGACACGTGGCTCCAGGGGAGAGAAAAGAACTAAGCAAACAAGTTAAAGAGCTGCTTGAAAAGGGGTTCATAAGACGGAGTATTTCTGAATGGGGTGCTCCAGTAGTGTTCGCGACCAAAGCCGATGGTTCACTCCGCCTATGCGTGGATTATAGGGAGCTGAACAAGCTGACCAAGAAGAATAGGCACCCACTCCCAAGAATTGACATTCTGTTCGATCGGCTCGTAGGTGCATCCATTTTCTCCCAACTAGATCGGGCTACTGGCTTTCATCAGCTAAGAGTGGCTGAGGATAGCATTGACTAGACCGCATTTAGGACCCCGGATGGTTTCTTTGAGTGGCTGCCTTTCGGCTTGACAAACGCACCTGCCTATTTCGTGGACTTGATGAGCAGGGTGTTCCGGAAATTCCTCAATAAGTTTGTGGTGGTCTTCGTGGATGATATTTCGATCTTCTCTAAGAGTGAGGAAGAGCATGCTCAGCACTTAAGGGGAGTCGTGGATACTTTCCGTGCACATCAGTTGAAAGCCAAATTCTCCAAATGCCATTTCTGGAGAGAAGAAGTTAGATTCCTTGGACATGTGATGTCCAAAGAGGGGTTAGCCGTGGACCCCGCAAAAGTGGTTGTTATGCAAGATTGGAAGATTCCACGAAACGCAACTGAAGTCCGAAGCTTTCTCGGGCTAGCAGGCTTTTACCGGAAGTTCATCAAAGAATTTGCAAAAATCTTAGCTCCACTTACAAGGTTGATGAAGAACCTAGTTTTCTCTTGGGATTTGGATTGCGATATTGCTTTCCAATGCTTGAAAAGGGCTCTAACAACAGCCTCAGTTCTGACATTGCCTGATGGGAGCAAAATGTTTACCGTATACACGAATGCATGCGGTACAGGATTAGGCGCTATCTTGATGCAAGAAGGGAAGGTAGTAGCTTATGGTGGAAGGCAGTTGAAAGTACATGAGAAAAACTACTATGGCGGCCCGCCCCGCACCAGCCGGCATTTCTTCTGAAAGTGCACTGTACACATGCCCGACTAGCACGGAACGGTCGCCAAAGAAAGGAAAGAAAAGAATGAACTAATCAAAAACCTATAGAATGTCTCACAGTGAATGGAACAAAATATAATAATAATATACTTGACATAAAACAGGCGAGACAGTGCGTAAGCTGATAACTAAAACCAACATCAACATCATCATCAGAGTAGCGGAAATCCAAATACAGCTTATTACAACTTTGCAAATTACTGTCTCTAAACAAAAGAAAGAAAGGTACACCACTAATGCCCAAAGTAGTGACCGCAGCAACACAGGGAGAATATCTATATATATGTATCATACGTGGAAGCCTCCTGCTCGCCTTCGGTATAGCTACTCATGCATACCACCTAACATGTCTCTAGTCTGCTCGTGAGAGCACCCAGAGTAATAAGAAGAGACATAAAACTCTGGGTCGGACAAAAAGTCTGGTATGAGCGATAAACAACAAACAGAACAATAACAGGTATACTAAACCATACCTAAACCTGGACCTGCAACCAAAAAGTTAGCACTACATACCGTACAATACTCTAAGGTGCCACTAACATATGGTGTAAAGAGTACGGGGGTGGGGGTGTGCATGTCATAATGATGGCAAACAAATCAAACGTAGCAACCATCCTCACATCTCTCACCCAGTGCATAAAGCATACGATATCCACCACTTCGATCACTAGACCCACTGAGGTAATGACAGAGTTCGACTTGTACAACTACTGCTACCACCAAGCTTATCCCATGGAATCATGACCAACCCTTTTCAAATGATCCCACTTCATTGGTCTACAGCCCACTAGTCGTACCTAGGCCACTGTGGCCCTGAATCCTTCCACGTACCTCCCATACATAGTGATCCAAAGTTATAGACATCGACAACCCCTTAGCACACGTCCCACAGCAAAGCCCAATCATGAAGTCGACTCGTTGGTTCCCATCTGGATCCTGAGTTCTACTTCTCATTTGGACTTCCTTTACATCTCAGGTTTTGGTTTTCTCCTCCGGATCGGCCTTCATTCAGTTCATAGTTCATGCCTCGCGTTCAAGCTTCCTAGTTCAATTCGTGGTCACCATACTGGTTCGGATCTGGTTGCTGCATACGGTTCGGGTCAGGCTCCATCCAAGTTGGATCGGTTCGTGATAACTACCATGCTTCAGATCAGTTCACCCATGCCTCCTTCGGTTCAGATCGGCTCCCTTGGCTTGAGCAGCAACTCGTGGAGTTCTCCTGGTGAGCAGGTTGGGTCGAAGATAGATTCCTGGATCACCAGGTGGTCGAGGCGCTTCGGACCGAATTGTGCAACCATGCCGGGTTGGGTCGTACTCCCTCCATCGGGTCGGGTCGAGCTTCCCCCCACCGATCCGGTTCAGCACAGTTTCCTGCACTTTGTCCAGCAAGCTGTTTACGCCATTCAACGGCGTTTTCGACCAATCTAACACTTCTAGACATTGAAAAATCATACCATACAGTCATAGCAACATGTACAATCAACCATAAACACTAAAACAACAACCATAGCATGTAAAATGGATCAGATGTAGCCAAAACCCCATATTTTCCCTTAAGCATGTTTAGGCAAATCTAATGATATTATTAGAAAAACTTAACCAAACTAAAACCAAGCTTCTAATAGAGGTCTAAAACAATATTTCGAATTTTATGAATATTTTTCCAGAATTTATTTACGCATAAATTCGCTAATTAACACTAATCACCCTAATTAACTGTAATTAGTGCAAAAACAATGCTAATCACTCACCTTGGCCACAAATAAAATACCAAATCTGAAATGATTCTCTGTTCGACACTTTTCCCAATGCAACACAGTAGTTCTAACCTTGCTTTGGTGCTATTCCTCCTTAATTTGATGTTGATTAGGTTAATCTTCAATCAGAAAGTGGTTTGGGGATGTTTTAGATGTTGGAGGCCATGGCTAGGGTAAGAGGAATGAATAGTGACAGCTGAAAAATGAGAAAAAGGTATTCTCCAAACCCTAACATCCCTTTTAAACTCCTAATCCCGAAATTCCCCTTTGGGCCTAGCTGTTAATCACCCGGTTAGGCCCAATTAAGCTGTTTTTCACCATTTGAAACTTGTTTCAACCATATCTCCTAAACGGTGAGCCCGTTTGGCTAATGTGACCACTTTATGGAAAGGTAAACCATCATCCGAATCCAATGGAAGTGGTCACAAGTCAAAATTCCTTTTCAGCTAAAAGTTATGGTCAAAACAAGATCAGCTAGGGGCAAAATGGTCATTTAAAAATTGGGAAAAATTATGAACATGGGAAATGACCCCAGTAGTCGTCTTCCTAAGTTACATGACCATACGACTCTCTATGACGATGAAATAAATATTCTACGATCCTATGATGCGTAGAATGCGGGTCGTTACACTCTCCCCCCTTAAGAAATTTCGTCCCTGAAATTCCTTAACCCAAAACATACAAAGGATCTTGCATGCCTACCAACCATATACAACAATTAATTATGCAAAACAAACAAAACAAACCTATCCTAGCATGCGGAAAGACTAAATTGAAACTGTAATCTTACCAGGCGAAGAGTTCTGAATACGTCTTCCTAATGCTCTCCTCTGTCTCCCAAGTACAATCATTTTCATTCTTGCCCTGCTGAATTTTGACTAATTTCACCGCTTTCCTTCGAAGTTGCTTCGTATCGTCCCCAACAGTATGTATAGGCCTGCGGTTCCCAACCGCCTCGGGTTCAACTTCGATATCATCCAACTGATCAGGTGAAATAGTCACATCTGGGTCGTGTACGAACTTCCTTAACTGGGAAACATGAAACACATTGTGAACTCCTACCATCTTGTCTGGTAATCCAACTTTATATGCCAAATTCCCAATTTGCTCTAGAACTGGGAATGGACCAACAAATATTGGTGCTAACTTGCCTCTCCTGCCAAACCGTATCACGTTCTTCAATGGAGAAATCTTTGATAAACACCAAGTCGCCAATGGAGAACTTTAATTCTCTTCTCCTCTTATCGACATAACTCTTCTGCCTATCTTGGGCAGCCTTCATTCGCTGCTGGATAATCTTAATCTTAGCTGAAGTTTCTCTTATCACATCTAGTCCAAGCACAAACTTCTCACCAGTTTCTACCCAAAATGTCGGTGAGTTGCACGGTCTTCCGTGCAAAGCTTCAAATAGAGCCATACCAATAGTGGATTGTTAACTATTATTATATGCAAACTCTACTAGATGCAAATGATCATCCCATGATCCACAAAAATCCAATATGCAAGCTCTTAAGAGATCTTCTAACACTCGATTCACCCTCTCCGTTTGACTTTCGGTTTGAGGATGATACGCTGTACTGAGATTTAATTCTGATCCTTGCACCTCTTGTAAGCTCTTCCAAAATCCACTAGTGAACAACGGATCTCGGTCACTCACAATGCCTTTGGGTATTCCATGAAATCTCACTACCCACTTTACATATAGTTCGGCTAACTTATCTACCGTCCTATTAGACTTGACGGGTATAAATCTTGCACCCTTTGTCAATCGGTCCCAATCACCCAAATGCTATCATGGCCCGACCTAGTCCTTGGTAACCCATCAATGAAATCCATTGAGACTTGTTCCCATTTCCATTCTGGAACTTCTAATGGTTGCAACAAACCACTAGGCTTCTTTTGCTCAGCTTTAACTAGCTGATAATTCATGCATTTGGATACAAACTTCCCAACATCTCTTTTCAACCCTTCGCAGTAGTAGGTCTGCTTCATGTTTCGGTACATCTTATTACCACTGGGATGTATAGTCAGTTTTGAGCGATGACATTCCCTAAGCACTTCATCTCTCAATCCATTGACATTGGGTACAACTATTCTTCCATTCTTTCTAAGCCATCCATCTCGATCAAGCCCATAATTGTTCATCTCCTCGTCGATACCCATCTCCAACTTGGAGATGACTTCCAATAAATTAGGGTCGTCCTTCTGACTGGAACCAATCCGTTCAATCAAAGTGGGTCTGATCGTCAAATTTGCTAACATTTCTGGATCCAATTCGCACTTTGGCCTAAAATCATACCCAGCGATGTACTCCAGTTGCTTCCTTTCTAGAAACATAGCCCCTAAACTGGCATGTCTCCTACTCAAGGCATCAGCTACCGCATTGCCCTTTCCTGGTGTGTATGCGATATCGAAATCGTAAGAAGCCAAGAATTCTAACCATCTTTGTTGTCGGAGATTTAGATCTTTTTGAGAGAAGAGATACTTTAATGATTTATGATCGGTAAACAACTCGAATCTTTCTCCCAAAAGATAATGTCTCCACATCTTCAATGCGAACACGGTCGGTGCTAATTCCAAGTGATGGGTAGGGTATCTTTTCTCGTGCGGTTTCAGTTGCCGACTTGCGTAAGCTACAACCCTACCTCCTTGCATCAATACAGCACCTAGTCTGGTACCACATGCATCCGTATATACCATCATCTCTTCATTCCCCTTTGGAATGACTAACACTGGTGCATATGTCAACTTTTCCTTTAGACTCTTGAATGCATTTTCACACTTTTCGTCCCAGATGAAACCTTGATTCTCCTTGGTCAACTGAGTCAACGGTGCTGCTATCTTGGAAAAGTCTTAGATAAACTTACGATAATATCCAGCTAATCCCAAGAAACTTCTTATGTCTGTTGCATTCTTGGGCGTAGGCCAATCTTGTACCGTAGCCACCTTCGCAGGATCCACGGCAAAACCATTCTCTGAAACAACATGGCCCAAGAATCTCACTTCCCTCCTCCAGAAGTGACACTTATAAAACTTTGCTTTCAATTGGTGTTTTCTCAACACCTCCATCACTATCCTCAAATGTTCCTTGTGTTCTTCCTTTGTCTTTGAATAAACGAGTATATCGTCCACGAACACAAGAACAAACTTATCCAACTGATCTCTGAATACCCTATTCATAAAATCCACAAAATATGTTGGTGCATTGGTCAGCCCGAATGGCATGACCAACCACTCATAAAATCCAGACGGCATCTGAAATGTCGTTTTAGCTATACTCTCAGCTTCCACTCTAAGCTGATGAAAACCTGTCACGAGATCCAATTGAGAGAACACTCTCGCGCCACACAACTGATCAAACAAATCATCTATCTGCGGTAGAGGATACTTGTTCTTCCTCGTTACCTTATTCAACTCGTAGTAGTCTACACACAATCGAAGGGAACCATCGGCCTTGGTAGCAAACACAACTGGTGCTCCCCATTCAGAAACATACCTTCTGATAAATCCCTTCTTCAAAAGATCGCTAACTTGCACCACAAGCTCTCGCTGCTTCCTTGGTGCCATACGACGAAGTGGCATCACTATAGGTCTGGCATCTTTCACTAAATCAATAAGGAACTCAATCTCTCGGTGTGGTGGAAGCCCGGTCACTTCTTCGAAGACGTCCGGATACTGGCCAACCATGGGCAAACCTGACAACTCACCATGGGGATGTCGAGGGAATTTAGAAAACTAGCCATTACCCCATCACTAGGTAGACCACCGAACACTACCCTCTGCCCATCATCCGCTCTAACTGTCACCAAAAAGCCCTCACGGTCTACCACCACCCCGTATCTTTGGAGCCAATCGACTCCCAAAATAATGCCAAACCCAGTAAAGCCCAAAACAAAGCAATCACAAACAAACATGCATCCATGACTCGATAAGACCACGTTACGACAAATCATGCTAAGGTTAGTTGATCCACCAATCAGGTTCGTCACTACTAAAGGTCTATCGATAATCTCGGGCTCCAATCCCAGCCGATCTACCAGGTCACTAGATATGAAAGAACTGGAAGCTCCGGTATTAAACAATACTCGAACAGGAACATCACAAATAGAAAGCATACCTTGAATAACGACATTCTTTCCCTTCTCCGCTGCAGTTGGGTCATTCGACGAAGAAGGAATAGCATTAAGGGCATATGCTTTCACCGCCTTCTTTTCTTTAGGGGGTTGCGGACACTTGTCCTTGTGATGTCCCACTTGGCCACAGTTGAAGCACTTCCTGTCTGCCGGCTTCGCTCGACAATTACTAGCATAGTGACCCTTCTTGCCATAGCTAAAGCACTCAACATCTTTCTTCTTCTTCTGGCCATCCTTATTCTAGTTCTGCTTCCTCTTATTCTGAGAACCACTCTTGCTTCCACCACTTGCTTGCGGTTTTGGCTCCTCTGCAGATGCGACCTCAGTCTTCGACTTAGGGTAAATACTTTCCGATCTTAAAGCTTTCCCCACAATCGATTCAAACATCTCATCGATGTAGTTAATAAGCCTTTCCCCCAAGTATCCATCCAAACCAGTTATGAACTTCTCGTTCTTCTTCTCGGCAGTATCTATTAGGGATAACCCATATTTCGACAATGTGTCGAATTCGGCAATATGCTCCGAGACAGCTCTGCCATCCTGCTTGAGTTACAAGAATTTCTTAAACAGCACTGACTTCTTAGCAGCTGGAATGAACTTATCACTAAAGCGAACCTTAATTTGATCCTAAGTAATCTGATCTTCGGGAGTAGCTGCCTTTATAGCATTCCACCAATTCATTGCCCGTCCTTGCAGCTGACGGGATGCTAGCCTTTTCTTCATCGCATCCTCAGTACCCAGGTCTTCGAAGATACGCTCGCAGCTATCCAGCCAATCCTGAACATCCGTAGCCTATTCTGTTCCATGGAACGGCTTCCCACCAAGACTAGTATAATCCTTATTCAGCTTGGCGAAATCGGCCCTAGGCGCCTGCACTATTGGACCACCACCATTACCAGCATTGGGAGCTACCCTATGAACATCTCTAAGCATCTCTCTCATGAGGTCAGTAAACATCGTCCTCATCTTGGCAGCATTCCCATTATTGGCTCCTCTACCAGTACCCCTTACGTATCAGCACATCGTTTAATCTGCATAGAGAAAACAATTAACCATCCTCTTTGTGGTGTTAGTGCAGTGCGAATTCATCCTTAGCTATACTAATTATATATATATAGCTTTTGGAAACCAAAATAATCACAAATACGCGCTCTCATAAACGTATTATCTCTCCCTGGAGTCTTTCCCTAGGTTAGCTACGCAACCTAGAGCTCTGATACCAAGTGTGACGGCCCGCCCTGCACCAGCCGTCATTTCCTCCGAAAGTGCGTTGTACACATGCCCGACTAGCACGGAACGGTCGCCAAAGAAAGGAAAGAAGAGAATGAACTAATTGAAAACCTGTAGAATGTCTCACAATGCATGGAACAAAATATAATAATAATATACTTGACATAAAACAGGCGAGACAGTGCATAAGCTGATAACTAAAACCAACATCAACGTCATCATCAGAGTAGCGGAAATCCAAATACAGCTTATTACAACTTTCCAAACTACTATCTCTAAAACAAAAGAAAGAAAGGTACGCCACTAATGCCCAAAGTAGTGACCGCAGCAACACAAGGAGAATATCTATATATATGTATCATGGTGGAAGCCTCCTGCTCGCCTTCGATACAGCTACTCGTGCATACCACCTAACCTGTCTCTACTCTGCTCGTGAGAGCACCCAGAGTAATAAGAAGAGACATAAAAATATGGGTCAGAAAAAAGTCTGGTATGAGCGATAAGCAGCAAAAAGAACAATAACAGGTATACTAAACCATACCTGAACCTGGACCTGCAACCAAAGAGTTAGCACTACATACCGTACAATACTCTAAGGTGCCACTAACATATGGTGTAAAGAGTACGGGGGTGGGGGTGTGCATGTCATAATGATGGCAAACAAATCAAATGTAGCAACCATCCTCACATCTCTCACTCGGTGCGTAAAGCATACGATATCCACCACTTCGATCACTAGAACCATTGAGGTAATGACGGAGTTCGACTTGTACAACTACTGCTACCACCAAGCTTATCCCATGGAATCATGACCCAACCTTTTCAAATGATCCCACTTCATTGGTCTACAACCCACTAGTCGTACCTAGGCCACTGTGGCCCTGAATCCGTCCACGTAACTCCCATACATAGTGATCCAAAGTTATAAACATCGAAAACCCCTTAGCACACGTCCCGCAGCAAAGCCCAATCATGAAGTCGACTCGTTGGTTCCCATCTGGATCCTGAGTTCTACCTCTCATCTGGACTTCCTTTGCATCTCGGGTTTTGGTCTTCTCCTCCGGATCAGTCTTCATTCAGTTCATAGTTCATGCCTCGCGTTCAAGCTTCCTAGTTCAGTTCATGGTCACCATACTGGTTCGGATCGGGTGGTTGCATACAGTTCGAGTCAGGCTCCATCCAAGTTGGATCGGTTCGTGATAGCCACCATGCTTCAGATCAGTTCACCCATGCCTCCTTCGGTTTGGATCGGCTCCCTTGGCTTGAGCAGCAACTCGTGGAGTTCTCCTAATGAGAGGATCGGGTCGAATATAGATTCCTGGATCACCAGCTGGTCAAGTCGCTTCAGATCGGATCATGCAACCATGCCGGATCAGGTCGTACTCCCTCCATCGGGTCGGGTCGAGCTTCCCCCCATCCGATCCGGTTTTGCACAGTTTCCTCCACTTTGTCCAGCAAGATGTTTACGCCATTCGACGGTGTTTTCGACCAATCTAACACTTCTAGACAATGACAAATCATACCATACAGTCATAGCAACATGTACAACCAATCATAAACACCAAAACAACAACCATCGCATGTAAAATGGATCAAACGTAGCCAAAACCCCATATTTTCCCTTAAGCATGTTTAGGAAAATCTAATGATATGATTAGCAAAACTTAACCAAATTAACCCAATCTTCTAACAGAGGTCTAGAACAATATTTCGAATTTTATGAATATTTTTCCAGAATTTATTTATGCATAAATTCGCTAATTAATACTAATCATCCTATTAACTGTAATTAGTGCAAAAACAATGCGAATCACTCACCTTGGCCACAAATAAAATACCAAATCTGAAATTATTCTCTATTTGGCGTTGTTTCCAATGCAACACTGCAGTTCTAACCTTGCTTTGGTGCTATTCCTCCTTAATTTGATGTTGATTAGACTAATCTTCAATTAGAAAGTGGTTTGGGGATGTTTTAGATGTTGGAGGCCATGGCTAGGTTAAGAGGAATGAATAGTGATGGCTGAAAAATGAGAAAAAGGTATTCTCCAAACCCTAACAGCCCTTTTGAACTCCTAATCCCGTAATTCCCCTTTGGGCCTAGCTGTTAATCACCCGGTTAAGCCCAATAAAGCTGTTTTTCACTATTTGAAACTTGTTTCAGCCATATCTCCCAAACAGTTAGCCCGTTTGGCAAATGTGACCACTCTACGGGAAGGTAAACCATCATCCGGATCCAATGGAGGTGGTTTCAGGTCAAAATTCCTTTTCAGTCAAAAGTTACGGTCAAAACAAGATCAGCTTGGGGTAAAACGGTCAATTAAAAATCGGGAAAAATTATGAACATGGGAAATGACCCCAATAGCCGTCTCCCAAAGTTACATGACCATACGACTCTCTACGACGATGAAATAAATATTCTACGATCCTATGATGCGTAGAATCTGGGTCGTTACAACTACCCAACCCACGATGTAGAATTGGCGGCCATCGTTTTCGCTCTTAAGTCTCTGCGCCATTAACTCCTAGGTGAGAAGTTTGAATTGTTTACTGACCATAAATCGTTGAAGTACCTTTTCTCGCAGAAAGATCTCAACTTGAGGCAACAAAGATGGATGGAGTTTCTTGCCTCATATGATTTTGAGATTTCCTATACTCCTGGCAAGGGCAATGTGGTAGTAGACGCTCTGAGTAGAAAGAAGCTGACCTTAAGCACTCTCTTTGTAGAAAGGCAAAGCTTGGAGTACATAGCCAACTTTGACTTCAGACCCTCCTCTGAATTTGTACCTGCCTTGCTAGCAACACTGGAAGTGCGGCCTACACTTTTTGACTCAATAGGAATCGCACAACGTGAAGACCCTTAGCTAGTAGATGTGATATATAAGCTGATTAGGGGTGAGACTTCGAGTCACCTCAATAGATACTCCATCGATGATAAGGGATGGAAGGCTATGCGTCCCACAAGTAAGAGATTTAATGAAAACGATTCTGGAAGAAGCACACCATTCAAAGCTGATCATACACCCAGGTGGAGACAAAATGTATAAAGACATCAAAAGAGTTTTCTTTTGAAATGGCATGAAGAGGGACGTAGCTGAATTCGTTTCTAAGTGCATGATATGCCAGCAGGTCAAGGCGGACCAGAAGAAGCCTGGTGGTTTGCTTCATCCTCTAGAGGTCCCACAGTGGAAATGGGATAGCATTTTGATGGACTTTATTGATGGGTTACCTAGGTCAAGAAGGGGAAATACTAGTATTTGGGTAATAGTGGACCAGCTCACAAAAAGCACTCACTTTATACCTGTCAAAAGTAGAAGGACTTCCTCATCTCTAGCATCTCTATATCTTAAAGAGATAGTTCGACTGCATGGGATACCTTCCAGCATAGTAAGCAATCGAGACCCTATCTTTACAAGCGAGTTCTGGAAGAGTTTGCAAGAGGTTGTACGCACACAACTATGTTTAAGCATGGCCCACCAGCCCCAAACCGATGGACAGACGGAAAGGGTGAACAGAGTCTTAGAAGGCTTCTTAAGATTGTGTATTCTTGACTTTGGAGGGATATGGGAAGATCATCTTCCTCTGGTGGAGTTCGCCTACAACAATAGCTACCAAGCTACAATAGGCATGGCACCCTTCGAAGCCTTATACGGGAGACCGTGTCGATCACCAACCTGTTGGTGGGAATCCACAGATAAGCTTATACTTGGGCCAGACATGATTAGGGAAACCTCAGAAAAGGTGGACCTAATAAGAAGACGAATGAAGACTGCTCAAGATAGAAAGAAGTCCTATGCAGATAAAATAAGGACTGACCTTGAGTTTGAGGTTGGAGAAAGAGTGTTCCTTAAAGTATTTCCTTTGAGGAATGTTGTTCTCTTTGGTTCCAAAGGGAAATTGGCACCTAGATTCATAGGACCATTTCCTATCATTGAAAGAATTGGGACGATAGCCTACAGATTAGAGCTACCTGAAAAGTTGGCCGGAGATCACAATGTCTTTCATGTTTCTCACCTACGGAAGTGCTTAAATGAGTCTGCGGAAGTGGTGGAACCAAAGATACTAGAAATGGTATAAGTGGAACGAGAAGCAATAGTGAGAAAAATCCCAACTCGTATCTTGGGAATGGAAGTCAAAAAGCTATGCAACCGTGAAGTCAAGCTTGTTAAAGTACAATGGAGTGACAATGAAGAAGACGCAACTTGGGAGACCGAAAGCAAGATACGCGCAGCCTACCCTTATCTTTTTGAGGGTACAACTTTGATCTCTCCTTTATCATAAGTTTATTCATGCTTAGTTATCTTCTCGGTCCTATTTCTTGATCCTGAGTAGAAATCAATGGATGTAAACATGTATTTGAAACATGTTATGGTTAATGGTTGCAAAGTGATTGCAATTGGTTGCCTGTGGATGCATATGCACATACACATTAGGTTCTAGATCAGCTCAATCACTTTCATATTGCATTTGCATATGAACGCATGAAATTGTATGTGGATTGAAACTTGATGTGTTATCATATGGACGTTGCATTTGTATGAATGATTGTGTACTCATATAGAATTATGAATAGGAAAAATTGCATACATAATGGACTCATGGCACTCTCATGATTCGCATTAAGGAGGTCAACTGGATCAGTAGACTGCCTGATTTTGCACTAGATAAGAGACATATACACACAATCTGCATATGTTCATATGGCATTAGAAGTCTTTTAAGGATAATGGACGCTTGTGGATGATGGATGAGTAGATGGATGATTGGATGTTAAGATGCATTCTTCTTAACTTGAAGATTTCAGGGACGAAATCCTTTAAGGAGGTGAGAATGCAACACCCCGAATTTTCTGAGAATATTAAAATTAACAAATTCGAGAACACTTACTTTTTAGAAGAAGAATTAAGTGAAATGGGTTGCGCTATTATGTTCATCTCAAAATTTTGGTCAAGATAGACATTTGGTTTGCATAAAACGGATAACTTATGAAGAAGTTATTAAGCCTCGAAGTTTGTATGCATATGAGAAAAATAAATATATAGAAATATATAAAAATTAAATAAATAAATATGCAAAAAAGTTCAAAATAGCGAATCGGGAGGGGGAATAACCGAACCGGCCCATTTTTGAGGTCGACCCAAGCCCTGCTGGGTCGACTAGGGGCTGATTCAGGGTGTTCGGCTGGCAATCCGTGGGTCGATTCGCTCTAAGGCATATGTGGCATCTGATTGGTTCTGATGGACTCCTTACTGAGTCATTAGGGCTGATGTGGCTATTCTATCTTGTCTGAATGGCTTTGATTTGCTCTAGGTTAATCTGACGGTTCCTATTAAATCAAACTTCTATATAAGCAACCTAATACCTCAACCCTAAATCATATTAAAAATCAAACCAAGAGCCTTCATGCTGCCGTTGGACAACCTCGAGTATCCGCCGTTCAACTTGAAGCAAATTAAAAGAGAAAAATCAAATCAAGTCAAAATTAAACTAAAACAATGATTGTCTACATCAAAGACGAGCATTTCAACTTCAGAATACAGATTTCAGAAATCAAAATTGTCTTTTGTAAGTGTAGTTATCTTTTAGATGTAAATAAATTTAAGACGCGATTTGATATAAAGTTAAAAATAGAATTATACCATGTTGCATAATATTGACGATGCTAATTCATGTTTGTTTGTTGTGATGATTTTATCATGAATTGTCTTGGAATGTTTGTGGCTTATTAGACTTGGTGTTGGATCTATTAAAGATTGAGAATGAAACTATCAATATCATATGCAAGTTATATGTTTCATGTTAAGATCTACATACATATGTTTATATGATTAATGCAAGTTGTATGTATTATGTTAGATCCAAGTCAAGATCTACATATATATATTCATATGCTTTATGTTAGATCCATATGCCTATATATATGTTCATATGCAAGTTACAAGTTTTATGTTGGATCCATGTCAAGATCTATCTAGGTTCATATGATTAATGCAAGTTATATGTTTTATGATAGATCCAAGTCACGATCTAATTATACATATGTTCATATGCAAGGTACATGTTAGATCCAAAACTAGATCTACATTTATATGCATGTTTGTAAAGTGAACTTATGCAAGTTCACCTTGTTAGATCTAGTTCACACCTTTATGTTAATGTTAAAATTATACATGCCTTGGGATTGGACATGTCATGATTATGTCATATGCTAGCTTATAATTAGGTTATGTTCACACATGCGTAGATCTACATATTAACATGTTTTAGGCTTATGATTATCTAAGTCTAAATTATATGCAAGTTCATGTGACATGTTAAATTATATGCATAAAGTTTTATGCAAAATTTACATGTTTGGTTGAATCTATATTATGCATGTTCCCTTCTTTATCTCTTGTTTATAAATTGGGCTAATATGTGGGCCCATTGACTTTATGTGATTAACATGAACAAACAAACGGGGATAACATTGGGATAGTTATTAAATCAAAACATGTTAATAATGTAGGTGGGCACAAAACCATGTTAATGGTTAAGACCATGAATGGTATAATTTATACCATTAGTCTTGAACATAATTAAAATATGTGACATGAAACACTTGTAGAAAATTCATATATATAAAATGTAAAAGATGAATATGCCTAACCCAAGGTTAGACTGAGTTGTGGTATAAACCTACCCGGAACCGACCGGCACATCCAGTAACCACAACAGTACCTGTCTAATGTGAGAGGTTAGTGCATCAAGCCTAGAAAGACTCGAGGTTAGACTGAGTTGTGGTGTAAAACTGCCCGAAACCCACTGGCACATCCAGTAACCACAACAATACCTATCTAATGTGAGTGCTTGGTGCTTTAATTAATTAATTAATTAAAGCACATGAAGAATCAAGCTAGAAATGGTGAGGTTAAGAAATTAAGGGAACACTTAACAAACTTAACATGTTAACAAGACAAGATTGGTGAGGTTAAGTAATTGAGGAAACACTTAACCAACTTAACATGTTAACTAGACAAGATTGATAGGGGTTAAGTCAAAACAAGGACACTTAACCAATTTAGCATGTTGAACAGAAAAATCCTAGTAACGGGGACCCGTTTCAGCAGTAACCCACATGGATGTATCAAGGTACCCTGAAATAGGCAGGGTGGGGCACGATTACTAGGCTGAATATAAGCGGTCAAATGGGCGGCTGTTAGGTGCGTCAGGGTAGGTTTCGACGAAGTACGGGCGTGCATGGGCTCTGGAGTGGAAAAAGCAGGCACAGGGCACCAGGCGCACACTTGTGCATCTTTGAATCATGTCAGGGTTGCCATTATAGGACTTGATACACCCTATACTGGAACCATCACAAGTAGTTAAAAATCACATGGGGCCGCATGACACCGGAAATACATGAATGCGAGTAGGAGCCTATTAATACATGAATGGGATCACTTTATCATGAACATACATTGTTAGTTATACAGCTCTTAGTGGGTGCAGAGAAGTAAAAGTGGGTGTGGTAGCCAAATCTAGTTAAATCTTACTTTACCTCGTTTTAGGACTACCCTTTCCTTGTGGTATCATTCTAAGTTCAGTTTATTCATGTCATAGTCTTTTATTTGTTTACATGCTATTAAATAACTGGGCTTACCAGACTTATGTCTGACCCAATTTCCTTTTGCTTCTTTTCTTCTGTCCCCCCCCCCCCCCAGGTCCACAGGGAGGAAACACTTCTGCTTAGTCCAGGTTAGCCAAAGCCTGAAGACCGTAGATGTAAGGCTTGGACTTTCCTTTTTGACCTATGACTATGGTTAAGCACTTATTGGGGATTTATGTCATTTTATTTTCGGTATTGCTTCTTTATGTTTTCAAGACAGATGAAAAGTTGTAATAATTTGGAAGGTTGAAACAGTTGTTGAATTGTTGTGTTGAACAAGTATTTATGAAATAATATTGATCTTTTTCCGCTGCATAAATTTTCTGTCTTGTAATTTATTAGTATCTTATACCTTAAGATGCTCCACCGAAGTTAAGGCATTCCCTTTGAGAGTGACCTTAACGGAGGTGGGTTGTTACAGAATCTGTGTATAACAATGCTACGTTCCGCATAGAACTTCCATCGCCACGCCACATAAGCGTACGAACGGCCACCTTCGATCGAATCAGTTTCCATCACAGAGAAACGCCCTAGAGTCTATGATACACCACCCAGAGCAGAAATGAATGTATCTAGACTTTCTTATGTATGTATCGTCAATCGTACTCGATGCCTTAACCCATCTGAAAAGGGCATGCATGTATCCACATGTATTATAAACTGTGCACCGAGTTCCAAACAGGGCTGCATCAGAAACACGGAAATCGGTCGGAAGCTTTTTCAGATATCTGTATACAAAGATGTTATGGCATGCGTTTTTAGTGGCTATGATCCCACCCGACCCCTCCCTCAACTAGTGAAAGACAAACAGAATAGAGAGCTAGTGACGTGGCCTAGAGAAACAACAAACATAAATCCTAATTGATCTGTCCCTTGCTCAAATCTTTGATGGTAAGAGGTCGATGGTCTATCGGTTTAGCTCTCCGTCTTTCCGCATCAGGCATCACGTTGACTGTCGATGACCGGTACCCGACGATTACTATCAAGCAGATGGTTAGGCCTGCCTAAGGCAAACAGATGAGGTGGTTGTAACCCGCCTAGTCACAAGGCAATAGGTTCGTTCGTCAAACCACCTATGCCACCCTACAGTCTTCCAACTGCCCCTATTGTGGTAGTCAAGGTATACTCACTGGTAGTAATGCATAGACCCAACCTCTGTGAGTACATCCTAAATGTTGTCACCGCACAAAGGACAACCAGGAGTACCCTCTACGTCCTATGAAGCCGCGCGCTTCCCCTTCCATTTCTACGGAGCCAGCAGAACAACAGGCAGAATAATTAGATGGATGTGCGCTCCCCTCGTGTCTTATGACACCATGATAATCTATGTTGTTGGGTTATTCATCTTCAGACGTACGGACTAGTCCAAGCGCCTCCGGTTGATGTGTTATTAGAGCCTTTGTCTAAACATTTAATTATGCGCTTACACTACCTCATCAAATTTCCAGTTAACTTGGTTATTTAAAATCATACTAACTTGTTAATCAAGTTACCAAGTTCCTCTTGCTTATTAATTTCAGTTATATAACTTAACTCATTTAAGTTCATTAATAAGCCTTCAACATATTATTCTTATCAGCAGATTTCAGGTTTACAGATAACATGTTTTTCTTATCAGCAAGATTAGAATTTCAGGTTTTCAGATTAGTTAATTTATAATTAAGTACAACTTATCTTATTACATAAGTTATCTCATTCCCCCTACCGTTTACTATAACCTAAGTTATAATTTCCACTTGTCCCTAGGACAAGCCTACCAATTATCTTTCCTTATCCCCTTCAAGTTTATTCATAATAGATTATTATCATTCCTCGTTCATTTCAATACTTTTACTGTTGTAAGTTTCCTTCATTTCCATTAATTACAATCAATGCCATTTATTTCTATCCTATTATATACATATATTCATATATATATATATATATATATATATGTTATGCACCAGACCTCTCACATTAAGCCGACCACTTGTGGATGTTGGATTTGCCGGTCGGTTCCGGGAACACTTCTGCTGCAAGTTGGACTTAACCTCATGTCTTAGCACCGTTATATGTATTTTTACGCACCAGACCTCTCACATTTAATTAATCACTTGTGGATGCTGGATTTGTTGGCCAGTTCCGGGCAGAATTCTACCACAAGTTAATTTAACCTCGTGTCTAAGTGAGGTTATAGTTTTCTATTTACTGTAAATTTAGGCATATTCATGCTTCCAAATTTTAATGTAATTCTTATTTACAATCTTTTGGCACAATAATGTTCTCAACAAATGTTCATTGTAAATTTCATAATTACAGTGTTCAAAAAAATTCCCAATTCAGACATGTGATTAAGGGGAAAAGGCTTTTATATAATGCCAACAGATTAAATAGGTTAAGTATTACAGGTTGACGGGTCCATATAACTCCAACAGATTAAACATATTTACTTAATCCGACAGATCCAACAGATTCCACAGCCTTAACATGTTCCACTTAATTTTGTGTTAATCCTACAGATTTACATATTCATATAATACCAAATTTCCTGTCATATTCCACGGTACGTAATTTCAACATATTTTAACAGGTTAATCATTTAAGCATTTCACCAGGTATACAGATCAATATATTAATCATTTCATCAGATTACAGCAGATTTATTACACATATTAATGGGGAACGCCAAACGATAAATATACCATTATCAAAAAGGCATAACTTAAATCCACTCACCTAATAGCTTTCCAATTCTTGAATTTGGTCCAGACCTAGCATTCCGTGGATCCCCTAACTGAATCTAGAACCTAAATAACCATGAATCCATAATTCTCAACTAAAATAAAAAGGGGAAAAAGAGGAGAATAACGATATCCACGAATTTACCTTACATCAAACAGAATTCTAAACACTCGTTTGTAGACATGCATCCTTTTCCTCTAGATCTTGAATCAGAATTTCCTTAGATTAACTATTCTATTTTCTGAAGATATTTGAGGAGGAAGAAAAATGGCAGAGTCTAGACATCCTCTCGGAAAATATGAGATTTAGGCTAGGCTCTACTAGCCTATTTATAGGTGTTCAAGATCTTATCGTACATGTAGCGCTGAGTCAACAACGAATGTGGTTAGAAAAATAGTCCAGATCCGTTAAATGAATCTGCCCGGGTCAGGGGTGGGTCAACCCACATAACCCCGCTGGGTCGACCCAGTCCCCCTTGGGTCAACCTATTCGGGTCCAACGGGGCGCAGATACTTATTTGTTAAAGTTTTTGTTTTAAACATGATTCACTTTTTAGTTTTACTTCTCTTCATTTATTTATTTACATATAAACTCCTTACATGTATACAAAACTTCTAATGCCCATTTTACACGTATATATATACGCACAAATTTTATTTCATTTTCAAAATTCAAACGACGTTATGCCGTTATTAATTCTTACCAGATTTCTTTGATTGCGGCATTATTTTGAACTTCTCTCTCTTGTGTGTGTATGTGTGTATATGTGCAAATATATATATGCATACACTTACATATCCATGTATATATAATTTTTTTTGTTCTACCTTATATGTATAATTTTCTTTATATGTGCAAATATACCTATTTTCTACTTAGATCATGTATTATTTTAGTAGTTCCCCTAAAACAAAAATATGGCACCGACGGGAATCGAACTCGCACCATGCTCTTACCAACTAGACTATATAGGCTTTTGTTAACAAGACTAAAAACAAAGGTGATCATTGTTCTTTTTCTTTTACCTTCCTTTCATGTTTGTTACAAAATTTCATTTAAAGGCATCTCTTTCATCTTAAATCATTTCTCTGCAATCCATAGGTCTGAATTGAACAAAACATCGCCATGGACACAACTACGTTAATCTTGTAACCAAATTCTGAAAGCTCTTCAAATTTTATTTTACTTAATTAAAAATGCGGGTGTTACACATACCATCCATTTATCTTATCAGGGAAAATAAGCAGAGTTATTACTTGAAGTGGAATTTCAATATCTCTTTATGTATAATTTAATAAATCAAAGTCTGTAACCTCTATTGATGCACATTTTCTTTAAAAGGGAAAAACATATAAATGGAAGTAAGTATAAAACAACAACATAAAGAAAACTCAAAAGATTAAGTACAATCTCATAAAGAATTAGCAAATAGGTCAAATGTAGAACATAGTAATTTGAGCCACCAAAAGATGAAGAAAAATCAAATCAGTAAATGTTTATTTGTAGATGTCGAAAATGGGAAATTAATAAATGGATTTGCATTTTCGGTGTTGTTGTGACGGCCCGCTCCGCACCAACCGACTTTTCCCTAAAATGCGCTGTACAGATGCCCGACTAGCACAGGACAGTCGCTAAAGAAAGGAAAAGAAAGGAATTTGGAATAACAAGGAACCTGTAGGATGTTTCATAGCGCGTGGGATAAAATATAATAACAACATACTTGACATAAAACAGGCGGGACAGTGCATATGCTGAAATCTAAACCATAATCATCATAACAGCGGAAATTCAAAATACAGCTTATTACAACTCCTACATACTATCTCTAAAACAAAGAAAAAGGTGCACTACTAATGCCCAAAGTAGTGACCAGCAACAACACAGGGAGAATATCTATATTACAAGAAAGCCTCATGCTCGTCTCCAGTATAGCTACTCGTGCATACCACCTAACCTGTCTCTAGTCTGCCCGATTAAGAGCACCTAGAGTAATAAGAAGAGACATAAAACTCTGGGTCAGACAAAAGTCTGGTATGAGCGATAAGCAGCAAAGTAGAACAATAATAGGGATACTAAACCATACCTGAACCTGGACATGCAACTAAAGAGTTAGCACAACAAGATGTTCAATACTCTAAGGTGACACTAACATATGGTATTAGAGGGAGGGGGTGTACATGTCATAGTGATGTCAAACAATCAAGCATGGCAACCATCCTCACATCTCTCACTTAGTGCGTAAAGCATATGATATCCACTGCTTTGACTACCCAAATCCTTTATTATGATCACTCTGCCCCATGAAGTCATGATGGCTCCACTGCACTGATCCATAGCCACTAATACCTTTCTACATCCACTCTGCCCCGTGAATTCATGATGACTCCACTGCACTGGCTCATAGCCATGCTATGATCACTCTGCCCCATGGAGTAATAACTACCCCACTGCACTGATCCGTAGCCTAACATCCGTCTTGGTGGTGCACCAAAGCTATAGACGTCGATAACGCATTTGCACACGTCCTGTGGCAAAGTCCAACTCATGAAGTTAACTCGTTGGTTCCCAACTGGATCCTGAGTTCTACTTTCTATTTGGACTACCTTTGCATCTTGGTTTTTGGTCATCATCCCATTCGCACTTCGTTTTCCTTTTAGTTTGTTCGTTGTCAAATCTCGAAGATCGGATCGTGGATCCCCCTAAACATCGGTTTGTGGCTCGCCCTCCTGTCCTCGGCTCGTGATGATGCTCCTGGATTGTGGTCGTAAGCTCCTCTCGTGGGTCCTGGTCGTGAAGGTGGACTCGGTCGTGACCAAGCTTCAGGTCGTGACATAATGCTCGGTTCGTGGTTAAGGGTGCTCCAACATATTTCATGACTTGCTTCATGGCGAGCTCCATCAGGTCGGTTCGTGCTTTGGCTTGTGAAGGGTAGGTGGCCCACGGTTTAGGTCGGATTGTGATACGTGTTCACGAGTGGGAGTCGGGTTGCATAGGTGCTTCACGAACGGAATTTGACCAATTTCCTGTAACTTTTCCAATAAGAAATTTATGCCATACGATGGCGTTTTCGACCAATCTAACTTTTCTACACAATCACAAAACATTCCAAACAGTCATAGCAACATGTATAATCAACCATAAACACCGAAACAAAAATTTAACATGTTTATATGGATCAAACATACCCAAAACCCATGTTTTTCCCTTAATCCCCTTAATCATGATTTAACCACACAAGTAGCAAAACATGTCAAAATTGACCCAAATTTTTATCAAAGCCCTAAAATAATATTTTAGAATTTCTAAACATTTTTCCAAATTTTTCTGAGTTGTATTTCGCTAATTAACACTAATCACCCCTAATTAACCATAATTAGTGAAAAACAATGCAAATCACTCACCTTAGCCACAAATTAATCTTAGATCTAAACTTTGCTACTATTATAGGTCGAATTCTAATACTTAGCGGCATCTCCAACTCTGATTTGGTGCTATTTCTCCCTAATTTGACATAGATTAGATTAATCCTTGATTAGAGGGCGATTTGGGATGAAATTAGAAGGTGGAGGCCATTGTTAGGGTTTCTAAGAGGTAAATGGTGGCTAGAAATCTGAAATAGAATGAAAACCTAACTCATTTCAGCCTCTCCATAACCCTGATCCCGTAATGGGTTATGGGCCCATTTGCTAATTACCTTAATCAACCCACTTAAGTAGATTTTCACCTTCTAAATCTTGTTTCAGCCATATCTACCAAATGGTAAGTCCGTTTGGCTAGTGTGACCACTCTACGGAAATGTAAACCATCATCCAAATCCAATGGAAGTGGTTTCAAGTCAAAAACCCTTACCAATCAAAAGTTATGGTCGAAACAAGTCCAGCTAGGGGTGAAACAGTCATTTAAAAATCGGTAAAAATTGTGAACATGCGAAATGACCCCTATAGCCGTTCCCCAAAGTTACACGACTATACAACCTTATATGAAAAAGGAACTATGATCCTTCAATGCGTAGAATGCGGGTCTTACACTCACCCTCCCTTAATAAATTTCGCCACCGAAATTCCTTAACCAAAAACATACAGAGGCGTTCCGCATGCCTACCAGTCATTCAAAAAATATCAAACACACATAACAAGCACATCAAGTCTATCCTAGCATGCGGAATAACTAAATCGCAATTTAAAATCTTACCAAGCAAAGAGTTCTGGATACGTCTTCCTAATGCTCTCCTCTGTCTCCCAAGTACAGTCATTCTCATCCTCGCCCCACTGAACCTTGACTAGGTTCACCGCTTTCGTTCGAAGTTTATTCGTATCATGCTCAACAATACGAATCGGCTTGCGGTTCCCAACCGCCTCAGGTTCTACTTTGATGTCATCCAACTGATCAGGTGAAATAGTCACATCGGGATCGTGCACGAATTTCCTTAACTGGGAAACATGAAATACGTTATGAACTCCCGCCATCTTGTCTGGCAACTCAACTTTATATGTCAAATTTCTAACTTGTTTGAGAACTGGGAATGGACAAACAAATCTTGGTGTTAACTTGTCTCTCCTACCAAATCGAATCACGCTCTTTAACGGAGAAATCTTGACAAACACCAAGTCGCTAATGGAGAATTTTAAATCTCTTCTCCTCTTATTAGCATAACTCTTTTGCTTATCTTGGGCAGCCTTCATTCGTTGTCGGATAACCTTTATCTAATCTGAGGTTTCTCTTATCACATCTGGCCCAAGCACAAATTTCTCACCAGTTTCTAACCAACATGATGGTGAGTTGCACGGTCTTCCGTACAAAGCTTTAAATGGAGTCATACCAATACCGGAATAATTACTATTATTATATGCGAATTCAACCAGATGCAAATGGTCATCCCATAATCCACCAAAATATAATACACAAGCTCTTAAGAGATCTTCTAATACACGATTCACCCCTCTGTCTTACCGTCGGTTTGAGGATGATATGCGGTATTGAGATGTAATTCTGATCCTAAAGCCTCTTCTAAGCTCTTCCAAAATCCACTAGTAAACAACGGATCTCGGTCTCTCACAATGCCTCTGGGTATTCCATGAAATCTCACTACCCACTTCATATACAGTTCTGCTAACTTAGCTGTTGTTCTATTCGACTTGACGGGTATAAACCTTGCACTCTTGGTCAATCGGTCCACAATCACCCAAATGCTATCATGGCCCGATCTAGTCCTTGGTAACCTATCAATGAAATCCATGGAGACTTGTTCCCATTTCCATTTTGGAATTTCTAATGGTTGCAACAAACCACTAGGCTTCTTTTGCTTGGCTTTAACTAGCTGGCAATTCATACATTTGGATATAAACTTCCCAACGTCCATTTTCATCCCTCCCCAGTAGTAGGTCTGCTTCATGTCTCGATACATCTTGTTACCACCGGGATGTATAGTCAGTTTTGAGTGATAACATTCTCTAAGCACTTCATCTCTCAATCTATTAACATTGGGTACAACTAGTCTCCCATTCTTTCTGATCCATCCATCTCGATCAAGCCCACACTTGTTCATCTCTTCATCAATTCCCATCTCCAACATGGAGATGATTTCCAATAGGTTAGGATCGTCCCTCTGACTGGAACCAATCCGCTCAATCAAAGTGGGTTTGATCGCCAAACTTGCTAGCATTTCTGGATCCAATTCACACTTTAGTCTTAAATCATACCCAGCGATATACTCCAGTTGCTTCCACTCAAGAAACATAGCCCCTAAACTAGCATGTCTTCTACTCAATGCATCAGCTACCATATTGCCCTTTCCTGGTGTATATGCGATATCGAAATCATAGGAAGCTAAGAATTCTAACCATCTCTGCTGTCGGAGATTTAGATCCTTTTGAGAGAAGAAATACTTCAACGATTTATGATCGGTAAATAACTTGAATCTTTCTCCCAAGAGATAATGTCTCCACATCTTCAATGCGAACACGATCGCTGCCAATTCCAAATCATGGGCAGGATATCTTTTCTCATGCGGTTTCAGTTGCCGACTAGCATAAGCTACAACCATACCTCCTTGCATCAATACAACACCTAGTCCGGTACCACATGCATATGTATATATTGTCATCTCTTCATTCCCTTTAGGAATGACTAACACTGGCGCACACGTCAACTTTTCCTTTAGGCTCTTAAATGCGTTTTCACACCTTTCGTCCCAAACGAAAGTTTGATTCTTCTTGGTCAACTGAGTTAACGGTGCCGCTATCATGGAGAAGTCTTGGATAATTATGATAATATCCATGCAATCCCAAGAAACTTCTTACGTCTGTTGCATTCTTGGGCGTAGACCAATCTTTTACCCAAGCCACCTTCGCGCGATCCACGGCAATACCATTCTCTAAAACAACATGGCCCAATAATCTCACTTCCCTCCTCCAGTAGTGACACTTAGAAAACTTTTCTTTCAATTGGTGTTTTCTCAACACCTCCATCACTATCCTCAAATGCTCCTTGTGTTCTTCCTCTGTCCTCGAATAAACCAAGATATCGTCTACGAACACAAGAACAAACTTATTCAATTGATCTCGGAATACTCTATTCATAAGATCCACAAAATATTCTGGTGCATTAGTCAACATGAATGGCATGACCAACCAATCATAAAATCCAGACGACGTCCGAAAGGCCGTTTAACTATACTCTCATCTTCCACCCTAAGCTGATGAAAACCTGTCACGAGATCCAACTGGGAGAACACTCTCGCGCCAGTCAACTAATCAAAAAACCATCTATCCCCGATAGAGGATACTTATTCTTCTTCGTCACCTTATTCAACTCGTGGTAGTCCACACACAATCGAAGGGAGCCATCTGCCCTAGTATCAAACACAACTGGTGCTCCCCACTCGGAGACACTTCCTCTGATAAATCCCTTCTTCAAAAGATCATTTACTTGCACCCCGAGCTCTCGCTGCTCCCTTGGTGCCATACGACGAAGTGGCATCACTATAGGTCTGGCATCTTTCACTAAATCAACACGAAACTCAATCTCTCGTTGTGGTGGAAGTCCGGTCACTTCCTCGAAGACGTCCGGATACTGGCCAGGCACGGGCACATCTGACAACTCATCATGCGGGATGTCGAGGGAATTTAGAAAACTAGCCATTACCTCATCACTAGGTAGACCACCAAACACTACCCTCCGCCCATCACCCGCTCTAATTGTCACCAAAAAGCCCTCATAATCTACCACTACGCGGTATCTTTGGAGCCAATCGACTCCCAAAATAATGCCAAACCCTGTAAAGCCCAAAGCAAAGAAATCATAAGCAAACATACATCCATGACTCGATAAGACTAAATTTCGACAAATCATACTAAGGCTAATCGAACCACCAATCAGGTTCATCACATCTAAAGGTCCATCGACTATCTCGGGTTCCAATCCCAACCTATCTACCAGGTCACTAGATATGAAGGAACGGGAAGCCCCAGTATCAAATAGTACTAGAACAGGAACATCATAAACAGAAAGCATACCTTAAACGATGACGATCTTTCCTTTCTCCACCGTGGTTGGGGCATTCGACGAAGAAGGAACGACATTAATAGCATATGCTTTCACAATCTTCTTCTCTTTAGGGGGTTGCGGACATTTATCCTTGTGATGTCCCACTTGGCCGCAGTTGAAACACTTCCTGTCCGCTGGCTTTTCTCGACATTCTTTAGCATAGTGGCCCTTCCTGCCACAACTAAAGCACTTAACATCTTTCTTGCTCTTTTTCTGACCATCCTTAGTCTGATTCTGCTTTCTTTTATTCTGAGAATTATTCTTGCCTCTACCGCTTGCTTGCAGTTTTGGCCTATCTGCAGATGCAACAGCGACTTCATTCTTGGGCTTAGGATAAAGGCTCTCTGATCTCAATGCTTTCCCAACAATCGATTCAAAAGTCTCATCAATATGATTAATAAGCCTTTCCCCCAAGTACTGACCTAAGCCTGTTATGAACTTCTCATTCTTTTTCTCGAGAGTGTCAATAAGGGATAATCCATACTTTGATAAAGTATCAGGGATAATCCATACTTTGATAAAGTATCGAACTCAACAATATATTCCAAGACTGCCCAACCATTCTTCTTAAGCTCCAAGAACTTCCTAAATAATTCTGATTTCTGAGAAGCTAGGATGTACTTATCACTGAATCGGGCCTTAAACTGATCTCAAGTAACTTGATCCTCAGGGGTAGCTACCTTAATAGCATTCCACCAATTCATAGCCTTTCCTTTCAGCTGATGGGATGCTAGCTTCCTTTTCATCGCATCATCGATCTCTAAGTCCTTGAAGATGCGCACACAACTATCAATCCAATACTAAACTTCTGTAGCCGATTTCGTTCCGTGGAACGGCTTCCCACAAAG
Source organism: Allium sativum (assembly GCA_030737875.1). NCBI lineage: Eukaryota > Viridiplantae > Streptophyta > Magnoliopsida > Asparagales > Amaryllidaceae > Allium > Allium sativum. Next base: position 127,352,474 of record CM060911.1, read on the forward strand.
ACTAGTCTAGTCCTTACATAGCTTGGCGAAATCGGCCCTAGGTGCCTGCACCGCTGCACCACCACCATTTGCAGCATTAGGAGCTGCCTTATGAACCTCCCTAAGCATCTCTCTCATGAAGTCACTGAACATCATCCTCGTATCAGGAGCATCCCCATTATTGGCTCCTCTACCAGTATTCATAGTATATCGGATCATCGTTCAATCTATAAGGGGAAAATGATTTACCATCTCTTCAGTGGTGCCGGTGCAGTGCGACTTCATCCTTAGATATACTAATAGTATATATATAACTTTTGAAAACCAAAATATCACAAATACGCGCTCTCATATACATATACTATCTCTCCCTGGTGTCTTCCCCTAGGTTAACTATGCAACCTAGAGCTCTGGTACCAAGTGTGACGGCCCGCCCCGCACCAGCCGACATTTCCCTGAAATGCGCTGTACAAATGCCCGACTAGCATGGGACAGTCGCCAAAGAAAGGAAAAGAAAGAAATTTGGAATAACAAGGAACCTGTAGGATGTCTCACAGTGCATGGAATAAAATATAATAATAACATACTTGACATAAAACAGGCGAGACGGTGCATAAGCTGAAAACTAAACCATAATCATCATAGCAGCGGAAATTCAAAATGCAGCTTATTACAACACCAACATACTGTCTCTAAAGCAAAGAAAAAGGTGCACTACTAATGCCCAAAGTAGTGACCAACAACAACACAGGGAGAATATCTATATATATCATACGAGGATGCCTCATGCTCGTCTCCAGTACAGCTACTCATGCATACCACCTAGCCTGTCTCTAGTCTGCCCGTTTAAGAGCACCTAGAGTAATAATAAGAGACATAAAACTCTGGGTCAGGCAAAAGTCTGGTATGAGTGATAAGCACCAAAACATAACAATAACAGGTATTCTAAACCATACCTGAACCTGGACATATAACCAAAGAGTTAGCATAACAAGATGTACAATACTCTAAGGTGACACTAACATATGGTGTAAAGATACAGGGAGGGGATGTACATGTCATAGTGATGTCAAACAATCAAGCATAGCAACCATCCTCACATCTCTCACTCAATGCGTAAAGCATAAGATATCCACTACTTTGACCACCCAAATCCTTTGCTATGATCACTCTGCCCCATGAGGTCATGATGGCTCCACTGCACTGATCCATAGCCACTGATCTGTCCACTCTGCCCCATGAAGTCATGACGACTCCACTACACTGGCTCATAGCCATGCTACGATCACTCTGCCCCATGGAGTAATAACTACCCCACTGCACTGATCCGTAACATCCGTTTGGGTGGTGAATCAAAGCTATAGACATCGATAACCCCTTTGCACACGTCCCTCAGCAAAGCCCAACTCATGAAGTAAAATCATTGGTTTCCAACTGGATCCTGAGCTCTACTTCCTATTTGGACTACCTTTGCATCTCGGGTTTTGGTCATCATCCCATTCGCACTTCATTTTCCTTTCAGTTTGTTCACTGTCCAAGCTCGAAGATCGGATCGTGTATCCCCCTAAACATCGGTTCATGGCTCGCCCCCTTGTCCTCTGCTCATGATGATGCTCTTGGATCGTGATCGTGAGCTCCACTCTGGGTCCTGGTCGTGATGGTGGGCTCGGTCGTGACCAATCTTCGGGTCCTGACATCATGCTCGATTCATGGTGAAGGGTGCTCCAGCATAGTTCGTAATTTGCTTCATGGCAAGCTCCATCGGTCAGTTCATGCTTCGGCTCGTGAAGGGTAGCTAGCGCACAGTTCGGCTCGGATCGTGATATGTGTTCATGAGTGGGATTCGGGTCGCATAGGTGCTTCACGAACGGAATTTGACCAATTTCTTGCAACTTTTCCAACAAGCAATTTACGCCATACGACGGCGTTTTCGACCAATCTAACTTTTCTATAGAATCACAAAACATTCCAAACAGTCATAACAACATGTATAATCAACCATAAACACCAAAACAACAATTTAAAATGTTTATATGGATCAAACATACCCAAAACCCATGTTTTTCCCTTAATCCCCTTAATAATGATTTAACTATACGATTAGCAAAACATGTCAAATTTATCCCAAATTTTTATCAGATCCCTAAAATAATATTTAGAATTTCTAAACAATTTTTTCAATTTTTTCTGAGTTATAATTTCGCTAATTAACACTAATCACCCTTAATTAATCGTAATTAGTGAAAAACAATGCAAATACTCACCTTAGCCACAAATTAATCTTTGATCTGAACTTTGCTGCTGTTATAGGTCGAATTCTAATGCTTAGCAGCAACTCCGACTCTGATTTGGTGTTATTTCTCCCTGATTTGACATAGATTAGCTTAATCCTTGATTAGAGAGCGATTTGGGATGAAATTAGAAGGTGGAGGCCTTTGTTAGGGTTTCTAAGAGATAAATGGTAGCTAGAAAACTGAAATAGAATGAAAACCTAACTCATTTCAGCCTCCTAATAAACCTAATCCCGAAATGGGTTATGGGCCCATTTGCTAATTACCCTAACCAACCCACTTAAGCAGTTTATTCACCTTCTAAACCTTGTTTCAGCCATATCCCCCAAACGATAACTCTGTTTGGCTAATGTAACCACTCTACGGAATTATAAACCATCATCTGAATCCAATGGAAGTGGTTTCAGGTCAAAGCTCCTTACCAATCAAAAGTTATAGCCTAACAGCTAAGGGCAAACGGTCATATAAAAAACGGCAAAAATCGTGAACATGGGAAATGACCCCAATAGCCGTTCCCCAAAGTTACACGACTATACGACTTCATATGAAAAAGAAATAAATATTCTGTGATCCTTCGATACGTAGAATGCGGGTCGTTACAGTTGTCTTTTAAGTACGCAGGTAAATTAAAGTCATCAAAAATTACAGTATGTACCTGTGTTCTTCATAAATCGATCCTCTTATAGATCTTCAAAATTAAACACCATGTGACATTTTCAATAGTGCAAATTATTCACCCATGCTTAAAAAGTTTCAAAATAAGAAAGGTATCCTCCCTAAGTTTCATATTTAAAGTGGGTCCCTATTTTGGATGTTACATGTTTTTCAAAAGTATTTGTGCGCTGCAATATATATTTTTTTTGCAAATATTCCAAGAAGATTTCGGAAAAAAAAATTGCATACATGTATGCAATTAAACTCAATTGTTGCATACATGTATTCAGCAATTCATGAAGCAGTTTACACTGAAAATCTTCATGAATTCTTGCATACATGTATGCAACTATTCTGTTTTATTGCATATATGTATGCAAATAACGATGAACTAATATTTATTCCTACGAATTGTTGCATACATGTATGCAACTATTCTATTTTATTGCATACATGTATGCAAATAAATATGAAGTGATATGCATGGCCACGAATATATGCAGACATGTATGCATTTATTATGTATCACATGCATACATGTATGCATTAAAGTTAACACAGATGCATAACTGAAATAATTGCATACATGTATGCGACAATTTCAATTAAAATCATACTTTGATGTAGATTACTGCAGTTTTGTTGTTTTTTATTCTGTTTTGTTTTTTATGTGTGTTTGTTTTTCATCTAAATTTTATTATGTTTACATGTTTGCTTTAAATATGAATTTATGTGATTTTTTTATTTTTTTTGATGAATATTCGAAAAATAGGGATGTAATTTATAATAAGTTTAAGACCAGATGTAACGTGAATTTTGAAACTTATTAGGGACCTAAGCCAAATTCTTCCTTTTCAATATGCATTAATCTACCTTGATAGTTTCAACATGCATAAACACCATGCTAACAGTTTCACCATGTTGGTCTGTTGAAATAATTTTAAGAAGAAAGATAGTTATAGTGCATTCTAAATAGAAGAGACAAAGAAATGAGAAAAAAATGCAACCTTTTACCTTCATTGAGCTTGAATTTGGTGTATCAGGGGTTAAAACTGGGTAAAGTTTGTAAAGCTTCGTATTCACTAATGCAAACCTTGTTTTTGTCAACCATTTTTCTTATCGCATTTTCCCTAGCTTCCTTTGCCTGAATATCAAGAGAATCTAATGCAAAATATTTCCATTGATAAAGTACAAAATTGATAGTAGACTAAACTAAACCTCATGTTATGCTTTCTTTTTTTTCTTGCTTTTTTCTTGAAAAAATCCTAACAAATTTGCACCAAGTTTAACTAACCAAAAAAAGACTAAAACAAATTTCAAAGAATTTTTAACAAAGTAATAAAATGGATGGATTTTAAGTAGCTAATATGTTATAGCTAAATATTCTATTTAGTTCCCAAGCTAAATTATAACAAAACATAAAAGGTAATAAATGGAAGGAATTATTCACCTTAAACGCATACTTCTGATCTTGATCGATACATTCATGTTCAATTAGGTTAACAAATTCCTATATAATTAAAACAACTCTCATACACTATCATCAAAATCTAAACCACTCTCCTGCTTTTGTTTATTTCATTTTTTGGATCATGATTTAAATGTCCTTTATATGAAATCAAAAACAAAGAACAGTGCAGACGATAAAGAAAGCCCAAAATTTACAACCAATACACACCAAAACAAAATCTAACATAAAATTGTCTCAAACACGAACAAAGAGAACTCAAATTCGAATGTCCATGATCCTACAAAAATAGCAAACTCATTATTAAGAAAAATAAAGCAATTAGCCTATTCTACATTAAGGAATCACTGGCTACTAGACAAGTGACATCCGCATCTATACAGATATTAACACTAGTAAGAAGACACAACTTGACAAAGATAAAAATTATATCTCTGATGTTGAGAACCCTGCAACTATTCTATGAATTAACCAAGCCATGCAACAGTGCAAACCAACTCTAATTATCCAATGGTAAAACACATATGTATATCGTAGGTGTCACGAGATGCATAGTAGCAAATATTGGTCATAGTTATTACACATCCTGCTATGCTCGCATAAAGAGATCTTGGTAAAATATGATCAGTAAAGCAATGCATAATAGGTAACATTAAACCTAGGTATGCAAATTTAATATTGATGAAGTTTTAGAGCTAATGGTGCAATCTAACTCCCTATTATCTCATGATCCATCTCCAAACCAGAAGCCAGCTCTATATCACTTATTACACCCTACACCTCTTTAACCTAATTCATGGTACCCTCATTTGCTGCTTATTGATGTCAAAATTTGGTCACTAGTGACATTCAACCCCCAATCGTGTGTAGAACACACGAATAACAATCACAGAGTATGGTAAAGTATGTAAAAACAGGGAATACGCAAAATTTTTATAGTGGTTCGGCAAAAGATGGTACATACATCCACTTTATATATTGATTTGTTTTTTATTACAAGTACAACACATTTTATTTTTGAAGAAAGTGGAAGAGTTGGCTATTTTAGAGTTAGTCGTGGAACTTATATTTGAGAGAGGAAGTTCCCAAGAGAAGCTAAAGTGGAAAAAAGTCCCTTTCTGTTTTGAGCATGGAGGTATTTATAGGTGAAGAAAGGCGCTGGGCGAGTTGCAACGGGACCTGCTTTTTCTGCGGATATCGAACATGTGGCACTAGATCATTTAAAGTTGTACGGTGGTGGGACCCGGTATACTGTTGATCAATAGTATCCTCGAAAATTGTGGCTTGCGTGGCACTCGAGATGAGGTGTATCAAAAGTAGACTTTGGCCCGAAGTGGTTGACCGCCTTTAATGCCTTATGGGTTCGGCAAATGAATGACTTCTTTGGATAATTCCACGTAGATCCGAAGATATCTGATTGATCCGACCTTCAGGGAAGTGTTTGACTCGGTCGGTGTAACAACCCGGATTTTCAGAACCAACTTAAAATTTTTATTTTAGCTAATTTAATGGATTTTGAGTATTTAAAATGATTTATTTTAAATAATAACAACTAAAAATTTATTTTAATCGAAGCTAGAACGAATAAATTTATTTTAATTATGAAACGAGCCTGAAATGACGTAGTTGTTTGAAAATTCGATTTCAAATCTCAATTGAATGTACAAGATTCAAAATAAATCAGATTTCAGTAAAACAAGAAATATTTGAATCTATTTAATTATATCTTTCTAATGAATGTGAAAAATACATATTTCATAACGAGAATTGAAAGTTATGGCCAGTTTAAAATTAATTGCAATCTGTGTTTTCGGTCTCCTCGGAGGCTACCGAATTCGGGTCGTAGCAATCGGTCTGGAAGGGCGATTATATTGGGGCATGAGATGTCATTACTTAAGGGAAACTGGCTCGGATCAAGTTTTATTCGGGCTTTCTAAAGCAAGAGCCAATCGCCTGGGCCGGTTGATGCGGTTTCATGAGTCATTTGATATCGTGCTTCGATCCATTGAACCGTAACATCTTTTGCCAAAAAGTGGGTGTAATATAATGTCTGTCGTCCGCTTCAAGCCAGTAATAAAACCAACTCGATCCCTTCAAAATGACATATTGTTATTAGCTTCTGAGGTAAATATAATAAATCATAGAATCATAGATCACAGACACAGAGCAATATAATATCTCATAGCGGAAAATATATAATACAATAAATAAAAATTTCAACAGAGTTTACATAAACAATACAGTGGAAGTCTAATATAATGAATTCTTTATTCATTAGTAAATGATAAGCGTCTGCAATAGAAACGACAGGAATAACTAGATGACTATAACTGACCAATAGGTAGATACAAGATGAATGAAACCCAATTCAAGCTCCAAACTACAAGAGTGAATCTCGAAATCTATAATACTCGATCTGACCTGAGCAATAATGCAAAAACAAAACAACTTGGATGAGGACTAACATTCTCATGAATGTAAATCAACTCAAATGAAATGTTCAATGAAATGCATCAGTAACTTAAAGGATGTTTGGGATCACCATCCTCTAAGGATCCGTTAAACTAATATCATATAATATAAATGGTATTATAATAGTGTCTATGTTTAAATATACTATGGAAAATAGCGTAATCGGGATTACCATTATTACCGTTACACAGTTTAGATCATTATCGTACAATTTGCATATAAAACACCAGTAAATCGGTGGATAGGGATGTGCCGTGATACGACAATGTTAAATAAAAAACGTAGGGGGATCGATCAGGATAATATGACAATGAACAAGAGGAATGCCCAGAGTAGGATTATACCAATTGCATGCCCGAACTAGTGGTAACGCATAGCCGCGACTACCGCCCACCTCGAACAACACTCCCAAATCAAGGATGCGCATCTATCAAATCAAATCAACCGAGGGACTATAGTACTAAAGGAAGAAGTGTTGCCGACGGAGGTAGTTAAGCCCACTTGGTCCGGTATAGCCCATTTTAGTCATTATAATTATGACCTGAAGGTCAAGGATATCCATCATTGTTCTCTTTCTTCAAATCCAGTAATTGCCTCCAAATCATCCTACTTCATTCTGGATCTCCACCGCGTACACAGTTGTTAAAGTGGTTTTCGCTATTGGCAGAGAGTATGACAATAGCCGATCCCGGGCTCTTTAACAACTAATCGTTTACACTTTTCACACCATCGTCATTATTTTATAAATCTCTTTATAAAATCGAATATAGAATCTCAGGTTCAAATTTGAATTCAAAATTAAATAATTAATTTCAATTATTTAATGTTTGAAATGTTCATATAATGATTTTCAATCCAAATTTGACTTATATAAAATATATCTCAAATGCCATTTAAAACAATACTAAAATACTTAACTTCGATAATATTGAGGTTGATTTATTCTCATCAAAACTCAAGTTCAAACAATTCAAAATTCTAGTTCACCTTTATAAGCATTCGTTTAAGTCAATTCATAAAGTCCAATATTTCAGTTCGAATTATATATATAATTTAAATCAAAACTTATATTCAATTTACAAAAACATATCTTACTTATAAATCTCAAGTCGAACAATTCAAAAATCATTACATATAAATTCGAATGAAAATCTTATATTTCAATTCAAACAATTTATACCATATAAAGCCATTCTTATAAATCGATTTAAAAAATTTCTTAATTCAAACCAAATAGTTTATGAAATCAATTCCATATATAAAATTATATATTTATTACAATTCACATTCGGTCACTAAAATCGAATTCATTTTATATCAATTATAAATTTAAATACATTTTCAGTTTGGTTTGGAAGATTCAAAATCAATTTCGCAATTAACTTTACTTCTTATAAGTTCAAATCGATTCGGATTCAAATTCATATCTTATATGAGTTCTTTTGTAAAATCAATACCGTTATAAAAATTTAAATCCTTGAAACCTCGAATTTAAATCGCTAAATCTTAACCTATCCATCTTTGAGTTTATTAATAAAGTTTATAAATTATATATGAAAATATGTTTTGAATATATATATATATGTGTGTGTGTGTATATATATATATATAAGTTATAAATTTTTAAATTTAAATAGAAAACAACTTTATAAACACATATAAGTTTGAAACAACTTAGAAATAGGTTTAAAAAGAATAACTTATTATAATATATTAAATTTAAAGTTTAAAATACATATATGATGAAATTATATGGTTCAAAATAAATAAATTATAAGTAAAATTTTAAATAAGCATTTAAATGCACATTTACTTAAAAATCATTTTAAAACATTTAATTTAAAATTTACAAAATTTAAGTTTAGATATTTGAAATATAAATAAATATAAAATCTTAAGTCATTATTTAAAAATCAATTTCCAAATAACAATACTTCGAAAACATGACCAACTGTGTCTGTATATAGTTTTCTACGCAACGGTCAAGTGATACAGATATTTATCATTTCAACCCGCAATTTATAAAATTTCTACGAGTTTATCATTTCAACCCACAATCCCAAATTCAATAAAAATCGTTTAGGTCTATCATTTCAACCCATAACGATTTTTCCCTAATCTAATGTCCGTTTGGGTATGTATCATTTAACCCTTAGTGATTTTTCCTAAACTAGGGGGAATCAACAAGATAACACATCATAGCATAGCATCAATCACACCATAAGTCATATATCATCAGTGCACCAACATGTCATATACATATGTCATGTCGTATATGAAATGTGCATACATATCAAATAAAATAGTTTCTACTAGCAATTCTACATATTGCACAGCAGATCATTTATGCTGAATTTAAATCCATGAATAATGTAGGTCTAGTGTGAGATAAACTCACCTTTTGTGGCACAGAAATGAGGACAGCAGACGGACTGATGCAGAAAGAGACTACGACTTCCTGGCTCGACTCATACAAGATTTAATCATAGTAACCACTCAAAATATATATTACTTTAAAGAGGAGGTTAGGGAATTTTTCAACGGATCGGTACGACTATTGGGTTTTGGGATTGTTTCCGTACTCAACACCAAATTCAATTCAAAATAAACCCAACAAATTTTCCAAACAAGTTTATAAAATATATAAATAGTTATATATACATATACACACCGAAAAATTGTAATATATGTATTTTTTATAAAATCAACACAACGATAAATACACACATAATAACACTCGACACAACAGCAACATTAACTCACACTTACACATGAAAATACACCATGCACTCCCACTCACAGACAACATACATTACACCACCAAACTATACACATACACACGACTCACTCGCCACACATACTGCCACCAACCCCCACGCACGCATGAAAATGGTAAAAAGACTCAGAAAGGGGTTAGGTTCGGTAAGGTGACTGCAGGCTAGTGGAGCTCGGCTTCAGGCGGCTCGCGGGAAAAGGGATGGCAGGCGTAGGATTTGCAGGAAGGCGGAGAGAGTTAAGCGTAGATAAGGGTGGATTGACGCAGAGGATCGAGTGGCCGAGCTGTTTATGGAAGGCGAGCTTGGAACCGGGAAGAGACAAGGCGATATAGGCACGTTTAGGAGGACAACAGGCGCGGTATGGCAGCAAGGTGAAGAGATGGGTTCGACTGGGATCTGAAATGGTGGCGCAGGAGCTTGGACGCGAGGGCTTGGCGCCGATTAGTGGGCTTCGGGAAGAAGGGTTGCGGTATGACTGCGGGTGAACTAAAGGGATGGAAGGCGGGTCGAGGAGGAAAAAGAGTTGCGATGGGTTTTGTGGGCAAGCAGCTTTTCGTGAAGAATGGGAATGGTGGCGGCTCAAGTCTTTTTTTTATAACGTTGAACGAGTAGCTCCAAAAATTTATAAATAAGCACTTAGTTTAGGAAACGTGGTTAGAGTAGATACCGGGAGAGGAATAGTTCTTTGGAAGGAATGGTTGCCACTTTATTAGGAAATGAAGTTTTCAAATGTTGAAAAGGGACAGATTTTTAAATAAGAGAAAAGTGTACACATGGGGAAAGAATGGGAGAAAACGAAACTTGCATGCAATTTTAGAATATAGTACACATATTTTTTTTTAAACAAGAGAAAAGTGAATGCATGGGGAAAGAATGGGAGAAAACAAAACATGCATGCATTTTCAAAACATATTACACATATATTTAAGCTTCGGAAATAAATATGCATTGAAAAAGAAATAGAAGGGAATGAAGACTTGAAGGAAACGATAGGTTTTATAATGAAAATTGAACATCAAAGTCTAACGCAAGGAAAGAAAGGGAACGTGCATGCATGGTTTTATACATACATAACTTACTAAGCCATAGAAATATAAAAATAAAAAATATAGGTGGTTTAGTAAAATAAAAGGACAGGTTTTGCTACAGGCTCAAAATATTTAGAAAAATATGCAGGACTCGAATAGGGACACATAGAACTCAAATGGCTCTGTTTCAAAAATGAACTAAGCAAGCCTTTTTGCAGTTCCAGCGCGAACCGAGCACGGAAACTGACAAATGAATATATTTCGCTAATCGGCGTGATGAGACAGACACAACGTCATGTAAATTGCAGTGTCACGATACTCCGTTTGAAAATGCATTACGGACCCCTTCAAACATAAAATTCGGATAGTAAAACAATTAAATGGAGGTCAAAACATCCGATTTCCGTGAAACTAATTTCGTCATTGGATTCATTATAACGAATAGAATATTTTCATGTTTGTCCAAACTGGTTTCAGAAAGATTTTAAAACACTAAAATTTGAGCTGTTATGTGCAACTTTGTACTGAAAATTGCATGACCGACAAACATTCAAATTTTCCGACGAAATTTTCACAGCTGCTACGTCTCATTGTACGTATTTCAAATTCTCGTTATGAAAAACCATAGAATATTTTCAAAATAAAATTTTTGATATAAATCGGAATTTAAATCGTTAAAAATAGCGGGTTGTTACACTATTCCTCACTCAAATCTTTTCGTCCCCGAAAAAGAACGAGGCAGAGAAATTATAATTATATATTAAAATTAAAATATTTCATATCTCCAAAAAATATATATAAATCAATGTTAAAACATTTCAAACATTTCATAATAATTTGAAGTATTCACTCGACGTCTCGATTGGCAATATATATCTATCCCACTTCTGAGAACCTGAAAATAGATATCGACGATGGCGCGGACATCACTAGAATCATTTTCAAGCGACTAGAGTGTGATTCTATACCTATCAAATACTTATAGGATTTAACATATAGGTTGATCATACGTATACTCAAATCACTAGGTATTCAATAGGCCAACTTTAACGTTAGGTTAGTACTCAAAACATCTTTCTATATTTAAACTGAATTAATACCAAATTTTCAATCATGTATTATGAATAATATATTTCAAATCATTAAAAAAAATTTAGGGAATATTATATCTCTCCCAAATCATTTATATATTAAAACTTCAACTTAAATCCTTAGTAAATATACAACCAATATTATTATTAAATCAAAGACATAAACAAATTATTCAGTCAAGACAAAATCAGTATCTTACAAAATTTAAATCTTTAAATATTATATAAAATATATAGTTTATAAAATATAATCGTAAAGTATAACATTAAATCATTTCAAAATATTGATATTTCCAAAACAAAATGTTATTTACAAATATACATCTTACAAAAATATATATCAAAATTAAAATATTACAACAAGAAAATCTTATATTATAATACCTTCCATAATACCAATTTTAAACCAATATTAAATAAGAATGTACTCGATAGAAGACTTATACTCTCCTTCTACTCCTTACCTTGTTATGGACAAGGATAAGTTATGGAATTCGAGTTAAAAGCTGAACGAATGAAAGAACCGATCAAAGAGCATCTACATAGGAAGATGGATTCAAATGAAAGTAAATTTCAGAAAAAGATTTAAATATTAACAAAATTTTGTATCCGAAAACATTTTTTAAAAAACCATTTCCAAACCATTTTAAAAACTATTTATACTTTCAAAATATGCTCTCTTTCAAGAAGGATTCTACAATTGATTCCACTCATTATAGGGTATCACTACCCTATCTCTAATGAGTTTTTACCTCATAGGCTAAAGCTTTGATAAACCAAAGCTCTGATACCACATGTAACATACTGTCTTTCGTCCACTTCAAGCCGATAATAAAACCAACTCGAGTCGTTCAAAATGACATATTGTTATTAGCTTCTAAGGTAAATACAATAAATCACACAATCACAGATCACAAACACAGAGCAATATAATATCTCCTAGCCGAAAATACATAATACAATAAATAAAAAAATTCAACAGAGTTTACATAAACAATACAGCAGAAGTCTAATACAATGATTTTTTTAATACATTATAAAATGATAAATGTCTTCAAAAGAAATGCCCGGAATAACTGGATTACTAGAATAATCGGTCAATAGGTAGATACAAGATGAATGAAACCCAATAAAAGCTCCAAACTCCAAGAGTGGATCTCGAAAGATGTAATACTTGATGTTATCCGAGCAATAATGCAAAAACAAAACAACACAGATCAGGACTAACATTCTAATGGATGTAAATAAACCCAAATGAAATGTTCAATGAAATGCATTAGTAACTTAAAGAATGTTTGGGATCACCATCCTCTAAGGATCCGTTAAACTAATATCATATAACATAATACACTATTATAATAGTGTCTATGTTTAAATATACTATTGAAAATAGTGTAAGCGGGATTACCATTATTACCCTTACATGGTTTATACCGTTATCATATAGTTTGCATATAAAACACTAGTACATCGATGGATAAGGATGTTCCGTGATACGACAACATTAAATCAAAATCGTAGGGGGGCTCGATCGGGATAGTAGGACAAGGCACCGAGGAATGCCCAGAGTAGGAATATACTAGTTGCATTCCCGGGCTGGTGGTAACGCATAGCCGCGACTACCGTCCACCTTGAATAAAACTCCCAAATCAAGGATGCGCATCTATCAAATCAAATCAACCGAGGGACTATAGTAATAAAGGAAGAAGTGTTGCCAATAGGGGTAGCTAACCCACTTGGTCCGGTATAGCCCTATTTAAGTTAATTTAATTATGACCCGATGTAAGGACCCCTATTTTTAACGGATAATAAATAATTTATTTAATTATTTAAATGATGGTTTGGTAATTTAAAATGGCCAGAATTAAATAATATTGAATATTTAGTTAATATTTATAACATAATAATATACTATAATCCCAAAATAGTTGAAAATAGCTGAATTCACAATACAGTGTGAATTGGATCAAATATAAGGTATAATATAGATTAGAATGGGATTAGAATAGCGAATATATTATTTAATCAACGTTAGAATGTATTAATTATAATTTAATTATAATCGATCCCGTAATGGTGCGGTAGTTCGTAATTTGGCGATTTGAATTTCAATTTAATATACAGAAACCGTTTTAAATCGGATTTCTGTGAAACAAGAAACGTTCGGAGCTGGTGAAGTATTTTTTTCTAATGGAAGAGAAAATTCGAGATATCATTGTGTAGATTTTGAGTTATGTCCAAATCAAATTTTCGAAAAGTCGCTATGGAATTCCTTTATAATTCATAATGATTTATTTATATTATATAACTGGATTTATATATATATATATATATTAAATACCGTTATAATCTGAAATTTTGAAATATCAAGTGATAAATCCAGATATATTTATTTTGAAGCTAGAAAATATTCTATGTGAATGTATACGATAATATAAATTTATTAATATTAAATTTAAATATTTTTAAATATATTAATATTTAAAAGGATTTATTTAGAGCTTTAAAAGTAGCCAATTTTGCAAATGAGCTCCGTTTTCGACAAAACTAATTTTGTTGGATCCAGAATATTAAATTATTGTTAAATTCCAATTTTCGTGATTTTTGAAGTCAATATGTGGTCGTACGGGATTTTAATGTGAAAACAGTTAATAAGTTGGCTTTAAAAATACGCCGTGTGAGCAAACGTACTTGGAATTTGATGAAACTAGTTTCGTTGGGTCTGTAATGTCGAAATATAGTTGCACGTCCATTTTCGTTTGAACTGGATATCGTATGTGACTATACGAATTTTTAAACAGTAAATACGAACAACGATTGATTAAAATGGATTAAAATAATAAATAAAAAAATATTATACCTTCTCTATAAATATCCCTTATAAATTTCTAACCCTAGTTTATTTTCTATACAGTCAACTAAGATGCCGCCAGTGAAAATAAAAATCCTACAGTGAGAATCCTCTTTGGAAATCCACCTAAAATCATAAAAAATTCTGAAAATCACCAAAAATATATACTTGAATCCCTTTTGTGTTGTGCATCGCAGCTATATGCCTCGCGTTGAAGTCGAGGGATTTTGGTTCGTTGTCTCAAAACAGATAGTAGGTTAGGTTTCAAGATCGCTGTAGACTGAAGAATTTATTCTCGAATTGGATACCAGTATTGGATTTGTGAGGTGATTTAGCAGCTTGTTTGAATTTTTGGGAATTTTTCGGAAATAAAATTGTTGATCTTATTGTTGGGTTCCTATGTGAAACTGTAAGCGACTGGAAAGTGTCGGTCGGATTCCATTTCAATGGTGCGAACTGAACAAGTGGGGGAGAAGTTGATGGAGATTTTGAAGAGAGGAGTTTTGATTATTTCGGTTTGAAGTTTAATCAAGGGAAGAGGGAGTGGGATCGAAGAAAACCAGCGAGTGGCCATGGTTTGGGGAAGTTCGGTTTCCAACTATACTGAAGGAGGAAGGGCAACGAGCAGTTGTATCTAAGGCTTAAAACGTGGGTTTGAAAGTTACCATTAAGGGTATAATTATTGGTTATAATTATAGATGGTTTTAGTTTGATTCTTCTTTAAAATGGGGAGAACGGGTTTGAATCGATCAATGATCAACAATGGCAATAAGCGGTGCCTACAGCTGGTAAAGGAGGAAGACGCAGTAAGCTAAATGGTATTATTAAGCTTAATAATAATTAAGAGCTAATTAATGAATTAATAAAATATTTAAATAATCTTAAGTTTGTAAATATTGTAACTTTTCCATACGATTGCAGAATTCGATAAAAAAAGATCCGTTGGGATCGTATGGACGGCGGCTACGAAATGGAACTGACTAGGAGTGAATTGGAGCTCGGTATAATTTATAGCAAAATAAATTGTCGGTCTGAACCAAGCGACAAATACCATTATTTAATGATGATGTCCAATGTGAGTAAATCTCACTAACTTTGTACAGTTTATATTTTTATAAATATAATCTAGTAGTGATAAATGATGATTGATTGTTGTGTGTTGATTGTTTGGTTAAATTGCTGATTTATTGGTTGAAATTATAGATAACGATATGCATATAAATCATTAATCAAATATTGATTCTGTTTATCAAAATATTTCATATTGAAATGAAATCGATGTTATTTATATTATTTAACATCTGTGAATGTAGGGAAATAGGTTGGAGGGATCCAACTGGATTCCTCAATATTTATAATACTGTTTGTTTTCATATATTGTGATATATGATTTGATATATAATCTGTTGTTGATTAAGTGTGTTTGGATTATATTGATCATGGTTATTTGGTATTTTAAATACCATAAGAAATACTGGAACGTAAAAATGAAATAAATATTATATTAAAAAAGGAAATATTTAAATGAAATAAATATGATATTGAAAAAGGAAATATTTACATGAAATAAAAAGGATATTGAAAAGGGAAATATTTATATGAAATAAATAGGATATTGAAAAGGAAATATTTGGAAAAACAAATAGAATTATATAAAGAAATATTATTCACATTCTATGTGAAAAATTAGATTTAAGTAAATATTTTGCAAATAAAATATTAAAAAGAATTTGGGGTTTGAATTAGGAATTTAAATGGAAGTACTGAAATTAGAAACTGATTGGAAATTGGTTGAGTTGAATGGATTTATGGGTATCAATCTGATGTTGGTTTCTGCCTTTGGTGTTAATACGTAGGGAGTTGTTCCCTTACTAGTTTATAGTTAGAGACTGATAGAGGTGGAAAGATATTGATGCATGAATCAGAAATGGAAACGTTTTCCAAAGATAATAACGTATATTTTCTAATTTTAGAAAATAAGGATTTGACGAATATATGGAAACGAGAAATGAGGAATGAATAAATGTTGATTGGTGATTGATCGATAGAATTTCCATCTGGAAATAATATCGTTGTTTGCACATATGTTTTTCTTTGATAGTTAAATCACCGACTATCAAAGTTTTTGACCATTTTTCCGTCGTCAATACGGAGAGACCGGGATCAGATTCATTATCTGAAAACCACTCTGTATGGGCGTTAGCGTTGCGATCAAATATGATGAAGATAATTGAGGACGGAGTTATGCAAGGGCTATCCTATTTACAGAATAGTGCCTTCGGTCTGTTCAGTCCCAGGTCGACTTATACGGTAGAATGTTTGACAGAGTACATGTAACAGATAGCATAAGTTGATCTCTTTAAACGTATTTACGTTTGGTAGCGGAGGAATTCGTTTCTCTTAGCTGTATACCTGTAATACCCCGCCTCCGCTAGGGTCACTCGCAAAGGAATGCACTAGCTTTAGAGGGGCATTATTGGTAAACATGCACAGAATTATCACAAGACAGAACATATATAAATAGCGGAAGTAAAATCCAACTTTCATAACATGAATAGATAAGGTCTAAAGCCTTTTACATCAGAGTACATCAAAACCTGTCTTGCAATAGTAAAGAAGCATAAAGACTTTTTAATAAATTATTCCCCAAGTAAAACAGTAAAGTAGCCATAGCCAAGAGAAGTCCAAGCCATCCATGATGACCTTCAAGCAGAAGAAGTCCGAACTAAACTGCATTGTTTCCTCCCTGAAACCTAGGGGGGGAAACGGAAGAAAAGAGGCGAAACAAAACGGGTCAGTCAAAAAGACTGGGTAAGTCCTATCTACTTCCAGTATAAAAATAGGTAAAGGTAACATGACATGCATAAACTGAAAGTAAACATAAGGATAACTACAAGATAGATAAACCAGGGTAGCCGGTTGAACTACTACGGCAAGGTAAACTAAGGTATCATGATAAACTACGGTGTTATGATAAGTCAAGGTATCACATCGTCAGATTTCTATCGAGTACATTATCCCAAGGTATCTACCCCGTCTAACATCCCACGGTATCTATTATGTATATTCTTCCTAATTCTAACATGTATATTTGCTCTGCACCTCTCGTACTAGTATCCCTACCCGCGTTATGTGTTAACCATGAGTGTCCCGTGCTCAAAGTCGTGTAACGGTCCATGTCAACCTAATATCGCATATATAGGTTACTCGAATCATATGTTTCTTTCCATGTATATAAGTTCAGTCCTTTGCCGTACCTCGTACGGGCTTCCTCATGTCGTATTATCCTTGAAATCGTTTGGACTGTCACCCTTGTTCTAGCTAGGCTCCTCCATATGAATCATCGTTTGAACTACTAGGACTTACGCCACCTAGCACCACTAGGGATTACGCTTACCTATTGCACGCTTTCGTATTTCGGTTTGGGTTAAACCACCTAGGCCACTAGGGATTACGCTAACCCTCAACCGCGCCCTTTTCCCCACGCATTCATCGTGAATCGTTTTTCTATAACTGTATGCACATGTATCACATCGTGCCATCCGAGTCCTGTCACAAGGCAGAACAAGCAATACAGGTCTCGGTCGGGAGCTTTAGATTTATCTGCCGATGCAGATACTAAGGTCTGCTTTTCTACACGTGGCTATGGTCCCACGAGACCCCTCCCTCAACTAGTGAAAGGCAACACAAGAGAAAATCTTGCATGAGAACTACACTCCGGCCAGCCCACATCCTACGGCCTACCTCACCCATAATTAGATAGCAAATTATGGTCTGTTGGGTGTTCCCTGCCTTTCCGTACGTACACGCTTGACCCAAGATGGTAGATGATCGGCGAACTTGCTATCTCGGGCACCTTATGTATCCGTCGACTCACTGCTATCCACCCCAGTCTTTAGGTCGCTCGCATAGCAACCAAGGCATATTCTTGGTTCTTCTACCGCAGACCTCAACCTCTTGTGAGCCCAGGATGATCATCTGCGACCTCACAGAGGGATACCAAGAATATCCTCACGTTCCCCGAAGCCGCTGCTTCGTTACCCAGTTCGCTGGAGCCTTTATCTAAATCAGATAGCCTGCTCCTACGCGTATACTTAAACGATGACCTACCGTATCGGGTTACTCATCTATCTAAGAAGTGGTCCAGATTTCCTTGACTAAGAATTATTACTTAGTTTCCCTTAACTAAGGTTTACCACTTAGCCTTATTTCCATTACCCTTGTTAACTATGGTTATTTACCTAATCCTCCGAATTAGGGTTTATCTAATGGGTTAAGTGTCACTTAAGTTCATAACTTAGCCCGTCTACAAACCATGTCAAAATTGGCTAAGTATCCAAGTCCAAGACTTAACCCTACAAACCATGTGTCAAGTTGGCTAAGTATATTAAGCAATCCATAACTTAACCTCGTCTAATTATCATTTTAGATGGGTTAATTATATAAATTAACTTGACCTTGTCAAATTACCGAGTCAAATCGGTCAAGCGTATTCAAGTGATTCGTGACTTAGCCTTATCATGTTTTCACGTTAGATTGGTTAAGTATAGATTAACTTAACCTCATCAAATTAACGAGTTAGATTGGTTAAGTATAGGTCACTTAACCTCATCAAATCATCGTGTTAAATTAGTTAAGTGTTTAACTTAACCCCATTAAACTACCAAGTGAAGTTGGTTAAGTATGGGTTACTTGACCTCATTGAATTACCAAGTTTAAATTGGTTAAGTGCTTAACGTAACCCCATCGAATTACCGTGTTTAGATTAGTTAAGTGTGGATTACTTAACCCCATCTAATTACCTTGGTTCGGTTAGTTAAGTCTTAATTACTTAACCTTATCACGTTATCGTGTTGGATTGATTAAGTGTTGGTTAACTTAATCCCGTCCACTAGTCGTATAAAAATGGTCAAGTGTCATTAGGCAAATCAAGTTACTTAACCTACCCAAGCTTATCATGTTTTGTTAAGTATCATTAGCCTAATCAAATTACTTAACCCATTTGTCCATATCATATTTGGTTAAGCCTCATTAATCAAATTAACTTAACCCTATTATGTGGCATTAATTTAATTAATGCACCCTCAACCTCTCACATTAGACCTTGTTGTGGTTACTAGTTAAGCCGGGCGGGTCCGGGTAGATTTGCACCACAACCTAGTCTAACCTCGGGTCTTAAGCGCGACATGACCAACTTCTCACATTGGGTCCTATTGTTTGCAACTACTAGTTAGGCCGGTCGGTTCCGGGTAGTTTTACGTTGCAAACTCAACCCAACCTCGAGTTGGCCACACTCATATTATCTAAGTTCATCATGTTTCCAAAACACGTTACAAGTCTTTCGAGCATTTGGGTAGACCTAACTTAATAGGTAAATTCCCAAAGGGTAGACCTAACTTAATAGGTAAATTCCCAAGCTCATGTTTTTATGCATACTTACATGCCAACTTCCATGTTATCTTTCAAGTCATATTTTCAAGTATAAACACATGTCATATTCAAGTTAAGATTTTGCGACATGTTCATGTTTATCAAACTACCCAAAAATCGTATTTTCCCAACGCAAGCAAAGCGAGTCAACATAGTAACGATACTATGTCACATATTGGTCTCAAAACATGCATGATGCCAAAAAGGGCTTGGCTTCCACATGCATAACATCATAAAGGGATTGGCCATAAACATGCATATTATCAAAAGGGATTTGGCCATAAACATGCATATTATCAAAAGGGATTTGGCCATAAACATGCACAACTTAAAAGAGGGGATTGGCCACGAGCATGCATAATCTCATAAAGGATTTGGCCACAAACTTGCATGTTAACATAAGGGGTTTGGGTTCATAAACATGCATAAGCCCCAAAATCTTGTCTTAGCCAATGTTTCACAATTAAAGTGGTTCCTAAAGGTTCATGCTAGCATTTCATGCATAAAGATCCAAACTTACAAGTTAAACTAGGTTATGCATAGCATGAGAGGCATGATTAAGTCACTCACATGGCCTAAAATCGTAAATATGAACACAAGAGGCATGGTAAGGTTCATATAGATTCGCATAATCATGTTTAGCCTCATTTTATCCCATGTCAACATTAAAAATA
The DNA here is from genome assembly GCA_030737875.1 of Allium sativum. Classification (NCBI taxonomy): domain Eukaryota; kingdom Viridiplantae; phylum Streptophyta; class Magnoliopsida; order Asparagales; family Amaryllidaceae; genus Allium; species Allium sativum. Next base: position 127,373,189 of record CM060911.1, read on the forward strand.
CCGTTTTGATCCAAAAGTAGCTAGAACTTACTTAGTTAGGCCTAGGGAAAGGAGCATGAATCATCTTGGCTAAGAAAGGTGCCTCCTTTGTAGAAGAATCGTCATGGAACTCGCATAGCAATGTTGATTTGGCCTTGATTTGGTGTAGCAAGCTTGCACCTTTTGATTTGAACTTGATTTGAGTGCATAGGCTCTAGGGATTGGAGATGGAGGCCATGATCAAAATTGATTTTGGCAGCACTTAGTTGCTAGGTTTGATTTTTAGGGATTTAGGTTAGGTTTAGGGTCTTTTTATAGAGATTAGGATAGTTTTAGGCCCTTAGATTAACCCTAGGATAGATTAGGACTATCAGATCTCGGAAGCTTCCAGACCCAGCCCAAGAACAAGACCAGGTGAGACAAACAGGTGCGCCAGGCTATTTGCCCCGGCCACCCCCTGTCGACAGGCAAGTCGACAGGGCTGTCGACTTGGTCTGGGCCCAAGTCGACAGGCCTGTCGACAGCCCTGTCGACATGGCCTAGGCGGGAAACTCCCCGCCTAGCCCCAAATCTGATTTCCAAAACTGTTTCCTAAACTCAAATTTCCAGAAATCTTCTTTGGGCCTTTAACGGGTCATACGGACTCCGATTCTCGAAAACCAAAAGTTCGATTCTATCTGAACTGCTCATTTTCAACTGATATCCACACTGCTCACAAATATTCATTTTTGATCTAAATTTTTTTTTATAATTTAATCCATAACAATTTTCGCACTGAACCCATAAATTTTTGTATCTCGGACTCTATTTCGCGTATTTTTCCGAGACGAACGCAATGGCATAGCCCGTTTCACTTGATTCAGAATTTAAAATTAAATTCTGCCTTGATTCTCGTTTTAACATGTTATTGAAATACGGATTGTTACATTCTCCCCACCTTTTACGATTTCGTCCCCGAAATCTCTAAGTTAGGAAGAACATGTAACAACCCAGCGATTTTCGGGCCCGAAAATCGACATAAATACCCTTATCGTAACTCATGTCGGCCTTCCAAACACCGAAAACACTGGACGTTATTAGAAAGAAATTAGAGGGTGAGATAAGAAAGAAAGAAATATTAGGATAGAAGAAGAAGAAACACCACACACAGAATCAGAGTCTCACATCGCAGCGGAACAAAATATAATACAGAAATAAATCTTTATTAAGAACTTTTGAAAAACACTTACAACATCAGAGTATAACACACATCTGGACAGTTTTGAAAATCTGTCCTCATATATATCATCACACAACGGAATATCATTCGTCTGGACATCTTCAGCTCGTCTCTGGACTTCGCAGTATCTGTTGACCTGAACCTGTACACTCCGGGCTAACCCGAGCATTTACAAAACACCGGGTCAGTCTGGTGAACCAGAGTGAGTAAAACTCGCACAGTATTTAGGGTAAATCATCCAACATGATTTTAAGGTTCAAAATCTTTTCAAAAGAAAAGGATAATCGTAAGACCAAATCCACACATAAACATGGACGGTTTTTACCTTACGATGACCCAAACCATTTTGAAATCAATATCTTTTCTGATATTATAATAATGTCTAAATACAAGTAAATATAAATCTAGTAGAACGCTTGCATCTCACGCTCTACATATATAGTATACAAACAAAAACCGCAGGCGCTTATTGGAGATTGGATTCCGACCTTGACAAGGTATGGGACCACCTGCCGATCGTGTATCTCTAGAGACGAATACACTGGGTTCAACAAGAACGTCTTGCAACCCGGCCCTCACATGACCGACCACTCATTTCGCTTGAGTGTATCAAATGTATATCACCAACGGTTGGACTCAAACCACCGTTCCCGAATGGGCAGAATCGATAGATTAAGAAACAAAAGGAATTTCTCTAGATAGGTGATTATACACCCTAATGGGAGCGACCCACATAGCCATGCTGCCTGCCCGATTTTTGTCATCTCCTGGTTGATGAGGCTTGAGGTCAGAATTTACCTTTAAACATCTGGTCACCATTCACTTTGAATGCCACATTGTCAGATCCGTCAAATCACTAATTGACGTCCACAAATATACTCTGGGTTTTAAAGAAGGGCCATTCTTCGCCACCAACTCGGTATATTTGTAAAAATCAACGTACGTGGTTTTAAGGAAATACTCCGTCAGACATTCGTCCATACAAGTCATCCAGGAACAGGATGAACCGAAGGTACTCTCCTACTGCATCTCATATAGGAATCACCCCATGGATCAGTAGCGAGAAGTCCTTGCAATCCGCAGATTCAACTACGACAGAACCACAGTACATCTTTGGCTGCAGACCGAAGATTTTTAGCAGTCCTTCCGTTTATGAATTTCTACGGTCTTCAATGCTCCATCTCGATCATCTTCTAATATCTCCACGTATTTGCTGGTCGGAATGGTTTTCGAATATATATTCGATCCCGGTCTTTCCGTACCAACAATCGTATTGGATAGATTTGATAGTCGGTGTTTTAACTATCAAAATAAACAGTGTTTCAATCAAGACAATCAAATGGGTTCACTGGTTCAGTAATCAGCATCACTTGGCCCTTTAAATTAAACAACTATAATTTAAAACTCTCGATCTTATAAATAAAATTCTCGTTTCTTTATTTATCATAAGATTATACTTTAACCCAATTCCTTAGTAAAATCATAACCAGTTCTTGATATTTTCCCTTGTAAACAACATTTCGAAATATCTTTAACTCATTACTCGTCAGTATCCAGTGCTATTCCTATTGAGTAAAATCCCAGCCTTTATATTATTATTTCATTAATGGAAATAAATTATCACTAATCCCTTTTCACCATTACAACTAATATCCTCCTCAGATAGTCCCGATGTCGTTCAAGTTGGGGTATTTTAATTACCTCTCAGACCTTGATCAACAACGTTCGTATCCAAAGTTAGATACGAGTTGTAATATAAACCAACATCTCCTCTAATCTCAAAACAACTTTCATTTAACTGATTAAAGGTATGGTTTCATAACCTTCTTTCCTTTTTGGGAATTTCCTTCTCGAACCTATCATTCGTTCTTAATTCACTTCTTAAGTAATATCACTTTTTAACCCTGCCTCTTTAACCAAACTCATTTTTATAATTCAAAATCTCATGATCCACTTACTTTATCAAATCCACTTTTACTCATCCCTTTTCAAAACCCTTTGACAATTTCGGCTTTGAAATCTTATTTTAATCCCCTTCCTTTTACTTAATCCCTTATTAAGTTCTTCAATGTACGATTACCACTTTTACACATTTAATCCCATTTACATACTCCTGATTTATTATAAATCCTTTTTAACTAAATTTCTTTTCACTTAATTCAAACCATTAAGTAATATTTAATTTCAAGCTAATATCTTTGCTTAAAATCCCTTTTCAACTTGTTACCCAAATTCGGGTTCTAAATATAAACCTGTTCTTAATTCCCTTTCACCCTTCCATTGGATCCCTCTTTAGATTTCAAGTACTTTTTAAATGAACCTCAAATTAAAAAGTATTTCTCTAACTCATTAACAATATAATTTACTTTGGTCGTTAACTACTTCCGTAGTTAAATTCTCATATTAAATTTCCCTTTTAAACTCCTATTAAAACCATACCATTCGATTTATTTCTCACTCTTGTTCTTATAAATCTGATTAACATCAGAGTTAACTTTATAAAATAGATAAATAATAAATCAAATCTTAAATAAACATTTATTTAATTTTCCCTTTTCAACTTATAACTCCAAATAATATATTTCGAAATTTACTCCTAGTTATAAAAGTAAATCTTTATAACTTTAGTTTTGTCGACTCACCGGGTGGTAAACAAAATTATTTAATCTCAGGCCATGAACTGCCGATTACTCAACCAATCTCGCCCTTTGGTTAAACCAACACAGGTGAATTTTCCAGCACAGAATCACTAATCAATTAAATCCATTTAATTGATAATTTCTATAATAACTACTGTTCAACATCAACCAAATAAACAACCAATTCAAACAAGTAAACATGCTTATAAACAAACGTGGTCCACAGGGTAAATTACCTTTATTTGGTCAAATCGTTAGGAAAACGATTGGTTAATTTACTGAAATTAAACAACAGTTTAATTCCATCAAATAAATCAACACATGGATCAAAAATTAACAAAACAGCCAAATAACAGTAAACAGAGCACACAAAAACAGAAACCCAATTTATATAAAATATAAAATGGGAAAACTGATTGAGTTTTACTCACCTGGTTTTGAATCCGTCGATAATTATATGATTTTTAGTCAAATTAAACTGTCGTTTAATTCGAATAAAATTCTCGTTTTTTCCCGATTCTGACCAACCCCTCCTCCATCTCGAAGATCTCGTCCTTACGGTCCAAACGAGACAGACCGTGCTCAGATCTGATAAGATATGCGCGAGATATCTTATAAAAAAGTTTAAATAAAGTAATTAAATTTTAAATATGAATTTTATAATTAAAACCGGGCCCTTACCTTTACCCCGCGGCCCAAAAGCCCACCCATTTCCCTATTCAAAACCCTTCCATCGGATTTCCAATCCACACAAAAGAAAACCCGCTGCCTCCAAACAAAAACGAAACCCTAAATCGGATCCCCTTTTCCGTTCAGGGAAATCGAAGCTTTACTTCGTTGCCACACCCACTTCTTCGATCTCCTTCACTCCTTACTCTCGTCGGCCTGCTACCCTACTCAACCATGCTCCAGTCCACCCGTTGCCTTCATTCTCCTCCTCCAAACGATCTGCCGAAACCCAGTCAATCCACTCAATACTCATGGCCTCCACAGCTCTGCGTTTAACCCAAACGACCCTTTAGCACCCACTGTTGCTTCGTCAGTCAACACCACCACGTCCTGACCTACTACGAGCGAGCCAGGCCGAACTTCTTCGTGTTCAGCTAAGTATTTCACTCGATTTATTTGTTTTGATTTTAAATAGTTCGGATTTTTGTTTTCTGGTGTGGTTGCTCTGAATTTGACTTTGGAACCCTATAACACAAACGCGTATATATACTTGCGGATGACCAGATAAAGTTGATGTCAAAATCGATCTGTATTTTCATAGCTTTAGGGCTTAGTTGCTAGTTCTTAGGTGCTGTTTAGTTGTATTATCAAACCGTGGTACTTGCGATGGATGTTGCGTGATTATAGCAGAGATTTGGTTGAATTTGGGGTTTGATTTTGGTATGGTTGGTCTGTTCAAATTTGGGGCTATGATTTGTTAAATCAGTCAGATGTTTGACAGGGTACATGTAAAGGTTTGTGTTGAGTTTTTCCATGTGCAAATCCTATGTAGATTAGGTTGTAAGGTTCTACTCGCATTGCACATGGTCTGTTCGTACTTGTATACACAACTATTGAATTGTATCTTTCGGTTTCAGATTTGGAATTGATGTAAATATATATGGCAGACAGGATTTGTACGCAAGATTTCCTGTACATATGTTACTTCATTGCCTGTTAGATTTTATGCAATATACATATATTTGATTTTCTTAGTTGTTCTTTACTGTTTTACAACAGTTTATTTACTGTTCTGTTTGCTGTTCCCATCCTGCATTACTGTTTCATTTTTTTTCCTTTCCAATTTTCTTAGCTGTTCTGATTTGATGCATCAATGTCTACCTACCTATGCTTCTTCTCTAGTTGTTCTTGCGTTGTCCCTTAGCTGCTGTACAATCACATCTTTTACGTTGTACAAAATTTATACATATGTTTTTTTTTATTTCAATCTGAATTGAATTTGTACATCTATGTTTATTCTTTTTTTTTTCCCGATTGACTATAGATTTAATGGTATAAATATACTAATAGGTGTCGTTTCCTTCCTTTGCAGGTTGGATTTCATGTGCTTAACAATGTGAAGTCTGAGTTGTAAATCTATATTGGATAGCTCACCATCCATGTGAAGTTCTGTATTTTAGTTTTACAGTCCCCATGTATCTTTATAGGGATTTCACAGTGTATATTTCCAATCCATTGTCTATAAAGATTTGATGTAAATAATTGATGTAAATATTGTTTCCTTTGTTTAATCTTTGCGGATTTGTTGTACAAATATTTTACTTTCACTTTTGCTGTTGGACAAGTATAATGAAAATATGAAAAATCCGGGTTTCAACTTTAAACCTACGCATATGAATTTAATTATAAGTGAGATTAATTCAAGATTGGATATGTAGCTCATAGTATAGGGTATAAATTTAAGATGACAAAATTGAGTCAACTCCGAGGCATCCTGGATCAAATTATACATTGCAAATGCTAGCCTGAATCATGTTTTATAATAACAATTGCAATGTTTATGTTAAACCATATAGTCGATTGCATTATTACAACTAATATATTTATTACTTACCATCCGTCATTGTTTCCAAAAGTAGTTATTCTAACTGAATTAAATAATACAAAATTTACATTTATGTCAATTAAATATTAAACAAGTTATTTAAAATTCTGTTAATTTCCATTACATTTCAATCAGCATATATAACTATTCAAAACTCATTTATATCAAAAATCCAAGTTAAAACTCGATTTATATTATATATATATATATATATATATATATATATATTGTTCGGTCTCGTTTTAAATAACGATTTAAAATTTTAAAATTCATTAATATTCCCAATAAAATATTTAAAAGAATAATTTTTATTAAATATTTGACGGTCGAAAATACGGGATGTTACATTCTTTCCCCCTTAAAATAATTTCGTCCTCGAAATTGCTAAGGCAAGAAAGAGTGTTATAAACCCACTAATTTCTAATTATTCCATTCAAACAACTATCATTCAATAACAAACAATTCCAAATCAGCAATCAATCCACAACCAAATCGACCCAATCAACTGAATTTACATTCAGTATTGATACTTTATTTTGGTTTCCCAGATTTGAACATTAATCGGTTAATACTCGATTTATTCCTATTCGCTTAATTCAAATTCCAAATTTAATTAAATTTGACCAAGTTAGATTTCAATTCAAATTTGAATTTTATTCACATCAATCAAGCACACAAACCAATATCTCGATAATTTGGCAAATCATTTCTTTTCTGTACAAAAGTATAATTTAGGTAAAATTATTCCATTTACCCTCTTTTCAAAACCATATCGTATCCGTGGACAGTCCAATGCTTCTCAACACTTGAACCGACCAACAACACAATACAAATCATTTGTATATAAAATTTACAAATACGCTCTCATATATCTATATACACTCAACCTCGATCTAGGGTATTACTAACCCCATCTCTATCGAGTCACACCACAGAGCCAAGGTTATTACTAAACCAATAGCTCTGATACCACTGTAACAACCCAGCGATTTTCGGGCCCGAAAATCGACATAAATACCCTTATCGTAACTCATGTCGGCCTTCCAAACACCGAAAACACTGGACGTTATTAGAAAGAAATTAGAGGGTGAGATAAGAAAGAAAGAAATATTAGGATAGAAGAAGAAGAAACACCACACACAGAATCAGAGTCTCACATCGCAGCGGAACAAAATATAATACAGAAATAAATCTTTATTAAGAACTTTTGAAAAACACTTACAACATCAGAGTATAACACACATCTGGACAGTTTTGAAAATCTGTCCTCATATATATCATCACACAGCGGAATATCATTCGTCTGGACATCTTCAGCTCGTCTCTGGACTTCGCAGTATCTGTTGACCTGAACCTGTACACTCCGGGCTAACCCGAGCATTTACAAAACACCGGGTCAGTCTGGTGAACCAGAGTGAGTAAAACTCGCACAGTATTTAGGGTAAATCATCCAACATGATTTTAAGGTTCAAAATCTTTTCAAAAGAAAAGGATAATCGTAAGACCAAATCCACACATAAACATGGACGGTTTTTACCTTACGATGACCCAAACCATTTTGAAATCAATATCTTTTCTGATATTATAATAATGTCTAAATACAAGTAAATATCAATCTAGTAGAACGCTTGCATCTCACGCTCTACATATATAGTATACAAACAAAAACCGCAGGCGCTTATTGGAGATTGGATTCCGACCTTGACAAGGTATGGGACCACCTGCCGATCGTGTATCTCTAGAGACGAATACACTGGGTTCAACAAGAACGTCTTGCAACCCGGCCCTCACATGACCGACCACTCATTTCGCTTGAGTGTATCGAATGTATATCACCAACGGTTGGACTCAAACCACCGTTCCCGAATGGGCAGAATCGATAGATTAAGAAACAAAAGGAATTTCTCTAGATAGGTGATTATACACCCTAATGGGAGCGACCCACATAGCCATGCTGCCTGCCCGATTTTTGTCATCTCCTGGTTGATGAGGCTTGAGGTCAGAATTTACCTTTAAACATCTGGTCACCATTCACTTTGAATGCCACATTGTCAGATCCGTCAAATCACTAATTGACGTCCACAAATATACTCTGGGTTTTAAAGAAGGGCCATTCTTCGCCACCAACTCGGTATATTTGTAAAAATCAACGTACGTGGTTTTAAGGAAATACTCCGTCAGACATTCGTCCATACAAGTCATCCAGGAACAGGATGAACCGAAGGTACTCTCCTACTGCATCTCATATAGGAATCACCCCATGGATCAGTAGCGAGAAGTCCTTGCAATCCGCAGATTCAACTACGACAGAACCACAGTACATCTTTGGCTACAGACCGAAGATTTTTAGCAGTCCTTCCGTTTATGAATTTCTACGGTCTTCAATGCTCCATCTCGATCATCTTCTAATATCTCCACGTATTTGCTGGTCGGAATGGTTTTCGAATATATATTCGATCCCGGTCTTTCCGTACCAACAATCGTATTGGATAGATTTGATAGTCGGTGTTTTAACTATCAAAATAAACAGTGTTTCAATCAAGACAATCAAATGGGTTCACTGGTTCAGTAATCAGCATCACTTGGCCCTTTAAATTAAACAACTATAATTTAAAACTCTCGATCTTATAAATAAAATTCTCGTTTCTTTATTTATCATAAGATTATACTTTAACCCAATTCCTTAGTAAAATCATAACCAGTTCTTGATATTTTCCCTTGTAAACAACATTTCGAAATATCTTTAACTCATTACTCGTCAGTATCCAGTGCTATTCCTATTGAGTAAAATCCCAGCCTTTATATTATTATTTCATTAATGGAAATAAATTATCACTAATCCCTTTTCACCATTACAACTAATATCCTCCTCAGATAGTCCCGATGTCGTTCAAGTTGGGGTATTTTAATTACCTCTCAGACCTTGATCAACAACGTTCGTATCCAAAGTTAGATACAAGTTGTAATATAAACCAACATCTCCTCTAATCTCAAAACAACTTTCATTTAACTGATTAAAGGTATGGTTTCATAACCTTCTTTCCTTTTTGGGAATTTCCTTCTCGAACCTATCATTCGTTCTTAATTCACTTCTTAAGTAATATCACTTTTTAACCCTGCCTCTTTAACCAAACTCATTTTTATAATTCAAAATCTCATGATCCACTTCCTTTATCAAATCCACTTTTACTCATCCCTTTTCAAAACCCTTTGACAATTTCGGCTTTGAAATCTTATTTTAATCCCCTTCCTTTTACTTAATCCCTTATTAAGTTCTTCAATGTACGATTACCACTTTTACACATTTAATCCCATTTACATACTCCTGATTTATTATAAATCCTTTTTAACTAAATTTCTTTTCACTTAATTCAAACCATTAAGTAATATTTAATTTCAAGCTAATATCTTTGCTTAAAATCCCTTTTCAACTTGTTACCCAAATTCGGGTTCTAAATATAAACCTGTTCTTAATTCCCTTTCACCCTTCCATTGGATCCCTCTTTAGATTTCAAGTACTTTTTAAATGAACCTCAAATTAAAAAGTATTTCTCTAACTCATTAACAATATAATTTACTTTGCTCGTTAACTACTTCCGTAGTTAAATTCTCATATTAAATTTCCCTTTTAAACTCCTATTAAAACCATACCATTCGATTTATTTCTCACTCTTGTTCTTATAAATCTGATTAACATCAGAGTTAACTTTATAAAATAGATAAATAATAAATCAAATCTTAAATAAACATTTATTTAATTTTCCCTTTTCAACTTATAACTCCAAATAATATATTTCGAAATTTACTCCTAGTTATAAAAGTAAATCTTTATAACTTTAGTTTTGTCGACTCACCGGGTGGTAAACAAAATTATTTAATCTCAGGCCATGAACTGCCGATTACTCAACCAATCTCGCCCTTTGGTTAAACCAACACAGGTGAATTTTCCAGCACAGAATCACTAATCAATTAAATCCATTTAATTGATAATTTCTATAATAACTACTGTTCAACATCAACCAAATAAACAACCAATTCAAACAAGTAAACATGCTTATAAACAAACGTGGTCCACAGGGTAAATTACCTTTATTTGGTCAAATCGTTAGGAAAACGATTGGTTAATTTACTGAAATTAAACAACAGTTTAATTCCATCAAATAAATCAACACATGGATCAAAAATTAACAAAACAGCCAAATAACAGTAAACAGAGCACACAAAAACAGAAACCCAATTTATATAAAATATAAAATGGGAAAACTGAGTGAGTTTTTCTCACCTGGTTTTGAATCCGTCGATAATTATCTGATTTTTAGTCAAATTAAACTGTCGTTTAATTCGAATAAAATTCTCGTTTTTTCCCGATTCTGACCAACCCCTCCTCCATCTCGAAGATCTCGTCCTTACGGTCCAAACGAGACAGACCGTGCTCAGATCTGATAAGATATGCGCGAGATATCTTATAAACAAGTTTAAATAAAGTAATTAAATTTTAAATATGAATTTTATAATTAAAACCGGGCCCTTACCTTTACCCCGCGGCCCAAAAGCCCACCCATTTCCCTATTCAAAACCCTTCCATCGGATTTCCAATCCACACAAAAGAAAACCCGCTGCCTCCAAACAAAAACGAAACCCTAAATCGGATCCCCTTTTCCGTTCAGGGAAATCGAAGCTTTACTTCGTCGCCACACCCACTTCTTCGGTCTCCTTCACTCCTTACTCTCGTCGGCCTGCTACCCTACTCAACCATGCTCCAGTCCACCCGTTGCCTTCATTCTCCTCCTCCAAACGATCTGCCGAAACCCAGTCAATCCACTCAATACTCATGGCCTCCACAGCTCTGCGTTTAACCCAAACGACCCTTCAGCACCCACTGTTGCTTCGTCAGTCAACACCACCACGTCCTGACCTACTACGAGCGAGCCAGGCCGAACTTCTTCGTGTTCAGCTAAGTATTTCACTCGATTTATTTGTTTTGATTTTAAATAGTTCGGATTTTTGTTTTCTGGTGTGGTTGCTCTGAATTTGACTTTGGAACCCTATAACACAAACGCGTATATATACTTGCGGATGACCAGATAAAGTTGATGTCAAAATCGATCTGTATTTTCATAGCTTTAGGGCTTAGTTGCTAGTTCTTAGGTGTTGTTTAGTTGTATTATCAAACCGTGGTACTTGCGATGGATGTTGCGTGATTATAGCAGAGATTTGGTTGAATTTGGGGTTTGATTTTGGTATGGTTGGTCTGCTCAAATTTGGGGCTATGATTTGTTAAATCAGTCAGATGTTTGACAGGGTACATGTAAAGGTTTGTGTTGCGTTTTTCCATGTGCAAATCCTATGTAGATTAGGTTGTAAGGTTCTACTCGCATTGCACATGGTCTGTTCGTACTTGTATACACAACTATTGAATTGTATCTTTCGGTTTCAGATTTGGAATTGATGTAAATATATATGGCAGACAGGATTTGTACGCAAGATTTCCTGTACATATGTTACTTCATTGCCTGTTAGATTTTATGCAATATACATATATTTGATTTTCTTAGTTGTTCTTTACTGTTTTACAACAGTTTATTTACTGTTCTGTTTGCTGTTCCCATCCTGCATTACTGTTTCATTTTTTTTCCTTTCGAATTTTCTTAGCTGTTCTGATTTGATGCATCAATGTCTACCTACCTATGCTTCTTCTCTAGCTGTTCTTGCGTTGTCCCTTAGCTGCTGTACAATCACATCTTTTACGTTGTACAAAATTTATACATATGTTTTTTTTTATTTCAATCTGAATTGAATTTGTACATCTATGTTTATTCTTTTTTTTTTCCCGATTGACTATAGATTTAATGGTATAAATATACTAATAGGTGTCGTTTCCTTCCTTTGCAGGTTGGATTTCATGTGCTTAACAATGTGAAGTCTGAGTTGTAAATCTATATTGGATAGCTCGCCATCCATGTGAAGTTCTGTATTTTAGTTTTACAGTCCCCATGTATCTTTATAGGGATTTCACAGTGTATATTTCCAATCCATTGTCTATAAAGATTTGATGTAAATAATTGATGTAAATATTGTTTCCTTTGTTTAATCTTTGCGGATTTGTTGTACAAATATTTTACTTTCACTTTTGCTGTTGGACAAGTATAATGAAAATATGAAAAATCCGGGTTTCAACTTTAAACCTACGCATATGAATTTAATTATAAGTGAGATTAATTCAAGATTGGATATGTAGCTCATAGTATAGGGTATAAATTTAAGATGACAAAATTGAGTCAACTCCGAGGCATCCTGGATCAAATTATACATTGCAAATGCTAGCCTGAATCATGTTTTATAATAACAATTGCAATGTTTATGTTAAACCATATAGTCGATTGCATTATTACAACTAATATATTTATTACTTACCATCCGTCATTGTTTCCAAAAGTAGTTATTCTAACTGAATTAAATAATACAAAATTTACATTTATGTCAATTAAATATTAAACAAGTTATTTAAAATTCTGTTAATTTCCATTACATTTCAATCAGCATATATAACTATTCAAAACTCATTTATATCAAAAATCCAAGTTAAAACTCGATTTATATTATATATATATATATATTGTTCGGTCTCGTTTTAAATAACGATTTAAAATTTTAAAATTCATTAATATTCCCAATAAAATATTTAAAAGAATAATTTTTATTAAATATTTGACGGTCGAAAATACGGGATGTTAAAGAACATATCCTACCATCCATCATCCATCTACTCAAAACATCATCCACAAGCAACCATTGTCCTTAGATGATTTCTAATGCTGTATGAATATATGCAAAACGTGTGTGTACATGTTCCTTAGCTAATGCTAATGCTAATGATCAGGCCTGGATAATCTTCCTAATGCAAAAATATGTATAGTGCCATGAATCCAACATGTATGCAAATAGTCCTAGTCATATATATACACTATATGCGTGCACAAACATTCATCCATATGCAACGTCCACATGGTAACACATTCAATTTCATCCATAAACAAGTATAAATACTCGTGTATATGCAACATGAAATGTGATTGCGTCAATCTAGTATCTAACGTGTATTCGCGCATCCACGAGCAACCACTTGCAACCATTTGCAACCATAACATGTTTCAAATACATATTTACATCCATAGGGTTCTACCTAAGATTCCCTAAAATAAGATCGAGAAGATAAAAAAACAAACTCCTTACGGGGTTTGTAACAGAAACAGGACCGAGAGGATATCCATGAAAGATAGCCTACAAGCAAGCTCAACAGAAAACAGGGGTTGAGGATATATTCCCAAAATAGATATCATGCACGTATTTAGTCTTCAGTCTCCTGCGTCGCATTACCCTGAGCTTAGTTCCATCGTACCTTGACCGCCCCTTTTTCTTCACGATTTCGCAGCTTCTTACTTCCTGTTTCCATAACATGAGTTGGAACTCATTTCCTCGTCGCCTCTCGTTCCACTTGCACTTATTCTTTCCCTAGTATACTTGGCTCAACCATATCTACGTACTCAAGCCAGCTCTCCAAAATTCACTAGTGAATTCTGGATCTCGTTTTCCGATGCCAATCCAAATTGCCAAGAGTCCTTACTAGGGTGATTCCCATAACTCATACATAATCGAAACGAACCATCCGCCTTAGCGGCGAATTCTATTCAAACGGATTACCAACAACTGCATCCTGAGATTCTAGGTAACTAGCCATGACATAACCCAAAAGGTTACACGAGACTTCGAGGGTATTACCAAAGCAAGCCAAGAGTCTAACTACCCTCCTTCTAAAACTGAGAGTGGCACCCCTTACTGGATAACCACTTCATCCCTAGAATCCATCCACAACTTATAAACATAAGCATTATTTCCAAGCTCAACACTTGATATAGACATTCTCAAATCCAAACAAGCCATGAATAAATGGACCGATCTTCCAATAGGACTTGAGACAAAAACGGGATTCTCTACTACACTAGTACTAAGGTGCAGAGACTCAACTATCGAAGCGGACTTAAAAGATGCGGTGATCAAAACAAAGTCCCGACAGGATGATAGAGGAGAAAAGCTAAACCTTTAACAAGATCGTTACCCTCCTTCTGAGGTACCCTAGAAATGAGAGCATACTATTGCCCTCCCAATGATCTCGTCCTTGTCCCATGATACTTAACTATCTATCCCGTTTCACTATGCCAAAGGTACCCTCTCGTCATGGGTTTCATTGTTCATCTTTCTCCCTCCTTTTAGGACTCATCCATACCAACATGTTGCTTATCCCTGAGCTTGTATCCTTTATCCTTGTTCTTACTATCCTTTCATGCATAACTCTGCAATGGTCTCTCGAGAACCACCTCCATCGTACGGGAAACACTTACGCAGCTAGAAAGACTAGTCGCAGTCAAAACCACTGTGACTACAAATGGAGGAAAGAAAGGAAAAGAGATTCAATCAAGGAAACAAGGATGATGCTAATGGCCTTTGGGGAATAGCCTTTTTCTTTTTTAAAAGAAAATTTTCTTGAAAAATGCTTCTTTGTAAACGGTTTTTCAAATAATTTTCAGAAGGTCTTTTAAAAACTTTTGCCCAGTCTAGTAACCTTCTGCTCTGATACCAAATGTAATACCCCGCCTCCGTTAGGGTCACTCGCAAAGGAATGCACTAGCTTTAGAGGGGCATTATTGGTAAACATGCACAGAATTATCACAAGACAGAACATATATAAATAGCGGAAGTAAAATCCAACTTTCATAACATGAATAGATAAGGTCTAAAGCCTTTTACATCAGAGTACATCAAAACCTGTCTTGCAATAGTAAAGAAGCATAAAGACTTTTTAATAAATTATTCCCTAAGTAAAACAGTAAAGTAGCCATAGCCAAGAGAAGTCCAAGCCATCCATGATGACCTTCAAGCAGAAGAAGTCCGAACTAAACTGCATTGTTTCCTCCCTGAAACCTGGGGGGGGGGGGAAACGGAAGAAAAGAGGTGAAACAAAACGGGTCAGTCAAAAAGACTGAGTAAGTCCTATCTACTTCCAGTATAAAAACAGGTAAAGGTAACATGACATGCATAAACTGAAAGTAAACATAAGGATAACTACAAGATAGATAAACCAGGGTAGCCGGTTGAACTACTGCGGCAAGGTAAACTAAGGTATCATGATAAACTACGGTGTTATGATAAGTCAAGGTATCACATCGTCAGATTTCTATCGAGTACATTATCCCAAGGTATCTACCCCGTCTAACATCCCACGGTATCTATTATGTATATTCTTCCTAATTCTAACATGTATATTTGCTCTGCACCTCTCGTACTAGTATCCCTACTCGCGTTATGTGTTAACCATGAGTGTCCCGTGCTCAAAGTCGTGTAACGGTCCATGTCAACCTAATATCGCATATATAGGTTACTCGAATCATATGTTTCTTTCCATGTATATAAGTTCAGTCCTTTGCCGTACCTCGTACGGGCTTCCTCATGTCGTATTATCCTTGAAATCGTTTGGACTATCACCCTTGTTCTAGCTAGGCTCCTCCATATGAATCATCGTTTGAACTACTAGGACTTACGCCACCTAGCACCACTAGGGATTACGCTTACCTATTGCACGCTTTCGTATTTCGGTTTGGGTTAAACCACCTAGGCCACTAGGGATTACGCTAACCCTCAACCGCGCCCTTTTCCCCACGCATTCATCGTGAATCGTTTTTCTATAACTGTATGCACATGTATCACATCGTGCCATCCGAGTCCTGTCACAGGGCAGAACAAGCAATACAGGTCTCGGTCGGGAGCTTTAGATTTATCTGCCGATGCAGATACTAAGGTCTGCTTTTCTACACGTGGCTATGGTCCCACGAGACCCCTCCCTCAACTAGTGAAAGGCAACACAAGAGAAAATCTTGCATGAGAACTACACTCCGGCCAGCCCACATCCTACGGCCTACCTCACCCATAATTAGATAACAAATTATGGTCTGTTGGGTGTTCCCTGCCTTTCCGTACGTACACGCTTGACTCAAGATGGTAGATGATCGGCGAACTTGCTATCTCGGGCACCTTATGTATCCGTCGACTCACTGCTATCCACCCCAGTCTTTAGGTCGCTCGCATAGCAACCAAGGCATATTCTTGGTTCTTTAACCGCAGACCTCAACCTCTTGTGAGCCCAGGATGATCATCTGCGACCTCACAGAGGGATACCAAGAATATCCTCACGTTCCCCGAAGCCGCTGCTTCGTTACCCAGTTCGCTGGAGCCTTTATCTAAATCAGATAGCCTGCTCCTACGCGTATACTTAAACGATGACCTACCGTATCGAGTTACTCATCTATCTAAGAAGTGGTCCAGATTTCCTTGACTAAGAATTATTACTTAGTTTCCCTTAACTAAGGTTTACCACTTAGCCTTATTTCCATTACCCTTGTTAACTATGGTTATTTACCTAATCCTCCGAATTAGGGTTTATCTAATGGGTTAAGTGTCACTTAAGTTCATAACTTAGCCCGTCTACAAACCATGTCAAAATTGGCTAAGTATCCAAGTCCAAGACTTAACCCTACAAACCATGTGTCAAGTTGGCTAAGTATATTAAGCAATCCATAACTTAACCTCGTCTAATTATCATTTTAGATGGGTTAATTATATAAATTAACTTGACCTTGTCAAATTACCGAGTCAAATCGGTCAAGCGTATTCAAGTGATTCGTGACTTAGCCTTATCATGTTTTCACGTTAGATTGGTTAAGTATAGATTAACTTAACCTCATCAAATTAACGAGTTAGATTGGTTAAGTATAGGTCACTTAACCTCATCAAATCATCGTGTTAAATTAGTTAAGTGTTTAACTTAACCCCATTAAACTACCAAGTGAAGTTGGTTAAGTATGGGTTACTTGACCTCATTGAATTACCAAGTTTAAATTGGTTAAGTGTTTAACTTAACCCCATCGAATTACCGTGTTTAGATTAGTTAAGTGTGGATTACTTAACCCCATCTAATTACCTTGGTTCGGTTAGTTAAGTCTTAATTACTTAACCTTATCACGTTATCGTGTTGGATTGATTAAGTGTTGGTTAACTTAATCCCGTCCACTAGTCGTATAAAAATGGTCAAGTGTCATTAGGCAAATCAAGTTACTTAACCTACCCAAGCTTATCATTTTTTGTTAAGTATCATTAGCCTAATCAAATTACTTAACCCATTTGTCCATATCATATTTGGTTAAGCCTCATTAATCAAATTAACTTAACCCTATTGTGTGGCATTAATTTAATTAATGCACCCTCAACCTCTCACATTAGACCTTGTTGTGGTTACTAGTTAAGCCGGGCGGGTCCGGGTAGATTTGCACCACAACCTAGTCTAACCTCGGGTCTTAAGCGCGACATGACCAACTTCTCACATTGGGTCCTATTGTTTGCAACTACTAGTTAGGCCGGTCGGTTCCGGGTAGTTTTACGTTGCAAACTCAACCCAACCTCGAGTTGGCCACACTCATATTATCTAAGTTCATCATGTTTCCAAAACACGTTACAAGTTTTTCGAGCATTTGGGTAGACCTAACTTAATAGGTAAATTCCCAAAGGGTAGACCTAACTTAATAGGTAAATTCCCAAGCTCATGTTTTTATGCATACTTACATGCCAACTTCCATGTTATCTTTCAAGTCATATTTTCAAGTATAAACACATGTCATATTCAAGTTAAGATTTTGCGACATGTTCATGTTTATCAAACTACCCAAAAATCGTATTTTCCCAATGCAAGCAAAGCGAGTCAACATAGTAACGATACTATGTCACATATTGGTCTCAAAACATGCATGATGCCAAAAAGGGCTTGGCTTCCACATGCATAACATCATAAAGGGATTGGCCATAAACATGCATATTATCAAAAGGGATTTGGCCATAAACATGCATATTATCAAAAGGGATTTGGCCATAAACATGCATATTATCAAAAGGGATTTGGCCATAAACATGCACAACTTAAAAGAGGGGATTGGCCACGAGCATGCATAATCTCATAAAGGATTTGGCCACAAACTTGCATGTTAGCATAAGGGGTTTGGGTTCATAAACATGCATAAGCCCCAAAATCTTGTCTTAGCCAATGTTTCACAAGTAAAGTGGTTCCTAAAGGTTCATGCTAGCATTTCATGCATAAAGATCCAAACTTGCAAGTTAAACTAGGTTATGCATAGCATGAGAGGCATGATTAAGTCACTCACATGGCCTAAAATCATAAATATGAACACAAGAGGCATGGTAAGGTTCATATAGATTCGCATAATCATGTTTAGCCTCATTTTATCCCATGTCAACATTAAAAATACCGTTTTGATCCAAAAGTAGCTAGAACTTACTTAGTTAGGCCTAGGGAAAGGAGCATGAATCATCTTGGCTAAGAAAGGTGCCTCCTTTGTAGAAGAATCGTCATGGAACTCGCATAGCAATGTTGATTTGGCCTTGATTTGGTGTAGCAAGCTTGCACCTTTTGATTTGAACTTGATTTGAGTGCATAGGCTCTAGGGATTGGAGATGGAGGCCATGATCAAAATTGATTTTGGCAGCACTTAGTTGCTAGGTTTGATTTTTAGGGATTTAGGTTAGGTTTAGGGTCTTTTTATAGAGATTAGGATAGTTTTAGGCCCTTAGATTAACCCTAGGATAGATTAGGACCATCAGATCTCGGAAGCTTCCAGACCCAGCCCAAGAACAAGACCAGGTGAGACAAACAGGTGCGCCAGGCTATTTGCCCCGGCCACCCCCTGTCGACAGGCAAGTCAACAGGGCTGTCGACTTGGTCTGGGCCCAAGTCGACAGGCCTGTCGACAGCCCTGTCGACATGGCCTAGGCGGGAAACTCCCCGCCTAGCCCCAAATCTGATTTCCAAAACTGTTTCCTAAACTCAAATTTCCAGAAATCTTCTTTGGGCCTTTAACGGGTCATACGGACTCCGATTCTCGAAAACTCGGACTCTATTTCGCGTATTTTTCCGAGACGAACGCAATGGCATAGCCCGTTTCACTTGATTCAGAATTTAAAATTAAATTCTGCCTTGATTCTCGTTTTAACATGTTATTGAAATACGGGTTGTTACAATACCCGTGGTATTTTTAGGTAAATCAATTTGTGATTTGGCGGGTATGACGATCTGACACTCAAAGCAAATTAAGGTGTGATCTATACGTTATGGCCTCTAGCCTCACAACCGAAAATGGTATAAAATCGGGTAGGTTGCATGGCTAAGTGGTTAGGTGCCAAGTTGTAATGACCCGCATTCGCAAAGGGTATTATAATTTATTTATTTAGTGATATAGTTAATTTAATGGTCGTGGAATTAAATAATGGTGAATATTTAATTAAAATAATAAATTAAATAATATATTTAATTCTGAAATAGTCGAAAATAGTGAATTGACAATATATTGTGAACTGGACAATTCAAAGTATATAATTCAGTTTAGAGTTGAATTATAATAACGGGTATATTATATAAACGATAGTTGAATGTATACATTATAATATAATTATAATCAAGTCCGTAATGGCGCGGCAGTTCGCTATTTGGCGATTTGAACTTCAACTGAATGTACATGATTCGTTTTAAGCCGGATTTCTGTGAAATAAGAAACGTATGGAGCTGGTGGAGTATATCTTTCTAGTGGAAAAGAAAAATCTGGATTTCGTCAGGTAGATTTTGATTCACGTCCAAATCAAATTTTAGAAAAGTCGCTGTGGAATTCCTTTATAATTTATAAAGGAATTATTTATATTTTTAAAAGGAATTTCAATATAAATCGAATATCGGGTTGACCCAGAAGTGAATATCGAGTTAGAAATTCATATAGGAATATTCTAAAGTTGTATGGTATTCCACGGTGAATATAGACGATAATATTTAATTTTAAATATTTAATTTAATTATATTTAAATATATTTATATATTTAAATGGGCCATCCAGAGCTCTAAAAATAGCCGGTTTTGCAAACGAAGTCGGAATTCGACGAAACTAATTTTGTTGGATCCGCAATGTCAAATAGTTGTTAGATTTCAAGTTTCTCGATTTTTAGAGGTAGTATGTGGTCATACGGATTTTTAGAGTGAAAAACAGTCAATATTTTGACAGATAAAAATACACTGTGTGAGAATACGAAGTCGGAATTCGACGAAACCAGTTTCGTTGGGACCGTGATGTCGAAATCTAGTTGCATGTCAATTTTCATGATTTTTGGGTATTGTGTGTGATTGTACGAATTTTAGAGGACGAATAAAACCAGCGTTTGATTAAAAACAAATATAAAATTCGAATATAAAAATATTATTTCTCTCCTATAAATATCCACTACTCTCCTAAACCCTAATCTAATTTTCTCTTTGGTCAAAATGAATCGCGCCGTCACATTTCTCCTTAGGAAAAAAACAAACGTGAGGTTTATAAATCCTCCAAAAATCAACAAAAATTCTATAAATCAATCTGTCTATATATTAGTGTTCCTGAGATGATCTTCTTCAATTCTATGTGTCTAATGCTGGGTGCGAGCAGTTGTGGCCGATGCTCAGTTTAGGAACAGCAAGCCTAGGGTTAGGAAATGGAGTTAATTTAGGCTTCGATGTTTGGATTCGATGATATGTTTGGATTGAGGGGATAAAAGGGGACTCGCACGCCAAAAATTAGAGTATTCGGTGCTAGAAAACGTCGGGTCCTGTACAGTTACAGTCGACGTCGCTTCTGTGTTCAAGGTTTCGAGTTGCGGTCTTAGGGTATGGAGTTGAGGAGAATCTGAAGAGGAGCGAAATGGGGGCATCCGTTTGGATTTACGTGGAGTAGAGAGGCGTGCGATGGAGGTTGAAGGAGCGGAAATGGGAATGGGTTACTGGAGCATTGGACGGGGAAGATGATGTAGCGGGTCTAGGCAGAAGGGATTTGAGTTGGGCCTTATGAAGTGGTGAGGCCCATAAACTATTTAATTAGATTCAATGTTTTATTTTATATTTAAAAGATGTATTCACTTCGAATGACCGTAACTTATCCAAACATGATCGAAAATCAGTGAAACAAGATCCGTTGGGATCGTATGGACGAGGGCAACACCATGGAGCTGACTGGGAGTGGATTTGAGCACGTTTGAATTTATGGCAAAATAAACTGTTTGATTCAGATCAAACAACAGTTTATCGTTCTTTAACGATGAACTGCAAATGTGAGTAAATCTCACTAACTCTGAACAGTTTAAAATTTCATGTTGTATTTTTAGAACTATTAAATATTGGCTGATTGATTGTGTGTTGATTGTTTGATTGAACTGCTAGTCAGTTAGTGGAATTTTTATATTTATTTTGTTTAACAAAATATATCATATGGAACTGAAAGTGATGTTGTCTATATTGTTTAACATCAGTGATGCAGGGAAACAGGTTGGAGGAATCCGACTGGATTCCTCAACATTTATTTTATTGTTTTTTTTATATATTGTGATATATGATGTGATATATAATCTGTTGTCGATTATATGTGTTTGAACGATACTGATCATCGTGATTTGATATGTTGAATACCATAACATACCGAAATGTTAATAAGGGAATATTTTCAAAGTGATATTTGAAAATAAAATATTTATAAATGGGATATTTATAAATAAGAAATATTTATAAATTGGAATATTTATAAATAGGAGATATTTAGAAAAGGGAAATTATAAGATCAAAGAATAGATTTGAAAAGGAAATATTTGCAAACCATTTGCAAATAGAATAATAGAAAATGAGGTATTTGTAAAACCATTTACAAATAGAATTAAAAAGGGAATATTTAGAAAATAAATAGAGTTATAAAAAGGAAATCATTTATAAAGTGAAGAACCGTTACTGAAAGTAAATCTTTATAAATGAATAGTTTATTCGAAAAGGGATTAATTGAACTTAGTTATTCGACAGGAGTTAAATCGAATATAGTTATTCGAAGGGAGTTAATCGAATATGGTATTCGAAAGTTAGTAAATCGAATAGATTATTCGAAAGGGGTTAATCGAGAGGAGTTAAGTAAAAAGAGTTAATCAGTTAGAGTTAATCGAATATAGTTTATTCGAATAGAATAAAGGAGTTAATCGAATATAGTTTATTCAAATAGAATAAAGGAGTTAATCGAATATAGTTTATTCGAATAAAGTAAAATGAGTTAATCGAATATAGTTTATTCGAATAAAGTAAAAGGAGTTAATCGAATATAGTTTATTCGAATAGAGTTAAAGGAGTTATCGAATATAGTTTATTCAAAAAGAGTTAAGTGATAGAGTTAATCCAATAGTGTTAGTCCAATAGAGTTAATTGATAAGGGTTAATCGAATAAAGTAAATTGAATATAATGATCAGATATACCTTATTCGAAGGAAAGAATTATCAAATAAGAGATAATTCGAAGGAGAGTTACGTAAGGAAGTTTGTTAAAGAAATAAAAGGTTAACTTTGTCTATTTCAAGGTTAGAAACGTTGTTCAGTTAAGGTCTGAGAGGTAGTATTACCCCAGCTTGATTGGCTTCGTATTTAACTAAGGAATGGTTAAGGTTCGAGAGTGAAAGTGGTTAAGTGAATTTAGTAAATAAGCGTAATGGTTTGAGTTGGCATCGCGATGGTTTGTTTAAACATCTTTCTAAGCCCAATGAAGGAGTTTTGGAAATGTTTTTCCAACTAAGAACCAGAAATGTTTTCTCATATAGAAAACAAGAAATGGAAATGTTTTCCAATGGTAATAACATATATTTTCTAAATTTAGAAAATAAGAAATGTTGAATATAGGGAAACAAGAAATGACAAATAAGATAAATGGATGATAAATTAATTAAAAGGATAAAAGTTGTTTGATGATTAATTGATATAATTTCCATCTGGAAATAATATCGTTGTTTGCACACTTGTTTTCTTCGATAGTTAAATCATAGACTATCGAAGTTTTGACCAATTTGCGTTGTTAATATGGAGAGATCGGTTGGATTATTATCCAAAGAACCACTCTGTATTGGCATAAGCATTGCGAATCATATATGCCAAGGATAAATTGAAGACGGAGTAAAGTGCAAGGGCTATTGTATAAGTCTTAGATAACAGTGTCTAAGATGGATGTATTGAATAGTGCCTTCGGTTCATCCTGTTCCTGGATGACTTGTATGGACGGATGTCTGACAAAGTATTTCCAAACGATCAAGTATATTGATTTCTCCAACCGTACCAAGAGTGGAAGCAGAGAGGGAAACTTCTTTTAGCTAACACATAATGTATGGTTAAGGACGTCAATCGGTGATTTGATGGATTTGACGATGTGGCATTCAAAGTGAATCTGGTGTGAAGATAAAGCATAGCTTCTAGCCTCACATCCGGTAAATGACAGAAATCGGGTAGGCAGCATAGCTAAGTCGGTCGCACCGAAGTAGGGTGTATAATCACCTGATCTAGAGTTTCATTTACTTCTAAAAATCTATTGTTGATGCTGTCCCATTCGGGAAACGGTTGCTGATCCCAACCGTTGGTGATATACATTCGATACACTCAAGCGAAATGAGTGGTCGGTCATGTGGGGCCAGGTTGCAAGATGTTCTTGTTGAACCCAGTGTATTCCTCTCTAGAGGTACACTAGCGAAAGGTGGTTCCATACCTTGTCATAGTTGGAAATCCATTACCCAATACGTGATTGTAGTTTTGATTGTATACTATATATGTAGAACGTGAGATGAAAGCTTTTCTGCTAGATGATTATTATATTGTGTTGATAGACATTATTATAATATCAAAAGGTTTTTGATATAAAGATATTTGGATTCTCATAAGGGAAAATCCCGTTCCGTTATACGGCGTGGTCTTATGAGATATCGATTACCTGCTTGAACTGTTTTAAAACTGTTTTACTCATACCAGTCCCATGACTGACCCGGAGTTTATTTTGTTGTTTCCCTAAACTCTTGGGTGCCCAATTTTGTACAGGAAGTCAAGTAGTCGGGATTTTACAGATACACTTGAAGAGCTGGAGCAGGGGGCTTCAGGATCATATAGCTATAGTTATTTCTGATGTGTTGTAAGTGTTGTACTTTGATAATGATGTATATTCAAGTACAGATGTATATTTCAAGTTATGTTATATATATTATATGTTATTCGTTCCGCTGTGAGGTTCTTGTTACTCTGATGTTGTGTTCTTCTTCTTCTTCTATTCTAAGTTTCTATCTTATCTTTCCTCACCCTCTAATTTCTTTCATTAATGACTGGTATTTTTCGATGTTTGGTTAGTCATCATCGTGTTTATGTCGATAACCAAAGTCGTCAAAATCCCGGGTCATTACACAAGTAGGGTGTATTGTCACCTGATCTAGAGTTTCATTTACTTATATAATCCATTTCGATGCTGTCCCTTTCGGGAAACGGTTGCTCGCAACCGTTGGTGATAATACATTCGGTACACTCAAGCGAAATGAGTGACCGGTCATGTTTAGCCTGGGATACAAGATGTTCTTGTTGAACCCAGTGTATTCCTCTCTAGAGATACACTGTTGGAAGGTGGAATTCATTAACCAATAAGCGCCCGCGGTTTTTGATTATATATTATGTATGTGGAATGTAAGATGAAAACGTTCCGCTAGATGATTATTATATTGTGATTGATAGACATTATTATAATATCAAAAGAATTTTGATATAAAGATTATTGTTTATTTCAAAAGGATTTTGAAAGTTAAATCAAGTGTTTTGGATTCTCATAAGGGGAAAACCCGTTCCGTGTTACATGGCGTAGTCTTATGAGACATCATTTATTTTCTCAAATTGTTTACTCACACCAGTCCAATGACTGACCCAGAGTTTATTTTGTTTTCCCTAAACTCTTGGGTGACCAAATTTGTACGAGCAGTCAAGTAGTCAGGATTATACAGATATAAAGAGAGCTTGGAGCAGGAGGCTTCAGGATTTTATAGCAATTGTTTATTTCTGCTGTGTTGTAAGTGTTATACTCTCATAAATGTTATTGTATACATATACTAGTTTTATTTCAAAGTTTTGTATCTATTATATATTGTTAGTTCCGCTGTGAGATTCGTGCTTACTCTGATGTTGTATGTTCTTCTACTTCTTCTATTCTAAGTTTCTATCTTATCTATTCTCACCCTCTAATTTCTTTCATGGACTATCCGTTGTTTCCGATGCTTGAATATTCGACAATGAGTTTATGTTGGTTACTTAGGATCGCGAAAACCCGGGTCGTTACAGTGGTACCAGAGCTTAAGGTTAAGTAATTACCTTGGCTCTGTGGCGTGACTCAGTAGGGATAGGGTTAGTAATGCCCTAGATTGAGTTTGAGTGTATATGTATGTGCGCATATTTGTTATTTGATATAAAAATTGTTTTATATTGTGGAGATTTATTGGTTGAGCTGTTTATGAGTTCTGGTCGATCAGTTTGATCCACTGTATCGGTGGGAGTTTCTAAACCCTCGAATATGATGAACCGACATAGTATGTTTTGAAAAGAGGGTAATGAAATAATTTTACCCAAATATATTTTGATATAAAGAAAATACATATATTAGATATATTAAAGTATATTGGATGTGTGGGGTGTTATATTAATCGAATAAGATTAAAATTTAGTTAGTTATACATATATAGCAAAGTAAAATTCATATAAGTATTATGAAATGAATTAAAACTGAATTAAAACTAGAATTGAAATTTAAAACTCTAGGGTTTGGAAAAGTGTTTATAAATGGATTTGGATTAAGTATATGAGAATTTTAAAATCCTCAGAGATTTTAAATTGTTTTACAAGCAGTGCGAATGATATTTTGAAACAAATTTCAAAATGGAAGTGTTTGAAAATGGGTTTGAAAAGTTATATAGTGTTGAACTCACTTCGATCGCTGGAAAATAACCCAGATGATGATGGCCACATCATCAGTGTCATTTTCGAGTTTCTGAGTGACGAATTACTACCGAAGATTTTGATTTTGAATTGTTTTGAGAAAAATAGATTGTTTGATTTCCAAAAGGGGAATAATTGATTTTTGATATGGTAAACCATTTAAAACTCCCAGGAAGGATTGTTTGATTTGAAAACAAACTAAATTAGAATGTGCGAAAGCAAATATGAATTGAATTGAAACCAATTAACTGGAAATTGAATTGGAATCGAATATATCAAGTAGACTCAGATTTTGAATTATGAGAAAGTGCATTAAGAATTTGGAATCAAGAATGAAACTTGAATTTGAAATGAAATTTGGTTTATATAAGTAAATGATTTGGGTTTAAGGATAAGAACAAATTGGAATTTGATTAGGATGATGTTGGTATATGCTGATTTGGTAACAGATGGAAAGGATATAATGATATGCCCGACAAAAAGGTACAAGTTTATATTTGGTATAAGTATGAGATTTATGAGCCGATTTGGCAAGCCGCTTGGCTGTTTGATTTTCTTTTGGGTTGGAGAAGGCCTAGAGAGGCGAGTTGTATTTGGACCGATTGAGCCGTACAAAGAAGGTGCTGGCGAAATTTTATAAAAATTTCGGGTGTTAGAAAATTTTCAGGATTTTTGAAAATTTTCGTTGATAAGAAGTAATAAATATTTTAATTGAAATTAATTGGTTCAGTTGAAACTTAAAAAAAAGAAGAAAACAAATAATTTTTAACCAGTTAGTAGGGTTTTTTTTCTATGTTAGCAATTTGGAGGACAAAATTATTTAAGGGGGAATAATGTAACGACCCGTATATTTAACGGGTAATAAATAATTTATTTAATTATTTAAATGATGGTTTGGTAATTTAAAATGGCCAGAATTAAATAATATTGAATACTTAATTAATATTTATAATATAATAATATATTATAATTCCAAAATAGTTGAAAATAGCTGAATTCACAATACAGTGTGAATTGGATCATATATAAGGTATAATACATGTTAGAATTGGATTAGAATAGCTAATATATTATTTAATCAACGTTAGAAAGTATTAATTATAATCGAGCCCGTAATGGCGTGGTAGTTCATAATTTGGCGATTTGAATTTCAATTGAATATACAGAATCCGTTTTAAATCGGATTTCTGTGAAACAAGAAAAGTTCGGAGCTGGTGAAGTATATTTTTCTAATGGAAGAGAAAAATCGAGATTTCGTTGTGTAGATTTTGAGTTATGTCCAAATCAAATTTTTGAAAAGTCGCTATGGAATTCCTTTGTAATTTATAACGATTTATTTATATTATATAACTGGATTTTTATATATATATTGAATATCGTTATAATCTGAAATTTTGAAATATCAAGAGATAAATCCAGATATATTTATTTTGAAGCTAGAAAATATTCTATGTGAATGTATTCGATAATATTAATTTACTAATACTAAATTTAAATATTTTTAAATATATTAATATTTAAAAAGGTTAATATACAGCTTTAAAAATAGTCAGTATTGCAAACGAGCTCCGTTTTCGACGAAATTAATTTTGTTGGATCCGGAATATTAAATAATTGTTAAATTTCAATTTTTGTGATTTTTGAAGTCAGTATATGGTCGTACGGGATTTTATTGTGAAAACAATCAATAATTTGGCTTTAAAAATATGCTATGTGAGAAAATAAACTCGGAATTCGATGAAACCAGTTTCATTGGGTCCATAATTTCGAAATATAGCTGCATGTCCATTTTCATTAGAATTGGATATCATATGTGACTATACGAATTTTTAAACAGTAAATACGAACAACGATTGATTAAAATGGATTCAAATAATAAATAAAAAATATTATACCTTCTCTATAAATATCCCTCACAAATTTCTAACCCTAATTTATTTTCTATGTAGTCAACTAAGATGCCGTCAGTGAAAATAAAAATCCTGTAGTGAGTATCCTCTTTGGAAATCCACCTAAAATCATACAAAATTCTGAAAATTACTAAAAATATATACTCGAATCCCTTTTGTGTTGTACATCGCAGCTATATGCCTCGTGTTGAAGTCAAGAGATTTTGGTTCGTTATCTCAAAATAGACAGTAGGTTAGGGTTAAAGATCGCTGGAGATTGAAGCATTTATTCTCGAATTGGATACCAGTATTGGATTCGTGAGGTGATTTAGCAGCTTGTTTGAATTTTTGGGAATTTTCTAGAAATAAAAGTGTTGACCTTATTGTTGGGTTCCTACGTGAAACTGTACGCGACTGGAAAGTGCCGGTCGGATTCCATTTCAACGGTGTGAAATGAACAAGTATGGTAGGAGTTGATGGAGATTTTGAAGAGATTTATTTTGCTTATTTTGGTTTGAAGTTTAATCAAGGGAAGAGGGAGTGGGATCGAAGAAAACCAGTGCATGGCCATGATTTAGGGAAGTTCGGTTTCCAACTATACTGAAGGAGGAAGGGCAACGAGCAGCTGTATCTAAGGATTAAAACATGGGTTTGAAAGTTACCATTAAGGGTATAATTATTGGTTATAATTATAGATGGTTTTAGTTTGTTTCTTCTTTTAAAAGGGGAGAGCGGTTTGAATCGATCAATGATCGACTATGGCAATAAGCGATGCCTGCAGCTGGTATAGGAGGAAGACGCGGTAAGCTAAACAGTATTATTAAGGTTAATAATAATTAAGAGCTAATTAGTGAATTAATAAAATATTTAAATAATATTAAGTTTGTAAATACTGTAAATTTTCCATACGATTGTAGAATTCAATAAAACAAGATCCGTTGGGATCGTATGGACGCTTGCCTACGAAATGGAACTGACTGGGAGTGAATTGGAGTTCAGTACAATTTATAGCAAAATAAATTGTCAGTATGAATCAAGCATCAATTATCGTTATTTAATGATGATGTCCAATGTGAGTAAGTCTCACTAACTTTGTACAGTTTATATTTTTATAAATATAATCTAGTAGTGATAAATGATGATTGATTGATGTGTGTTGATTATTTGGTTGAATTGCTGATTTATTGGTTGAAATTATGGATAACGATATATATATAAATCGTTAATCAAATATTGATTCTGTTTATCAGAATATTCCATATTGAAATGAAATCGATGTTATTTATATTGTTTAACATCTGTGAATGTAGGGAAACAGGTTGGAGGCACCAACTGGATACCTCAATATTTATAATACTGTTTGTTTTCATATATTGTGATATATGATGTGATATATAATTTGTTGTTGATTATGTGTGTTTGAATGATATTGATCATGGTTATTTGGCATTTTGAATACCATAAGAAATACTGGAATGTAAAATTGAAATAAATATGATATTGAAAAAGGAAATAATTAAATGAAATAAATATGATATTCAAAAAGGAAATATTTGTATAAAATAAAAAGGATATTGAAAAGGGAAATATTTATATGAAATAAATAGGATTTGAAAAGGAAATATTTGGAAAAACAAATAGAATTATACAAAGAAATATTATTCACATTCTATGTGAAAAATTAGATTTAAGTAAATATTTTGCAAATAAAATATTATAAAGGAATTTGGGGTTTGAATTAAGAATTTAAATGGAATTATTGAAATTAGAAACTGACCGGAAATTAGTTGGGTTGAATGGCTTTTTGGGTATCAATCCGATGTTGGTTTCGGCCTTCGGGGTTAATACATAGGGGGTTGTTCTCTTACTAGTTTACAGTTAGAGACTGATAGAGGAGGGAAGATATTGATGCATGAATCTGGAATGGAAACATTTTCCAAAGTTAATAAAGTATATTTTCTAATTTTTGAAAATAAGGATTTGATGAATATATGGAAACGAGAAATGGGGGAAGGAATAAATGTTGATTGGTGATTAATCGATAGAATTTCCATCTAGAAATAATATTGTTGTTTGCACACATGTTTTTCTTTGATTGTTAAATCACCGACTATCAAAGTTTTTGACCATTTTTCCGTCGTCAATATGGAGGGACCGGGTTCAGATTCATTATCTGAAAACCACTCTGTATGGGCGTTAGCGTTGCGATCCAATATGATGAAGATAATTGAAGACGGAGTTATGCAAGGGCTACCCTGTTTACAGAATAGTACCTTCAGTCTGTCCAGTCCCAGGACGACCTATATAGAAGAATGTTTGTCAGAGTATATGTAATAGATCGCGTAAGTTGATCTCTTCAAACGTATTAACGTTTGGTAGCGGAGGAATTCGTTTCTCTTAGCTATATACCCGTGGTATTTTTAGAGAAATAAATTTGTGCTTTAGCGGGTATGACGATGTGGCATTCATAGTAAATAAAGGTGTGATCAATATCTTATGGCCTCTAGCCTCACAACCTAAAATGGTATAAAATCGGGTAGGTCGCATGGCTAAGTGGTTAGCTGCAAAGTAGTGTGTATTGTCACCTGATCTAGAGTTTCATTTACTTCTATAATCTATTTCGATGCTGTCCCTTTCGGAAAAAGATGCTGATCCCAACCGTTGGTGGTAATACATTCGGTACACTCAAGTGAAATGAGGGACCGGTCATGTTTAGCCTAGGTTACAAGATTTTCTTGTTGAACCCGGTGTATTCCTCTCTAAAGATACACTATCGGAAGGTGGTCACATACCTTGCCAGTTGGAATTCATTAACTAATAAGCGCTCGCGGTTTTTTATTATATATTATGTATGTGGATCGTGAGATGAAAGCGTTGCGCTAGATGATTATTATATTGTGATTGATAGACATTATTATAATATCAAAAGAATTTTGATATAAAGATTATCATTTCTTTCAAAAGGATTTTGAAATTTAAATCAAGTGTTTTGGAGTCTCATAAGAGAAAAACTCGTTCCGTGTTATACGGCGTGGTCTTATGACATAACGTTTATTTTCTCAAATTGTTTACTCACACTAGTCCCATGACTAACCCGGAGTTTATTTTGTTTTGTTTTTCCTAAAATCTTGGGTGCCCAAATTTGTACGGGCAGTCAAGTAGTCAGGATTTCATAGATATACAGAGAGCTTGGAGCCGGAGGCTTCAGGATTTTATAGCAATTGTTTATTTCCGTTGTGTTGTAAGTGTTATACTCTGATAAATGTTATAGTATACATATACTGGTTTTGTTTCAAAGTTATGTATCTATTATATATTGTTCGTTCTGCTATGAGATTCGTGTTTACTCTGATGATGTATTTTCTTCTTCTTCGTCTATTCTAAGTTTCTATCTTATCTATTCTTACCCTCTAATCTATTTTATGGACTATCCGGTGTTTCCGATGCTTGAATAGTCGACATTGAGTTTATGTCGGTTACTCGGAATCGCGAAAACCCAGGTCGTTACACCCGAAGGCTATGGATATCCATCATCGTTCTCTTTCTTCGGACCAGTAATCTCCTTCAAATCATCCTATTTCATTCTTGATCTCCACCGTATACACAGTTGTTAAAGTGGTTTCCGGTAATGGCAGGGAGTATGACAATAGTCGATCTCGATCTTTTTAACAACCAATTGTTTACACTTTTCACACCGTGGTCATTATTTTAAAAATCTCTTTATAAAATCGAATATATGAATCTCAAATTCAAATTTGAATTCAAAATTAAACATTTAACTTCGATTATTTAATGTTCGAAATGTTCACATAATGATATTCAATCCAAATTCGACTTATACAAAACATATCTCAAATGCCATTTAAAACAATAAGAAAACACTTAACTTCGATAATATTAAGGTTGACTTATTCTCATCAAAAATCAAGTTCAAACAATTCAAAAATCTAGTTTACCTTTATAGCCATTCGTTTAAGTCGATTCATAAAGTCCAACATTTTTGTTCGAATTCTATATATATAATTTAAATAAAAAACATATATTCAATTTACGAAAATATATCTTACTTATAAATCTCAAGTTGTACAATTCAAAAATCATTACATATAAATTCGAATGAAAACCTTATATTTCAATTCTAGCAATTTACACCATTTAGAACCATTCTTATAAGTCGATTTAAGAAATTTCTTAATTCAAACCAAACAGTTTATGAAATCAATTCCATATATAAAATTATATGTAATCCAACTCACATTCCGTCACTAAAATTGAATTCATTACATATCAATTATAAATTCAAATACATTTACAATTCGATTTGGATGATTCTAAATCAATTTCGAAATTCAAATTTACCTCTTATAAGTTCAAATCAATTCGAATTTAAATTCATATCTTATATGAGTTCTTTCGTTAAATAGTATCACTATAAATACTTAAATCCTTGAAAACTCGAATTTAAGTCGCGAAATCTTAACCTATCGATCTTTGAGTTTATTATTAAAGTTTATAAAATATATATGAAAATAAGTTTTGAATATATATATATATATATAAGTTGTAAATTTATAAATTTAAATAGAAAATAGCTTTATAAACACATATAAGTTTAAAATAACTTAGAAATAGGTTTAAAAAGAATAATTTATAATAATATATTAAAGTTTAAAGTTTAAAATATATATATGATTAAATTATATGGTTTAAAATAAATAAATTTTAAGTAAAATCTTAAATAAGCATTTAAATCCACATTTACTTAAAAATCATTTTAAAACATATTATTTAAAATTTACAAAATTTAAGTTTAAATATTTAGAATATAAATAAATATAAAATCTTAAGTCATTATTTAAAAATCAATTTAAAAATAACTATACTTCGAAAACATGACCAACGGTGCCCGTATATAGTTTTCTACCCTATGGTCAAGTGATACAGATATTTATCATTTCAACCCGCAATTTATAAAATGTCTACGGGTTTATCATTTCAACCCACAATCCCAAATTCAATAAAAATCATTCAGGTCTATCATTTCAAATCATAGCAATTTTCCCTAATATAATGTCCTTTTTTATGTATCATTTTGACCCTTAGTGATTTTCCCTAAACTATGGGGAATCAAGAACAAAACAAATCATAACATTGCATCAATCACATCTTAAGTCGTACATCATGAGTGCACCTACGTGTCATATACATATATTATGTCATATACGAAACGTGCATACATATCAAATAAAACAATTTCTACTAGCAATCCTATACATTTCATACCAGTTCATTTATGCTTAATTTAAATCCATGAATAATGTAGGTCAAGTGTGAGATAAACTCACCTTTCGTGGCACAGAAATGAGGACAGCAGACGAATTGACGCAGAAAGAGACTACGACTTCCAGGCACGACTCAGACTAGATTCAATCATAGTAACCAGTCAAAATATATATTATTTTAAAGAGGATGTTAGGGAATTTCTCAACGGATCGGTACGGCTACTGGGTTTGGGTCGATTCACGAATTCAAGACCAAATTCAATTCAAAATAAACCCAACAAATTTTTCGAGAAAAATTATAAAATTTATAAATATTTATATATACATATACACACCAAAAAATCATAATATATATATATATATATTAAAATCAACACGACGATAAACACGCACATAATAACACTCGACACACCAGCAACATTAACTCACACTTACACATGAAAACACACCATGCACACCCACTCACAAACAACATACATTACACCACCAAACTACACACATACACATGACTCACACACCACACATACTGTCACTAACCCCCAAGCACGCATGAAAATGGGAACAATACTTGGAAAGGGTTTTGGTTCGATAATGTGACCGCAGGCCAGCGGAGCTCGGCTTCTGCCGGCTCATGGGAAGAGGGGTCGCATGCATTGGATTTACAGGGAGGCGGAGGGAGTTAGGCATAGACAAGGGTGGATTTACGTGGAGGAAAGTCAAGTGGCCGAACTGTTTATGGCAAGCGAGCTTGGATCCAGGCAGAGAGAAGGCAACGTGGGCACGACTAAGAGGACAGCGGGCGCGGTTTGGTCGTAAGGTAAAGAGATGGGTTCGACTTGGATCTGAAATGGTGGAGTAAGCACTTGGATGTGGAGGGCTTGGCTCTGGTTAGTGGGCTTCGCGGAGAAGGTTGTGGTGTCACTGAGGGCAGACTAAAGGGATGGAAGCGGGGTCGAGGAGGACAAAGAGTTGCGATGGGTTTTGTGGGGAAGCGGCTTTTCGTGAAGAATGGTAATGGTGGCGACTCAAGTCTTTTTTTTAATGTTGAACGAGCAACTCTAGAAATTTAGAAATAACATGTAATTTAGGAAACATGGTTAGAGTAGATACCGAAAGAGGAATAGTTCTTTGGAATGAACGTTTGCCACTTTATTAGGAAACAAACTTTTCAAATTTTGCAAAGGGACAGATTTTTAAATAAGAGAAAAGAGTACGCATTAGGCAAGAATGGGAGAAAACAAAACATGCATGCATTTTCAAAACAGAATATGCATATATTTAACTTTAGAAATAAATATGCATTGAAAAAGATATAAAAGGAAATGAAGACTTAAAGGCAACGATAGGTTTTGTAATGAAAATGGAACGTCAAATTCTAATGCAAGGAAAGAAAGGGAACATGCATGCAAGGTTTTATATATACATACCTTAATAACCCATATAAATAAATAAAAAATATAGGTGGCTTAGTAAAATAAAAGGATGGGTTTTGCGAACCCAAATTGTTTTAAAAAATATGCAGGACCCGAATAGGGACACATCAAACTCAAATGACTCTGCCTCAAAAATGAACTACTCAATCCTTTTTGTAGTTCCAACGCGAACCAAGTAAAATGAAAAATGAATGTATTGCACTAATCTGCGCGATGAGATGGACACAACGGTATATAAATTACAGTGCCACGATACTCCATTCGAAAATGCGTTACAGACCCTTTAAGCGTAAAATTCGGATAGTAAAACAATTAAACGGAGGTCAAAACGTCTGATTTTCATGAAACTAATTTCACCATCAAATTTGTGATAATGAATAGAATATATTTCATGTTTTTCCAAACTGGTTTCGGAGAGATTTTAAAATTGCTGAAATTTGAATTGTTATGCGCAGCTTTGTATTGAAAATTGCGCGACCGACAAACATTCAAATTTTCCGACGAAATATTCATAGCTTATATGTCTCATTGTATGTATTTAAAATTTTAAATTCTCATTACGAAAAACCATAGAATATTTTCAAAATAAAAAATTCGATTTAAATCGCAATTTAAATCGTTAAAAATAGCGGGTTGTTACAGTGGGTCAACACTTTTCCCCTCAGAATACATCCTTCTTGATAAAGGAGGTGTGTTCTGAATATTGCATTAACTTCCAATGTGCATGCAGCTATGGTTGCGCCGAACCATATTAAGGCCAGAAATCTAACGAACCCATTGGTTGTATTAAGACCATAAACTAACGATCAGTGTAGATCGTATTAATGTAAGAAAACCGACAACCATCGAGGATCGTATTAAGGCCGAGAATGTTATGAAAGTAGTCGATAGCTTTAATCGCAAGATCCAATACCTGCAAAGATTGTATAGGCCATTCTCAGTTTAGAGATGGCTTTGATTTTGATTGGGCGAGTATTAAGCATGCCCGACTTAAAGAGTTGGCGGGCAGTAATCAGACTTGGCTTAGAGGAGTTGTAACGACCCAACTTTCGAACACATCGGAAGTCGTGCCATAAATAAGAAATAAGAATAGATAGAAGATAAAACACAGAAACATCAGAATCTCATAGCGGAATTTTCACAAAAGATAATACTATATAATATTACACAGCAACACATAATACATCAGAACATCATATGTCTAGTGATACAACCCATTCATAGTACATCAATAATTATACATAACATTCATGTCTTACTTGCAAACATATAATTATACAGTAGGTAGTGTAGGTAGACCAGCATACAGATAATCTTCATTCAGCTTCACAAGTTTCTACATCCTGATTCACATGTCTATTCATGACAAGTGTTATGAATACCCAAGAGTTTAAGGGAAACATAGAAAATAAACTCCGGGTCAGTCAGGGGACTGGTGTGAGTAAACAGTTTAAAACAGTTTAAGGAAAATATCTCATAAGACCACGCTGTTAATACGGAACGAGTTTTTACCTTATGAGATCAAAACACTTTGTATACTTTTAAACAATTATTATCATAGTGTCTATTTGGTTTTCATAAATAATTAAGAATCTAGAAGAATGCTTGCATCTCACATTCTCCGATATAGTATACAAATAAAAATCCGCTTGGCACTTATGGAAATTGGATTTCCAACTATGACAAGATATGGGGCCACCTTCCGACGATGTATCTCTAGAGGCAAATACACCTGGGTTCAGCAAGAACGTCTTGCAACCCGGCCCTCACATGACCGGCCACTCATTTCTCTTGAGTGTATCGAGTGTATATCACCAATGGTTGTGTACGGCAACCATTCCTGAATGGGAAGAATCGATAGATTAAGAGACAAAAGGAATTTCTCTAGATAGGTGATGCTACACCCTAATGGGAGAGACCCACATAGCCATGCTGCCTGCCCGATTTTTGTCATTTCCTGGGTGTGAGGCTTGAGGCTAGACTTACGTCATCATCACTGGTTTATTCCTTTGAATGCCACATCGTCAAGACTTCCAGATCACTAATTGACTTCCTCAAAAATATATTACAGGTATACAACGAGAGAAACGAATTCCTCTGCCACCATATAAATACGTTTGAAAAGATCAATGTATGTGATCAGTTAGAATTACTTTGTCAGACACTCATCCATACAAGTTGTTCTGGGTTTGAACAAACCGAAGGCACTATTCAAAAATAGTCCTTGTTTAACGCCGTCTTCAAATTTAAAAATCTTGGTGTATGGCGTATAATCAAATCGAAGTGAAATCTTAATATCGGTCTCTTCGAATTGATTAACGAATATTCTCCTTTTTAAATATTAATCTAAATATACTTTACACTTCTTATTTCATCAAATACTGAACTGTACATGATCGTTTCTTGTATTTTGAATTTACAGTTTAAACAGTCAAACTCAGTGTATGCGTTTCATTCGTTTCTTTATCACTTGTATGTTTAAAATTTCAAGTATTTTATTCACAAATATACTCTAATTTAAATTATGAACTCAATTTATAATTTAATAAATCTACAGATTTATTATGGTAAATTCCACTTACTGACAAAAATATCCTGATTCACTTTTCCTAATTTAATTAAATAAAAATTATATTTTTTATTTAAATATTTATTTTCTTATTTAATTTAAACCAATATTAAATTAAAAAAAAAGTAATTTAAATTTAAAACATATTTAAAAGCTATTGTTTTTAACTTAAAACAAAAAAGTACCAAGTTGACAAAGTACCAGTTTCAAAAACACTAGCGTACAACCCCAAAACCAAGACTGGTTCCCTTGATTCGGCCAAGTAGCATGTGGCTGATCATTTGCCAAGGTACAAAGTTGAAAAACATAAGGTGCACACGTGAAAACAAGGCCCGATCACTTGCAAAACCCAATGCCTCCTTCTCCATTTCTCCGCCATCGCTGTGCACGTGCACAGCCACGTGGGCCAACTCCAGCCACCAACGACTGTTGCCACACGTCCCCTCCACCCCCAGACCATGTCGCCACCTCCCCGTCACCAACCTTGGCCTGAACAGTAAAAATGGCCGTGCACCTCCCTCTTCCTGGAAAAACATCATACAAGAAACCCAACGCCACGTCCTTCCTTGACCATGCGCCACAGTCTCTGCCTGGCCATGCCATCACCTTACCAAGACGCCCTGTTTCCCCCTGGACCGCACCCCCCTTACCCCTCATACGTCGAGCAGTTCGCCACAAACCCGATGAACCCAAACACAGTTTTGAACCCTATTTTTACTGATTTCACAAAATCTATGCATTTAAAAATTTAATTAGTATTTTTCCAATGATCCTCACCCTCCCGTACTCCTCCAGACCAAGTGCCATCGTCCCTGAACCCGTGGACCATAGGGAATTCGCCCAAAGTGGTTTTCTGACCATCTTCCCTTCTCTCTTGATTTACACTTCTAAAAATCTTGATTTTAGTTTTAAAAATCTTTATTTGGTTGCCTTGTTAGGATTATACAATCAAACCTTGTTTTTATTAAGTTTGAAAATCCATTTTGAAATTTTGAAACAGAGGCTATACTGTTGTTTTATTTTCAACATGATAGTAAAGGTTTTGCAAACAGAATTTCACTTATGAACACTTGAGTGGCCATGTCAACTGTTTAAAACAAGCGTGACACCCTAATTTCTAAGCCCTCAACTTAGATCCACTGATCCACTTGTTTTTGTCAAACTTTTCACCATATAACAGGGTCTGGTAAGTACAGACTGTCAATGCATTACTCTACATAGGGTACTTAAGGTTTTTACATATAAATCAATGATCACTACACCATAAAAAACAACCAAACCATACATGAATGGTTACTTGAACAAAATCATAAAGGAAATGCAAGATCACTTCATAGTTCAAACACCCAAAACTGTAGTAATTGAAAACAGAAAATAGAGATGTAGTTTTACTCACCTTAAAGCTCAAAAACCCTTGTTTTTCTTTGCTGAAAATTCTTTGAGTTGTTGCGTGTTTGTGTGAGTAAAATGTGAGCATGGATAGGTCCTTATATAGTGGTAGAAAATGGTTAAAATATTTGTGCATTTAATGCTTGATTTGAAACAGCAAAACAACATTTTCTTTGACAAATGTAAACCCAATTTAAAAACTGATTTTCTCTCTCAAATCCTTACATTCTCACATCAAATTCACATGGCATTCCAGCCTAGATTCCACCTGAAAACACCCTAAGCATTTGTACTACATTCTCTTCATTGGCCTTGAAAGAACATCACATTAATTGTTCTATGTACAACCCTCTTTCTACCCATCTTTTTCCTTGGTTTTAAACAAAATATTGTGATCATTTATGTACCATAGAGGCTCAGAAAATATAGGGTTATCAAGCCATATTTTTCTCATGTCAAATTTGATTTTACAAGAATTCATTTCATAGACTTACTTGCCTTCCAAGTGGTGTCAAAATCTGAAAATCTGCCCAAACTTGCTCTCGACTATGTGTGTATCTAACATGGAAAATTTTCAGAAAATCATTGCTTTGGTGATCACCTAGTGTAGGCAAGTTCATGGTGTCCATTCATGATCTTGTAATATTTTTATGCATGTGTTCTTTTGACAAATTTGCCAAGGTTTTGAAAATAGAACATGACTTGTATTTTCAGAAAATCAATTTGAAAGAAATAAAAAGATTCAAAAACTGAAAATGTTTTCATTCTAAAATGATTTTATCATGTGCAAAATCTTTGCCTTGAGAATCTTAGTTGATATCATGATCTATAGTGTAGTAATTTCATGCATGAGACCCTGAAGGGAAAGGGAATTTGACAACACATATTCTAGTTTCAATGCATATGCAAATTCAAATAATTTCCATGAGATTTTGTTTGTTATCACATCTATGAGATCATGAATTTGAAAGAGGTTAGACAATACATGTTTTCAATTCTAAATTCATACAAAAATTCAAGAATATTCTTGCATTTGTATGAGAACATAAAGAGATGCCTAAATCATGTTTTAGGCAAGGTGTTTAATCATATTTCAAAAGCAAGGAGTTTGCCAAACTAAGGTTTTAAAGCTTTTAAAAATATGAGCAAGTGTTTTTCAAAGGAAATGGCATTTTAAAAAAAAATACTATGCAAAAGTGTTATTTAACATACATATAAAAATATAAATTTAAGCAACACTACTAAAATATGCTATCATATACACAAAAGAGACAAATGTAAATTTCCCTTTTGGCATGTTTTAAATATTTTAAAGTCTTAAATTTAAATTTGTAATTATGGATACATACTCATAATAAAATAATATATGTGTTTACGATTGATGTGAAAACCAGGTCATTACAATCTACCCCCCTTATAAAAATTTCGTCCTCGAAATTTGTAAACAGAAGATAAGCAAAAGATAATATATATATATATATATATATATATATATCATACGTCAAACTGACTACAGCAAAATACAAATACTATACTCGACTATTATCGAGTTATAGACTACAGCAAAATACGAGTACTACTATAATATACATATCAGCCATACTACTACTACTATATGTACAATACCACCCCAGCCTGTCTATCCTACTCAGAACTGCTACTAATCTCTATGACATCCTCATCATCGGAAATGATGATCATCTCCTCGTCATCAGAGATGATAACCACATCCTCATCATCAGAAATACTAATCACATCCTTACTGTCTGAAATGCTAATCACATCCTCACAGTCCGACATATCGATCACCTCAACTGCCTCCTCAATCTCCTTAGGAACATCATCATCTGAAAGCTCAATGACCTCAACTGGAAAGGGTGGGTATAGCATCATATCAGGGTAGGCATAATCCATATCATAATCTATAGGTATCCCCATATCATAATCCATATGTCCTCCATTAGCCAGATACCGTGCCATCACTTGAGCTAGCTGTTCCAATAGGGCAACTACCATAGGTGCTGGT
The DNA here is from genome assembly GCA_030737875.1 of Allium sativum. Taxonomy (NCBI): domain Eukaryota; kingdom Viridiplantae; phylum Streptophyta; class Magnoliopsida; order Asparagales; family Amaryllidaceae; genus Allium; species Allium sativum. The sequence continues at coordinate 127,414,107 of CM060911.1, forward strand.
GGGGCGTGAACCCATGGCTCTAAGTCTGGCTATGCAAGTGGAATATCCTCCTCAGGCTGTGGCTGAGCAAGTGGAATATCCTCAAGTGGAATGTCCTCCTCTGGCTCCTCCTCAGGATCCTCCTTGAGCTCCTCCTCCAGATCCTCCTTAGGCTCCTCCTCCAAATCCTCCTCAGGCTCATCATCCTCCATATCATCGTCATCTCTGTCATATCCACTGCTGTCATCATCACCATCATCTCCACCATCTGCTCCCTCGCCTACATAGTACCCTACCTGATCATCATCTCCCTCATAATCCTGCTCCTGAGTTAAGTCCCTACTGTCCTCCTTAATGGAAGACTCTCTCTGGTATATGCCCGACTCCTCAGTGTCAACATACCTCCTCACTCCCACATCCTCCTACGTACCTCTAAGCTCGTGAATACTGATGCCGGTATACAATCTCAATCTCTGGAGTGGGGTTCGTCTCTTCCTAGCTGTCCTCTTAAAAATCGGTGCCATCTGGAAAAGAATAAAAGAACAGATTTCAGTACAAGTGATAGTAAACTGAAAGAGTTTATAAGCCCTATGAATGCTAATTCCTCATAACATCCATAATCCAAAATTCCATTTCTAGACAAAAGATAACATCCATACAAGCCATACAATACCATCATACATAGGATACATCCAAATAAAACATAGGATAGCTAACACTTAGTTCAAAGCAAAATCCTAGTAGAATTCCTTAATGTGCTTCTCCGTCTCCGAAGTACAGTCATACGGATTCTCACTCCAATATATCTTGAGCAGTTTCACAACCTTATTCCGAAGTCGCTTTTCTTCTTTATCTACCACATAGACTGGATATCTAACCACACTCAAGTTTGGTTCAATCTCAAGATCTTCCTGAACTGATGGTTCTAGAATCAAAGATGGGTCGTGAACACATTTGCGATGATGAGACACATGGAAAACATTGTGAATCCCAGCCATTCTTTTTGGTAATTCCATCCTGTAGGAAAGAGATCCAACCTTCTCAAGAACACAGAAAGGTCCCACATACCGTGGAGCTAACTTCCCTGTCTTACCAAATCTGATTGTTCCCTTGATTGGTGAAATCTTCACAAACACAAAATCTCCAACAGAAAAGTTCAGATCCCTTCGTCTTTTACCTGCATAGCTTTTCTGTCGATCCTGGGCCTCCTTCATTCGTTTTTTGACCAACTCCACCTTCTCAGTTACTTCTCGAATCATAGCTGGTCCGAGAACAAGCTTATTTTCTGACTCCACCCAACAAGTTGGCGATCTACACTGTCTACTATAGAGAGCTTCATATGGTGCCATGCCTATACTTACCTGGTAGCTGTTGTTGTAGGAGAATTCAACTAGATGTAGGTGATCCTCCCACGATCCTCCAAAGTCCAGAATACATGCTCTCAACAGATCTTCTAATATCCTGTTTACCCTTTCGGTTTGGCCGTCTATTTGGGGATGATAAGCAGTACTTAAATTCAGCTTGGTCCCCAAAGTTGTTTGGAATGCCTCCCAGAATTTGCTGGTGAAAATGGGGTCTCTATCACTTATAATACTTACTGGGACTCCATGTAATCATACAATTTCGCTTATAAAAATCTCAGCCAGTGAAGCTGCAGTCCGAGTTGTATTCACTGGAATGAAATGTGCACTCTTTGTCAGTCGATCAACTATCACCCAAACTCCTTCATATCCTTTCCTGGTCTTGGGTAAACCATCGACGAAATCCATCGATATCATTTCCCACTTCCAGTTAGGAATTTCCAAAGGTTTCAGTGGTCCTGCTGTCTTCTGGTTATCCCCCTTTATTTGCTGGCAGCATAGACACTGATTTATATAAGCCAGAATATCTCTCTTCATCCCAGGCCACCAAAATACTCGCCTCATATCTCTATACATCTTTTGTACTCCTGGATGAATACTCAGCTTTGATTTATGGAATTCTGCCAAAACTTCTTGCCTTAATCCATCAACATCAGGAACACACAACCTTCCATTGATTCTGAGAATACCTTGGATATCCACCTCAAAATCTGACTCCCCTCCTTTTATAACTCCTTGAATTAACTTTTCCAGATTCTCATCTCTCCTTGATTTTCCATTATCCTCCCTTGAAGTGCTGGGGTAGCTTCTAGAAGAGATAAGATCGCATTTCTGCTTAGAGCGTCTGCTACAACATTTGCTTTTCCTGGCGTATAGATAATATCCAAATCATATGACGCAAGGAATTCCAACCATCTCTGTTGCCTCAGGTTGAGATCTTTTTGAGAAAACAGATATTTGAGTGGTTTGTGATCTGTGAAAAGCTCGAACTTCCCTCCTAAGAGGTAGTGCCTCCACATTTTTAACGCAAAAACAACCGCCAATAACTCTAGATCGTGTGTAGCATTATTCTTCTCATGAATCTTCAATTGTCTACTAGCATACGCAACCACATGTCCATTCTGCATTAGTACAGCACCGAGTCCCACTCCACAAGCATCAGTATAAACCTCAAATTTACTTTTCCGATTGGGAACTGCAAGAACTGGTGCTTCAGTCAATTTCTTCTTTAACTCCTTGAATGATTCTTCACACTTCGAAGTCCATATAAATTTCTCACCTTTATTAGTCAGCTTAGTCAGATGAGAAGAAATCTTAGAATAATCTTGGATAAACCTCCTTTAATATCCTGCAAATCCCAAGAAACTATGGACCTCCATTGGTGTTCTGGGCTGCTTCCATTGTTGCACTGCTTCAACTTTGATTGGGTCTACAGAAATACCATCTTTGTTCACAATATGCCCCAAGAATCTCACTTCAGATTACCAGAAATGACATTTAGAAAACTTCGCCTTCAACACATTCATCCTCAGAGTCTCCAATACCACCTTAAGATGCTATCGGTTCTCTTCTTCTGTCTTTGAAAAGATTAAGATATCGTCAATAAAAACCAGGACCAACTTGTTCAGAATCTTCCTGAAGACACGGTTCATCAAATCAACAAAATACGCAAGTGCGTTGTTTAATCCGAATGGCATAACTAACCATTCATAAAAGAAATCTGAGCCTCTGAAAGCAGTTAAAGGAATACTATCTTCGGCGATCCTTAACTGATGGAATCCTGTAGCAAGATCCATTCGAGAAAACACCGTAGCTCCATTCAAATGATCAAAGAGATCATCAATTCACGGCAAAGGATACTTATTCTTTATGGTCACTTTATTTAACTCCCTGCAGTCGACACACAGCCTTGGTGATCCATCAGACTTAACCACAAAAACTACTGCTGAACCCCAGCTTGAAAAGCTTGGCCTGATCAATCCTCTGGCCAGTAAATCTTGAGTTTACTTTTCGAGTTCCGTAACTTCCTTTGGCGCCATTCGTCTTTTTGGCTGAACGATCAGTCTAGCTCCTGGAATTAGATCGATACGGAACTCTATCTCTCGATGTGGGGGTAAACTTTTAACTTTTTCAAATACGTCGGAGAAATCTCGGACTACTTCTAACGTTTCCAAATTCTCTTGTGGCACTTCCAAAGCATACAAGAAACTATACATATGAATACCGGGTTTTCCACACGGTATCCTAGCTTTGCACCCAATATTGGTTACCAGAGTTACGATTTCTTTGTCGCATTTAATCTTAGCTTGGAATTTACTCAACTAGTCTATCCCAAGTATAAAATTAAATCCTTTGAAATCCAAAACGTAGAAATCGAAAAGAAAGAAATGAGAAAGGTACGAGAGTGCCACATTATCGCATTACATTTTTAGTTCAGTTTTCCTGCTAATAGGATTAGATACGCAAACTGGATTCGGGGAAATTTTTGGGATAAATCTGAATTTTCCTACCGTACCCGAAGAAATGAAACTATTAGAGGGGCCGGTGTCAAATAAAACACAAACATCAATGCCATTTAAATCAAAAGTACCTTCGAGAACTCCCTTGCCTTTCACATCTTCGGGAGTTGATGGTTCACTTTTGATAGCATACACCTTGGGTTGCCGTGCCCTCTTCATGAGTGGACAGTCTTTAACCAAGTGCCCAGGCTGATGACAGTTAAAACACAGATTCTTCATCACCATTGCATGTCCAGGGCCTTGCTGTTGTTTCTGCTGCTGTTGCTAAGATGGTTGTTGTTGCTGCCGGTTTTGTTGTGGCTTCTTTGTTGCTGGTTTGGTGTAGAACTTGGCAATTGTCCCTTCTGTAAATAGTTGTGGCTGGTGTCCTTGAATCGTTCTTTGACCTTTTCTCCCATCTTTGGCGTTCCCTTGTTGTTGTTGTTCCAGTTTGGGTTGAATTTCCTTTTGTTTGGATTTTCACCACTAGGTCCTCCCGTCTGTGCTGGCTTTGCAACTGGCTTCTTACCCTCCAGTGCCTCATAACGAACTGTCATATCCACTAGATCAACGAATGGAATCTTGAGATGTCCAATCATCTGAACTTGCAGGCTATCCTTCAATCCCACTACGAACATTTCATTTTTCTTAAGTGGAGTGTTGATCGGTTTTGGCTCGAAACTGGAAAGTGCATTGAATTTGTTCTCATATTCAAATATTTTCATGTTCCCTTGCTTGAGATCAATGAAATCCCGATACGTCCTCATTTTGCCAGCGGCAGGCAGAAATTGCGCTTCAAACGCTTCTTTGAATTTGTCCCAAGTAAAATTTTCCTTAGGAACATTTGCAGTTTGAGCATCCCACCAGATTGCAGCAGCTTCTTGGAGTTGCCATGAAGCTAAGAGACGTTTCTATTCATCATTCAATTTCAATCCTTTGAAAATCCTCTCACAGGACCTCAACCATGCTTGAACTTCACTAAAAGACTCAGTCCCTTTGAAAACTTTTCCTCCCATAGTTGTATACTCCTTACAAATAGTAGCAAAGCTCTTGTCATGTTGGATTAGTGCAACTTCCTCTACTGTTTCCCCTTGGTCCTGAGACCCAGCAGTACGACCAGTAATAGTGGAAGATCCCCTAGCTCGACCTCTTCATGCACGGGTACTCATTTTGATTACCTGAATATAACAGGTTGTTAATCGAGACTTGATGGGTCATAACTAACTTAGGTATATCATCCATGTTGACTTAAATTTATTTTAAATTTTATATAAAAATACGCTCTCTCACACTCACCCAAAGCCTAGGTAATCAGTAACCTGGCTCTGATTCCAACTGTAACGACCCAACTTTCGAACACATCGGAAGTCGTGCCATTAATAAGAAATAAGAATAGATAGAAGATAAAACACAGAAACATCAAAATCTCACAGCGGAATTTTAACAAAAGATAATACTTTATAATATTACACAGCAGTACATAATACATCAGAACATCATATGTCTAGTGATACAACCCATTCATAGTACATCAGTAATTATACATAACATTCATGTCTAACTTGCAGACTTATAATTATACAGTAGGTAGAGTAGGTGGACCAACATACAGATAATCTTCATTCAGCTTCACAAGTTTCTACATCCTGATTCACTTGTCTATTCATGACAAGTGTTATGAATACCCAAGAGTTTAAGGGAAACATAGAAAATAAACTCCGGGTCAGTCAGGGGACTGGTGTGAGTAAACAGTTTAAAACAGTTTAAGGAAAATATCTCATAAGATCACGCTGTTAATACGGAACGAGTTTTTACCCTATGAGATCAAAACACTTTGTATACTTTTAAACAATTATTATCATAGTGTCTATTTGGTTTTCACAAATAATTAAGAATCTAGAAGAATGCTTGCATCTCACATTCTCCGATATAGTATACAAATAAAAATCCGCTTGGCACTTATGGAAATTGGATTTCCAACTATGACAAGATATGGGGCCACCTTCCGACGATGTATCTCTAGAGGCAAATACACCTGGGTTCAGCAAGAACGTCTTGCAACCCGGCCCTCACATGACCGGCCACTCATTTCTCTTGAGTGTATCGAGTGTATATCACCAATGGTTGTGTACGGCAACCATTCCTGAATGGGCAGAATCGATAGATTAAGAGACAAAAGGAATTTCTCTAGATAGGTTATGCTACACCCTAATGGGAGCGACCCACATAGCCATGCTGCCTGCCCGATTTTTGTCATTTCCTGGGTGTGAGGCTTGAGGCTAGACTTACGTCATCATCACTAGTTTATTCCTTTGAATGCCACATCGTGAAGACTCCTCGATCACTAATTGACTTCCTCAAAAATATATTACAAGTATACAACGAGAGAAACGAATTCCTCTGCTACCATATAAATACGTTTGAAAAGATCAATGTACCTGATCAGTTAGAATTACTTTGTTAGACACTCGTCAATACAACTTGTTCTGGGTTTGAACAAACCGAAGGCACTATTCAAAAATAGTCCTTGTTTAACGCCGTCTTCAAATTTAAAAATCTTGGCATGCGACGTATAATCAAATCGAAGTGAAATCATAATTTCGGTCTCTTTGAATTGATTAACGAATATTCTCCTTTTTAAATATTAATCTAAATATACTTTACAGTTCTTATTTCATCAAATACTGAATTGTACATGATCGTTTCTTGTATTTTGAATTTACAGTTTAAACGGTCAAACTCAGTATATGCGTTTCATTCGTTTCTTTATCACTTGTATGTTTAAAAATTCAAGTATTTTATTCACAAATATATTCTAATTTAAATTATAAACTCAATTTATAATTTAATAAATCTACAGATTTATTATGGTAAATTCCACTTACTGACAAAAATATCCTGATTCACTTTTCCTAATTTAATTAAATAAAAATTATATTTTTATTTAAATATTTATTTTCTTATTTAATTTAAACCAATTTTAAATTTAAAAAAAACTAATTTAAATTTAAAACATATTTAAAAACTATTGTTTTTAACTTAAAACAACAAAGTACCAAGTTGACAAAGTACCAGTTTCAAAAACACTAGCGTACAACCCTAAAACCAAGCCTGGTTCCCTTGATTCAGCCAACTACCATGAGGCTGATCATTTGCTAAAGTACCACATTGAAAAACATAGGGTGCACACGTGAAAACAAGGCCCGATCACTTGCAAACCCCAATGCCTCCTTCTCCCTTTTCCTTCTACCTTTCTCCGCCATGGCTATGCACGTGCACAGCCACGTGGGCCAACTCCAGCCACCAACGACTGTTTCCACACGTCCCCTCCACCACCAGATCATGTCGCCACCTCCCCGTCATCAACCTTGGCCTGAACAGTAAAAATGGTCGTGCACCTCCCTCTTCTAAGAAAAACATCATCCAAGAAACCCAACGCCACGTCCTCCTTTGACCATGCGCCACTGCATCCGCCTGGCCACGCTATCACCTGACCCAGACGCCCTGTTTCCCCCCGGACCGCACCCCCCTAACCCCTCCTGCGTCTAGCAGTTCGGTCTCAAACCCGATGAACCCAAACACAGTTTTAAACCCTATTTTTATTGATTTCACAAAATCTATGCATTTAAAAATTTAATTAGTATTTTTCCAATGATCCTCACCCTCCCGTACTCCTCTAGACCAAGTGCCATCGTCCCTGAACCCGTGGACCATCGGGAATTCACCCAAAGAGGTTTTCTGACCATCTTCCCTTCTCTCTTGATTTACACTTCTAAAAATCTTGATTTTAGTTTTAATTTTTTTTATTTGGTTGCCTTTTTAGGATTATACAATCAAAACTTGTTATTATTCAGTTTGAAAATCAATTTTGAAATAGCGGCTATACTGTTGTTTTATTTTCAACATGACAGTAAAGGTTTTGCAAAAAGAATTTCACTTATGAACACTTGAATGGCCATGTCAAGTGTTTAAAACAAGTGTGACACCCTAATTTCTAAGCCCTCAACTTAGATCCACTTGTTTTTGTCAAACTTTTCACCATACAACAGGGTCTGGTAAGTACAGACTGTCAATGCATTACTCTACATAGGGTACTTAAGGTAATTACATATAAATCAATGATCACTACACCATAACAAACAACCAAACCATACATGAATGGTTACTTGAACAAAATCATAAAGGCAATGCAAGAACACTTCATAGTTCAAACGCCCAAAACTACAGTAATTGAAAACAAAAAATACAGATGCAGTTTTACTCACCTTAAAGCTCAAAAACCCTTGTTTTTCTTTGCTGAAAACTATTTGAGTTGCTGTGTGTTTGTGTGAGTAAAATTTGTGCATGGGTAGGTCCTTATATAGTGGTAGAAAATGGTTAAAATATTTGTGCATTTAATGCTTGATTTGAAACAACAAAACAGCTTTTTCTTTGACAAATGAAAACCCAATTTAAAAACTGATTTTCTCTCTCAAATCCTTACATTCTCACATCAAATTCACATGGCATTTCAGCCTAAATTCCACCTGAAAACACCCTAAGCATTTGTACTACATTCTCTTCATTGGCCTTGAAAGAACATCACATTAATTGTTCTATGTACAACCCTCTTTCTGCCCATGTTTTTCCTTGGTTTTAAACAAAATATTGTGATTATTTATGTACCATAGAGGCTCAGAAAATATAGGGTTATCAAGCCATATTTTTCTCATGTCAAAATTGATTTTACAAGAATTCATTTCATAAACTTACTTGCCTTCCAAGTGGTGTCAAAATCTAAAAATATGCCCAAATTTTCTCTCGACCATGTGGGTATTTGACATGGAAATTTTTTAGAAAATCATTGCTTTGGTGATCACCTAGTGTAGGCAAGATCATGGTGTTCATTCATGATCTTGTAATCTTTTTATGCATGTGTTATTTTGACAAATTTGCCAAGGTTTTGAAAATAGAACATGACTTGTATTTTCAGAAAATCAATTAGAAAGAAATAAAAAGATTCAAAAACTGAAAATGTTTTCATTCTAAAATGATTTTATCATGTGCAAAATCTTTGCCTTGAGAATCTTAGTTGATATCATGATCTATAGTGTAGTAATTTCATGCATGAGACCATGAAGTGAAAGGGAATTTGACAACACATATTCTAGTTTCAATGCATACGCAAATTCAAATAATTTCCGTGAGATTTTATTTGTTATCACATCAATGAGATCACGAATTTGAAAGAGGTTAGACAATACATGTTTTCAATTCTAAATGCATACAAAAATTCAAGTATTTCCTTGCATTTGTATGAGAACATAAAGAGATGCCTAAATCATGTTTTAGGCAAGGTGTTTAATCATGTTTCAAAAGCAAGGAGTTTGCCAAACTAAGGTTTTAAAGCTTTTAAAAATATGAGCAAGTGTTTTTCAAAGAAAATGGCATTTTAAAAAATTGCTATGCAAAAGTGTTATTTAACATACATGTAAAAATATAAATTTAAACAACACTACTAAAATATGCTATCATACACACAAAAGAGAAAAATGTAAATTTACCTTTTGACGTGTTTTAAATATTTTAAAGTCTTAAATTTAAATTTGTAATTGTGGATACATACTCATGATAAATAATATCTGTGTTTACGATTGATGTGAAAACCGGGTCATTAAAGGAGTGGCAAGTATTAACCATACTCGGCTTATGGAGGTGGCTTGTATTAACCACACTTAGCTTACGGAGGTGGTGAGTATTAACCATGATCGGCTTATGGAGATGGTGAGTGTTAACCATACTTGGCTTGTAGCAAGTGTTAATCATGCTCGGCTTATGTAATTTTATCCATTCTCGGCTAATGGAGCCGGATATATGTAGTGCTAGGTGAATGAGACTTAAGTGGTTGTCGCACTTCTGTCGAGAACTTGTGCAGTTTTAGTAGGTGGTGAGTGCACCCGACTTAGGGAAGGGGAGAGTACCTTCCATACTCGGCTCGAGGAGTAGTCTTAGGTATGGTGGCAGGCTTTGACCGTTCCTTACAGACGGTGGCTTAGCACTAACCATATTCAGGTCGTTGAGCGTCACCCATGCTCAGCTTAAATCATTCAAACATAGTCCATGTTTGCAAAAGAAAGTTTATTGCTGCTAAAGAGCTACTCCAAGAAAATGACAATAAATTCTTGATGGATGATAACTGAATCCATAGCGCGCCTAGGAGCTAAATGTAACAACCCAAAAATTCTGAACCAATTTAAAATTTTTATTTTATCTATTTTAATGGATTTTGAATATTTAAAATGATTTATTTTAAACAATAACGACTAAAAATTTATTTTAAATCGAAGTTAGAAGGAATAAATTTATTTTAATTATAAAAGGAGTTTGAAATAGCATGGTAGTTTGAAAATTCGATTTTAAATTTCAAATGAATGCACAGGATTCAAAATAAATCAGATTTGAGTAAATCCAGAAATATTTGAATCTGTTTAATTATATCTTTCTAACGAATGTGAAAAATCCAGAGTTTATAATAGGAATAAAAAGTTATGTCCAGTTTAAAATTTGAAATAGTTGCTATGAAATTTATATGTATTTTATATTATATATAGCCCTTAAAAATAGGCATTTTGTAAACACCTCCGTTTTCGACGAAACCACTTCTGTTGGATCCGGAATGTCAAATTATAGGTCGGTTCAAAAATTCCATAATTTTCGGAATCAATATGTGAGCGTGGTAAATTAAAACGCGTTTGGTGATTTCTGTTAAATTGGATCGATCATTAAAAAGGCAATTTTTCAAACGGTCTCCAAATTCAAAGAATTTATTTTATTCGGACTGTATCGCCAAAACATAGATTTATTTTTCGGGAATTTTTGGAACTAATATGTAGGCCCGGTAAATTAAAATGCACGTTCAAATTTAATATTGAACATTATAAATTTTAATTTAGAGAAAAACTGACTGAAACAGTCGAGTGGGCTTACGAAACATAGTCCATTGTGTCCGGAATGGGGGTATTTGGCTAGGGGCGGCAGTCGCTGGGCTTGATTTGAGTTCGTATGGATTAACGGCCCTTTTCGAAATTAGAAAATTAAATAATAAAATAATATAGCATATAAATACCCTAAAATTCACCAAACCCTAGGACCCCTCTTAACAGCCGCCGCTTCCCAGTATTAACAGACAAAATCTCTTCATTTAGATCCAATAATTTCTTTGAATCCCTAAATCAATTCATGATTCCTTCAAAGCAAAAACTGAAGAGATTTGCGTGGTCTTCGAATTAATACGGCGATCATGGAATTAGTGTCACGGATTTTTCGAATTTTGGGGCCTAAGGCAGTTCGTTCGGATGGTTTTTGGGAGAGCGTCGGACCACTGAATCGTGCAAGGTGGCGGGCGCCGATGGAGGAGGAGAAGGGCTCGACTGTGGTGGTTTCTGATCAAGGTACGGTGGTGTCTGGCGCTGTGCGTGAGTGGATAAGGGAGTATGGGTTTCTTCGTGAGTCGGCTGGAGATTTCCACGATGAGGAAGAGATAATTAAGGGAGGGTTTAAGTTAAGTAATTAATTAATTATCCTAGTTAATAACCATTCAAATTGTACAATGTTTAAAAGCCCGTAATTTGTTCAAATGTCAACAGAATTTGCTAATTCAAATTGCGTTGGACTCGTATTGAAGAGAGCTACGCAATGGCACAGACCGGAAAAAATTTAGAAGGAGTAAAACCAATGTGAGATTTCTAAATTTAAAACAAAATTTATTGTGATTGTGATGTTAAATTTATATACATACGTTATACAAAATACATGTATGCGTTATATGAAATTGAAATTGATTTATTGTGGTTGCGATGAATTATTGGATTGAATTGTGTAGTGAAAATAAAATGTTTATACAATAAAAATCATATTTTATTGTATATATGAATCAATAAAATATTCATTGTTTGAAAAGAAAATGTTTATACAATAAAAATCACACTTTTATTGTATGTATTAATAAACAAAATATTCATCGTTTGAAATAAAATATGTTAAAAATAAAAATATACATTTTTATTGTGTATGTAGGAATCATTAAAAATATTCATGGTTTTAAAATAAAATGTTTATACAATGAAAATCACATTTTTATTGTATGTATGAATAAATAAAATATTCATTGTTTGAAATAAAACATGTTAACAACAAAAATATACATTTTTATTGTGTATGTAGGAACGATTGAAAATATTCATTGTTTAAATAAAATAGGTTAACAATAAAAATTATATTTTTATTGTATTATTGATTCATGAAAAGAATCATGTTTTAAAGGAAATGTTTGAAACATTATCATTTACATGTTAGCAAGGTTAATATGAAAATAATCATATATTAAAATTATGATTTTGTTCACTTAAAAATGTAACCTTTAACATGTAAGTGAAGTTAAAAAAATGCATGTTTGAATAAAATGTTTTTTTTAACAATAAAAATTACATTTCTATTGTATGTTTGATTCATTAAAAAGAATCATGTTTAAATAAAATGATTGGACAATAAAAATTATATTTTTACGGTATGATTGATTCATTAAAAAGAATCATGTTTTGAATAAAATGATTGGACAATAAAAGTTATATTTTTATTGTATTTTTTATTCATTAAAAATTATCATAGGTTAAAAAATATGATTTGTTCATTAAAATATGAATTGTTCATTAAAAATGTCACTTTTAACATGTTAGTTAGATTAAATGAATTACATGTTAAAATATGAATTGTTCATTAAAAATGTCACTTTTAACATGTTAGTTAGATTAAATGAATTACACATTAAAATATGAATTGTTCATTAAAAATGTCACTTTTAACATGTTAGTTAGATTAAATGAATTAGATGTTAAAATATGAATTGTTCATTAAAAATGTCACTTTTAACATATTAGTTAGATTAAATGAATTACATGCTAAATTATGAATTGTTCATTAAAAATGTAATTTTTCACATGTTAGTTAGAGTTAAAAAGATTACATGTTAGAATATGATTTGTTCATTAAAAATGTAATTTTTAACATGTTAGTTAGAGTTAAAAAGAACACATGTTAGAATATGATTTGTTCATTAAAAATTATTTTTAACATGTTAGTTAGATTTAAAAAAAATTACATTTTAGAATATGATTTGTTCATTAAAAATGTAATTTTTAACATGTTAGAGTTAAAAAGATTACATGTTGATATATGATTTGTTCATTAAAAATGAAAATTTTAAAATGTTAGTTAGAGTTAAAAAGATTACATGTTAAAATATATTTGGTTTGACAAAAATGGCACTTTCATCATGTCAGTTAGAATAAAAGGAATTATATGTTAAATAAGTTTTGTCATTAAATATGACATTTTTATCATGTCAAATTAGAATAAAAGAATCATATTTAAAAAATGTTTTATTAAATAAAAACATCGTTTATAGCATGTTAGTGAAGTAGTATAAAGGAATCAAATGTTATAATATTTTTGGTTAGATAAAAATATTATTTTTAACATGTTAATGAAGAGAATTAAATGGACATATCTTGAAATATATGTTTGTAGGTTAAAAATACAATTTTAACATGAATACGAATTGTACAAAATTTACATGAAATAAAATGAATGGTTTTGAAATCGTCAAATGAATTATATATATATATATATATATATATATATATATTAAAATTAAACGAATCGCGTGCGGCAGTTCGCGTTTTGGAATCGTAAATTTAAACGGTTATACCGAGAGATCTGACCATCGTATTTTTCCAAAGCTGGAACCGTTGGGTTCGCTTTGAAAAGATCTATCCAACAATATTAAATTTTTAAGATCCAACGGTTAGATTTTGAAAAATGTGTAATTCAAATTTGGATAAAAACAGCGCTAGGGCCGCGTAATGACCTGAAACGTCATTCGAATTAAATGGGCTATTTTTATATAAATAAAAATAGCGAAAAATCGTTATAAAACATTATTAACGATATGAAATGGAAATAAACTAATTTACCTTGGTCTATAAACTAATATGGATGACTATATTTATTTGACATTAATTTATAAAATTTAATTAAATTTAACCAAAGAAAGAAATGATTTGAATTATTCATATATTCGAGAATTATTTGAAAAGGCCAAGTTAATCTCATTTTAAATAATCATACGACAATTAAAAGTCGAAGACATGGAAGGCGGTGGTTGAAGACCGGCTATCTTCACATCGAATGGATGACTACTGATTCCCTGAATTTAGTAGCTCCCTATAAAGGGTTAAAGTGGTAGTTGTCCGGACGCATTTATTGATTGTCCGGATATGCGAGAACCTCTCTTCCGTATTGGACATACGGGACGAGGAATAAGCTGTCTCCGGTTACGTTCAGACCTAGAATGGACTTGTAAATGGATGTGTGTCTGGCATTGGATTTCGTTCTATATTAATTGATTTCTATTAAATATATATCTGTATGGTGGCGGAGAATTTATTCTCTTGCTTAACACCCTTCTCTGAGACGTACGAGCTTAGAGGTTATATATTGATAGACATCAGTTACATGACGTTAATTGTCATTGTGGCATGCTAAGATGTAAAAGACCAAGGCTTTTGTTGAAAAGCAGAGCCTTGTGGTTGACGATCAAAGCACAGCTTTAATTAGCATAGCTTTGTGTATAGCGTTACTTCGCGATCCTCACACTTCGGTAAGAGTCAGAAATGGGATAAAGGACCCACGGAGTGCATGCGTTTCTTTCTAGCTAGGAGTGGTGTCATGGTATGGAGCTCAGACATTTTTACTTATGTGGATGATGGATTGTGCGGGCCCTCAGTATGTTGGTCGCTACTGGCCAAATGATAGGTCCGATAGGACTGAGAAATGTGTGTTTAGGAATAACTAATCCTCTAAAGTATGTGTGGACCGGCTGATTAACATAGAAATGTGTTTATTTTATGCTCTTATATCTTATCTTTTGTCTATAAATAAATATTACTTGGGTATTGTTTTGTTACATTTACAGATATTTCAACCCAGCCCGCATGCAACCAGAAAAGTAGAGAAATGGAGATCAGATTGCTATATATTTACATTTTGAAGAATTATAGATGAAGATCCCACATCTAGTTACTGTTGGACAAGAAAATGATTGATAAAAAGGACATGCACATCTCAAATCAAGGGAGGCTTGTCAAAGAACCAAGAGAAAAAGAGGAAAGGACAAAAAATTTAATAGATTGAACTAAGGTCCATTTGAAGTTCTCATTGTAAACTATTTAGTGATGTAATGGCTAGGCCCATTTGTGATTAGGGTTAGGGTTTGGTTATCCCCTATAAATACCCTTGTAATATCATTGTAGCCACCATCCTATTCTGTATCCCATTTTTCCTCTTCTTCTCCATTAATAAAGTTTCTAGTTCTCTTTTATTTTTCTGCATTTTTCTATTTCTTAGCAACTAGTGCCATCTACACGATTAGATTCGGTGGAGTACTAGTTGTATTTTACATTTATTTTCATTAGTGATTAATCGTTTGATTAGTTTCAACGATAATCCTAATTTTATTTCTGTTGTTATTTCTATTCTGCACTTTTATTTTCTGCATTTTTTGTTCTTGTTTTGCAATTTACTTTCATTAGTGATTAATCGTTTGATTAGATTCAACGATAATCCTAATTGTTGCAATTTCAATTTGTTTTTATTTCAACCAAATCTCCAAACTTCGTCTAACTCGCCCAAGAGATTAGATAAACAATTTGATTTTAATCAACCTCCCTGTGTTCAACCTGCATACTACACATCTGCGTGCTTGCAGTATTTATTTTAAAATTCACGCTTTTCTAGTTCATAGGAAAGCGACGATCAAGTTTTTGGCGCCGTTGCTGGGGACGTAATGATTAAATTTTATTATTTATTTAATTTCTGATTCGTGTTAGTTTTATTATTATTATTATTTATTTTTTTATTTGTTGTTTTTGTTTATTAGAAGAAAAAAAAATCTTGTTAGTTGATTGGATATTACAAGTTGATATCATAGTCTGTAAACCGGGAGAAAAAAAATTAGTTGCCAGTTCCACTACGATTTTTGTCCACTTTTAAACCTTTCCAATTTATTTTTTTTACTGGGTACAATTCCTTTCCATTTTTCAAAAAAAAAAATTACAAAACTTTCTTTGCAATTTCCTTCCACTTCTCTTCTCAATACAAATTCTACACCATTGAAATCAGAGTTGAAATGGTTAAAACACATTTTCGATATTTTTTTTTACAAGCAAGCCACTGCCCCTGCAGAAGATTGTAAAATCAAGGGCAAGTGAAATGAAGAATTCGAGCATCAAACAAGGAATTCAACAGTCAATCCATTTGCATGCAATTGATTTGAATCGTCGGTGCTACTAAATTTCTCTGGACGGACTGCCGTACCCCACTGTAAAATTTTCTAAACTCTACAGGTGCTCTGCTGCAAAAAAATATATATCGAAATTGCTTGTAAAAATCTTCTGCAGGGGCAGCGACTTGCTTGTACAATTTTTTTTTTAATTTCTGCAATTAATTGTGTTTGATTGTTGTTTTGGCTGCATTCTGAAATAAATCTAGTTACGAGCAAAGCCCTAACAAACATAAGGTGAGGAAGTCATTACCTTTCCTTGGCTCCAAAACAATTAAATTCGGTCATTTGCATACTCCTTGGACCTAAATAAAAATTGATTAGACGTTGGCCTTAGGAGCAAAACTCAAGCTCAATAGGACAAACAAATTGGGTTAAATATATTAGATTTAAAAATTTATTTTGCTATGTGGAATTCGTTCTATTCCTTTTGTAAAGGACGGTGATACGTATTACATCAGGAATTTTTCGACATTCTAGCAAATTAACTTTTTCAATCTATTTATTTAATTTGATTTACAAAATATTTAATTGCAAGAGTGTATTTTGTGAAATTGATCTTCTCAAGGGTTTGATCGCGGATATATATTAGTTCAATTTATTGAACTTCTAGCAAAAGAGATTGCATACTACCCGTAAAACATTGGTCGTATCCCTTAGTATTTATACTATACGTGAACGACCATAAGACCCTCTTCCCCCTTCAAATCGAGATTATCAATTAATAAGATACACTTGTGTTCGTTATTTATTTTGATTAGGAGCTTCTTATGTCAAACTTAAGTCTAGGATTTTTCCTTGTTTGCATTTAACAACAATGAGTGAAAAAAGTGTTAGCCAACAAAATTCTCCTAGGGGTTCTCGAATCAACCAAAATTTTCCAACCGAGTTGGATCAAAATCGAGTGAATCAAAACCTTCCAAACTTTGGGGATCAAAATCGAGTAAATCAAAATTTTCAAAATCTCAATATCGAAATGGATAGACCCTTATCTCTTCGTGATCGATGTTATCCAACTAGGACCGTTCAACCCTCTGTCATTGTGTTCCCACCAGCTGAAGGAAACAATTTTGAGCTTAAACATTCTTTTATTCAAGGGGTACCAAAATTTACTGGGTCTGAAAATGCTTATGAATTTCTAAGTGAATTTGAATTGTACGCGTCCACAACAAAAATGCAACAATTGTCTAACGAATCGATCAAGCTGAGGCTAATTCCATTTGCACTACTTGAAAGCGCTAAAAGATGGCTAAATTCTCTTCCAAAACATTCCATAAGAAGTTGGGATGAATTTGTCACTGCATTCTTGAAAAAGTTTTTCCCTTTCCATAAAACTCTCAAAATTCGAACAGAGATAAATCAATTTTGTCAAAATAAGGGGGAAACTTTTACAAAATACTTTGAAAGATTCAACCAACTATTATATAGTTGTCCTCATCATGGAATTCCAAAAGATCACTTAAGTCAAATTTCATATGAAGGGCTTAACTATCAGACTAGAACTCATTAGAGTCAATGTGTGGAGGAGACTTTATGTCTAAGACGGCCGATGAAGCTTGGAAATTCTTAGAAGATTATTCTGAAAAGGACATGCAGTGGGAATCAATTCGTGTTCCCATTCGTACTTCTACTAGAGGAGTGCATGTCGTGGACCCAAGTCAAATTCCCTTAGAAAATCAAACTCCTCAAGCCGGAGAAGGGCTACCCCACTATTACTCTTAGGACCAAGCTAATGCTATAGCTCAAAATAATCCTTACTCATCCACATACAATCCTGGTTGGAGGAACCACCCAAATTTTTCTTGGTCAAACCCTAATAATTCGGCTAACCCATCTCACGTGCAACCCTTTATTCCAAATCCAAATTATCAAGCTCCACCTCCAATTTCTCAAACCTCTCAAATAGCATCTCAATCCAAACAACCTTATAGGCACCCAAACTTTCAATCATCAAACCAATCCTCTCAACCTTCTCAACCGCCACAGGATATTGTGCGTTTAGAGAAACAGTTGAACTCTCACGAAGCTAAAATGAACTCACATGACGCTAAACTCGACCAAATGATGAGTATGATGAAATAACTAATGAAAAATAATGAGAAAGGAAAGTAGCCTAGTCAACCTGAGGTGAATCCAAAATATAACTCTCGTGCTGTAAATTCTTGTGAGGACGAAAACCATAATCCAGTCAATGCTATTACAACCCTTCGATCTGGAAAGAGGATTGATAATAATGTGGGCGACCCTGGCGAACCTTCTAACTCGACCCCAGTGCCAAATCTTGATGATCACCCATTGGCTTCGAATGCCAATTCTTCTAAACCTCCATTTTCCTCAAATGTTGGCAATCCCAACAGTTCCTCTCCTAGTGTCGGCAAACCCGACCCACCTTCGAAAATCAATGTTGGCAATCCCAACATTACATCTTCTGCAACCTTACCACCTTCTTTTACCTTGGATAAACCTTCTTCTTCGAATGATGAAACTGATCACAGAGTCGAAAAACCAATAGCTCCATTTCCCCATAGACTCAATAATAAGAAGAAAGCGGCAAATTTCGATAAAATTTTAGAAATTTTCAAACAAGTCCATGTGAACATTCCTCTTTTAGACACAATTGAACAAATTCCTCAATATGCCAAATGTCTTAAGGAATTGTGCACACAAAAACGTGCGACTAATGTCCCACAAACTGCCTTTCTAACTGCGAATACAAGCTCTGTTCTTTCGAATCTTACCCCAGTCAAGTACAAAGACCCTGGCTGCCCTACGATTGATTGCAAAATAGGAAGCACTCACATCTCTCGTGCCCTACTCGATCTTGGTGCCAGTGTCAATCTTCTTCCTTATACTGTTTATCGTCAACTTGGATTAGGGGAGATTAAACCAACGAACATCACTCTTCAGCTAGCTGATCGATCTATCAAAAAGCCATTGGGAATAATCGAAGACATCTTGATATAGATCGAACAGTTTTACTTCCCTGTCGATTTCATAGTTTTAGAAACAGAGCCTGTCTCAAATCCCAATGTTCATATACCGTTGATTTTAGGACGGCCCTTCTTAGCAACCTCAAATGCTGTCATTAATTGTAGGAACGGTCAACTTCGACTTTCCTTCGGGCACCTAACCATTGAGCTAAACATCTTTAATCTCAAAAAACAACCTAGGGATTTTGAGACCGATGAAATCGACATGATTCAAACCACAGTTGATGAAACCTCTAATGACACTTCTGAAGCCTTGAAAATATGTCTGGAACATTTCGAGTCCAATTTCGATGAACTCGAATACATTTCTGAACTGAATGAATTTCTTGACTTAAATCCTTCGTCTTCTGAATCTAACCAAGGAATGTTGACCAATGTTAACACTCAAGAACATCCTAAGTTAGATCTCAAACCCTTGCCGCAAGACCTTAAGTACGCATACTTAGACTCCTCAGAAACTCTTCCCGTAATCTTGGCCTCTGATCTTACCGAGGACCAAGAAGAAAAACTCTTAGAAATTTTGTGCGAAAATAAAGATGCTTTGGGGTGGGAACTGAGCGATATAAAAGGAATTAGCCCATCAATTGTGGAACATCGCATACATCTAGCTGATGAGGCTAAAACCACCCGTGAGGCTCAAAGGCGATTAAACCCAAAAATGAGAGAAGTGGTCAAGGAGGAGATAATCAAATGTCTAGACAATAACATCATCTATCCCATCTCTGATAGTACTTGGGTGAGTCCGGTACAAGTTGTACCAAAGAAGTCGGGAGTCACAGTGATCAAAAATGAAAGTAATAAGCTCGTCCCAACAAAAATCAAAACAAAATGGTGTGTGTGTGTGTATTGACTATCGAAAGCTCAACTCAGCCACACGAAAAGACCATTTTACCTTGCCTTTTATTGACCAAATGCTCGAACGCTTAGCGGGTCATGAGTACTATTGTTTTCTCGATGGATACTCTGGCTATATCCAGATCCTTGTTGCTTTAGAGGATCAACATAAGACCACCTTTACTTGTCCCTTTGGAACCTTTGCTTATCGTCGCATGCCTTTTGGTCTTTGTAATGCCCCCGCGACTTTCCAAAGGTGTATGATGAGTATTTTCTCTGATATGGTGGAAGAATTCTTGGAAATATTTATGGATGATTTTTCAATCTACGGATCATCTTTTTCCCATTGCCTCACCCATTTAGAACTCGTCCTAAAACGTTGTAAGGAGAAATCACTCGTGCTTAATTGGGAAAAATGTCATTTCATGGTAAAAAGGGGGATAGTTCTAGGTCATGTCGTTTCAAAAGATGGCCTTGAAGTCGATAAATCCAAAATCGATTTGATTGCTAATCTACCTCCTCCTAAGTCTGTTAAGGATGTTCGTTCATTTCTTGGCCATGTGGGATTCTACAGAAGATTCATTAAGGATTTCTCAAAAATTTCAAAACCTCTCTCAAACTTACTTGCCAATGACGTCAAGTTTGAATTTTCCAATGATGGCAAAACATCTTTCGAAACTCTTAAGTCAATCTTGACCACAACTCCCATCATTCAACCCCCTAATTGGACTCAACCCTTCGAACTTATGTGTGACGCTTTTGATTTTGCGATTGGGGCCATCTTGGGCCAACGAATCGATAAACTCTCTCGAGTCATTTACTATGCTAGCAAAACTTTAAATGAAGCCCAATTGAATTATTCAACTACTGAAAAGTAATTTTTAGCAGTTGTTTTCGCTCTTGAGAAATTCAGACCATATCTCATAGGATCCAAAGTCATAGTGTACACTGACCATGCTGCCTTACGATATTTGCTTTCTAAAAAGGATGCCAAGGCCCGTTTAATTCGTTGGATCCTTCTTCTTCAAGAATTTGACATAGAAACACGAGATAAAAAGGGTTCTGAGAATGCTGTAGCTGATCATCTCTCTCGAATTGTGCACGAAAATGTTGATGACACCCAAATCGATGACTATTTTCCCGATGAACAAATCTTTTCCATCTCTAGCACCCCTTGGTACGCTGACATTGTGAATTATCTTGTCACACAGCAAGCACCAGCTGAATGGTCGAAACAAGATAAACAAAAATTTCTCTCTAAAGTTCGAAACTTCTATTGGGACGACCCATATCTTTTCAAATACTGTCCAGACCAAATCATTTGAAGGTGTGTACCCGATCATGAACACCAAAGTATTCTCTCTTTCTCACATGACCATGCTTATGGTAGTCATTTTGGAGCAAGAAAAACTGCTGCAAAAGTATTGCAAAGTGGTTTTTATTGGCCCACACTCTTCCGTGATGCTTTCCAATTTTGCTCTAAATGCGATCGATGTCAAAGAATGGGCCGAATCACTAAGCAAAACATGATGCCTCTCCACCCCATTTTAGTGATTGAGTTATTCGATGTTTGGGGCATCGATTTCATGGGACCATTCCTTAACTCATTTTGGAATCTTTACATCTTGCTTGCGGTAGACTATGTCTCAAAATGGGTTGAAGCCATCCCGACCAAAACCAACGACAACAAGGTTGTGATCAAATTCCTCAAAGAAAACATCTTTTCACGCTTTGGCACACCTCGAGCTATCATTAGCGATAATGGCACTCACTTCTGTAATCGTGCTTTTGAGTCCTTGCTCAAGAAATACTCAATCACACACAAGATATCGACCCCTAACCATCCACAAACTAGTGGGCAAGTAGAAGTTTCCAATAGACAAATCAAACAAATTCTTGAGAAAACCGTGAATTCCAATAGGAAAGATTGGTCCGTAAAACTGATTGATGCACTTCGGGCATTTCGCACTGCTTACAAAACCAATCTAGGAATGTCACCATATCGGTTAGTCTTTGGAAAGGCCTGTCACTTACCTCTTGAATTAGAACATCGTGCTCTTTGGGCAATTAAACTTTTGAATTTTGACTTAGAAAAGGCCGGGGCACATAGGAAGTTACAAATTTCAGAATTAGAGGAATTAAGAAATAAAGCATACGAAAATGCAAAAATCTTCAAAGAAAGAACCAAAGCCCAACACGAAAAGAACTTACTCCGTAAGGAATTCAATGTAGGACAAAAGTTCTTTTATACGACTCTAGACTTCACTTGTTTCCAGGAAAACTCAGATCTCGATGGACTGGATCTTATGTTGTGAAAACAGTATATCCTCATGGAGCAGTTGAAATTGAAAATACTAAGGATGGAAAAGTCTTCAAAGTAAACGGTCAACAACTAAAACCATTTTTGGAATTCGAGCAATACGAAGACGATGACCTTATCGATCTTCATGAGCCTGATCATCCACCATGAAATCAGGTGGTACACATTCTTTTCTTTTAATTTTCATTTTTTTTCCTTCCATTTTGGTCTGCATACCTTAGACAGTTGGGACACTGTCTCATCTAGTGTGGGGGAGTCAAGTCTGCATCACATCTTCTTCATTTTGTTAAAAAAAACACACACACACACAATCACACAGACAAGACTCATTTTAGAGTGATACTACGAAATAAGTTTACAACTTTTAGTCAGTTGATAGTATTTTTTTCTCTCAACTTAGATCGAATAAGAAATATAATGAAAAGTTTAATTTTGAGGAATAATAGTGTAACCGGTACATAGGGAGATTCTTAGGTGATGGCCATGAAATCTATTCTATATTGTAGTCTTTGTTTAAATAAGTGGAGGACTTAAAATACTTATATTGGCTTTTCGAATCTTTAAAACTAAGTTGTGTTAAGCTGAATTCGCGGAACTCTCTTTTGTGCTTATAAATTCAATAATAATAATAGTAATCCAGGGGTATCCAACATTGCTTGTATATCTAGCGTTGGGGTGCAAACCCGCCAAGCTCTATCCGACATGTTGTTGACAAAGTCAGCGTTGGAATATCTTGGTCTCATTTTATGAGATTGGACACCTAAGGATTACCGACATGGTGTTGACAAAGTCAGCGTCGGTCTGCACAAGCCGCCAAGCTCTGTCCTAACTCTCCGTCAGTCCGCAAGGCAGTGTATGGGTGGTATACCTTGGTCTTTTAAGTTAGGTGTATGTAATTAATCATAAATTTCAACTTTTATAGAGATAGAGAATAAGCAATGATGCCCAAACATTTCTTGACCTTATTGATTTGACTAGCCATACACAAGGAAATTAGAATACCACTTTACAAACTGTGCCAAGCAAACTAAGAATTTATTTCATGGCTGCACTATGTTATCGACCGAACCAACTGGCCAAACTGGAATTTAACATTTGAAAACTTGATTTATGTTGAAAATTTGTGACAAGTTGAGGTATTTAAAATAAAATCAACTGATTAGAATTGTTAATTTAATTTGTTGTACCACTTAAGAAACAAGCCTTGTTTTCATTTTTTATTTTATTTTGCATATGTCCATTGCATTCATGTAGTTTCATTAGAATCATAGCATACTGCATTTGGATTTTGTGGGTAGTATCCACTGAAAACCCTCACGAGACACCACTCGTCCTACTAGGGACACCTAGAGGTTTAACGGCTTGTTGCATACGCTCAATGCAATCGTGTTTCCTACGAAAGTGTGACCTATCTAGTTTAGTTTTTCATTTCTTGTTTTACTCGAGGACGAGTAAAAGATAAGTGTGGGGGTATTTGACTAACATAGAAATGTGTTTATTTTATGCTCTTATATCTTATCTTTTGTATATAAATAAACATTACTTGGGTATTGTTTTGTTACTTTTACAGATATTCCAACCCAGCCCGCATGCAACCAGAAAAGTAGAGAAATGGAGATCAGATTGCTATATATTTACATTTTGAAGAATTATAGATGAAGATCCCACATCTAGTTACTGTTGGACAAGAAAATGATCGATAAAAAGGCCATGCACATCTCAAATCAAGGGAGGCTTGTAAAGAACCAAGAGGAAAAGAAGAAAGGCCAAAAAATTTAATAGATTTAACTAAGGCCCATTTGAAGTTCTCATTGTAAACTAATTAGTGATGTAATGGCTAGGCCCATTTGTAATTAGGGTTAGGGTTTGGTTATCCCCTATAAATACCCTTGTAATATCATTGTAGCCACCATCGTATTCTGTATCCCATTTTTCCTCTTCTTCTCCATTAATAAAGTTTCTAGTTCTCTTTTATTTTTCTGCTTTTTTCTATTTCTTAGCAACTAGTGCCATCTACACGATTTGATTCGGTGGAGTACTAGTTGTATTTTACATTTATTTTCATTAATGATTAATTATTTGATTAGTTTCAATGATAATCCTAATTTTATTTCTGTTGTTATTTCTATTCTGCACTTTTATTTTCTGCATTTTTTTGTTTTTGTTTTGCAATTTACTTTCATTAGTGATTAATCGTTTGATTAGATTCAACGATAATCCTAATTATTGCAATTTCAATTTGGTTTTATTTCAACCAAATCTCCAAACTTCGTCTAACACGCCCAAGAGATTAGATAAATAATTTGATTTTAATCAACCTCCCTGTGTTCGACCTGCATACTACACATTTGTGCGCTTGCAGTATTTATTTTAAAATTCGCGCTTTTCTAGTTCATAGGAAAGCGACGATCACCGACCTTGGAGGATCCAAGGGTTGCCCGTAGGTGTGATCCTGGGTCATCTTGCTAGAGGTGACCTGAATCGGTAAGGACATCATCTCTAGCCTTGACTCATGATGGAAACCCAATTTCCAATACGACATTACGAATTTGATTGTACACCTATCTATGACGACATAGTCGGATGGGGTACTATGCCATCTAGGATTGATACATTCACTTTGAAAAAGTTTTAAACTGACTAGACACTAGTAATAATATCAAATGAATATTGTTTTATACATATCAATTATGTTTGACCATTATAAGGTAAAACTCTATCCTTCGGTTTGCGTTGCATTGTGTGATGGGACTTGAGTCTTATAATGGTTTCGTTTTTCTAAAAAGCATTGCGTTTTTTAAAAGATATACTTATTTTATGTACTAGCAATCCAATGGAGTAAACCCGTTCCGGATTAGTGGCGTGGTCCTGTGATTAGCCTTATTGTTAGATAAGTCAAGTAAGATTTCTTACACCTGTCCCATGACTGACTTGTAGTTTGTTTCACATGCAAACTCGGGTGCCCCTATTTCCACACGGGTAGTCAAGTGGTTTGTTTTGGAGATATTTATTTATTGAGCAGGATTCCGGATTGAAGCTTAAAGCTGCGTCCAGAGCATTGATAGGCTTCCGCTGTGTTAGTTTATTGGTTCCATTGCATTGTAAATTAATCTTCTGCAGTAGTATTAATTTTCGATGTACTCTGATATATTCTGTACTCTGATGCAACATTATTATGACGTTTATGAAAGTCTTCTGTTATTTGTTCTGATGTGTTGTATGCCGGGAGTTAGCGTATGCGGGATTTGAACGGTCTTGGTCAATTTAGCGATCGATTAGGTCCGAGCAAATCTGTATCATTACAGGTGGTATTGAAGCTTTGGGTTAACTAAAATATTTGGGGTACAACTCATTAGAACTGAACAAAAGACTCATCAGAGGTCGGGTTAGTAATATCCTATAAACGAATACTCATTAGAGATAGGATCAGTAGCATACTAGAATGAGATACTCGTTAGAGATGGGGTTAGAAATGTCCTAGAATGAGTTAAGAGTGACAAGTTTATAATTAACACATTTGTAATTATATATATAATCTGATCTTAGAAAATTTGATTTTTGAATATACAAAACTTATATATATTTGAAAAACTAATTAACTAATTGATTGATGATTGTGTTGTGTGATTATTAGTTCAACTAATAAAAATTATTGAAATCAATAAAAGAATGAAAGTTGAGTTGGTTAGTTTAAAAACTTTCAGCTCCGTTCCTTTTTGAGGAAGGAAAGATTTTAAGTGGGGGAGATTGTAACAACCCGGAAATTCTAAATCAATTTAAAAATTTTATTTTAGCTATTTTAATGGATTTTGAATATTTAAAATGATTTAATTTAAATAATAACGACTAAAAATTTATTTTAAATCGAAGTTAGAACGAATTAATTTATTTTAATTATAAAAGGAGTTTGAAATGGCGCGGTAGTTTGAGAATTCAATTTTAAATTTCAAATGAATGCATATGATTCAAAATAAATCAGATTCAGTAAAATCAGAAATATTTGAATCTATTTAATTATATCTTTCTGACGAATGTGAAAAATCCATACTTCATAGCAGGAATAAAAAGTTATGTCCAGTTTAAAATCTGAAATAGTTGGTTTGGAATTTATATATATTTTATATTATGTATAGCCGTTAAAAATAGCCATTTTGCAAATGACCTACGTTTTCGATAAAACCACTTTTGTTGGATCCAGAATGTCAAATTATAGCTAGATCTAAATTTCCATAATTTTTGGAATTAATATGTGAGCGTGGTAAATTAAAACGTGTTTGGTAATTTCTGTTGAATTGGATAGATCATTAAATAGGCCATTTTTCGACAGTCTCCAAATTCGACAAAATTAATTTTGTTAGGACCGTAACATCAAAACATAGCTAGATTTATTTTTCGGGAATTTTCGAAACCAGTATATAGCCCCGGTAAATTAAAATTCATGTTCAAATTTAATATTGAACATTATCTATTTTAATTTAGAGAATAACTGACTGAAACAGTCGAATGGGCTTACAAAACATAGTCCATTGTGTTCGAAATGAGGGTATTTGGTTGGGGCTACAGTCGCTGGGCCTGATTTGAAGTTCGTATGGATTAACGGCCCTTTTCGGAATTAGCGAATTAAATAATAAAATAATATAGCATATAAATACCATAAAATTCACCAAACCCTAGGACCCCTCTTAACAGCTGCTGCTACCCAGTATTAGGCGGACGAAACTGTTCTATTAAGATCCAATAATTTCTTTAAATCCCAAAATTAATTCATGATTCCTCCAAAGCATAAAAAGAGATTGCGTGGTCTTCGATTTGATACGGCTGCGATGGAATTTAGTGTCTTGGATTGTTCGAATTTTGGGGCCTAAGGCAGCTCGTTCGGATGGTTTTTGGGAGAGCGTGGGACCACTGAATCATGCAAGGTGGCAGACGCTGATGGAGGAGGAGAAGGGCTCGACTGTGGTGGTTTATGATCCAGTGGCGGTGGTGTCTGGCGTTGTGCGTGAGTGGATAAGGGAGTACGAGTTTCTTCGTGACTCGTCTTG
This sequence comes from Allium sativum, assembly GCA_030737875.1. Lineage (NCBI taxonomy): Eukaryota > Viridiplantae > Streptophyta > Magnoliopsida > Asparagales > Amaryllidaceae > Allium > Allium sativum. Next base: position 127,441,507 of record CM060911.1, read on the forward strand.
AGATTTCCATGATGAGGAAGAGATAATTAAGGGACGGTTTAAGTTAAGTAATTAATTAATTATCCTAGTTAATAACCATCCAAATTGTACAATGTTTAAAAGGCCGTAATTTATTCAATTCTCAACAGAATTCGCTGATTCAAATTACATTGGACTCGCATTGAAGAGAGCTACGCAATGGCATTGACCGGAACAAATTCAGAAGGAGTAAAACCAATGTGAGATTTCTAAATTTAAAATAAAATTTATTGTAATTGCAATGTTAAATTTATATATATGCGTTGTATAAAATACATGTATACATTGTATGAAATTGAAATTAATTGATTGTGGTTGCCATGAATTGTTGGATTAAATTGTGTAGCAAAAATAAAATATTTATACAATAAAAATCATATTTTTATTGTATATATGAATCAATAAAATATTAATTGTTTGAAAAGAAAACGTTTATACAATAAAAATCACATTTTTTATTGTATGTATGAATAAACAAAATATTCATTATTTGAAATAAAATATGTTAATAATAAAAATATACATTTTATTGTGTATGTAGGAATCATTAAAAATATTCAATTGTTTGAAAAGAAAAATTTTATACAATAAAAATCACATTTTTATTGTATATATGAATAAACAAAATATTCATTGTTTGAAATAAAACATGTTAACAACAAAAATATACATTTTTATTGTGTATGTAGGAATGATTGAAAATATTCATTGTTTAAATAAAATAGGTTAACAATAAAAATTATATTTTTATTATATTATTGATTCATTAAAAGAATCATGTTTGAAAGAAAATGTTTGAAACATTATCATTTACATGTTAGCAAGGTTAACATGAAAATAATCGTATGTTAAAAATATGATTTTGTTCACTTAAAAATGTAACCTTTAACATGTAAGTGAAGTTAAAAAAATTCACGATTGAAGAAAATGTTTTTTTAACAATAAAAATTACATTTTTATTGTATATTTGATTCATTAAAAAGAATCATGTTTAAATAAAATGATTGGACAATAAAAATTATATTTTTATTGTATTATTGATTCATTAAAAAGAATCATGTTTTAAATAAAATGATTGGACAATAAAAATTATATTTTTATTGTATTATTGATTCATTAAAAATGATCATAGGTAAAAAAAATGATTTGTTCATTGAAATATGAATTGTTCATTAAAAATGTCACTTTTAACATGTTAGTTAGAATAAATGAATTAAATGTTAAAATACGAATTGTTCATTAAAAATGTCACTTTTAACATGTTAGTTAGATTAAATGAATTACATGTTAAAATATGAATTATTCATTGAAAATCCCACTTTTAACATGTTAGTTATATTAAATGTATTACATATTAAAATATGAATCATTCATTAAAAATGTTACTTTTAACATGTTAGCTAGATTAAATGAATTACATGTTAAAATATGAATTATTCATTAAAAATGTAATTTTTAACATGTGAGTTTGAGTTAAAAAGATTACATGTTAGAACATGATTTGTTCATTAAAAATGTAATTTTTAACATGTTAGTTAGAGTTAAAAAGATTACATGTTAGAATATAATTTGTTCACTAAAAAGTAATTTTTAACATGTTAGTTAGAGTTTAAAAGATTACATGTTAATATATGATTTGTTCATTAAAAATGAAATTTTTAACATGTTAGTTAGAGTTAAAAAGATTACATGTTAAAATATATTTGGCTTGAAAAAAATGACACTTTCATCATGTTAATTAGAATAAAAGGAATTATATGTTAAACATGTTTCGTCATTAAAAATGACATTTTTATCATGTTAAATTATAATAAAAGAATCATATGTAAAATATGTTTTATTAGATAAAAACATCATCTGTAACATGTTAGTGAAGTAGTATAAAGAAATAAAATGTTATAATATTTTTGGTAGATAAAAATATTATTTTTAACATGATAATGACACTACAACAAAATGACCCTATTACAACGGTGGAACACCGTTGTAATATACATTTTACAACGGTGGGCAAACCGTCGTGTATTAAGAAGTTGTAATAGACTCATATCTTTTACAACGTTTTTACACTGTTGCAACACCGTTGTAATATGTATATTTTACAACTTTTTTCCACCGTTGTAGGAATACATATTACAACATTTTTGCACTGTTGTAGTAGTACATATTACAACTTTTTTTCACCGTTGTAGTAATTCCTGCAACAATTAATTATAACAATACGATTTTTGTTTCGTTTTACATTACATTTCATATAAAAACAAATATTTATATTGAATAAAATGATACTACACTGATCTGAAATAATCAATTAAATATTTTATTTCAATATTTGAATTAGTACAACTTTCTGATCTACTATCGTACAACTCACTTTTACATAATATAGTCATAACAATACATACATTCCTCACTACAAACTGATCACTCAATACACTCAGTTACATACACACTTTCGTATAAATATACATACACACTGACATGCACCGAGTCTTTATGCTCCAGCATCCCCAATCGATCATCCATTTCAACATCATGCTCATCGTCAAATATCCTTATTACTCTGTGCATTCATTCATAAGTACGGTGACGCCCAAATGCATATATATTTCGCATTTCTTTTTTTTTTAGTCGAAAAAAAATCAATTTTTTTATAAGATGTATGTATAATATTATAACTTGCGTATTATAGCTGTTGTATTTGTTTTGAAAGAATCTGATGTGTCTTTCATTCCAGAGCAAACGACCCAATCACAAGTCTTATTCATAGCTAGGAAAATCTATCATTTTTTTTTTCAAACCAACAAAAAATTTAAAAGGAAAAAACCAACAATGCTTCGTAAATCCTCAACATAAGAAACATCCTTAGCACGAAACATACATGCGCTATTTTGTGATAGTAATCCAAAGACAAAGCAAAAAAATGCTTATCGAATATTAAATTTTGCTTCATGGTAACGATATAAATGTTTTTATATTTTAGACAGTTTCCTTCCATGGTTCCTAGCAGCAATTATTACTTTATTTCAACTAAGCATGCACTTAAATATTTAAAAATATTATCTCTCCATAATTTTCATTTATTCCTAAGCACTTTTTTTGTCAAAATTGAGTTCCCTTCAGATTCAATAATGCAAACCTATATGTAAACGCTCTGCAAGGTTGAATTATTGGACACTGTGTTATTCTCCATCTGTGTTCATGTATCCTTACATTAATAAACTTATGTTCTACTACTTTTTTTTAATTCAGACTGACTTTTTACGCAAAAGGTAAAGGATAGCGAAAGGTGTGAACAATTACATAGCTCAAAGATACACGGTTATACACTGTAGTAGACAGTGACAAGAGACATGGCATACCTGATAGGATAACTTCATCCTCCATAGATAGATTCTCAGACATGTACCAATAGAAACAAGATTTAACTGAACAGCAAAGCAAGAGAACCGAAACTGCCAATGAACAATAAGACTACCAATGAACAAAACTGCCAGGCATAGATGGAAGAAGCACATCCCAAAATTGCATTGCGTCTTTGATACCAATGAACAAAACTACCAATGAACAATAAGACACATCAGAGACACCAATGAACAAAACTGCCACCATAGCTTATAGCTATCGCCGTGGCAGTATGATGATAGGTAAGCTGAACCATGATGTACCCATACCAATGGCATAAGCATATTACATAAGCTCAATAAAAGCATGACTTAGAATCACAGACAAGAGCTCCAGAGAGCAGCATCACTACCAGACACACTAACAGCAACAACCACCTTAAACCAAATGATAACATATCCAAAGAACATAAACAAAAATGCTATTCACCCTCAAGGGGACGCAAACCACTGAACATCGACCTCACAGACAATTTTGAAACCCAAAAATTACTGTGAAAATCAACATTACCTCGCCAGCACGATGAAAAGAATCCACTGCAAACAACCACCAGACAAAGCGGAATCCAAAGAACTAGCAGTCGATAAAGTCGTTTGAAGATCTGGACCGCGCCGAGCCGCTCCAATAGATGGAGATCAAAGCCGCTCCGATAGATCTGGACCAAAACAGATCTAAGAGAAATCACGCTCGAGAAAGGAAGAAGAGCAACTAGGGTAGAGTGATAGGACCAGGAAAAGCTTGGAGAGGTTTGAAGAGAAGAATCGATTTAAGTAGAGGAGCAAAGCGGATAATGGAACTGAAGCGATGAGGGAGGAGGTGGCTAGAAGAAGATGGGGATAGATGTTAAGACGTTTTTTTTCCAGAGGAATGAAATTGGGGATCGATGTGAGAGAAGAGCAAGAGAGGTCGGCCCACGTGAGGAGAAATACGAAAGTGAGAAGCTTTGGAGCCAAAATTTCGGTCGCCCGCCCAAATTTCATCATTTGTGTTAAGTGGGCAACAGATTTTTGTTTTGTTTTTTTAATTGTTTTATTCTTTGCAAGGAAAAGCCAATTTTTTATTGGTTATAATTAAAGTTTCATCTAAATTTATAAAATCAAATGTAATAATTCAGAATTAATAGGTAGAAAATAGATCCGTTGGAAATAAGTTTTTATAATTTCTAATAAAAACATTTTAATTACTAATTATCAAGAATTAATTGCTAAATATTAGATATTTCTTCTTGATTATTACTTCTTAATTATTAATATTAATGGTTAGTTCTTAATTATTTATTATTAAAAATTAATTATTAAACTTGGAATGATCTTGACAAATAACGAAAAAAAACATTCTAATTTAACTATAAGTTGTTATTAATATTTAATAGGTTTCAAATACATGAAATAGAAAAAATATTTGTTATTAATATTATAAATTACAGCATTAAATAGTGGATTATTAAGAAATTATAAATTATAACGAAAATTTCATCCAAATATATAAATTCAAATATAATATGTCAGAACTAATAAGTAAAAATTATATTAAATAATTTGAACTTTTGAGAATAATATTTTATTTAAACATTAACTATTACTTATAATAATAACTATTATTAGAGAGTACTTATTTCTTCTTAGTTATAATTGAATATCAATTATTTACAATCAATTACTATGTACATGTTACTAGTTATTTTGTATTTAAAATTATTAATACTATTTATTAGTTATTATTATTATTATATCTGTTATTAATTATTTAATGTTAGTTATTCCGTATTTAAAATTAGTTATTAATTATTATTAAATATTAATAGAATTAGTTATTAAATATAGATATTATAAACATGAAGTTTGTAATGGGCATCTATTACAACTAACAAAATAAAAAGTTGTTAAAAATATGTTTATTACAACTTTAGGGAATTGACAGTTGTAAAAAACCATTTATTACAACGGTGCTTTTACCACCGTTGTATAAAACCATTTATTACAACAGTGCTTTTACCACCGTTGTAAAAAACCTTTTATTACAACAGTGTTTTTACCACCGTTGTAAAAAACAATTTATTACAACGGTGCTTTTACCACCGTTGTAAAATTAAAGTTGTAATATGGTGTTTTTGTTGTAGTGTGAAGTGGATTAAATGGACATATATGTTTGTAGGTTAAAAATACAATTTTTAACATGAATATGAATTGTACAAAATTTACATGGAATAAAATGATTGGTTTTGAAATCGTCGAATGAATTATATATATATATATATATATATATATATATATTAAATGAATCACGCGCGGTAGTTCGCGTTTTAGAATCGTGACTTTAAACGATTATACCGAAAGATCCGACCGTCGAATTTTCCAAAAATGGAACCGTTGGGTTCGCTTTGGAAAGTTCTTTCCAACAATATTAAAATTATTAAGATCCAACGGTTAGATTTCGAGAAATGTGTAATTCAAATTTGGATAAAAACAGTGCCAATGCCGCGTAATGACCTGAAATGTCATTCAAATTAAATGGACTATTTTTATATAAATAAAAATAGCGATAAATCGTTATAAAACATTATTAACGATATGAAATGGAAATAAACCAATTTCCCTTGGTTTATAAAGTAATATAGACGGTTAGATTTATTTGACATTAATTTATAAAATTGAATTAAATTTAACCAAAGAAAGAAATGATTTGAATCATATATATATATATATATATATATATATTCGAGAATTATTTGAAAAACCGAGTTAAATCTCATTTCAAATAACTATACGACGATTAAAAGTCGAAGGCATGGAAGACGGTGGTTGAAGACCGGCGATCTTCACATCGAATGGACGACTACTGATGCCCTGAATTGGGTAGCTCCAAGTAAAGGGTTAAAGTGGTAGTTGTCTGGACGTATTTGTTGATTATCTGGATATGCGAGAACCTTTCTTCCATATTAGACATACGGGATGAGAAATAAGCTGTCTCCGGTTTCGTTCGGACCCAGAACGGACTTGTAAATGGATGTGTGTCTGACATTGGATTCCATTCTGTGTTAATTGATTTCTATTAAATATATATATGTTTGGTGGTGGAGAATTTATTCCCTTGCTTAACACCCTTCTCTGAGACATACGAGCTTAGAGGTTATATATTGATAGACATCAGTTACATAGTGTGAATTGCCAATATGGCATGCTAAGATGCAAAAGATCAAGGCTTTTATGAAAAAGCTGAGCCTTATGGTTGACGATCAAAGCACAACTTTAATTAGCATAGCTTCGTGTATGGCATTACTTCGCGAGCCTCACACCACGGTAAGAGTCAGAAACGGGATAAGGGACCCAAGGAGTGCATGCGTTTCTTTTTAGCTAGGAGTGGTGTCATGGTATGGAGCTCAGACATTTTTACTTATGTGGATGATGGATTGTGCGGGCCCTCAGTATGTTGGTCGCTACTGGCCAAATGATAGGTCCGATAGGACTGGGAAATGTGTGTTCAGGAATAACTAATCCACTATAGTATGTGTGGACCGGCCTTAGAGGTCGAAGGTTTGCCCGTAGGTGTGATCCTGGGTCATCTTGCTAGAGGTGACCCTAATCGGTAAGGACGCCATCCCTAGCTTTGACTCATGATGGAAACCCAATTTTCAATACGACATTACGGATTTGATTGTACACCTATATATGGCGACATAGTAGGATGGGGTACTATGCCGTCTAGGATTGATACATTTGCTTTGAAAATGTTTTAAACTGACTAGACACTAGTAATAATATCATATGAATATTGTTTTATATGTATCAATCATGTTTGACCATTATAAGTTAAAACTCTATCCTCCGGTTTGCGTTTCATTGTGTGATGGGACTTGAGTCTTATAATGATTTCATTTTTCTAATAAGCACTGCGTTGTTTAAAAGATTTACTTATATTATGCACTGGCAATCCAATGGAGTCAACCCGTTCCGCGTTAGCGGCGTGGTCCTGTGATTAGCCTTATTATTAGATAAGTTAAGTAAGATTTCTCATACCAGTCCTATGATTGACTTGTAGTTTGTTTCACTTGCAAACTCGGGTGCCCCTATTTCCATACAGGCAGTCGAGTGGTTTGTTTTGTAGATATTTATTTATTTAGCAGGATTCTGGATTGAATCTTAAAGCTACTTCCAGAGCATTGATAGGCTTCCACCGTGTTATTTTATTGGTTCTGCATTGTAAATTAAACTTCCGCTGTAGTATTATTTTTTGATGTACTCTGATATGTTCTGTACTCTGATGTAACATTATTATGATGTTTATAAAAGTCTTCTGTTATTTGTTCTGATGTGCTGTATGCCCAGTGTTAGCGCATGCGGGATTCGAACGGTCTTGGTCGATTTAGTGATCGAATAGGTCCGAGCGAAATCCATATTGTTACACTAAATCCTAACCATGTACGTGTGCACTTCATCATACCCATTTTATTGAAAGAAATAAAAATGTATTCGAAAGAAGAAATCTAAATCTTATTAGTAAATGATGATGCCGCGATTGCTAGGCTCAGGGTCCTATTCGTTTCTAGGAGCACGAAGACTGGCCTGAGGTGCTTGGGAAGAAGTTTATGGCGGCACGGCCGGTGTGGTTTTCTTAACATACTTATGCAATTCCCTTCGTCTGACCCTATCCTCGATGAGATCGTGAATGTGCCTACATTCACAGACCGGCAATGCTGTGAAACATGTAGTGTTTTCTAGAGTCGAGCTCTTTCTGGGACGACTCTCTTCGAGGAGGTTTTGGAAATGGACGAGATCCTCGTACATCAAGTAGATGTCGAGCAGGGAGGAATTGAGCTCGATGTACTGATCATACTTTTTCTCTCTATGAAGTCGCACATTGCGTTCATTCTTTTACAAGACATTTCCTCTTCATTTATCCTGGCCGTTGGTTTTGGATGGACCTCCATTTTTAGTGGCAAGCATCTCGAGGCTCTCCATTTCAATGCAAGTATCTTCTTGTCGGAGGAACCTCTCGGCCTCGACATAAAAGTCATCAATATCCTTGGGAGGATCCCTGGTTAAAGGCATCTTGAATTTTGATCGGTTTTGAACACCTATAATGGTGGCCATAAGCACCATAGGTGGCTCGGTTCAATCAACTGATGTTACAGCCGCATTGAATCTTTCAAGGAAGGGCCGAAGGGTTTTGCCGGGCCGCTCTTTGATAAAGGTCAGGAACATGGCGCTCTTTGGTCGAGATGTGAATTCTGAACTGCTCGATGAAGCGGGTGACCAGCATGTTCCAACTGCTGATTGACTCTGTCGTTAGCTGTCGAAACCACATGCTGGCTATATCTGTAAGGAAGAGTCGGAAGCACTTAGACATAATGTTGGTCGATGCAGAAAGTACTTCCATATGGCGCATGTATCGCATTAGATGAATGGTCATATCAGTCCGGCCGTTGTAGGGCTCTATGGCTGGAAACTTGAGGTCCGAAGGATTGCGGGAGTTTCTGATTTCCCTGGTGAAGGGGCTATGGTGGATATCATCTATATCCTTTTGAGGAGAAGTTACTCGGGTGAAGCGTCTGATAATACTTGCAAGCTAACTTCCATCTCCGAGGAGTTGCTGCCATGAATCCAGCTCCGCATTGGGGAGAATCCCGGTGTTAGGATCCGCCGAAAGCATGCTCGGAAGGGGAGCCGTTGGTTGGGCTCGACCTCTGAGAATTGAGTGAAGGTGTTGGCGAGGGTCCATTGTAGTTGTTGGTTCTGGGCAGCTGGTACCTCTTGAATCTAATTAGAATTGGTCTGAGCCATGCCCGTGATGGAAGGGTTTATAGTGACGTTTTCCTCCACCATGGTGAGAACCTGTATGGTAGAGTGATCTTCCTTGTTCGAAGAGAAGGCTCCACTAGCTCTTCCTTAGAGGGGAGAAGGCATAAGGCGGGTCCGTGGTAAGATGTCAGGTTGTAATGGGAACGACACTGATCCTGGCCGACCCAGTTTTTGTTCAGTCGATCTAGAGAGTTGAGTTGTTCCCTAGAGTGGAGGCAGAATGGTCGAACGATCTAGATCGATAGCGGGCCTCCTTTGAATCTGCAGCTATGGCTGTGCTAGTTGCTAGAAGTGATACTCCTGTCTGTTGTCAGTTGAGATGTGATGTCGGGCCAGAAGGAAGCAAAGGTATGGCCTGATCTGCGGCTTGTATTTGTGCAGACCGAAGATCAGTTGTTACCCCGACTTCACCCGGTAGAGGAATTGATGTTGAAGCATTTGATCCCTTTTCCATCTGAGCGATGAGGTTATTCATCAACTATTGTTGTTGTTTGAGGAGTTTACCTTGAGAAGTCATCTGGCCTCTGAACTCAGCCATAATCTTATCCACGTCACCTCGGGTAAGATACCGGGACACGTCTTCACGAGAGGAGGCTTCTTGACTTGCTTCTACAGTGTTTTTTTTGGCTGCATCAGTATTTGTAGGATGGGAAAATGTTGCATCCTTCTTCCTCTTGTTTTCCATTGATCGGAGATTGCTGAAGGTCATGGGGTATGTCGGGTCGTGCCCCTTACCAGGCATGCCAAAGTGTTGACATCCAAAATTGGTCACTAGTGACAGTCAACCCCAAATCGTGCGTAGAACACACGAATAACAATCACAGAGCAGGGTAAAGTAAGTAAAAACAGGGAACACGTAGAATTTTTATAGTGGTTCGGCAAAAGATGGTCCCTACATCCACTTTATATATTGATTTGCTTTTGATTACAGGTACAACACGTTTTCTTTTTGAAGAAAGTGGACGAGTTTGATATTTTTAGAGTTAGCCATGGAAGTTATGTTTGAAAGAGAAAGTTCCTAAGAGTAGTTGAAGTGGAAAAAAGTCCCTTTCTGTTTTGAGCATGGAGGTATTTATAGGTAAAGAGAGGCGCTGGGCAAGCTGCAACATAGCCTGCTTTTTCTGTGGATCTCGAACACGTGGTGCTCTATCATTTGAAGTAGTTGCGGTGGTGGGACCCGGTCTACTGCTGGTTAATAGTATCCACGAAAATTGTGGCTTGCGTAGCACTGAAGATGAGTTGTATCAAAAGTAGAGATTTGGCCGAAAGTGGTTGATCGCCTTTAGTGCCTTGAGAATCGTCTAATGAATGACTTGTTTGGATATTTCCACGTATATCCAGAGATATCTGGTCAATTCGACCTTCAGGAAAGTGTTTGACTCGGTCGGTCTGGAAGATCGATTATATTGGGGCATGAGATGCCGCTGCTCAAGGGAAACTGGCTCGAGCCAAGTTTTATATGGGCTTTCTAAAGCAGGAGCCAATCGCCTGGGTCGGTTGATGCAGTTTTATGAGTCATTTGATATTAGGCTTCGATCCGTTGAACCGTAACATCTTTTGCCAAAAAGTGGGTTACCATTGCTAATATGGTAATGACAACATTAGAAGGAGCATTTGTATCCAAATAAGATATAACAGCCTACCCCAATAGCTAACACTAGATGCATACGAAGTACCAAAATATGAGCATATCTAAGAACTGACAAATATGCATCAAGTCTCCACTAGTCGAAACAGACTTCAAGAATATGAATCCTTTAAATACATGCATACCAACATATGTCCAAAAAAGCATAAAAGCCATTGGAATAATGAAATTCTAGATACTACAACTAATATACTAAATAACCCTCACAACCCATTGACCCAAATAACCCTAACATTAAATTAAAAATTAAAAATTGTTTTATATTAGCACAAAATGTAAAAATAAGGAGTTTGAAATCCTAAAATGGGAATGGAATAGGGGAAATTCCAGATTGAAATCGAATTAGTTCAAATTTGAATGAATTTCAAATGCATTTTTTTTAAATCGAAAGGAATATAAAATTCAATTTTTATTAGATCAATGCGGAGATTCTTACCAAGAGGAAGCAATAAGTAGCTACCCAGGAGGAAGAGGTAGAGATCAATTGTTGCTAGCTATTCACATGGTGTTGTAATGTGAAGGTAGAAGATGAACATTGATTTGAAGAGAAAAGAGAAAGGGTGGAAAGAATAGTTTGGGGTTTAGCTTCATTATTCTGTCGGACGAGATGAAAAATAAGCGAGATGAAAAAAAGTGGATTGAAAAAATAGAAAGTGTAGCAGCCAAAATTATTATCAAGGATATAACACGTTTTGCCACTCTTTATTGTTTTTTATCGAACTAAGGACAACATATAGTCAAAAACGCAGAAATAATTTTTTGTTACTAGTGTATTTTAAATAATTTAGTTCATGCTTTACATTAATTTTGATTTCCATTAAAGTACCATTTATATACACTTATATATATATATATATATATATATATATATTGCAATGACCTGAAAATCTCCGTCCTTCGAATTAACCATAAACCACATAGGTCCGATCCGAAACGACAGAAATCCTCGAACAATTATGGGATACAACATATCAGAACAGAACACAAAAGAACATTTCATTGCTATTGCAATAATTTTACGTAAAAGTACAAGAATATCAGAGTACATATAATAATACACGGTGGGAAGTATCAGAGAATATTAACTTGCAAAATAGCAAAAATTTAAATACATAAATATAATCAGCGGAAGACTACAAAATAATCCAGAGCATAGCTCCAGCTATAATCTAGGATCCTACTAAATAATATCTGCAAAATCAAAACTACTAGTTGCCCATGTAGAAAGTATAGGCACCCAGAGTTTAGGTGACCATAATAAACTCCAAGTCAGTCATAGGACGGATGTGAGAACCAAAACAGTTTCAAACTTTATTTAAAGTGAGGCATATCGCGAGACCGTGCCGTATAACATGGAATGAGTTTCCTCTACAAGAATGCATATTATAAACCAATCGCAATGCTTTTTTAAAAAAATGAAGCTATAATAAGACTCCATCCCATCACACAATGTAATGCAAATAGGAGGATAGATTTTTATCTTATAATAGCCAAAAATGCTAGATACGCAAATTCTCTTTTATTATCGTTGGTGCATAGTGCAAAAATCATTTTCACAAATAAACATATCAATTATAGCAGACGTAGTGTACTACGACTACATATATAGATTGCAACTAAAACCGCGAATGTTTGTATTGGAAGTTGGATTCCATCAATACCGAGTCTTTCTTAACACCGCTAGTGGGTGCCACAGGATTCAAACGCTGGTGAGCCCTAATCTTTCGGATCTGCCGCTTTTCGGGGTACCCAGGATGAAGTACGCATGACCCTTCATCGCATAAGCGACCAACCATCACCTTTATCAGGGTGAATATGGATTCCTTGTAGTGGAGTCACCTTTATCAGGGTGCTCCTGAGTCCTCTCTCTGGATCCTAGATACACAATGGTTATGCCTGGTCCCTCAGGAGATAACTGTACCTTTTGTCCATCCTCGACCTAGAATCGCTACAACACAATGGTTACGCTTGGATCCCCCAGGAAACATATATTGCCATGTAGGTGTTCACATGGGCTTTCACAGGCCTGCGACTTACGCAAGAGTCGAGCAAAACAGATTCCAACTTGTCGTTTATTATCCAGCATCAACCATTCACGGGTTATGAGGCTCGTCAAAGTCACATCTCGACACACAAAGCTACGCTATGTCAGCCATGCTTTGATCGTCATCTATAAAGCTCTACTTTTCAGCAAGAAGCTTTGATCTATCTGCTAGCAGCACTCATCATGCCATGCTGTCATTCCATATCACATGGTTGATGTATATTAATATGTGACATGTAAGCTCATATGTCTCAAAGAAGGGTGTTAAGCAAAGAGAATAAATTCTCTGCCACCAAATAGATATATATTTAGTAGAGTTCAATCAATATGGCACAAAATACAATGTCAGACATACATCCATTTACAAGTTCATTTTGGGTCTGAACGAAACCGAAGGCACCTTATTCCTCGTCCCATATGTCCAATACAGGAGAGAGGCCCTTGCAAATCCGATCGATCTCGAAGTACGTTTGGACGACCACCACTTATAACCTCGTCTTGGGTTGTACTCCCCAATAGAGACATCAACAATAATCCAAACGATGTAAAGATCTCTGGTCTTCAACCACTGTCTTCAATATCTTCGACTTTTACTCATCATATTAGTTATTCAGAATGGGTTAAGCCCGGTCTTTTCAAATAGCTATCGCATCTTTCAAATCAAGTGATATATAAACATATCATATGCCGCATTCCAATTTAGAATATCCTTTTATTCAAATAATATATACATTCCAATTTAAAATATTCCTTTATTCAAATAATCTTTACATTGGGAATTAACCTCCATCAATCTTATCAAGATTTATATCATTTAAACTTCTTATTTAAATCTTTGCTTAGAAATCATTGCAAAAGATTATATAATATCTTTTCATAAACTTAAACCAAATTAAGGTTTATAAACTTTATCGAGATCAACGAGATTTACGCCAAAGATAATATTTCATATTGTTATACCATTCCCAACCTATTCATCCCATGAAGAGAAACTGGTGGTACTCCATGCCTAACGCCCATTGCGTTACGGTAATTTCATTACATCGTCGCATTTTGAATCTAACTAAAGATTTATTAAAACTCCACTTAGTATTAATCTCTAGAAATCATTATTCAATGATTATTCAAATTTAGGAAATTAATCCTGTCTTTAACTGGGTTAAAGAACATTGTCATTTAAAACATCGTCCACGATGAACCCAAAATCAACTTCCATTAAAAATGGAATCCTCACAGAAATCATATCAGTTGATAATCGATATTAATTTTCATATCACACTAATACTATAAGTGTAATAACGACAAAATGTTTTAAATTCCTTAAATATTACAAATCTTCTGCTATGGGGGTTTGTAATGAACCGAAAATTCCTGCCCTTTGAATCGACCATTAACCACGCAGGTCTGATCCAAAAGTTGGAAATCCTCAAATGCACTAACTCTGGGCATACAACACATCAGAACAGAAAACAAAAGACTTTTATAAACATTATAATAATGTTACATCAGAGTACAGAATATATCATAGTATATCGAATAAAATATAGCGGAAGATACATTTACAATAGATTTAATACAGTGCAGCAGAAACAATAAACTGATACAGCGGAAGTCTATTAAAGCGCTGGACACAGGTTTAAGCTTTGATCTAGAATCCTGCTCAATATATCTGCAAAATAAGCTTCTCGACTGCCCGTGTGGAAAAGAGGGAACCCGAGTTTGCAAAGTGAAACAAACTACGAGTCAATCGTGGGACTCGTATGAGAAATCTTTCCTAACTTATCTAAGAATATGGCTAATCATAGGACCACGCCGTTAACGCGGAACGGGTTTACTCCATTGGATTGTCAGTGCATAAATTAAATAAGTTTTTATTAAAAACATGTAACGTCTCGTATTTTTGTCGGTTTGTATATGAATATTTAAATCAGTTTAAATATTGAATTTGTAATATAAGTGGATTATTATATCAATTAAAACGAAGTTGAACGTATAAAGATATATATTAATTATAATCGAGCCCATAACGACGCTGCAGTTCGTAATTTAACGTTCTGAACTTCAACTGAGTGTACCGGACTCGTTTTAAATAGGATTTCTGTGAAACAAGAAGCGTTGGAATCTGTTGAACTGTGCCTTTCTAACAGAAGTGAAAAACCAAGATTTCGTTGTGTAGATTGCAAGATATGTCCAAATCAAATATTCAAAAAGTCGTTGTAAAACCGTTTATCGACCGTAACGGTTTATTCGATATAACTAGATATCGGTTTCGAATTTGAACAGGGTTCTTTTGAGACATAGCGATAATTTAATTTTTAGAATTTTACTGTAATTTTAAATTAATTAAATATGCAACTTTTTATTTGAAGTATTGTGCACCCTGTATCGGTATTTCGGGGTTTCAAAATATGAGTCAATCTACCGGTATTATTATATTTTTTGGATCGTGGGGCGTTGGTCATTATAACGGTATTTTTATTTCGGTTGATAGAGGTCCCTATAAAATTTCGTACAGTCGATACCGAAAAATATCTAATCATAACAAAACAAACGTACACTGAAAATTTTGCAAGCCATCCCCTGGTGGTAAAGCACACACGAACCTAAGGGAGAAAACCATTACGCTATTCCTAAATTCACGGAAAAATTTCAGCAAGCAACCACGTCTGATCCTTAATATAATATACATATGTGTCCTCTATATAAACCCATCACCCTATAATTTTCTCTCCACACCAATACTTCTTCTTAAAGCCTCAGATCTAGAATTAAAAAATAATGAAGAGGGACGTTCGAGTGCAACTCGGTGGACAGGAGCTGAAGGTGTCGATGCGGAAAAACCACGCACTGATGAAGTGGTTATTTTGCACGTGGAGAATACAAATGAAGTATTTTTGTATGGGAGGTCTAACTGTAAATATGCGGCATACACATTGAAGTTGCTGTGAGGACGTAACAAAGCCAGAAAGCTTGGTGAGGTCGTCACTGGGATGTGTGGCACCGAAGGGATGAACGTGGTAGGGCAAAATGGAACTGCATGGACGTGAAGGACGATGGAGTAGAAGGCAGCGGCAACAGTGAACTGTATAATGGTGAAAGTATGAAGTAGTGATGCAGTGTGAGTGGTATAAGTTTTGTGAGTAGGTGAAGACTTGAGTGAAGAGGAGTTGGAGAGAGGAAGAGTAGTCAGTAGAGATGAACGTGCGGAGGTCCGTTGGCAAGAGAGTGAGTCGGAGCGGAGTTCAGTGGTCCATCGGAAGTGTAGGCGAGGTTTGAGATGGTGACGAGGTGGACGGGATCACTGAAGGGTGAAGTGTATAAGGTGGGTGATGTCGTGCTGTGTATGCAGCATGTAGAAGAGCTGAAGCCGCAAGTATAGGAAGGAGGAGTTTGAGCAAGATCTTCCAGTGGAAAACCGTGATATTTATTGTCACAAGTTTTAGGCAAGGGGGGAGTTTGGTCGTAACATCGGATTTTGACTGAAGGGGGATGGCGCTGTGCGGTGGTGATGTGGATTATGAGAAGGCGATCCGGTCTGTTGGTGGCCGCGGTGCAATGTTCGGTGGTCGAAATGGTGATGCGCAAGCATTTAAGGACAGGAAGCACGTGGTGCATTTTGCATTTAAGGAAATGATGTGAATATGTGTACTGAAGTATGTTTTTGTGAAGATGTGAGGTTCGAGAAACATACGTGCTGATTGAAAACTGAAGCGTGAATATGAAGGAAGACAGGAGGGCATGCGAGCACTTCTTGGCGGTGATGGACAAGCGCAGTTGGGAGCGTTGCGTTCGACGGTGAGGAGTAGTCGAGGTGATTGGGTTTTCCTGTGGGGGTGCACTGAAGATGGCTTGGAATATTTTCATAAAGGAATGGGTGTGCTGAGTTGGGTGGGTATGCGTGACCAAGATGTTCAGTGTCTTCGCGGGCGACTAATGAGGAATAGCCGACATTCCTGTATGGTAATAAGGAACCGAGCGTTGTAGAAAGGGTATGGAGATTTTAGAGGGGGGAATTTTCTTTGCTGATGGGCCGAACTATAAGCCCAGAGGAGGAAAAAAATGATGAAGCCTATATAAAAAGGAAATGAAGAAAAAGGAAGATCATAAAATAAAATAATAGCGTGGGCAGAAAAATAGGATGCAGACGGGTATGATGGAGTTTTGCAGTGGACATTGTTTGGTCAACGTGTGATTCAAGGTGCCGCACCGTAATGGTAGCAACGGTTGTGCAAATGCCAGAGTGGCGTAGTGTGTGTAGCGGGTATGACTGGAACCGGTCTAAAGCGATTTGGCACTCGTCTGGATTTAGACAAATTAAACCGTTCAAGCAAATCAGCCAACGCAAATCGTTATTTAACGGTTAACGCGCACTGTGAGTAAAACCACTCACTCTGATCTATTTAAAATATTTTAATTATATTTTAAATGTTGTTTGAATGCTGTATGATGGTCGATTAGGTAGATTTCAATTAAATTGGTTAAATATTTTATATCGTTGCATATGTACACATCATCGGTTGGACACTGATTTCATCGATTAGAATATCCCCTAGTATAGAGTTAGTGAAAATTGTGTTGACTGACATCTGTGGATGCGGAAACCGGTTGGAGGAATCCGACCGGATTCCTCGATATTTATATGTACTGTTTGTTTTGTATACACTGTTTGAACCCGAATTATATTTACAACCCCATGTGAATATTGATGTTGAACGGAAATTCAACATCTGTTTCGATAAATCAATAAAACGATATCGATTTAGAAAGTGATGACAGTCGACCGAAAAACCCATCAGTTTGATGAGAAGTTGATTTGACCGTCAGGAGAATCAACGGAGTTAATTATAAAAATTATATTTTTATAATTAAAAAGAAGATTTAAATTTATAATAGAAGTTCTATTATAAACCAGTATTTTAGAGTTCGTTTTTATAAAATAAATAAAAACGATTGTTGATATTTAAATAAGTTTATAAAGCAGAAATTATCCGATGATTAAGTATTTGGATAATTATATTTAAGATAAACAATTTTAGAAATATTATTAGATTAATTATATTAATCTAATGAGAAGTAATTAAGATCAGTTAACGAATTTACTGATGAAATGAAGTTGATTTAATCAACTGTTATTCGGAAAATGATTATTAGATTAATTGATCTTTAATTAATCTAATGAAACAGTTTAGAAATAAATTAATCAAAATTTATAAGATGTAATTACCTTTTAGTTTAAGAAGTTATAAGTAGAACTGTGGAAAGGGCAAAGCAAAGAGTTAATGTTTAAAATATATAATCATAAACAACTGAGATTTCAAAGTAAGAATATGGTGTTATAAAAAAAACCATAGTCAAAATTAAACAAGAAAATACGGTCTGATAGGTATTATAAGTAATAAGGAATTAGAATACAGACTTATATCTGTTCTAAGGTAAGAACGTTGTCGATCAAGGTCTGAGAGGTAAATAGAGTACCCCAACTTGAACGACTTCACTATTATCGAGGAACGACATCAGTTTGTAACGGAAAGATATGTCAAGATTTTTGGTAACAGAAAGAGATGTCAAGATTTTTGTAACAGAAAGAGATGTCAAGATTTTTGTAACAGAAAAAGATGTCAAGATTTTTGTAACAGAAAGAGATATCAAGATTTTTGTAACGGAAAGAGATATCTAGATTTTTGTATAAAAGGAATATGGCAGCGTATGCAAGTCTTAGAATTATAGCGATAAAATAACGCTGTTGATAAGATAAGTGTGACTGTTATGTCAAGATTAGTTATAACAAAGAATATTACAGCGTATGACAAGTTGAACTATAGCAATAAAATAACGTTGTTGATAAGGTAAGTGTGACTGTAATTAGTTATAAGGAGAATATTACAGCGTATGGCAAGTTAGAATTATAGCGACAAATTAACTGTTGTTGATTTGACTTAAGCATGACTTTTATATATAGCAGCACTTCCTAGGGAATGTAACAGTTTGGTTTGAAATCCACTTATTGTAGAGTAATAAGTAATGACGTTTGTTCAAAGAAATATAAGAAAGAGTTTAGAAAAAGAATTGGGGAATCGTATTAGAAACTGATGACAACATTTCGATGTTCGAAATGTGATTAGAATTAAACCGTTAGTATTTGGAACTAGAATTCGACAATGTCGAATGTATTAAAAGTAACTATTTTTAGGGATTATAATCTGATAGAATAATTAACATTTAGTTTTAAACAAATAAATGTTAACAGGATGGGAGTCAGTATTTAGTTATAAGCTTGATATCGATTAGATAAGAAGTTGACTTAGAGACAGAGTTTATAAAGTGGAATAGGAGTGAAAAAGTATGAAAGAGATTTCGGTAAATAAGATAAGGGAGATTATTGCGTGAATAAAGAGTTATATGATCAAGGTGTTTAGATTTCTATAAGAAGGGATGGTATTCCCATTTCAAAGGGAATAATGTTTTAAAAGTGAACGTTGGGCCGATTAAAAGGTTAAGGTGAATTTGGAAATATTTTCCGGTGTAAATAAGGTAGATTACCCAAGTATAGGAATAAAGAATGTGAAATTAATGGGAAATAGTTCGAACGTCAATAACGGATATTTTTGGAACATGAAAGAATAAAAGTTTATAATAATTGGAAATGTTTTCCAAAAGTGTTAAAGGCAAAAACAGAGTTTGAGAAATATCTAGTGAGATATGGGAATTTGAAAATATAACGAATGTTAAATAAAAAGCGCCCGTGATTGTATGATGTTTAGTTATACATTAGAATGGATGTTGTTTTCACTCCGATAGTTAAATAACCGACTATCGAAGTGTTTGACCGTCGTTGTCAATACAGAGAGACCGGTTGGGTTATTACCCGAAAACCACTCCGTATAGGCATAATCGTTGCGAATTAGATATGCTGAAGATAATTGAAGACAGAGTTAAATGCAAGGATCGTCCAGCTATAGAATGGTGTGTTTTTGTTTGTCCAGTCCCAGGACAACTTGTATGGACGAGTGTCTGACAGAGTATTTCCAACGGTCATGCCGTTGATTTTACGAATATACCAAGTTGGTGGGGAGAAGATAATTTCTCTTTATTCTACACCCAGTGTGCATTTGTGTAATCGATGTGTGATTACGGATTTGACGATGTGACATTCAAAGTGAATGGTGATCAGATGTTTTGAAGATAGACGAAGCCTCTAGCCTCACAACCAGGAATGACAGAAGTTGGGCTAGGCAGCATGGCTAGTTGGGTCATCCCCAAGCAGGGTGTATTGTCACCGATCTAGAGAAAATTCATATTTATACTTCTTTTCGATTCTCTATCTTCGGATGATGGTTGGATGGCCTACAACCGTGGTGGCAATATATTCGCGACACTCAAGCTAAATGAGTGAGCGGTCATGTGTGGCCGGGTTGCAAGACGTTCTTGTTGAACCCTGAGTGTATCCCCTCTAGAGTACACTATTCAGAAGGTGCTCCCATACCTTGTCTGTTGAAATCCATTCTCCGATAAGCGCATGCGGTTTATGATTTTATACTATATATATGGGGAGCGTGAGATGCAAGCGTTCTACTACTTGTATAATTATTTGGTTAGACATTATCATAATATCACTGGGTTTTGATATCAAGAATATTTCGGGTTATAGTAAGGTAAAAACCGTCCATGTTTATGTGTGGGCTGGTCTTACTATTATCTTCTTGTTTTGAAAAGGATTTTCAAAGTAAAACAGTATGGTTGGAATTTACTCACACCAGTCCCATGACTGACCCAGAGTTTATTTTGTTGTTTTCCCTAAACTCTTGGGTGCCCAAATTTGTACGGGCAGTCAAGTGTTTCAGGCTTTTACAGATTCACTTGGAGGAGCTGGAAACAGAAGGCTTCACCATTAATTAGTTAGAGATTATTTCCGCTGTGATATGATGTATTGTACTCTGATATATGGTATGTATATATACAAATTCAGATTTGTATTTCAAAGTTATGTTATAATAAGATTTATTTATTACGCTGTGAGTTTCGTGTTTACTCTGATTCTGATGTACAGTGAGTTCTTCTTCTTCTTCTATTCTATTAGTTCTATCTTTTCTATCTCATCCTCTAAATTCTTCTACTAATGTCCTGGTATTTTCGATGCTCGAAAAATTGACAGTGTATTTATGTTGATTTTCTGGGTCGAAAATTCCCGCCGTTACAGATGGTATCAGAGCTGAAGGTTAAGTGATTACCTTGGCTCTGTGGCGTAACTCAATAGAGATGGAGTTAGTAATACTCTAGATTGAGTTGAGTGTATATATATGAGTGCGTATTTGTAAATTAATATAAAAATATTTTATATTGTGTTGACTGGTCAGTCGAGTGGTTTATAAATTCTGGTCGAAACAGTAATGCAAACTGCGTCGATAGGTGTTTCTAAACTCTTGAACAGAGTAATTCGACACAGTTTGTTTTAAAAGAGGGTAAATAAAATAATTTTACCCAAAGTATATTTTGATATAAAAAGAAGTATGTATCTTGATATTAATATAATATATTGGATATGTGATCATTATTATGATCGAACATGATTATAATTGAGTTGGTTATATAAATTACCAATCGAAATATTATATAATTATGATATGCAAAATCAGATGAGCTGAATCTGAATTAAAAACCAGAATTGAAATAAAACTCTAGAAACTTGGAAAAGAATTGAAATTGAATTTGAATTAAATATAAGGGAATTTTAAAATCCTGGGAGATATGAAAATTTGTTTTCCAAGTGCTGTGAAAGATATTTTGAAGTAATTTCAAAAATAAAGTGATTATAAATGAGTTTTTAAAGTAATATAGTATTGAACTCACTTCTATGACTGGAAAATAAATCCCGATGATGATCGCGACATTATCGGTGTTCATTTTCGAGTTGGTAAGTGACAGATTACTACCAAAGACTTTGTTTTGTATTGTTTGAGAAACAAGTTGTCAGAAATTCAAATGTTTTGAATTATATATGATTTCAAACTGATTTGAAATAAATCCCAGGAATTTAAATTTTGAAATAAAAATTTAACTTATGGAGTTAAAATGGTAAAAGTGGAATTTAAACAAAAATAACAAAACTGGACTGAATTTGGAAAGATCCAGAATGAAAATTATAAAAGAAAAATATTGGAGATTCGAGTTATTAAAAATGAATTGATTCTTGGAGAATAAGAATCGAATTTTGAATTAGAGATAGAGATAACTGATTTGAGAAATAAATCAGTAAATGGAATGTCGTAATAAAACTTAACAAGGTTAAGAACTGAGAGTGAAATCGGAGTAGAAATAGAAATTTGGCTTAGTAAAAGCGAAAGACTGGTTTGAGAACGGATTGATGGGAGATCAACCAAGGATGCTTGGATATGCTGGTTTGATAGCAGATGGCAGAGATAGAGTTGAATGCCCAACAGAGAAGGTACACGTTTATATACGAGTATGAGATTTTTTTATGAGTCAGTTTGGGCAAGCCGTTTGGCTATTTGATTTTCTTTTGAATTGGAGAAGGCCCGGAGTGGCAAGTTGTTGTAGTACTGAGTGAGCCGTGCAGAGTAGATGCTGGCGAGATTCTCTGAAAATTTAAGCTGTTAGGAAATTTTCAGAAATTTTGAAAATATTCGAAATAATAAGGAATTAATATTTTAATTGGAAATAATTAGTTCAGTGGAAACTGGAATTATGAAGTAAACCAAAAAGATTTTTAACCATGTTATAACAGAGATTGTAGCATTTTCCCTATCTTAGCAATTTCGAGGACGAAATTATTTTAAGGGGGAAGGTCTGTAACGTCTCGTATTTTTGTCGGTTTGTATATGAATATTTAAATCAGTTTAAATATTGAATTTGTAATATAAGTGGATTATTATATCAATTAAAACGAAGTTGAACGTATAAAGATATATATTAATTATAATCGAGCCCATAACGACGCTGTAGTTCGTAATTTAACGTTCTGAACTTCAACTGAGTGTACCGGACTCGTTTTAAACAGGATTTCTGTGAAACAAGAAGCGTTGGAATCTGTTGAACTGTGCCTTTCTAACAGAAGTGAAAAACCAAGATTTCGTTGTGTAGATTGCAAGATATGTCCAAATCAAATATTCAAAAAGTCGCTGTAAAACCGTTTATCGACCGTAACGGTTTATTCGATATAACTAGATATCGGTTTCGAATTTGAACAGGGTTCTTTTGAGACATAGCGATAATTTAATTTTTAGAATTTTACTGTAATTTTAAATTAATTAAATATGCAACTTTTTATTTGAAGTATTGTGCACCCTGTATCGGTATTTCGGGGTTTCAAAATATGAGTCAATCTACCGGTATTATTATATTTTTTGGATCGTGGGGCGTTGGTCATTATAACGGTATTTTTATTTCGGTTGATAGAGGTCCCTATAAAATTTCGTATAGTCGATACCGAAAAATATCTAATCATAACAAAACAAACGTACACTGAAAATTTAGCAAGCCATCCCCTGGTGGTAAAGCACACACGAACCTAAGGGAGAAAACCATTACGCTATTCCTAAATTCACGGCAAAATTTCAGCAAGCAACCACGTCTGATCCTTAATATAATATACATATGTGTCCTCTATATAAACCCATCACCCTATAATTTTCTCTCCACACCAATACTTCTTCTTAAAGCCTCAGATCTAGAATTAAAAGATAATGAAGAGGGACGTTCGAGTGCAACTCGGTGGACAGGAGCTGAAGGTGTCGATGCGGAAAAACCACGCACTGATGAAGTGGTTATTTTGCACGTGGAGAATACAAATGAAGTATTTTTGTATGGGAGGTCTAACTGTAAATATGCGGCATACATATTGAAGTTGCTGTGAGGACGTAACAAAGCCAGAAAGCTTGGTGAGGTCGTCACTGGGATGTGTGGCACCGAAGGGATGAACGTGGTAGGGCAAAATGGAACTGCATGGACGTGAAGGACGATGGAGTAGAAGGCAGCGGCAACAGTGAACTGTATAATGGTGAAAGTATGAAGTAGTGATGCAGTGTGAGTGGTATAAGTTTTGTGAGTAGGTGAAGACTTGAGTGAAGAGGAGTTGGAGAGAGGAAGAGTAGTCAGTAGAGATGAACGTGCGGAGGTCCGTTGGCAAGAGAGTGAGTCGGAGCGGAGTTCAGTGGTCCATCGGAAGTGTAGGCGAGGTTTGAGATGGTGACGAGGTGGACGGGATCACTGAAGGGTGAAGTGTATAAGGTGGGTGATGTCGTGCTATGTATGCAGCATGTAGAAGAGCTGAAGCCGCAAGTATAGGAAGGAGGAGTTTGAGCGAGATCTTCCAGTGGAAAACCGTGATATTTATTGTCATAAGTTTTAGGCAAGGGGGGAGTTTGGTCGTAACATCGGATTTTGACTGAAGGGGGATGGCGCTGTGCGGTGGTGATGTGGATGATGAGAAGGCGATCCGGTCTGTTGGTGGCCGCGGTGCAATGTTCGGTGGTCGAAATGGTGATGCGCAAGCATTTAAGGACAGGAAGCACGTGGTGCATTTTGCATTTAAGGAAATGATGTGAATATGTGTACTGAAGTATGTTTTTGTGAAGATGTGAGGTTCGAGAAACATACGTGCTGATTGAAAACTGAAGCGCGAATATGAAGGAAGACAGGAGGGCATGCGAGCACTTCTTGGCGGTGATGGACAAGCGCAGTTGGGAGCGCTGCGTTCGACGGTGAGGAGTATTCGAGGTGATTGGGTTTTCCTGTGGGGTGCACTGAAGACGGCTTGGAATATTTTCATAAAGGAATGGGTGTGCTGAGTTGGGTGGGTATGCGTGACCAAGATGTTCAGTGTCTTCGCGGGCAACTAATGAGGAATAGCCGACATTCCTTTATGGTAACAAGGAACCGAGCGTTGTAGAAAGGGTATGGAGATTTTAGAGGGGGGAATTTTCTTTGCTGATGGGCCGAACTATAAGCCCAGAGGAGGAAAAAAATGATGAAGCCTATATAAAAAGGAAATGAAGAAAAAGGAAGATCATAAAATAAAATAATAGCGTGGGCAGAAAAATAGGATGCAGACGGGTATGATGGAGTTTTGCAGTGGACATTGTTTGGTCAACGTGTGATTCAAGGTGCCGCACCGTAATGGTAGCAACGGTTGTGCAAATGCCGGAGTGGCGTAGTGTGTGTAGCGGGTATGACAGGAACCAGTCTAAAGCGATTTGGCACTCGTCTGGATTTAGACAAATTAAACCGTTCAAGCAAATCAGCCAACGCAAATCATTATTTAACGGTTAACGCGCACTGTGAGTAAAACCACTCACTCTGATCTATTTAAAATATTTTAATTATATTTTAAATGTTGTTTGAATGCTGTATGATGGTCGATTAGGTAGATTTCAATTAAATTGGTTAAATATTTTATATCGTTGCATATGTACACATCATCGGTTGGACACTAATTTCATCGATTAGAATATCCCCTAGTATAGAGTTAGTGAAAATTGTGTTGACTGACATCTGTGGATGCGGAAACCGGTTGGAGGAATCCGACCGGATTCCTCGATATTTATATGTACTGTTTGTTTTGTATACACTGTTTGAACCCGAATTATATTTACAACCCCATGTGAATATTGATGTTGAACGGAAATTCAACATCTGTTTCGATAAATCAATAAAACGATATCGATTTAGAAAGTGATGACAGTCGACCGAAAAACCCATCAGTTTGATGAGAAGTTGATTTGACCGTCAGGCGAATCAACGAAGTTAATTATAAAAATTATATTTTTATAATTAAAAAGAAGATTTAAATTTATAATAGAAGTTCTATTATAAACCAGTATTTTAGAGTTCGTTTTTATAAAATAAATAAAAACGATTGTTGATATTTAAATAAGTTTATAAAGCAGAAATTATCCGATGATTAAGTATTTGGATAATTATATTTAAGATAAACAATTTTAGAAATATTATTAGATTAATTATATTAATCTAATGAGAAGTAATTAAGATCAGTTAACGAATTTACTGATGAAATGAAGTTGATTTGATCAACTGTTATTCGGAAAATGATTATTAGATTAATTGATCTTTAATTAATCTAATGAAACAGTTTAGAAATAAATTAATCAAAATTTATAAGATGTAATTACCTTTTAGTTTAAGAAGTTATAAGTAGAACTGTGGAAAGGGCAAAGCAAAGAGTTAATGTTTAAAATATATAATCATAAACAACTGAGATTTCAAAGTAAGAATATGGTGTTATAAAAAAAACCATAGTCAAAATTAAACAAGAAAATACGGTCTGATAGGGTATTATAAGTAATAAGGAATTAGAATACAGACTTATATCTGTTCTAAGGTAAGAACGTTGTCGATCAAGGTCTGAGAGGTAAATAGAATACGCCAACTTGAACGGCTTCACTATTATCGAGGAACGACATCAGTTTGTAACGGAAAGATATGTCAAGATTTTTGGTAACAGAAAGAGATGTCAAGATTTTTGTAACAGAAAGAGATGTCAAGATTTTTGTAACAGAAAAAGATGTCAAGATTTTTGTAACAGAAAGAGATATCAAGATTTTTGTAATGGAAAGAGATATCAAGATTTTTGTATAAAAGGAATATGGCAGCGTATGCAAGTCTTAGAATTATAGCGATAAAATGACGATGTTGATAAGATAAGTGTGACTGTTATGTCAAGATTAGTTATAACAAAGAATATTACAGCGTATGACAAGTTGAACTATAGCAATAAAATAACGTTGTTGATAAGGTAAGTGTGACTGTAATTAGTTATAAGGAGAATATTACAGCGTATGACAAGTTAGAATTATAGCGACAAATTAACTGCTGTTGATTTGACTTAAGCGTGACTTTTATATATAGCAGCACTTCCTAGGGAATGTAACAGTTTGGTTTGAAATCCACTTATTGTAGAGTAATAAGTAATGACGTTTGTTCAAAGAAATATAAGAAAGAGTTTAGAAAAAGAATTGGGGAATCGTATTAGAAACTGATGACAACATTTCGATGTTCGAAATGTGATTAGAATTAAACTGTTAGTATTTGGAACTAGAATTCGACGATGTCGAATGTATTAAAAGTAACTATTTTTAGGGATTATAATCTGATAGAATAATTAACATTTAGTTTTAAACAAATAAATGTTAATAGGATGGGAGTCAGTATTTAGTTATAAGCTTGATATCGATTAGATAAGAAGTTGACTTAGAGACAGAGTTTATAAAGTGGAATAGGAGTGAAAAAGTATGAAAGAGATTTCGGTAAATAAGATAAGGGAGATTATTGCGTGAATAAAGAGTTATATGATCAAGGTGTTTAGATTTCTATAAGAAGGGATGGTATTCCCATTTCAAAGGGAATAATGTTTTAAAAGTGAACGTTGGGCCGATTAAAAGGTTAAGATGAATTTGGAAATATTTTCCGGTGTAAATAAGGTAGATTACCCAAGTATAGGAATAAAGAATGTGAAATTAATGGGAAATAGTTCGAACGTCAATAACGGATATTTTTGGAACATGAAAGAATAAAAGTTTATAATAATTGGAAATGTTTTCCAAAAGTGTTAAAGGCAAAAACAGAGTTTGAGAAATATCTAGTGAGATATGGGAATTTGAAAATATAACGAATGTTAAATAAAAAGCGCCCGTGATTGTATGATGTTTAGTTATACATTAGAATGGATGTTGTTTTCACTCCGATAGTTAAATAACCGACTATCGAAGTGTTTGACCGTCGTTGTCAATACAGAGAGACCGGTTGGGTTATTACCCGAAAACCACTCCGTATAGGCATAATCGTTGCGAATTAGATATGCTGAAGATAATTGAAGACAGTGTTAAATGCAAGGATCGTCCAGCTATAGAATGGTGTGTTTTTGTTTGTCCAGTCCCAGGACAACTTGTATGGACGAGTGTCTGACAGAGTATTTCCAACGGTCATGCCGTTGATTTTACGAATATACCAAGTTGGTGGGGAGAAGATAATTTCTCTTTATTCTACACCCAGTGTGCATTTGTGTAATCGATGTGTGATTACGGATTTGACGATGTGACATTCAAAGTGAATGGTGATCAGATGTTCTGAAGATAGACGTAGCCTCTAGCCTCACAACCAGGAATGACAGAAGTTGGGCTAGGCAGCATGGCTAGTTGGGTCATCCCCAAGCAGGGTGTATTGTCACCGATCTAGAGAAAATTCATATTTATACTTCTTTTCGATTCTCTATCTTCGGATGACGGTTGGATGGCCTACAACCGTGGTGGCAATATATTCGCGACACTCAAGCTAAATGAGTGAGCGGTCATGTGTGGCCGGGTTGCAAGACGTTCTTGTTGAACCCTGAGTGTATCCCCTCTAGAGTACACTATTCAGAAGGTGCTCCCATACCTTGTCTGTTGAAATCCATTCTCCGATAAGCGCATGCGGTTTATGATTTTATACTATATATATGGGGAGCGTGAGATGCAAGCGTTCTACTACTTGTATAATTATTTGGTTAGACATTATCATAATATCACTGGGTTTTGATATCAAGAATATTTCGGGTTATAGTAAGGTAAAAACCGTCCATGTTTATGTGTGGGCTGGTCTTACTATTATCTTCTTGTTTTGAAAAGGATTTTCAAAGTAAAACAGTATGGTTGGAATTTACTCACACCAGTCCCATGACTGACCCAGAGTTTATTTTGTTGTTTTCCCTAAACTCTTGGGTGCCCAAATTTGTACGGGCAGTCAAGTGTTTCAGGCTTTTACAGATTCACTTGGAGGAGCTGGAAACAGAAGGCTTCACCATTAATTAGTTAGAGATTATTTCCGCTGTGATATGATGTATTGTACTCTGATATATGGTATGTATATATACAAATTCAGATTTGTATTTCAAAGTTATGTTATAATAAGATTTATTTATTACGCTGTGAGTTTCGTGTTTACTCTGATTCTGATGTACAGTGAGTTCTTCTTCTTCTTCTATTCTATTAGTTCTATCTTTTCTATCTCATCCTCTAAATTCTTCTACTAATGTCCTGGTATTTTCGATGCTCGAAAAATTGACAGTGTATTTATGTTGATTTTCTGGGTCGAAAATTCCCGCCGTTACAAAACAACGCAATGCTTTTTAGAAAAATGGAATCATTATAAGACTCAAGTCCCATCACACAATGCAACGCAAACCGGAGGATAGAGTTTTACCTTATAATAATCAAACATGCTTGATACGTAGAAAATAATATTTAATATTATTATTAGTGTCGAATCAGTTTTAAAATACTTCAAAGTAAATGTATCAATCCTAGACGGCATAGTACCCCATCCTACTATGTTGATATATATAGGTTTACAATCAAAACCGTAATGTCGTATTGGAAATTGGGTTTCCATCATGAGTCAAGGCTTGGGACGATCTCCTTACCGATTCGAGACACTCTAGCAAATTTATCAGGATTCGGACGCCAGCGAACCCTTGGATCCTGCAGGGCCGGTCCACAAATAAATTAGTGGATTAATTATGCCTGAACACACGCTTCCCGGTCCTATTGAACCTATAATTTGGTCATTATCGACCAATATAACCAAAGCCTCATAATCCATCATCCACATAAGTAAAATGCCAGGTCTTGCAAAATCCTGATACCACTTCTAGCTAGAAAGAAATGTGTGCACTCCCTGCATTCCCTTGTCCCGTTTTTGAATCTTACCAGGGTGTGAGGCTTGTGAAGTAATGCTATACAAAAAGCTACACCTGAATAGGTCGTGCTTTGATCATCAACCACAAGGTTCTGCTTTTCAACAAAAGCCTCGATCATTTGCATCTTGGCATGCCACATTGACAATTCATGCCATGCGATCAATAACTACCAATATATAACCTCTGAGCTCGTGCATCTCATAGAAGGGTGTTAAGCAAGAGAATAAATTCTCCGCCACCAACAGATATATATTAAATAGAAATCAATTTACATGGAATGAAATCCAATGTCAGACACACATCAATTTAAATGTCTGTTCTGGGTCTGAACGAAACTAGAGACACCATATTCCTCGTCCTGTATGTCCAATACGGAAGAGAGGTTTTCGCATATCCGGACGATCAACAAGTACGTCCGGACAACTACCACTTTAACCCTTTCCTAGGAGCGACCTAGTTCAGGGCATCAGTAGTCGCCCATTCGATGTGAAAATCGCTGGTCTTCAATCACCATCTTCAATGTCTTTGACTTTAATTGTCGTAGTAATTATTCAAAATGGGTTAAACCCGGTCGTAGTAATTATTCAAAATGGGTTAAACCCGGTCTTTTCAAATAACTTGCGTATTTTATAATCAAAAATCAAGTGCTATAAAGACACATCATATGCCTCATTCCAATTCAGAATATTCTTTTAATAAAATATTCATATTATTAGGGAAAGGTTCCCATTAATTTTACCAAAGATAAATTATTTAAATTTATTTTTTAATCTTCTTTTTTTTAAGATTCATTAAAACTAAAATTTGATTTTAATATCCGAAATCATTACTTTATGATTATTCAACTTTTAAGAAATTTATCTTGTCTTTAACTGGGTTAAAGAACTAATGTCATTTTTAAAAAACATAGTTCACGATAAACTCAAAATCATCTTCCATTAAATATGGAATTTTCACAGAAATCAGATCAATATATAATCGATATAAATTTCCGTATCATACTAATAATATAAATGGAATAATGGCAATGTAACACCCCACACCCGCTACGGTCACTCATTAAGGGAATGCCATAACATCGGTGGAGTATTTTTAAGTGAATATAGAACAGAAAAATTACAACAAGACAGATATAAGTAATACTTGAGAATTTAAAACATCATTTCATTCCAGCGGAAAGTAAAACATGTTTGGTTACACCAAAACCATAAATAAGAGTCAAGTACATAATATCCATCCTGATAAAAACAAAAGTACATAATCCCACTACATATCCTAATAGCCATACTAGAAAAGATAAACTGAGCTTTACATCCACGGTCCAAGCTCCAAGGATAGATAAAGCAGTCTGATCAAAGACCACTAGTGCTAGGCCCACTCTGAAAACCTGAGGGTTGAAAAAAAAGATAAAGAAACAACGGGGTCAGACATAAGTCCGAGTGAGTCCTATAACTTTAACAATACAATCATTAAAGTAACCAGAGAAGACATAAGTTTGATATACGGTGTCGTCTGGGGATGAATGGCTACACTAAGCAGCTTGGTAGACTTAGGATAAACTAAGAAACGTAAAGACGCATCTAGCCTTCCAAAGGTAAATTACTAAACTGCACCACACCAGTCATTCCTAACTTAAAGGTTGATCCCACCCATGGACTTATAAAATTAACTTAATAGTTCTTGCGTACCCCTAGGTGACTGAGTAGACGCCACAGGGCCCTACAATCCACTAGGTGTACACACTACTCCCCATTCGATCGGCTCCCTAACGTAGATACCCGTGCTGGCCCCACCGTGGGGTGTACCATTCCCCAACGTGGCAACCTGATAAAACTAACGGTGCACGGCTTACATCTACACGATGCAACAACGTCTTATTTACCAGCCCGGGTCCACACACGCATATGAAACCCGTTGGTCATGCGTTGCCACCGCTAACCCATTTTGGCCTCTTATAGTCAAGCCCAATATGCGTGTCCCGTCCTCGACTTGGGTCGAGCCCACAAAGATACGTTTGGGATATTGGTTGAAATGGGCCCCCACAAGCTACTACTTAAGCTTGTCATTTTATCTAGTGCATCCCACTTAACCCCTTTTATAATCATACCCACTTATATGTTAAGGTTTGGTTAAGTCATCTAATCATATTTCAATTGCCACTCAAGGCCCCCACAAGCTACTACTTAAGCTTGTCATTTAATTATATTTCAATTGCCACTTAAGGCCCCCACAAGCTACTACTTAAGCTTGTCATTTAATCATATTTCAATTGCCACTTAAGGCCCCCACAAGCTACTACTTAAGCTTGTCATTTAATTATATTTCAATTGCCACTTAAGGCACCCACTAGATTTTCGCATGCCACCCAAGGCACTTACTTGATTCCCACATGCCACCCAAGGCACTTACTTAACCCTTTAATCATGTTTAATTACATGTTCCACTTTGGTTAAGTATTCTAATCGTATTTTCTATTACCACCTAAGGCAACCCACTAGTTTCCTCATGCCACCCAAGGCACCCACTTAACCCCTCATGCCCCTCTACATGCTAATTCGGTTAAGTGTTTCTTAATTAATTAAGATCGTAACCTTTGTAAAGACCTCTCACATTAGACTGTCTTTTATGACAGCTGGATATGCCGGTTGGTTCCGGGCAGCCTTACACCATAACAGAGTCTAACCTCGTGTCTTTACACTTGTCACGTATTTAGTTTATGACTAAGACCTCTCACATTGGGCCAATCATTTGTAGCCGCTGGATTTGCCGGTCGGTTCCGAGCAGTCTTATGCTACAAAAGGGTCCAACCTCGTGTCTTAGTAGATTAATTACACCTAATCAATCACCCCCATAATTTGTATTAATTATCCCTAATTAATTACAAATATTTAAGAATATGGGTAGACCTAACTCAATAGGTAAATTCCCAATTCCATAATATGGGTAGACCTAACTTAATAGGTAAATTCCCAATTATGTCCATCCACTTTACGGTATGTTTAATCATACCCACTTCACACAAAATTTTATGTGTTCATTAATTTTTACCCCATCGTCCCCACGTAAATACGTTAACATGACATACTTCAAAAGAGAAGATTCATCATACACACAATGGGTTCAACTTAGCATATCATTAGCATTATCATGGGTTTAAAAGGTGTCAACTTGTATATATGACCATAAACCCAACTTGCATAAATAACCAACCCAAACTTGCATGAATCACAAATGTCATAAAGGTGGTAACTTGCTTAAATGTTCATGTCATAGACCTATCATAAAGTTGTCAACTTGCGTACATGTCATAGGTCTAAAAGGGATGAACTTGCACATGTACTTATGTCATACATAGAGGCAAATTTGCATATGAACTTGCATCATAACTTGCATATGAACTTGCATCATAACTTGCATACGAACTTGCATCATAACTTGCATATGAACTTGCATAACATGCCATACTTAGAGGCAAACTTGCATATGAACTTGCATCATAACTTGCATATGAACTTGCATCATAACTTGCATATGAACATGTATCATAACTTGCATAACATGCCATACCTAGAGGCAAACTTGCATATGAACTTGCATCATAACTTGCATATGAACTTGCATCATAACTTGCATATGAACATGTATCATAACTTGCATATGAACTTGCATAACATGCCATACCTAGAGGCAAACTTGCATATATTATGCATATCATAAAAAGAGACAAACTTGCATATGAACTTGCATCATAACTTTCATATGAACTTGCATAAAACCAAACACTTAGCATGCATAAAACCAAATACTTAGCATGCATAAAACCAAATACATAGCATGCATAAAACCAAATACTTAGCATGCATAAAACCAAATACATAACTTGCATAACATGTTACATATAGACTTGCATATAATCTCCCATATAGCTTGCATAACATGTTACATATGAATCAATGTTCAACATAGTGTTTTGCATCATAAAACATAGCATTAAACTTGCATATAGCACACAACATACACTATACTAAACTTGCATAAACACATTGATTCCACAAACATAGCCATATCTTATCATATCCTATCATAATCAATTTAACAATTGATTGTTAAGTCTATAGAAACTCACCAAAACCAAGATTAGCAAACTTATGAAGTAGAACTAGTTGCAATATTTGAAGAAGATGATGATTAGAGGTTGATTAGCTTGCAACTTTCTTCATAAACTAGTGGAGGCTCCTCCTAAGTTTGATTTTGGAGGCATGATGGCATCAATTCTATTTTTAGTATGGATTAGGCTTGCATTAGGGTGTATTTATAGGATTAGGGTGTAGTTTAGGCCCTTAGATTAACCCTAGAAGCCATCAGGTCCGTCCAGCACATCAAAAATCGTCACAAGCCACCAAAACACAGCCCAACAGCCAAAACAGTGCACCCAGGCCAAACTGGCTCGACATGGGCGCACTTCCCAAGTGCGCCAGTGTATTTTTGTGCTGGCGCACTTCACAGGTGCGCCAGTGCATTTCTGGCCTGTTTCCGGTTTTTCTGCCTAACTTTGTTCGTCCATATCTCCTTCATACGGACTCCGATTTTCGAAAACTCGGACTCTATTTCGCGTATTTTTCCGAGACGAACGCAATGGCGCAACCCGTTTCCCATAATTCAGATTTTAAAATTTAATTCTGCCTTGATTTATGTTATAACAAGTTATTCAAAATACGGGTTGTTACAGGCAAAGCCTTTATATTCCATATACAGTAACAGTCTTCTTTTTCAGAAGCCTATCTCGATTATTATCAAATCGAAATTCCACTCAATTCCAATTTAATATATTAAATTGGAAAACTTGACTTTGGAAAATTTCTTTTAAATCTTGATAAAAAGATTTATAAATTCTAAATCATATTTCTACTGTTAATTGGGTTAAAGAACAAATGTCGTTTAAAACCCAGTTCAGAATAAGCCCAATTCACATATCATTTTATTCCAATCACTAAATATAATTGGAAATTCTAATAATCTTAATTAAAAGATTTATTCTTTTCGTATGGGGTTTAAGAACAGTGTTATTTAAGACACCATCCATGACAACCCAAAATCTATTTCTTTTTTTTAATTCTAACTATATATTAATTAATTATAAGACTTCATTAAATCTTAATTTAAAAGATTTATTCTAGTTAATAACTAGTTCATTTTGATAAAAATATATATTTTCGTCTTTTGTGTCCGTCCAAAAACGGACATAGAAATCATCATTTTATTCTTCGTTGAATATTATTTTAAAATATTCGTTATTTAAAAATATTCTTTATATAAAAAGATTCTTTATGTAAAAATATTCTTTATGTTACAATGTTCTTTATTTAAAATATTCTTTATTTAAAAGATATTCTGAATCGAAATGCGACTCAATCAGTTACCATATAATTTCGGTTATATGGATTTCATACATCGCATGTATACGGCAATAATGATAAATAATCATTAAATGATCCAACCACATCCAGAGTGGAATTTATAACTGTGTGAGAATTAAAATGAATAAATAACGCTCATCGCAACCTGTCAATCCATCGATTAACATACAACTAAATATTGGGACTAGTGTATGTCAGATATCGTCCCAATACCCGTGTAGGGTTTTCATCCAACAAAAGTTCATCTAAATAAATTACTGGCTAATGAATTTAACCAATTTTAATTCCGCTAACATGTTGATGATAAATAACAAACATGTTATTATATTCCTAATGCCAAATGAAAATGTATTTTACTCGCAAAATTTCCCTACATGTATCTAATGTATAATATGACAATACAAACATCACTTTGATTTGCATACAAATTCTATTGTATAATTTAACAATAAAATGTCACTTTAATTTATATACAAATTATAATGTATGTTTTGACAAATAAAATGATTCTTATATTTGCATATAAATTCTAATGTATGTTTTGCAAATAAAAATGATTCTTATATTTGCATATAAATTTTAATATATGTTTTGCAAATAAAAATGATTCTTATATTTGCATATAAATTTTAATTTATGTTTTGCAAATAAAAATGATTCTTATATTTGCATATAAATTCTAATGTATGTTTTGCAAATAAAAAGGATTCTTATATTTGCATATAAATTTTATTTCAACAAAATGCATAAAAAGTAATACATCCAATTGTTGTGAAAACTGCGCCTTTGCGGAAGCGTCCAGGATCTTATTCACCCAATTACTTAAAGAGGATTTCTATGGAATCAAACACAGATATGAAATCACATGCACAAACACAAAATATTCCACCCAACCACCCTCTTTATTGATTCTCAAAACGAATTTTGTTTACACACACTGGTTCAACAACCAACAATAAACAAACTACAAGAATCAATAACCTTATTGTGAAAGGGGAAGAATATCTATATGATTCCAACTCTTGTTGGAGAAAGGAGAAAAATGAAGAATGACGGCAAACCGTTGGATTAACCGGGGGTGTAACACCCTGAATTTCAGTTAATGCTAAAATTCACTAATTGCAGAATTAAAAATCTCAGATGTGAGAATCAGGGGAAACGGGTTACGTCATTGTGTTCGTCTCGGAAAAATACGCGAAATAGAGTCCGAAATTTTGTAAATCGGAGTCCGTATGGCCCGGTTATGGCCCAATGAAGTTTACAGAAAATTCAAAGTTCAAAACAGATTTAAAATTCAGGTTCAAATTTCGAAATTGGGGCCATTGGGCGCAGGGGGGAAAATTCCCGCCTAGCTACCCAAGTCGACAGCCCTGTCGACTGGGCAGTCGACTTGGCTAGGACCAAGTCGACAGCCCTGTCGACTTGGGTGTCGACAGGGGGTGCTCGGCCAGTTTGGCCTGGTGCACCATTTTAGGGTTTGGGCTATGTTTTGAGGCTTGTTTCTAGAAGCTTCCGAGATCTAATGGTCCTAATCTAATTTAGGGTTAATCTAATGGCCTAAAACACTTGCCTAATCCTATAAATAAGACCCTAAGCTAGCCCGAAATGATCATAATCCTATCCTCTAACTAAACTATGCCAAAATTTTCTATGATCATGGCCTCCACTCAAAAGCCTAGCCTCCATCCTCTTTAAATACTATTTCTATGAAGGCTTTCATGTTCATACAAGCATCTTTGAGTTGTATGAGTGATCATTAGCTTGCATTCATCATCAAGTTGCAAGCTTTATGTTCAAGGCTAGAGTTTTTGGGTGATTTTTGGCAAGGGTTTGCTTATTGGAGTTTAGTGGTGAGTTTCTATAGCCTTAATAATCAATTGTTAAATTGATTATGATAGGATATGATAAGATATGGCTATGTTTGTGGATCAATGTGTTTATGCAAGTTTAGTATAGTGTATGTTGTGTGTTTTGCAAGTTTTATGCTATATGCAAGTTTATTGCTATGTTTTATGATGCTCATTATGCAAAACACTATGTTGAACATTGATTCATATGTAACATGTTATGCAAGCTATATGTGAGATTATATGCAAGTTTATATGTAACATGTTATGCAAGTTATGTGTTTGGTTATATGCAAGTTATGTGCATGATTATATGCAAGTTTATATGTAACATGTTATGCAAGTTATGTGTTTGGTTATATGCAAGTTATGATGCAAGTTCATATGCAAGTTATGA
Organism: Allium sativum; assembly: GCA_030737875.1. NCBI lineage: Eukaryota > Viridiplantae > Streptophyta > Magnoliopsida > Asparagales > Amaryllidaceae > Allium > Allium sativum. Next base: position 127,478,786 of record CM060911.1, read on the forward strand.
TGCAAGTTCATATGCAAGTTATGATGCAAGTTCATATGCAAGTTATGATGCAAGTTCATATGCAAGTTATGATGCAAGTTCATATGCAAGTCATGATGCAAGTTCATCCCTTTTAGACCTATGACATGTATGCAAGTTGACAACTTTATGATAGGTCTATGACATGAACATTTAAGCAAGTTACCATCTTTATGACACATGTGATTCATGCAAGTTTGGGTTGGTTATTTATGCAAGTTGGGTTTATGGTCATATATGCAAGTTGACACCTTTTAAACCCATGATAATGCTAATGATATGCTAAGTTGAACCCATTGTGTGTATGATGAATCTTCTCTTTTTAAGTATGTCATGTTAACGTATTTACGTGGGGACGATGGGGTAAAAATTAATGAACACAAAAAATTGTGTGAAGTGGGTATGATTAAACATACCATAAAGTGGATGGACATAATTCGGAATTTACCTATTAAGTTAGGTCTACCCATATTATGGAATTGGGAATTTACCTATTGAGTTAGGTCTACCCATATTCTTAAATATTTGTAATTAATTAGGGATAATTAATACAAATTATGGGGGTGATTAATTTGGTGTAATTAATCTACTAAGACACGAGGTTGGACCCTTTTGTAGCATAAGACTGCCCGGAACCGACCGGCAAATCCAGCGGCTACAAATGATTGGCCCAATGTGAGAGGTCTTAGTCATAAACTAAATACGTGACAAGTGTAAAGACACGAGGTTAGACTCTGTTATGGTGTAAGGCTGCCCGGAACCAACCGGCATATCCAGCTGCCATAAAAGACAGTCTATTGTGAGAGGTCTTTATAAAGGTTACGATCTTAATTAATTAAGAAACACTTAACCAAATTAGCATGTAGTGAGGCATGAGGGGTTAAGTGGGTTCCTTGGGTGGCATGTAGTAACTAGTGGGGGTGCCTTGGGTGGCATGAGGAAACTAGTGGGTTGCCTTGGGTGGCAATAGAAAATACGAATAGAATACTTAACCAAAGCGGAACATGTAATTAAACATGATTAAAGGGTTAAGTAAGTGCCTTGGGTGGCATGTGGGAATCAAGTAAGTGCCTTAGGTGGCATGTGGAAATCTAGTGGGTGCCTTGTGTGGCAATTAAGGTATGATTAAATGAATTAACCAAAAATTTATAAACATGTAAGTGGACATGGTTAAAGGGTTAAGTGGGATTCACTAGAAATGACAAGCTTAGGTGGGTAGCTTGTGGGGTCCCATTTCAACCAATATCCCAAACGTATCTTTGTGGGCTCGACCCAAGTCGAGGACGGGACACGCATATTGGGCTTGACTATAAGAGGCCAAAACGGGGCAGCGGTGGCAACGCGAGTCCAACGGGTTTCATATGCGTGTGTGGACCCGGGCTGGTAGGTAAGACGTTGTTGCATCGTTTAGATATAAGCCGTGCACCATTTGTTGTATCGGGTTGCCACTTTGGGGAGTGATACACCCCATTGTGGGGCCAGCACGGGTATCTACGGTAGGGAGCCGATCGCTTGGGAGTAGTGGGTACACCTAGTGGAGATATGGGCAGACGGCACCTATGTAGTCAGCTAGGGGTACACGAAACTACTATTAAAAATTACTAAGTACACCTAGTGGAGATAGGGGCAGACGGCACCTCTGTAGTCAGCTAGGGGTACAAGAAACTACTGGGTAAAATTACTAAGTACACTTAGTGGAATCAACCTTTAAGTAGGAATTACCCTTGGTGGGTAGAACTGGTGTGGTGCAGTGTAGGGATTACCCTTGGGTGGGTAGGTCTGGGGTGGTGCAATATTGTAATTATCCTTGGGTGGATAAATGCGTCTTTTCGGTTATCTTAGTACATCCGTGTTTAGTTGGCTACTTAGTGTAGTCATTATCCCCAGAGGTACCGTACCTTGTTTATATCATACCCTAATTACTTAAATGATTGTATTGTTAAGGTTATAGGACTCGCTCAGACTTATGTCTGACCCCGTTGTTTTTATCTTTTTCCCAACCCCCAGGTTGTCAGAGTGGGCCTAGCACTAGTGGGCTTTGATCAGACTACTTTATCTAACTTTTGGAGCTTGGACCAGGGATGCAAAGCTCAGTTTATCTTTTCTATTATGGCTATTAAGTTATGTAGTGGGATTATGTACTTTTGTTTTATCAGGATGGATATTATGTACTTGACTCTTGTTTATGGTTTTGGTGTAACCAAACATGTTTTACTTTCCACTACAATGAAATGATGTTTTAAATTCTCAAGTATTACTTATATCTGTCTTGTTTTAATTTTTCTGTTCTATATTCACTTAAAATACTCCACCGATGTTATGGCATTCCCTTAGTGAGTGGCCATAGCGGGTGTGGGGTGTTACACGTGGTATCAGAGCTTAAGGTTACCAGAACAGATAAAATTTTTAGAAAAACTATTTTCTAAGAATATTTTTGAAAGGAGTATTTTCAAAAACATGTCTTTTAAGAGAAAAGTTTTTGAAAGAAAAGCATAATCCCCAATAGCCATATCTATATCTTTCAAATTCTCCGTTTTGAATCTCTTCCTCTCTCGTTTTGAGTTTCCCCTCCGCGTATGGATGATCTTTCTAAGATAGATAAGAATGGAAAACCACTTCAAGGGACTTAGACATTAGTCGGACTAGAAGTTGGTTCAAGAAGGAGGAGGACTTGTAGGTACCTATTGGATAGACGAAGGGAGGAAGGCTCAAATAGTTGATGTTTAATGAAGGACGAAACCTCATTTTGATGGGAGGTTACGAGTGGAGAATGGGAAGAAGAGGGCTAGTAGTTATCCTTTTGGAGGAATAGGACACCTTATTAGGATTGTCCAAAGGGGCATGGGCAAGGTATGGAATCTCCTGGAGGGTTCCCTCGCTGCTAGTGTACCAGATGGGGATAGGACCGTCTAGGTTGGAATTTGGATTTCTTTATTATCCGGTTCGAACTTTATTTGATTCTGACGCATCGAGTTCGTTTATCTCATCATTATTAGTTGAGTAACTTCACTTAGACACCAATTTAGTTGATGATCCCTTTGTTGTTTCAAACCCAATTGGGGCTCCATGATGTGTTTGGGTTTGAAAGTTTCTATACTTAGCGTTGAGTTTAGATGTGATGCTTTATGGGCTTCACGGGCTATGGGTTAGTTTTGGGCATGGACTGGTTATCCAGTAGGGGTGCCGTTCTTGATTTTGAAGGGAGAGTTGTTAGGCTTATGACCCGCTTGGGTAACACTCTCGAGATCTCTTGTAATCCCATGGAAACTGTTATGCTAAGTTATCTAGAATCGCTTGACACATCGGTCGAGATTTTGCGATCTGTTAGAGTGGTCCGGGAATACTCGGATGTGTTTGAGGGGGTGAAGGGCTTACCTCCGGAGCGGGAGATTGACTTCCGAATATATCTGGTAGACAATGCCAAACCAGTATCTTGGCCAGTGTGCCACATGGCTCCTCGTGAGAGGAGGGAACTCCATAAGCAAGTAGGCGATTTGCTTGAGAAGGGGTTCATAAGACGAAGTATATCGGAGTGGGGTGCTCCAGTAGTTTTTTCCACGAAGGCGGATGGGTCCCTCAGACTTTGTGTAGGCTAAAGAAAACTAAATATACTCACAAAGAAGAATAGACACCCATTGCCGAGGATTGATGATCTCTTTGATCAGTTAGTTGGCGCCTCAGTATTTTCGCAGTTGGACTTAGCCATGGGGTTTCGTCAGTTGAGAGTGGCTGAGGATAGTATAGAGAAGACTGCCTTTAGGACTCCGGATGGTTTTTATGAGTGGTTGGTGATGCCATTTGGTTTGACGAATACCCCCGCATATTGATTTGATGAGAAGGGTGTTCAGGGAGTACCTAAATAAGTTCGTGATGGTCTTTGTAAATGACATCTTGGTCTTTTCTAGGAGCGAAATAAGTTTTCGTATGTGCTCAATAGGTTGAGCAAAGCCAGTTATGGGATAAACGGTGGTTTTGGAGCGAGACTGGCGAGGACATCCAGAGTTGGACAAGGGCTTAATTATTTAGTCGTTTTTACTAGTATCACCTCACGTAGGTCGTCTGAATTCGAAGGAGGTATCCCTTGGGTGTTTTTCTGATATTGGTTTAGGCCTTTGGGGCTTGCATTTGGGGGATGTCGAGTTCGACTTGGGTGGTCTGCATGAGAGATGGACAGTTGTGATGATTTTGGATGGGATTCTTAGCATCCTATGAGTTTGAGATAGCGTAAGCCCATGGCAAGGGTAACGTGGTACCGGACGCCTTAAGTAGAAAAAGGTTGTCCTTGAGTTCATTGTTAGTTGAACGACGGAGCTTAGAGTTTATTTCTATGTTTGACTTTAGACCTTCCGTTAACTTTGTACCCGGTTTGCTATCCTCCTTGGAGGTTAGGCCTACTCTTTTGGGGCGGATTGGCGGAGCACAGCGAGATGACCCACAGTTGGTTGAGTTAGTGGAGAAGCTCATGAGGAGGGGGAGTCGTCCAGCAATTTGAGTAGGTACACCCTAGATGGTAAGGGGTGGTTGCGTAGAGACGGTAGACTTTGTGTACCGCAAGACGAGGGTTTGAGGAAGGCTATACTTGATGATGCACATCGGTCAAAGATGACCATTCATCCCGGTGGGGACAAGATGTACCAAGACATGAAGCGAGTTTTCTTTTGGGCCGGTATGAAGAAAGATGTGGCCAAGTATGTCGCTCGATGCTTGGTGTGCCAATAGGTGAAAGCGGAGCAAAAGAAACCAGGTGGGTTGCTTCACCCATTGGAAGTTCCGCAATGGAAGTGGGATAGTGTCTCGATGGATTACCGAGATCGAGGAAGGGTAATACGGGAATTTGGGTTGTGGTAGACAAACTTACTCAGAGTGCCCATTTTATACCCGTGAAGAGTAAGAGGACTGCTCAATGGCTAGCTTCAATCTACATTCGAGAGATTGTTAGATTACATGGTGTACCTTCCAGTATAGTGAGCGATCGAGATCCTATCTTCACTAGAGAGTTTTGAAAGAGTTTGCAAGAGGCGGTAGGGACTCAGTTGTGTTTGAGTACCGCATATCATCCTCAGATGGACGGCCAGACCGAGAGGGTGAATCGTATTTTAGAAGACCTTTTGAGGCTATGTATCTTAGATTTTGGAGGTACATGAAAAGAGTATCTTCCATTGGTGGAGTTGCCCGACAGACTTAGTGGTGTACATGATGTATTCCATGTGAGGAAGTGACTACATGAGACCGCAGAGGTGGTAGAGCCGAGCTTGCTTAGAGAAGTAGAGATAGAGCGTGATGCGACTATTCGACGAGTTCCTACACGCATCCTTGGGTCAGAGATTAAGAGGTTGAGAAACAGGGAGGTTCAACTAGTCAAAGTGCAATGGGGAGAAGATGAGAGCAACGCTACTTGGGAGACGGAAGCGAAAATGCGTTCATTATACCCATTCCTTTTTGAGGGTATGTCTTTTAACTTCTCCTTTATCGTTTGTCTAGTACTTATCTTATCTTTAGTATGTCCTCTTGTTAGTGCCTTTGACCTTTAGATAGGGTAAACCTATGGTTGAAACATGTGTTTGAGACATGTTATGATTGATGGATGCATGTGGATGCAAGTGTTCGCTAGTGGTTGCTCGTGGATGCATATACACACACTCTAGACACTAGATCGGCTCAATCACTTCATATTGCATATTGCATATAATTGTGTGTAGGTAGCTATATTTATGGATGTATAATGATTGTGTTATCATATGGATGATGCATTTTGGTGAATGATTGTGCACTCATGTAGATATTGTATGTGTCGATAGGGTTCTCTCGCATACATAATGGATGCATGGCACTATCATGGTTTGCATATGTTCATACATTAGATAGGGAACATATACACACACTTTTTGCATATGCTCATACATCATTAGAAATTGTTTTAAGGACAATGGATGCCCGTGTTTGATGGATTGAGTAGATGGTTGTTTGGATGGTAGGATATGCATTCTCCTTAGCTTAGAGATTTCGGGGACGAAATCCTTTAAGGAGGGGAGAATGTAACACCCCGAATTTCAGTTAATGCTAAAATTCACTAATTGCAGAATTAAAAATCTCAGATGTGAGAATCAGGGGAAACGGGCTACGTCATTGTGTTCGTCTCGGAAAAATACGCGAAATAGAGTCCGAAATTTTGTAAATCGGAGTCCGTATGGCCCGGTTATGGCCCAATGAAGTTTACAGAAAATTCAAAATTCAAAACAGATTTAAAATTCAGGTTCAAATTTCGAAATTGGGGTCATTGGGCGCAGGGGGGGAAATTCCTGCCTAGCTACCCAAGTCGACAGCCCTGTCGACTGGGCAGTCGACTTGGCTAGGACCAAGTCGACAGCCCTGTCGACTTGGGTGTCGACAGGGGGTGCTCGGCCAGTTTGGCCTGGTGCACCATTTTAGGGTTTGGGCTGTGTTTTGGGGCTTGTTTCTGGAAGCTTCCGAGATCTGATGGTCCTAATCTAATTTAGGGTTAATCTAATGGCCTAAAACACTTGCCTAATCCTATAAATAAGACCCTAAGCTAGCCCTAAATGATCATAATCCTATCCTCTAACTAAACTATGCCAAAATTTTCTATGATCATGGCCTCCACTCAAAAGCCTAGCCTCCATCCTCTTTAAATACTATTTCTATGAAGGCTTTCATGTTCATACAAGCATCTTTGAGTTGTATGAGTGATCATTAGCTTGCATTCATCATCAAGTTGCAAGTTTTATGTTCAAGGCTAGAGTTTTTGGGTGATTTTTGGCAAGGGTTTGCTTATTGGAGTTTAGTGGTGAGTTTCTATAGCCTTAATAATCAATTGTTAAATTGATTATGATAGGATATGATAAGATATGGCTATGTTTGTGGATCAATGTGTTTATGCAAGTTTAGTATAGTGTATGTTGTGTGTTTTGCAAGTTTTATGCTATATGCAAGTTCAATGCTATGTTTTATGATGCTCATTATGCAAAACACTATGTTGAACATTGATTCATATGTAACATGTTATGCAAGCTATATGTGAGATTATATGAAAGTTTATATGTAACATGTTATGCAAGTTATGTGTTTGGTTATATGCAAGTTATGTGCATGATTATATGCAAGTATATATGTAACATGTTATGCAAGTTATGTGTTTGTTTATATGCAAGTTATGTGCATGATTATATGCAAGTTTATATGTAACATGTTATGCAAGTTATGTGTTTGGTTATATGCAAGTTATGATACAAGTTCATATGCAAGTTATGATGCAAGTTCATATGCAAGTTATGATGCAAGTTCATATGCAAGTGATGATGCAAGTTCATATGCAAGTCATGATGCAAGTTCATCCCTTTTAGACCTATGACATGTATGCAAGTTGACACCTTTATGATAGGTCTATGACATGAACATTTAAGCAAGTTACCATCTTTATGACACATGTGATTCATGCAAGTTTGGGTTGGTTATTTATGCAAGTTGGGTTTATGGTCATATATGCAAGTTGACACCTTTTAAACCCATGATAATGCTAATGATATGCTAAGTTGAACCCATTGTGTGTACGATGAATCTTCTCTTTTGAAGTATGTCATGTTAACGTATTTACGTGGGGACGATGGGGTAAAAATTAATGAACACAAAAAATTGTGTGAAGTGGATATGATTAAACATACCATAAAGTAGATGGACATAATTGGTAATTTACCTATTAAGTTAGGTCTACCCATATTATGGAATTGGGAATTTACCTATTGAGTTAGGTCTACCCATATTCTTAAATATTTGTAATTAATTAGGGATAATTAATACAAATTATGGGGGTGATTAATTAGGTGTAATTAATCTACTAAGATACGAGGTTGGACCCTTTTGTAGCATAAGACTGTCCGGAACCGACCGGCAAATCCAGCGGCTACAAATGATTGGCCCAATGTGAGAGGTCTTAGTCATAAACTAAATACGTGACAAGTGTAAAGACATGAGGTTAGACTCTGTTATGGTGTAAGGCTGCCCGGAACCAACCGGCATATCCAGCTGCCATAAAAGACAGTCTAATGTGAGAGGTCTTTATAAAGGTTACGATCTTAATTAATTAAGAAACACTTAACCAAATTAGCATGTAGTGAGGCATGAGGGGTTAAGTGGGTGCCTTGGGTGGCATGTAGTAACTAGTGGGGGTGCCTTGGGTGGCATGAGGAAACTAGTGGGTTGCCTTGGGTGGCAACAGAAAATACTATTAGAATACTTAACCAAAGCGGAACATGTAATTAAACATGATTAAAGGGTTAAGTAAGTGCCTTGGGTGGCATGTGGGAATCGAGTAAGTGCCTTAGGTGGCATGTGGAAATCTAGTGGGTGCCTTGTGTGGCAATTAAGGTATGATTAAATGACTTAACCAAAAATTTATAAACATGTAAGTGGACATGGTTAAAGGGTTAAGTGGGATTCACTAGAAATGACAAGCTTAGGTGGGTAGCTTGTGGGGGCCCATTTCAACCAATATCCCAAACGTATCTTTGTGGGCTCGACCCAAGTCGAGGATGGGACACGCATATTGGGCTTGACTATAAGAGGCCAAAACGGGGCAGCGGTGGCAACGCGAGTCCAACGGGTTTCATATGCGTGTGTGGACCCGGGCTGGTAGGTAAAACGTTGTTGCATCGTGTAGATATAAGCCGTGCACCATTTGTTGTATCGGATTGCCACTTTGGGGAGTGATACACCCCATTGTGGGGCCAGCACGGGTATCTACGGTAGGGAGCCGATCGCTTGGGAGTAGTGGGTACACCTAGTGGAGATAGGGGCAGACGGCACCTATGTAGTCAGCTAGGGGTACACGAAACTACTATTAAAAATTACTAAGTACACCTAGTGGAGATAGGGGCAGACGGCACCTATGTAGTCAGCTACGGGTACAAGAAACTACTGGGTAAAATTACTAAGTACACTTAGTGGAATCAACCTTTAAGTAGGAATTACCCTTGGTGGGTAGAACTGGTGTGGTGCAGTGTAGGGATTACCCTTGGGTGGGTAGGTCTGGGGTGGTGCAATATTGTAATTATCCTTGGGTGGATAAATGCGTCTTTTCAGTTATCTTAGTACATCCTGTGTTTAGTTGGCTACTTAGTGTAGTCATTATCCCCAGAGGTACCGTACCTTGTTTATATCATACCCTAATTTGTTTAACGATTGTATTGTTAAGGTTATAGGACTCGCTCAGACTTATGTCTGACCCCGTTGTTTTTATCTTTTTCCCAACCCCCAGGTTGTCAGAGTGGGCCTAGCACTAGTGGGCTTTGATCAGACTACTTTATCTATCTTTTGGAGCTTGGACCAGGGATGCAAAGCTCAGTTTATCTTTTCTATTATGGCTATTAAGTTATGTAGTGGGATTATGTACTTTTGTTTTATCAGGATGGATAGTATGTACTTGACTCTTGTTTATGGTTTTGGTGTAACCAAACATGTTTTACTTTCCGCTGCAATGAAATGATGTTTTAAATTCTCAAGTATTACTTATATCTGTCTTATTGTAATTTTTCTGTTCTATATTCACTTAAAATACTCCACCGATGTTATGGCACTCCCTTAGTGAGTGACCATAGCGGGTGTGGGGTGTTACACGTGGTATCAGAGCTTAAGGTTACCAGAACAGATAAAATTTTTAGAAAAACTATTTTCTAAGAATATTTTTGAAAGGAGTATTTTCAAAAACATGTCTTTTAAGAGAAAAGTTTTTGAAAGAAAAGCATAATCCCCAATAGCCATATCTATATCTTTCAAATTCTCTGTTTTGAATCTCTTCCTCTCTCGTTTTGAGTTTCCCCTCCGCGTATGGATGATCTTTCTAAGATAGATAAGAATGGAAAACCACTTCAAGGGACTTAGACATTAGTCGGACTAGAAGTTGGTTCAAGAAGGAGGAGGACTTGTAGGTACCTATTGGATAGACGAAGGGAGGAAGGCTCAAATAGTTGATGTTTAATGAAGGACGAAACCTCATTTTGATGGGAGGTTACGAGTGGAGAATGGGAAGAAAAGGGCTAGTAGTTATCCTTTTGGAGGAATAGGACACCTTATTAGGATTGTCCAAAGGGGCATGGGCAAGGTATGGAATCTCCTGGAGGGTAGTTGTATTCCCTCGCTGCTAGTGTACCAGATGGGGATAGGACCGTCTAGGTTGGAATTTGGATTTCTTTATTATCCGGTTCGAACTTTATTTGATTCTGACGCATCGAGTTCGTTTATCTCATCATTATTAGTTGAGTCACTGCACTTAGACACCAGTTTAGTTGATGATCCCTTAGTTGTTTCAAACCCAATTGGGGCTCCATGATGTGTTTGGGTTTGAAAGTTTCTATACTTAGCGTTGAGTTTAGATGTGATGCTTTTTGGGCTTCACGGGCTATGGGTTAGTTTTGGGCATGGACTGGTTATCCAGTAGGGGTGCCGTTATTGATTTTGAAGGGAGAGTTGTTAGGCTTATGACCCGCTTGGGTAACACTCTCGAGATCTCTTGTAATCCCATGGAAACTGTTATGCTAAGTTATCTAGAATCGCTTGACACATCGGTCGAGAGTTTGTGATCTGTTAGATTGGTCCGGGAATACTCGGATGTGTTTGAGGGGGTGAAGGGCTTACCTCCGGAGCGGGAGATTGACTTCCGAATATATCTGGTAGACAATGCCAAACCAGTATCTTGGCCAGTGTGCCACATGGCTCCTCGTGAGAGGAGGGAACTCCATAAGCAAGTAGGCGATTTGCTTGAGAAGGGGTTCATAAGACGAAGTATATCGGAGTGGGGTGCTCCAGTAGTTTTTGCCACGAAGGCGGATGGGTCCCTCAGACTTTGTGTAGGCTAAAGAAAACTAAATAAACTCACAAAGAAGAATAGACATCCATTGCCGAGGATTGATGATCTCTTTGATCAGTTAGTTGGCGCCTCAGTATTTTCGCAGTTGGACTTAGCCACGGGGTTTCGTCAGTTGAGAGTGGCTGAGGATAGTATAGAGATGACTGCCTTTAGGACTCCGGATGGTTTTTATGAGTGGCTGGTGATGCCGTTTGGTTTGACGAACGCCCCCGCATATTGATTTGGTGAGAAGGGTGTTCAGGGAGTACCTAAATAAGTTCGTGATGGTCTTTGTAAATGACATCTTGGTCTTTTCTAGGAGCGAAATAAGTTTTCGTATGTGCTCAATAGGTTGAGCAAAGCCAGTTATGGGATAAACGGTGGTTTTGGAGCGAGACTGGCGAGGACATCCAGAGTTGGACAAGGGCTTAATTATTTAGCCGTTTTTACTAGTATCACCTCACGTAGGTCGTCTGAATTCGAAGGAGGTATCCCTTGGGTGTTTGTCTGATATTGGTTTAGGCCTTTGGGGCTTGCATTTGGGGGATGTCGAGTTCGACTAGGGTGGTCTGCGTGAGAGATGGACAGTTGTGATGATTTTGGATGGGATTCTTAGCATCCTATGAGTTTGAGATAGCGTATGCCCATGGCAAGGGTAACGTGGTACCGGACGCCTTAAGTAGAAAAAGGTTGTCCTTGAGTTCATTGTTCGTTGAATGACGGAGCTTAGAGTTTATTTCTATGTTTGACTTTAGACCTTCCGTTAACTTTGTACCCGGTTTGCTAGCCTCCTTGGAGGTTAGGCCTACTCTTTTGGGGCGGATTAGATAGGTGCCGTGAAGACCCCTGTCGAAAACCCCTGTCGAAAACATGAACCGAATCACTAAGGTATAGGAAAATCAAACCAATTGCCAACATCTTTATCTTCTTCCATCTTCCTCCATCCACATCTAAGGGCTTCTCCGCATCTCCATTAATCAAACCATTGAGGCCTTCAAATCCCCAGTCAAAATTAGTCATCACCAACAACGCCATCATATCCATCGTCATAAAAATCAGTTTTTTCCAATCCAGAATCACTCTAAGCTTTGCGATGATCTAGCTCTGATACCAACTGTTGTGAAAACTACGCCTTTGCGGAAGCGTCCAGGATCTTATTCACCCAATTACTTAAAGATGATTTCTATGGAAACAAACATAGATATGAAATCACACGTGCAAACACAAAATATTCCACCCAACCACCCTCTTTATTGATTCTCAAAACGAATTTTGTTTACACATACTAGTTCAACAACCAACGATGAACAAACTACAAGAATCAATAACCTTATTATGAAAGGAAAAGAATATCTAGATGACTCCAACTCTTGTTGGAGAAAGGAGAAAAATGAAGAACGACGGCAAACCCTTGGATTAACTGGATGCACCAATCATCTCTAGGGCACCAAGCCCTAGAGGCACGCAGCCGCCACTCTATTCGGCCATAATCCCATACTTTTAATCCAACCCTAGATGCTGCTTTTATAGGATAATAGAAGGCCTAGGAAAATACCCAATTTTCCCCTTCATTACTTGCAGAATAAGTCACAGAAAGACCAAGTCAAGCCGCTGAAAAACCTACACAAAGGTCTGACCAATATCTGTCAGACGTCTGTCCATGCTCTCGGGTTTCAAAACCCTGTAGGCACAGACATCTGTGCTGAAACATAGCACAAAACTGCTCCTCCTTGCCTTCTTTCTGCTTCTACACCATCTCCACTATCGCCAAGCACATCTACGTCTCGTCTTCATATGTGATTTCATGTCACAAATCACAACACCAATTTATTGACAATTCTATTTCAACAAAATGATTTAAAAGTGATTCATTCATTTTGTTGACAATTCTATTTCAGCAAAATGATTAAAACGATATTTTCATTTTTGTTGATGATTCTATTTCAACAAAATTAGTATAAGTGATGATTGCACTTAAGTTGACAATTCTAGTTTGACAAAATGATTAAAAGGGATAATTTCATTTTTGTTAACAATTCTAGCTTAACAAAATGAATAAAAAGTGATGATTTCATTTTCTTAACAATTCTAGTTTAACAAAATGAATATAAGTGATGGTGGCATTAATGTTGACAATTCTAACATGACATTTTTAGCTAAAATGATATTTTAATTGTAACATGACATTTTTACTAAAATGATATTTTAATTCTAACACGACATTTTTTTTACTAAAATGATATTTGAATTCTAACATGACATTTTTTTACTAAAATGATATTCTAATTCTAACATGACATTTTTTTACTAAAATGATATTTTAATTCTAACAAGACATTTTTCTATAATTCAATCTTTAAGAAACTAAACTACATTAAAAATGTATTTTTTTAATGTTCAATCTTTTTATTGAAAACTAAACTACATTAAAAATGTAATTTTTAATGTGCAATCTTTTTATTGAAAACAATGAACAATAAAAATGATATTTTTCATGTTCCATCCTTTTAATGAAATCTAAACTCCATTAAAATATGATTTTTAATGTGAAATATTTTTATTGAAAACAATGAACGATAAAAATGATATTTTTCATTGTTTTTAATCTTTTTGATGAAATCTAAACTCCATTAAAATGTGATTTTTAATGTGAAATCTTTTTATTGAAAACAATGAACGATAAAAATGATATTTTTCATTGTTTTCAATCTTTTTAATGAAACAAAGTGATGATAAAAATAAAAATATATGATCTTTAATAACTAATCTTTTATTGCGCCAAAATGGCAATAAAAATATGTTCTTTTATTTCAACTCTTTTTATTGTAACAAATTGACAATAAAAATATATCTTTTAATTCTACTATTTTTATTCTTTTCTTTATATTGCAAACAAATGAAAATAAAAAAATGTGAACTTTTTACTTTAATCTTTTTGATTGAAATAAGGTGACAAATAAAAAAAATGTTCTTCTTTCTAATCTAATGGAACATGTTAAGTGACAAGTTCATGGATTCAATAAAAAGGATATTTTTATTGTAAAACAAATCTAATGTATTCTATGTTCATAGATTCAATAAAAATGATATTTTATTGTTAAACAAAATCTAAACAAAACCATGTTCGTAGTTTCAATAAAAAGTATTTTTTTATTATTTCAAAACCCAAATCAAAGTTCATGGGTTCGATAAAGATGAGATTTTTATTTCAAAAACCAAATCAGAATTCATGGATTCAAATAAGAGAAAAATCTTTATTATAAAATCAGATCTGCAGACATGAATATCAAAATCCAACCCATTCATACATCGCAATCAAAATTAACCAATTCTAATTCCATACATCACGTACATGTTTCATAATAACATACATACATGGATTTCATATAACAATAAATAATTCAATTTTAATTATAAAATCAGATATCTCACCTTGGTCGGTTTCAGAAATCGTTTGCGTTTATTTTCTAAATTTCTATTCGCATCCAAATTTATCTGAAATCCTGATTTGCCCTATTTTGATCCTGGTTGGTTCCATGTGGTAGTGCTCGACAAGAGGAATCCAGTGCATTTTATTTTATCGAATTTTGATAATCTATGAGTAAGTTATTGAATTTATAAGCTTACACCAATTAATTAAACAATTATTTGTAAATAAAAAATTAATTAATTACTTTGGTCAAGAAAGAAAACGGGTCCTCCATCTTTATCTTCTTCTCCGTCACTTCCCTGTAGCCGTGAAACCAAAAACCGCTCCTCCTTTTTGAAAAACGCAGAACACAAGACACCTCCTGACGATGATCAAACACCACCACATCGAAGACCCTTGTACCCCTTTCCCACGCCTAGAGTATGGCCCAGCTTGCAACCTCCTATGCTCCGAAATCCGCAAGTAATTGCGCCGGCTTTGAGTAGAAAAATCAAGCGAATTATCATACGAATTTTAATCATCACCATATGGATAGAAAGATGATGAAATTCTCTACAATATTCGCTTAATATGTATTGAATATTTATGCTTGGATTTTGAGTGATTTAAGGAGAGAATTTGGGATAAATTCGGCCATAGGTTTAAAGCATGGCGGCGGCTCTATAATATTAGAATTAGGGTTTTCTAAATCTTAGGGTATATATATGTTAATACTATTTAATTCCTTTATTACAAAAAGTCCCATTAATCCACATTTTGTATGTTATACGTTTACCAAGAAAATGAATTGCTGACTAAGGCTAAGGTGGCATATTTAGTTCTCATTATGTTTCCTTACATCCCCTTTGATTACATGCTATAATGACACATCTATCTTTTTTTTATATTCAAATTTCAAAAGTAGATAACAATGAAAGAGAGAGAGAATGAAATGGAAAGAATGAATGCTAAATTAATGCTATTTGTTAGAAATTAGAACTAACACTACAGTATTAAATATTATTGTTAGAAATGAATGTTTGCAATTTTCACATTTCAAAATTGACTAATTAATGAAGGTTTTGAACATGTAATCTATGTTTTGAATTCCTAAAAGTTACATTTTGAATTGGCCGGGGAAATATTTAAAAGGGCAGCCAAAGATATATATATATTGTTAGAATTTATTTCATTTATAACCTACGCATTATTTTCAATCAATATTTCAATATAAATTAATAAATGTTATTAAAGTTTCTAAGGCATTTTTAATGTTAACATGTTTTAAGCTAGAATCTTTTTAAATGCATCATTCTACATTAAAAAAGTAATTTTAAATGTAACAACATATTTCAACTAGAATCTTTGATTCATTCTACATTAAAAATGTAATTTTAAATGTAAAAACATTTTCATTAAAAATGAATTTTTCACACTATTGAATCATTCTTATATTAAAAATGTAAATTTTTGCTGTGACATTTTTTTAATCATCATTGCTCACTTGCAATAAAAATGTAAATTTTTACTGTTAAACTTTCCTATTCAAACCATGGTCATTTTACATCATTAATTATAAATAATAAAAATGTATATTTTTATTGTTAACTTTTTTTTAATAATGAAATTTTTAAATTTTGACGCATTTTCTAACAAAATTTCCTTAGAATAAAATTTTAAATTGGTTCTGATTTTCCGGATTGTTACAATCTACCTCACTTAAAAAAATTTCGTCCTCGAAAAGGAACGAAGCTCAAAGTTGTTTAACTAACCGACTCAATTTACATATATATATATATATATATATATATATATATATATATATGTTCCAATAATTTTATTAATTGAACTAGTAATCACACTACACAATGATCATCAATTAATTAGTTGATTAGCTTTTCAAGTATATATAACTTTTATGTATTCAAAAATCATATTTTCTAAGATCGGATTAGTAATATAATCACAAATACGTTAATTATAAACTTATCACTCTAAACTCATTCTAGGGCATTACTAATCCCATCTCTAACGAGTTTTTCTCATTCTAGGGTACTACTGATCCTATCTCTAATGAGTATTCTTTTATAGGATATTACTAATCCTACCTCTGATGAGTCTTTTGTTCAGTTCTAACGAGGTGTACCCCAAAGATTTGAGCTAACCAAAGCTCTGATACCAACTGTAATGACCAGAAAATCACCGCCCTTTGAATCGACCATAGACCACACAGGTCTGATCCAAAAACTGGAAATCCTCGAATGCACTAACTCTGGGCATACAACACATCAGAACAAATAACAGAAGACTTTTGTAAACATTATAATAATGTTACATCAGAATACAGAATATATCAGAGTACATCGAATAAAATACAGCGGAAGATAAATTTACAATAGATTTAATACAGTACAGCGAAAACAATAAACTGATACAGCGGAAGTCTATCAATGCTCTGGACATAGGTTTAAGCTTCGATCCAGAATCTTGCTCAATATATCTGCAAAATACGCTTCTCGACTGCCTATGTGGAAAAGAGGGCACCCGAGTTTGCAAAGTGAAACAAACTACGAGTCAGTCGTGGGACTAGTATGAGAAATCTTTCTTAACTTATTTAACAATATGGCTAATCATAGGACCAAACCGCTAACGCGGAACGAGTTTACTCCATGGGATTACCAGTGCATAAATTAAATAAGTTTGTATTAAAAACAACGCAATGCTTTTTAGAAAAAAGAAATCATTATAAAACTCAAGTCCCATCACACAATGCAACGCAAACCGGAGGATAGAGGGTTACCTTATAATGATCGAACATGCTTGATACGTAGAAAATAATATTTAATATTATTATTAGTGTCTAATCTGTCTTAAAATACTTCAAAGTAAATGTATCAATCCTAGACGGCATAGTACCTCATCCTACTATGTCTCCATATGAAGGTTTGCAATCAAAACCATAATGTCGTATTGGAAATTGGGTTTCCATCATGAGTCAAGGCTAGAGACGATCTCCTTACCGATTCAAGACACTCTAGCAAATGTCTTAGGATTCAGACGCTGGCGAACCGTTGGATCCTGTAGGGTCGGTCCACAAATACTTTAGTGGATTAGTTATGCCTGAACACACGCTTCCTGGTCCTATTGAACCTATAAATTGGTCACTATCGACCAATATAATCGAGGCCTCATAATCCATCATCCACATAACTAAAATGTTCGTGCTTACAAAACCCTGATACCACTTTTAGCTTGAAAGAAACGTGTGCACTCCCTGCATTCCCTTGTCCCGTTTCTGACTCTTACCTGGGTGTGAGGCTCGCGAAGTAACGCTATACACAAAGCTACACCTAAACAGGTCGTGCTTTGATCTTCAACCACAAGGCTCTGCTTTTTTTAAAAAATGATCAATCATTTGTATCTTGGCATGCCACATTGACAATTCACGCCATGCGATCAATAACTACCAATATATAACCTCTGAGATCGTGCGTCTTAGAGAATGGTGTTAAACAAGAGAATAAATTCTCCGCCACCAATAGATATATATTAAATAGATATCAATACTTGGAATGAAATCCAATGTCAGACACACATCCATTTACAAGTCTGTTCTGGGTCTGAACGAAGCCGAAGACAACTTATTCCTCGTCCCGTATGTCTAATACGGAAGAGAGGTTCTTGCATATTCGGACAATCAACAAGTACGTCTGGACAACTACCACTCTAACCCTTTCGTAGGAGCGACCCAGTTCAGGGCATCAGTAGTTGCCCCATTCGATGTGAAAATCGCCGGTCTTCAATCACCGTCTTCAATGTCTTTGACTTTAATCGTCGTAGTAATTATTCAGAATGGGTTAAACCCGGCCTTGCCGAATAACCCACGTATTTTATAATCAAAAATCTAGTGCTATAAAAACACATCATACGCCTCATTCCAATTCAGAATATTCTTTTAAAAAATATTCATATTACTAGGGAAAGGTTCCCAGTAATTTTATCAAAGATAAATTCTTCTAAATTTATTCTTTAATCTTCTTTTTTTAAAGATTCATTAAAACTCAAATTTGATTTTAATATCAAAAATCATTGCTTTATGATTATTCAATTTTTAAGAAATTAATCTTGTCTTTAACTGGGTTAATGAACTAATGTCATTTTAAAAAAACATTGTTCATGATAAACCCAAAATCATCTTCCAATAAATATGGAATTTTCAAAGAAATCCGATCAATATATAATTGATACAAATTTCCGTATCAGACTAATAATATAAATGGAATAACGGCAAAGCCTTTTAAATTCCATATATAGAAACAGTCTTCTTTTTACAGAAGCCTATCTCAATTATTATCAAATCGAAATTCCACTCAATTCCAATTTAATATATTAAATTGGAAAAGTTGACTTTGGAAAATTTCTTTTAAAACTTGATAAAAAGATTTATAAATTCTAAATCATATTTCTATTGTTAATTGGGCTAAAGAACAAATGTCGTTTAAAACAAAGTTCAAGCCCAATTCACATATCATTTTATTCCAATCACTAAATATAATTGGAAACTCAATAATCTTAATTAAAAGATTTATTCTTTTCATACGGGGTTTAAGAACAGTGTTATTTAAGACACCATCCACGACAACCCAAAATCTAATTCTTTTATTTAATTTTAATTATATATTAATTAATTATAAGACTTCATTAAATCTTAATTTAAAAGATTTATTCTAGTTAATAACTAGTTAATTTCGATTAAAAAAAATATTTTCATCTTTTGTGTCCGTCCAAAAACGGACATAGAAATCATCATTTTATTCTTCATTGAATATTACTTTAAAATATTCGTTATTTAAAAATATTCTTTATATAAAAAGATTCTTTATGTAAAAATATTCTTTATATTACAGTGTTCTTTATTTAAAATATTCTTTATTTAAAAGATATTCTGAATCGAAATGCGACTCAATCAGTTACCATATAATTTCGGTTATATGGATTTCATACATCGCATGTATACGGCAATAATGATAAATGATCATTAAACGATCCATCCACATCCAGAGTGGAATTTATAACTGTGTGAGCATTAAAATGAATAAATAACGCTCATCGCAATCTATCAATCCATCGGTTGACATACAACTAAATATTGGGACTAGTATATGTCAGATATCATCCCAATACCCGTGTGCGTTTTTCAGCCAACAAAAGTTCATCTAAACAAATTATTGGTTAATGAATTTAACCAATTTTAATTCCGCTAACATGTTGATGATAAATAACAAACATGTTATTATATTCCTAATGGCAAATGAAAATGTATTTTACTCGCAAAATTTCCCTACATGTATCTAATGTATAATATGACAATACAAACGTCAATTTGATTTGCATACAAATTCTATTGTATAATTTAAGAATAAAATGTCACTTTTATTTATATAAAAATTATAATGTATGTTTTGACAAATAAAATGATTCTTATATTTGTGTGACGACCCTAATTTTCAGAGCTTGTTTAAAAAATTTACTTTAGTTATTTCAATGAATTTTAGATATTTAAAATGATTATTTTAAATAATAACGACTAAAAATTTAGTTTAATCGAAGTTAGAACGTATAAATTTATTTTAATTATATAACGAGCCTGAAATGGCGCTGCAGTTTGAAATTTTAATTTTAAATTTCAAATGAATGTACAGGATTCAAAATAAATCATATTTCAGTAAAACCGGAAATATTTGAATCTGTTTAATCATATCTTTCTAACGAATGTAAGAAACTGAGATTTCACTTTATAAATTGAAAGTTATGTCCAGTTTAAAATTTAGAAAAGTCGCTATGGAATTTATATATATTTTAATATAATATATAGCCCTTAAAAGTAGCCATTTTGCAAACGACCTCTGTTTTCGATGAAACCACTTATTGGATTCGGAATGTCAAATTATTGTTAGGTTTCAATTTTCGTAATTTTTGAAATTTATATGTAAGTGTGGCAAAAGAAAACGTGTTTGTTCAGTTTCAGTCAAATTAGATCAACCAAAAAAGGAACATTTTTCAAACGGTCTTCAAATTCGGCGAAATTAGTTTTGTTAGGACCGTATCGTCAAAACATAGCTAGATTTATTTTTCTGGAATTTTTAAAGTCAGTATGTGGCCCCGGTAATTTAAAATGTGCGTTTAAATTTAATATATACTGATTTATATTTTAATTTTGATGAAAATTAATTGTAACAGTCGAATGGGCTTACGAAACATATCTCATTGTGTTCGGAATGAGGGTGTTTGGTTAAGGGCGATAGTCATTGGAGTTTGTTTGGAGTTCAGAGCGTTAAATGTCAAAATGAAGTAACATTATAATTAAATATTAATTTATTCATGTGTATAAATAAACCCCTTCCTCCTTAGACCTAGTCAAACCCCAATCATTTCTTCTAGCGTGGTCAGTAGCAGATGAAGGCGCCTCCTTCTTAAAAACGTGAGAAAGGGGATTGGAAAAAAATCAAATGGAAATGAAAATAAAATCCTATAAATTGTGAAACAAGTTTATTTGAATTCCACTTTTGATTCTCTTCAACCTCATATGAAATTTACTGGGTCCGGAAATGCTGTCACTCGAGGCCGTGCGGTATTGTTTTGGTAGGGTTGGTTTAAATGAGTGATTGAAGCAATGATTCATCCTGTGATTGTTATAACTGGAATTAAGAGGTGAAATGGCATAAGTAGGAATATTTTTGGAGGAGTTCATCATAAAACATGTCGTGACCTACATGTGGAGGGCAGACAGAGGCAGAATGACGCGATATGGGGATGGCGTGCGAGTCGACTGTGGTGGGGCCGAGGACAGAAAGGATGCGAAGGAGATGAACCTGGTGTAGTCGGTTGGGTGAATGATGGATTGTAGTGAGAGGTTGAGGTGGGTAAAGGAGCGGTTATGGTGTTGAAAGGGCCCGTATGTTACAGAAGGAAGAAAGGTTTAGAGCGGTGGATAAAGAGGTGTAAAAGTAATTAGTTGTTTTATTTATTATATTATTAAATTAAAAATGTTTAAATTGTATCAACTTTAAACTCTCGTATCTTATTCAATACTTATCGGAATTTCACGAAATCAGAAGCGTTGGAATCCTCTCGAAGAGCTCCACAACAAGGAACAATCCGGACAAATTTAGAAGCATCTGGAATTTTAATAAAATTAAACATCTATTCAATTCTATTAAAACGAGTCATATTAACACCAATTAAAATTCTACATTTCAGATTTGACGGAGTGGAACCCAATGTGAGTTTTCTCACACTGCAAAAATATTCACATTTTTGTGAAATTGAAATCTGTGATTTATTTGGTTATTTGTTTGTTGATTTCTATTTTAAATGGACATCTAAATTAAACTGTAGAAATTGAATTGATAGTTAGTTATTTTTGAATTAAATTGATAGTTAAACCCCGACATGTATAATCAGTTAATTATTGCAAAATGAACTGTTTTGGATGATGGTTGTGATGGGTGTTTATTTATGGATATATTGAACTGTATGGAAGTTGTCTATATTTTTATATCAGTGTTATTACCTTGGATGTTATGGGCATCATCATAAACTGTCATTTCGAATAAATTAAGAAATAGGTTGAAATGATATATACCTATGACATTTGACCTTTGGATTGAAATGATATATATCCATTCCCTGAAATTAAAATTTGAAATAACTTATCACTTGGCCATAGGATAGAGAATTATCATACGGACACCGGATTGGTTAAATCTATAAATTTTAGAATTTGTGAAACCAATTTAAATAAGTGACTCTGTGTAAAGAAAATAAATTGAAATTATTTAAATTGAATTATATCGAAATGTTGAAATTGAATTATATTGAAATTATTTAAATTGAATTATATTAAAATGTTGAAATTGAATTATATTGAAATGTCGAAATTGAATTATATTGAAATGTCGAAATTGAATTATATTTGAAATTAGGAAATTAAATTGTTTCAAAGGTTTAAATCATTATTTAAACTTTGAAATTAAATTCAAATTGAAATAATCTAAAATTTGTTATTTGAACTAAAATTGATTATAATTTAAATTGTTCCAAAGGTTTAAATCTTTATTTAAACTTTGAAATTAAATTCGAATTGAAATAATCTAAAATTTGTTATTTGAAATTTTGAACTAAAATTTATTATAATTTGAATTGTTTCAAAGGTTGAAATCTTTATTTTAACTTTGAAATTAAATTCGAATTGAAATGATCTAAATTTTTTATTTGAAATTTGAACTAAAATTGATTATAATTTAAATTGTTTCAAAGGTATAAATATTTATTTAAACTTCGAAATTAAATTCGAATTGAAATAATCTAAAATTTGTTATTTGAAATTTTGAACTAAAATTTATTATAATTTGAATTGTTTCAAAGGTTTAAATCTTTATTTAAACTTTGAAATTAATTTGGAATTGAAATGATCTAAATTTGTTATTTGAAATTTGAACTAAAATTTAATTTGAATTGTTTCAAAGGTTTAAATCTTTATTTAAACTCTGAAATTAAAGTCGAATTAAATGGCTTAAATAAATATTTTGAACTTGAACTTGAACTCGGATTTGATTTGAATCGAATAGATTCAAATAATATTTCGGAATTGGAAGTTATCCTTTAAAATGGGATTTTTCTTAAAAAAATTTGATTTTTGGGAATCGATTTGGACTGGATATTGGAAATCGATTTGGTTTGTTTTGAGATTTGAACTTAGGTTCATATTTATTGAAAATGAAAAGAAACAGTTGATTTGAAATTATTTCTTTATAAACAAATTTATATATTGACTATTTTATGAAATTTATTCCTTTGTTATATGGAGTGCTTTATATAAATTGTTTTTCAAAAACATATTCTTTCTATATATATAAGTAGTTTATTTTATATAAAAAAATATTTTAATATACATAAAACCATTTCCAACACTCAAACTGTTTTGATTTCTAAGCTATTCCAAATCTCCCAAAATTATTTACAACTAATCAAAAATTTATTTAAACCTCAAATTATTACAAACTTACAAACTGTTTTAGAAGTGAAAAGTGTTTACATTTAAATCTGTGATTTAAAAGTAATTATGATCATTTTGATGTTAAAATTAAAAATGAATTCAATACTATTTTTGAAGTAAATTGAATGATTCGAATGAAATGTGTTTAATTGAAGTTATAACAAATTATTGAATTTGAAATTTATCTCAAAGTGAATATGAATTTTGAAAGTAAATATTATTGTGATTAAAATAATATGATATTTTAAAGTGAAATTTGTTTAGGTGAATATGATATTTTGATATCATAACGATTCACTTTTGAAATATAAAATTACTAATCGGTGTGTAACATGACGTTTGGTTGTTAAAGAGACCGGGGACTCTTATTGACATACTCTCTCTCGATGTTGGAACCACTTTAACAACTGTGTACACGGTGGAGTTCCAGAAATGAAGTAGGATGAATTTGGAGGCGTTTACTGGATTTGAAGAAAGTGAACGATAATGGATGACCCCAACACTTGTGTCAATTTGAAATGACTAAAACAGGAGCCGTGCCAGACCAAATGAGGCTTGACTTCCTTTTAGTGGACATCCGCTCTTCGATTTTCCTGGGCCTCGGGTCCATACAATTACTATTCAGTTATTTTTTTTGTTGGTGTGCACCCTTGATGGGATGTATTTCCCTTTGATTCGATATGGAGTGGATGTCTATGGTGGGCCGTTAGGGGTAACCACCAGTCTGGATCAGACAAACTGGTAGCATACTACCTTGGGTATTGCCTCATGTGCCTTGTCATACGTTTATCCTTATGGGAGACAACTACCATTTTGATATTGGCATAGGTCTATAGGGGACTCATTGGCTACCGACGTTTTACTGGTTGTGTTACAGGACCTGTATAGACCATGTGCTTGTAAACTGTGTAAGGGTAATCAATGTAACCCCGCTTACACTCTTTTTCTGACAAGTATTTGTGAATAGGCACTATTATAATAGTGAAATTATATTATATATTATCTAGATTGACGGATCCTTAGGAGATGGAAATTTCTGTAACATCTCTTGAGTTACGTGTGTGCATGTTCATATGATTTTGATTTGACTTAGATGAGAATATTTTTGCCTGATCCGAGCTTGTTTTATTTTCATGCTATTACGCTCGGGTCAGACTTGAGCATTCCAATTTCAATGGTTATCTTATGAAGGATGAAGACGAAGACGGTATACTATTATTACTATTGTATTCCACTACTATTATGTTGCATTACTCTGTATTATCAGTTATGTATATAAATTGTGTAACTCTAATGATAATGTATAACTCTAATAAATGTTGTAAAATGATCAAATGTTTATTTAAACAGCTTCACGAACTATTATTTGATTATTATATTTTGTTCATTTCGTTGCGAGATTTTGTGCTTGTTTTCTTCTTTCTTTCTAATTCTAAATTAATCCCCTTGATTATCTATATTTTTGACTATAACGGTTAAAGATGTGGATCATCGTTTAACAATCTGTAAATATGTACAGTTTCGAGTTAGACATGTGTGGATTATTGTCGATTCAAAAGGTATGGATTTCTGGGTCGTTAAAGTTGGTATCAGAGCTTATGGTTTGGCGGTAAACCTTTGCTCTATTGGGATTTACTCATTAGAGATAGGGTTAGTAATACCCTAGAATGAGTTCTGAGTGTATATATATACAAGAGAGCGTACTTGTACTTTTGATATAAAAATGGTTTTATATTGTGTTGTTTGGCTTATTGAGTTGAGTTCGGAGTTCTAGTTAATGCGTGTTGCAAGCGTTAACGAACGGGATTTCAAAACACTTGAACAAGGCATTCTAACACAATATTATTTTCATATATATTTTAAATTTGTAAGATAATTAATTTTTAAATTTGATGGTAAATTAGTCAATACTATTGACCTATTGACTATAACAATAAATCGATCATTTATATATGATTTATAATTAACTGTAAACCAAATGAATTTAAATGAAGAATATGAGATCTTTAAATTCTGATGATTTGTAAATGTTTTCAAGGTTTAAAAAAATAATAGTAGAAATATTTTGAAGTATATTTAAATAGAAATTGGTTAAGTACTCTATTTTGCTACTGGGAAATAAATTTCGGTGATGAGATGATCATAGTCATCGACTTTCATTTTCGAGTTTCAAAGTGGGGACAACCACTTGGTAGCATTGCTACATATTCGTTTTTGAAATAATTTTAATTTGAAATCTTTAGTATGTTTTGATATAAAATATATATATATATAGTATTTCAAAAATGTTTTGAAAAGAAATTGGTATTTAAGATTCTCAAGTCTCCATTAATACAAATTACTCTCCTTGTTGATAATCAATGAAATAAATAACTGTCAGTATTAATATCAAATTAAATTTTGAATAGGTGAATAAAGAAATACGATAAATGAATAAGATAATTATAAATGAAAATATATATAATATTATAAAATTGAAACAAAAGTAAGGAAAATGTTAAAGTAAAATAGAAACAAATACTCATGTTACTTTGATAATAAAGAGTAAAGTTGTGAAATACTAAATTTCATTTGTAATATTTACAAACCTACCTAAATGAAAAGCTAAGAGTATATAAATATGTAATGAAATATTTTACAAATGAAATTTAAATGAATAACATGTTCCAAAATGATATGTGAATCATAGAAATATTATGAAGATAAAGAAAAGTAAAAATAAAAAAATTGATTGAAAAAGAATTTGAACCAAAGAAATGTTTATAAAGTTAAATCAAGTGGTTATAATAAAAAAAATTAATTTGTTAATGTTCTGAAACGATTAACAAATGGATGGAATATTTGCAAAGGATTGGTAATAACTAAAATTGTAACCTCCTGAGATAATTGTAAACTTGAATGGAATTGTATCAAAAAGGAAACGAGTCTTAAATAATGTATAAACTTAAGAAATTAAGTAACAAGTCATTTCATAATAATAAATTTATAAGTAACGTAAATAACAAAGGAACTTAAGTCTATAAGTTGTGAAATAATGTGAACTAGCAATAAATTACAAATTTGGTTAGTTATAAATAAAGGAAAATGGACTTAGATTCTGACTGAATAAAATGTCAAAGATAAACTTAAGAAAATTTACAATAAGCTATTTCGCGATGTAAATAAGTATAAGTTGAATCGATTGTAAATCTATTTAAGCAAGCTAATTAAAAACATAGAGAGCATAAGATGTAGATGAAATTAAAGTATTAACATATATAGAAATTGAAATGAGTAAGTATGTAAATTTAAAATATTTTGAGAATAAGTCGATAAAACGAAATGCTAGCATATAGAAAATTTTAATATAGTTGAAAAAAATCCAACAGTTTTAAAATAACAAATTGGATTTTGGGTTGTTGTGAATGGTATCTTAAATATCACTGTTCTTGAACCCATTTGAGAAAAAATCTTTTAACTATGGTTTAAAGAAGTTTTCCAGTTAATAAATATAATTAGAATTTAGTGGAAGTTGGTTTTGGGTTGATTGTGAACAATGTTTTAAATGACATTAGTTCTTAAAACCCGATTAATAGTGAAATTATGATTTGGAATTTATTAGTTTTTAACTAGGATTTAATGGAAAAGCTTTGGGTTACAAAGCTCAAGAACCAAAACTTAGTTAGAGTTTAATGTTTGTGATTTGGCAACGAAAATATGATTTTTGAGTATATACAAAAGTTATATGTTTTTAAAAGCTAGTTAACAAATTGATTGCTTGTTGCGATGTGTGATTATTAAGTTAATTAATAAAATATTGGAATGAGAACACCAATATGAAAAAAAGGGGTAAAATTAGCCAAATAGAATTTAATATTGAACTAAAGTGAAAATTGATTGAAATTGCATACATATACATGTATATATATTGAGCAGGTCATAGCATGAAAGCTAAGAAGAGGAATAAAATTGTGTGCCGACCAATAGGTACATGTTTATTATATTGATTGGGATTTGATGATTTTATGAGCTGATTGGCTAGCTGCTTGGCTTTTTCTTTTTCTTTTTGAGATAAGAGGGCCTGTGTGGCGGTTTGGGGATTTTCCCGATGCTTACCATACAAAGGAAGTTATGGCGAAATTTTTCAAAAATTTAGGGCGTTAGCCAAATTTTTGAGAAATTTGAAAATTCTTAGAAACAGAAAAGTTGAAGAGTGAAAGCCAGAATCGAAGTTGAGTTGGTTGGTTAAACAACTTTCGGCTTCGTTCCTTTTCGAGGACGAAAGTTTTAAGTGGGGGAGATTGTGACGACCCTGATTTTCAGAACTAGTTTAAAATTTTTATTTTAGTTATTTCAATGAATTTTGGATATTCAAAATGATTATTTTAAATAATAACGACTAAAAATTTAGTTTAATCAAAGTTAGAACATATAAATTTATTTTAATTTTATAACGAGCCTGAAATGGCGCTGTAGTTTGAAAATTCGATTTTAAATTTCAAATGAATGTACAGGATTCAAAATAAATCAGATTTCAGTAAAACCGGAAATATTTGAATTTGTTTAATCATGTCTTTCTAACGAATGTAAGAAACTGAGATTTCACTATATAAATTGAAAGTTATGTCCAGTTTAAAATTTAGAAAAGTCGCTGTGGAATTTATATATATTTTAATATAATATATAGCCCTAAAAAGTAGCCATTTTGCAAACGACCTCTGTTTTCGACGAAACCACTTTTGTTGGATTCGGAATGTCAAATTATTATTAGGTTTTAATTTTCATAATTTTTGAAATTTATATGTGAGTGTGGCAAAAGAAAACGTGTTTGTTCAGTTTCAATCAAATTAGATCGACCAGAAAAGGAACATTTTTCAAACGGTCTTCAAATTTGATGAAATTATTTTTGTTAGGACAGTATCGTCCAAACATAGCTAGATTTATTTTTCTCAAATTTTTAAAGTCAGTATGTGGCCCCGGTAATTTAAAATGTGCGTTTAAATTTAATATATACTAATTTATATTTTAATTTTGATGAAAAGTAATCGTAACAGTCGAATGGGCTTACGAAACATATCTCATTGTGTTCGGAATGAGGGTGTTTGGTTAAGGGCAATAGTGGTTGGAGTTTGTTTGGAGTTCAGAGCGTTAAATGTCAAAATGAAGTAATGTTATAATTAAATATTAATTTATTCATGTGTATAAATAAAACCCTTCCTCCTTAGACCTAGTCAAACCCTAATCATTTCTTCTAGCGTGGTCAATAGCAGACGAAGGCGCCTCTTTCTTAAAAACGTGAGAAAGGGGATTGGAAAAAAAAATCAAATGAAAATGAAAATAAAATCCTATAAATTGTGAAACAAGTTTATTTGAATTCCTCTTTTGATTCTCTTCAACCTCATATGAAATTTACTGGGTCCGGAAATGCTATCACTCGAGGCCGTGCGATATTGTTTTGCTAGGGTTGGTTTAAATGAGTGATTGAAGCAATGATTCATGCTGTGATTGTTATAATTGGAATTAGGAGGTGAAATGGCATAAGTAGGAATTTTTTTGGAGGAGTTCATCTAAAAACATGTCGTGACCTGCATGTGGAGGGCGGACGGAGGCAGAATGACGCGATATGGGGATGGTGTGCGAGTCGACTGTGGTGGGGCCGAGGACGGAGAGGATGCGAAGGAGATGAACTTGGTGCAGTCGGTTGGGCGAATGATGGATTGTAGTGAGAGGTTGAGGCGGGTAAAGGAGCAGTTATGGTGTTGAAAGGGTCCGTATGTTATAGAAGGAAGAATGGTTTAGAGCAGTGGATAAAGAGGTGTAAAAGTAATTAGTTGTTTTATTTATTATATTATTAAATTAAAAATGTTTAAAATTGTATCAACTTTAAACTCTCGTATCTTATTCAATACTTATCGGAATTTCATGAAATCAGAAGCGTAGGAATCCTCTCGAAGAGCTCCACAACAAGGAACAAATCCGGACAAATTTAGAAGCATCTAGAATTTTAATAAAATTAAACATCTGTTTAATTCTATTAAAACGAGTCGTATTAACACCAAATAAAATTCGACATTTCAGAACTGACGGAGTGGAACCCAATGTGAGTTTTCTCACACTGCAAAAATATTCACATTTTTGTGAAATTGAAATCTGTGATTTATTTGGTTATTTGTTTGTTGATTTCTGTTTTAAATGGACATCTAAATTAAACTGTAGAAATTGAATTGACAGTTAGTTATTTTTGAATTAAATTTCTAGTTAAACCCCGACATGTATAATCAGTTAATTATTGCAAAATGAACTATTTTGGATGATGGTTGTGATGGGTGTTAATTTATGGATATATTGAACTGTATGGAAGTTGTCTATATTTTTATATCAGTGTTATTGCCTTGGATGTTACTGGCATCATCATAAACTGTCATTTCGAATAAATTAAGAAATAGGTTGAAATGATATATACCTATGACATTTGACCTTTGGATTGAAATGATATATATCCATTCCCTGAAATTAATATTTGAAATAATTGATCACTTGGCCATAGGATAGAGAATTATCATACGGACACCGGATTGGTTAAATCTATAAATTTTAGAATTTGTGAAACCAATTTAAATAAGTGATTCTGTGTAAAGAAAATAAATTGAAATTATTTAAATTGAATTATATTGAAATGTTAAAATTGAATTATATTGAAATTATTGAAATTGAAATATATTGAAAGGTTGAAATTGAATTACATTGAAATGTCGAAATTGAATTATATTGAAATGTTGAAATTGAATTATATTTGAAATTAGGAAATTAAATTGTTTCAAAGTTTTAAATCATTATTTAAACTTTGAAATTAAATTCGAATTGAAATAATCTATTGTTATTTGAAATTTGAACTAAAATTGATTATAATTTAAATTGTTCCAAAGGTTTAAATCTTTATTTAAACTTTGAAATTAAATTCGAATTGAAATAATCTAAAATTTGTTATTTGAAATTTTGAACTAAAATTTATTATAATTTGAATTGTTTCAAAGGTTTAAATCTTTATTTAAACTTTGAAATTAAATTCGAATTGAAATGATCTAAAAAATTTATTTGAAATTTGAACTAAAATTGATTATATTTTAAATTGTTTCAAAGGTTTAAATCTTTATTTAAACTTCGAAATTAAATTCAGATTGAAATAATCTAAAATTTGTTATTTGAAATTTTGAACTAAAATTTATTATAATTTGAATTGTTTC
Source organism: Allium sativum (assembly GCA_030737875.1). NCBI lineage: Eukaryota > Viridiplantae > Streptophyta > Magnoliopsida > Asparagales > Amaryllidaceae > Allium > Allium sativum. Next base: position 127,509,352 of record CM060911.1, read on the forward strand.
AAAGGTTTAAATCTTTATTTAAACTTTGAAATTAAATTGGAACTGAAATGATCTAAATTTGTTATTTGAAATTTGAACTAAAATTGATTATAATTTGAATTGTTTCAAAGGTTTAGAACTTTATTTAAACTTTGAAATTAAAGTCGAATTAAATGGCTTAAATAAATATTTTGAACTTGAACTTGAACTCGGATTTGATTTGAATCGAATAGATTCAAATAATATTTCTGAATTGGAAGTTATCCTTTAAAATGGTATTGTTCTCAAATAAATTTGATTTTTGGGAATCGATTTGGACTGGATATTGGAAATCGATTTGGTTTGTTTTGAGATTTGAACTTAGGTTCATATTTATTGAAAATGAAAAGAAACAGTTGATTTGAAATTATTTCTATATAAACAATTTTATATATTAACTATTTTATGAAATTTATTCCTTTGATATATGGAGTGCTCTTATATAAATTGTTTTTCAAAAACATATTCTTTCTATGTATAAGTAGTTTATTTTATAAAAAATATATTTTAATATACATAAAACCATTTCCAACAATCAAACTATTTTGATTTCTAAGCTATTCCAAATCTCCCAAAATTATTTACAACTAATCAAAAATTTATTTAAACCCCAAACTATTTCAAACTTACAAACTGTTTTAGAAGTGAAAAGTGTTTACATTTAAATCTGTGATTTAAAAGTAATTATGATCATTTTGATGTTAAAATCAAAAATGAATTCAAAACTATTTTTGAAGTAAATTGAATGATTCGAATGAAATGTGGTCAACTGAAGTTATAACAAATTATTGAATTTGAAATTTTTCTTAAAGTGAATATGATTTTTGAAAGTAAATATTATTGTCATTAAAATAATATGATATTTTAAAGTGAAATTGGTTTAGGTGAATATGATATTTTGATATCATAACGATTCGCTTTTGAAATATAAAAGTACCAATCGATGTGTAACTGTAGTAACCCGTAACTTCCCTGGTAAGGAAAGCACGGATTGCTTTGAGGACAAGACAAATCAGAACGCAAGCAGAAGAACATTTCATTGTTTTTACAACAATTCCATCAGAATACAAGAATCTACAGAGTATGAATAAATATACATTCGACAAATATCAGAGATTACAATAAATTATATAGCAGCGGAAAAACAATACAAAGCACAACAGAAAGTAATACACGGATACAGAGCTTCCTGAGCATCGTTCCAGTTGTAAATCAGGATCCTATGAAGATAAATCTGCAAAACCAAAACTACTAGCTACCCGTGTAGAAAATAGGGGCACCCAGAGTTTAGGTTAAAACAATAAACTCCAGGTCAGTCATGTGACTGGTGTGAGAACTAAAACAGTTACTTAAAACTTTACTTTAAAAGGGAGTAATTCAAGGGACCATGCCGTATAACATGGAACGGGTTTCCTCCTATGAATACTAGCGCATATAACAAAACAGCGCAATGCTTTTTGGAAAAATGAAGCTATTATAAGACCCAGGTCCCATCACACAATGCAACGCAAGCCGGAGGATAGGGTTTTCCCTTATAATAGCCAAACATGCTTGGTACGTTTAAAACAAATCATTTGATACTATTATAAGTGTATAGTGTCAAAACAATTTCAATCATAAATATCAATCCTAGGCGGCATGGGTACCATCTATCATGTCGCCATACTAGGCTCTACAAATAAAACCGCAATATCACGTATTGGAAATTGGATTTCCATCATGAGTCGAGGCAAGGGGCAAGCTCCTCTCTGTTCGAGACACTCTAGCAAATGTCTCAGGACCCCACTATGATCCTTGGATCTTCAGGGCCGGTCCTCTCTTACTTTTGAGGATTAGTTATTCCTGAACACACGTTTCCCGGTCCTAACAGACCTATATCCGAGGCGCCTCGCATTCCAACAACCACACAGGTGAAAAGTATTTAAATGTCAGCAAGTTTAAGCACTGACACCGCCACTAGCTAGAAAGAAACGCCGTGCTCTCCCTGCAGTCACTATCTCGTTTTTGACTCATACCGAGGTGTGAGGCTCGCGAATTAACGTCATACACAAAGCTGCGCCACACAGGCTATGCTTTGATCATCAACCACAAGACTTTGCTTTACAACAGAAGCCTTGATCATCTGCCACTTAGGCGTGCCACACAGGCAATTCACTTCATGCGAATGATGTCCATCGATATACAACCTCTAAGCTCGTACGTCTCAGGGAAAGGCGTTAAGCAAGAGAATAAATTCTCCGCCGCCAAACAGATGTATATTTAATAGAGATCAATCAGCATAGAATAAAATCCAATGTCTGATACACAGTCCATTTACAAGTTCGTTCTGGGTCTGAACGAAACCGGATCATCTATATGAACTATATAAAATAGTCGTGTTTTGAAATAAATTGTTTTATAATAAAAATCATATTTTTTTTATCATCTATATGTACTATATAAAATAGTCGTGTTTTGAAATAAATGGTTTTATAATAAAAATCCTATTTTATCACCTATATGAACTATAGAAAATAATCGTGTTTTGAAATGAATTGTTTTATAATAAAAATCACATTTTTATTATATAAATGAATTGTTAAAAATAGTGAAGTGTTGAAATAGAAGACAGTTAGATAAAAATATCATTTTTATCAAATATATGAAAAGAATGTAGTTTTGAAATCGAAGAATTGATATATATATTTAAATAGAATTGAAATATATCGAAAAACGAAGCTGCAGTTCGTATTTTGAAACCGTGATTTCAAACGATTATACTGGGAGATCCAACCATCGGACTTCCCCGAAATCGCAACCGTTGGGTTCGCTTTGGAAATATCTTCCCAACGGCACCAACTTTGTAAAGATCCAACGGTTGGATTGTCTGGAATGTTTAATTCAAATCTGAAGAAAAACAGTGCTAGAATCGATTACATATATATATATATATAATTATATTTAATCGAATAACGACGCTGTAGTTCGTATTTTGAAATCGAAACTTCAAACGATTATACCGGGAGATCCGACCGTCGGATTTTCCCGAAACTGGAACCGTTGGATTCGTTTTGAAAAGATCTTTCTAATGATGTAAATTTTGTGAAGATCCAACGGTTAGATTTTCAGATATGTGTAAATCAAATCTGGAGAAAAATAGCGCCACGACCGCGTTATGGCCCGAAGCGTCGTTTTGAATAAATTGGCTATTTTAAAATAAATAAAAATAGCAATAAATCGTTATAAAATATTATAAACGATATGGATGTGAAATTTAGAAATTAACTGAAGGTTGGCTAAGTCGAATTGTTTCTTGGGAATTGATCTGATGTTGGTTTCGGCCTTCGGGGTTAATATTTGGGAAATCGCTCTCTTACTGATTGACGGTTAGTGACTAATGAATTGAAATGATGCGTATGTGTATTTGTGTTGCACTTGTTTATCATATACGCGAGTTGCTCAGAAAGACCGGGTTTATCTCATTCTGAATAACTGAATCGACGATAAGTAATCGAAGATGAAGATGGTGGTCGAAGACCAGAGATCTTCACCTCGTTTGGATGGTAACCGAGGTCCTGATTGGGAGGCATCCCGAAATATGGATAATGAGTGGTGATCGTCCAGACGTACGTGGTGATCGATGGGTTTGCGAGGTATTTAGTGCCTCCGGTTTCGTTCAGACCCAGAACGGACTTGCAAATGGACAGTGTGTCTGACATTTGAATTTATTCTGTGTGATTGATAGCCATCAGTTGCACGGTGTGAATTGCCTGTGTGGCATGCTAAGATGCAGTGATCAGGGCTTCTGTTGAAAAGCAAAGTCTTGTGGTGATGATCAAAGCAACGCCTGTGTGGCGTAGCTTTGGGTATAACGTGAATTCGCGAGCCTCACACCCCGGTATGAACCAGAAACGGGAGAGGACATCAGGGGGGACGTGCGTTTTCTTTCTAGCTAGAAGTGGCGTCAGTGGTTTTACACGCCCTGACGAGTTTGACTTATGTGGTTGTTACTGTTGCGAGGCGCCTCGGTTAGATCGGATGATCCGGGTCCGATGGAGTCATTCGTTGGCTCATTTACGCACCAAAGGGCGGAGAGACGCATTGTTCAGGCATTATAATCCACTTCGTGTGGACCGGCCCTGACGATCCAAGGTACGGTTGCGGCTGTGCCTGAGACTCGGGCTAGACAGTCTCGAAGTCGGTAAGGACTATCTTTTTCCTTAGTTCATGACGGAAATCCAATTTCCAAATACGTGACCGTGCGGTTTTGATTGTATACCTATATATGGCGACATAGTGGTATGGGGCATTAATGCCATCTATGATTGATAGTTATGATTTGAAATTGTTTTTAAAACATATAAACACTAGTAATAATATAAAATGCTTTTGTTTTATTCGTATCAATCATATTTTGGCCATTATAAGGTAAAACTCTATCCTCCGGTTTGCGTTGCATTGTGTGATGGGAACTGAGTCTTATAATGGCTTCATTTTTATAAAAAGCATTGCGATGTTTAAAAGAATGATTTGTTTTAAAGCACTGGCAATCCAATGGAGTATACCCGTTCCACAAAAGTGGCGTGGTCCTGTGATTAGCCATATTTTAAATGTGTTGAGTAGATTTCTCGTACCAGTCCCATGACTGACTCGTAGTTTGTTTCACTTTCAAACTCGGGTGCCCCATTTTCTACATGGGCAGCCTTGTATTCAGGTTTAGCAGGCTTTATCCGGATAGCTGGAGCTGAAGATGGATTCTATCATTTATCTCTTTTTATGTTGTTCAGCTCCTATTGTACATTATGTTTGTTTTTCCGCTGTAGACATTTATGTATAGCTGAACTGTATTTGTACTAAGTATGATCCTGTATACTGTGTAACTCTGATGATTACGTTTATCCAGTATATTCTATTGTGCATTATATGGTGTATTTATTTATTTCTGTTCTGCTCTTATCTGTTTCTGTGTTATATTCCAAAGATTACCCTTGTCACCGTCTGTACGGGAAATGGGGTCATCACAATATATCGGCTTATATTCAATATCAAATTCTGAAACCAAGAAATATCGTATTGGAAATAACGATATAAAATATATCTTTCAAATTTCCACAACCATATCTGTATAATCACGAAATCCAACATCGAAATATTCCGAAGATAATCTCGATTCAAATCCATTCCAATTCGTATATTGGAAATTCTGATTATTTTTAAAACCACTTTCAAATTCAATTTATTTATTTCAAAAATAAATTGATTTTAATTCTAGTTCAAAACTAGTTCATTTCGATAAAAATATATTTTTATCCTTTCAAATGTGGAATTTTTCATCCCAGTTCTTTCCAATTCACATATTATGATTTTACACAAATTATTAATATTTTTAATAATTTTATCAAGGCCCGTGCAGTCGATTTCCATCAACGGCCATCGAACTGCACTTACAGCGACCTTTGCCAAATTTGATTTAGACATAATTCCAAATCCAACCGTTAGATTTCAAATTTCTAATATTCATTGGAAAGCACTTTTCGATACGAACCCAATGGTTCCAGTTTTAGGAGAATCCGACGGTCGGATCTCCCGCAACATCAATTCGAATCAATGGTCAAAATTCGCGAACTGTCGCGGCGCGGCGCGTTCTATTCAGGCCATTATATATATAATATATATATATATATATATTATATATTTTGTCGATTTCCTTTCAAAACGTATTTTATAAATCGTTTTAAATTCGTTTTGAAAACCATTTTAACTTCATATTCAATTTCGAATCAAAATTGAATATTTCATATCATTACTATATAAATGATAATATTTTCAAAACGTTATATTTTGAAATCACTACCTTTTCTATATTCATTATAAAAACGAACATAATCGATATAAATATCGTTCACGTCAAAATAGCTCAACTCTAATTGACACGGCTTTATATATTTTATAAAATTATGGTATCTATCGTTTGATTTTCAATCAGACTCAACCGTAAAGCAGTATCTAATCTTAAATATGATAAAGATGTAAATTTTATAATTAAAATATTTTACTCAACACATGAATAGTTTCAACACATGAACATCGTCAACACATGACTATTTATTCTATTCAACACATGATTCTATATTTTATAATATTCTTTATTTTCCCAATTGAAATGAGGCCCAATCAATTACCATATAATGTTAGTTATATGGATTCCATATAACACATGTATATAATAGCAACGATAAATAATCAACCATCATCCAAAGTGCACCACACAACTACATAAGCATCAAAATAAATAATTAACGCTTATGACAGCATGTCAATCAATCAATCGACATACAACTAATTATTGGGATTAGTGTATGCCGTATTTTATCCCAATACCCGTGTGGGGTTTCAAATCAACAAACACTAAATATTATTTGTGCAGTTGGGCGATGTGTAAAATTTATCGTCCCAATCAATGTCCTTCAAATAGGTGTACATAAACAAACCGTCCGGTTTGTAAATGAATATTTATTTATTCACATTTACGTTAAAATTATATTTTTAACGATAATTAATTTATTTCAACACATTTCACATCAACATCACAAACAAACTTCACAACACATCAAACTAGCATACAAGTCGTCCATGGTATGTGGACGACGGGTGTCGGGTGCTACTAAGCACCGTCTGCATCCTAGTATATAATTTAAACTAGAAAAGAAAATTTGAAGTAGAAATTCTCACCCAAGCTAAACCAAACGTCATGACTCTTCTTTGTAGAAACCATCGTCGTGCTCGCCTTTCGTCACTTTCGTTGCCCGAAGCCACTACATATATAAAATCACATTTTCATATTGTTGCTATGTAAAAAAAAATCTATTTTTATACCGCTACTATATAGATAAAAATTCTATTTTTACAATGCTACTATATAGATAAAAATTCTATTTTTACAACGCTACTATATAGATAAAAATTCTGTTTTTATAACGGTGTTCACATAATAAAGATTATATTTTTATCACGCTATTCTCTATTTAAAAATTATATTTTTATATATCTATTTATCCAATAAAGATTATATTTTTATAACGCACCTTCCTATATAATAATTATATTTTTATATATACTTCTAATATAAAGATCGAATTTTTATATCATCGCTATAAAAATCACATTTTTATTTCAACATACATATAATAAAAATCAGATTTTTATTTCGCTACACATATAAAGGTCAAATTTTTACTATCTATATAATATAAAAATCGTATTTTTATTCTTTCTACTTCATAAAAATTGTCCCTCTTTATTTATAAAAATCAAATTTTTATGTAACCCAAAAATCTAATCAGTTCTATACTAAAAATCAAAGGAGAATAAGCAACTTACATTGAAATAGGGAAGGGGAGGGGGTGTTCACTGTCGGAGGGGTGCTCGAGGGGGCCTGGGAGGAAGAAGAAGAAGCAGCGGCAGCAGCAACAGGAGGAGGGGGCGCGGTGGCGGAGCATGGACCGGGGGTACGGCGAGGGGCTTTCAATTGGGGGCTAGGGCTTCTTGCGGCGGCGGGGTCTCGTGGGAAATGGGGGGCTCGGTCAGGGAAGAAGAAGGGGAGGAGGGGGGTCTCGCATGCCAGGCGCGGCAGCTCACTGGAGGAGGAGCGATGGCTCCTCCCCCTTCTTTTTTTTCTTTGGATTGAAATGATACGGGGGTGGGGGGGCTGAGAGTATAGAGAGAGAGGGGAGAGGTTTTTATTTTATTTTATTTAATTAATTTAATTTCAAAAAGGTACTTTTTATTTCGACCTCGAAACCGAACCCGCCGCCTGTCGTCCACAGCTAATTACCCCCATTCCGAACACAATGGGATACGTTTCGCCGGCTGATTCGACTATTTCGATCAGTTTCCATCAAAATCAACATACAACTCTATATATTGAATTTGAACGCGCATTTCAATTTACCGGGGCCACATACTAACTAGAAAAATTCCTGAAAAATATTTTCTAGCTTCGTATTGACGATACTGTCCTAATAAAACTAATTTCATCGAATTCTGAGACCGTTTGAAAAATGGCCATTTTCCAGTCGATTAAAATCAACTGAAACTGGTCAAACGCGTTTTACTTTGCCATGCTCCCATATTGATTTGAAAAATTACGAAATTTGAAAACTAGAAATAATCTGACATCCCGGATCCAACAAAAGTGGTTTTGTCGAAATCCGAGGTCGTTTTCTAAATTTCCATTTTTAAGGGCCTGAATTCCATAGCGACTATTCTGAATTTTCAACAGGGCATATCTTTTTACCCCCACTATGAAATTTTGATTTTTCGGATTCGTTGGAAAGATATTCTCAAATAGATTCTAATATTTTTGGTTTCACTAAAATCCGGTTTATTTTGCACCCGGTACATTCATTTTAAATTTGAAATCGAATTATCGAACTACCGCGCCATTTTCAATTCCTTTTATAATTATAATAAAATATTTATATTCTAATGACGATTCAAATAAATATATACGTTCGAATTCAATTAAAACTTAATTTCTTGTCGATATTATTTAAAATAATTCATTTTAAATATTCAAAATTCGCTAAAATTGCCAAAATAAAAATTTTAAATTGGCTCGCATTTTCCGGGTTGTTACAATCTCCCCCACTTAAAACTTTTCGTCCCCGAAAAGGAACGAAGCCGAAAGTTGTTTAACTAATCAACTAAACTTTCATTATTTTCGTTATGGCTTAAGTTCTCAAACTTTTCAGTTTCTAAGAACTTTTCAGATTTTTCAAAAATTTGGCTAACACCCTAAATTTCCGAAAATTTCGCCCTAACCTCCCCTGCACCGGGGACTTCAGGATATTTCATATAGCCTCCCATGGACTTCTTCAATCAAGAAGAAAAAGAAAAAGCCAATCTGCTTATAAAATCATCATCACCCAAACAAAACAGTAAATTATGGTAAACATGTACATATTTGTTGGGTAAACAATTTTATTCCTCTTCTCTAGCCTCCTTGCTATGACATGTTCAATGTAAGTACATGTATATGCATGCTGTAACACCCCGTATTTTCTGAGAATATTAAAAAAAATGGTTAATTATGAAGAAGTTATTAAGCCTTGAAGTTTATATGCATATGAGAGAAATATATATAGATATATATAAAAATTAAATAAATAAACATGCAAAAAAGGTTCAAAACAGCGAATTGGGAGGGGGAATAACCGAACCGGCCCATTTTTGAGGTCGACCCGAGCCTCGTTGGGTCGACTAGGGGTTAATCCAGGGTGTTTGGCTGTCATCCCGTGGGCCGATTCGCTCAAATGCAGATTTTGCATTTGAATGGTTCTCATGATTCAGGGTTAATCTAATGGTACTAAATAACTTCCTACACCTATATATACATCCCTAACCTAAACTTAAATCTCATATACAATTCTCTAGCCTCCATTGCTCTCTTCCTCTCTAAAAATAAATAAATCAATTGCGACTCTACTCTGTTGAAACCTAAGCTAGGACTTGTGCTTCTTCTTCCTCCAATTCTGATTAGGATTAAAAGAGAACAGCTACAACACCTTTTTCTTTTAGAATCCAACCAAGGAAAGTGCAGTTATTTTTCGATATAAACTTTAATTATAATTGTGACATGATTGTAAATCTGAATTTGAGATTGCGTATGTTCTGTTCTGATCTATTTTATTCTATATCTCTTTCTTCTTTCTGTTCTATAGCCAGGATACCCCGAGCCTGCGCCAAATCTCATAAGAGATTAACGCACGAACGTTAAACTTTGGGACAAATAATGAATGATGGCATAATTGGACATGGCTAATCTGTGACTAAAAGGACATAGCTTGTAAACTAGATTTAGATCTGTGCATATTCTGTGAATTGGAAGAAGAGGAACCATTGTATATTAACATGTGACTTGAGACATTGGACATAACGCATATTTTTGAATTAAAGATCTGTTATAATTTAAAGTTCTAGATTGTTGGGCATATTGTTTATATAGAGGTTCATGATTTGGGATAAAAAGGGAATATGACTTAGGTGTGAAGATTTATGTTAAGATTTGATAACTAGTAAATGTGAATAACACCTAAGTGGGAGATTTTTGAATATATGACATGCATTGAAATCGATGGCTATATTTGGTATAATTTATTTGTGAATCTTTTGTACTAGGCAAGTTTAACTAAATTTGAGACGTGTGTTATATGGTAAATTATGACCATAATCTGTGCCATGTAAATTCAATGCAAACGTGGGGTATATGATCATAATGTGAATCATGACAACTATTTAGGCATGCGAATTTAGGCCAAATTTATAATTAGGCAAGATATGTTTATGAAATTTTAAGGAATGATTAAATCTGTTATATAGCCTAATCTGCTAGTTCTGTTATATTGCCTAATTTGCTAGTTCTGTTATATTGCCTAATCTGCTAGTTCTGCTATAATCTGCTATATCTGTTCATATACCAAATCTGTCATCTGCTAAGTCTGCTGAAGATGCCTAAACTGTTATATGCAAAATCTGCTAAACTGCTTAATCTGCTGAATCCGTTAAGTCGCATAATCTGCTAAATCTGTTATCTGCCATATCTGTTGAGTTGATATATTTAGTCTGTTATTGACATAATCTGAATTGGCTATAATTATGAAAATTGACATGTATATTAGGCGTGGGCATAAATGGTAAATTAATAATTAATTGGCCGCAAAGATAAACATGGCTGACTCGAGGTTAGAATGAGTTTGCGGCGTAATCCTGCCCGGAACCGCCCGGCACATCCAGTGGTCGCAAACAATAGGTTCTAATGTGAGAAGTTAGTCATAACGTGCTTGAAACCCGAGGTTAGACTCAGTTTGCGGCAGAAATCTGCCCGGAACCAACCGGCCTAACCAATAGCCGCAAACTGTCAGTCTAATGTGAGAGGTCTGGGCATTAATGTTTAATTAATGAAAATCTGAGATAAATATAATGTCTAAAACGTGTTGGGCGGATAGGGTTAAACCCACTAGACTGATGAGTTTAATAAATCTGTTCCGTGAATCGGTAGGCCCAATTACAAAGTTAGACAAATCTGTAAATTTGTTAAATCCGTATATCTGATCCGTTAGTCTAAACCTTGTCTGACCTGTGAACTAGTTGATCTGAATTCTGTATGTCTGAACTTGTTAATCTGAAATCTGTTAATCTGGGGACACAAGGATAGGAGGGGAATTACTTGTGTCATCTGTTGTTTGGGACCCATATTAGTCAGTAACCCTTTCTGGTATCAAAACTTTGACCCAACATTAGGTAGGGTCCGGGCACGCTTACTGAACTAATTATATGCGGTTCATTCTGATAATGGCGAGGGGTGTTGATGGTGCGTTCCAACCGGGTCATGTGCGTGCATGAATCCCGGTCTGCCTCTGAGGATGTAAGACGCCGTGACATCTGTAAATAGGTCTGTGTCATTCAAAGGTTGCCACTTTAGGGAATGATACACCCTTCGGTGTGGCTGGCACAGGGTATTTATGTATTAGGGAGCCGATCGCTTGGGGTAGGGTTTTAGGGTACACTTAGTTCTGTCTGTTTCTGTTGGTACCGTCTGTTTCTGTTGGGTGGCAACACCTGTCTGTTTCTGCGTGGTACTGTCTGTTCGGGTGGTAAAGGCCCAATTACTAGTGTACACCTTATGCTACATTCTGCTTCTGTCTGTTTCTGATCGGGTGGTAAAGGCCCATTACTGGCCTGGAAATTATTCTGTACCTGTTTCTGTTTCAGTTTAGACATTAGGGTGACACCTAATTCTGTTGTACTAGTATTAGTGCAAAGAAGTGTAAAGCAATAGCTTATATCATTCTGTTCTTCTGTCATATCTGCTACATCAGTTACAGTTATCTCTCATCCAGTTTTATTTTCATGTCATGTTATTATTATCTGTTCATAACTGAAAATCACTGGACTTGCCAGACTTTTGTCTGACCCTTGTTGTTTCGCATCCTTTCTTCCGTTTCCCCCCCCCCCCCCCCGGTTTTGTAGAAGGGAATACTCTAGCTTGATCCAGATTTCTTCTGCTTGCAGTGCTTAAAGTATGGCTTGTCTTCTTCTGTGGGGATTATGATTTTAAACTATGCATTCTGAAGGCTTTTGTACAAGACTGATATTTTGTACTTGAATTCTGATATTGTGATTTGAAAGGATGTAACCAAGCTTCTGTTGAAATAAAGTTATAAAATTTTCAATTACTGTTTTATCTGTCTTGTAAGTTTCTGTTCTGTTTACTAAAATGCTCCACCAAAGTTAAGGCATTCCCTTATAAGTTACCTTAATGGAGGTGGGGTGTTACACTTGGTATCAGAGCTGAAGGTTACCAGATTTGATAAAAAGTTTTTGACAACTATGTTTTAAAAAGGAAGTGTTTTCAAAAGTAAAGCTTATTTTAAAAAAAACATATTCCCCAAAAGCCATATATCTTTCTTTCGATTCTTTGTTTCGAGTTCCTTCCTCTTTCCCTTTTTGTATCTCTTCCTCCGCGTATAGATGCTTTTTCTAAGATATGTAAGAACTTCCATGCGATGGGCGGAAAACCGCTTTATGGGACTGAGACGTTGTCGAGGCTAGAAGTTGGCTGAACGAAGTGGAGGACTTGTTGGTACCTTTGAGATAGACGATGGGAGGAAGGTTCAACCAGCTGCTTGGTTAATGAAGGATGAAGCCTCATTTTGGTGGAAGGTCACGAATGGAGAACGTACATGGGAGACATGGATAGGAAACACGATAAGAAAGTGGATCCAAAGAAGGGCACTTGCTTCAACTGTGGTGAGATGGGACACTTCACTAGGGACTGCCCGAAGAAACGAGGACAAGGGCAGAGGGCAGGACCAACCGCTGGAGGGAAGGCGAACACTCTCGAGGCTAGTGGATAGGATAGGATTAGGAAAACTTTCTGTAGGAGGTTTAATTTCTTTATCTGATTGTTGAGTTAAAACTCTTTCTGATTCTGGCATTTTGATTCTATAATCGATACTCTGCACTTTAATACTAGTATTGTTTCTGATTCCGCTGTAGACTCAAACCCATAAGGGTTATGACTCATCTTCTTGTGATAAATTGGGGTTTGAGAGATATCTGTGTTAGGCGTCAAGTAGGACGCACACATTCTGGGTTTTATCATGCTTAGTTTTCTAAGAATCATTTGGTAATCCGATCTGTACTAGTAGTCTGTAAATATCTGAATATCTCTGATAAGGTTAAGATTTCCAGTTCTGACATTATCTAAAGAGGGTAATCCTCTGGGTGTCAATTTGATGTTGATTTCGGTCTTCGGGGTTGATACTTAGGGGAATTATTTTCTCAACCAATGTCTAATGGGAACCAAGTCTTCGTTTTATCTGTACTCGCTTCCATCATTCGACTGTATCCTATCGATCGAATCTTCGAACTTTAGGTAGAAACTAATGGGTGTAAACATGTGTTTGAGACATGTTATGTTTGATGGTTGGAAGTGGATGCAAGTGGTTGCTAGTGGTTGCTCGTGGATGCATACACACACACTAGGCACTAGATCGGCTCGAAAACACTCTCATACTGCATATGGATGTGTGAGCATTTTCAATTTTTGTGGATGCAAAATGATTGACTCAGCACACGGCTGTTGCATTTGGATGAATGGTTATGCACTCATATAGAAATGATGTGTATCAAATAGGATTTCTTGCATACATATTTGGACTCATGACACTAACATGATTCGCATTAAGGAGGTCAACTGGATCAGTAGACCGCCTGATTTTGCATTAGATAAGAAACATATACACACACTTTGCATATGTTCATACGGCATTAGAAACCTTTTAAGGACAATGGATGCCTGTGATTGAATGGTTGAGTAGATGGATGTTGGATGTTAGGATACATTCTTCTTAACATGAAGATTTCGGGGACGAAATCCTTTAAGGAGGGGAGAATGTAATACCCCGTATTTTCTGAGAATATTAAAAAAATGGTTAATTATGAAGAAGTTATTAAGCCTTGAAGTTTATATGCATATGAGAGAAATATATATAGATATATATAAAAATTAAATAAATAAACATGCAAAAAAGGTTCAAAATAGCGAATTGGGAGGGGGAATAACCGAACCGGCCATTTTTTAGGTCGACCCGAGCCTCGTTGGGTCGACTAGGGGTTAATCCAGGGTGTTTGGCTGTCATCCCGTGGGCCGATTCGCTCAAATGCAGATTTTGCATTTGAATGGTTCTCATGATTCAGGGTTAATCTAATGGTCCTAAATAACTTCCTACACCTATATATACATCCCTAACCTAAACCTAAATCTCATATACAATTCTCTAGCCTCCATTGCTCTCTTCCTCTCTAAAAATAAATAAATCAATGGCGTCTCTACTCTGTTGAAACCTAAGCTAGGACTTGTGCTTCTTCTTCCTCCAATTCTGATTAGGATTAAAAGAGAACAGCTACAACACCTTTTTCTTTTAGAATCCAACCAAGGCAAGTGCAGTTATTTTTCGATATAAACTTTAATTATAATTGTGACATGATTGTAAATCTGAATTTGAGATTGCGTATGTTCTGTTCTGATCTATTTTATTCTATATCTCTTTCTTCTTTCTGTTCTATAGCCAGGCTACCCCGAGCCTGCGCCAAATCTCATAAGAGATTAACGCACGAACGTTAAACTTTGGGACAAATAATGAATGATGGCATAATTGGACATGGCTAATCTGTGACTAAAAGGACATAGCTTGTAAACTAGATTTAGATCTGTGCATATTCTGTGAATTGGAAGAAGAGGAACCATTGTATATTAACATGTGACTTGAGACATTGGACATAACGCATATTTTTGAATTAAAGATCTGTTATAATTTGAAGTTCTAGATTGTTGGGCATATTGTTTATATAGAGGTTCATGATTTGGGATAAAAAGGGAATATGACTTAGGTGTGAAGATTTATGTTAAGATTTGATAACTAGAAAATGTGAATAACACCTAAGTGGGAGATTTTTGAATATATGACATGCATTGAAATCGATGGCTATATTTGGTATAATTTATATGTGAGTCTTTTGTACTAGGCAAGTTTAACTAAATTTGAGACGTGTGTTATATGGTAAATTATGACCATAATCTGTGCCATGTAAATTCAATGCAAACGTGGGGTATATGATCATAATGTGAATCATGACAACTATTTAGGCATGCAAACTTAGGCCAAATTTATAATTAGGCAAGATATGTTTATGAAACTTTAAGGAATGATTAAATCTGTTATATGGCCTAATCTGCTAGTTCTGTTATATTGCCTAATTTGCTAGTTCTGTTATATTGCCTAATCTGCTAGTTCTGCTATAATCTGCTATATCTGTTCATATACCAAATCTGTCATCTGCTAAGTCTGCTGAAGATGCCTAAACTGTTATATGCAAAATCTGCTAAACTGCTTAATCTGCTGAATCCGTTAAGTCGCCTAATCTGCTAAATCTGTTATCTGCCATATCTGTTGAGTTGATATATTTAGTCTGTTATTGACATAATCTGAATTGGCTATAATTATGAAAATGTACATTTATATTAGGCGTGGGCATAAATGGTAAATTAACAATTAATTGGCCGCAAAGATAAACATGGCTGACTCGAGGTTAGAATGAGTTTGCGGCGTAATCCTGCCCGGAACCGCCCGGCACATCCAGTGGCCGCAAACAATAGGTTCTAATGTGAGAAGTTAGTCATAACGTGCTTGAAACCCGAGGTTAGACTCAGTTTGCGGCAGAAATCTGCCCGGAACCAACCGGCCTAACCAGTAGCCGCAAATTGTCAGTCTAATGTGAGAGGTCTGGGCATTAATATTTAATTAATGAAAATCTGAGATAAATATAATGTCTAAAACGTGTTGGGCGGATAGGGTTAAACCCACTAGACTGATGAGTTTAATAAATCTGTTCCATGAATCGGTAGGCCCAATTACAAAGTTAGACAAATCTGTAAATCTGTTAAATCCGTATATCTGATCCGTTAGTCTAAAACTTGTCTGACCTGTGAACTAGTTAATCTGAATTCTGTATGTCTGAACTTGTTAATCTGAAATCTGTTAGTCTGGGGACACAAGGATAGGAGGGGAATTATTTGTGTCATCTGTTGTTTGGGACCCATATTAGTCAGTAACCCTTTCTGGTATCAAAATTTTGACCCAACAGTAAGTAGGGTCCGGGCACGCTTACTGAACTAATTATAAACGGTTCATTCTGATAATGGCGAGGGGTGTTGATGGTGCATTCCAACCGGGTCATGTGCGTGCATGGATCCCGGTCTGCTTCTGAGGATGTAAGACGCCGTGACATATGTAAATAGGTCTGTGTCATTCAAAGGTTGCCACTTTAGGGAATGATACACCCTTCGGTGGGGCTGGCACAGGGTATTTATGTATTAGGGAGCCGATCGCTTGGGGTAGGGTTTTAGGGTACACTTAGTTCTGTCTGCTTCTGTTGGTACCGTCTGTTTCTGTTGGGTGGCAACACCTGTCTGTTAATGCGTGGTACCGTCTGTTTGGGTGGTAAAGGCCCAATTACTAGTGTACACCTTATGCTACATTCTACTTCTGTCTGTTTCTGATCGGGTGGTAAAGGCCCATTACTAGCATGGAAATTATTCTGTACCTGTTTCTGTTTCAGTTTAGACATTAGGGTGACACCTAATTCTGTTATACTAGTATTAGTGCAGAGAAGTGTAAAGCAGTAGCTTATATCATTCTGTTCTTCTGTCATATCTGCTACATCTGTTACAGTTATCTCTCATCCATTTTTATTTTCATGTCATGTTATTATTATCTGTTCATAACTGAAAATCACTAGACTTGCCAGACTTTTGTCTGACCCTTGTTGTTTCGCATCCTTTCTTCCGTTTCTCCCCTCCCCCCCCCCCTCAGGTTTTGTAGAAGGGAATACTCTAGCTTGATCCAGATTTCTTCCGCTTGCGGTGCTTAAAGTATGGCTTGTCTTCTTCTGTGGGGATTATGATTTTAAACTATGCATTCTGAAGGCTTTTGTACAAGACTGATATTTTGTACTTGAATTCGGATATTGTGATTTGAAAGGATGTAACCAAGCTTCTGTTGAAATAAAGTTATAAAATTTTCAAGTACTGTTTTATCTATCTTGTAAGTTTCTGTTCTGTTTACTAAAATGCTCCACCAAAGTTAAGGCATTCCCTTGTGAGTTACCTTAACGGAGGTGGGGTGTTACACATGCATTTTTAAACTATTTTCAATACAGTTCAATATCCGGTTCAATTAGGCTAAATGGTTCAAAATTATCAAACAAATAAACCAACAACACAACCATAAATCAATTAGTGAATTAACGTTTCAAATTCATAATTTTGATACATATACAAAAAATCATGTTTTTGATGCCAAATCACAACAATAAATCTATATAGTTTTGGTTCTTACACTAGTCTAATGGAAATATATGGATATCCCAACTTCGCCACTCGAACATCAACTCTAATGACGATGCATCAATCATCAGAATCACCTCCGGGCAACTAGAATGTGATTCTATATCTGTCCAGTATATTAAAACTTCGAATATACGTTCATGACGTGTATATGCAAAATCTTTATATATTGGATTGTCCAAATTCAATACAAATAAAATATTCAAATACGTATAAAACGATTTAAATTTCAAAACAAAATTTGTTTTCATTTGAAAAATATACTCTTCACACTCATTCTAGGATACTACTGATCCTATCTCTAACGAGTTATTCTAATTGGATATTATTAATCCAATATCTGATGAATTCTTTCGTTCGGTATTAATGTGTCTTATTCTCGAGCTCTGTAAACCAAAGCTCTGATACCAAATGTAGTAACCCGTAACTTCCCCGGTAAGGAAAGCACGGATTGCTTTGAGGACAAGACAAATCAGAATGCAAGCAGAAGAACATTTCATTGTTTATTACGACAATTCCATCAGAATACAAGAATATACAGAGTATGAATAAATATACATTCGACAAATATCAGAGATTACAATAAATTACATAGCAGCGGAAAAACAATACAAACACAACTGAAAGTAATACACGGATACAGAGCTTCCCGAGCATCGTTCCAGTTGTAAATCAGGATCCTGTGAATATAAATTTGCAAAACCAAAACTACTAGCTGCCCGTGTAGAAAATAGGGGCACCCAGAGTTTAGGTTAAAACAAAAAACTCCAGGTCAGTCATGTGACTGGTGTGAGAACTAAAACAGTTATTTAAAACTTTACTTTAAAAGAGAGTAATTCAAGGGACTACGCCGTATAACATGGAACGGGTTTCCTCCCATGAATACTAGTGCATATAACAAAACAGCGCAATGCTTTTTGGAAAAATGAAGCTATTATAAGACCCAGGTCTCATCACACAATGCAACGCAAGCCGGAGGATAGGGTTTTCCCTTATAATAGCCAAACATGGTTGGTACGTTTAAAACAAATCATTTGATACTATTATAAGTGTATAGTGTCAAAACAATTTCAATCATAAATATCAATCCTAGGCGGCATGGGTACTATCTATCATGTCGCCATACTAGGCTCTACAAATAAAACCACAATATCACGTATTGGAAATTGGATTTCCGTCATGAGTCGAGGCAAGGGGCAAGCTCCTCTCTGTTCGAGACACTCTAGCAAATGTCCCAGGACCCCACTATGATCCTTGGATCTTCAGGGCCGGTCCTCTCTTACTTTTGAGGATTAGTTATTCCAGAACACACGTTTCCCGGTCCTAACAGACCTATATCCGAGGCGCCTCGCATTCCAACAACCACACAGGTGAAAAGTATATTAATGTCAGCCAGTTTAAGCACTGACACCACCACTAGCTAGAAAGAAACGTCATGCTCTCCCTGCAGTCACTATCCCGTTTTTGACTCATACCGAGGTGTGAGGCTCGCGAATTAACGCCATACACAAAGCTGCGCCACACAGGACGTGCTTTGATCATTAACCACAAGACTTTGCTTTTCAACAGAAGCCTTGATCTTCTGCCACTTAGGCGTGCCACACAGGCAATTCACTCCATGCGACTGATGTCCATCGATATACAACTTCTGAGCTCGTACGTCTCAGAGAAGGGCGTTAAGCAAGAATAAATTCTCCGCCGCCAAACAGATTTATATTTAATAGAGATCAATCAGCACAGAATAAAATCCAATGTCAGACACACAGTCCATTTACAAGTTCGTTCTGGGTCTGAACGAAACTGGAGGCACTTTCCTCGCATATCCATCGATCTCCAAGTACGTCTAGACGACCACCAACTGATTCCCTCATCTTGGGTGTACAGCCCAATCAAGATCATCAGTAATCACCCAAACAATGTGAAGACTTCCGGTCTTCAACCATCGTCTTCATCTTCGACTTATCGTCGAATCGGTTATTCAGAATGGGTATAAACCCAGCCTTTCCGAATAACCCACCTATAATAAACAAATGTTACACAAACACAACATACGTCTCATTCCAATCCAGAATATTCTTTTATTCAAATTTTCACATTCCTAGGGAAAGGTTCCCATTAATTTTATCAAAGATAAATTCTTCTAAATTTATTCTTTAATCTTCCTTTGGATCCCATTTCAAACCATATCATGGTTTTCCAAACTAGTCGGGATTAGCGAACCACACCGAATAATTATTTATTTAATTTCCCAATCCCAACCGATTCATCCCATGGAGCAAAACTGGTAATACTCCATATCTAACCCCATGGTGTTATCGGTAAAATTAATTACCATTTCGCGTTCAAATCTAATTAAAGGTTTAACTATCGCCTTGGAGCAAAACTGGTGATACCCCATTCTCGATCACTTTTCAGATTTGATAATTTAAATTATCAGTTCACTTTCGATCTAATTAAAGATTCATTAAAACTCCACTTAGTTTTAATCTTCTCAAAAATCAATATCCTGTCTTAAACTGGGTTAAAGAACCAGTGTCACCTAAAACACGATTCACGACAAACCCAAATCACATTTGATATTAAATACAAGGCTCTGAATAGAAAATATATCGTCTTATATTCAATATCAAATTCTGAAACCAAGAAATATCGTATTGGAAATAACGATATAAAATTTATCTTTCAAATTTCCACAACCATATCTGTATAATCACGAAATCCAACATCGAAATATTCCGAAGATAATCTCGATTCAAATCCATTCCAATTCGTATATTGGAAATTCTGATTATTTTTAAAACCACTTTCAAATTCAATTTATTTATTTCAAAAATAAATTGATTTTAATTCTAGTTCAAAACTAGTTCATTTCGATAAAAATATATTTTTATCCTTTCAAATGTGGAGTTTTTCATCCCAGTTCTTTCCAATTCACATATTATGATTTTACACAAATTACTAATATTATTAATAATTTTATCAAGGCCCGTACAGTCGATTTCCATCAACGGCCATCGAACTGCACTTACAACGACCTTTTCCAAATTTGATTTGGACATAATTCCAAATCCAACCGTTAGATTTCAAATTTCTAATATTCGTTGGAAAGCTCTTTTCAATACGAACCCAAGGGTTCCGATTTTAGGAGAATCCGACAGTCAGATCTCCCGCAACGTCAATTCGAAGTCAATGATCGAAATTCGCGTACTGCCGCGGCGCGTTCTATTCAGGCCATTATATATAATATATATATTTCGTCGATTTCCTTTCAAAACGTATTTTATAAATCGTTTTAAATTCGTTTTCAAAAACATTTCAACTTCTTATTCAATTTCGAATCAAAATTGAATATTTCATATCATTACTATATAAATGATAATATTTTCAAAACGTTATATTTTGAAATCACTACCTTTTCTATATTCATTATAAAAACAAACATAATCGATATAAATATCGTGCACGTCAAAATAGCGCAACTCTAATCAACACGGCTTTATATATTTCAATAAATTCGTTATTCTATTCAACAAATGAATATTTATTCTATTCAACACATGAATCTATATTTCTTTCAACACATGACTAATCTCAACACCAGAGTACTGTCAACACATGACTATTTTTGTTATGTAATATATTTTATAAAATTATGGCATCTGTCGTTTGATTTTCAATCAGACTCAACCGTAAAGTAGTTTCTAATCTTAAATATGATAAAGATGTAAATTTTATTATTAAAATATTTTACTCAACACATGAATAGTTTCAACACATGAACATCGTCAACACATGACTATTTATTCTACTCAACACATGAATCTATATTTTATAATATTCTTTATTTTCCCAATTGGAATGAGGCCCAATCAATTACCATATAATGTTAATTATATGGATTCCATACAACACATGTATATAATAGCAACGATAAATAATCAACCATCATCCAAAGTGCACCACACAGCTGCATAAGCATCAAACATAAATAATTGATGCTTATGACAGCCTATCAATCGATTGATCGACATACAATTAATTATTGGGATTAGTGTATGCCGTATTTTATCCCAATACCCGTGTAGGGTTTCAAATCAACAAACACTAAATATTATTTGTGCAGTTGGGTGATGTGTAAAATTTATCGTCCCAATCAAAGTCCTTCAAATAGGTGTACATAAACAAACCGTCCGATTTGTAAATGAATATTTATTTATTCACATTCACGTTAAAATTATATTTTTAACGATAATTAATTTATTTCAACACATTTCACATCAACATCACAAACAAACTTCACAACACATCAAACAAGCATACAAGCCGTCCATGGTCTGTGGACGACGGGTGTCGGGTGCTACTAAGCACCGTCTGCATCCTAGTATATAATTTAAACTAGAAAAGAAAATTTAAAGTGAGAAATTCTCATCCAAGCTAAACCAAACGCCACGACTCTTCTTTGTAGAAACCTTCGTCGTGCTCGCCTTTTGTCACTTTCGTTGCCCGTAGCCACTACATATATAAAATCACATTTTCATATTGTTGCTATGTAAAAAAAAATCTATTTTTATACCGCTACTATATAGATAAAAATTCTATTTTTACAACGCTACTACATAGATAAAAATTCTATTTTTACAACGCTACTATATAGATAAAAATTCTATTTTTATAACGGTGTTCACATAATAAAGATTATATTTTATCACGTTATTCTCTATTTAAAAATTATATTTTTATATATCTATTTATCCAATAAAGATTATATTTTTGTAACGCTCCTTCCTGTATAAAAATTATATTTTTATATATAATTCTAATATAAAGATCGAATTTTTATATCATCGCTATAAAAATCACATTTTTATTTCAACATACATACAATAAAAATCAGATTTTTATTTTGCTACACATATAAAGGTCAAATTTTTACTATCTATATAAAAATCGTATTTTTATTCTTTCTACTTCATAAAAATCGTCCCTCTTTATTTATAACAATCAAATTTTTATGTAACCCAAAAATCTAATCATTTCTATACTAAAAATCAAAGGAGAATAAGCAACTTACATTGAAATAGGGAAGGAGGTGTTCACTGTCGGAGGGGTGCTCGAGTGGGCCTGGGAGGAAGAAGAAGAAGTAGCGGCGGCAGCAACAGGAGGAGAGGGCGCGGTGGCGGAGCATGGGCCAGGGGGTACGGCGAGGGGCTTTCAATTGGGGGCTAGGGCTTCTTGCGGCGGCGGGGTCTCGTGGGAAATGGGGGGCTCGGTCAAGGAAGAAGAAGGGGAGGAGGAAGCGGAGGAGGGGGTCTCGCGCGCCAGGCGCGGCGGCTCGCTGGCGGAGGAGCGACGGCTCCTCCCCCTTCTTCGTTTTCTTTTTTTCCTTTCGATTGAAATGATACGGAGGGGGCCTGTGAGTATACAAAGAGAGGGGAGAGGTTTTTATTTTATTTTATTAATTTAATTTCAAAAATGTACTTTTTATTTCGACCTCGGAACCGAACCCACCGCCTGTCGTCCATAGCTAATACCCCCATTTCGAACACAATGGGATATGTTTCGCAGGCTGATTCGACTATTTCGATCAGTTTCCGTCAAAATCAACATATAACTCAATATATTGAATTTGAACGCGCATTTCAATTTACCGGGGCCACATACTAACTAGAAAAATTCCCGAAAAATATTTTCTAGCTTCGTATTGACGATAAGGTCCTAACAAAACTAATTTCATCGAATTCTGAGACCGTTTGAAAAATGGCCATTTTCTAGTCGATTAAAATCAACTTAAACTGGTCAAACGCGTTTTCCTTTGACACGCTCACATATTGATTCGAAAAATTACGAAATTTGGAACCTAGTAATAATCTGACATCCCGGATCCAACAAAAGTGGTTTCGTCGAAATCCGAGGTCGTTTGCAAAATTTCCATTTTTAAGGGCCTGAATTCCATAGCGACGATTCTGAATTTTCAACTGGGCATATCTTTTTACCCCCGCTATGAAATTTTGATTTTTCGGATTCGTTGGAAAGATATTCTCAAATAGATTCTAATATTTTTGGTTTCACTGAAATCCGGCTTATTTTGCACCCGGTACATTCATTTGAAATTTGAAATTGAATTATCGAACTACCGCGCCATTTTCGATTCCTTTTATAATTATAATAAAATATTTATATTCTAACGATGATTCAAATAAATATATATATTCGAATTCTTTTAAAACTAAATTTCTCGTCGATATTATTTAAAATAATTCATTTTAAATATTCAAAATTCGCTAAAATTACCAAAATAAAATTTTTAAATTGGCTCACATTTTCCGGGTTGTTACAATATGACATTTGGTTGTTAAAGAGACTGGGACTCTTATTGACATACTCTCTGTCGATGTTGGAGCCACTTTAACAACTGTGTACACGGTGGAGTTCCAGAAATGAAGTAGGATGAATTTGGAGGCGTTTACTGGATTTGAAGAAAGTGAACGATAATGGATGACCCCAACACTTGTGTCAATTTGAAATGACTAAAACAGGAGCCGTGCCAGACCAAATGAGGCTTGACTACCTCTTAGTGGACATCTTCTCTTCGATTTTCCTGGGCCTCGGGTCCATACAATTACTATTCAGTTGTTGTTTTTGTTGGTGTGCACCCTTGATGGGATGTATTTCCCTTTGATTCGATATGGAGTGGATGTCTATGGTGGGCCGTTAAGGGTAACCACCAGTATGGATCAGGCAAACTGGTAGCATACTACCTTGGGTATTGCCTCATGTGCCTTGTCATACATTTATGCTTATGCGAGACAACTACCATTTTGATATTGGCATAGGTTTATTGTAATAACCCGAAAATCTGGGCCAGTTTAAAATTTTTATTTTGGCGATTTTAATGAATTTTGAATACTTAAAATAGATTATTTTAAATAAAATCGACGTGAAATTTATTTTGAATATAATTCGAACGTATATATTATATACGTCGTCGTTAGAATATAAATATTTATATATAATTATAAAAGGTATTGAAAATGGCGCGGTAGTTCGATAATTCGATTACAAACTTCAATTGAATGTACCGGGTGCAAAACAATCCGGATTTTAGTGAAACCAAAAACATTAGGATCTAATTGATGATACCTTTCCAACGAATCCGAAAAATCAAGATTTCATAGCGGGAATCAAAAGATATGTCCAGTTGAAAATTCTGAATAGTCGCTATGGAATTCAGGCCCTTAAAAATGGACATTTTGCAAATGATCTCGGATTTCGACGAAACCAGTTTTGTTGGGTCCGTGATGTCAAATTATTGCTAGGTTTCAAATTTCATAATTTTTCGAATCAATATGTGAGCGTGGCAAAGGAAAACGCGTTTGACCAGTTTCAGTTGATTTTAATCGACTGGAAATTGGCCATTTTTCCAACGGTCTCAGAATTCGGCGAAACTAGTTTTG
The DNA here is from genome assembly GCA_030737875.1 of Allium sativum. Classification (NCBI taxonomy): domain Eukaryota; kingdom Viridiplantae; phylum Streptophyta; class Magnoliopsida; order Asparagales; family Amaryllidaceae; genus Allium; species Allium sativum. The sequence continues at coordinate 127,534,273 of CM060911.1, forward strand.
TTAGGACCGTATCGTCAATACGAAGCTAGAAAATATTTTTCTGGAATTTTTAGAGTTCGTATGCGACCCCGGTAATTTGAAATGTACGTTTAAAATTCAATATAGTGATTTAAATGAAAATTCAACGGAAACTGATTCAAACAGTCGAATTGGCTTGCGATACATTTCCCATTGTGTTCGGAATGGGGGTAATTAGCTTGGGACGACAGGCGGTGGGTCTCGTTTTGAGTTCGAATGAAAAAGTTGCTTTTTAAAATTAAAATAATAATTAAATATAAATATATATATATTATCATTCAGCACTCTCTCTCTACTCTCATTTACAAATGGATTTAAAAAAAAAAAAAAAAGAACAACGCGACTAGGGGGATTTCCGCCGCCTCCACCACCGAGGTTGGTGCGCCTCCGACGCCGCCTCCAAGGGGGACTGCCACCCTCCTCCCCACCTGCTCCACCTCTTCCCTTCTCTCTTCCTTCCTCGAATTAAACCGCGCCCAAAAAGCCCTCCTCCAACCGCCTGGAAAACCGATGCGCCCTATCCACCCACAACTGCAACCGCCTGCTCCTCCCCCTCTTCCACCTCAGCCTCCGAACGTGCCAGCAGTTCCCTCCCCTGGCGATAGCGACCCTCCAGCCTCGCGCGAGCAGCAAATTCCCCCCCCCCCCCCCCCCGTTCGATCCTGAAAATCCTAAAGGAAATAGTGAGTTTTTATTTAGTTTTTATTTATTTTTGTTTAAAAACAATTAGTTTTAAGATCAGTTTATAAATATAAAGTGAGGATTTTTATAGGATAAAGTTGGTAGGAAATATATGATTTTTCATTTAGGAAATATATGATTTTTCATTTAGGAAATATATGATTTTTCATTTAGGAAAAATATGATTTTTATATCATAGAAAGAATAAAAATATGATTTTTAGCATATGTGAAGTATAAAAATACAATCTTTTATATTATAGAATATTAAAAATATGATCTTTACCATGTAGAAGATGTGAAAATATAATTTTTACATGATAGACGTAATAAAGGCGAGATCTTTATTTTTAAAAAAGTGAAAAGACGATATTTTAATAATAGAAAAGGCGAAAACTTTATTTTTATAAAGGCGAAACTTTATTTTTATAAAGGCGAAAACTTTATTTTTATAAAGGCGAAAACTTTATTTTTGAAAGGGTGAAATTTTTATATGAAGAATAAGGTGATAAAAATATAATTTTTATCTATATAGTAGCGTTGTGAAAATATGCTTATTTTTATATATTGAATAGCGAAGTGAAAATTCGATTTTTAAATATATGAAGTGATTATAGAAATATGATTTTTAAATTGAGAGTGAATAAATAAAAATGGGACTTTTATTTTAAAGACATCAAAATATAAAAATGTGTGATTTTTATATATGTAGTGGCTACGGGCAACGAAGATGACGATGATGCGATAGCGATGAAGATTTCTATCAATGAAGTGCCGTGGAGCTAGGATAGCTATTTGTGAGAACTTCTCACTCTAAATTCTCTTTTTCTAGTTATATATATATACTAGGATGCAGACGGTGCTTAGTAGCACCCGACACCCGTCATCCACAGACCATGGATGGCTTGTTTGTTAAATTGTTTGATTGTGTAGTTGGTTAGAATATTTGGTTTGAATTGAATTGTTTGGTGAAATGGAATGGATTTGATTGATGTGTGAATGGCGTGGGCCTTCACTAGACCGGGGATAAGGCTAGGCCTTGTCCCGTTTCTAGTATCGTGCCGTTATGCCGCCAAAATTTTCTAAAATATGTTAGAAAAATGAAAATATCATTTTTATTGTGTAAATGAACTGAATAGGAATTCATGTGTTGAAATAAAATGTTTATCGTTAAAAATATAATTTTTAACGTGGAAGTGAATAAAATAAAATATTCATTTACAAACCGGACGGTTTGTTTATGTACACTGATTTGACTGACATTGATTGGGTCGATAAATTTTACACATCGCCCAACTGCACAAATAAAATCTGCGTTTGATTGTTTGAAACCCCACACGGGTGTTGGGATGAAATTTGATGTTCACTCATCCTGATTGATTAAATATGTCGATCGGTCGATTGACAGACTGTTATAAGCGTCAGATATCTATATTTGATGCTTATACAGTGTAGTGCACTTTGGTTGATGGTTGATTGTTTATTAATGCTATTATATACATGTGTTGTATGGAATCCATATAATTAACGTTATATGGTGATTGATTAGGCCTCATTCCAATCGGGAAAATAATGAATATTAGAAAAGAAAATTCATGTGTTGAATATAAAAATAGTCATGTGTTGACGATGTTCATGTGTTGAAAATATTCGTGTGTTGAGTAAAATATTTTAAATAATAAAAATTACATCTTCATCATATTTAAAATTAGAACTACTTCCCAGTAGAAGTCTAATTAAAAATCAAACGATAGATACCATAGTTTTATAAAATATTTTACATAACAAAAATAGTGATGTGTCGACAGTACTCATGTGTTGAGATTAGTCGTGTGTTGAAAGAAATATAGATTCATGTGTTGAATAGAACAAATATTCATTTGTTGAATAGAATAACGAATTATTGAAATATAAAGCCGTGTTGATTAGAGATGCGTTATTTTGACGCGAATGATGTTTATATCGATTTTATTCGTTTTATAATGAATATTGAAAAGTGATTTCAAAATTTAATATTTTGAAAGGAAATTAAAATTGAATTAGATTAAAATTCAAATGGAAATTTTATTGAATCAATTTGAAATGAATTCGAATCGAATAGAAAATGAATTCGATTCGAATTGAATAGAAAGTGAATTTGAATTCGAATAAAATAGAAACGAATTGAATAGAAAGTGAATTTGAATTCGAATAAAATAGAAACGAATTGAATAGAAAGTGAATTTGAATTCGAATAAAATAGAAATGAATTGAATGGAAAACGATTTCGAAATGAATTGAATTGAAAACGATTTCGAAATGAATTGAATTGAAAACGATTTCGAAATGAATTGAATTGAAAACGATTTCGAAATGAATTGAATTGAAAACGATTTCGAAATGAATTGAATTGAAAACAATTTCGAAATGAATTGAATTGAAAACGATTTCGAAATGAATTGAATTGAAAACGAATTCAAATTGAATTGAAATGAATTCAAATTGAATTAAAATTTGAATTGAATAGAAATGAATTTTAAAACGAATTTATAAAGAAGAATTCAATATTGATTTGAATTGAAAAGAAAGTTGAAATTGCTTTTGAAACAATTTTAAAATGATTTATAAAATTCGTTTTAAATAGAAATCGACGAAATATATATTATATATATTATATATATAATATAATGGCCTGAATAGAACACGCCGCGCCGCGGCAGTTCGTGAATTTCGACCATTTATTTCAAACGGACATTGCGGGAGATCCGACCGTCGGATTCTCCTAAAACCAGAACCGTTGGGTTCGTATCGAAAAGAGCTTTCCAATGAATATTATAAATTTGAAATCTAACGGTTGGATTTGGAATTATGTCCAAATCAAATTCGAAAAAGGTCGCTGTAAGTGCAGTTCGATGGCCGTTGATGGAAATCGACTGTACGGGCCTTGATAAAATTATTAAAAATATCTATAATTTGTGTAAAATTATAATATGTGAATTGGAAAGAATTCGGCTGGAAAATTCCACATTTGAATAGGTAAAAATAGATTTCTATCGAAATGAACTAGTTTTGAACTAGAATTAAAATCAATTTATTTTTGAAATAAATAAATTGAATTTGAAAGTGATTTTGAAAATAATCGATATTTCCAATACGTGAATTGGACTGGAGTTGAATCGAAATTATCTTCGGAATATTTCGATGTTGGATTTCGTGACTATACAGATATTGTTATGGGAATTTGAAAGATATATTTTATATCGTTATTTCCAATACGATATTTGTTGGTTTCAGAATTTGATATTGAATATAAGCCGGTATATTTTCTATTCAGAGCCTTGTATTTAATATCAAATGTGATTTGGGTTTATCGTGAATCGTGTTTTAGATAACATTGGTTCTTTAACCCAGTTAAAGGCAAGATATCGATTTCTGAAAAGATTAAAACTAAGTGGAGTTTTAATGAATCTTTAATTAGATTAAAATGTGAATTGATAATTTAAATTATCAAATCTGAAAAGTGATCGAGAGTGGAGTATCACCAGGTTTGCTCCAAAGCGATAGTTAAATCTTTAATTAGATTTGAACGTGAAATGGTAATTAATTTTACCGATAACACCGTGGTTTTAGATATGGAGTATCACCAGTTTTGCTCCATGGGATATATAGGTTGGGATTGGGAAATAAAACAAATAATTACTTCGGTGTGGTTCGCTAATCCCGACTAGTTTGAAATGATATCCAAAGGAAGATTATAGGATAAATTTAGAAGAATTTATCTTTGATAAAATTAATGGGAACATTTCCCTAAGAATGTGATTTTGTGAATAAAAGAATATTCTGAATTGGAATGAGGCGTTCGTTGTGGTTGTGTAACATTTGTTTATCATATACGTGGGTTATTCAGAAAGGCCGGGTTTATACCCATTCTGAATAATCGATTCGACGAGAGGTCGAAGATGAAGACGGTGGTCGAAGACCGGAAGTCTTCACATCGTTTGGGTGATTACTGATGATCTTGATTGGGCTGTACACCCAGGATGAGGGAAACAGTTGGTGATCGTCCAGACGTACTTGGAGATGGATGGATATGCGAGGAAAGTGCCTCCGGTTTCGTTCAGACCCAGAACGAACTTGTAAATGGATTGTGTGTCTGACATTGGATTTTATTCTGTGTTGATTGATCTCTATTAAATATACATCTGTTTGGCGGCGGAGAATTTATTCTCTTGCTTAACGCCCTTCTTTGAAACGTACGAGCTCAGAGGTTGTATATCGCTGGACATCAGTCGCATGGAGTGAATTGCCAATGTGGCACGCGTAAGTGGCAATTGATCAAGGCTTCTGTTGAAAAGCAAAGTCTTGTGGTTGATGATCAAAGCACGGCCTGTGTGGCGTAGCTTTGTGTATAACGTGAATTCGCGAGCCTCACACCTCGGTATGAGTCAAAAACGGGATAGTGACTGCAGGGAGAGCACGACGTTTCTTTCTAGCTAGGGTGGTGTCAGTGACCTACCAGCCCTGACATTTATATACTTTTCACCTGTGTGGTTGTTGGATATGAGGCGCCTCGGATATAGGTCTGTAAGGACCGGGAAACGTGTGTTCAGGAATAACTAATCCTCAAAAGTAAGAGAGGACCGGCCCTGAAGATCCAAGGATCATAGTGGGGTCCTGAGGCATTTGCTAGAGTGTCTCGAACGCGGAGAGGAGCTTGCCCCTTGCCTCGGCTCATGATGGAATCCAATTTCCAATACGTGTATTGCGGTTTTAATTGTAGAACTAGTATGGCGACATGATATATGGTACCCATGCCGTCTATGATTGATATTTATGATTGAAACTGTTTTGACACTATACACTTATTATAGTATCAAATGATTTGTTTTAAATGTACCAAGCATGTTTGGCTATTATAAGGGAAAACCCTATCCTCCGGCTTGCGTTGCATTGTGTGATGGGACCTGGGTCTTATAATAGCTTCATTTTTCCAAAAAGCATTGCACTGTTTTGTTATATGCACTAGTATTCTTGGGAGGAAACCCGTTCCGTGTTATACGGCGTGGTCCCTTGAATTACTATCTTTAAAGTAAAGTTTTAAATAACTGTTTTAGTTCTCACACCAGTCACATGACTGACCTGGAGTTTATTGTTTTAACCTAAACTCTGGGTGCCCCTATTTTCCACACGGGCAGCTAGTAGTTTTGGTTTTGCAGATTTATATTCACAGGGTCCTGATTAACAGCTGGAACGATGCTCGGAAAGCTCTGTATCCGTGTATCACTTCTAGTTGTGTTTTGTATATTTTTTCGCTGCTATGTACTTTATTGTAATCTCTGATATTTGTCGAATGTAATTTATTCATTTATACTCTGTATATTCTTGTATCTGATGGAATTGTTGTAATAACAATGAAATGTTCTTCCGTATGCGTCCTTTTGTGTGTTGTTCTCAAAGTATTCGTGCTTTCCTTCACGGGGAAGTTACGGGTTCTTACAGTTGGTATCAGAGCTTTGGTTTACAGAGCTCGAGAACAAGACACATTAGAACCATACGAAAGAATTCATCAGATATTGGATTAGTAATATCCAATTAGAATAACTCGTTAGAGATAGGATCAGTAGTATCCTAGAACGAGTGTAAAGAGTATATTTTTCAAACGAAAACAATTTTGTTTTGAAAATTTAAATCGTTTTATACATATTTGAATATTTGTTTATTTTCAATATGGACAATCGAGTATATATAGATTTCGCGTATACGCGTCATGAACGTATAGTCGAAGTTTTAATATACTGGGTAGATATAGAATCACATTCTAGACATCCGGGGATGATTCTGATGATGGTGCATCATCATCAGTATTCATATTCGAATTTTGAAGGTGTGATTTCTATATATTTCCATTAGACTGGTGTGAGAACCAAAACCTATATAGCTAGAACACATTGTTGTGAATTGGCATCAAAAACATGATTTTCTTTATATATATCAAAAATTATGAATTTGAAACTCTAATTCACTAATTGATTGATGTTTGTGTTGTTTGTTTATTTGTTTGATAATTTTGAACCATTATGCCTAATTGAATCAAATATTGAACTATATTGAAATTGGTTGCATTTGCTTGCATATACATATACTTACATTGAACAGGTCATAGCAAGGAGGCTAGAGCCGAAGAATAAAATTTGTTTGCCCGACAAATAGGTACATGTTTACTACATAATTTACTGTTTTGTTTGGGTGATGATGATTTTGTGAGCCTATTGGCTAGCCGCTTGGCTTTTTCTTTTTCTTTTTGAGATCTGAAGGACCGGGGAAGCTATTTGAAATGCCCCGATGCTCCCGGTGCAGGGGAGGTTATGGCGAAATTTTTCGAAAATTTAGGGTGTTAGCCAAATTTTTGAAATTTTTGAAAATTCTCAGAAACTGAAAAGTTGGAGAATGGAAGCCAGATTGAACGTAGAGTTGATTAATCAAACCACTTTCGACTTTGTTCCTATTCGGGGACGAAAAGTTTTAAGTGGGAGAGATTGTAATAACCCGAAAATCTGGGCCAGTTTAAAATTTTTATTTTGGCGATTTTAATGAATTTTGAATATTTAAAATAGATTATTTTAAATAAAATCGACGTGAAATTTATTTTGAATATAATTCGAACGTATATATTATATACGTCGTCGTTAGAATATAAATATTTATATATAATTATAAAAGGAATTGAAAATGGCGCGGTAGTTCGATAATTCGATTTCAAACTTCAATTGAATGTACCGGGTGCAAAACAATCCGGATTTTACTGAAACCAAAAACATTAGGATCTAATTGATGATACCTTTCCAACGAATCCGAAAAATCAAGATTTCATAGCGGGAATCAAAAGATATGTCCAGTTGAAAATTCTGAATAGTCGCTATGGAATTCAAGCCCTTAAAAATGGACATTTTGCAAATGATCTCGGATTTCGACGAAACCAGTTTTATTGGGTCCGTGATGTCAAATTATTGCTAGGTTTCAAATTTCATAATTTTTCGAATCAATATGTGAGCGTGGCAAAGGAAAACGCGTTTGACCAGTTTCAGTTGATTTTAATCGACTGGAAATTGGCCATTTTTCCAACGGTCTCAGAATTCGGCAAAACTAGTTTTGTTAGGACCGTATCGTCAATACGAAGCTAGAAAATATTTTTCTGGAATTTTTAGAGTTCGTAAGCGACCCCGGTAATTTGAAATGTACGTTTAAAATTCAATATAGTGATTTAAATGAAAATTCAACGGAAACTGATTCAAACAGTCGAATTGGCTTGCGATACATTTCCCATTGTGTTCGGAATGGGGGTAATTAGCTAGGGACGACAGGCGGTGGGTCTCGTTTCGAGTTCGAATGAAAAAGTTGCTTTTTAAAATTAAAATAATAATTAAATATATATATATATATATATATTATCATTCAGCACTCTCTCTCTACTCTCATTTATAAATGGATTTAAAAAAAAAAAAACAACGCGACTAGGGGGATTTCCGCCGCCTCCACCACCGAGGTTGGTGCGCCTCCGACGCCGCCTCCAAGGGGGACCGCCACCCTCCTCCCCACCTGCTCCACCTCTTCCTCTTCCCTTCTCTCTTCCTTCCTCGAATTAAACCGCGCCCAAAAAGCCCTCCTCCAACCGCCTGGAAAACCGATGCGCCCTATCCACCCACAACCGCAACCGCCTGCTCCTCCCCCTCTTCCACCTCAGCCTCCGAATGTGCCAGCAGTTCCCTCCCCTGGCGATAGCGACCCTCCAGCCTCGCGCGAGCAGCAAATTCCCCCCCCCCCCCCCCCCGTTCGATCCTGAAAATCCTAAAGGAAATAGTGAGTTTTTATTTAGTTTTTATTTATTTTTGTTTAAAAACAATTAGTTTTAAGATCAGTTTATAAATATAAAGTGAGGATTTTTATAGGATAAAGTTGGTAGGAAATATATGATTTCTCATTTAGGAAATATATGATTTTTCATTTAGGAAATATATGATTTTTCATTTAGGAAATATATGATTTTTCATTTAGGAAAAATATGATTTTTATATCATAGAAAGAATAAAAATATGATTTTTAGCATATGTGAAGTATAAAAATACAATCTTTTATATTATAGAATATTAAAAATATGATCTTTACCATGTAGAAGATGTGAAAATATAATTTTTACATGATAGACGTAATAAAGGCGAGATCTTTATTTTTAAAAAAGTGAAAAGACGATATTTTAATAATAGAAAAGGTGAAAACTTTATTTTTATAAAGGCGAAACTTTATTTTTATAAAGGCGAAAACTTTATTTTTATAAAGGCGAAAACTTTATTTTTGAAAGGGTGAAATTTTTATATGAAGAATAAGGTGATAAAAATATAATTTTTATCTATATAGTAGCGTTGTGAAAATATGCTTATTTTTATATATTGAATAGCGAAGTGAAAATTCGATTTTTAAATATATGAAGTGATTATAGAAATATGATTTTTAAATTGAGAGTGAATAAATAAAAATGGGACTTTTATTTTAAAGACATCAAAATATAAAAATGTGTGATTTTTATATATGTAGTGGCTACGGGCAACGAAGATGACGATGATGCGATAGCGATGAAGATTTCTATCAATGAAGTGCCGTGGAGCTAGGATAGCAATTTGTGAGAACTTCTCACTCTAAATTCTCTTTTTCTAGTTATATATATATACTAGGATGCAGACGGTGCTTAGTAGCACCCGACACCCGTCATCCACAGACCATGGATGGCTTGTTTGTTAAATTGTTTGATTGTGTAGTTGGTTAGAATATTTGGTTTGAATTGAATTGTTTGGTGAAATGGAATGGATTTGATTGATGTGTGAATGGCGTGGGCCTTCACTAGACCGGGGATAAGGCTAGGCCTTGTCCCGTTTCTAGTATCGTGCCGTTATGCCGCCAAAATTTTCTAAAATATGTTAGAAAAATGAAAATATCATTTTTATTGTGTAAATGAACTGAATAGGAATTCATGTGTCGAAATAAAATGTTTATCGTTAAAAATATAATTTTTAACGTGGAAGTGAATAAAATAAAATATTCATTTACAAACCGGACGGTTTGTTTATGTACACTGATTTGACTGACATTGATTGGGTCGATAAATTTTACACATCGCCCAACTGCACAAATAAAATCTGCGTTTGATTGTTTGAAACCCCACACGGGTGTTGGGATGAAATTTGATGTTCACTCATCCTGATTGATTAAATATGTCGATCGGTCGATTGACAGACTGTTATAAGCGTCAGATATCTATATTTGATGCTTATACAGTGTAGTGCACTTTGGTTGATGGTTGATTGTTTATTAATGCTATTATATACATGTGTTGTATGGAATCCATATAATTAACGTTATATGGTGATTGATTGGGCCTCATTCCAATCGGGAAAATAATGAATATTAGAAAAGAAAATTCATGTGTTGAATATAAAAATAGTCATGTGTTGACGATGTTCATGTGTTGAAAATATTCGTGTGTTGAGTAAAATATTTTAAATAATAAAAATTACATCGTCATCATATTTAAAATTAGAACTACTTCCCAGTAGAAGTCTAATTAAAAATCAAACGATAGATACCATAGTTTTATAAAATATTTTACATAACAAAAATAGTGATGTGTCGACAGTACTCATGTGTTGAGATTAGTCGTGTGTTGAAAGAAATATAGATTCATGTGTTGAATAGAACAAATATTCATTTGTTGAATAGAATAACGAATTATTGAAATATAAAGCCGTGTTGATTAGAGATGCGTTATTTTGACGCGAACGATGTTTATATCTATTTTATTCGTTTTATAATGAATATTGAAAAGTGATTTCAAAATTTAATATTTTGAAAGGAAATTCAAATTGAATTAGATTAAAATTCAAATGGAAATTTTATTGAATCAATTTGAAATGAATTCGAATCGAATAGAAAATGAATTCGATTCGAATTGAATAGAAAGTGAATTTGAATTCGAATAAAATAGAAACGAATTGAATAGAAAGTGAATTTGAATTCGAATAAAATAGAAACGAATTGAATAGAAAGTGAATTTGAATTCGAATAAAATAGAAATGAATTGAATGGAAAACGATTTCGAAATGAATTGAATTGAAAACGATTTCGAAATGAATTGAATTGAAAACGATTTCGAAATGAATTGAATTGAAAACGATTTCGAAATGAATTGAATTGAAAACGATTTCGAAATGAATTGAATTGAAAACAATTTCGAAATGAATTGAATTGAAAACGATTTCGAAATGAATTGAATTGAAAACGAATTCAAATTGAATTGAAAGTGAATTGAAATGAATTCAAATTGAATTAAAATTTGAATTGAATAGAAATGAATTTTAAAACGAATTTATAAAGAAGAATTCAATATTGATTTGAATTGAAAAGAAAGTTGAAATTGCTTTTGAAACAATTTTAAAACGATTTATAAAATTCGTTTTAAATAGAAATCGACGAAATATATATTATATATATAATATAATGGCCTGAATAGAACACGCCGCGCCGCGGCAGTTCGTGAATTTCGACCATTTATTTCAAACGGACATTGCGGGAGATCCGACCGTCGGATTCTCCTAAAACCGGAACCGTTGGGTTCGTATCGAAAAGAGCTTTCCAATGAATATTATAAATTTGAAATCTAACGGTTGGATTTGGAATTATGTCCAAATCAAATTCGAAAAAGGTCGCTATAAGTGCTGTTCGATGGTCGTTGATGGAAATCGACTGTACGGGCCTTGATAAAATTATTAAAAATATCTATAATTTGTGTAAAATTATAATATGTGAATTGGAAAGAATTCGGCTGGAAAATTCCACATTTGAATAGGTAAAAATAGATTTCTATCGAAATGAACTAGTTTTGAACTAGAATTAAAATCAATTTATTTTTGAAATAAATAAATTGAATTTGAAAGTGATTTTGAAAATAATCGATATTTCCAATACGTGAATTGGACTGGAGTTGAATCGAAATTATCTTCGGAATATTTCGATGTTGGATTTCGTGACTATACAGATATTGTTATGGGAATTTGAAAGATATATTTTATATCGTTATTTCCAATACGATATTTGTTGGTTTCAGAATTTGATATTGAATATAAGCCGGTATATTTTCTATTCAGAGCCTTGTATTTAATATCAAATGTGATTTGGGTTTATCGTGAATCGTGTTTTAGATAACATTGGTTCTTTAACCCAGTTAAAGGCAAGATATCGATTTCTGAAAAGATTAAAACTAAGTGGAGTTTTAATGAATCTTTAATTAGATTAAAATGTGAATTGATAATTTAAATTATCAAATCTGAAAAGTGATCGAGAGTGGAGTATCACCAGGTTTGCTCCAAAGCGATAGTTAAATCTTTAATTAGATTTGAACGTGAAATGGTAATTAATTTTACCGATAACACCGTGGTGTTAGATATGGAGTATCACCAGTTTTGCTCCATGGGATATATAGGTTGGGATTGGGAAATAAAACAAATAATTACTTCGGTGTGGTTCGCTAATCCCGACTAGTTTGAAATGATATCCAAAGGAAGATTATTGGATAAATTTAGAAGAATTTATCTTTGATAAAATTAATGGGAACATTTCCCTAAGAATGTGATTTTGTGAATAAAAGAATATTCTGAATTGGAATGAGGCGTTCGTTGTGGTTGTGTAACATTTGTTTATCATATACGTGGGTTATTCGGAAAGGCCGGGTTTATACCCATTCTGAATAATCGATTCGACGAGAGGTCGAAGATGAAGACGGTGGTCGAAGACCGGAAGTCTTCACATCGTTTGGGTGATTACTGATGATCTTGATTGGGCTGTACACCCAGGATGAGGGAAACAGTTGGTGATCGTCCAGACGTACTTGGAGATGGATGGATATGCGAGGAAAGTGCCTCCGGTTTCGTTCAGACCCAGAATGAACTTGTAAATGGATTGTGTGTCTGACATTGGATTTTATTCTGTGTTGATTGATCTCTATTAAATATACATCTGTTTGGCGGCGGAGAATTTATTCTCTTGCTTAACGCCCTTCTCTGAGACGTACGAGCTCAGAGGTTGTATATCGATGGACATCAGTCGCATGGAGTGAATTGCCAATGTGGCACGCGTAAGTGGCAATTGATCAAGGCTTCTGTTGAAAAGCAAAGTCTTGTGGTTGATGATCAAAGCACGGCCTGTGTGGCGTAGCTTTGTGTATAACGTGAATTCGCGAGCCTCACACCTCGGTATGAGTCAAAAACGGGATAGTGACTGCAGGGAGAGCACGACGTTTCTTTCTAGCTAGGGTGGTGTCAGTGACCTACCAGCCCTGACATTTATATACTTTTCACCTGTGTGGTTGTTGGATATGAGGCGCCTCGGATATAGGTCTGTAAGGACCGAGAAACGTGTGTTCAGGAATAACTAATCCTCAAAAGTAAGAGAGGGTCGGCCCTGAAGATCCAAGGATCATAGTGGGGTCCTGAGGCATTTGCTAGAGTGTCTCGAACGCGGAGAGGAGCTTGCCCCTTGCCTCGGCTCATGATGGAATCCAATTTCCAATACGTGTATTGTGGTTTTAATTGTAGAACTAGTATGCCGACATGATATATGGTACCCATGCCGTCTATGATTGATATTTATGATTGAAACTGTTTTGACACTATACACTTATTATAGTATCAAATGATTTGTTTTAAACGTACCAAGCATGTTTGGCTATTATAAGGGAAAACCCTATCCTCCGGCTTGCGTTGCATTGTGTGATGGGACCTGGGTCTTATAATAGCTTCATTTTTCCAAAAAGCATTGCACTGTTTTGTTATATGCACTAGTATTCTTGGGAGGAAACCCGTTCCGTGTTATACGGCGTGGTCCCTTGAATTACTATCTTTAAAGTAAAGTTTTAAATAACTGTTTTAGTTCTCACACCAATCACATGACTGACCTGGAGTTTATTGTTTTAACCTAAACTCTGGGTGCCCCTATTTTCCACACGGGCAGCTAGTAGTTTTGGTTTTGCAGATTTATATTCACAGGGTCCTGATTAACAGCTGGAACGATGCTCGGAAAGCTCTGTATCCGTGTATCACTTCTAGTTGTGTTTTGTATATTTTTCCGCTGCTATGTACTTTATTGTAATCTCTGATATTTGTCGAATGTAATTTATTCATTTATACTCTGTATATTCTTGTATCTGATGGAATTGTTGTAATAACAATGAAATGTTCTTCCGTATGCGTCCTTTTGTGTGTTGTTCTCAAAGTATTCGTGCTTTCCTTCACGGGGAAGTTACGGGTTCTTACAGTTATAGGGGACTCACTGGCTACCGACGTTTTACTAGTTGTGTTAGAGGACCTGCATAGACCATGTGCTTGTAAACTGTGTAAGGGTAATCAATGTAACCCCGCTTACACTATTTTTCTGACAAGTATTTGTAAATAGACACTATTATAATAGCGAAATTATATTATATAGTATCTAGTTTGACGGATCCTTAGGAGATGGAAATTTCCGTAACATCTCTTGAGTTACGTGTGTGCATGTTCATATGATGTCGATTTGACTTAGATGAGAATATTTTTGCCTGATCCGAGCTTGTTTTATTTTCACGCTATTACGCTCGGGTCATACTTAAGCATTCTAGTATCAATGGTTATCTTCCGAAGGATGAAGACAAAGACGGTGTACTATTATTACTATTGTATTCCACTACTATTCTGTTGCATTACTCTGTATTATCAGTTATGCATATAAATTGTGTAACTCTAATGATAATGTATAACTCTAATAAATGTTGTAAAATGATCAAATGTTTATTTTAGACAGCTTCATGAACTGTTATTTGATTATTATATTTTGTTCATTTCGTTGCGAGATTCTGTGCTTGTTTTCTTCTTTCTTTCTAATTCTAAATTAATCCCCTTGATTATCTAGATTTTTGACTATAACGGTTAAAGATGTGGATCGTCATTTAACAATCTGTAAATACGTACAGTTTTGAGTTAGACATGTGTGGATTATTGTCGATTCAAAAGGTACGGATTTCTGGGTCGTTAAAATTTGCATATAAATTCTAGTGTATGTTTTGCAAATAAAAATTATTCTTATATTTTCATATAAGTTTTAATGTATGTTTTGCAAATAAAAATGATTCTTATATTTGCATATAAATTTTAATGTATGTTTTGCAAATAAAAATGATTTTTATATTTGCATATAAATTCAAATGTATGTTTTGCAAATAAAAATGATTCTTATATTTGCATATAAATTTTATTTCAACAAAATGCATAAAAAGTAATACATCCAATTTATTGACAATTCTATTTCAACAAAATGATTTAAAACTGATTCATTCATTTTGTTGACAATTCTATTTCAGCAAAATGATTAAAATGATATTTTCATTTTTGTTGATGATTCTATTTCAACAAAATTAGTATAAGTGATGATTGCACTTACGTTGACAATTCTAGTTTGACAAAATGATTAAAAGGGATAATTTCATTTTTGTTAACAATTCTAGCTTAATAAAATGAATAAAAAGTGATGATTTCATTTTGTTAACAATTCTAGTTTAACAAAATGAATATAAGTGATGGTGGCATTAATGTTGACAATTCTAACATGACATTTTTAACTAAAATGATATTTTAATTCTAACATGACATTTTTACTAAAATGATATTTTAATCTAACATGACATTTTTTTTACTAAAATGATATTTTAATTCTAACATGACATTTTTTTTACTAAAATGATATTCTAATTCTAACATGACATATTTTTTTTACTAAAATGATATTTTAATTCTAACAAGACATTTTTCTATAATTCAATCTCTAAGAAACTAAACTACATTAAAAATGTAATTTTTTAATGTTCAATCTTTTTATTGAAAACTAAACGACATTAAAAATGTAATTTTTAATGTGCAATCTTTTAATTGAAAACAATGAACAATAAAAATGATATTTTTCATGTTCCATCCTTTTAATGAAATCTAAACTCCATTCAAATGAGATTTTTAGTGTGAAATATTTTTATTGAAAACAATGAACGATAAAAATGATATTTTTCATTGTTTTCAATATTTTTAATGAAATCTAAACTCCATTAAAATGTGATTTTTAATGTGAAATCTTTTAATTGAAAACAATGAACAATAAAAATGATATTTTTCATTGTTTTCAATCTTTTTAATGAAACAAAGTGACGATAAAAATAAAAATATATGATCTTTAATAACTAATCTTTTATTGCGCCAAAATGGCAATAATAATATGTTCTTTTATTTCAACTCTTTTTATTGTAACAAATTGACAATAAAAATATATCTTTTAATTCTACTCTTTTTATTCTTTTCTTTATATTGCAACCAAATGAAAATAAAAAAATGTGAACTTTTAATTTAATCTTTTTGATTGAAATAAGGTGACAAATAAAAAAATGTTCTTCTTTCTAATCTAATGAAACATGTTAAGTGACAAGTTCATGGATTCGATAAAAAGGATATTTTAATTGTAAAACAAATCTAACGTATTCTCTGTTCATAGATTCACTAAAAATGATATTTTATTGTTAAACAAAATCTAAACAAAACCATGTTCATAGTTTCAATAGAAAGTATTTTTATTATTATTTCAAAACCCAAATCAAAGTTCATGGATTCGATAAAGATGAGCTTTTTATTTCAAAAACCAAATCAGAATTCATGGATTCAAAGAAAAGAAAAATCTTAATTGTAAAATCAGATCTACAGACATGAATATCAAAATCCAACCCATTCATACATCACAATAAAAATTAATGATTTCTAATTCCATACATCACGTATATGTTTCATAATAACATACATACATACATGGATTTCATATAATGATGAATAATTCAATTTTAATTATAAAATCAGATATCTCACCTTGGTCGGTTTCTGAAATCGTTTGCGTTTATTTTCTGAATTTCTGTTCGCATTCAAATTTATTTGAAATCCTGATTTACTCTATTCTGGTTTTGGTTGGTTCTATGTGGTAGTGCTCGACAAGAGGAATCCAAATCATTTTATTTCATCGAATTCTGATAATTTACGAGTAAGTTATTGAATTTATAAGCTTACACCAATTAATTAAACAATTATTTGTAAATAAAAAATTAATTAATTACTTTGGTCAAGAAAGAAAACGGGTCCTCCATCTTTATCTTCTTCTTCGTCGCTTCCTTGTAGCCGTGAAACCCAAAACCGCTCCTCCTTTTTGAAAAACGCAGCGCATATGACACCTCCTGGCGACGATCCAACAATACCACATCGAAGACCCTTGAACCCCCATCCCACGCCTGGAGTATGGCCCAACTCGCAACATCCTATGCTCCAAATTCGCAGTAATTGCGCCGACTTTGAGTAGAAAAATCGAGTGAATTATCATATGAATTTTAATCATCACCACATGGATAGAAAGATGATGAAATTCTCTACAATATTCATTTAATATGTATTGAATATTTATGCTTGGATTTTGAGACATTAAGGAGAAAATTTGGGATAATTCGGCCATAGGTTTAAAGCATGGCAGTAGCTCTGTAATATTAGAATTAGGGTTTTCTAAATCATATGGTATATATATGTTAATACCAAAAAGGCCCATTTATCCACCTTTTGTATGTTATACGTTTACCAAGAAAATGAATTGCTGACTAAGGCTAAGGTGGCATATTTACTTCTCATTTATGTTTCCTTAAATCCCCTTTGATTACATGCTATAATGACACATCTACATTTTTTTATTCAAATTTCAAAAGTAGATAACAATGAAAGAGAGAGAGAGAGAATGAAATGGAAAGAATGAATTCTAAATTAATGCTATTTGTTAGAAATTAGAACTAACATTACAGTATTAAATATTATTGTTAGAAATGAATGTCTACAACTTTTCACAATTCAGAATTGAGTAATTAATGAAGATTCTGAACACGTAATCTACGCTTTGAATTCCTAAAAGTTACATTTTGAATTGATCGGGGTAATATTTAAGAGGACAGCCAAAGATATATATATATATATATTGTTAGAATTTATTTCATTTATAACCTACACATTATTTTCAATCAATATTTCAATATAAATTAATAAATGTTATTAAAGTTCCTAAGGCATTTTTAATGTTAACATGTTTCAAGCTAGAATCTTTTTAAATGCATTATTCTACATTAAAAATTTAATTTTAAATGTAACAACATATTTCAACTAGAATCTTTTTAAATGATTCATTCTACATTAAAAATGTAATTTTAAATGTAAAAACATTTTCATTAAAAATGAATTTTTTACTTTATTGAACCATTCTTATATTAAAAATGCAAATTTTTAATGTGACAATTTTTTAATCATCATTGTTGAAACACACCACCTCCGTTAGGGTCACTCTCAAAGGGAATGCCCTAATTTTGGTGGAGGTTTATAAGTATAAGTCACATATACACAAGACAGATATAAATACACATATTTTTGAGTAGCGGAAACAACAGCAACTTTTATTTCATTAAAAATACGTGTTACATAAACCATGCCATAATTGTCTTACAATATTTCCAAATAAAAACATTACATTTCCATAACTGTCTTGATTTCATAATTTAAAGAAGCATAAAAACATAAGTAAACTGCATAAGTCCCTATAGTCGCTATCCAAAGCCATAGTCCAAAACGAAAGAGATCCAAGCAATACATTCTTTCTCTTCAAGCTGGATGTGAAAACTGGTCAAGCTGCGGTATTCCCTCCCTGTGGACCTGGAGGGGGAAACGAAAGAAAAGAAGACGAAAGAAAAGTAGAGTCAGACATAAAGCCTGAGTAAGTCTAGGACTATTCAGTCTATGAATAAAGAATTGGGCATGATAAGTATAAACTGGAAATGGGAAAGCACTATAAGCTAAGTTAAGTTGTCTAGAGTCGAATGTACGATCGTACCCCATATTAATCTCTGCACCCCTATAAACTAGTTTCCAACAGGCACCCCATAATCAGGGTGAAGTGATCCATTTCTAATGATCGGCTCCTACTCGCATAGTTACATGTGTCTTACGGCCCCCGATGTTGTAGTTACCTATGCTGGTCCCACCATGGGGTGTATCAAGTCCCATGGTGGCGGCCCGACCAAATTCTAGAATGCACAGGTATACTACTGGTGCCCAGTGCCTAATTTTTCTGCGCCGGAGTGTGTGCACGCCTGCACCCCGTTAGAACCTACACTGCTGCACCACCGCTGTCGATTTGACCTCTTACAGTCAGCCCAGTTATCGTGCCCCACCCTGCCTAGTTCAGGGTATCCTGATACACCTTGTAGGGTTACTGCTGAAAAGGGTCCCCCACTACTAAGTTTTCTACTTCTAGCCAACATGCTAAGTTGGTTAAGTGTTTTGTAAACCTAACCCCCAATCAGTCTGTATAGTTTAGCATGTTCAATTTGATTAAGTATTAATTCAATTTACTTAATCCTATCAATCCTGACTCAGCCTTAATTGTCTTATTAAAGCCTCGACCTCTCACATTAGACAGGTATTGTTGTGACTGCCTGTTGCCGGCTGGTTCCGGGCAGTCTTACGTCACAACACAGTCTAACCTCGGGTCTTTATTGGGCTCAATGTTTAACCACCCACATTGGATAGGTATTGTTGTGACTACTGGACAGCCGGTCGGTTCCGAGCAGGTTTACATCACAACTCAATCCAACCTCAGGTTAAACACATCGTATTTTCTAAGTTTACATATTTTGTCTCTTTTCTTTTTATATGTAAATATTTGCAGCCCATTATTCAAATTCATCTTTATTGGGTAAAATTAATTTATACCCCTTAAATGTTCTCAAGGTCATTGGCATGCGTCAGACATGCCAACACATGTGTTTTATATTTTTAACCCAACGTCATTACCCCCGTTTTATACGTTCGCTATATTATAACATATGTTGGGTTTAACATTTAAGCCCAACTTAGCCACATGAAAAAGGGGAGGCTTAGAACATGGTGTATATATATTCTAAGTAACATCAAAAGGGGTGTGTGAACGCATGAACTTGCAACATAGCAAACTAATTAACATAAATTAGGCACTTGTGAACTTGCATTGTAATAGCATATAATCAGGACATAAAACATACCTAAACATGAATCATGGTTTTTAATCTATTCATGTAAACTTGCATTTAAAATGTAAATCTAACTTAATTATGTGTCGCATATATTATCATATGATTTTGATAACAACATAGGCCTAAAACATATTTTGTTTGTGCATAAAGTTAAACATATGCTAGCCATGTTCATAAAGTCAACACAAGTTCACAAAGGTGCTTACTTTTGTCACTAATACAAAAGTATGGTTTTATACTTGAATCATGATGCCAATTCCAACATAAATTCATATGAATCATAATACCCAAATCGATCCAACTACGCTAAAAATGATCATAAAAATATACATCATGTTGGCCTAATAGTGAATCACATACTTGCATGAATCTCAACTTTGTTGTAATAAACTACCACAAACGTATAGTCGTTAACTTTCAACATGAATCATATACTTGCAAATATCCAATAGGTGTTGTAATAAACTACCACAAACATATAGTCGTTAACTTTCAGCATGAGTCATATACTTGCAAATGTCCAATAGGTCTAACATCATTATACCACAACATCACAAATCTATTCATAATTAGAATCATAGCAACATACAATTATGAATTATCATCACCACAAATTAAGTACAATTCCATTTCTCATTTTACACAAATCAAAACACAATTATTCATTCATATCGGAATAGCACTCTACTTACAACGTATGACAAATCTTCAATTCAGGATTCTGAATTCTAAATTGGGAGATGTTATCCTTTGTTGTAGGCGTTGTTTTGATTTAGTTGTCGTTGCTTTAAGCTCTAAAATCGTCTCCTAATCGTCTCTCAATTTTGACGGCTACTCCTAGTCTTTCTTCAGCAGCATGACGATCTCATTCTCATTTTTATTTGTGTGAATTAGGTGGAGTCTTAGGTCCTTTTTATAGAGTTTGTGAATTGATAAGAACCGTCGATGGAGCTTAGATTAATATTAGCCGTTCGTTTGAAAGAGAGACCAATCAGGAGCTGACACCTAGCCCTTGTGATAAGACAAAGCTCAGAAATTCGGCCAAGCACAGACCAGGTCAGCCAGGAGGGGCTGGGTTCGACCTGGCTCAGGGGCCAGGTCGACCCCCAGGTCGACTATGTAGTCGACCTGGGTGCCATAGGTCGACTACCCAGTCGACCTGGGTGGCCCAGGTCGACTACCCAGTCGACCTGGGTGCCTTGGGCGGGAAAATTCCCGCCCAGCCCAATCTGGGTCCGATTTTTGAAATTCGAATTTGTTTCTGAGCTGTTTCTGTCTGTTTGAATTTTAAACTGAATTCTGAAACTTCCGGAGGCCATATCTCCCTCATACGGAGTCCGTTTTACGCAAACTCGGACTCTATCTCAAGCAGAATTCCGAGATGAACGCAATGGCGTATCCCGTTTCCCTTAATTCTTTAATTTGAAATTAATTATACTTTAATTTGTGAATTTCACTGTTATAGAATACACGGGGTGTTACATTCTCCCCACTTAAAAGGATTTCGTTCCCGAAATCTTCAAGTTTAGGAAGAATGTATATCCTAACATCCAAACGTCCATCTACTCATCCATCAAACACGAGCATCCATTGTCCTTAAAAGACTTCTAATGCTTCATGATCATATGCAAGGTGTGTGTACATGTACTTATCTAATGCAAGATCAGTCGGCCTACTGATTCAGTTGACCTCCTTAATGCAAATTATGTAAGTGTCATGAATCCATTATGTATGCAAATTTTCCTATTCATGATTCTACATGAGTGCACACTCATTCATATATAAATGCAACATCCATATGACAACACATTAAACTTCAACCATATACGAATATAAATACATATATGCATATGCAATATGAAGTGACTGAGCCGATCTAAAACCTAGATTGTGTGTGTATATGCAACCACGAGCAACCACTAGCAATCACTTGCAACCACTTGCAACCATCATCCATAACATGTTTCAATTACATGTTTTCATCCAAAGGGTTTCTACCTAAAAGATAAGGTCGAGGAGATATACCTAAAAAGATGGATAAAAGCGCAACTTAAGGAAAAAGAAAGATCAAAGATGTACCCTCGAAAAGAAAAGGGTAGGCTGCGCGTATTCTAGCCTCAGTTTCCCAAGTCGTGTCTTCCTCGGCGTCGCTCCACTGAACTTTGACGAGCTTGACTTCGCGGTTGCGTAGCTTTTTCATTTCCGTTCCCAGTATGCGGGTTGGAACTTTCCTCACGGTTGCTTCGCGTTCCACTTCAGCTTCTTCTAGGATGTTTAGCTCTACCACTTCAGCAGATTCATGTAGACATTTCCGGAGGTGCGAAACGTGAAAGACGTTGTGAACTCCAGCTATTTTGTCAGGTAGCTCTAATCTATAGGCCATTTTCCTAATTTTCTCGATAATAGGAAACGGCCCTACGAACCTTGGTGCTAGCTTCCCTGTGGTTCCAAAACGAACAACGTTCCTTAGCGGAGATACCTTAAGAAAAACCCTGTCTCCAACCTCAAATTCAAGGTCGGTCTTCCTCTTGTCTGCGTCGGATTTTTGTTTGTCTTGGGCTGTCTTCATTCTTCTCTGTATTAAGTCTACTTTCTCTGAAGTCTCTCGGATCATATCTGGTCCAAGTATGAGCTTGTCAGTAGACTCCCACCAACAAGTGGGTAATCGGCACGGTCTTCCATATAAAGCTTCGAAGGGCGCCATTCCGATGGTGGCTTGGTAGCTGTTGTTGTAGGAAAATTCCACCAAAGGAAGGTGGTCTTCACATGTCCCTCCGAAGTCAAGGACGCACAGTCTTAAAAGGTCCTCCAAAACTCTGTTCACTCTTTCTGTCTGGCCATCGGTTTGGGGGTGATAGGCTGTACTCAAGCATAACTGTGTGCCTACCGCTTCTTGCAGACTCCGCCAAAACTCACTTGTGAAGATAGGGTCTCGGTCACTAACAATGCTGGAGGGTATTCCATGGAGTCGAACAATTTCCTTGAGATAAAGAGAAGCTAGGGATGATGCAGTCCTTTTACTCTTGATAGGTAAAAAGTGGGCGCTTTTAGTAAGCCTATCCACTATTACCCAAATGCTAGTGTTGCCTCTCCTAGACCTAGGCAGCCCATCAATGATGTCCATTGAAATGCTATCCCACTTCCACTACCGGACCTCTAGAGGATGGAGCAGACCGCCAGGTTTCTTCTGCTCCGCCTTAACCTGTTGGCAGGTCATACACTTAGAAACGAAATCTGCCACGTCCTTCTTCATGACGCTCCAAAAGAAAGTTCTCTTTATGTCCTTGTACATTTTATCTCCGCTTGGATGTATCGTCATCTTGGATTGATGTGCTTCCTCGAGAACTGTCTTTACTAAATCCCTTGTCTGTGGGACGCATAGTCTTCTGTCTCGCCTTAGCCAACCCTTATCGTCAATGGAGTATCTGTTGAGGTGACTTGAAGTCTCACCCCTAATTAGCCTATCAATCGTCTCCACAAGCTGAGGGTCTTCGAGTTGTGTTGTCCCTATTGAGTCCACTAAAATCGGGCGTACTTCGAGAGATGCTAGCAAGCCCGGTACAAAATCGGAGAAGGGCCTAAAGTCAAAGCTGGCTATAAACTCTAGGCTTTGCCTTTCAACAAACAGCGGGCTTAGGGTCAGTTTCTTTCGGCTCAACGCGTCTGCCACTACGTTGCCTTTGCCCGGAGTGTAGGAGATCTCGAAATCGTACGAGGCAAGAAACTCCATCCATCTCTGTTGCCTCAAGTTAAGATCATTCTGCGAGAAAAGATATTTCAATGATATATGGTCAGTGTAAAGTTCGAACTTCTCACCTGGGAGATAGTGTCGCCAAGACTTGAGTGCAAAGACGATGGCAGCTAACTCAAGATCGTGGGTCGGGTAGTTCTTTTCATGAACTTTCAATTGCCTTCCACCATAAGCTACTACCCTCCCTTCTTGCATCAAGACAGCGCCTAGCCCTGTCTTACATGCATCTGTATAAACTGTGAACATCTTGCTTCCATCTGGCAATGTCAAAACTGGGGCTGTTGTAAGAGCCCTTTTTAGTCGTTGGAAAGCAAACTCGCAATCCAAGTCCTAATTGAACACTAGATTCTTCTTTGTCAGCCTTGTGAGTGGAGCTGATATTTTTGCAAAGTCTCTGATGAATTTCCGATAGAAGCCTGCAAGCCCGCGAAAGCTTCGGACTTCTGTTGCATTCCTTGGTGTCTTCCAATCCTATACCGCTACTACCTTAGCAGGGTCCACAGCTAACCCTTCTTTGGATACTATGTGCCCAAGGAACCTTACTTCCTCTCTCCAAAAGTGGCACTTGGAGAATTTGGCTTTTAGCTGATGGACTCGCAGAGTTTCCATGATTGCCCTTAAGTGCTGAGCATGTTCCTCTTCACTCTTTGAGAAGATCAAGATATCGTCTACGAAGACCACTACGAACTTGGTGAGGAATTCTCTGAACACCCTACTCATCAGGTCCATGAAGTAAGCAGGTGTGTTTGTCAAGCACAAAGGCATGACAAGCCATTCAAAGAAGCTGTCTGGGGTTCTGAATGTTGTCTTATTGATGCTATCTTCAGCCATCCTTAGCTGATGAAATCCGGTCGCCAAATCGAGTTTGGAGAAAACTGAAGCTCCGACAAGCTGATCAAACAGATCGTCAATTCTAGGGAGAGGATGCCTATTCTTTTTCGTTAGCTTGTTGAGCTCCTTATAGTCAACAAATAGATGGAGTGAACCGTCCGCCTTTGTGGCGAACACCACTGGAGCGCCCCATTCTGAAATGCTCCTTTTAATGAACCCCTTCTCTAGAAGCTCTTTAACTTGTTTACTGAGCTCTTTCCTTTCCCGTGGATCCATGTGTCTAACGGGCAACGCAACGGGCTTTGCATTATCTATAAGATATATGCGGAAGTCTATCTCCCGCTTCGGAGGTAAGCCCTTCACCTCTTCGAAGACATCCGGTTATTCATGGACCACTCTAACCGATTGCACACTCTCAACAGAAGCATCTAGCGATTCAAGATAACTAAGCATAACCGCATACGAGGGATTACAAGTAATTTCCAGAGTGTTACCGAGTTGGGTCAGAAGCCTAACCACCCTTTTCTCACAATCAAGGATGGCACCATTACTGGATAGCCAATCCATGCCCAAAATCAAACCATATCCCGAGAAGCCCCAAACAAAGGCACTACATCTAAATTCTACGCTTAGAATAGAAATTTTCAATCCCACACAGATCATAGACAAATGAGCCGGGCCCCCGATTGGATTTGAAAAAATTAAGGGGTCCTCTACCATACTAGTTTCTAAGTGTAGAGATTCTACAAAAGCAGACGAAATAAAGGAGTGTGATGCGCCAGAATCAAATAAAGTACGAACTGGGTGATCATAAAGATAAACTACACTTTCTACAGAAGTATTTATACCTCGTTGTTGCAGAGGTGGCGCTTCTAGCACATGAAACTGTGCCCCTGAGGTGGATCCAGCCCTCTGCCCCTGCCCTCGCTTCTTTGGGCAATCCTTAGCCATGTGGCATGTCTCACCGCAAGAAAAGCACCCACCATTCATCTTGGCCTTCTTTTTCCGGCAATCTTTCACTAAGTGCCCCACTTTGCCACAGAAATTACACTTCCTTTTCTCTTTGTTGTCTTTCCCGCCCTTCTTAAAGTCTGTCTTCTTAGGCTGTAAACCCTATTTCTTCCCTTGAGAGCTTTCTGCCTTTGTCCCCTTCTTGCCCTTATCCTCCTCGTTCAGCAATGCCATCTGCACCAACCTTCCATACGTAGCTCCCATGGGTATATGGGTCATGGCCAAACTGTGTAATGGCTCATTCAATCCTTTGACAAATGGAGAGCCTTCTTGTGCGGAGTGTTGACTAGGTCCAGTCCGAACCTAGCCAGCTGATCGAACTGATTAACGTACTCTTTGACTGTCATATTCCCTTGCTTATGAAATAAGAACTTTTCCAACTGAAGACTTCTTTCAGCTTCTGAGAGAAATTTAGCCTCAAATCTCGCCCTAAAGTCCTCCCATGTTTCCACTGGTCTTTCTGCATTGGTGACTTCCCACCAGTAGGAAGCCTCGCCTTTAAGTATCCATACTGCCAGTTGTACTTTCTGCCTATCTTCTACCTCAAAGATGACGAATAAGTCCTCGGTTTCCTTCAGCCAATTCCTGGCTGCCACGAAGGACTCGGTTCCATGGAAGTCCTTTCCTCCCATAGCTTTAAAATCTTTACATATCTTAGCAAAAGTATTACCACGCGGAGGAGGTGGAGGAAGAGGTGCTACTGCAGCTGGATGATTTCCTGCAGCTGGGGGAGGAGGAACAGTGGGACCTGGCTGATTGGCCCTTGCCTCTAAGAATCGTCTAAACCAACCAGGTATTGGTACACCCTCTGGCAAGTTACGTTCTTCGGACATGCTGAAACAAAAAGGATAGATTCAAAACGAAAGATAAAAGATAGTACCTATGGCTTTGGGGGACTATGCCTTTTTAAAATAAAATAATATTTTATCTTTAAAAATGCTTCTTTAAATTTTCTTTTGAAAATTAATTTTCAAAACTTTTTATCTTATCTGGTAAACCTATGCTCTGATACCAAGTGAAACACCCCACCTCCGTTAGGGTCACTCTCAAAGGGAATGCCCTAATTTTGGTGGAGGTTTATAAGTATAAGTCACAGATACACAAGACAGATATAAATACACATATTTTTGAACAG
This sequence comes from Allium sativum, assembly GCA_030737875.1. Classification (NCBI taxonomy): domain Eukaryota; kingdom Viridiplantae; phylum Streptophyta; class Magnoliopsida; order Asparagales; family Amaryllidaceae; genus Allium; species Allium sativum. The sequence continues at coordinate 127,560,873 of CM060911.1, forward strand.
CGGAAACAACAGCAACTTTTATTTCATTAAAAATACGTGTTACACAAAGCATGCCATAATTGTCTTACAATATTTCCAAAAAAAACATTACATTTCCATAACTGTCTTGATTTCATAATTTAAAGAAGCATAAAAACATAAGTAAACTGCATAAGTCCCTATATTCGCTATCCAAAGCCATAGTCCAAAACGAAAGAGATCCAAGCAATACATTCTTTCTCTTCAAGATGGATGTGAAAACTGGTCAAGCTGCGGTATTCCCTCCCTGTGGACCTGGAGGGGAAATGAAAGAAAAGAAGACGAAAGAAAAGTAGAGTCAGACATAAAGCCTGAGTAAGTCTAGGACTATTCAGTCTATAAATAAAGAATTGGGCATGATAAGTATAAACTGGAAATGGGAAAGCACTACAAGCTAAGTTGAGTTGTCTAGAGTCGAATGTACGATCGTACCCCATATTAATCTCTGCACCCCTATAAACTAGTTTCCAACAGGCACCCCATAATCAGGGTGAAGTGATCCATTTCTAATGATCGGCTCCTACTCGCATAGTTACATGTATCTTACGGCCCCCGATGTTGTAGTTACCTATGCTGGTCCTACCATGGGGTGTATCAAGTCCCATGGTGGCGGCCCGACACAATTCTAGAATGCACAGATATACTACTGGTATCCAGTGCCTAATTTTTCTGCGTCCGAGTGTGTGCACGCCCGCACCCCGTTAGAAACCACCGCCGTCGATTTGACCTCTTACAGTCAGCCCAGTAATCGTGCCCCACCCTGCCTAGTTCAGGGTATCCTGATACACCTTGTAGGGTTACTGCTGAAAAGGGTCCCCCGCTACTAGGTTTCTACTTCTAGCCAACATGCTAAGTTGGTTAAGTGCTTTGTAAACCTAACCCCGAATCAGTCTGTATAGTTTAGCATGTTCAATTTGATTAAGTATTAATTCAATTTACTTAATCCTATCAATCCAGACTCAGCCTTAATTGTCTTATTAAAGCCTCGACCTCTCACATTAGACAGGTATTGTTGTGACTGCCTGTTGCCGGTTGGTTCCGGGCAGTCTTACGTCACAACTCAGTCTAACCTCGGGTCTTTACTGGGCTCAATGTTTAACCACCCACATTAGATAGGTATTTTTGTGACTACTGGACAGCCAGGCGGTTCCGGGCAGGTTTACATCACAACTCAATCCAACCTCGGGTTTTAACACATCGTATTTTCTAAGTTTACATATTTTGTCTCTTTTATTTTTATATGTAAATATTTGCAGCCCGTTATTCAAATTCATCTTTATTGGGTAAAATTAATTTATACCCCTTAAATTTTCTCAAGGTCATTGGCATGCGTTAGACATGCCAACACATGTGTTTTATATTTTTAACCCAACGTCATTACCCCCGTTTTATACGTTCGCTATATTATAACATATGTTGGGTTTAACATTTAAGCCCAACTTAGCCACATGAAAAAGGGGAGGCTTAGAACATGGTGTATAAATATTCTAAGTAACATCAAAAGGGGTGTGTGAACGCATGAACTTGCAACATAGCGAACTAATTAACATAAATTAGGCACTTGTGAACTTGCATTGTAATAGCATATAATCAGGACATAAAACATACCTAAACATGAATCACGGTTTTTAATCTATTCATGTAAACTAGCATTTAAAAATGTAAATCTAACTTAATTATGTGTCGCATATATTATCATATGATTTTGATAACAACATAGGCCTAAAACATATTTTGTTTGGGCATAAAGTCAAACATATGCTAGCCATGTTCATAAAGTCAACACAAGTTCACAAAGGTGCTTACTTTTGTCACTAATACAAAAGTATGGTTTTACACTTGAATCATGATGCCAATTCCAACATAAATTCATATGAATCATAATACCCAAATGGATCCAACTACGCTAAAAATGATCATAAAAATATACATCATGTTGGCCTAATAGTGAATCACATACTTGCATGAATCTCAACTTTGTTGTAATAAACTACCACAAACGTATAGTCGTTAACTTTCAACATGAATCATATACTTGCAAATATCCAATAGGTGTTGTAATAAATTACCACAAACATATAGTCGTTAACTTTCAGCATGAGTCATATACTTGCAAATATCCAATAGGTCTAACATCATTATACCACAACATCACAAATCTATTCATAATCAGAATCATAGCAACATACAATTATGAATTATCATCACCACAAATTAAATACAATTCCATTTCTCATTTTACACAAATCAAAACACAATTATTCATTCATATCGGAATAGCACTCTACTTACAACGTATGACGAATCTTCAATTCAGGATTCTGAATTCTGAATTTGGAGATGCTATCCTTTGTTGTAGGCGTTGTTTTGATTTAGTTGTCGTTGCTTTAAGCTCTTGAATCGTCTCCTAATCGTCTCTCAATTTTGACGGCTACTCCTAGTCTTTCTTCAGCAGCATGACGGTCTCATTCTCATTTTTATTTGTGTGAATTAGGTGGAGTCTTAGGTCCTTTTTATAGAGTTTGTGAATTGATAAGAACCGTCGATGGAGCTTAGATTAATATTAGCCGTTCGTTTGAAAGAGAGACCAATCAGGAGATGACACCTAGCCCTTGTGACAAGACAAAGCTCAGAAATTCGGCCAAGCACAGACCAGGTCAGCCAGGAGGGGCTGGGTTCGACCTGGCTCAGGGGCCAGGTCGACCCCCAGGTCGACTATGTAGTCGACCTGGGTGCCCCAGGTCGACTACCCAGTCGACCTGGGTGGCCCAGGTCGACTACCCAGTCGACCTGGGTGCCTTGGGCGGGAAAATTCCCGCCCAGCCCAATCTGGGTCCGATTTTTGAAATTCGAATTTGTTTCTGAGCTGTTTCTGTCTGTTTGAATTTTAAACTGAATTCTGAAACTTTTGGAGGCCATATCTCCCTCATACGGAGTCCGTTTTACACAAACTCAGACTCTATCTCAAGCAGAATTCCGAGACGAATGCAATGGCGAATCCCGTTTCCCTTAATTCTTTAATTTGAAATTAATTATACTTTAATTTGTGAATTTCACTGTTATAGAATACACGGGGTGTTACAATTGCCACATGCAATAAAAATGTAAATTTTTATTGTTAAACTTTTCTATTCAAACCATGGTCATTTTGCATTATTTCTTATAAACAATAAAAATGTATATTTTTATTGTTAACTTTTTTTTAATAATGAAGTTTATAAATTCTGATGCAATTTCTAACAAAATTTCCTTAGAATAAAATTTTAAATTGGTTCTGATTTTCCGGGTTGTTACAAGGTTCATCTCAATTATCACTAAATCGAATTCCATTCAATTCCAATTTAATTTATTAAATTGGAAAACTTCAGTTTGAAAAAATCCCATTACATCTTTAATTAAAAGTTTTATAAATTCCAAATCAGATTTGTTCTCTTGGATGGGTTAAAGAACAAATGATATTTAAAACATCATTCACGATAAACCCAAAATCAAATATCTATTCACTTCCAATTTTATCTATTAAATTTGAAAACTTCACTTTGGAAGAATTCATTAATCTTAATTAAAAGATTAATTTCATAAACTTCATTTTCGACAGGGTTTGAGAAGTGTTATTGAAGATACCATTCACGATAAACCCAAAATCCAATTTGATATCAAATACAAGGCATTGAATAAAAAACGTCTTAACTTATATTCACCATCAAATTCTGAAACCAACATATACCGTATAGGGAATAACGATATCTGTATCTTCCAATTCCTCAACGCTATCCGTATAATCACGGAATCCAAAATTGAAATATCCGAAGATTATTTCCATTCAAATCCATTCCAATTTATATATTGGAAAAGTCTGATTATGTTAAAACCATTATATTTCTTCTCAGTTCTTTATTCTAGTTGAATATTAACTAATCCAGATAAAAATGTCTTTTTTCTTTCCAAAACTTGCAATATTCCATCCAAAATCTTTCAAAATCATTTATTATGATTTGACATAATTTATCCATATTATTAATATCTTTATTAAGAACCTTACAGTCAGTTTCCAATTCCGGCCACCGAACTACACCCACAGCGACCATTTCCAAAATAGATTTGGACTTATTTTAAAATCAGATCATTCGATTTTAAAACTTCTTTTTTCATTTGAAATATCTTTTCAATACGGACCCAACGTTTTTCCTTTCGGGAGAATCTAATGGTCGGATCTCCCTGCATATCAATTTGACATTAATGGTTGAAATTCACGAACAGCCATTGCGCGGCTCGTCCTATTCAAACCATTTTATTATTTATAATAAAATTTCATCGATTCAGTTCAAAACATATTTTATAAAATGTTTATAACTTCGTTTGAAAAGATGATTTAAGCTTCCAATTAAATTTAAATCAAAATTGAATATTCCATATTATTATTGCATTAAAATAATAATATTTTCAAAATGTTATATTTTGAAATCATAATCTCCTAACATCCATTACAAAAATAAATAAAATTAATGGAAAATCCATTCGGGTTAAAAACATTATTTCTAAACCTAATTCGAATTTACATTTTGTATTTATTTTTCAAAATCTCATTTGAATTAAAGCAAGTCGTTTTTAATCCAAATTTCTCTCAATTCCATTTCAATCATTTCAATAGTTGTTTAAAAGTATAACTAGTTCATTTTTAAATCAGTTTGGATTTAAAAATCCAAAATTTCATTTTCTTGTCAAATCCCATTTAAATGAATATAAAATTCACTTAAAATTAAATTACATTGAAATTCAATCAATTTCCAATTTATATATTCGTGGTATAAATTTCCGCGTCAATAATGAAAACACATTCATATTAACTCCATCCATCAATCAATAATTATAATATAAGTGTTGCTATCGACAACACTTATATTCACAGCTAAATAATATGAATAATAAAACTGTAAAATAAATCATCCATCTACCCTGAGCATATATTGCAAACACATGCAATCAATACATATTCAAATAATAACACAATCAATCAGTCATCCATATGGTTTTCGAACAACTTGTAGGTGGGCTACCATACACCGTATAACAAATTGTGATAATTAATTAAATGAAATTCGGTTTTCTCACATAAGCTACCATTACATATTAGAAATATTTTAACATACTAATTTAATCAGTTTCACTTTTCTAATCATATAATAAATTCATATTAACTTAACCACATAACAACTAGCCATTTAACTATGTAATTATAACTTAACCACATAACTATATCACGACGGTCGTTTCATGACTGATCTAGAGTTTATTGTTTCTCACCTAAACTTTGGGTGCTCATATTTTCCACATGGACAACCTAATAGTTTTGGTTTGCAGACGTTTTATAGAGCAGGTGTTAGATTGAAGCTAAAGCTATGTCTAGAGCATTTTATTTCCTCCATTGAGAGTTTATGTTTTCCCCTGTGTACATGATTCATTCCGATATAATTATTTCTGTTGTGCGTGTATTTATTATTGAACTTTGATGTAAGTTGTACTTTGATGTAAAAATTATTGTGATAATAATGAAAAAGTTGTTTTGTTCGGTTCTTATTAGTTGTAACCCCAAGCTATACGTCTTGTTGATTGGTTAAAATCGACCAACAGGACGGGTTGTCATATTGCCCTTCATTCAAACTAACTTATGTGTTTATGCATCATAAAGCCTGGGTTCTCAAGTTTATTTTACTAGTGTTATCTAATCCTTATTTTCATGGAATATAATAATGTGTACATGCCACGTATACTAGTGCAAATATCCTATTTTATTTGGCAAAAGAGTCTGCCTATATTTATACTTAGAGGTAATTAGGGAGAAGGACAAACTTGACCAAAAAATTAGGCTGAAGGACACTAAATTTTATTTTTAGTCTGAAGGACAAACTTTGAACCAAAATTAAGCTGAAGGAAAATGCTAAATGTAATCAGCATTATATTCGGTTTTTTACACTACACGAAAATGCTAGTTTTGTAACGTCCCAGATTTTTCAACCATTTAAATTGGAATATTTAAATCTGTTTTATATATTTTATTGGTAATATAATGAATTTTATATCGAATTATTTGTAAACTAGAGTTCGAATATATATAATTATAATATAATTAAAACGAGTTCAAAACGACGTTGCAGTTCGTAATATTGAATTTTGAACTTCCATTGAATATACAAGATCCGATATAAATCGGATATCAGTGAAACAAGAAACGCTTGAATCTATGCAATTATATTTTTCTAATAGAAGAGAAAATTCGAGATTTCATCATATGCATTGTTAGATATGTCCAATTCAAATTTTCAGAAAATCACTATAGAATCATTTATTAACCATAACGATAATTGAATATAATTAAATATTGGGTTCAAATTTGGAGAAGATCTTTGAGGCATAGTTATAATTTAATTTTTAGAATTTTACTGTGATTTTTAATTTGGAAAATATGCATCTTTTTATTTGGAGTATTTTGCACCCTATATCAGCATTTTGGGGTATGACAATATAAGCTAACCTACCAATATTATTATATTTTTGGGATCGTAGGGCATTGCTCGTCACAACGATATTTTTATTTTTGTCCATAGTCTTTCAGAAATGAATGAAATTCTACGTAACGGATACCCTACAAATCTAACCATAACAAAACAAAATGATTAATCAAATAAAAACACCACATCCCTTCAGCCATACAGCATCCCATATTTAACATTTTCAACCCCTACTCCAGCGTAGCCTTGATGTGCGGGAGGAAATATCTCCGCCATCCCCATACTCATTTATACATACTGCGAAGTAAATGATGTGAAAACCATTCAAAGAACAAGTCATGCTAAACTACTCTACGATTAAGACCACTGTGCACCTAACTAAGACATATAAGACATTAGGGACACATATCCATCTCTTAACCCCAAAGTAAATATAAGTCCATGCCTACTTCTACTACCATATTTCTGCTGCCATGACATTTCAAATCGCTCAGCTACAAGTTGAAATGATAATACTTTACAGCTCTCTATACGAAGGACAAGGCTATGGAGAGTATGATTTTACTTCGACTTTATCTCCTTCCATCCGCGTATATAAATAGCCACTCATCCCTTTGTTTTCTTGCAACCAAAAACCAATACACTCCGCCATTAAACGTTCACGTTAAGCTTCAAAACATGAAAAAGAGGGAATAGATTGCTTTCATGGAACAGTAATGTAACGTCCCGCAATTTTTAACGATTTAAACTGCGATCTAAATCGCATTTTATTTTGAAAATATTCTATAATTTCTCGTAATGAGAATTTTCAATTTGAAATACGTTCAGTAAAACGTAGCAGCTGTGAAAGTTTCGTCGGAAAATTTGAATGTTGTTGGTCGTGCAATTTTTCAGTGCAAAGTTGCGCATAACAGTTCAAATTTTAGCGATTTTAAAATCTCAACGAAACCAGTTCGGACAAACACAAAAAATATTCTATTCGTTGTCAGTAATCCAACAGTGAAATTCGTTTCGCAAAAATCGAATGTTTTGATCTTCGTTTCCCTTCCGCATTTCTACGTTAAAGGGGTACGTAACGCGTTTTTGAATGGAGCATGCAGACACTGCAAATTATATACCGTTGTGTCCGTCTCATCGCGCTGATTACCGAAATATATTCGTTTGTCAGCTTCGGTGTTCGATTTGCGTTAAAATTGTGAAAAAGCCTGCACAGTTCATTTTTGAAACAGAGCCATTTGAGTTTGATGTGTCCCTTTTACGATCTTACATATCTTTCTAAATATTTTGGGTCTGCAAAAGATGTCTTTTTATTTATTTTTTAGCCAACCATTTTTATTTTTATTCTTTAGTTGGACATTTTTTTTATGGTTAAATAAAATCATGACATGCACGTTCATCCTTCTTTCTATGTGAACAATGCTTTCTTTATGACAAAAGGGCACATATATTCAACGTTAACCATGCTTCCTTTATGACAAATGGGCTACCTTAAAAATCTAACATAAATTATATGTTACACAGTCCTTTAGTGATACATACGCTCCCACATGCATCATTATTTTCTCTGCAAACCCACGTCTTCAATTAATGCGCACCCACATGCATCATTATCTTCTCTGCAAACCCACGTCTTCATTAATGCAACATATGAAACATGCATGCGCATGGACACTGGGGGCATGGTTCCAACAACAAGAGCATTTTTTTTTCTTGTCTATACATGCTACACGCAAGAAAAAGAAGAGGGTAGCACAATTCACTCCTCTTTAATATATTGGTTCACGGTAAGCTCTACTACCCATCTCTCTTCTTGGCTCCTCTTCTTTCCATCTCTTTTCCTGTTACTTTTCCCACCTCTCCTTTCAATTTCTCTCCTTCCCAACTCTTTTTCTTTCTTAAATTTTTATCCTTTCTTCTCAACAAATGAAGGTTTCATTTTTCATGCAAATGCACATGAAACGCATGGATTCATTTATCCATTTTTACTTTTAATTTTCCATCAAATTACAAAACGCAAGGATGCAAAATGAAGATTTCTCATTTTCTTGGTCTATGTATTTATCCATACACGCAAAGGATCTTACCTGCATGGAATAAGATTCACGTACATGAAATGAAAAAAAAAACGAGTTGAACTAAATGGATGGAGCAGCATGGAAATGGCGGTGGGCTGTGTATGCGAGTATATAGGTGTTTTGTGGATGTGTGTATATATTATATGTTTGCACGGAATTTTGTGCATTAGTGCAGTGCAGTGGAATTGTTCATGCGAGATGGTTTTTTAGCAGTGAAGTGTTCGCATGAATATAGATGCAAAATGATTGGTTTTAGGAAAGCACAAACACAGTGGGGATGGAAACGCATGCATGCGTTTAGGGGCTTTTTGGACCTCTGTATATCCATGTTGGGTGAGATTTTTCTTTCATGTTATATTAATAGTTTGGTTGATAGATATAATAGCTTAAGTTGAAATATGTTTATCTCAATTATATGTATACCGTTTTACCCGCAGTTTCCAACGTTAGTTTATATCGACAAATAAAACACGTTTGGTTAAACGTCAAATATTGACAAAATTTTAGCAGTTTGATTAAATTACGGTTAGCGTAAAAACAAAGAATTAACTTTTATTTTGGAAATCAAACTTCGCTCGGTTTATACGTGTCTTGACCGTAATTTCTTTGTTCAGTTCGCTGAAGTTTCGTTGTTGTTTCGGTTTCGCGCCAATCTGTTATCATCTCTTCTGTGCCACGAAAGGTGAGTTTTCTCACATCTGCAAAAATATTCACATTTTGTGAAATTGAAATCAGTGATTGATTTGATTATTTGTTTGTTAGTTGCTATTTTAAATGGACATCAAATTTAAACTGTAGGAATTGAATTGATAGTTAGTTTATTTTTGAATTAAATTGCGAGTTAAACCCCGACACATATAATCAGTTAATTATTGCAAATTGAACTGTTTTGGATGATGGTTGTGATGAGTGTTTATTTATGGATATATTGAACTGTATGGATGTTGTCTATATTTTTATATCAATGTTATCACCTTGGATGTTACGGGTATCATCATAAACTGTCATTTCGAATAAATTAAGAAATAGGTTGAAATGATATAAACCTATGACATCTGACCTTTGGATTGAAATGATATATATCCATTCCCTGAAATTAAAATTTAAAATTTGAAATAACTTATCACTTGGCCATAGGATAGAGAATTTGTAACACCCCACCTCCGTTAAGGTCACTCACAAAGGGAATGCCTTAACTTTGGTGGAGCATTTTAGTAAACAGAACAGAAACTTACAAGACAGATAAAACAGTACTTGAAAATTTTTAACTTTATTATAGCGGAAACAGAAATTAGTATGGTTACATCCTTTCAATTTCAGAATTCAAGTACAAAATATCAGTCTTGTACAAAAGCCTTCAAAATGCATAGTTTAAAATCATAATCCCCATGGAACGAAAGCTATACAGAGCCAAGCCATGCTTTAAGCACTTCAAGCAAAGAGAAATCCGGATCAAGCTAAAGTATTTCCCTCCTTGGATAACCTGGGGGGAAACGGAAGAAAGAAGGCGAAACAACAAGGGTCAGACAAAAAGTCTGGCAAGTCCAGTGACTTTCAGCATATGAACAGATAATAATAATATGATATGAACATAAAACTGGATGTGAGATAACTATAACAGAAAAACAGAATGATATAAACTATTGTTTTACACTTCTCTGCACTAATACTAGTAGAATTAGGTGTCACCCTAATGTCTAAATTGAAGCAGGAACGGGTACAGAATACTTTAACGGAAACAGAATGCTAATAATGGGCCTTTACTACCCGATCAGAAACAGACAGAAGAAGAAACAGATTTATCCCTATGGAAATAGAATGTGGAATTAGGTGTACACTAGTAATGGGCCTTTACCACCCGAACAGACGGTACCACACAGAAACAGACAGGTGTTACCACCCAACAGAAACAGACGGTACCACAGAAACAGACAGAACTAAGTGTACCCTAAAACCCTACCCCAAGCGATCGGCTCCCTAATACATAAATATCCTGTGTCGGCCCCACAGTAGGGTGTATCACTCCCTAAAGTGACAACCAATTGGCACAGACCTATTTACAGATGTCACGGCGTCTTACATCCTCAGAGGCAGACCGGGATCCATGCACGCACATGACCTGGTTGGAACGCACCATCAACACCCCTCGCCATTATCAGAATGAACCTCTTATAATTAGTTCAGTAAGCGTGCCCGGACCCTACTTACTGTTGGGTCAAAGTTTTGATACCAGAAAGGGTTACTGACTAATATGGGTCCCAAACAACAGATGACACAAGTAATTCCCCTCCTAACCTTGTGTCCCCAAACTAACAGATTTCAGATTTATTTGTTTACAAGTTCAGACATACAGAATTCAGATTTACTAGTTCACAAATTGAGTTAACAAGTTTTCAGACTAACGGATCAGATGTACAGATTTTTCAGATTTGTCTAACTTTGTATTGGGCCTACAGATTCATGGACGGGTTTTACTACATCTATTAATCCCTTTGGTTTAACCCTATTTTCCCCAATACGTTTTAGACGTCATTCTTATCTTAGATTTGCATTAATTAATTATTAATGCATAGACCTCTCACATTAGGTTGGTAGCTTGTGGCCGCTGGATATGCCGGGCGGTTCCGGGCAGACTTCTGCCACAAGCCAGACCTAACCTCGTGTCTTACGCATGTTATGACTAACTTCTCACATTAGAACCTATTGTTTGCGGCCACTGGATGTGCCGGGCGGTTCCGGGCAGATTTACGTCGCAAACTCATTCTAACCTCGAGTTAGCCATATTCATCTTTGCGGCCAATTAATTAATTATTTACCGTTTATGCGCACACCCAATATATATGCCAATTCAAATTATATCAATAACAGAATGATCACATCAACTCAACTGATATAGCAGATAACAGATTTTAGCAGATTGGGTGACTTAACAGATTTAACCGATTTAGCACTTAGCAGATTTTGGCATATAACAGATTAGGCATCTCAACAGACAAATTTAACAGATTTGGCATTTCAATCTAATTAGCAGTCTGGGCAATATAACAAAACTAGCAGTTTAGGCAACTTAGCAAATTAGCAGATTTAGCAAATCTAATAATTCTAAAGGTTCTATTTACATGTCTTGCCTAGTCATAAATTAGGCCTAACTTCATATGCCTACATAATTTTTTCATGATTCACAACATATATTCCATGTTTGCTTAAGCGCAGAATATGGACATAATTTGCCATATAACATATGTTCCAATATAGATTATACCAAATATAGCCATTAATTTCAATGCATGTCATATATCCAAAAATCCCTATTTAGGAGTAATTACAATAATAGATATCCTAATTAATGTAAATCTTAAGTTTCCATATCTTCCTTCTTTTCATGTCATGAATTATTATGCAAACTATCCCCAATAATATAAATCTTTAAACCATATCTTCTAAAAATCAGATCTTGCCTTTTTATATGCATTTTGTCCAAAGTCTCAAATCATATGTAATCTTTACAGTGGTTCCTCTTCTTCTTTTATCACAAAATATGCATAGGTCTAAATTGCAACATAACTATGCATACAACATGCATAAATTATATGTTCATAGTCAAATTTATGCATCTAATTCCAAGTCATATGTCCAATATATTTTATGCCTCAGACCTAAAGTCATACATTCAATCCAGTCTTGTCATTTCGCATCATTCATTAATTGTCCCAAATTTTGCGTTCATACGTTAATCTCTTTATGAGATTGGGCACAGGCTCGTGGTAGCCTGGCTATAGAAACAGAAAAGAAGAAAGGAATATAGAACAGTCACAGAAAACAGATCTAACAGAAGAGAATACAACCTCAAACTCAGATTTAAATGCATATCAAAATTATAATTAACGTTTATAGCGGAGAATAACTGTACTTGCCTTGATTGGATTAAAGAAAGAACTTTAACTTGTTGTAGAATCTTTGCAGAACTTTAATCTCTAGTTTGAATTGAGTTGCTTAGGCTGATGTTGATTATCTTCTAGTTTTAATTCCAGCAGAGCAGTGACGCCATTTTTATTTTTATTTTTATTAGAAGAAGAGAGCAATGGAGGCTAGAGAATTGTGTAAGAAACCTAGGTAGTGTCTAGGGTCATTTTTATAGAGTTGCAAGTTAATTTGAGCCGTCCGATGATGCTAGGGTAAATCAAGGCCATCAATTTCAAAAGAGGCCAATTATGTTCACAATTAAGGACTGTAAATTACTCCCATTTTAAATTATGTCATAATTACTATGCATGCAAATTACCCCCATTTTGAATTATGGCATAATTACTATTCCAATTACATGCAATTCCATGTTTTAGCATATATATATATTTCCTACAATGTACACATTTCTCATTTAGGACAAATTCTATATATAAATAATTCCTAACACACTTATGCCATAATTACTCCCTTAATGTACATTATCAACATTTATTATTTATTGCCAATCCATCAAACATAAATACATATTTAATAGATACATCTTTCCTTTTACCGTATACATTAATTATTCATATATACATGTCAATTAACAAGAATGACAATATTAATGTATCCTTTTCATTGTAAATTAGCATATTTATATATTTCTCAACATATTTATATATTTCTCAAATTAACATGTACAGATAAATGTTAATAGCATGTTTTCAAATCAATGCCCTATTGACATATCTTTAAATTAAATGCTAGATAAATATTCGTCATATTAATATGCTTGCATGTTACGTTCACAAAATAATATCACATACCATATTTTTCTTATTCAGTGCCACATTGATGTCAATTGCAGGTTTATAAATGACATTCCTATTAATAGAAAATTAAGTCTAACCTATTCATATTCTTCCTCTTTGAAAATCCCCATTTACTGCATACAAATATTATGCATAAACCTTTCTTTTCACTGCTTGCATCCACACATTTTTATTTAATTTGTATGTTTATGACATAAATGCACATATGTACGAATATGTTAAATATTTCTTTCCTTTAATTTGTCATGAATCCAATTAGAGAAGGCCACTTATAAAAAAAACAATTCTTGGCAGGCAAAAATTCGCAACATACGCCTCATGATACGTACATGTCATATATATATATGTATGTATACGTATATGTATATATATATATATATTTCTTTTTTTTCTTTTTATCTATCTTCCCAATTACCCATTTTCACACTAAACCACTTTTTGAACTGCATTCACACTAGGCTATTTTAAGCCATTCCCCTAAAACAAAAATAAGGCGCTGGCGGGGATCGAACTCTGTACCTCTTGTATGCAAGTCATGTGTTCCAACCAAATGAGCTACTAAGTCTTTTGCTTACAAAAGTTAGAACAATGCTAAACATTATTCTTTTCTCATTCCTCTTTTTTCATGTTTTGCTGCAATTTTTAATTTAAGGATATCTTTTTCATACGGAGTCCAATTTACGCAAACTCAGACTCTATTCGCGTATTTTTCCGAGACGAACGCAATGGCGTATCCCGATTCCCTTAGTTCTTTGATTTCAAATTAATTATACTTTAATTTATGACTTTCACGGTTATAGAATACACGGGGTGTTACATTCTCCCCCACTTAAAAGGATTTCGTCCCCGAAATCTTCAAGTTAAGAAGAATGTGTCCTACCATCCAATCATCCATCTACTCAATCATCAACCACAGGCATCCATTGTCCTTATAGACTTCTAATGCTTTCATGTTTAAATGCACAGTGTGTGTTCATGTCCGTATCTAATGCAAAATCAGGCGGCCCACTGATTCAGTCGACCTCCTTAATGCAAATCATGTTAGTGCCATGAGTCCAATATGTATGCAAACTTTCCTATTTGAGACATATCATTTCTATATGAGTGCACAACTGCTCATTCATATGCAACATCCATATGCTGATTCAACCATTTTGCATCCATAAAAATTTAAAAATGCTCACACATCCATATGCAGTATGAGAGTGCTTTCGAGCCGATCTATGTGAAGACCCGCAACTTCCCCGTAAAGGAAAGCGTCGGATAGTTCGAGAACAAACCACAACAGAACACATATCAAAGAACGTTTCACTGTATATTACAACAATGCATCAGATCACAAGAATATACAGAGTATGTATGAATATTACACAGAAATATCAGAGATTTAAATTACATTTAAATACATAGCAGCGGAAAATAATACAATACATAACTAGAAGTAGATATACGGATACAAAGCTTTCCGGATATCGTTCCAGCTGTAAACCAGGATCCTGCGAATATAAATCTGCAAAACCAAAACTACTAGCTGCCCGTGTCAAAATAAGGGCACCCAGAGTTTAGGTTAAAACAATAAACTCCAGGTCAGTCATGTGACTGGTGTGAGAACTAAAACAGTTATTAATCTTTATTTTAAATCATTAGGTAAATCAAGGGACCACGCCGTATAACACGGAACGGGTTTCCTCCCAAGAATACCAGTGCATAAAACAAACAGCGCAATGCTAAATAAAGAAAAATGAAGCTGTTATAAGACCCAGGTCCCATCACACAATGCAACGCAGTCGAGGATAGGGTTTTCCCTTATAACAGCCAAAGAATGCTTGATACGTTTAAAACAAATCATTTGATACTAATATAAGTGCATAGTATATAAAACACTTCAAATCATAAGTATCAATCATAGGCGGCATGAGCGCCCCATCCCACTATGTCGCCATATATAGGTTATACAATCGAAATCGCAAAGTCTCGTATTTGGAAATTGGACTTCCATCTATGAACCGAGGCTAGGGGCAAGATCCTCAACCGATTCGAGACAATCTAGCCCATGTCTCCGGAACAGCCGCAACTGCCCCTTGGATCGTCAGGGCCGGTCCACCGATGTGGATTATAGTGCCTGAACAATACGTCTCTCCGCCCTTTGGGGCGTAAACGAGCCAACTAAATGACTCCATCGGTTCGAGAACGACCGATCAATCCGAGGCGCCTCGCAACAGCAACAACCACATAAGTCAAACTCGTCAGGGCGTGTAAAACCACTGACGCCACTTCTAGCTAGAAAGAAACGCAAGTCCTCCCTGAGGTCCGTCTCCCGTTTTTGGTTCATACCGGGTGTGAAACACGCGAGGTAAACGTTACACAAAGCTACGCCACAAAGGCCGTGCTTTGATCATCACCACAAGACTTTGCTTTTCAACAGAAGCCTTGATCATTTGCATCTTAGCATGCCACACAGGCAAACCATCCTATGCAACCGATATCAGTCACACAGAATGAAATCCAATGTCAGACACACAGTCCATTTACAAGTCCGTTCTGGGTCTGAACGAAACCGGAGGCACCTAGTACCCCGCATCTCCTTCGATCTCCAAGTACGTCTGGACGATCACCAACTGTTTCCATCTTCTTGGGTGTACAGCCCAATCAAGATCATCAGTTATCACCCAAACGACGTGAAGACCTCCGGTCTTCGACCATCGTCTTCATCTTCGACTTATCGTCGTATCAGTTACTCAGAATGGGATAAACCCGGTCTTTCCGAATAACTCGCGTATATTTTAAATAAGTGTTACACAAACACAACATACGCCTCATTCCAATTCATTAGTCACTAACCGTAAATTAATCAAGAGAATAATTCCCCAAATATTAACCCCGAAGGCCGAAACCAACATCAGATCAATATCCAGAAAACCATTCTGCTTGGCTAACCGCCAGTTAGTTTCTAAATTTCACATTCAAATCTAATTAAAGATTTAACTATCGCCTGGAGCAAAACTGGTGATACTCCATTCTCGATCTTTTCAATCTAATTAAAGATTCATTAAAACTCCACTTAGTTTTAATCTGTGACTGGGTTAAAGAATCAGTGTCATTTAAAACACGGTTCACGATAAACCCAAAGTCACATCCCATTAATTATCGGGTTAAAGAACAAGTGTTATTTAAAACACTGTTCACGATAAACCCAAAAATCAATATCCATTCAATTCCAATTAAATATTATTTAATTGCTACACTTCATTAAATCTAAATAAAAAGATTTAATCTTTTCTCAACTGGGTTCAAGAACAGTGTTAGTGAAGACACCGTTTACGACAAACCCAAATCACATTCATTAATTATCGGGTTAAAGAACAAGTGTTATTTAAAACACTGTTCACTATAAACCCAAAAATCAATATCAATTCAATTCCAATTAAATATTATTTAATTGGTACACTTCATTAAATCTAAATAAAAAGATTTAATCATTCCTCAACTGGGTTCAAGAACAGTGTTAGTGAAGACACCATTCACGACAAACCCAAATCACATTTGATATTCAATATAAGGCTCTGAATAGAAAATATATCGGCTTATATTCAATATCAAATTCTACGACTAACAAATGTCGTATTGGAAATAACGATATAAATATATATATCTTTCAAATTTCCATAACAACACCTGTATAATCACGAATTCCAACATCGAAATATTCCGAAGACAATTTCGATTCAAATCCACTCCAATGCAATCATTGGAAATTTTGGTTATTTTCAAAACCCTTTTCGAATTCAATTTATTTATTTAAAAAAAAAAAAATAGAATTATAATTCTAGTTCAAAACTAGTTCATTTCGATAAAAATCTATTTTTATCTTTTCAAATATGGAGTTTTTCATCCCAAACTTTCACAAATCATTTCTTATGATTTTACACAAATTATTACTATTTTTAATAATTTTATCAAGGCCCGTACAGTCGATTTCCATCAATGGCCATCGAACTGCACTTACAGCGACCTTTTTCGAATTTGATTTGGACATAATTCCAAATCCAACCGTTAGATTTCACATTTCTAATATTCGTTAGAAAGCTCTTTTCGATACGAACCCAACGGTTCCGGTTTTAGGAGAATCCGACGGTCGGATCTCCCGTAATGTCCGTTTGAAATAAATGGTCGAAATTCGCGAACTGCCGCGGCGCGGCGCGTTCTATTCAGGCCATTATATTATATATAATATATATAATATATATTTCGTCGATTTCTATTTAAAACGAATTATATAAATAGTTTTGAATTCGTTTCAAAAACATTTTCAACTTCCATTTCAATTCAAATCAAAATTGAATTCTTCTTTATAAATTCGTTTTAAAATCCATTTCTATTCAATTCAAATTTCAATTCAATTTGAATTCATTTCAATTCACTTTCAATTCAATTCGAATTCGTTTTCAATTCAATTCATTTCGAAATCGTTTTCAATTCAATTCATTTCAAAATATTCGATTTCGAAATCACTTTTCAATATTCATTTTAAAATGAATAAAATCGATATAAATATCGTTCACGTCAAAATGGCGTCAATCTAATCCTCACGGCTTCACATATTTCTATTTTCAAATATTCTATTTCAAATATTTTTATTTCAAATATTCTATTTTAAAACTGGAATGAGGCCCAATCCATTACCATATAAAGTTAATTATATGGATTTTCATACAACACATGTATATATTAGCATGGAAAAATAATCAACCATCAACCAAAGTGCACTACACTGTATAAGCATCAAATATAGATATCCAACGCTTAAAACAGCCTGTCAATCAACCGATCGACATATTCAATCAATCGGGATGAGTGAACTTCAAATTTCATCCCAACACCCGTGTGGGGTTTCAAACAATCAAACACATATTTTATTTGTGCCGTTGGGCGATGTGTAAAATTTATCGACCCAATCAATGTCCTTCAAATAGGTGTACATAAACAAACCATCTGGTTTGTAAATGAATATTTTATTTTATTCACTTTCACTATATTCATTCTCACGTTAAAAATTATATTTTTAACGATAAAACATTTTATTCCAACATATGAATTTCTATTATTCATTTACACAATAAAATGATATTTTTATTTTCTAACATATTTTAGAAAATTTCGGCGGCATAACGGCACGATACTAGAAATGGGACAAGGCCTAGCCTTATCCCCGGTCTAGTGAAGGCCCACGCCATTCACATATCAATTCTAATCAATTTCCAATTCAACCAATCAATCAAATCCAAATCAAATAATCTAACCAACTACACAACCAAACAAACAAGTCCATGGTATGTGGACGGGTGTCGGGTGCTTCTAATAAGCACCGTCTGCATCCTAGTATATATATATAACTAGAAAAATAGAATTTGAGTGAGAAGTTCTCACCGAAAGCTATCCAATACCACGACTCTTCATTGATAGAAATCTTCATCTTCATCGTATCTTCATCATCTTCGTTGCCCGTAGTCACTATATATATAAAAATCACATTTTTATATTTCGATGTCTTTAAAAATAAAAATCACATTTTTATTTATTCACTTTCAATTTGAAAGTCATATTTTTAAAATCACTTCTTATATTAAAAATCGAATTTTTACTATGCTATTCAATATATAAGAATCGAATTTTTACTTCGCTATTCAATATATAAAAAACCATTTTCTATCGAATTTCAATATATAAAAATTCTATTTTCTATCGAAGTTCAAAACATAAAAACTATATTTTCTTTCGAAGTTCAAAACATAAAAACTATATTTTTCTTTCGAAGTTCAAAACATAAAAACTATATTTTTCTTTCGAAGTTCAAAACATAAAAACTATATTTTTCTTTCGAAGTTCAAAACATAAAAACTATATTTTTCTTTCGAAGTTCAAAACATAAAAACTATATTTTTCTTTCGAAGTTCAAAACATAAAAATCCTATTTTTGTCTTCCCTTCTATTCGTTTTTGAATGAATAAAAATCACATCTTTTTAACCCTATGTTAATAAATGAATTTTTGAAAAATAAAACAATGCTATTTTATATTTTAAAAACAATATCTATTTTTATCTTTAATACAAACAAAGCTGTTTATATCTCAAAAAAAAAACTATGTTGTTTATATTTCATAAAAATCGCATTTTTACTTTACAAAGCTATTTCATAAAAATCCCATTTTTACTTTACAAAGCTATTTCATAAAAATCCCATTTTTACTTTACAAAGCTATTTCATAAAAATCCCATTTTTACTTTACAAAAATCGGAATTTTCATCCTATGTTTTTTTTCTACTAAAATAATATTTTAAAACATTGTTTTATAAATCAAAATCCGAAAAATAAGACAATACCATTTTATTATAAAATCTGAAATTTAAAAACAATGTTTCACAAATTTCAGTTTTAAAGCTAAACAACTTAATGAATAAAATAAATAAAATAAAATAAAATAAAAAAAAAAAAAAAAAAAAAAAACTTACCACGAGAGAGAGAGGGAGGGAGGAAGAAATTGCGGCGCTGGAGGTGGCGGTCTGAACTACGGTGGAGTGGTGGATGATGGGCGGAGTGACGCGGGGAGGAGGCAATCGAGGTGGAGGCGAAGCGGAGGCGGGCATCCTCGGTGATGGCGGTGGGAGGGTTTTCAGGGGGCTAGGGTTCGCGGTCGAGGGCAAGACCGACTGATCGGAGAGGGGGCGGAGGCTGGGAATGCTGGCGAACGGCGATCGCCTGTGGAGGGAAGGGACCCACGACGGCGCGCAGGCGGAGGAGGGGAAGTGCGTCGCGATTTCGATCGCCTGCGTCTCCTTTTTTTTTTTTTTTTTTATTTCAGATCTGAAAGGTAAGGAGAGAGAAAGGAGAAGGTTTATATATATTTAGTTTATTTAATTTTTATTTTAAATGCTCATAAAGTAACTTTTTAATTTCAACTCGAAATTGAACCCACCGACTGTCGTCCCTAGCTAATTACCCCCATTCCGAACACAATGGGATATGTCACGCAAGCTGATTCGGCTGTTACAATCAGTTTCCGTTACATTTACATTTAAATCACTATATTGAATTTTAAACGTACATTTCAAATTACCGGGGCCACATACTAACTAGAAAAATTCTATAAAAATATTTTCTAGCTTCGTATTGACGATACGGTCCTAACAAAACTAGTTTCGTCGAATTCTGAGACCGTTAGAAAAATGGCCAATTTCCAGTCGATTAAAATCAACTGAAATGGTCAAAACACGTTTTCCTTTACCACGCTCACATATTGATTCGAAAAATTATGAAATTTGAAACCTAGCAATAACTTAACATCACGGACCCAACAAAACTGGTTTCGTCGAAATCCGAGGTCGTTTGCAAAACGGCTATTTTTAAGGGCCTTATATATATAAAAATATATATAAATTCCACAGCGACTATTTCTAATTTTAAACTGGACATATCTTATCATTTCTAAGATGAAATCCCAGTTTGTTAACTTCGTTACAGAGATATAGTTATACAGGTTCAAATATTTCTTGTTTCATTCAATTCTGACTTATATTGAATTCTGTATATTCATTTGAAATTAGAAATCGAATTTTCGAACTACCGCGCCATTTTCAATTCCTTTTATAATTATATATAATTATTATATATTCTAACGACGACGTATATAATATATACGTTCTAATTATATTCAAAATAAATTTCTCGTCGATATTATTTAAAATAATTCATTTTAAATAATCAAAATTCGCTAAAATTGCCAAAATAAAAATTTCAAACTGGCTCGCATTTTACGGGTTGTTACAATCTCCCCCACTTAAAACTTTTCGTCCCCGAAAAGGAACAAAGTCGAAAGTGGATTGATTAATCAGCTCTACGCTCGATCTGACTTCCATTCTCCAACTTTTCAGTTTCTGAGAATTTTCAAAATTTCAAAAATTTGGCTAACACCCTAAATTTTCGAAAAATTTTGCCATAACCTCCCCTGCACCGGGAGCATCGGGGAATTTCAAATAGCTTCCCCGGTCCTTCAGATCTCAAAAAGAAAAAGAAAAAGCCAAGCGGCTAGCCAATAGGCTCACAAAATCATCATCACCCAAACAAAACAGGAAATTATGTAGTAAACATGTACCTATTTGTCGGGCAAACAAATTTTATTCTCTGGCTCTAGCCTCCTTGCTATGACCTGTTCAAGGTAAGTACATATATGCAAGCAAATGCGACCAATTTTCAATACAATTCAATATTTGGTTCAATTAGGCTAATTGGTTAAAAATTAGCAAGCAAATAAACAAACAACACAAACATCAATCAATTAGTGAATTAGATTATCAAATTCATAATTTTGATACATATACAAAAATCATGTTTTTGATGCCAAATCACAACAATAGGCCTTATCTAATTTTTGGTTCTCACACCAGTCTAATGGAAATATATAGATATCACACCTTCGTCACACGAATATAAATTCTGACGATGAGTACTCAACCATCAGAATCATCTTCGGGCCACTAGAGTATGATTCTATATCCATCCAGTATATTAAAACTTTGAATATACGTTTGCAAGGCGTATATGCAAATTCTTTATATACTGAATTGTCCAAAATCAATATAAACAAATAATCAAATACGAATAGTTGATTTAAATTTTCAAAACAAAATTTGTTTTCACTTTAAAAATATACTCTTCACACTCGTTCTAGGATACTACTGATCCCATCTCTAACGAGTCATTCTCATTGGATATTGCTAATCCAATATCTGATGAATTCTTTCGTATGTTTCTAATGTGTCTTGTTCTCTGAGCTTTGTAAACCAAAGCTCTGATACCAACTGTGAAGACCCGCAACTTCCCCGTAAAGGAAAGCGTCGGATAGTTCGAGAACAAACCACAACAGAACACATATCAAAGAACGTTTCACTGTATATTACAACAATGCATCAGATCACAAGAATATACAGAGTATGTATGAATATTACACAGAAATATCAGAGATTTAAATTACATTTAAATACATAGCAGCGGAAAATAATACAATACATAACTAGAAGTAGATATACGGATACAAAGCTTTCCGGATATCGTTCCAGCTGTAAACCAGGATCCTGCGAATATAAATCTGCAAAACCAAAACTACTAGCTGCCCGTGTCAAAATAAGGGCACCCAGAGTTTAGGTTAAAACAATAAACTCCAGGTCAGTCATGTGACTGGTGTGAGAACTAAAACAGTTATTAATCTTTATTTTAAATCATTAGGTAAATCAAGGGACCACGCCGTATAACACGGAACGGGTTTCCTCCCAAGAATACCAGTGCATAAAACAAACAGCGCAATGCTAAATAAAGAAAAATGAAGCTGTTATAAGACCCAGGTCCCATCACACAATGCAACGCAGTCGAGGATAGGGTTTTCCCTTATAACAGCCAAAGAATGCTTGATACGTTTAAAACAAATCATTTGATACTAATATAAGTGCATAGTATATAAAACACTTCAAATCATAAGTATCAATCATAGGCGGCATGAGCGCCCCATCCCACTATGTCGCCATATATAGGTTATACAATCGAAATCGCAAAGTCTCGTATTTGGAAATTGGACTTCCATCTATGAACCGAGGCTAGGGGCAAGATCCTCAACCGATTCGAGACAATCTAGCCCATGTCTCCGGAACAGCCGCAACTGCCCCTTGGATCGTCAGGGCCGGTCCACCGATGTGGATTATAGTGCCTGAACAATACGTCTCTCCGCCCTTTGGGGCGTAAACGAGCCAACTAAATGACTCCATCGGTTCGAGAACGACCGATCAATCCGAGGCGCCTCGCAACAGCAACAACCACATAAGTCAAACTCGTCAGGGCGTGTAAAACCACTGACGCCACTTCTAGCTAGAAAGAAACGCAAGTCCTCCCTGAGGTCCGTCTCCCGTTTTTGGTTCATACCGGGTGTGAAACACGCGAGGTAAACGTTACACAAAGCTACGCCACAAAGGCCGTGCTTTGATCATCACCACAAGACTTTGCTTTTCAACAGAAGCCTTGATCATTTGCATCTTAGCATGCCACACAGGCAAACCATCCTATGCAACCGATATCAGTCACACAGAATGAAATCCAATGTCAGACACACAGTCCATTTACAAGTCCGTTCTGGGTCTGAACGAAACCGGAGGCACCTAGTACCCCGCATCTCCTTCGATCTCCAAGTACGTCTGGACGATCACCAACTGTTTCCATCTTCTTGGGTGTACAGCCCAATCAAGATCATCAGTTATCACCCAAACGACGTGAAGACCTCCGGTCTTCGACCATCGTCTTCATCTTCGACTTATCGTCGTATCAGTTACTCAGAATGGGATAAACCCGGTCTTTCCGAATAACTCGCGTATATTTTAAATAAGTGTTACACAAACACAACATACGCCTCATTCCAATTCATTAGTCACTAACCGTAAATTAATCAAGAGAATAATTCCCCAAATATTAACCCCGAAGGCCGAAACCAACATCAGATCAATATCCAGAAAACCATTCTGCTTGGCTAACCGCCAGTTAGTTTCTAAATTTCACATTCAAATCTAATTAAAGATTTAACTATCGCCTGGAGCAAAACTGGTGATACTCCATTCTCGATCTTTTCAATCTAATTAAAGATTCATTAAAACTCCACTTAGTTTTAATCTGTGACTGGGTTAAAGAATCAGTGTCATTTAAAACACGGTTCACGATAAACCCAAAGTCACATCCCATTAATTATCGGGTTAAAGAACAAGTGTTATTTAAAACACTGTTCACGATAAACCCAAAAATCAATATCCATTCAATTCCAATTAAATATTATTTAATTGCTACACTTCATTAAATCTAAATAAAAAGATTTAATCTTTTCTCAACTGGGTTCAAGAACAGTGTTAGTGAAGACACCGTTTACGACAAACCCAAATCACATTCATTAATTATCGGGTTAAAGAACAAGTGTTATTTAAAACACTGTTCACTATAAACCCAAAAATCAATATCAATTCAATTCCAATTAAATATTATTTAATTGGTACACTTCATTAAATCTAAATAAAAAGATTTAATCATTCCTCAACTGGGTTCAAGAACAGTGTTAGTGAAGACACCATTCACGACAAACCCAAATCACATTTGATATTCAATATAAGGCTCTGAATAGAAAATATATCGGCTTATATTCAATATCAAATTCTACGACTAACAAATGTCGTATTGGAAATAACGATATAAATATATATATCTTTCAAATTTCCATAACAACACCTGTATAATCACGAATTCCAACATCGAAATATTCCGAAGACAATTTCGATTCAAATCCACTCCAATGCAATCATTGGAAATTTTGGTTATTTTCAAAACCCTTTTCGAATTCAATTTATTTATTTAAAAAAAAAAAAATAGAATTATAATTCTAGTTCAAAACTAGTTCATTTCGATAAAAATCTATTTTTATCTTTTCAAATATGGAGTTTTTCATCCCAAACTTTCACAAATCATTTCTTATGATTTTACACAAATTATTACTATTTTTAATAATTTTATCAAGGCCCGTACAGTCGATTTCCATCAATGGCCATCGAACTGCACTTACAGCGACCTTTTTCGAATTTGATTTGGACATAATTCCAAATCCAACCGTTAGATTTCACATTTCTAATATTCGTTAGAAAGCTCTTTTCGATACGAACCCAACGGTTCCGGTTTTAGGAGAATCCGACGGTCGGATCTCCCGTAATGTCCGTTTGAAATAAATGGTCGAAATTCGCGAACTGCCGCGGCGCGGCGCGTTCTATTCAGGCCATTATATTATATATAATATATATAATATATATTTCGTCGATTTCTATTTAAAACGAATTATATAAATAGTTTTGAATTCGTTTCAAAAACATTTTCAACTTCCATTTCAATTCAAATCAAAATTGAATTCTTCTTTATAAATTCGTTTTAAAATCCATTTCTATTCAATTCAAATTTCAATTCAATTTGAATTCATTTCAATTCACTTTCAATTCAATTCGAATTCGTTTTCAATTCAATTCATTTCGAAATCGTTTTCAATTCAATTCATTTCAAAATATTCGATTTCGAAATCACTTTTCAATATTCATTTTAAAATGAATAAAATCGATATAAATATCGTTCACGTCAAAATGGCGTCAATCTAATCCTCACGGCTTCACATATTTCTATTTTCAAATATTCTATTTCAAATATTTTTATTTCAAATATTCTATTTTAAAACTGGAATGAGGCCCAATCCATTACCATATAAAGTTAATTATATGGATTTTCATACAACACATGTATATATTAGCATGGAAAAATAATCAACCATCAACCAAAGTGCACTACACTGTATAAGCATCAAATATAGATATCCAACGCTTAAAACAGCCTGTCAATCAACCGATCGACATATTCAATCAATCGGGATGAGTGAACTTCAAATTTCATCCCAACACCCGTGTGGGGTTTCAAACAATCAAACACATATTTTATTTGTGCCGTTGGGCGATGTGTAAAATTTATCGACCCAATCAATGTCCTTCAAATAGGTGTACATAAACAAACCATCTGGTTTGTAAATGAATATTTTATTTTATTCACTTTCACTATATTCATTCTCACGTTAAAAATTATATTTTTAACGATAAAACATTTTATTCCAACATATGAATTTCTATTATTCATTTACACAATAAAATGATATTTTTATTTTCTAACATATTTTAGAAAATTTCGGCGGCATAACGGCACGATACTAGAAATGGGACAAGGCCTAGCCTTATCCCCGGTCTAGTGAAGGCCCACGCCATTCACATATCAATTCTAATCAATTTCCAATTCAACCAATCAATCAAATCCAAATCAAATAATCTAACCAACTACACAACCAAACAAACAAGTCCATGGTATGTGGACGGGTGTCGGGTGCTTCTAATAAGCACCGTCTGCATCCTAGTATATATATATAACTAGAAAAATAGAATTTGAGTGAGAAGTTCTCACCGAAAGCTATCCAATACCACGACTCTTCATTGATAGAAATCTTCATCTTCATCGTATCTTCATCATCTTCGTTGCCCGTAGTCACTATATATATAAAAATCACATTTTTATATTTCGATGTCTTTAAAAATAAAAATCACATTTTTATTTATTCACTTTCAATTTGAAAGTCATATTTTTAAAATCACTTCTTATATTAAAAATCGAATTTTTACTATGCTATTCAATATATAAGAATCGAATTTTTACTTCGCTATTCAATATATAAAAAACCATTTTCTATCGAATTTCAATATATAAAAATTCTATTTTCTATCGAAGTTCAAAACATAAAAACTATATTTTCTTTCGAAGTTCAAAACATAAAAACTATATTTTTCTTTCGAAGTTCAAAACATAAAAACTATATTTTTCTTTCGAAGTTCAAAACATAAAAACTATATTTTTCTTTCGAAGTTCAAAACATAAAAACTATATTTTTCTTTCGAAGTTCAAAACATAAAAACTATATTTTTCTTTCGAAGTTCAAAACATAAAAATCCTATTTTTGTCTTCCCTTCTATTCGTTTTTGAATGAATAAAAATCACATCTTTTTAACCCTATGTTAATAAATGAATTTTTGAAAAATAAAACAATGCTATTTTATATTTTAAAAACAATATCTATTTTTATCTTTAATACAAACAAAGCTGTTTATATCTCAAAAAAAAAACTATGTTGTTTATATTTCATAAAAATCGCATTTTTACTTTACAAAGCTATTTCATAAAAATCCCATTTTTACTTTACAAAGCTATTTCATAAAAATCCCATTTTTACTTTACAAAGCTATTTCATAAAAATCCCATTTTTACTTTACAAAAATCGGAATTTTCATCCTATGTTTTTTTTCTACTAAAATAATATTTTAAAACATTGTTTTATAAATCAAAATCCGAAAAATAAGACAATACCATTTTATTATAAAATCTGAAATTTAAAAACAATGTTTCACAAATTTCAGTTTTAAAGCTAAACAACTTAATGAATAAAATAAATAAAATAAAATAAAAAAAAAAAAAAAAAAAAAAAAACTTACCACGAGAGAGAGAGGGAGGGAGGAAGAAATTGCGGCGCTGGAGGTGGCGGTCTGAACTACGGTGGAGTGGTGGATGATGGGCGGAGTGACGCGGGGAGGAGGCAATCGAGGTGGAGGCGAAGCGGAGGCGGGCATCCTCGGTGATGGCGGTGGGAGGGTTTTCAGGGGGCTAGGGTTCGCGGTCGAGGGCAAGACCGACTGATCGGAGAGGGGGCGGAGGCTGGGAATGCTGGCGAACGGCGATCGCCTGTGGAGGGAAGGGACCCACGACGGCGCGCAGGCGGAGGAGGGGAAGTGCGTCGCGATTTCGATCGCCTGCGTCTCCTTTTTTTTTTTTTTTTTATTTCAGATCTGAAAGGTAAGGAGAGAGAAAGGAGAAGGTTTATATATATTTAGTTTATTTAATTTTTATTTTAAATGCTCATAAAGTAACTTTTTAATTTCAACTCGAAATTGAACCCACCGACTGTCGTCCCTAGCTAATTACCCCCATTCCGAACACAATGGGATATGTCACGCAAGCTGATTCGGCTGTTACAATCAGTTTCCGTTACATTTACATTTAAATCACTATATTGAATTTTAAACGTACATTTCAAATTACCGGGGCCACATACTAACTAGAAAAATTCTATAAAAATATTTTCTAGCTTCGTATTGACGATACGGTCCTAACAAAACTAGTTTCGTCGAATTCTGAGACCGTTAGAAAAATGGCCAATTTCCAGTCGATTAAAATCAACTGAAATGGTCAAAACACGTTTTCCTTTACCACGCTCACATATTGATTCGAAAAATTATGAAATTTGAAACCTAGCAATAACTTAACATCACGGACCCAACAAAACTGGTTTCGTCGAAATTCGAGGTCGTTTGCAAAACGGCTATTTTTAAGGGCCTTATATATATAAAAATATATATAAATTCCACAGCGACTATTTCTAATTTTAAACTGGACATATCTTATCATTTCTAAGATGAAATCCCAGTTTGTTAACTTCGTTACAGAGATATAGTTATACAGGTTCAAATATTTCTTGTTTCATTCAATTCTGACTTATATTGAATTATGTATATTCATTTGAAATTAGAAATCGAATTTTCGAACTACCGCGCCATTTTCAATTCCTTTTATAATTATATATAATTATTATATATTCTAACGACGACGTATATAATATATACGTTCTAATTATATTCAAAATAAATTTCTCGTCGATATTATTTAAAATAATTCATTTTAAATAATCAAAATTCGCTAAAATTGCCAAAATAAAAATTTCAAACTGGCTCGCATTTTACGGGTTGTTACAATCTAGTGCCTAGTGTGTGTATATGCATCCACGAGCAACCACTAGCAACCACTTGCATCCACTTGCAACCATCAAACATAACATGTCTCAAACACATGTTTACACCCATTAGTTTCTACCTAAAGTTCGAAGATTCGATCGATAGGATACAGTCGAATGATGGAAGCGAGTACAGATAGAACGAAAATTTGGTTCCCATTAGACATGGGTCCTAAGTATCGGCCCCAAAGACCGGAACCAACATCAAATTGATACCCCACGAAAACTCAGAATGTATGCGTCATACTTGACGCCTAACACAGATATCCCTCAAACCCCAATCTCAAACAGATGATCCATAACCATTATGGGTCTGAGTCTATAGCGGAATTCAGAAATAATACTAGTATTAAAGTGCAGAGTACCGATTACAAAACCAAAATACCAGAATCAGAAAAAAAAGTCTTAACTCCATAATCAGATAAAGAAATTAAACCTACTACAGAAATTTTCCTATTTCTATCCTAGCCACTAGCCTCAAGAGTGTTCGCCTGCCCCATCTCCCCCACAGTTGAAGCAAGCACCCTCCCCTTCCTCTTTCGGTAATCCTTATTCAGATGAGTCGAGCTTCCATAAGTAAAACACTTTCCTCCTCCTTATCTTCAAACTTTCCTTCCTTCTTTTGTGTTTCCCTTTTGCCTCCATTGTGAACTAAGTCTATATGAGTTTCTCACCTTTGGGTTGTGCTCCTTAGCCAAACCTCATCATTCTCATCTTTACTATCCTTGTGTAACATGCTGACCAATCCCTCGAAAGCTGCCTCCATCGCCCGGAAAAATCCTTCAAAGCTCTAAAGAAAACTAGCCGCAGGTGAAACTACTACAGCTATCGATGGAAGTCGGGCACTACTTTGCCCTTCGGTGAGGTTACCTCCCAGAAAACCGGGAGCCCCAGAGACTCAAGAAAGAAGGAAACAAGGATTCAAGCAGAGGATCAAAAGATAGATATATGGCTTAGGGGACTATGTTTTTCAAAATAAGCTTTACTTTTGAAAATACTTCCTTTTTAAATCCTTTTTGAAAATAGTTTTCAAAACTTTTTATCAAATATGGTAACCTTCAGCTCTGATACCAAGTGTAACACCCCACCTCCGTTAAGGTCACTCACAAAGGGAATGCCTTAACTTTGGTGGAGCATTTTAGTAAACAGAACAGAAACTTACAAGACAGATAAAACAGTACTTGAAAATTTTTAACTTTATTACAGCGGAAACAGAAATTAGTATGGTTACATCCTTTCAATTTCAGAATTCAAGTACAAAATATCAGTCTTGTACAAAAGCCTTCAAAATGCATAGTTTAAAATCATAATCCTCATGGAACTGAAGCTATACAGAGCCAAGCCATGCTTTAAGCACTTCAAGCAAAGAGAAATCCGGATCAAGCTAAAGTATTTCCCTCCTTGGATAACCTGGGGGGGAAACGGAAGAAAGAAGGCGAAACAACAAGGGTCAGACAAAAAGTCTGGCAAGTCCAGTGACTTTCAGCATATGAACAGATAATAATAATATGATATGAACATAAAACTGGATGTGAGATAACTATAACAGAAAAACAGAATGATATAAACTATTGTTTTACACTTCTCTGCACTAATACTAGTAGAATTAGGTGTCACCCTAATGTCTAAATTGAAGCAGGAACGGGTACAGAATACTTTAACGGAAACAGAATGCTAATAATGGGCCTTTACTACCCGATCAGAAACAGACAGAAGAAGAAACATATTTATCCCTATGGAAACAGAATGTGGAATTAGGTGTACACTAGTAATGGGCCTTTACCACCCGAACAGACGGTACCACACAGAAACAGACAGGTGTTACCACCCAACAGAAACAGACGGTACCACAGAAACAGACAGAACTAAGTGTACCCTAAAACCCTACCCCAAGCGATCGGCTCCCTAATACATAAATATCCTGTGTCGGCCCCACAGTAGGGTGTATCACTCCCTAAAGTGACAACCAATTGGCACAGACCTATTTACAGATGTCACGGCGTCTTACATCCTCAGAGGCAGACCGGGATCCATGCACGCACATGACCTGGTTGGAACGCACCATCAACACCCCTCGCCATTATCAGAATGAACCTCTTATAATTAGTTCAGTAAGCGTGCCCGGACCCTACTTACTGTTGGGTCAAAGTTTTGATACCAGAAAGGGTTACTGACTAATATGGGTCCCAAACAACAGATGACACAAGTAATTCCCCTCCTAACCTTGTGTCCCCAAACTAACAGATTTCAGATTTATTTGTTTACAAGTTCAGACATACAGAATTCAGATTTACTAGTTCACAAATTGAGTTAACAAGTTTTCAGACTAACGGATCAGATGTACAGATTTTTCAGATTTGTCTAACTTTGTATTGGGCCTACAGATTCATGGACGGGTTTAACTACATCTATTAATCCCTTTGGTTTAACCCTATTTTCCCCAATACGTTTTAGACGTCATTCTTATCTTAGATTTGCATTAATTAATTATTAATGCATAGACCTCTCACATTAGGTTGGTAGCTTGTGGCCGCTGGATATGCCGGGCGGTTCCGGGCAGACTTCTGCCACAAGCCAGACCTAACCTCGTGTCTTACGCATGTTATGACTAACTTCTCACATTAGAACCTATTGTTTGCGGCCACTGGATGTGCCGGGCGGTTCCGGGCAGATTTACGTCGCAAACTCATTCTAACCTCGAGTTAGCCATATTCATCTTTGCGGCCAATTAATTAATTATTTACCGTTTATGCGCACACCCAATATATATGCCAATTCAAATTATATCAATAACAGAATGATCACATCAACTCAACTGATATAGCAGATAACAGATTTTAGCAGATTGGGTGACTTAACAGATTTAACCGATTTAGCACTTAGCAGATTTTGGCATATAACAGATTAGGCATCTCAACAGACAAATTTAACAGATTTGGCATTTCAATCTAATTAGCAGTCTGGGCAATATAACAAAACTAGCAGTTTAGGCAACTTAGCAAATTAGCAGATTTAGCAAATCTAATAATTCTAAAGGTTCTATTTACATGTCTTGCCTAGTCATAAATTAGGCCTAACTTCATATGCCTACATAATTTTTTCATGATTCACAACATATATTCCATGTTTGCTTAAGCGCAGAATATGGACATAATTTGCCATATAACATATGTTCCAATATAGATTATACCAAATATAGCCATTAATTTCAATGCATGTCATATATCCAAAAATCCCTATTTAGGAGTAATTACAATAATAGATATCCTAATTAATGTAAATCTTAAGTTTCCATATCTTCCTTCTTTTCATGTCATGAATTATTATGCAAACTATCCCCAATAATATAAATCTTTAAACCATATCTTCTAAAAATCAGATCTTGCCTTTTTATATGCATTTTGTCCAAAGTCTCAAATCATATGTAATCTTTACAGTGGTTCCTCTTCTTCTTTTATCACAAAATATGCATAGGTCTAAATTGCAACATAACTATGCATACAACATGCATAAATTATATGTTCATAGTCAAATTTATGCATCTAATTCCAAGTCATATGTCCAATATATTTTATGCCTCAGACCTAAAGTCATACATTCAATCCAGTCTTGTCATTTCGCATCATTCATTAATTGTCCCAAATTTTGCGTTCATACGTTAATCTCTTTATGAGATTGGGCACAGGCTCGTGGTAGCCTGGCTATAGAAACAGAAAAGAAGAAAGGAATATAGAACAGTCACAGAAAACAGATCTAACAGAAGAGAATACAACCTCAAACTCAGATTTAAATGCATATCAAAATTATAATTAACGTTTATAGCGGAGAATAACTGTACTTGCCTTGATTGGATTAAAGAAAGAACTTTAACTTGTTGTAGAATCTTTGCAGAACTTTAATCTCTAGTTTGAATTGAGTTGCTTAGGCTGATGTTGATTATCTTCTAGTTTTAATTCCAGCAGAGCAGCGACGCCATTTTTATTTTTATTTTTATTAGAAGAAGAGAGCAATGGAGGCTAGAGAATTGTGTAAGAAACCTAGGTAGAGTCTAGGGTCATTTTTATAGAGTTGCAAGTTAATTTGAGCCGTCCGATGATGCTAGGGTAAATCAAGGCCATCAATTTCAAAAGAGGCCAATTATGTTCACAATTAAGGACTGTAAATTACTCCCATTTTAAATTATGTCATAATTACTATGCATGCAAATTACCCCCATTTTGAATTATGGCATAATTACTATTCCAATTACATGCAATTCCATGTTTTAGCATATATATATATTTCCTACAATGTACACATTTCTCATTTAGGACAAATTCTATATATAAATAATTCCTAACACACTTATGCCATAATTACTCCCTTAATGTACATTATCAACATTTATTATTTATTGCCAATCCATCAAACATAAATACATATTTAATAGATACATCTTTCCTTTTACCGTATACATTAATTATTCATATATACATGTCAATTAACAAGAATGACAATATTAATGTATCCTTTTCATTGTAAATTAGCATATTTATATATTTCTCAACATATTTATATATTTCTCAAATTAACATGTACAGATAAATGTTAATAGCATGTTTTCAAATCAATGCCCTATTGACATATCTTTAAATTAAATGCCAGATAAATATTCGTCATATTAATATGCTTGCATGTTACGTTCACAAAATAATATCACATACCATATTTTTCTTATTCAGTGCCACATTGATGTCAATTGCAGGTTTATAAATGACATTCCTATTAATAGAAAATTAAGTCTAACCTATTCATATTCTTCCTCTTTGAAAATCCCCATTTACTGCATACAAATATTATGCATAAACCTTTCTTTTCACTGCTTGCATCCACACATTTTTATTTAATTTGTATGTTTATGACATAAATGCACATATGTACGAATATGTTAAATATTTCTTTCCTTTAATTTGTCATGAATCCAATTATAGAAGGCCACTTATAAAAAAAACAATTCTTGGCAGGCAAAAATGCGCAACATACGCCTCATGATACGTACATGTCATATATATATATATATGTATGTATACGTATATGTGTATATATATATATATTTCTTTTTTTTTCTTTTTATCTATCTTCCCAATTACCCATTTTCACACTAAACCACTTTTTGAACTGCATTCACACTAGGCTATTTTAAGCCATTCCCCTAAAACAAAAATAAGGCGCTGGCGGGGATCGAACTTTGTACCTCTTGTATGCAAGTCATGTGTTCCAACCAAATGAGCTACTAAGTCTTTTGCTTACAAAAGTTAGAACAATGCTAAACATTATTCTTTTCTCATTCCTCTTTTTTCATGTTTTGCTGCAATTTTTAATTTAAGGATATCTTTTTCATACGGAGTCCAATTTACGCAAACTCAGACTCTATTCGCGTATTTTTCCGAGACGAACGCAATGGCGTATCCCGATTCCCTTAGTTCTTTGATTTCAAATTAATTATACTTTAATTTATGACTTTCACGGTTATAGAATACACGGGGTGTTACAGAATTATCATACGGACACTGGATTCGTTAAATCTACAAATTTTAGAATTTGTGAAACCGATTTAAATAAGTGATTCTGTGTAAAGAAAATAAATTGAAATTATTTAAATTGAATTATTTAAATAAATTATTTAAATGGAATTTGAATTTGAAGTTGAAATGTTGAAATTGATTTTTTTCAAAGGTTTAAATCTTTATTTAAATTTTGAAATTAAATTCGAATTAAATGGCTTAAATAAATATTATGAAATTGAACTTGAACTCGGATTTGATTTGAATCGAATAGATTCAAATAATATTTTGAAATTGGAAGTTATCCTTTAAAATGGATTATTCTCAAATGTATTTGATTTTGGAATCGATTTGGATTGGATATTGGAAATCGATTTGGTTTGTTTTTAGATTTGAACTTAGGTTCAGATTTATTGGAAATGGAAAGAAACAGTTGATTTGAAATTATTTCTATATAAACAAATTTATATATATTGTTTTTCAAAAACCTATTCTTTCTCTATATATATATATAAGTAGTTTATTTTATGAAATATTTTAATATATATAATACCATTTCCAACATTCAAACTATTTTGATTTCCAAGCTATTCCAAATCTCCCAAAATTATTTACAACTAATCAAAAATTGATTTAAACCCCAAAACTATTTCAAACTTACAAACTGTTTTAGAAGTGAAAAGTGTTTACATTTAAATCTGTGATTTAAAAGTAAATATGATCATTTTATTTTAAAATCAGAAATGAATTCAAAACTATTTTTTGAAGTAAATCGAATAATTCGAATGAAATGTGGTTAATTGAAGTTATAACCAATTATTGAAACTGAAATTTATCTCAAAGTGAAAAATGAATTTTGAAAGTAAATAGTGTTGTGATTAAAATAATATGATATTTAAGGTGAAATTGATTTAGGTGAATATGATACTTTGATATCATAATGATTCACTTTTGAAATAATATAAAAGTACCAATCGGTGTGTAACATGACGTTTTGTTGTTAAAGAGACCGGGACCTCTTATTGACATACTCTCTGTCAATGGAACCACTTTAACAATTGTGTACACGGTGGAGTTACAAAAATGAAGTAGGATGAATTTGGAGGCGATTACTGGATTTGAAGAAAGTGAACGATAATGGATGACCCCGACACTTGTGTCGATTTGAAATGACTAAAACAGGAGCCGTGCCAGACCAAATGAGGCTTGACTACCTCTTAGTGGACATCTGCTCTTCGATTTTCCTGGGCCTCGGGTCCATACTATTACTATTTTGTTGTTGTTGTTTTGTTGGTGCGCACCCTCGATGGGAGGTATTTCCCTTTGATTCGATATGGGGTGAATGTCTACGGTGTGCCGTTAGGGGTAACCACCAGTCTGGATCAGGCAAACTAGTAGCATACTACTTTGGGTATAGCCTCATGTGCCTTGTCATACGTTTATCCTTATGCGAGACAACTACGATTTTGATTTTGGCGTAGGTCTATAGGGGATGTAACAACCCGAATTTTAAATAACATGCTAAAATAAGAAATCAAGGCAGAATTAAATTCTAAAATCAGAATCAAGGGAAACGGGCTATGCCATTGCGATCGTTTCGGAAAAATACGCGAAATAGAGTCCAAAATTTTGTAAATCAGAGTCCGTATGACCGGGTTAAGGCCCGTAGAAAATTTCAGAAAATTCAGCCCGAAATTCAGCCAGATCAAGGGAGGTCGACTTGGGAGTCGACCCCCCCTCCAACCAGGTCGACTCCTGTGTCGACCTGGGTGTCGACCTGCCTGGTCGGGCCACTTCGGCCTGGTGCACCTGCATGACTTCCTGACCCTGTTTTCTGACCCTGAGACAAAATTTGATGGCCTAGATCTAAATTAGGGTTAATCCTATGGCTAGAAACATTCCTATATCCCTATAAAAAGACCCTTAGACCTAGCCTAAACCCACACAACTTCATTCTATCCTTATGCTGCTCAAATTCTAGATGATCATGGCCTCTTCTCCTCTTCTAAATTAAATTAATAAACAAATAAAACAAATCAAGACAAGGAGATACTGTCCAAGAGGAGATTCAAGCTAGGATTCAAGAGAGAGTTCGAACAACGTAAAGACCAAATCAAGATCTACCGATCCAACGATTCAGCAACTAGTTTCTAGATCTCCACTTCTTAAACCTCGATCTGTAAGTTCTAGTTAATTTTAGATAAAAACTATAAATCTAATATGGGCATGTTAAATTGAAATGGATCTTCTCGTATTTTCTTCTTGGATCTGTTTTGTTTCTTTCTTGGATCTTGAATATTGGGAACGTTACCAAATGACATTGGAATTGTGACTATGAGTGAGGACATATGATTATGCCTATGCCTATGATTGAGAACATAAGACAATGCATATGATTATGACAAAAATAATTGGGAACATTTATGACTCATGACTATGAACTGTTGCCTACAATTATAAGGCTATGACCATGACCTTGAAACTATTACAGTGGACTATTTATGACTAAAACACCTATGATTCATAATTCGGAAAGTCTTACCTAGAACTATGACTGTAAAACTTGGATCTAGACTTGATTATTCAGCCTATTCTTGATTATCTGTGGGTCTTGATCTTGGGAATTTACCTATTGAGTTAGGTCTACCCAATGTTCATGAACCTATGATATCACTGTTATGAATCTTTGACATGTTAGGATACCAATTTGGGTAGATCTAGACCAAAACTATGTTGACATTTGGATCAAGTCCAAACCATCATTTAGGATGTTTATACTATCGCCTTATGCCATGACTATTGTCTTAATATGATAGAATCGAAAAGCCTATTAATTTCTATTTTCTTGTGACGTTGTAACCAATTATCTCAAGCCAGTCTTGTAATCTCGTTTATCACCTTTGTGGCCAAATCACCTACATGCTAGATTCATAATTTTGGCCAAACCTTTTATGCTATCATATGCAAGATTATGTTAAACACCTTGCCTCGAACATCACCATGTTTAACTTGTGATTAATTTGCCATCTTATGCCCACCTTGTCTTATTGTTATGTTCCCCTCTTAGATCTATTTGGGTTAATACGAACTTACGTGCGATGGGGATACGTTATGGGTAGTTAGGCAAACTTGAATAACATGAAACATGACATGAAAATATGATATGAAACTTGACATGTGATTATGCTGTAAAACATGAATGTGGACATGACACTTAGAAAATATGAAGTGACCAACTCGAGGTTGGGTTGAGTTTGTAGCATAAATCTGCCCGGAACCGACCGGCAAATCCAATGGCTACAAACAATAGGATCCAATGTGAGTAGTTGGTCACACCGTGCTTGAAACCCGAGGTTAGACTGAGTTGTGGCGTAAGACTGCCCGGAACCGACCGGCATACCGGCAGCCACAACAATACCTGTCTAATGTGAGAGGTTGGGTGCATTAAAATAAATTAATGCCACATGATAGGGTTAAGTCATGAACCACTTGAATATACTTAACCAATTGAACACGATAGGGTTAAGTCTTGAAACACTTGAATATACTTAACCAACTTGATACATGATTTGATAGGGTTAGGTCTTGAATCTTGGACACACATAACCCAGTAGGGAAACCTAGTTGCGGGGTCCTTTTCTGCAGTAACCCACTAGATGTATCATTGTTCCCTGGGACTAGGCAGGGTGGGGCACGATTACTGTACTCTGAATGTAAGTGACCAAAAGGGACGGCTTAGTTGGTGTACCAGTTCAAGCGGACCATGGCCGTGCACATGAGTCCAGCGTTGACCCGTGGGCATCAATAGGTTTACTTGTGTGACTTGAATTGTGTCAGTGGTTGTCACTCCAGGGTTTGATACACCCCTGGGGTGGGCCTAGCACAAGTAACTACATTCGCGATTAGGGCCGTATGACACCGAAACACGACGAGTTAGGCTTATAGGGAGCCGATCGACTAGGCCGTTTAGTTGGACCTTGACTTGGATCAACTCTTGATTATTGGGCCAGGTGATCCTTTCTTGAATACACTTGACTTGGGGCCAACTCTTGATAATTGGGTCTTATTGACCCAAGAGATTCTTTCTTGATTTTTACCTGACATAAACCAGAATACTAGTACAGTGGTATAGCAAACCTTGAACACAAAATGCTACTCTTGATCTATACTTGATTATACTTGATTATCCTGTTATCTCGCTTATCTTGACATCATGCTTATGGTTACTTTCAGGTTATGCATGTCATGTTATCTTTACTAGTTTTTAGGCTGAAAGTAACTAGGACTTACTCAGTCTTTATGACTGACCCTTTTCCTTTCGCCTCTTTTTCTTTCGTTCCCCCCCCCCAGGTTCTCAGGGAGGAAACACTAGCATCTAGCTCAGATATCACTTGTTTTGGCTCAGCATGTACGGTTTTCTACGGCTGCTTCTTTTTACTGCACTTGGGAATAAGCTGTTTTTCTGTTTTTAAGTTATTGCTTCTTTGGCTACTATTACAAGACAGTTGTAATGAAGTGTTATTTGAAATGTTTGTAAGAAACATGGTTTATTTTGGAATGAAATAAAGTCTGCTTTGCTCATAAATTCTTCCGTTGTTTACTTCATTATCTATTTACGTTCTATCTTGTGATATCTCTGTGCATGGTTACCTAGATAATATCCCTCCAAAACCAGTGCATTCCTTTGTGAGTGACTTTGGCGGAGGTGGGGTGTTACATTTGGTATCAGAGCAGAAGGTTACCAGACTGGGCAAAAGTTTTCAAAAACCTTCTGAAATTAGTTTTCAAAACGTTTACAAAGAAGCAAAATTTTCAAGAAAAGTTTATTTTGAAAAGGCTATTCCCCAAAAGCCATTAGCACTTTCCTTGTTTGAATCTTTTCTTTTTTTTCGTTTTCAGCTTATCATGGCCGACGATCTTAATCTTCCCGAGGGTATCAATATACCCACTTGGTTCCGTCGTTTCCTCGAGGCTCGGGCCAATGCTGCAGGCCCAGCCGATATCCCTCCTCCTCCTCAACCTCCACGAGAAACTGCTTTTTCGAAGATATGCAAGGACTTTAAAGCGATGGGTGGAAAAGACTTCATTGGAACCGAAAGCTTCGTTGAAGCACGAAATTGGCTAAAGGAGACGGAAGACCTCTTCGCTATCTTTGATGTGGAGGATCGTAGAAAAGTTCAACTGGCGGTATGGCTAATAAAAGGTGAAGCTGCATTTTGGTGGGAAGTCGCCAACGCTACTAGGCCAATTGATACATGGGCTGACTTTAGAGAGAGGTTTGGGCTTAAGTTTTTTATCACCAGCAGAAGAGAGTCTGCAAATGGAGAAATTCCTAGCACTTAAACAAGGGGATATGACCGTTAGGGAGTACATGAATAAGTTTAACGAGCTTGCTAGGTTTGGATTAGAATTGGTCAACACAGCTCGGAAGAAGGCTCTATGCTTTGCTCGAGGATTGAACGAGCCACTACGAGGAGTAGTTATGACTCATATACCCACAGGAGCAACTTATGAAAGCTTGGCAGAGATGGCTCTACTTCATGAGGAAGACGAGAATGAAAGGAAAGAGGTTAAGCCTAATGAGACTCAAACCAAGAAGATAGATCCCGAGAAAGGGGGCAAGAACAACAAGGGCAACAATGACAACAAGCCACGTGAGAAAAGGAAATGCCACTTCTGTGGTAAGGATGGACATATAGCTCCAGATTGTAGGAAGAAGAAGATGAAGTTAGGAGCATGCTTTAATTGCGGTGATATTGGACATATTAGCAAGAACTGCCCTAAGAAAGGCACACCAGCAGAACCTTCTAGGGGTACATCTTTAACTTATTTTCCTAGATACCCTGTTTTATCTTATATATCTTTTCGATCCTGTCATGAGAACCTTAGGTAGAAAACTTTATGGATGTAAACATGTACTTGAAACATGTTATGCTTGATGTTTGCAAATGGTTGCAAGTGGTTGCAAGTGGTTACTCGTGGATGCATGATGCACATTAGGCACTAAGATCGGCTCACACACTTTCATATTGCATATGCATGAGTGTTTATGCTTATTCATGGATGAAACTTGGATGCTATCACATGGATGTTGCATATGGATGGATGTTATGTGCACTCATGTAGAAATTATAAATTATGTTAGGAATTTGCATACATATGGACTCATTTCACGAACATACTTTGCATTGAGGAGATTTCGCATTAGATAAGTACATATACACACACCTTTTGCATATGTTCATACAGCATTAGAAATCTTTTAAGGACAATGATTGCTCGTGAATGATTTTTTGAGTAGATGGATGATGGATGGTAGGATACGTTCTTCCTAACTTAGAGATTTCGGGGACGAAATCCTTTAAGGAGGGGAGAATGTAACAACCCGAATTTTAAATAACATGCTAAAACAATAAATCAAGGCAGAATTAAATTCTAAA
This sequence comes from Allium sativum, assembly GCA_030737875.1. NCBI lineage: Eukaryota > Viridiplantae > Streptophyta > Magnoliopsida > Asparagales > Amaryllidaceae > Allium > Allium sativum. Next base: position 127,601,730 of record CM060911.1, read on the forward strand.
ATCAGAATCAAGGGAAACGGGCTATGCAATTGCGATCGTCTCGGAAAAATACGCGAAATAGAGTCCGAAATTTTGTAAATCGAAGTCCGTATGACCCGGTTAAGGCCCGTAGAAGATTTCAGAAAATTCAGCCCGAAATTCAGCCAGATCAAGGGAGGTCGACTTGGGAGTCGACCCCCCTCCAACCAGGTCGACACTAGTGTCGACCTGCCTGGTCGGGCCACTTCGGCCTGGTGCACCTGCATGACTTCCTGACCCTGTTTTCTGACCCTGAGACAAAATTTGATGGCCTAGATCTAAATTAGGGTTAATCCTATGGCTAGAAACATTCCTATATCCCTATAAAAAGACCCCCTAGACCTAGCCTAAACCCACACAACTTCATTCTATCCTTATGCTACTCAAATTCTAGATGATCATGGCCTCTTCTCCTCTTCTAAATTAAATTAATAAACAAATAAAACAAATCAAGACAAGGAGATACTGTCCAAGAGGAGATTCAAGTAGGATTCAAGAGAAAGTTCAAACAACGTAAAGACCAAATCAAGATCTACCGATCCAACGATTCAGCAACTAGTTTCTAGATCTCCACTTCTTAAACCTCGATCAGTAAGTTCTAGTTAATTTTAGATAAAAACTATAAATCTAATATGGGCATGTTAAATTGAAACGGATCTTCTCGTATTTTCTTCTTGGATCTGTTTTGTTTCTTTCTTGGATCTTGAATATTGGGAACGTTACCAAATGACATTGGAATTGTGACTATGAGTGAGGACATATGATTATGCCTATGTCTATGCCTATGCCTATGATTGAGAACATAAGACAATGCCTATGATTATGACAAAAATAATTGGGAACATTTATGACTCATGACTATGAACTGTTGCCTACAATTATAAGGCTATGACCATGACCTTGAAACTATTACAGTGGACTATTTATGACTAAAACACCTATGATTCATAATTCCGAAAGTCTTACCTAGAACTATGACTGTAAAACTTGGATCTAGACTTGATTATTCAGCCTATTCTTGATTATCTGTGGGTCTTGATCTTGGGAATTTACCTATTGAGTTAGGTCTACCCAATGTTCATGAACCTATGATATCACTGTTATGAATCTTTGACATGTTAGGATACCAATTTGGGTAGATCTAGACCAAAACTATGTTGACATTTGGATCAAGTCCAAACCATCATTTAGGATGTTTATACTATCGCCTTATGCCATGACTATTGTCTTAATATGATAGAATCGAAAAGCCTATTAATTTCTATTTGCTTGTGACGTTGTAACCAATTATCTCAAGCCAGTCTTGTAATCTCGTTTATCACCTTTGTGGCCAAATCACCTTCTTGCTAGATTCATGTTTTTGGCCAAACCTTTTATGCTATCATATGCTAGATTATGTTAAACACCTTGCCTCGAACATCACCATGTTTAACTTGTGATTAATTTGCCATCTTATGCCCACCTTGTCATATTGTTATGTTCCCCTCTTAGATCTATTTGGGTTAATACGAACTTACGTGCGATGGGGATACGTTATGGGTAGTTAGGCAAACTTGAATAACATGAAACATGACTTGAAAATATGATATGAAACTTGACATGTGATTATGCTGGAAAATATGAATGTGGACATGACACTTAGAAAATATGAAGTGACCAACTCGAGGTTGGGTTGAGTTTGTAGCATAAATCTGCCCGGAACCGACCGGCAAATCCAGTGGCTACAAACAATAGGATCCAATGTGAGTAGTTGGTCACACCGCGCTTGAAACCCGAGGTTAGACTGAGTTGTGGCGTAAGACTGCCCGCAACCGACCGGCATACCGGCAGCCACGACAATACATGTCTAATGTGAGAGGTTGGGTGCATTAAAATAAATTAATGCCACATGATAGGGTTAAGTCATGAACCACTTGAATATACTTAACCAATTGAACACAATAGGGTTAAGTCTTGAAACACTTGAATATACTTAACCAACTTGATACATGATTTGATAGGGTTAGGTCTTGAATCTTGGACACACTTAACCCAGTAGGGAAACCTAGTTGCGGGGTCCTTTTCTGCAGTAACCCACTAGATGCATCATTGTACCCTGGGACTAGGCAGGGTGGGGCACGATTACTGTACTCTGAATGTAAGTGACCAAAAGGGACGGCTTTGTTGGTGTATCAGTTCAAGCGGACCATGGCCGTGCACATGAGTCCAGCGTTGACCCGTGGGCATCAGTAGGTTTACTTGTGTGACTTGAATTGTGTCAGTGGTTGTCACTCCAGGGTTTGATACACCCCTGGGGTGGGCCTAGCACAAGTAACTACATTCGCGATTAGGGCCGTATGACACCGAAACACGACGAGTTAGGCTTATAGGGAGCCGATCGACTAGGCCATTTAGTTGGACCTTGACTTGGATCAACTCTTGATTATTGGGCCAGGTGATCCTTTCTTGAATACACTTGACTTGGGGCCAACTCTTGATAATTGGGTCTTATTGACCCAATGGATTCTTTCTTGATTTTTACCTGACATAAACCAGAATACTAGTACAGTGGTATAGCAAACCTTGAACACAAAATGCTACTCTTGATCTATACTTGACCTATACTTGATTATCCTGTTATCTCGCTTATCTTGACATCATGCTTATGGTTACTTTCAGTTTATGCATGTCATGTTACCTTTACTAGTTTTTAGGCTGAAAGTAACTAGGACTTACTCAGTCTTTATGACTGACCCTTTTCCTTTCGCCTCTTTTTCTTTCGTTCCCCCCCCCCCCCCAGGTTCTCAGGGAGGAAACACTAGCATCTAGCTCGGATATCACTTGTTTTGGCTCAGCATGTACGGTTTGCTACGGCTGCTTCTTTTTACTGCACTTGGGGAATAAGCTGTTTTTCTGTTTTTAAGTTATTGCTTCTTTGGCTACTATTACAAGACAGTTGTAATGAAGTGTTATTTGAAATGTTTGTAAGAAACATGGTTTATTTTGGAATGAAATAAAGTCTGCTTTGCTCATAAATTCTTCCGCTGTTTACTTCATTATCTATTTACGTTCTGTCTTGTGATATCTCTGTGCATGATTACCTAGATAATATCCCTCCAAAACCAGTGCATTCCTTTGTGAGTGACTCTGGCGGAGGTAGGGTGTTACAGGGGACTCACTGGCTACCAACGTTTTACTGGTTGTGTTACAGGACCTGCATAGACCATGTGCTTATAAACTGTGTAAGGGTAATCAATGTAACCCTGCTTACGCTATTTTTCTGACAAGTATTTGTGAATAGACACTAGTATAATAGCGAAATTATATTATATAGTATCTAGTTTGACGGATCCTTAAGAGATGAAATTTCCCGTAACATCTCTTGAGTTATGTGTGTGCATGTTCATATGATGTCGATTTGACTTAGATGAGAATATTTTTGCCTGATCCGAGCTTGTTTTATTTTCACGCTATTACACTCTGGTCAGACTTGAGCATCCCAGTTTCAAAGCTTATCTTCTAAAGGATGAAGATGAAGACGGTATATTATTATTACTATTGTATCCCACTACTATTCTGCTGCATTATTCTGTATTATCAGTTATGTGTATAAATTGTGTAACTCAAATGATAATGTATAACTCTGATAAATGTTGTAAAATGATCAAATGTTTATTTTAAACAGCTTGATGAACTGTTATTTGATTATTATATTTTTTTCATTCCGTTGCGAGATTTTGTGCTTGTTTTTCTTCTTTCTTTCTAATTCTAAATTAATCCCCTTGATTATCTATATTTTTGACTATAATGGTTAAAGATGTGGATCGTCATTTAACAATCTGTAAATATGTACAGTTTTGAGTTAGACATGTGTGGATTATTGTCGTTTCAAAAGGTACGGGTTTTCGGGTCGTTATAGTTGGTATCAGAGCTTATGGTTTAGCAGTAAACCTTGGCTCTATTGTGATTTACTCATTAGAGATAGGGTTAGTAATACCCTAGAATGAGTTCTGAGTGTATATATATACGAGAGAGCGTACTTGTACTTTGGATATAAAAATGGTTTTATATTGTGTTGTTTGGCTTGTTGAGTTGAGTTCGGAGTTCCAGTCGATGCGTGTTGCAAGCGTTATCGAATGGGATTTCAAAAACACTTGAATAAGGCATTCTAACACAATATTGTTTTCATGTATATTTTATATATGTAAGATAAATAATTTTGAAATTTGATGGTAAATTAGTCAATACTTTTAACCTATTGACTATAAAAATAAATCGATCTTTTATATATGATGTATAATTAAATGTAAACCAAATGAATTTAAATGGAGAATGTGAGTTCTTTAAATTCCGATGGTTTGTAAATGTTTTTCAAGGTTTTGAAAAAAAATATAGTAGTAATATTTGAAGTATATTCAAATAGAAATTGGTTAAGTACTCTTTTTTGCTGCTGGAAAATAGATTTCGGTGATGAGATGATCATAGTCATCGACTTTCATTTTCGAGTCCCAAAGTGGGGAAGACCATTTAGTAGCATTGCTACATATTCGTTTTGGAAATAATTTTAAATTTGAAATTTTGAGTATGTTGTGATATACAAAAATTATGTATAGTATATAGTATTTCAAAATGTTTTGAAAAGAAATTGGTATTTTAGATTCTCAAGTCTCCATTTGATACAAATTACTCTCCTTGTTGATAATCAATGAAATAGATAAATTGTCAGTACTAATATCAAATGAAATTTTGAATAGGTGAATAAAGAATACGATAAATGAATAAGAGAAATATAAATGAAAATATAATATAATATTATAAAATCGAAACGTAATGTAAGGAAACTGTTAAAGTAAAATAGAAAAAATACTCGTGTTACTTAGATAATAAAGAGTAAAGTCGTGAAATACTAAATTTCATTTGTAATATATACAAACCTACCTAAATGAAAAGTTTAAGAGTATATAAATATGTAATGAAATATTTTACAAATGAAATTTAAATGAATAACATGTTCTAAAATGATATGTTGAATCATAGAAATGTTATGAAGATAAAGAAAAGTAAAGATGTTCAAAAAAAATGAATTTGAACTAAAGAAATGTTTATAAAGGTAAATCAAGTGGTTGTAATAAAATTTTAATTTGTTAATGTTCTGAAACGATTAACAAATGGATGGAATACTCGCAAAGGACGGCGTCATTTAAGTAAATGAAATATCAAACTTAAGTGAGTTATAAGCTGCAGTTGAGAGATAAGTTAATACTAATAAAATTCTAAATTGTTCAATACAAATGTTGAAAAGTTTGAAATGTAATGTCCAATTACAACAAAGGAAGTGAGCTAAACAAATTAAATTAATGTAATCAGCTAATCCAAGTTATGAAAATAATGAACTTAGATTCTGATTGAATAAAATGTCAAAGATAAGCTTAAGAAAATTTACAATAAGCTATTCTGCAATGTAAATAAGTTTATGAGTTCAATCGATTGTAAATTTATTTAAGAAAGTTAATTAAAAACATAGAGAGATTAAGATGTAGATGAAATTAAAGTAGTAACATATATAGAAATTGAGATGACTAAGTAAATTTCAAATATGTTGATAATAAGTATAGATAAAATGAAATGCTAACATATAGAAAATTTTAATATAGTTGAAATAAGTAGATTTTGAACTAATGAAAACTAAAGACTAAAAATTCACTAAACACGAATGAATATATGGAAATCAATAGATGTAAGAAAATTGGATGAGAAACAATTTAATGCGAATACATTAAACATAAAGACATATATGTGAACCAAACAAACAAAAAATTTATGGGTATGAATAAACTATATAAATTTGATTGTTGTATGTTATTATGTTGCATTTGCTATGTTCACGTGTATTGTTGTTGCATTTTGATGTATGCATGGACGTTGTCTTAAGTACATGATTCACATATCATTGTTATTGAGTAATTGATAGGTACAGAAGTTGTTTGATTTAATTTGGAAGATTGCGCACGTTTATCGTTTTTCTTACGTATATAAGCGAACTCTCTTATATATAAATAAAATAAAAAGTACGCCTACACAAAAATATAAATAGGATGTGTATATTGATATATATTGTGTTTTTCGGCCATTAGAGCCGATGTATAAGTTTAATCTTTACTGGCGTGTTGCCAAAGTCTCTCCGTACAAAGGAGGTGTTGCCGAAATTTTCTGTGATTTCGGGCGTTGGAAATTTTTTTGGAGACTTTAAAAATTCGAAACTTATAAATTTATTTTTTTGTAAATTACTTTGGGGTAAGTATATATATGTACTTGCTACCATGCTTCGTTCCTTTTAGAGGACGAAAAGTTTTAAGGTAGGGAGAATGTAACGTCCCACAATTTTTAACGATTTAAACTGCGATCTAAATCGCATTTTATTTTGAAAATATTCTATAATTTCTCGTAATGAGAATTTTCAATTTGAAATACGTTCAGTAAAATGTAGCAGCTGTGAAAGTTTCATCGGAAAATTTGAATATTGTCGGTCGCGCAATTTTTCAGTGCAAAGCTGCGCATAACAGTTCAAATATTAGCGATTTTAAAATCTCTCCGAAACCAGTTCGGAAAAACATGAAAAATATTATATTCGTTGTCAGTAATCCAAGGTGAAATTCGTTTCGTGAAAATCGAACGTTTTGACCTTTGTTTCCCTTCCGCATTTCTACGTTAAAGGGGTCTGTAACGCGTTTTTGAATGGAGCATGCAGACACTGCAAATTATATACCGTTGTGTCCGTCTCGTCGTGCTGATTACCGAAATATATTCATTTGTCAGTTTCGGTGTTCGATTTGCGTTAAAATTGTGAAAAAGCCTGCACAGTTCATTTTTGAAACAGAGTCATTTGAGTTCGATGTGTCCCTTTTACAATCTTACATATCTTTGTAAATATTTTGGGTCTGCAAAAGATGTCTTTTTATTTATTTATTTAGCCAACAATTTTTATTTTTATTCTTTAGTTGGACATTTTTGTTTATGGTTAAATAAAATCATGACATGCACGTTCATCCTTCTTTCTATGTGAACAATGCTTTCTTTATGACAAAAGGGCACATATATTCAACGTTAACCATGCTTCCTTTATGACAAATGGGCTACCTTAAAAATCTAACATAAATTATATGTTACACAGTCCTTTAGTGATACATACGCTCCCACATGCATCATTATCTTCTCTGCAAACCCACGTCTTCAATTAATGCACACCCACATGCATCATTATCTTCTCTGCAAACCCACGTCTCCATTAACGCAACATATGAAACATGCATGCGCATGGACACTGGGGGGCATGGTTCCAACAACAAGAGCATTTTTTTCTTGTCTATACATGCTACACGCAAGAAAAAGAAGAGGGTAGCACAATTCATTCCTCTTTAATATATTGGTTCACAGTAAGCTCTACTACCCATCTCTCTTCTTGGCTCCTCTTCTTTCCATCTCTTTTCCTGTTACTTTTCCCACCTCTCCTTTCAATTTCTCTCCTTCCCAACTCTTTTTCTTTCTTAAATTTTTATCCTTTCTTCTCAACAAATGAAGGTTTCATTTTTCATGCAAATGCACATGAAACGCATGGATTCATTTATCCATTTTTACTTTTACTTTTCCATCAAATTACAAAACGCAAGGATGCAAAATGAAGATTTCTCATTTTCTTGGTCTATGTATTTATCCATACACGCAAAGGATCTTACTTGCATGGAATAAGATTCACGTACATGAAATGAAAAAAAACGCGTTGAACAAAATGGATGGAGCAGCATGGAAATGGCGGTGGGCTGTGTATGCGAGTATATAGGTGCTTTGTGGATGTGTGTATATATTATATGTTTGCACGGAGTTTTGTGCAACTGTGCAGTTCAATGGAATTGTTCGTGCGAGATGGTTTTTTAGCAGTGAAGAGTTCGCATGAATATACATGCAAAATGATTGGTTTTAGGCAAGCACAAACACAGTGGGGATGGAAACGCATGCATGCGTTTAGGGGCTTTTTGGACCTCTATATATCTATGTTGGGTGAGATTTTTCTTTCATGTTATATTAATAGTTTGGTTGATAGATATAATAGCTTAAGTTGAAATATGTTTATCTCAATTATATGTATATCGTTTTACCCGCAGTTTCCAACGTTAGTTTATATCGACAAATAAAACACGTTCGGTTAAACGTCAAATATTGACAAAATTTTAGCAGTTTGATTAAATTACGGTTAGCATAAAAAAAAAGAATTAACTTTTATTTTGGAAATCAAACTTCGCTCGGTTTATACATGTCTTGACCGTAATTTCTTTGTTCAGTTCGCTGAAGTTTCGGTTTCACGCCAATCTGTTATCATCATTTCTTCTGTGCCACGAAAGGTGAGTTTTCTCACATATGCAAAAATATTCACATTTTGTGAAATTTAAATCGGTGATTGATTTGATTATTTGTTTGTTGGTTGCTATTTTAAATGGACATCAAATTTAAACTGTAGAAATTGAATTGATAGTTAGTTTATTTTTGAATTAAATTGCTAGTTAAACCCTGACACATATAATCAGTTAATTATTGCAAATTGAACTGTTTTGGATGATGGTTGTGATGAGTGTATATTTATGGATAAATTGAACTGTATGGATGCTGTCTATATTTTTATATCAATGTTATCACCTTGGATGTTGCGGGCATCATCATAAACTGTCATTTCGAATAAATTAAGAAATAGGTTGAAATGATATATACCTATGACATCTGACCTTTGGATTGAAATGATATATATCCATTCCCTGAAATTAAAATTTAAAATTTGAAATAACTTATCACTTGGCCATAGGATAGAGAATTATCATACGGACACCGGATTGGTTAAATCTATAAATTTTAGAATTTGTGAAACAGATTTAAATAAGTGATTATGTGTAAAGAAAATAAATTTAAATTATTTAAATTGAATTAAATTGGAATTTGAATTTGAAGTTGAAATGTTGAAATTGATTTCTTTCAAAGGTTTAAATATTTATTTAAACTTTGAAATTAAATTCGAATTAAATGGCTTAAATAAATATTATGAATTTGAACTTGAACTCGGATTTCATTTGAATCGAATAGATTCAAATAATATTTTGAAATTGGAAGTTACCCTTTAAAATGGATTATTCTCAAATGTATTTGATTTTGGAATCGATTTGGATTGGATATTGGAATTCGATTTGGTTTGTTTTTAGATTTGAACTTAGGTTCAGATTTATTGGAAATGGAAAGAAACAGTTGATTTGAAATTATTTCTATATAAACAAATTTATATATACTGTTTTTCAAAAACTTATTCTTTCTCTATATATATATAAGTAGTTTATTTTATGAAATATTTTAATATACATAATACCATTTCCAACACTCAAACTGTTTTGATTTCCAAGCTATTCCAAATCTCCCAAAATTATTTACAACTAATTAAAAAAAAATTAAACCTCAAAACTATTTCAAACTTACAAACTGTTTTAGAAGTGAAAAGTGTTTACATTTAAATCTGTGATTTAAAAGTAAATATGATCATTTTGATGTTAAAATCAGAAATGAATTCAAAACTATTTTTTTGAAGTAAATCGAATAATTCGAATGAAATGTGGTTAATTGAAGTTATAACCAATTATTGAAACTGAAATTTATCTCAAAGTGAAAAATGAATTTTGAAAGTAAATAGTGTTGTGATTAAAATAATATGATATTTAAGGTGAAATTGATTTAGGTGAATATGATATTTTGATATCATAACGATTCACTTTTGAAATAATATAAAAGTACCAATCGGTGTGTAACATGACGTTTTGTTGTTAAAGAGACCGGGACCTCTTATTGACATACTCTCTGTCAATAGAACCACTTTAACAACTGTGTACGCGGTGGAGTTACAGAAATTAAGTAGGATGAATTTGGAGGCGATTACTGGATTTGAAGAAAGTGAACGATAATGGATGACGCCGACACTTGTGTCGATTTGAAATGACTAAAACAGGAGCCATGCCAGACCAAATGAGGCTTGACTACCTCTTAGTGGACATCTGCTCTTCGATTATCCTGGGCCTCGGGTCCATACTATTACTATTTTTTGTTGTTGTTTTGTTGTTGCGCACCCTCGATGGGAGGTATTTCCCTTTGATTCGATATGGGGTGGATGTCTACGGTGGGCCGTTAGGGGTAACCACCAGTCTGGATCAGGCAAACTAGTAGCATACTACTTTGGGTATAGCCTCATGTGCCTTGTCATACGTTTATCCGTATGCGAGACAACTACGATTTTGATTTTGGCATAGGTCTCTAGGGGACTCACTGGCTACCGACGTTTTACTGGTTGTGTTACAGGACCTGCATAGACCATGTGCTTATAAACTGTGTAAGGGTAATCAATGTAACCCCGCTTACGCTATTTTTCTGACAAGTATTTGTGAATAGACACTAGTATAATAGCGAAATTATATTATATAGTATCTAGTTTGACGGATCCTTAAGAGATGAAATTTCTCATAACATCTCATGAGTTATGTATGTGCATGTTCTTATGATGTCGATTTGAGTTAGTTGAGAATATTTTTGCCTGATCCGAGCTTGTTTTATTTTCACGCTATTACGCTCGGGTCATACTTGAGCATCCTAGTTTCAAAGCTTTTCTTCTGAAGGATGAAGACGAAGACGGTACACTATTATTACTATTGTATCCCACTACTATTTTGCTGCATTATTCTGTATTATCAGTTATGTATATAAATTGTGTAACTCAAATGATAATGTATAACTCTGATAAATGTTGTAAAATGATCAAATGTTTATTTTAAATAGCTTCATGAACTGTTATTTGATTATTATATTTTGTTCATTCCGTTGCGAGATTTTGTGCTTGTTTTTCTTCTTTCTTTCTTATTCTAAATTAATCCCCTTGATTATCTATATTTTCGACTATAATTGTTAAAGATGTGGATCGTCATTTAACAATCTGTAAATACGTACAGTTTTGAGTTAGACATGTGTGGATTATTGTTGATTCAAAAGGTATGGGTTTCCGGGTCGTTACAAGTCACGTGGCCAAATTTGCTTTCATGCAACAGTTTTTGTTAGAAGGAAAAGCAACGCTGAAGCTTTGGGTTTGGGTGAGCTACGGGGTCGAGGACGGTGGAATTTTCAGGAAGTATTGAAGGGGGTGCATGGCTCGCGTGGGGATGATTTCATGAACAGGTGACATGGAAAACAAGAATGGGAGGAGCTAGCTTTTATAAGTAAAAAGGTTAGTAGGGACGTAGCATGTTGAAGATTGAATGGGAGTTTTTGGCAGATGGCTTTTAAGGTGTCGCAGAATGTTTTCATATCAGTTTGGGAAGAAGAATTAGGTGTTGAGGCCTAGTTGCATGAAAATTATGGTACTGTGAGTATCGGAAGTTATGTAGTATTGTCGAGGAGAAGTGGAGAAGTGTATATTTCGCATGGGGAAGGAAGGGACATTGGGCGTGCGTTGTGCTTAACCTGTTCATGATGAAAGAAGAAGATGGGAAGTCAGGTGGTCTGTCTTCGGTGCAGTAGCAATATCGAGTTCGTGAACATGATGGATCTGTGTGGAACATGAAGATGGAGTTGCTGGTGTTCGAAGTTTCTGAACGTGGAGCTGGGGAAGTAACCGTGTTTGAAGTTATCTGGTTATAAAGTTATCTGGTTATAAGGAGATGTTGTATGCAAATCCTTTTTCTTGCATAACATCAGCTTTTGAAATGGAGAATGGTTGGCGAGCCGGTATTAGATGATTAGGCTTGGCCCTATCGGTTATTAAAGAAATGGGAAGTGGACTTAGCCCTGGATGAAAAGAAAAAGGAGACAAGGGTTCATCAAATGACCTGAATAATTTATAAAAGGTAATTGGGTAATTTTACTTAATTTATATTCAATTAAAAACCAATTAATCTTGTAACCATTATAACGCGCTGATATGATGTCAGAATTAGGTGAAATTGGACTCTTTGGAATCATAGCAGAGAGTACTACACTGCTGAGCGGGTTCGGACAGGATTGGAAGCTGTTGGATTTTCTTTATTTAGTTTTAAGTGCTAGTTTAAAATTAAATAGAACAGCGCGCAAATCGATCATCGAAAAAAATGTGAGTTAATTCTCACGATTTCTGAAATCCTATGATGTGTTAAATTCATATTAAAATATAATTCATTGTTAATTATAGAAATTGGATGATTGAATGCCCTGGTTGCTTATTAAATGGTTGTAGACAATTATATTTGTCGTATTGGATGATTTTGATTTAAATAAGTGTTTCATAAATTATAATCAAATATTATCGGTGATGCAGGGAAGAACAGGTTGGAGGAATCCGACCAGATTTCTCAACTGTTTCGTATGTTGTTTATTATTCCATATTATCCAAATATGAACTGTTTACCCCCAAACAACGTTATATCCTGTTGGAATGTTGATGGATGATTATATACTGAACGTTGAATTGAAATTCATCGTTGATATGATGTTCTAATCAATAAACGGTATTGATTAAGATATTGGCAGCAAATGATCTGAAACACTGTTTTAAGAAGTTGATTTGCCGTTAGGCAAATTAACGTAATTGAAGTTATAAAATTTATTTTATAACTAAAGTAAAAGTTTTAAAATTTATTTTAATAGGATCTTTAAAATAAATCGATATTTATAAAAGGGTTTTATAAAAATAGTTATATAATATTTGAAGTGATTTTAATAAGTGTTAAAACCAGAATTTAACCTATGGGTTATGGTTTTAGAGATAAATGTTTAAGTAAAATAGTTAAACAATATAATTAGATTAGTCATATTAATCTAACAAGAGAAGTAATCATAATCTGTTTAGTAAATAACTAAGGTTTAAGTTGACAAGGTCAACTGTTAAATTAGAGTTGATATTAGAGTTTGACCGGTTTTTGATTAATCTAATGAAAATGGTTTAACGAATAATTATTTTATATTAATATTAATTATCTTTTATTTAATTATGTTCAAGGTTTCTTATCATTAATGAAGTATATATCGTTAATAATATCAGTAAGTGGTTAGCTAATCAATTTTAATAAAGTAAACTATTTCACTTCAATTAATAATGAAGTTAATTATTATTAATAATAATTAAAGTAATTCACTTCTTAAATAAACGTAAATTAAGAAGTGATCAAGTTTTAGAATGAATCATGATAAAAAGCAATACCAAAGTTATAAACCAGTTATGACGATAATATGTCGTTTTTAAGTAATTGTTACTTAATAATTGAATTAAGTATAAGCAAGGGAATCAAAATGAAACTTTCGTAAGTAATTGGATAATTGAATACAATGTATAAATGGGAAGTTTACGAAGAGACCGGTAATGCAAATATTTTAAATAGATTTGTTTTTTACTTAATTATTCAATTAGGTAAAGTAAAGCGAAATACGGCTTCAAAAAGGAAATGGATTTCATAAGAAGATTTGAATTCCAATTAAGTAAATCGAAGAGGAGATTGGTAAGTGAATACCAAGTTTAAGGTTTTTAAGTCTAAATGGAACTTAATTAAATTATGTCCAGGGCGAAGTTATACTGAAACTAATACGCCGTTGTGATTACTTAATAGTTGAATTAAGTACAAGTGAAAAGATAGGAAAAAGTTTTCAAATATATAAAGGATATGTCGTAAAAGATTTAAATGATTTTTTGTTTACTTAACTACTAAAATTAGTAAACAAAGATAAAATTGAAATATGATTTTTAAAGGAGGAAGATTAATATAATAATGCAAAGAATTCTATTCCAAGTTTCGTAAACAAAGTTAAACCCAAGCGATAAATTCGAAATAAGCTTTTATTCGAAAGATTAGATTAAGTGGAATGATTCTGTTTAGAAGAAGAATTGCAAAGGCAGGAACTTAGTTAAATTTGTTTAAGGGACTTAGTAAGTGGGGTTTAAAATAAATCCAAACGATAATGAGTTATATTACAGAGCTTTAAAGCCAAAGAGTTTGCGTGTTAGTTTACTTGAGTAAATAGTAAAAGAGATTTACTATGAGATTAGATACGCCAAATCAAGGGATGGTTATTAAAACCATGTTTTGAATAAACTAATAAACTGAATCGATAGTAACAGAAGTGGTGAGTTCTGGGTTCAAACCTTTATCTATTCTGAGATAAGAACGTTGTCGGTCATGGTCTGAGAGGTAATTAAAATACCCTAACTTGAACGACTTCACTATTGTCAAGGGATCATATTAGTTTGAAATGATAGGAGTGTTGGAATTTGATTATTATTTCTACGAGACAAATATTGCGACATCATTGACAAGATTTTGAAATGTTTATTACAACTGGTTAGTTTTAATAAAACAATGTATACTTAACATTGTTTAACTCAAGTTTGAATTTGTGAAATTTATCGTTAACTTTAAGTTAAGAATATAAGATCGTTTTCGCAAGGCTAAAGGTAATATAAGGGATTTGGCGAATATATAGTGATGGTTCTGAAATATGAAAAATGAAATGGGGTTTTGTAAATAAGATATGTTATCGTTTTCAATATAATGAATAATGAGATTTTGAGACAGGAGAAAATGAAATCGATTTTTAAAGATCGACAAAATACTTTTGATAAATAAATCAAAGCTGCCAATATACTTAACCGTACTGTGTGAATTGATAGTTAAAAACCCGATTATCAATTAATATATTATTAGACCTTTTGACGTGTTGTTTCGAAGAGACCGGGATGGGAACTAGACCCAAAATCACTTCGATCCAACGTTGCGTACGGAACTAACTGGTAGCAAATGAAGATGGAGAATTGAAGACTGTAGATCTTCATAAAACGGAAGAACTACTTATAATCTCTGGTTTTCCCCTTGAGATACACTGTGGTTCTATCGTGGTTGGAATCTATGGATTGCAAGGACTTCTCACTACTGATCCTTGGGGTGATTCCTATACAAGGATGCAGTAGGAGAGTGCCTTCGGTTCATCATGTTCCTGGATGAAATGGCGATGTGGAATTTAAAGAGAATGGTGACCAGATGTCTAAAAAGAAGATTTATAGCCTCAAGCCTCACAACCGGGAAATGACAAAAATCAGGCAAGCGGCATGGATATGTGGGTCGCACCCATTAGGGTGTATTGTCATCATCTAGAGAATATTCACATTTATTACTTCTTGTCATTTCTGTATCTCCCGAAAAACGGTAGCTGCGTAGCCATAAGGTGACAATATATTCGGTACACTCAAGAGAAATGAGTGGTTGGTCATGTGTAGGCCGGGTTGCAAGACGTTCTTGTTGAACCCAGTGTATGTTGGATCTAGATTAAACCTAGAGGGGGTGAATAGGGTTTATCATAGTTTTTAGATGAATTAAAAATCTAAACGGAATATTTATAGTAATAAACAGATCACAGAATATAGCAGAAATAGAAATGCAGAAAATAAATCACACACGGATATACCCATCTTTGGCAAAACCCTTCCTGTTGCTGCATTCCTAAGGTTTCTACTAGGTGATAGAACATATCCCGCATACAAGACCATGTACAATCGCAAACACTGCTCCTATTCTAACCCTATGCTCAAAACACTAGACTAACCGATATCCCCTCAATCAGATTTCCTCTGATTACGACCCCGTAACCAGTAACCTAGATTTTACAGATTCTAGAATTGTTCAGAATTGTTTACAAAGAAAGTTAACAAAAAACAACTTTAAAAAATCCTACGAGTTAAATTATAAGGGTCATCCCCTTTTAATCCTTAAGTGAAAAAAAATGGTCGGCCCTATTTTCATTTGAGTGAACCACTTCTTCTAAGGCCCGATCTCAATTTGTTCTCTGGATAAAAATATGGCTGCCAAACTAGGGTTTCTCAATCTGAATTCCCAATTCGATTTCGATGCATGATGGATGGATTGATCTCTGAAGAACGATACTGTGTATCTTTGTCCACGATTTGGGATTATTTCTCGATCGAAACAATTGTAAGTAGTTTCTGATTTGAATCTATATGCCCCCGAGTTGATTTTTGATTTCGATGATCTCTTGCCAGTGATGATAAGGTATACTATATAGGGTAAATAGAAAAACCCTAACTGATCTCTCTGATTTCAATAAATATGGCTCGATCTGATTTAATGCGGTTTCCTCTTTTGGATTTCTTGATGATGGAATTTTGGTTTCGTGGCCTTGTGTTGTCTGATTTTATGCCAGAAATATTGAGCAAAGTATTTGACAATTTAACTTTAACTATATCAGAAAACAAATTTCTGGAATTTTGATTTTCTTGCCGAGTTTGGATTCTTTGATTGATTAGAAAAGCTGCCCTTTTTGCATTGCTTAAAAGCAATTGCCAAGTATGCTACTACATTCCTCGGCTTTGTTGTGTACTTGTGAATGAATTCAGGAAATTTCTAAATTAAATATCTTTCCCAAAAAGTTTGATAAGTTCTGTATATCCATGCGGATTTGTTTCTCTGTTTGCGCCAGAATTGTATCAGCTTGATTTTAGCAATGAATTACTGAGATTCTAAAAATCAATCTGCAATTTTATATTTTGCATTTGCCAAAAACATTATCTTTTTTGCATGTCATGTGGAAATCTGCTAATTGCTTTCCATAAAACTGTTTTAAATCTTTGTCAAACATGATTTGGCAAAACTGGAAATACACTTGAGCTCGACCACTTAAAGTTGAGTAATCCCTGTTACACATAAACTTGTATGAGTACTGCTGTGATGTTAAAAACTGCTACTCCACCATGTCTGCTTATTCATGGAATCCAATTGCAAATATGAAAAATTGCTATCATGCAGTTTGATGTTGTATGCTGATATGTTGTGACGACCACATTTCCCGTACTGACGGTGGCAGGGGTAATCTTTGGAATATAACACAGAAAAGATAATAGCAGAACAGAATTAAATAAATACACCAGATAATGAACAATAGAATATACTGGAAAAACATAAACATCAGAGTTACACAGTATACAGGATCATACTTAGTACAAATACAGTTCAGCTATACATAAATGTCTACAGCAGAAACAAACAAAATATGTACAATAGGAGTTGAACAGCATAAAATAGATAAATGATAGAATCCATCTTCAGCTCCAGCTATCCAGAGAAATCCAGCTAAAACCTGAATACAAGGCTGCCCGTGTAGAAAAAGGGGCACCCGAGTTTGAAAGTGAAACAAACTACGAGTCAGTCATGGGACTGGTATGAGAGATCTACTCAACACATTTAAAATATGGATAATCACAGGACCACGCCACTTTCATGGAATGGGTTTACTCCATTGGATTGCCAGTGCTTTAAAACAAATAATTCTTTTAAACATCGCAATGCTTTTTATAAAAATGAAGCCATTATAAGACTCAGTTCCCATCACACAATGCAACGCAAACCGGAGGATAGAGTTTTACCTTATAATGGCCAAAATATGCTTGATACGAATAAACCAAAAGCATTTGTTATTATTACTAGTGTTTATAAGTTTCAAAAACAATTTCAATCATAACTATCAATCATAGACGGCATGGGTACCATATATCATGTCGCCATATATATATATATACACAATCAAAACCGCACGATGCCGTATTTGGAAATTGGATTTCCGTCATGAACCAAGGCAAAAGATAGTCCTCATCGACTTCAAGACAATCTAGCCCATGTCTCAGGATCAGAGCATGAGTGACCCTTGGATCGTCAGGGCCGGTCCACCGATGTGGATTAAAATTCCTAAACAATACGTTTCCCCGCCCTATGGGGCGTAAATGAGCCAACGAATGACTCCATCGGACCCGGATCGTCCGATCAAACCGAGGCGCCTCGCAACAGCAACAACCACATAAGTCAAACTCGTCAGGGCATGTAAAACCACTGACGCCACTTCTAGCTAGAAGGAAACGCATGCCCTCCCTGAGTTCCTTCCTCCCATTTCTGGTTCATACCGGCTGTGATGTTCGTGAATTCACGTTGTACACAAAGCTACGCCACATAGGCGGTGCTTTGATCATCACCACAAGACTTTGCTTTTCAACAGAAGCCTTGATCACTGCATCTTAGCATGCCACACAGGCAATTCACACCACGCAACTGATAGCTATCAATCACACAGAATAAATTCCAATGTCAGACACACTGTCCATTTGCAAGTCCGTTCTGGGTCTGAACGAAACCGGAGGCACTAAATACCTCTCATATTCATCGATCCCCATGTACATCTGGACGATCACCACTCATTATCCGTATTTCGGGATGCCTCCCAATCAAGACCTCAGTGACCATCCAAACGAGGTGAAGATCGGTCTTCAACCCCCGTCTTAATCTTCGACTTCTTATCGTCGATTCAGTTATTCAGAATGGGATAAACCCGGTCTTTCTGAGCAACTCGCGTATATAATAAACAAGTGCAACACTAACATACATACGCATCATTTCAATTCATTAGTCACTAACCGTCAATCGGTAAGAGAACGATTTCCCAAATATTAACCCCGAAGGCCGAAACCAACATCAGATCAATACCCAGGAAACCATTCGACTTAGCCAACCTTCAGTTAATTTCTAAATTTCACATCCATATCGTTTATAATATTTTATAACGATTTATCACTATTTTTATTTATTTTAAAATAGCCAGTTTATTCAAAACGATGCTTCGGGCCATAACGCGGCTGTGGCGCTGTTTTTCTTCAGATTTGATTTACACATATCTGAAAATCTAACCGTTGGATCTTCACAAAATTTACATCATTAGAAATATCTTTTCAAAACGAATCCAACGGTTCCAGTTTCGGGAAATTCTGACGGTCGGATCTCCCGGTATAATCGTTTGAAGTTTCGATTTCAAAATACGAACTGCAGCGTCGTTATTCGATTATATATAATTATATTTATATATATATATATAATCGATTTTGGCACTGTTTTTCTTCAGATTTGAATTAAACATTCCAGACAATCCAACCGTTGGATTTTTAATAAGTTGGTGCCGTTGGAAAGATATTTCCAAAGCGAACCCAACGGTTGTGGTTTCGGGAAAATCCGATGGTCGAATCCCCCGGTATAATCGTTTGAAATTACGGTTTCAAAATACGAACTGCAGCTTCGTTATTCGATATATTTTAATTATATTCATATATATATATATATCGATTCTTCGATTTCAAAGCTATATTCCTTTCATACATTTGATAAAAATGATATTTTTATCTAACTGTCTTCTATTTCAACACTTCACTATATTTAACAATTCATGTATATAATAAAAATGTGATTTTTATCGTAAAACAATTCAATTCAAAACACTATTATTTTATATAGTTCATATAGGTAATAAAAATAGGATTTTTATTATAAAACAATTTCTTTCAAAACAAGATTATTTTATATAGTTCATATAGATGATAAAAATGTGATTTTTATTATAAAACAATTTATTTCAAAATATGAATACCATTCAACACATGAATTCCAATTCAACGAATGAATATCGAATCAACACATGAAGGTTTTCTATAGTTTATATATATATGTGTGATTTTTATATTTAAAAACACGAATATCATTCAACACATGAATTTCTATCCAATGAATGAATATCGATTCAACACATAAAGGTTTTCTATAGTTTATATATATATATCGATAAAAAGGTGATTTTTATATTTAAAACACGAATACCATTCAACACATGAATTTCAATTCAACGAATGAATATCGATTCAACACATGAAGGTTTTCTATAGTTTATATATATCGATAAAAAGGTGATTTTTATATTTAAAACACGAATACCATTCAACACATGAATTTCTAATCAACGAATGAGTTTCAATTCAACACATGAAGGTTTTCTATTCAACGAATAAATATAGTTTCAACAAATGAAAATAATTCAAACACATGAATATTATTCAAAATTTCGGCATCATAACGGTAGGGTAGTTAAAACCGAGACCATCCCTAGTACGGCTCCTCGCTCTACCTTAAAACCTCGCGGTTTTTGACAATGGGGAATCATGCATCTAATTCGCACGCAGGCGGCATGTATATTTATTTCATTTCCACAAACTAATCCTATGTGGTTTCAATCAAATATTTCTCGACCACAAACGGGTATTTTTCAACCACAATCCATCAATATCAACCACAAACAATTTCAATCAACCATTCGCTATCAATCAATTTTTCACACCAATCATAACCAATAAATATCGTCCATGGTTTGTGGACGAGGGGCGTATATATATATATATATATATATATATATATATATATATATATATATATATATATATATAGCATTTCACTTCTATTTCAACACATATATAATTTTTACAACGCATATACAACTTATACATCGAACGTACAACTTATACAACGCTTATACAAGGGCTGTACAATGCTTATATAACTCATACATCGACCATATAATTTATACATCGTCGTTTTCTGTATCGTTTATAAATTAGAAATCTCACATTGGGTTCCACTCCACCAAAAATAGCAGATGGCTCAGAAAAATATGCGGTCTCTTCTAGAATGTAGAAGGCGTCCACACGAGTCCACTGTCTCTTGTTTCACTGAATTTCGTCAATACACGAAAAAGATATGATTTTTCAAAGTTTGCAACGGTTTAAAGGTGTTAAAACTGTTGAAAATATATATAGTCGTACCTTAGCTGAAAGGTTCAAAACTAGGTTTAGCTTTTACTTCCAATCTGTGCAGTGATATGAAGATCGGCCAACACCACGTCGCAGCGTTTGGAGAGGCGCGCAAAACGAGGTAAAGGGGGTCCCACTCGGTGGCCTCTGGCGAACCCGGCGGCGGCTGAAAGTCGATGAATTTCGAGGGTCAGATCTTCTCGAATACACAGTGGAAATTGGCAAACCTTATATGGATTTGTAGAGGGCGTTAGGATCTTCAAAAAGTTTAACTGGAGGGGGGGTCTAATTCCTCCTGGTTTGGTCGGAATCGGAGCTGGAAGATTGGAAGGCTTTTCCGCCTTCGATCTGAGTAGCGGGGAGAGAGAATTTCTTTTTTTTTTTTTAATAAAAAATATGATTGGCCGGTGGGTTTTAAAAGGGGTTTTCTGACACGACCACCAATCTAAACCCAACGACTGTCGTCCCTAGCGTTTTACCCCCATTCCGAACACAATGGGATATGTTTCGAAGGCCCATTCGAATGTTTCAGTCAGTTTTCATTCAATTTAAAATATATAACATTCAATATTTGATTTGAACGTACATTTCAATTTGCCAGGGCCACAAACTGATTCGAAAAATTCCCGAAAAATAAATCTAGCTATGTTTTGATGTTACGGTCCCGACAAAACTAGTTTCGTCGAATTTTGAGACCATTTGCAAAAAGGCCCATTTCTGGTTGATACAATTTAACTGTAATTGACTAAAACACGTTTTCCTTTGCCACACGCACATACTAGCTTCAAAAATTATGAAATTTGAAACCTAGCAATAACTTCACATCCCCGATCCAACAAAAGTGGTTTCGTCGAATTCCGAGGTCGTATGAAAAATGGCCAATTTCACGGGCTATATAAATTCCATAGCATCCTTTCTGAAAATTCATTTGGCCATAACTTTTGCTTTCCACTATGAAACTTTGATTTTTTAGATTCGTTAGAAAGGTATTCACTAACAGATTTAAATATTTTTGGTTTCACCCAAATCCGTTTTGTTTTGCACCTGGTACAGTCAGTCAAAGTTTGAATTCAAATTTTGAAACTACCGCGCCATTTCAGGCCTTGTTTATAATTAGAATTAATTATATTCATTTAAAAACGTCGATTCAAACTCACTTTTCATCGTTATTATTTAAAATATTTATTTTAAATATTTAAAATCCATTATCTCAACCAATTTAAAAAAATTTAATTGGTTCAGATTTTCTGGGTCGTTACAATCTCCCCCACTTAAAACTTTTCGTCCTCGAAAAGGAACAAAGTCGAAAGTGGTTTGATTAATCAACTCTACGTTCGATCTGGCTTCCATTCTCCAACTTTTCAGTTTCTGAGAATTTTCAAATTCTTCAAAAATTTGGCTAACACCCGGAATTTTCAAAAAATTTCGCCATAACCTCCTTTGTACGGGGAGAGGTTTGGAAATTTATTGGGCTGTATTAGGTACCCAATAAATCCTAATAAGCATACACATATTTATAGTGATATATTCTGGTGTTTACAGGGGAGCGTGTATTGATAAAAACTCCAGAGAATAAATTCTCGTCACCCTGTCAAAGCCTGAGGGAGTGTGTATTTTAAATGCTCCGGAGGATAAATCCTCGTCACCTCGTCCCGTGTGGGAAATAAATAGTCCATGTGCCGTATCTAATAACTAGAGAGACGTGATTATTGTTAACTCCAGACCCATGTGGGGTTTTTATTAATCTGGCAATTTTATCGTTACAATTTAAATAGTCCATATCAGTCATCAGTTCAACCTGTAAAATATAGTCATCGCTATACAAGCCTCTCGCTCGTATGGTAAATCTTCCACCTCGTCACACAAGCTCCAAATGCTTATGTGGTATAGGATGAAGTGTGCCTATCTTCAAGAAGTATGCCATGCAGTGTAGTTCAAAATTAATTGTTACTATCCTATGGCGACATTTATTTTTACACACAGAATAACCAGCACTCCGCATCCAATGGCATTCACAGGAGTTGATATAATAATATTTCGCATCCAACTCATTAAGGTTTACCTATTTGTCGGGCACGCAAATAAAATCTTTACTCAACAGCTATCCATTTACATGTTCAAACATATATAATGCACATGTATATATTTCTATCTATTTTCTAATCAGTTCAATGGGTGATATAATCGAATAAATTCTACCATTCATTCTATTATTGATTAAATTATCTATCCTTCTAATAATTTTAATTAATCAAATCTACTATCACACAACACAAACAACAATCAAATTGTTTTTAACTTTTCAAAAATATACTATCAATTTCTATACTCTTTTAAAATCATTCAGACTATGGAATTAAAAGTGCACATCCATGGAAAGAAAATAATCAACAAAGTAGAGAACTAATTGGTAATGCAAAGCATGGTAAATGTACCTTGCACCGGAGTCAATCAGAGATATCCACTCGGCATCTAGGATAGGCTTTCTGAATGCTCTCCTCAGTTTCCAAAGTACAATCTCACGGATCTCCACTGCATTGCACTTTGACTAAGTGAACCTTCTTGTTCCTTAGCTCTTTGATTTCTTTGCCGATAATCTTGAGCGGCTCTCTTCTCACAGCTAATTCTGGAGTAATTTCAATATTCTGTTGAGCTGCTTCTTCCACGATCAAGTCTGGATCATGAACGTGCTTTCGAAGTTGAGATATGTGAAATACATCATGAACTCCAGGCAACCAATCTGGCAATTTAACCCTATATGCGAGAGTCCCGATCCGTTCCAGAATAGGAAACGGACCAAAGAATTTGGGCGCCAACTTTCCAGTTTTACCGAACCGGATAACTCCTCTCATCGGCGATACTTTCAAATATACATAGTCGCCAACAACAAAGGATATATCTCTTCTTCTCTTATCGGCATAGATCTTTTGTCGGCTTTGAGCGGCGAGTAATCTCTTCTTAATAAAGTCGACTTTGTTGGCAGCTTCTCGGATCATATCTGGCCCCAACACAAGTCTATTACCGGGTTCGACCCAACAAGCAGGAGATCGGCACGGTCTACCATATAATGCTTCGAATGGCGACATTGTCAGGCTCGCCTGGTAGCTGTTATTATATGAGAATTCAGCCAAATGCAGATGGTCTTCCCATGATCCACCGAAATCTAGAACACAAGCCCGCAATAGATCTTCTAGTATACGATTCACCCTCTTAGTTTGACCATCTGTCTGAGGATGATAGGCGGTGCTTAGGTTCAGCTTTGTTCCCAGCTCTACATGAAATGCCTCCCAGAATTTACTAGTAAATATTGTATCTCTATCACTGACTATACTGAGCGGCACTCCATGTAGTCTAACTATTTCTTTGAAGTATATCTGCGCCAGACTCTAAGCAGTTCTGTTTGATCTGACAGGTATGAAATGGGCGGTCTTCGTGAAGCGATCTACGATCACCCAAATACTGTCATTCCCTTTTCTGGTTCTGGGCAGACCATCAATGAAATCTATAGAAATATGTTCCCACTTCCAACCAGGAACGTCTAGCGGTTGCAACAGTCCAGCAAGTTTCTGTTGGTCGCTTTTGACTAGCTGGCAAGTAGGACATCGGCTAACATATAAAGGAATGTCCCTCTTCATCGACTTCCACCAGAAAGTGCGTTTGATGTCATTGTACATTTTTCTTACTCCCGGATGGATACTAAGTTTTGACTTATGGCATTCATCCAGTACTTCCTTTCGGAGCTCAGGAATGTTAGGGACACAGATTCGACCTTTGAGCCTTAGAATCTCATCATTATCAACTTGAAAACTCGAGGGTTCGCCTTGTTGAATTATCTCTCTGATCTTCTGAATGAAGTGATCATCCCTCTGAAGAGCAGATATTTTATCTATCAATGAAGTCGTGATAATAAAACTGGCGATCATTTCATTCTTTTGGCTTAACGCATCGGCCACGACATTGGCTTTCCCTGGAGTGTATATAATCTCAAAGTCATATGCTGCAAGAAACTCTAGCCAACGTTGCTGCCTCAGATTCAAGTCTTTCTGGGTGAACAGATACTTCAACGACTGGTGATCTGTAAACAGTTCAAATCTCTCACCCAGAAGATAGTGTCTCCAGATTTTCAAGGCGAATACTATAGCCAATAACTCAAGATCATGAGTGACGTAGTTTTTCTCGTGTGGCTTCAGCTGATGGCTAGCATAAGCAATCACTTGACCTATTTGCATTAACACTGCTCCAAGGCCTTCTCAAGAAGCATCAGTCCAGACTTTCAAATCCTGATTGCCATCGATGATGGTTAACACTGGAGCTGTCATTAATCTTAACTTTAGCTCTTCAAAAGCCTCTTCACTTTCTGGAGTCCATTTGAATTTAGAGTGCTTCTTTGTAAGCTTCGTTAAATGACCAGATATCTTCGAAATGTTTTTAACGAACTTCCGGTAATAACTAGCCAATCCGAGAAAACTGCGGACTTCTGTAGGAGTACTGGGCTGTTTCCAATTCTGAATAGTTGTGATTTTACTTGGATCCACAGCAATTCCTTCTTTCGATACGACGTGGCCCAGAAATTTCACTTCCTCTTGCCAGAATATACATTTGGAAAACTTTGCTTTTAATACATTCCTTCTAAGGATTTCTAGAACCTGTTCCAAATGCTTTTCATGTTCGGCCTTTGATTTAGAGAAGATTATAATATCGTCAATAAAAACCAGAACAAATTTATTCAAAACCCCTCTGAACACTCTATTCATCATATCGACGAAGTAAGCTGAAGCGTTACATAAGCAGAACGGCATTACTAACCACTCATAAAATAAGTTTGGACCTCTGAATGTTGTCAAAGGAACACACTCCTCGGCGATACGAAGATGATGGAAACCTGTAGCTAGGTCCATTCGTGAAAATACTTGTGCGCCATTTAATCGATCCAACAAATCATCAATCTGCGGCAATGGATATTTATTCTTTATCGTCTGCTTGTTCAAATCACGATAATCCACACATAGACGTAGAGTACCGTCAGATTTTGGGACAAACACCACTGTTGCTCCCCAATCAGAGAAACGAGGCCTGATCAGACCCTTCCATACGAGCTGTCATGTTCGATTGTCTAATTCCTCTTTCTCTTTCAAGGACATTCTTCGAATAGCGTGAACTACCGGCCTTGCATTCGGAATTAAAGCAATTTTGAAATCTATTTCTCTCTGCGGAGGTAAGCAAACAACTTCTTCGAACAAATCCGCATAGTTCTTGACGATAGGAATATCTTTCACTAAGTCGGGAATATTCTCTGTGATTTCAGGGATATTTTCTATTTGAACAGGAGAAACATCCAAAGCTGCCCAGAAGTCTTTTCTACTAGCATTCTGACCTTCACAGGGAATGGTTATATAATCACCTGATTTTATCTTTGCCTTAACGACTCCATCGGTGCATTTAACCTCAGCTTCATACTTGGTCAACCAGCCTAACCCCAAGATAAGATCAAACTCTGTAAAGTTCATGATGACCGCGATGGTAGGGAACCGATAACGAGAAAAGGAAACCGGCACTCCACAAACCCAACTGAGATCGATGGAACCCCCAACCGGATTCTGTACAGTCATTGGCTCCTTGAGCTTCTTCAAATTCAAATCCAGCTTCTTAGCTGCATTCTTTGCAAAAAAGCTTCGCGACGCGCCAGTGTCAAACAGTACTTTAACAGGAATGTCTTTGACAGTAAGCGTGCCTTCTAAAACATCTGACCTTTCCTGAGCAAACGAAGATGCAGGCACTTCTGCCACTTCATTTACATGTACTGTTTCAGGTTTTCTGAATAGCGGGCAGGCCTTTAAAAGATGACCCATCTGATGACATCCGCCACATTTTCTTTTCTCTTGAAACTTCTCCTTGGATTTTGATCCACTCTTTATTCCCTTTTTCGAGGGTTTGCAATTCCTCTGAAAATGCCCTGGCTTATGGCAGTTATTGCATATGGTAGTCGTTGCTGGTTCTTTTTCAGATCTGGCTCTTTTCTGATTTACTTTGGGCTTCCTACTCACCTTGTAACACCCCACTCCCACTATGATCACTCACTAAGGGAATGCCATAGCATCGGTGGAGTATTTAAGTGAATATAGAACAGAAAAATTACAACAAGACAGATATAAATAGTACTTGAAATTTTAAAACATCATCTCATAACAGCGGAAGTAAAACATGTCTGGTTACATCATAAAACCATAATAAAGGTCAGGTACAATATCCATCAAAATAAAGGAATACATAATCCCACTCTCATACAATAGCCAAAACAAAAGAAAAGATAACTGGATAACTGGAGCTTTACATCTATCCAAGCTCCTCAAGACTGGAACAGCAATCCGATCAAGCTCCGCTACTGCTAGGATCCACCACAGGACCTGAGGGTTGGGAAAAAGATAAAACAACGGGGTCAGACATAAGTCTGAGCGAGTCCTATAACTTTAACAATACAATCGTTAAAGCAACCAGAGAAGATATGAACTGATATACGGTAACATATAGGGATAAATGGGTACCCTAAGCAGTCAACTGAACTAAGATAAAGGATAAAGACGCATCTACCCTCCCTAAGGTAAATTACTAAACTGCACCACACCAGTCGTTTCTAACCTAAAGGTTGATCCCACCCAAGGACTTATAAAATTAACTAAATAGTACCTGCGTACCCCTAGGTGACCAAGTAGGCGCCACGGGGCCCTACAATCCACTAGGTGTACACACTACTTCCCCATTCGATCGGCTCCCTAACGTAGATACCCGTGCTGGCCCCACCGTGGGATGTATCATTCCCCAATGTGGCAACCTGATAAAACTAACGGTGCACGGCTTATATCTACTCGATGCAACAACGGCTTACCTACCAGCCCGGGCCCACTCACGCATATGAAGCCCGTTGGACTTGCGTTGCCACCGCTAACCCGTTTGCCTCTTACAGTCAAGCCCAGTATGCGTGTCCCGTCCTCGACATGGGTCGAGCCCACAAAGATACGTATGGGTTACTGGTTGAAATGGGCCTCCACAAGCTACCCACCTAAGCTTGTCCCTTTTTCTAGTATATCCCACTTAACCCTTTAATCATGTTTTAATTACATGTTTCATTTCGGTTAAGTATTCTAATCGTATTTTCTATTGCCACCCAAGGCAACCACTAGATTTTCTCATGCCACCCAAGGCACCCACTTAACCCCTCATGTCCCTCTACATGCTAATGTGGTTAAGTGTTTCTTAATTAATTAATTAAGAACGTAACCTTTGTAAAGACCTCTCACATTAGACTGTCTTTTATGACCGCTGGTTAAGCCGGTTGGGTCCGGGCAGCCTTATGTCATAACAGAGTCTAACCTCATGTCTTTACATTAATTACGTATTTAGTTTGTGCCTAAGACCTCTCACATTGGGCTAACATTTGTAGCAACTGGTTAAGCCGGTTGGGTCCGGGCAGTTTTACGCTACAACTGAGTCCAACCTCGTGTCTTAGTCAATTAATTACACCTAATTAATCACCCTCATAATTTTATATTAATTATCCCTAATTAATCAAGTTTTCTTAACATGGGTAGACCTAACTTAATAGGTAAATTCCCATGGGGTAGACCTAACTCAATAGGTAAATTCCCAACACATAGTATGGGTACACCTAACCAAATAGGCAAATTCCCCTACTATGTTTATTTATTTTGTGTTATGCATAATTATATTAATTTCACACAATCTTATTAACTTATGCATTTAATTACCCCATCGTTCCCACGTAATTTCGTTCATGATATAACACATATAAAAGGTGTCAACTTACATATGAATGAACATATTTCAAAGGTGCCATCTTGCATATTAACAAACACATAACTTGCATATGAACTTGCATAACATGTCACATAACTTGCATATAATATGTCACATAACTTACATATTCATTTTGCATAACAAACTTGCATATTAGCTTATAGACTTGCATAGTGTGTCATCATGAACTTGCATATTAATAAACATGTAACTTGCATATTTACATACATGTAACTTGCACATAAAGAAACATGTAACTTGCATATTTACTTACATGTAACTTGCATATTAACCAACATGTAACTTGCATATTAACAAACATGTAACTTGCATATTAACAAACATGTAACTTGCATATTAACAAACATGTAACTTGCATATTAACAAACATGTAACTTGCATATTAACAAACATGTAACTTGCATAACATGCATATGATTACATAGCCCACAACTTGCATATTTAGCATCATGCATAACTTACTTCATATTAAACTTGCATAAACTTACATACTCAACATGCATAAACATACACACTCAACATGCATAAACATAAGATTAATGCTAACATCATATCATATGATTTCAAAGCTCATTAACCCACATACAAAACCATAAATCTCATCACATCTCATCTAATTAGTTTACCAAAAGATCATCAAAGTGATAGAAACTCACAACTAGCAACTTTGCACACCAAATAAAGAAGATTAAGATGCTAAGAAGAGATTAGAGGTTGATTAGAGAGTGATTAGCATGCAACCCTCTTCATAAAATTGGTGGAGGCCATGAGAGCTAGCATTTTGCCATAGTTTAGTTACTAGGTTTAATTATGAATGAATTAGGGTAGGGTTAGGGTCTTATTTATAGGATTAGAAAGTGTTTTAGGCCCTTAGATTAACCCTAGATTAGATTAGGACCCTTAGATTTAGGAACCCTCTAGAACATAGCCCAAGACTCAGCCAAGACCAAACCTGGTGCACCCAGACCAGCAGGGCCGACACCCTGTGTCGACACCCCTGTCGACAGGGCTGTCGACACCCCTGTCGACACCCCTGTCGACATGGCTGTCGACACGGGGCTAGGCGGGAATTTTTCCCCCCTTTCCTCTTTTGGCTCCAACTTGTTTTTCAAATCTGCTTTTTAAATTTTAAACTTCCTAAAACTTCTTTGGGCTATAACCGGGCCATACGGACTCCGATTCTCGAAAACTCGGACTCTATTTCGCGTATTTTTCCGAGACGAACGCAATGACGCAGCCCGTTTCCCCTGGTTCTTCCATCTGAGATTAATTAAACTTTAATTACTAACTATTAGTGTTAATTGAAATTCGGGGTGTTACATTCTCCCCTACTTAAAGGATTTCGTCCTCGAAATCTCTAAGTTAAGAAGAACGTATCCTACCAACCAAACAACCATCTACTAAACCATCAACCACAAGCAACCATTATCCTTAGAAACTTCTAATGATATATGAACATATGCGGAAAGTGTGTGTATATGTCCGTATACTAATGCAAAATCAGGCGGTCTACTGATTCAGTCGACCTCCTTAATGCAAACCATGATAGTGCCATGCATCCAATATGTATGCGAAACCCTATTGACACATACAAATTTCTACATGCGTGCACAACCATACACAAAAATGCATCATCCATATGATAACACAGCCATGATACATCCATCAATCTAACTACCACATCCATTTATGCAATATGCAATCATGAAGTGACTGAGCCGATCTAGTGCCTAATGTGTGTGTATATGCATCCATGAGCAACCACTAGCAAACAATTGCATCCATATGCATCCATCAACCATAACATGTTTCAAACACATGTTTCAACCATAGGTTTTACCCTATCTAAAGGTCATAGGTACTAGCGAGAGGATATACCAAAGATAAGATAAGTACTAGACAAGCAATAAAGGAGGAGTTAAAAGACATACTCTCAAAAAGAAATGGATACAAAGAACGCATCTTTGCTTCCGTCTCCCAAGTAGCATTGCTTTCGTCATCTCCCCATTGCACTTTCACTAGCTGGACTTCTCTGTTCCTCAACTTCCTAGTTTCTGACCCAAGGATGCGAGTAGGAGCTCGTCGAATCGTCGCATCACGCTCTACCTCTACATCTCTAAGCAAGCTCGGCTCTACCACCTCCGCGGTCTCATGTAAGCACTTCCTCAAATGTGATACATGGAATACATCATGAACACCACTAAGTCTGTCGGGCAACTCCACCCTATATGCCATCCGTCCAATCCTTTCCTTAATAGGAAACGGCCCAACAAATCTCGGTGCTAACTTCCCGACGGACCCAAAGCGAACAACATTTCTCAATGGAGATACTTTGACAAAAACCATGTCCCCAACCTCAAACTCAAGATCCGTCCTTCTCCGATCCGCATAAGATTTCTGTCTATCTTGTGCTGCCTTCATCCTTCTTCGAATCAAATCAATCTTCTCTGAAGTCTCTCTAACCATATCTGGCCCAAGCAAGATCTTATCCGTAGATTCCCACCAACATGTAGGAGATCGACAAGGCCTTCCATAAAGAGCTTCGAAAGGAGCCATACCAATACTGGACTGAAAGCTGTTATTATATGCGAACTCCACCAAAGGAAGATGTTCTTCCCATGTACCTCCAAAATCCAAGATACAAAGCCTCAAGAGATCTTCTAAGATACGGTTCACCCTCTCGGTCTGACCGTCCGTCTGAGGATGATATGCGGTGCTCAAACACAACTGAGTCCCTACCGCCTCTTGCAAACTTCTCCAAAACTCACTAGTGAAGATAGGATCTCGATCACTCACAATGCTGGATGGTACGCCATGCAATCTAACAATCTCTCTAACATAGACTGAAGCAAGCCATGGAGCGGTCCTCTTACTCTTCACGGGTATAAAATGGGCACTCTTGGTAAGTCTGTCCACCACAACCCAAATTCCCGTATTGCCCTTCCTCGATCTTGGTAACCCGTCGATGAAATCCATCGAGACACTATCCCACTTCCACTGCGGAACTTCCAATGGGTGTAGCAACCCACCGGGTTTCCTTTGCTCCGCTTTAACTTGTTGGCACACTAAGCATCTAGCCACATACTCGGCCACATCTTTCTTCATACCGGCCCAGAAGAAAACTCTCTTCATATCTTGGTACATTTTGTCTCCACCGGGATGAATAGTCATTCTTGAACGATGTGCATCATCCAAAATAGCCTTCTTCAAACCCTCATCTTGCGGTACACAAAGTCTACCGTCTCTATGCAACCATCCCTTATCATCCATGGTGTATCTACCCAAATGGCTGGACGATTCCCCCCTCATAAGCTTCTCTACCAACTCAACCAACTGTGGGTCGTCTCGCTGAGCCTCGCCAATCCGTCTCAAAAGAGTAGGTCTAACCTCCAAGGATGCCAACAAACCAGGTACAAAATCAACAGAAGGTCTGAAGTCAAACAAAGAAAGAAACTCCAAGCTTCGTCGTTCCACGAACAATGGACTCAAAGATAGCCTTTTTCTACTTAAGGCGTCTGCCACCACGTTACCCTTGCCAGGAGTATACGCTATCTCGAAATCATAGGATGCTAAAAACTCCATCCACCTTTGTTGTCTTAAGTTTAAATCCTTCTGAGAGAATAAGTACTTCAATGATTTATGGTCGGTGAACAACTCGAATCTCTCACCAAGAAGATAATGGCGCCAAGACTTAAGTGCGAAAACAATCGCAGCCAACTCTTGATCATGGGTAGGGTAATTCTTCTCATGCACTCTCAATTGTCTCCCTCCATAGGCTATTACCCTTCCCTCCTGCATCAAGACTGCGCCTAATCCTGTCCCACAAGCATCGGTATAAACAACAAACGGCTTACTCCCATCCGGAAGCACTAAAACTGGAGCGGTGGTCAAAGCTCTCTTTAACCGTCGGAAAGCATCATCACAATCTACATCCCATGAGAAAACCAGATTCTTTTTCGTCAAGCGGGTTAATGGGGCTGATATCTTCGCGAAGTCTTTGATGAACTTCCTATAATATCCTGCCAACCCCAAGAAACTTCTTACCTCGGTAGCATTTCTAGGAACTTTCCAATCCTGGATAGATACTATCTTTGCGGGATCCACAGCTATCCCTTCCTTAGAGACCACATGCCCTAAGAATCGCACTTCTCTTCTCCAAAAATGACATTTAGAGAATTTAGCTTTAAGACTATGCGCTCGAAGAGTCTCCAACACTTCCTTGAGATGTAAGGCATGCTCTTCTTCACTTTTGGAAAAGACCAAGATGTCATCCACAAAAACTACTACAAACTTATTCAGATACTCTCTGAACACTCTACTCATGAGATCAACAAAGTATGCAGGGGCGTTTGTCAACCCAAATGGCATCACTAGCCACTCATAAAAACCATCCGGAGTCCGGAAAGCAGTCTTCTCTATACTGTCCTCCGCCACTCTCAACTGATGAAACCCTGTAGCTAAATCCATTTGCGAAAACACTGAGGCGCCAACCAACTGATCAAAGAGATCATCTATCCTCGGTAATGGGTGTCTATTCTTCTTTGTGAGCTTATTAAGTTCCCTATAATCCACACAAAGTCTGAGGGACCCATCCGCCTTCGTGGCAAACACTACTGGAGCTCCCCACTCCGATATACTTCGCCTTATGAACCCCTTCTCAAGCAACTCCCCTACTTGCTTATGAAGTTCTCTTCTCTCACGAGGAGCCATGTGGCGCACTGGCAAAGATACTGGTTTGGCATTATCCACCAAATAAATTCGGAAATCTATCTCCCGCTTCGGAGGCAAACCCTTTACTTCTTCAAACACATCCGGATATTCCCGGACTACTCTGACAGAACGCAAACTCTCGACCGAAGCATCGAGCGATTCAAGATAACTTAGCAAAACAGATTCCATGGGATTACAAGAGATCTCGAGAGTATTACCCAAGCGGGTCATAAGCCTGACAACTCTCCTTTCACAATCAAGAACGGCACCATTACTGGATAACCAGTCCATGCCCAAAATCAGCCCATAGCCCGTGAAGCCCAATACAAAAGCATCACATCTAAACTCAACGCTAAGTATAGAAATCTTCAAACCCAAACATATCATAGACAGATATATAGAGCCCCCAATTGGGTTTGAAACAACCAAAGGATCATCAACTAGACTGGTGTCTAAGTGCAGTGACTCAACTAACGATGATGAGATAAAAGAATGCGATGCGCCAGAGTCAAATAAAGTACGAACTGGATGATCAAACAGAAAAACCAGACTTTCAACGGAAATAGTTCTACCTCTCTGCTGAATCGGTGGAACTGAGAGAACCTGAACTTGCCCCCCTGACTGAGGTGGTGCTATAAGAGCTTGCACCTGACCTCCTGAGGTAGACCCCGTCTTCTGCCCCTTCTTTGGGCAGTTTTTCACAAGATGCCCTGCTTCACCACAATGAAAGCAACCGGTCTTCTTCTTTTTGCGACAATCCTTACTAAGGTGTCCTGGTGTTCCACAATTGAAGCACTTCTTCTTCGTCTTCTTTTTGTCACCATTGCCTTTTCCGCCCTTGCCTTGTTGTTGTTGTTGCGGTTTCTTCTGATCCCCCTTTTTCTCTGGTGCCTTAGAATTCTTATCATCCTCATGCATAAGTGCCATGTAGACAAGTTTCTCAAAGGTGGCCCCCATAGGAATGTGAGTCATAGCTATTCCTTGCAATGGTTCGTTCAAGCCTCTAACGAACCTCAAAGCCTTCTTCTCCGGTGTATTCACCAACTCTATGCCAAACCTTGCTAATTGATTAAATTTGTTGACATATTCTTTCACCGTGAGATTCCCTTGCTTCAAATTCAAGAACTTCTCCATAAACAGATTCTCTTCCGCCCTTGAGAGAAACTTAGCCCCAAACCTTTGCTTGAAATCTGCCCAAGAGTCAACAGGGCGTTCTCCATTAGTGACCTCCCACCAGAATGAGGCCTCTCCCTTCATTAACCAAGCCGCCAACTTGACTTTCTTTCCCTCTTCCACTTCAAAGATATCTAGCAACTCTTCCACTTCCTTAAGCCAATCTCTAGCCTCTACGAAAGTCTCTGAACCTAGAAAAGGTTTTCCTCCTATAGCCTTGAACTCCTTGCAAACCTTAGCAAAATTATCCACTCTAGGCTGAGGAGGAGGAGCGGTTGTTTCTGGTGTAGTAGCATTGGCCGGACCCGCAGCCGCGGCCCTAGCCTCTTGCAACCTCCTATACCATAGTGGTATAACTAAACCCTCCGGGATGTTAAGATCTTCAGCCATGCTGAAACGAAAGAGGAAAGATTCAAAAAGGAGATTCCGAAAGATAAAGATATGGCTATTGGGGATTATGCTTTTCTTTTTCAAAAACTTTTTCTCTTAGAAGACATGCTTTTGAAAATACTTTTTTTTTCAAAAATATTCTTAGAAAATAGTTTTTCTAAAAATTTTTATCTGTTCCGGTAACCTTAAGCTCTGATACCACGTGTAACACCCCACTCCCACTATGATCACTCACTAAGGGAATGCCATAGCATCGGTGGAGTATTTAAGTGAATATAGAACAGAAAAATTACAACAAGACAGATATAAATAGTACTTGAAATTTTAAAACATCATCTCATAACAGCGGAAGTAAAACATGTCTGGTTACATCATAAAACCATAATAAAGGTCAGGTACAATATCCATCAAAATAAAGGAATACATAATCCCACTCTCATACAATAGCCAAAACAAAAGAAAAGATAACTGGATAACTGGAGCTTTACATCTATCCAAGCTCCTCAAGACTGGAACAGCAATCCGATCAAGCTCCGCTACTGCTAGGATCCACCACAGGACCTGAGGGTTGGGAAAAAGATAAAACAACGGGGTCAGACATAAGTCTGAGCGAGTCCTATAACTTTAACAATACAATCGTTAAAGCAACCAGAGAAGATATGAACTGATATACGGTAACATATAGGGATAAATGGGTACCCTAAGCAGTCAACTGAACTAAGATAAAGGATAAAGACGCATCTACCCTCCCTAAGGTAAATTACTAAACTGCACCACACCAGTCGTTTCTAACCTAAAGGTTGATCCCACCCAAGGACTTATAAAATTAACTAAATAGTACCTGCGTACCCCTAGGTGACCAAGTAGGCGCCACGGGGCCCTACAATCCACTAGGTGTACACACTACTTCCCCATTCGATCGGCTCCCTAACGTAGATACCCGTGCTGGCCCCACCGTGGGATGTATCATTCCCCAATGTGGCAACCTGATAAAACTAACGGTGCACGGCTTATATCTACTCGATGCAACAACGGCTTACCTACCAGCCCGGGCCCACTCACGCATATGAAGCCCGTTGGACTTGCGTTGCCACCGCTAACCCGTTTGCCTCTTACAGTCAAGCCCAGTATGCGTGTCCCGTCCTCGACATGGGTCGAGCCCACAAAGATACGTATGGGTTACTGGTTGAAATGGGCCTCCACAAGCTACCCACCTAAGCTTGTCCCTTTTTCTAGTATATCCCACTTAACCCTTTAATCATGTTTTAATTACATGTTTCATTTCGGTTAAGTATTCTAATCGTATTTTCTATTGCCACCCAAGGCAACCACTAGATTTTCTCATGCCACCCAAGGCACCCACTTAACCCCTCATGTCCCTCTACATGCTAATGTGGTTAAGTGTTTCTTAATTAATTAATTAAGAACGTAACCTTTGTAAAGACCTCTCACATTAGACTGTCTTTTATGACCGCTGGTTAAGCCGGTTGGGTCCGGGCAGCCTTATGTCATAACAGAGTCTAACCTCGTGTCTTTACATTAATTACGTATTTAGTTTGTGCCTAAGACCTCTCACATTGGGCTAACATTTGTAGCAACTGGTTAAGCCGGTTGGGTCCGGGCAGTTTTACGCTACAACTGAGTCCAACCTCGTGTCTTAGTCAATTAATTACACCTAATTAATCACCCTCATAATTTTATATTAATTATCCCTAATTAATCAAGTTTTCTTAACATGGGTAGACCTAACTTAATAGGTAAATTCCCATGGGGTAGACCTAACTCAATAGGTAAATTCCCAACACATAGTATGGGTACACCTAACCAAATAGGCAAATTCCCCTACTATGTTTATTTATTTTGTGTTATGCATAATTATATTAATTTCACACAATCTTATTAACTTATGCATTTAATTACCCCATCGTTCCCACGTAATTTCGTTCATGATATAACACATATAAAAGGTGTCAACTTACATATGAATGAACATGTTTCAAAGGTGCCATCTTGCATATTAACAAACACATAACTTGCATATGAACTTGCATAACATGTCACATAACTTGCATATAATATGTCACATAACTTACATATTCATTTTGCATAACAAACTTGCATATTAGCTTATAGACTTGCATAGTGTGTCATCATGAACTTGCATATTAATAAACATGTAACTTGCATATTTACATACATGTAACTTGCACATAAAGAAACATGTAACTTGCATATTTACTTACATGTAACTTGCATATTAACCAACATGTAACTTGCATATTAACAAACATGTAACTTGCATATTAACAAACATGTAACTTGCATATTAACAAACATGTAACTTGCATATTAACAAACATGTAACTTGCATATTAACAAACATG
The DNA here is from genome assembly GCA_030737875.1 of Allium sativum. Classification (NCBI taxonomy): domain Eukaryota; kingdom Viridiplantae; phylum Streptophyta; class Magnoliopsida; order Asparagales; family Amaryllidaceae; genus Allium; species Allium sativum. Next base: position 127,638,933 of record CM060911.1, read on the forward strand.
TAACTTGCATAACATGCATATGATTACATAGCCCACAACTTGCATATTTAGCATCATGCATAACTTACTTCATATTAAACTTGCATAAACTTACATACTCAACATGCATAAACATACACACTCAACATGCATAAACATAAGATTAATGCTAACATCATATCATATGATTTCAAAGCTCATTAACCCACATACAAAACCATAAATCTCATCACATCTCATCTAATTAGTTTACCAAAAGATCATCAAAGTGATAGAAACTCACAACTAGCAACTTTGCACACCAAATAAAGAAGATTAAGATGCTAAGAAGAGATTAGAGGTTGATTAGAGAGTGATTAGCATGCAACCCTCTTCATAAAATTGGTGGAGGCCATGAGAGCTAGCATTTTGCCATAGTTTAGTTACTAGGTTTAATTATGAATGAATTAGGGTAGGGTTAGGGTCTTATTTATAGGATTAGAAAGTGTTTTAGGCCCTTAGATTAACCCTAGATTAGATTAGGACCCTTAGATTTAGGAACCCTCTAGAACATAGCCCAAGACTCAGCCAAGACCAAACCTGGTGCACCCAGACCAGCAGGGCCGACACCCTGTGTCGACACCCCTGTCGACAGGGCTGTCGACACCCCTGTCGACACCCCTGTCGACATGGCTGTCGAAACGGGGCTAGGCGGGAATTTTTCCCCCCTTTCCTCTTTTGGCTCCAACTTGTTTTTCAAATCTGCTTTTTAAATTTTAAACTTCCTAAAACTTCTTTGGGCTATAACCGGGCCATACGGACTCCGATTCTCGAAAACTCGGACTCTATTTCGCGTATTTTTCCGAGACGAACGCAATGACGCAGCCCGTTTCCCCTGGTTCTTCCATCTGAGATTAATTAAACTTTAATTACTAACTATTAGTGTTAATTGAAATTCGGGGTGTTACACACCTCAGACACCGTACTGGTCTTAGGACGATCAGTTTCATACTCGCTTTTATTACTAGAACTGACTTCCTCTTCGTCGTGCAACATACCTTTCTTATGGAGATCTTCATACTGATAAGCCATATAAATCATTTCAGAAAAAGGAAGCTTCACATTCCTCATCACACTACTCTGATATCTCCTTTGCAGGCCATGAATAAATCTCAAATTCTTCCTCCTTGGATCTTGAATCAGATGAGGAGCAAAGTGAGCAAGTTCTTTGAATTTCTTATGATATTCTGGGATGGTCATATCACCTTGTATCAGGTAAGAAAATTCATCACATAATCGCTCCGTCGCTTCAGGAGGAGTAAATCTTTCTACGAAAATCTCTTTGAATCTGTCCCAGGTGATATCACCTTCTGCATTATCTTTGATGATTGTTTCCCACCAGATTAAAGCTTCTTCTTTGAGCGCCCAAGATGCTACTAATCTTTTCTGATCGTCTCTCAACTGGATACGCTCAAATATTCTTTCTGCAGAGCTCACCCAAGCTTGAGTTTGAATAATAGATTCATTGCCCGAGAACTCTGCTCCGTTCAGATTTTGATATCTCTTTAATAGAGCCTCTAGATCGGGTTCTGCATTTCTTCTGTTTCTGACACTCATTTTTCCTAGTACTTCTGCAAATAGCAGATCAAGTGTCAAGTCACAGAAAGGGTATTTTAAAACATGGAAACATATACTTCAAATGTAAATGTGTCTCGTGGGGTGTATTTCATTCTGCTTTACTCATACTAGGATATTACTGATCCTATCTGTAATGAGTTGCCTGTCCTAGAACACTACTGGTTCTATTCTGATGAGTTCGTTAATATGTTATATTCCAGAACTAAGCTTAACCAAAGCTCTGATACCACGTTGTGACGACCCCATTTCCCGTACTGACGGTGGTAGGGGTAATCTTTGGAATATAACACAGAAACAGATAATAGCAGAACAGAATTAAATAAATACACCAGATAATGAACAATAGAATATACTGGAAAAACATAAACATCAGAGTTACACAGTATACAGGATCATACTTAGTACAAATACAGTTCAGCTATACATAAATGTCTACAGCGGAAACAAACAAAATATGTACAATAGGAGTTGAACAGCATAAAATAGATAAATGATAGAATCCATCTTCAGCTCCAGCTATCCAGAGAAATCCAGCTAAAACCTGAATACAAGGCTGCCCGTGTAGAAAAAGGGGCACCCGAGTTTGAAAGTGAAACAAACTACGAGTCAGTCATGGGACTGGTATGAGAGATCTACTCAACACATTTAAAATATGGCTAATCACAGGACCACGCCACTTTAGTGGAACGGGTTTACTCCATTGGATTGCCAGTGCTTTAAAACAAATAATTCTTTTAAACATCGCAATGCTTTTTATAAAAATGAAGCCATTATAAGACTCAGTTCCCATCACACAATGCAACGCAAACCGGAGGATAGAGTTTTACCTTATAATGGCCAAAATATGCTTGATACGAATAAAACAAAAGCATTTGATATTATTACTAGTGTTTATAAGTTTCAAAAACAATTTAAATCATAACTATCAATCATAGACGGCATGGGTACCATATATCATGTCGCCATATATATATATATATATATACAATCAAAACTGCATGATGCCGTATTTGGAAATTGGATTTCCGTCATGAACCAAGGCAAAAGATAGTCCTCATCGACTTCGAGACAATCTATCTCATGTCTCAGAATCAGAGCTCGAGTGACCCTTGGATCGTCAGGGCCGGTCCACTGATGTGGATTAAAATTCCTGAACAATACGTTTCCCCGCCCTATGGGGCGTAAATGAGCCAACGGATGACTCCATCGGACCCGGATCGTCTGATCAAACCGAAGCGCCTCGCAACAACCACATAAGTCAAACTCGTCAGGGCGTGTAAAACCACTAACGCCACTTCTAGCTAGAAGGAAACGCATGCCCTCCCTGAGGTCCTTCCTCCCATTTCTTGTTCATACCGGCTGTGAGGTTCGTGAATTCACGTTGTACACAAAGCTACGCCACACAGGCGGTGCTTTGATCATCACCACAAGACTTTTATTTTCAACAGAAGCCTTGATCACTGCATCTTAGCATGCCACACAGGCAATTCACACCGTGCAACTGATAGCTATTGTAATGACCCGCATTTTTAGAGATATATAATTAATTTATTTAATTATATAATTGGTGATTTAGAGAAGTTAATGATCGTTTAATTAAATAATATTGAATATTTAATTAATAATTATAATATAATAATATATTATAATGTCGAAATAGTCGGAAATAGTGAAATTCACAATATCATGTGAATTGAATAGCATACGAGATTTGGTGGAGTTTCGATTCGAAATATAATAACGAATATATTCAATTGACGATGGTTTGAACGTATAATTATAATATAATTATAATAGAGCTTGAAATGGCGCGGTAGTTTGCTATTTGGCGATTTGAACTTCAACTGAATGTACATGATTCGTTTTAAGCCGGATTTCTGTGAAACAAGAAACGTGTGGAGCTGGTGGAGTATATCTTTCTAGTGGAAGAGAAATATCGGGATTTCGTCGTGTAGATTTTGATGTATGTCCAAATCAAATTTCAGAAAAGTCGCTGTAGAATCCCTTTATAATTTGCAACGCTTTATATATGTTATAAAAGGATTTTCGATATAAATTGAATATCGATAAATCTAAAATCTGAAATATCAAGCTGTAAATTCTGATATGATATTCTGGAGCTGTATGGTAGGCCACTGTGAATATAGACGATAATAATTAATTTTAAACAATTAATTTAATAATATTTAAATATATTTATATATTTAAATAGGCTATTTAGAGCATTAAAAATGACCACTTTTGCTAACGAAGTCGGAATTCGACGAAACCAGTTTTGTTGGATCCGCAATATCAAATAATTGTTAGTTTCCAAGTTTCGTGATTTTTAGAGTCAGTGTGTGACTGTAGGGATTTTTAGAGTGGAAAATAGACAATATTTCGACGGTTAAAAATACGCTGTGTAAGCATACGGAGTCGGAATTCGATGAAACTAGTCTCGTTGGGACCGTAATGTCGAACTGATGGTGCATGTCAGTTTTCATGATTTTTGAGTGTCGAATGTGACCACAGAAATTTTAAAAGACTGATATATATAACGTTGGCTTATAAACGAATATAATAATAAATATTAAATTATATAAAATGCCTATATAATACCCCTTAAAACACTAAAACCTAATACCCTCTTTACCCGAAGTCAACACAGCCATTCTTTGTAGCCGCCACTTCTAATTCTCTTCATAGCAAAAATTCCAACTTCTAAAATTCTCAAACAATTCAAATAAAAATCTTAAAATCAGGAAATGGGTTTGTTTGAGTTGCTGAAGTAAGTAGCTTCATGTGGCATACGATCCATAGGGTTCGACGTCCTGTTATGTCGATGGGATTTTGGGCAGTAACCATAGGGTTGGTGTTTTCGGCCAATACAAGCATCTGTGCTCGTTTTGGTTGATAGTTTTGGATTGAGAAGGCGAAACATGTCCTGTTTGCAAACTTTTGGGGTAATCGACCAAAAATATTGTCGATACCTGTACGCTAGCCGTGGGTTCCCTCTGGCGACGCGTTTTGCAAGGCTATCTCGAGTTGGGGGTTTAGTGTATGGGGGGATGGAGAAAGTGACGAGAATCATTTTGGTAATGGTAGCTTGATAAACCATGAGGTGGTGATGGAGATATGGGGTCATGAAGAAGCCGGCAATGTCTGTGCCAGGAGCGGATGCGCGAGTTTGTTGTGAGGAAGGAGAAAGGGAAGTGGGCTCTTTTGTTGGGCCGGTCAAAGAAGTAAGGTCCATTTGAAATTAAATTATTTAAGTTAGAAGGTTTTAAATGATTATTATATAATCAAAGTTGTAACGTAAATATCTTGGACATACGTCAACAGTTTTTTGAACGGTCAGATCCGACAGGATCGTATGGACGAGAGCAACACAATGAGACTGACCTGGAGTGGATCGGAGACAGTTACAATTTATGGCAAAATAAATTGTCAGACTGAATCAAAGAATGCAAACCAATTATTTAACGGTTAACGCGCAACTATGAGTAAAACTCACCAACTCTGAACAGTTATATTTTTATAATGTATTCTTAGAACTGTTAAATATTGTCTGTTTGACTGTGTGTTGGTTGATTGATTGAACTGCTAGTCAGTTAGTTAAATTTCTATATTGATTCTGTTTAACAGAATATATCATATGGAACTGAAAGTGATGTTATCTATATTGTCTAACATCTGTGATGCAGGGAAACAGATTGGAGGAATCCGACTGGATTCCTCAATAGTTATTTTATTGTTTTTCATATATTTTAATATATGATGTGAACTATAACCTGTTGTTGATTGTGTGTATATGGACGAGATTAGACATCGTGATTTGATATGATTGAATACCATGACATACCGGAATGTTGATAAAGGAATTATTTTAAAGTGATACTGAAAACAGAATGTTTATAAATTGGAAAATTTATAAATGAGAGATATTTATAAATTTAAATATTTATAAATAAGGAATATTTATAAATTGGGATATTTATAAATAGGAGATATTTTAAAAAGGAAAATAAATTCAAAACATTTCTTTTTGAATGGAAAGGCCTGTGTGGCGGGTTTGGGGATTTTCCCGATGCTCCCGTTACAAAGGAGGTTATGGCGAATTTTCCCGGGAATTTAAGGAGTTAGAATATTTCAAGGATAAATTTGAAAAGGAAATATTTGTAAACCATTTACAAATAGAATTGGAAAGGGGACATTATAAAAAGGAAATCATTTTTAAAGTGTAGAACCGTTATTTAAAAGTAAATCTTTTCAAATGAATAAAACGTTGTTAAAAAGGAAATCTTTATAAAGTGAATAAAGTAAATCGAATATGGTAATCGAAAGGAGTTAATCGATGTTAGTTTCATCGAAAGGAGTTAATCGATGTTAGTTTCATCGAAAGGAATATCGATGTCAGTTTCAATCGAAGGGAGTTAATCGATTAGAGTTAAATCAAAGGAGTTAATCGAATATAGTTTATTCGAATAGAGTTAGAGGAGTTATCGAATATAGTTTATTCAACAGGAGTTAAGTGAATAGTTAGGTTAAACTAAGTGAATTAGTTAAGTGAATTGGTTAAGTTAACCAAAGTGAATTAGTCGAGTTAATCAAAGTGATTAGTTCAGTTAATCGAGATAAGTAAATCAAGTTAGGGTAATCGAGTTGAATTAGTCAGTCGAGTAAATAAATTGAGTTAGTCAAACCAAGTAAAACCAGTTAGAGTTAAACAGTTAGAGTTAAAACAAACATAGTTATTCAGGATGAATTGCCATTTAGCACGACTGCTAGCGTAATTCGCAGGGCTGTAAATAGCCTACGGCGGTCGGATGTTTCCTGAGGGAATCAGGCGTAACCATTGTGATCGCTGCGATCTAGATTTGAGCGAATGGAGTTAAAGAATATAGAGTTAAGCAAAATTAGAATCTGACTAGAGATTAATAAGTTGAATGGTTTCCTGAGTATCGATCTGATGTTGGTTTCGGCCTTCGGGGTTTATGCTTAGGGAGTTGTTCTCTTATTAGTTTACAGTTAGAGTCTGATAGTTGTGGAAGGATAGTGATACGTAAATAAACAATGGAAATGTTTTCCAACGTTGATAACAAATATTTTCTAAATATAGAAAATAAGGAAAACATGTATAGATATACATGATGATTGATCGATTGACATTCCATTTGGAAATAAGATCGGTGTTTGCACACAGACATTTTTATTTGATAGTTAAATCATCGACTATCAATGTTTTGACCATTTTACGATGTTAATATGGAGAGACCGGTTGGATTATTATCCGAAGAACCACTCTGTATTGGCATAAGCGTTGTGAATCAAGTATATTGAATATATTGAAGACGGAGTAAAGTGCAAGGGCTATTGTATAAGTCTTAGATAACAGTGCCTAAGATGGATGTACTGAATAGTGCCTTCGGTTTGTCCAGTCCTAGGACAACTTGTATGGATGAAGGTCTGACAGAGTATATCCAATGGATCGCGTAAGTTGATTTGTTCAAAACGTATTCACGTTTGGTGGCGGAGGAATTCGTTTCTCTTAGCTGTATACCCGTGTTATTTTTGGATAAGTCAAATTTGTGATTTGGCGGGTATGACGATGTGGCATTCTAAGTGAATGAAGATATGATATGTAAAAAGATAAGCGTAGCTTCTAGCCTCACATCCGGTAAATGACAGAAATCGGGCAGGCAGCATGGCTAAGTCGGTCGCACCGAAGTAGGGTGTATAATCACCTATCTAGTGAATATTCATTTGTTTCTTAAATCTATCAATGCTGTCCCATATATATACGGGAACGGTTGCTGATCCCAACCGTTGGTGATGTACATTCGATACACTCAAACGAAATGAGTGGTCGGTCATGTGTGGCTGAGTTAAAAGATGTTCTTGTTGAACTCCAGTGTATCGTTCCTAGAGTACACTGATCGGAAGGTGGTTCCATACCTTGTCATAGTTGGAAATCCATTATCCAATACGTGCTTGCGATTTTGATTGTATACTATATATGTAGAACGTGAGATGAAAGCGTTTCTGCTAGTTGATATCTATTTGTACATAGACATTATTATAATATCAAAGGGGTTTTTGATATAAAGATATTTTGGATTCTCATAAGGAAAAAAACTTGTTCCGTTCTGCGGCGTGGTCTTATGAGATATCGTTTACTTGTTCATATACCAGTTTAAACTGTTTTACTCATACCAGTCCCATGACTGACCCGGAGTTTATTTGTTTTGTTTTCCCTAAACTCTTGGGTGCCTAATTTTGTACGGGCAGTCAAGTAGTCAGGAATTTACAGATATACTGGAAGAGCGTGGAGCAGGAGGCTTCAAGATCATATAGCTATAGTTATTTCCGCTGTGTTGTAAGTGATGTACTCTGATAAGTGCTATTGTATACATAACTGTTATATTTCAAAGTTATGTTATCTATTATATGTTATTCGTTCCGCTGTGAGGTTCGTGTTACTCTGATGTTGTCTTCTTCTTCTTCTTCTATTCTAAGTTTCTACCTTATCTATCCTCACCTTCTAATTTCTTTCATTAATTACCGGGATTTTTCGATGTTTTGGTTATCGACGTCGTGCTTACGTCGATAACCAAAGCCGCTCAAAATCCGGGTCGTTACAGTTGGTATCAGAGCTTAAATTAAGAATTACTTGGCTCTGTGGCGTGACTCGGTAGAGATAGGGTTAGTAATACCCTAGATTGAGTTTGAGTGTATATATACGAGTGCGTATTTGTATTTGATATAAAAATGGTTTTTTATTGTGGAGATTCATTGGCTGAGTTGTTTATGAGTTCTGGTCGATCAGTTTGATCCACTGTATCGGTAGGAGTAAATAAATACTTGAATACGATGGACCGACACAGTATGGATATGTAATATATTATCATATATTAGATATGTTGGTTGTAATTATAATCGAATGAGATTATAAAGTGAAATGGTTATATATAACTAATCAGAATCATATAAGTAAAGTATATGAAATAAGATGAATTAAACATGAATTTAAATCAGATTTGGAATTAAAATAAGGAAATTTTAAGTTCCTGGGAGATTTTGAAATGTTTTCAAAATGGAAGTATTTGGTAATGATTTTGAAAATGATATAGTATTGAAATCACTTGGGTCGTTGGAAAATAATTCCGATGATGACTGCGCAGTATCATCGGTGTGGTTTTCGAGTTCTAAGTGGTCGATTACTACCAGAGATTTTGATTTGAATTGTTTTGAGAAAACAAGGTGTTTAGAAATTCAAAGGTTTTGAATTGTTGATTATGATTTCAAGTTGATTTGAAAGAAACCCAGGAATTTGAGTTCTGAAATTAAAATTTAACTAATGAAGTTAAATAGATTGAGATGGTATAAATGACTAAATAAATTGAAATTTAACTTGAACTGAGTTAAATAAAATTGAATTGGATTAGAGACAATCTAGAATAGAACCAAATTGATAAGTCAATAATTTGGAATTTGATATTGGGCTTCGAATGAAATTCGATTTGGATATGAGGATATGAACTGATTGGAATTTGATTGAGATAACACTGGTATATGCTGTGTTGATAGCATATGGAAGTGATAGAGTTGATATGCCCGACAAAAAGGTACCAATTTATATTATATATGGATATGAGATTTATGAGCCGAATTGGCAATCCGCTTGGCTGTTTGATTTTCTTTTGGGTTGGAGAAGGCCTAGAGAGGCGAGTTATGGTTTTACCGGTAGGGCTGTACAAAGGAAGTTATGGCGAAATTTTTCGAAAAGTTAAGGTGTTAGAAAATTTTCAAAATTTTTGGAAATTTAGTTAGTCGGAATAAATTAATGTTTTAGTCAATATTAATTGGTTCAGTTGAAATCAGAAATAAGGGGTAAACAAATCTTAGGAATTCCAATAGACAGGGTCGTCCTCTAACTTAGCAATTTCGAGGACGAAATTATTTTAAGTGGGGAAGAATGTAATGACCCGCATTTTTAGAGATATATAATTAATTTATTTAATTATATAATTGGTGATTTAGAGAAGTTAATGATCGTTTAATTAAATAATATTGAATATTTAATTAATAATTATAATATAATAATATATTATAATGTCGAAATAGTCGGAAAGAGTGAAATTCACAATATCATGTGAATTGAATAGCATACGAGATTTGGTGGAGTTTCGATTCGAAATATAATAACGAATATATTCAATCGACGACGGTTTGAACGTATAATTATAATATAATTATAATAGAGCTTGAAATGGCGCGGTAGTTCGCTATTTGGCGATTTGAACTTCAACTGAATGTACATGATTCGTTTTAAGCCGGATTTCTGTGAAACAAGAAACGTGTGGAGCTGGTGGAGTATATCTTTCTAGTGGAAGAGAAATATCGGGATTTCGTCATGTAGATTTTGATGTATGTCCAAATCAAATTTCAGAAAAGTCGTTGTAGAATCCCTTTATAATTTGCAACGCTTTATATATGTTATAAAAGGATTTTCGATATAAATTGAATATCGATAAATCTGAAATCTGAAATATCAAGCTGTAAATTCTGATATGATATTCTGGAGCTGTATGGTAGGCCACTGTGAATATAGACGATAATAATTAATTTTAAACAATTAATTTAATAATATTTAAATATATTTATATATTTAAATAGGCTATTTAGAGCATTAAAAATGACCACTTTTGCTAACGAAGTCGGAATTCGACGAAACCAGTTTTGTTGGATCCGCAATATCAAATAATTGTTAGTTTCCAAGTTTCGTGATTTTTAGAGTCAGTGTGTGACTGTAGGGATTTTTAGAGTGGAAAATAGACAATATTTCGACGGTTAAAAATACGCTGTGTAAGCATACGGAGTCGGAATTCGATGAAACTAGTCTCGTTGGGACCGTAATGTCGAACTGATGGTGCATGTCAGTTTTCATGATTTTTGAGTGTCGAATGTGACCACAGAAATTTTAAAAGACTGATATATATAACGTTGGCTTATAAACGAATATAATAATAAATATTAAATTATATAAAATGCCTATATAATACCCCTTAAAACACTAAAACCTAATACCCTCTTTACCCGAAGTCAACACAGCCATTCTTTGTAGCCGCCACTTCTAATTCTCTTCACAGCAAAAATTCCAACTTCTAAAATTCTCAAACAATTCAAATAAAAATCAGGAAATGGGTTTGTTTGAGTTGCTGAAGTAAGTAGCTTCATGTGGCATACGATCCATAGGGTTCGACGTCCTGTTATGTCGATGGGATTTTGGGCAGTAGCAATAGGGTTGGTGTTTTCGGCCAATACAAGCATCTGTGCTCGTTTTGGTTGATAGTTTTGGATTGAGAAGGCGAAACATGTCCTGTTTGCAAACTTTTGGGGTAATCGACCAAAAATATTGTCGATGCCTGTACGCTAGCCGTGGGTTCCCTCTGGCGACGCGTTTTGCAAGGCTATCTCGAGTTGGGGGTTTAGTGTATGGGGGGATGGAGAAAGTGACGAGAATCATTTTGGTAATGGTAGCTTGATAAACCATGAGGTGGTGATGGAGATATGGGGTCATGAAGAAGCCGGCAATGTCTGTGCCAGGAGCGGATGCGCGAGTTTGTTGTGAGGAAGGAGAAAGGGAAGTGGGTTCTTTTGTTGGGCCGGTCAAAAAAGTAAGGTCCATTTGAAATTAAATTATTTAAGTTAGAAGGTTTTAAATGATTATTATATAATCAAAGTTGTAACGTAAATATCTTGGACATACGTCAACAGTTTTTCGAACGGTCAGATCCGACAGGATCGTATGGACGAGAGCAACACAATGAGACTGACCTGGAGTGGATCGGAGACAGTTACAATTTATGGCAAAATAAATTGTCAGACTGAATCAAAGAATGCAAACCGATTATTTAACGGTTAACGCGCAACTGTGAGTAAAACTCACCAACTCTGAACAGTTATATTTTTATAATGTATTCTTAGAACTGTTAAATATTGTCTGTTTGACTGTGTGTTGGTTGATTGATTGAACTGCTAGTCAGTTAGTTAAATTTCTATATTGATTTTGTTTAACAGAATATATCATATGGAACTGAAAGTGATGTTATCTATATTGTCTAACATCTGTGATGCAGGGAAACAGGTTGGAGGAATCCGACTGGATTCCTCAACAGTTATTTTATTGTTTTTCATATATTTTAATATATGATGTGAACTATAACCTGTTGTTGATTGTGTGTATATGGACGAGATTAGACATCGTGATTTGATATGATTGAATACCATGACATACCGGAATGTTGATAAAGGAATTATTTCAAAGTGATATTGAAAACAGAATGTTTATAAATTGGAAAATTTATAAATGAGAGATATTTATAAATTTAAATATTTATAAATAAGGAATATTTATAAATTGGGATATTTATAAATAGGAGATATTTTAAAAAGGAAAATAAATTCAAAACATTTCTTTTTGAATGGAAAGGCCTGTGTGGCGGGTTTGGGGATTTTCTCGATGCTCCCGTTACAAAGGAGGTTATGGCGAATTTTCCCGGGAATTTAAGGAGTTAGAATATTTCAAGGATAAATTTGAAAAGGAAATATTTGTAAACCATTTACAAATAGAATTGGAAAGGGAACATTATAAAAAGGAAATCATTTTTAAAGTGTAGAACCGTTATTTAAAAGTAAATCTTTTCAAATAAATAAAACGTTGTTAAAAAGGAAATCTTTATAAAGTGAATAAAGTAAATCGAATATGGTAATCGAAAGGAGTTAATCGATGTTAGTTTCATCGAAAGGAGTTAAACGATGTTAGATTCATCGAAAGGAGTATCGATGTTAGTTTCAATCGAAGGGAGTTAATCGATTAGAGTTAAATCAAAGGAGTTAATCGAATATAGTTTATTCGAATAGAGTTAGAGGAGTTATCGAATATAGTTTATTCGATGGGAGTTAAGTGAATAGTTAGGTTAAACTAAGTGAATTAGTTAAGTGAATTGGTTAAGTTAACCAAAGTGAATTAGTCGAGTTAATCAAAGTGATTAGTTCAGTTAATCGAGATAAGTAAATCAAGTTAGGATAATCGAGTTGAATTAGTCAGTCGAGTAAATAAATTGAGTTAGTCAAACCAAGTAAAACCAGTTAGAGTTAAACAGTTAGAGTTAAACAGTTAGAGTTAAAACAAACATAGTTATTAAGGATGAGTTGCCATTTAGCACGACTGCTAGCGTAATTCACAGGGCTGTAAATAGCCTACGGCGGTCGGATGTTTCCTGAGGGAATCAGGCGTAACCATTGTGATCGCTGCGATCTAGAGTTGAGCGAATGGAGTTAAAGAATATAGAGTTAAGCAAAATTAGAATCTGACTAGAGATTAATAAGTTGAATGGTTTCCTGAGTATCGATCTGATGTTGGTTTCGGCCTTCGGGGTTTATGCTTAGGGAGTTGTTCTCTTATTAGTTTACAGTTAGAGTCTGATAGTTGTGGAAGGATAGTGATACGTAAATAAACAATGGAAATGTTTTCCAACGTTGATAACAAATATTTTCTAAATATAGAAAATAAGGAAAACATGTATAGATATACATGATGATTGATCGATTGACATTCCATTTGGAAATAAGATCGTTGTTTGCACACGGACATTTTTATTTGATAGTTAAATCATCGACTATCAATGTTTTGACCATTTTACGTTGTTAATATGGAGAGACCGGTTGGATTATTATCCGAAGAACCACTCTGTATTGGCATAAGCGTTGTGAATCAAGTATATTGAATATATTGAAGACGGAGTAAAGTGCAAGGGCTATTGTATAAGTCTTAGATAACAGTGCCTAAGATGGATGTACTGAATAGTGCCTTCGGTTTGTCCAGTCCTAGGACAACTTGTATGGACGAAGGTCTGACAGAGTATATCCAATGGATCGCGTAAGTTGATCTGTTCAAAACGTATTCACGTTTGGTGGCGGAGGAATTCGTTTCTCTTAGCTGTATACCCATGTTATTTTTGGATAAGTCAAATTTGTGATTTGGCGGGTATGACGATGTGGCATTCTAAGTGAATGAAGATATGATATGTAAAAAGATAAGCGTAGCTTCTAGCCTCACATCCGGTAAATGACAGAAATCGGGCAGGCAGCATGGCTAAGTCGGTCGCACCGAAGTAGGGTGTATAATCACCTATCTAGTGAATATTCATTTGTTTCTTAAATCTATCAATGCTGTCCCATATATATACGGGAACGGTTGCTGATCCCAACCGTTGGTGATGTACATTCGATACACTCAAGCGAAATGAGTGGTCGGTCATGTGTGGCTGAGTTACAAGATGTTCTTGTTGAACTCCAGTGTATCGTTCCTAGAGTACACTGATCGGAAGGTGGTTCCATACCTTGTCATAGTTGGAAATCCATTATCCAATACGTGCTTGCGATTTTGATTGTATACTATATATGTAGAACGTGAGATGAAAGCGTTTCTGCTAGTTGATATCTATTTGTACATAGACATTATTATAATATCAAAGGGGTTTTTGATATAAAGATATTTTGGATTCTCATAAGGAAAAAAACCCGTTCCGTTCTGTGGCGTGGTCTTATGAGATATCGTTTACTTGTTCATATACCAGTTTAAACTGTTTTACTCATACCAGTCCCATGACTGACCCGGAGTTTATTTGTTTTGTTTTCCCTAAACTCTTGGGTGCCTAATTTTGTACGGGCAGTCAAGTAGTCAGGAATTTACAGATATACTGGAAGAGCGTGGAGCAGGAGGCTTCAAGATCATATAGCTATAGTTATTTCCGCTGTGTTGTAAGTGATGTACTCTGATAAGTGCTATTGTATACATAACTGTTATATTTCAAAGTTATGTTATCTATTATATGTTATTCGTTTCGCTGTGAGGTTCGTGTTACTCTGATGTTGTGTTCTTCTTCTTCTTCTATTCTAAGTTTCTACCTTATCTATCCTCACCTTCTAATTTCTTTCATTAATTACCGGGATTTTTCGATGTTTTGGTTATCGACGTCGTGCTTACGTCGATAACCAAAGCCGCTCAAAATCCGGGTCGTTACATCTATCAATCACATAGAATAAATTCCAATGTCAGACACACTGTCCATTTGCAAGTCCGTTCTGGGTCTGAACGAAACCGGAGGCACTAAATACCTCGCATATTCATCGATCCTCACGTACGTCTGGACGATCACCACTCATTATCCATATTTCGGGATGCCTCCCAATCAGGACCTCAGTGACCATCCAAACGAGGTGAAGATCGATCTTCAACCCCCGTCTTCATCTTCGACTTCTTATCGTCGATTCAGTTATTCAGAATGGGATAAACCCGGTCTTTTTGAGCAACTCGCGTATATAATAAAAAAGTGCAGCACTAACATACATACGCATCATTTCAATTCATTAGTCACTAACCGTCAATCAGTAAGAGAACGATTTCCCAAATATTAACCCCGAAGGCCGAAACCAACATCAGATCAATACCCAGGAAACCATTCGACTAAGCCAACCTTCAGTTAATTTCTAAATTTCACATCCATATCGTTTATAATATTTTATAATGATTTATCACTATTTTTATTTATTTTAAAATACCCAATTTATTCAAAACGACGCTTCGGGCCATAACGCGGTCGTGGCGCTGTTTTTCTTCAGATTTGATTTACACATATCTGAAAATCTAACCGTTGGATCTTCACAAAATTTACATCATTAGAAAGATCTTTTCAAAATGAATCCAACGGTTCCAGTTTCGGGAAATTTCTACGGTCGGATCTCCCGGTATAATCGTTTGAAGTTTCGATTTCAAAATACGAACTGCAGCGTCGTTATTCGATTATATATAATTATATTTATATATATATAAATATAATCGATTCTGGCGCTATTTTTCTTCAGATTTGAATTAAACATTCCAGACAATCCAACCGTTGGATTTTTACTAAGTTGGTGCCGTTGGAAAGATATTTCCAAAGCGAACCCAACGGTTGTGGTTTCGGGAAAATCCGATGGTCGAATCCCCCGGTATAATCGTTTGAAATTACGGTTTCAAAATACGAATTGCAGCTTCGTTATTCGATATATTTTAATTCTATTTATATATATATATATATATATATATATATATATCGATTCTTCGATTTCAAAGCTATATTCCTTTCATACATTTGATAAAAATGATATTTTTATCTAACTGTCTTCTATTTCAACACTTCACTATATTTAACAATTCATGTATATAATAAAAATGTGATTTTTATCGTAAAACAATTCAATTCAAAACACTATTATTTTATATAGTTCATATAGGCAATAAAAATAGGATTTTTATTATAAAACAATTTCTTTCAAAACAAGATTATTTTATATAGTTCATATAGATGATAAAAGTGTGATTTTTATTATAAAACAATTTATTTCAAAATATGAATACCATTCAACACATGAATTTCAATTCAACGAATGAATATCGATTCAACACATGAAGGTTTTCTATAGTTTATATATATAGATAAAAATGTGATTTTTATATTTAAAAACACGAATACCATTCAACACATGAATTTCTATCCAACGAATGAATATCGATTCAACACATGAAGGTTTTCTATAGTTTATATATATCGATAAAAAGGTGATTTTTATATTTAAAACACGAATACCATTCAACACATGAATTTCAATTCAACGAATGAATATCGATTCAACACATGAAGGTTTTCTATAGTTTATATATATCGATAAAAAAGTGATTTTTATATTTAAAACACGAATACCATTCAACACATGAATTTCTAATCAACGAATGAGTTTCAATTCAACACATGAAGGTTTTCTATTCAACGAATAAATATAGTTTCAACAAATGAAAATAATTCAAACACATGAATATTATTCAAAATTTCGGCAGCATAATGGCAGGGTAGTTAAAACCGGGACCGTCCCTAGTACGGCTCCTCGCTCTACCTTAAAACCTTGCGGTTTTTAACAATGGGGAATCATGCATCTAGTTCGCACGCAGGCGGCATGTATATTTATTTCTTTTCCACAAACTAATCCTATGTGGTTTCAACCAAATATTTCTCAACCACAAACGGGTATTTTTCAACCACAATCCATCAATATCAACCACAAACAATTTCAATCAACCATTCGCAATCAATCAATTTTTCACAGTAATCATAACCAATAAATATCGTCCATGGTTTGCGGACGAGGGGCCTGTGTGTATATATATATATATATATATATATATATATATATATATATATGTATGTATGTATATATATAGCATTTCACTTCTATTTCAACACATATATAATTTTTACAACGCATATACAACTTATACATCGAACGTACAACTTATACAACGCTTATACAAGGGCTGTACAATGCTTATATAACTCATACATCGACCATATAATTTATGCATCGTCGTTTTCTGTATCGTTTATAAATTAGAAATCTCACATTGGGTTCCACTCCACCAAAAATAGCAGATGGCTCAGAAAAATATGCGGTCTCTTCTAGAATGTAGAAGGCGTCCACACGAGTCCACTGTCTCTTGTTTCACTGAATTTCGTCAATACACGAAAAAGATATGATTTTTCAAAGTTTGCAACGGTTTAAAGGTGTTAAAACTGTTGAAAATATATATAGTCGTACCTTAGCTGAAAGGTTCAAAACTAGGTTTAGCTTTTACTTCCAATCTGTGCAGTGATATGAAGATCGGCCAACACCACGTCGCAGCGTTTGGAGAGGCGCGCAAAACGAGGTAAAGGGGGTCCCACTCGGTGGCCTCTGGCGAACCCGGCGGCGGCTGAAAGTCGATGACTTTCGAGGGTCAGATCTCCTCGAATACTCAGTGGAAATTGGCAAACCTTATATGGATTTGTAGAGGGCGTTAGGATCTTCAAAAAGTTTAACTGGAGGGGGGTCTAATTCCACCTGGTTTGGTCGGAATCGGAGCTGGAAGGTTGGAAAGCTTTTCCGCCTTCGATCTGAGTAGCGGGGAGAGAGAATTTCTTTTTTTATATATATAAAATATGATTGGCCTATGGGTTTTAAAAGGGGTTTTCTGACACGGCCACCAATCTAAACCCAACGACTGTCGTCCCCAGTGTTTTACCCCCATTCCGAACACAATGGGATATGTTTCGAAGGCCCATTCGAATGTTTCAGTCGGTTTTCATTCAATTTAAAATATATAACATTCAATATTTGATTTGAACGTACATTTCAATTTGCCAGGGCCACAAACTGATTCGAAAAATTCCCGAAAAATAAATCTAGCTATGTTTTGACGTTACAGTCCCGACAAAACTAGTTTCGTCGAATTCTGAGACCGTTTGCAAAAAGGCCCATTTCTGGTCGATCCAATTTAATTGTAATTGACCAAAACACGTTTTCCTTTGCCACGCTCACATACTAGCTTCAAAAATTATGAAATTTGAAACCTAGCAATAACTTCACATCCCGGATCCAAAAAATGTGGTTTTGTAGAATTCCGAGGTCGTATGCAAAATGGCCAATTTCACGGGCTATGTAAATTCCATAGCGACCTTTCTGAAAATTCATTTGGCCATAACTTTTGCTTTCCTCTATGAAACTTCGATTTTTCAGATTCGTTAGAAAGGTATTCACTAACAGATTTAAATATTTTTGGTTTCACTCAAAACCATTTTGTTTTGCACCCGGTACAGTCAGTCAAAGTTTGAATTCAAATTTTGAAACTACCGCGCCATTTCAGGCCTTGTTTATAATTAGAATTAATTATATTCGTTTTCAAACGTCGATTCAAACTCACTTTTCATCGTTATTATTTAAAATATTTATTTTAAATATTTAAAATCCATTATTTCAGCCAATTTAAAAAATTTAAATTGGTTCAGATTTTCTAGGTCGTTACATATGTATGCTCCATCGCCACTGTCATACTTTGTATACTTTGAGTATAATCTGTTTTGATTACTGAACTGCTGCTAGCTTCTTGAAAACTGAATTGTGCACACTAAATTGCTGTTTTTCATGTAATCTGAACTTGTACATTCACCACTCTTTGCTGTATGATCGCCTTGAGACTGTGTGCATTGCAGGAACATGTGTTTATACACACAACATGTGTGTACAACGTGAGTTCTTATATGTGCTCACTGCCTTGACTTCATGCATTAGATTTGTTGTTTACAATGTAGTTGTTGCAATTGTATTTGTCCACTTGACACTAGAATTGTCCACTGTCATATGTACACTTCTGAGCTTGTGTATACACCAGTTTGATATGTGCTATTCCATTCTGTTGATTCTCAACCTTTAATTTGGTCTGCCTTCATGCTATCTTGAAACTTGGGTTTGAACTGCACCACCTAGATTGCTATTGTGTTGATATCATGTTGTTGCTGATCATTTCATGCTCACCTAGTCTTGAATTCCCCATTGTTGTGGCAGTTTGAATGTGCATTTATTGTCACTTTGAATAACCTGCTTTGCTTTTCCCATTATAAAACTGCTGCTATTATCACTTTGTTGATTGTGCAAATCAGTTTGCACTTGAGTTGATCATGTTGCTAAACTAGTCGATCTTCCATGCTTGAATCACTTGATCTGCCTTGTTTGCCAACCTATTTTTGGCTAGTCTGAAAATTTGCTGTCCCACTCCAATCTCGACCATATTTGTTGATTGCTTCACTATCTTGAAATGTGTTGAGTTGTGCACTGAGTCGAGATGGTCCACGTGGCTACTCCTCAGTTGCACACGTGTATATAAATATACATGTGTATATATGCAGCCATCCAGACAAGTTTTCCTGTCCCTGCATTGAGATATATATACTGACTGACTTGTGGTATTTACAGTGTATCACTGTGAATATCACAAGCTGTCTAGACATAGATGGTTGGATATGAAAATCAGATCGAGTCAGAAAAATGATGAGAAACACACCGAAAATCTGAGGCAAATAAATTTTTAAAATAAAAAATTATATCTGCATGTGTTCTTTGTTTTTCTATTGGAGTGTACTGTGTGTGTTTCATGTATGTGAGAGGTATGAAGACTGGACTGACTGAAAGCTGTGAAGATAGAAGACTGAAGACAGAAGTGGTGTGTCAGCGAAATGTATAAGTGTCAATGTGTCTGTATAATTGAATGTATGAAACAGTGGAAGAAAGTATATATGAAATGAGTGACTGAGTGAGTATTGCTAAGAGAAATGTATGAATATTTGTAATAAACAAATTTGACTGAACTAAAATATTATTTTTATTGTGTTCAAACAAATTTGTCCAACATATTCAGTTTATATACAAGTACAATATCATGTGTAATATCTGTGAATGTGTACAAATAGTGGAGTCATATAATTTGTACTGTTTGAATGTTGAAATATAATATTTATATTTAAATAAAATACTATGTGAATATATGAAATTTTGTACAGTCATATTCTATTTAAATATAAATATTATATTCATGTCTGTGATGTTATATAACAGTATAATAACAATCACATTTGAAATAAAATATATTTGCTTGTTATCACCAAACAAAAATCATATAATTGTATATATAACACCGTTATATACAACAATCTCCCCCTTTTGATGATAACAAACAAATGTTAAGATTTTGAATCCAATAAATGTGTTTGACAGTGAAGCACTGAACTCCCCCTATTTGAAAGCTCCCCCCACAACCGAAACTCCCCCTATAACTGTGCATGAGGGAAAAATAAATTTTCAAAATTAAAAATATTTATAAAATATTTACTCATAAATCAAAATCTCAACCCAATTCTCCCCCTTTTGTTATCATCAAAAGGATACAGAAATTAAAATATATATGAAAAATGACTAAAAATATAATTTCAGCATAAGAGGAAGAGCGATCATCATAAATCACAATCAGTCAAACAAAAATCATAATAAACTAAGAATAGGTGACATATTTCACATTACAGAGAATGACGGATTTACGATGAATTTTATATAAATGGAGAGAGAGAGGGTAATAAAAACATATATTTCCAAAAAAAAATATAAAATTGAGAACAAAAGCAATGATGGATTTGGACAATAATTAATAATTCAATTTAAGTGACAAAATTGAATAATCCCAAATCCCAATAGCTATCAATCAACAAATCATAATACGTCATAAAATATTAACACATTTCACAGATTAGAACATGGATTGATAGGCTGCTTTTCACATACCAAGAAGAATTTCAAATTAATTACTATTTATAGCACATTTTTTCTTTTTATTTTTATTTTATTTAAGAGCACACTAACCACGCATAACCAGAGCTTGGATTTTTAAATGAGGTTAGTCGCAGCTTAAATTATAAGTTGTCTCATAACCAAGCATGACCAGAGCTTGGATTTTTAAATGAGGTTAGAGACACACTTATGTATTAATTATATATATTTATCATTTCATATTTAAAAGGAAAAAACTCCTCGGTATATACAACCAATATGAATGATAGAAATGTGGTAGGTATAGAAATGGACTGTGAAATAAATTTCTAAATTAATTATTGAAATATGCTCGGCTGTATCGAGATCATTGAAAATTTTCAATTATCACTAATTCTGAATAATAACATTGTCCAATTTCTATCACAAATACTTTCACTGTTTATTCAAAAAGATTTAAAAAAAAACTCTCCACATTAATATAAAAGACATGATGGATGGCAGAATGATGATAGATAAGGGAGATGGTCGTGAAATGATTGCCCATTCAAAGATATTATAATAATTATTCAACCATCATGAAAATCTAAATAAAGTCTCCTCTTTTTGTGAAATATACTACAGTCACAACTCATCACAATTTCAAAATCTAATAATAATTTTGATGAATTATAAATACTGTTCAATTTGGATATTGATTTCAATTTCTGAATGAATAATCAATAAATAATTTTAAAATTGAAAATCAATTACAAGAGGAATATGTAGATCTATACAAGACAAGAAGAAGAAAAAATTGTACAAGGCAAAAAGAGTGTGTGAATCTATCCAAGGTGAAGATTAGAATCTAAATACAGATGGGTGAGACAAATATAAGGCACTTCTGATACCACTTAGTGTCCCTATTAATGAGGATTGTAAAAGACACCGGAGACAAATCAGTATATCACCGACACAACAAAATTCAATCATAAGGTGAAGCAGACAAGACAAGCAAAGTTATTTCAGCAGCAGTCAATTTTAATCAAAACAAGTAGTTATCTAAGATCATTTTCAAAAGCAGTATCAGAGTAGTACAGAAACCAATAGCACAGCAGACTTGTCAGAAATGTTACTAATGGTCACAAAATATATTCCATTATTCATGATTATAAAATTAAGTTTATTTTAAATCATTTGTGGTAAATTGAAAAATCAGAATTCAATGAATCAATCACACCAGATTATAAATTTCAGATTCAAGATATGTCTATGATTCAATAAATCAATAATTTCAAATGATTTTAAATAGACAAATATTCAAATCAAATAATCATGAAATAACAATGAATTTTAAGACTAGATTTTCAAAGAAATTTTCACAAGTATTTCTTACATCAGGTTTGATAGGTATTCATGATCCAGAATAATTTATTCGAAATCACTTGAATCAATGTCAAGTTTTGAACTATAATGAATCGGTCACACAAGGTTGATAACTTCAAATTTAGAAGGTGTGTGATTATTCAAAATATCAATAATTTTAGATGATTTCAAACAAACAGATTCTTACCATAATGATCATGAATAACAATGATTTTCAAGATGTATCAATGAGATTCAAGATAGATTAAAATTTCAAAGCCAAACTGAAAATCAATGAAATTATCACAACTGATAAATAGCAGAGTGTTGTAATGAGTATAATATTTCAAGCTTTTCTTAATTGAATTAGAAGAAACTCAAAATAACAGAGGTGTGTGAAACTTCATCAAATTTTCAGATCTTCAAGAATTTAGAATTCTAATTAACAATGTTCAAGATATGACAATCATAAAGATAAATTTCAAAACAATTGTGGATATTTACAAACTTAGATTCAAAATCTGGAAATGATTAGAATATTAGAATTTCATACTAATGAAGTGAATTTCCAGAAAATATGAATTCTACAATTGAAAGTTTAAGAAACCCCAAGAAGTTACAAAGATATGATAGTGACAAATCAAAAATAGACGGGGTAGAAGAAGGAATAAACAAAGGAAACAAAATATTTACAAAAAATGAGTTAAGAGATTATACTTGAAATCCATGTAAACCAGAATCCCCAACTCAGCAAACTTGGCTTAAGGAACTGTGAACAATTTGATGATATGAAGCAATTTGAATTCAATTTATCATTCATAAAGCAGTTCCTTAGCCTCCACCTGTACCTAACAGTTTAAGGAATCGAGTGGTCTAACAAAATTAGTAAAACCACTCACAGCTGTATTCACGTGTTTTGGTACCCAGATTTGTTTGTACAACAACCCATCGGAATTTACCTTCGTGCACTTAGGAACCCAAATTTGTTTAACTCTAAATAAACTCACTTTATTTATTTTTTGGGTCCAAAAAGGATTAAACATATTGTTATCAAACAAAATCTTATTTCATTCATGATTTAAAAATCCTTTGAAATTATCAGAGTTCAAAATTTTCAAAACGATTATTTTCAACGTAGTTTGAAGGATTTTAAAATCACAAGAATTCACTTTTTTAAAACCACTTGTTTTTCCAAAACTAATACCTTGTTATGACCAACTGAAAATTGGTTTTGTAATAGCATATTCAGCGATTGTTCACCATTAGAAAATTTAGCTAATGTTGTTTCAAGTTGTTGAATTTTAAATTTAAGATCATCATTTTCTTTCATTGGATCTGAATAATGGTTTCAGTGATCTTACTCTTTTCAAAAATAGTTTTCATAACCAAATTTTCATTGTTAAGCAATTTAATTTTGGTTTGGAATTCCATGATTTCATATTCAAATCGTTTTTGTTTTTCAGACTCAAATTTCTTGGATTTTTTAATCTCATTTTCAAGTTCTTCTAAAATCAAATTTGATTTCAACAAGTTCTCCTTTTCAGCAATTTCAAATTTGTAATTTATATCTGTTTTAAATTTTCCAAATTCCTTTTGTAGAAGGTTATTCAAATTTGATAACCCAGTCTTGTTCTCATATAAGGTCAGAATTTCATTTTCAAACTTTTGAATATTTTTATTGATATGAACAAGATTGGTTTTCAATTTCAAACAATTTTTGCAAACTGAATTTGAAGAATTTTTAACATATTCAAGTTGTGATTCCAAATCATCAATTTTGCTGGTCAACTCAAAATTCTTAGATTCCAAAGACTTATTTTTCAGTTGGAGTTTATCAACAGATTTCGTTAAATCAAGACAGATGTAAACCAAATCCTCATATGAGAAATTTTCTGTTTCAGCGTTTGTTGATTCTCCATCATCTGATCCATCTGAAGTTTCATCTACATGACTTGTTAAGCATAGATTTGAATCTGAGTTGTCATCCTGGGGTTTTGAGTAGCTGTTGTCAATTTGTAAATAGTTCGTATTGAGAGCTGTCCAGATTTCCTGCATAGTTAAACAATGGGAGATCAAACTGTATTGATCATCATCAAGATAAGAATATAGAATATGTGTAGCGCGTAAATTAAATTCAATATCAATCCTATTTACAATATCATACCCATTTATAATACTATTCCAACATTTAATATCAACAGATTTTAAATAGGATTTCATTTCTGATTTCCAATTTAAAAAATCTGTTCCATTGAAAATAGATGGAATACGACTGGACTGACTCTCTATGGACTGAGAACAAGGGTTACCCATGGCTCTAGAGTTAAAAAATACCTTCTCTGGTACCACTTGTTGGATGTAGCTTCACCCTAGAGGGGGTGAATAGGGTTTATCACAGTTTTTAGCTGAATTAAAAATCTAACGGAATATATATAATAATAAACAGATCACAGAATATAGCAGAAACAGAAATGCAGAAAATAAATCACACACAGATATACCCAGCTTCGGCAAAACCCTGCCTACTGCTGCATTCCTAAGGTTTCTACTAGGTGATAGAATAGATCCCGCATACAAGACCATGTACACTCACAAACACTGCTCCTATTTTAACCCTACGCTCAAAACCCTAGACTGACCGATATCCCCTCGATCATATTTCCTCTGATTACGACCCCGTAACCAATAACCTAGATTTTACAGATTCTAGAACTGTTCAGAATTGTTTACAAAGAAACTTAACCAAAAAAACAAATTTGAAAAACCCTAGGAGTTAAATTATAAGGGTCATCACCTTTTAATCCGTAAGTAAAAAAACGGCTGGCCCCATTTTCTTTTGAGTGCACCACTCCTTCTAATGCCTGATCTCAATTTGTTCTCTAGATAAAAATATGGCGACCGAACTAGGGTTTCTCAATCTGAATTCCCAATTCGATTTTGATGCTTTATGGATGGATTGATCACTGAAGATCGATATTGTGTAGGTTTGTCTACGATTTGGGATTATTTCTCGATCGAAACAATTGTAAGTAATTTCTGATTTGAATCTATATGCCCTCGAGTTGATTCTTGATTTCGATGCTCTCTTTCCAGTGATGATAAGGTGTAATATATAGGGTAAATAGAAAAACCCTAATTGATATCTCTGATTTCAATAAATGTGGCTTGACCTGATTTATTGCGGTTTCCTCTTTTGCATTTCTTGATGATGGAATTTTGGTTTTGATCGTGGCCTTGTGTTGTCTGATTTTATGCCAGAAATATTGAGCAGAGTAATTGACAATTTAACTTTAACTATATCAGAAAACAAATTTATGGAATTTTGATTTTCTTGCCGAGTTTGGATTCTTTGATTGATTATAAAAACAGCCCTTTTGCATTGCTTAAAAGCAGTTGCCAAGTATGCTACTACATTCCTCGGCTTTGTTGTGTACTTGTGAATGAATTCAGGAAATTTCCGAATTAAATATCTTTCCCAAAAAGTTTGATAAGTTTTGTATATCCATGCGGATTTGTTTCTCTGTTTGCACCAGAATTGTATCAGCTTGATTTTAGCAAGGAAATACCGAGATTCTAAAAATCAATCTGCAATTTTATATTTTGCATTTGCCAAAAACATTTTCCTGTTTACATATCATGTGGAAATCTGCTAATTGCTTTCCATAAAACTGTTTTAAATCTTTGTCAAACATGATTTATCAAAACAAGAAATACTCTTGAGCTCGACCACTTAAAGTTGAGTAATCCTTGTGTACACATAAACTTGTATGAGTACTGCTGTGATGTTAAAAACTGCTACTCCACCATGTCTGCTTATTCATGGAATCCGTTTGCACATATGCAAAATGGCTATCATGTTGTTTGATGTTGTATGATGACATGTATGCTCCATCGCCACTGTCATACTTTGTATATTTTGAGTATAATCTGTTTTGATCACTGAACTACTGCTGTCTTCTTGAAAACTGAATTGTGCACACTAAATTGTTGTTGTTCATGTAATATGAACATGTACATTCACCACTCTTTGTTGTATGATTGCCTTGAGACTGTGTGCATTGAAGGAACATGTGTTTATACACACAACATGTGTGTACATGCATGAGTTCTTGTATGTGCTCTCTGCCTTGACTTCATGCAGTAGATTTTTTGTGTACAATGTAGTTGTTTCCATTGTATTTGTCCACTTGACACTAGAATTGTCCACTGTCATATGTATAATGCTGAGTTTGTGTATACACTAGTTTGATATGTGATATTCCATTCTGTTGATACTCAACCTTTAATTTGGTCTGCCTTCATGCTATCTTGAAACTTGGGTCTGAATTGCACCACCTAGATTGCTGTTGTGTTGATATCATGTTGTTGTTGATCATTTCATGCTTCACCCAGTCTTGAATTCACCATTGTTGTGGCAGTTTGAATGTGCATTTATTGTCACTTTGAATAACCTGCTTTGCCTTTCCCATTATAAAACTGCTGCTATTATCTCTTTGTTGATTGTGCAAATCAGTTTGCACTTGAGTTGATCATGTTGCAAAATTAGTCGATCTGCCATGCTTGGATCACTTGATCTACCATGTTTGCCAACCTATTTTTGGCTAATCTAAAATTTTGCTATCCCACTCCTGTCTCGACCATATTTTTTGTTAGCTTCACTGTCTTGAAATGTGTTAAGTTGTGCACTGAGTCGAGATGGTCCACGTAGCTACTCCTTAGTTGCACACTGGACTGGCGAGACAATGCACACGTGTATATAAATATACACGTGTATATATGCAACCATACGGACAAGTTTTCCTATCCCTGCATTGAGATATATATACTGACTTCCTTGTGGTACTTACAAAGTATCACTGTGAATATCACAAGCTGTCTAGACACAGATGGTTGGATATGAAAATCAGATCGAGTCAGAAAAATGATGAGAAACACACCGAAAATCTGAGGCAAATAAATTTTTAAAATAAAAAATTATATCTGCATGTGTTTTTTTTATATTTCTATTGCTGTGTACTGTGGGTGTTTCATGTATGTGACAGGTATGAAGACTGGACTGAGTGAAAGCTGTGAAGACAAAAGCAGTGTGTCAGTGAAATGTATAAGTGTCAATGTGTCTGTATAACTGAATGTATGAAACAGTGAAAGAAAGTATATATGAAATGAGTGACTGAGTGAGTGTCGCTGAGAGAAATGTACTGATATATGTAATAAACAAATTTGACTGAAATAAAATATTATTTTTATTGTGTTCAAACAAATTTGTCTAACATATTCAGTTTATATACAAGTACAATACCATGTGTAATATTTGTGAATGTGTACAAATAGTGGGGTCATATAATTTAACTGTTTGAATGTTGAAATATAATATTTATATTTAAATAAAAAACTGTGTGAATATATGAAATTTTGTACAGTCATATTCTATTTAAATATAAATATTATATTCCTATCTGTAATGTTATATAAAAGTACAATAACAAACACATTTGAAATAAAATATATTTGTTTGTTATCATCAAACAAAAATCATATAATTGTGTATATAACACTGTTATATACAATAGTGTATTCCTCTCAAGAGATACACTATTGGCAGGTGGTTCCATACCTTGTCATAGTCGGAATCCAATCTCCAATAAGCGCCCGTGGTTTTGATTGTATACCATATATGTGGAGCGTGAGATGCAAGCGTTCTGCTAGATTGATATTTATTTGTATTTAGACACTATCATAATATCAAATATATATATATATATATATGATTTCCAAAATGTTATGGGTTATAGTAAGGTAAAAATCGTCCGTATTTAAGTGTGGGCTGGTCTTACTAATATTCTTTCTTTCGAAAGGTTTTGTAAAGTTAAACAAGTTGTTGTGCTATGAATTTATCACTGGAAGTATTCCAGACTGATCCGGGTGTTTTTGCTTTGCTTCAAAATGTGCTCGGGTCAGACCGACTACAGGTTAGATTTCGCTTGGAGTTCAGGAGCTGGAAGCAGGAGGCTTCACCATTAATTATTTAGAGTTTATTTCCGATGTGTCTGCTATATGATGTACTCTGATGATTGGTATGTATATAGTTTCTTTTTGTATAAAAGATATTTGATATATTATATTTTGTTTGTTCCGCTGTGAGATTCTGAGGTGTTCTTCTTGTTCTTCTATTCTAATATTTCTTTCTTTTCTTATCTCATTCTCCAATTTCTTTCTCATAACTTTTCGGTATTTTTGGTGCTTGAATGTTGACATGGTGTTTTTGCGTCAATTTTTGGGGTCGAAAATCCCTGGTCGTTACAGTGGTATCAGAGCATATGGTTTAGTAATAACCTTGGCTCTGTGGCGTACCTCAATAGAGATGGGATTAGTAATATCCTAGATTGAGTATGAATTTATATATGAGTGTGCGTATTTGTAATTTATTACAAAATTATTTTTGGCCCAATATATTTTACAAAGAAGTAAAAGTTGTAATATTCTTAAATTATTATTATATTAATCGACTAATGTTGGTTTGAATTAGAATTTAGAGTGGATTATAAAATTTAAATGATCTAACCAGATTGGAATTTCAAATATGGAATTTAAAAATAAAACTTCAATGTAAAGTTTAATTTGGAAGCAAAGTGAATATAAAAGTTAAATATGAATCAAAATAATTTTGGTTGTTGATTGTGCCTTGTTGATTAAATGATTGAGTGAATGAGTATAGATTTAAACATTCATTGAAACCAATTTGGAAGTCTAAGGGCCCTGAATGAATGAATTGAAATGGAATCGATCTGGTTAGAAACCAATTGATTGAGTGGATATGGAAGTAAGACTTAACATGGTTAAGTGGAATTGAATAAAATAAATTGGGATTTGGAAATCGAATGGATAATAATGGAAATCGATCAGATATTAATCAATTGATGTTAGTATATGTTAAATCCAAGTGAATACAGACCAGTAAATATCATTATTGGGTATTAGTTGGATTTAACCAAACCAGTTGAAGATAATAAAAAGTTAAATGAAATATTTATCCCTGTATTTCTTATTTACATTATAAGTGGAGTTAAGTGCAAAAATCCTAAAGGCTGCGGAGATGATTGGTTACACAGATTGGAAGTACAAATTGGAAGATGAAGAGACGTTATCTGATTGGAATTGAGTTACCTGACTAATAGGTAAACCTTCATATTATGGGTTAGTGATTGATTTTATACCCCTGAATTGGGTAGCCATTTGGCTTTTGGTTTTCTTTTGGAGAAGTTGAGCCCAGAGTGACGTTTGTAGTTGTTGTGACCAAGCCATGCAAGGAGGTGCTGGCGAAATTTTCTGAAATTTTTAAGAGTTTGGATTTATTTGGCGATAATTCAAGGATAATCATTTTAAAATAATTGGGTTTGGAGAATTCTTCTTACCTTGTAATTTCGGGGATGAAATTCTTTTAAGGGGGAAGAATGTAACGTCCCAGATTTTTCGGCCATTTAAATTGGAATATTTAAATCTATTTTATATATTATATTGGTAATATAATGAATTTTATATCGAATTATTTATAAAATAGAGTTCGAATATATATAATATATATAACACCCCGAATTTCGGTTAATGCTAAAATTCACTAATTGCAGAATAAATAATCTCAGATGTGAGAATTGGGGGAAACGGGCTGCGTCATTGCGTTCGTCTCGAAAAAATACGCAGAATAGAGTCCGAAATTTTGTAAATCGGAGTCCGTATGGCCCAGTTAAGGCCCAATGAAGTTTGCAGAAAATTCAAAGCTAAAAACAGATTTGAAAATTCAAATTCAGATTTTAAAATAGAACCAGCAGGGCCAGGCGGGAAAGTTCCCGCCCTAGCCATGTCGACAGGGCTGTCGACAGGCCTGTCGACTGGGGGGTCGACTTGCCTGTCGACACGGCGTGTCGAGCCAGAGGGACTGGGTGCACCAGGTCTGGTTTTCTGGCTAGGGCTGGGCTGGGTTCTAGAGATTTCCGAAATCTAAGGGTCCTAATCTAATCTAGGGTTAATCTAAGGGCCTAAAACACTCACCTAATCTATAAATACACCCTAATACTACCCTAATTCATACTAAAAATAGAAATGATGCCACCATGCCGCCAAAATCAAACTTGAGAGGAGCCTCCACTAGTTTATGAAGAAAGTTGCAAGCTAATCAACCTCTAATCATCATCTTCCTCTTGTATAGCAACTAGTTCTACTACATAAGTTTGCTAATCTTGGTTTTGGTGAGTTCCTATAGCTTTAATAATCAATTGTTAAATTGATTATGGTAGGATGTGATAAGACATGGCTATGTTTGTGGATAAATGTGTTTATGCAAGTTTGTATGATATGTGATTTGCAAGTTTTATGCCATATGCAAGTTTAATGCCATGTTTTATGATGTAAAACACTATGTTGAACATTTATGCATATGTAACATGTTATGCAAACTATATGTGAGAGTATATGTAAGTTATATGTAACATGATATGCAAGTTGTGCATGTGGTTTTATGCATGCTAAGTATTTGATTTTATGCATGCTAAGTATTTGATTTTATGCATGCTAAGTATTTGATTTTATGCATGCTAAGTATTTGATTGTATGCATGCTAAGTATTTGATTGTATGCATGCTAAATATTTGGTTTTGTGCATGCTAAGTATGTGGTTTTGTGCATGCTAAGTATTTGATTTTATGCATGCTAAGTATTTGATTTTATGCATGCTAAGTATTTGGTTTTATGCATGCTAAGTGTTTGGTTATATGCAAGTTCAACATGTTATGCAAGTTATGTGTATGCTTATATGCAAGTTCAACATGTTATGCAAGTTATGTGTATGCTTATATGCAAGTTCAACATGTTATGCAAGTTATGTGTATGCTTATATGCAAGTTCAACATGTTATGCAAGTTATGTGTATGATGTTATGTAAGTTATGTGCATGTTGTTATGCAAGTTCATATGCAAGTTATGTGTATGATGTTATGCAAGTTATGTGCATGATGTTATGCAAGTTATGTGTATGCTTATATGCAAGTTCAACATGTTATGCAAGTTATGTGTATGATGTTATGTATGTTATGTGCATGTTGTTATGCAAGTTCATATGCAAGTTATGTGTATGATGTTATGCAAGTTATGTGCATGATGTTATGCAAGTTATGTGTATGCTTATATGCAAGTTCAACATGTTATGCAAGTTATGTGTATGATGTTATGTAAGTTATGTGCATGTTGTTATGCAAGTTCATATGCAAGTTATGTGTATGATGTTATGCAAGTTATGTGCATGATGTTATGCAAGTTATGTGTATGTTGATATGCAAGTTATGTTTATGATATTATGCAAGTTATGGGTATGATGTTATGCAAGTTAACATGTAACATGTTGTGCAAGTTCACACCTTTAAGACACATGCAAGTTCACCTTTGTATAACCTATGAACACTTATGCAAGTTGCCTTTATACATGACATATGTATGTTCATGCAAGTTGGGTTATTTAGTAATGCTAGTTGGGTTAATATCATGATGTAAGTGGACACCTTTTAACCAATGTTAATGCTAATGTATGCTAAGTGAAACCCATGTTAATTGTGAAAGAATCTTCTCTTGGAAATATGTCGTGTTAGCATAAGTACGTGGGAAACGATGGGGTTAATAGACATGTTAATGAAATGGTGTGAAATGGTTATGATTAAGCATACCATAAAATGAATAAGCATAAGTGGGAATTTACCTATTGAGTTAGGTCTACCCCATGGGAATTTACCTATTGAGTTAGGTCTACCCATGTTATGGAATTGGGAATTTACCTATTGAGTTAGGTCTACCCATATTCTTGTAAATGTGAATATTAATTAGGGATAATTAATAAATATGGGGGTGATTACTTAGGTGTAATTAATCGACCAAGACATGAGGTTGGACTCATTTGTAGTGTAAAACTTCCCGGACCCTACCGGCTTAACCAGTTGCTACAAATGTTAGCCCAATGTGGGAGGTCTTAGGCACAAATTAAAGTAAAGACACGAGGTTAGACTCTGTTATGACGTAAAACTGCCCGGACCCTACCGGCTTAACCAGTTGTCATAAAAGCCAGTCTAATGTGGGAGGTCTTTATGGAAGATCACGGTCTTAATTAATTAAGAAACACTTAACCATATTAACATGTAGTGGGACATGAGGGGTTAAGTGGGTGCCTTGGGTGGCATGAGGAAACTAGTGGGTTGCCTTAGGTGGCAATAGAAAATACGATTAGAATACTTAACCAAAGTGGAACATGTAATTAAAACATGGTTAAAGGGTTAAGTAAGTGCTTTTGGGTGACATGTGGAAATCTAGTGGGTGCCTTGAATGGCAATTAAAATATGGTTAATGACTTAACCAAAATTTATAACATGTAAGTGGACATGGTTAAAGGGTTAAGTGGGATTCACTAGAAATAACAAGCTTAGGTGGTAGCTTGTGGGGGCCCATTTCAACCAATATCCCAAACGTATCTTAGTGGGCTCGACTCTAGTCGAGTGACGGGACACGCATATTGGGCTTGACTATAAGAGGCCAAACCGGGTTAGCGGTGGCAACGCAGGACCAACGGGTTTCATATGCGTGTGTGGACCCGGGCTGGTCGGTAAGTCGTTGTTGCATCGTGTAGATATAAGCCGTGCACCGTTAGTTTTATCAGGTTGCCATGTTGGGGAATGGTACACCCCACGGTGGGGCCAGCACGGGTATCTACGTTAGGAAGCCGATCGAATGGGGAGTAGTGTGTACACCTAGTGGATTGTAGGGCCCCGTGGCGTCTACTTAGTCACCTAGGGGTACGCGGGAACTATTAAGTTAATTTTATAAGTCCAGGGGTGGGATCAACCTTCAAGTTAGGAATGACTAGGGTGGTGCAGTGTAGGAATTACTCTTGGGTGGGTAGATCTGGGGTGGTGTAATCCAGTAATTATCCTTGGGTGGATAAATACGTCTTTTCGGTTATCTTAGTACATCCTGTGTTTAGTTGGCTACTTAGTGTAGTCATTATCCCCAGAGGTACTGTACCTTGTTTATGTCATACCCTAATTACTTTAATGGTTGTATTGTTAGGGTTATAGGACTCACTCAGACTTATGTCTGACCCCGTTGTTTTTATCTTTTTTCCCAACCCTCAGGTTATCAGAGTGGGCCCAGTACGAGTGGGCTTAGATCATGCTGCTTTATTCTCTTTTGGAGCTTGGACCATAGATGTAGAGCTCAGCTTACCCTTTCTTTTATGGCTATCAGTTCATGTATTGGGATTATGTACTTTTATTTATCAGGATGGATATTTTGTACTTGACTCTTATTATGGTTTTGTGATGTAACCAAACATGTTTTACTTTCCGCTGCAATGAAATGATGTTTTAAAATTTTCAAGTATTACTTATATCTGTCTTGTTGTAATTTTTCTGTTCTATATTCACTTAAAATACTCCACCGATGTTATGGCATTCCCTTATCGAGTGACCATAGCGGGTGTGGGGTGTTACACGTGGTATCAGAGCTTAAGGTTACCAGAACAGATAAAATTTTTAGAAAAACTATTTTCTAAGAATATTTTTGAAAGGAGTATTTTCAAAAACATGTCTTTTAAGAGAAAAGTTTTTGAAAGAAAAGCATAATCCCCAATAGCCATATCTATATCTTTCGAATTCTCCGTTTTGAATCTCTTCCTCTCTCGTTTTGAGTTTCCCCTCCGCGTATAGATGACCTTTCTAAGATAGATAAGAATGGAAAACCACTTTAAGGGACTTAGACGTTAGTCAGATTAGAAGTTGGTTCAAGAAGGAGGAGGACTGGTAGGTATCTATTGGATAGATGAAGGGAGGAAGGCTCAAATAGTTGTTTGGTTAATGAAGGATGAAACCTCATTGGTGGGAGGTTACGAGTGGAGAATGGGATGAAGAAGGCGAATAGTATCCTTTTGGGAGGAATAGGACATCTTATTAGGATTGTCCAAAGAGGCAAGGGCAAGGTACGGAATCTCCTGGAGGGTGGTTGTATTCCCTCACGACTAGTGTACCAGATGGGGATAGGACCGTCTAGGTTGGAATTTGGATTTCTTTATTATCCGATTCATACTTTATTTGATTCTGACGCATCGAGTTCGTTTATCTCATCCTTGTTAGTTGAGTCACTGCACTTAGACACCAGTTAGTAGATGATCCCTTAGCTGTTTCAAACCCAATTGGGGCTCCATGATGTGTTTGGGTTTGAAAGTTGCGATACTTAGCGTTGAGTTATGATGTGATGCTTTTGGGCTTCACGAGCTATGGGTTAGTTTTGGGCATGGACTGGTCATCCAGTAGGGGTGCCGTTCTTGATTTTGAAGGGAGAATTGTTAGGCTTATGACCCGCTTGAGTAACACTCTCGAGATCTTTTGTAATCCCATGGAATCTGTTATGCTAAGCTATCTAGAATCGCTTGACACGTCAGTCGAGGGTTTGCGAACTGTTAGGGTGGTCCGGGAATACTCGGATGTGTTTGAGGAGGTGAAGGGCTTACCTCCGGAGCGGGAGACTGACTTCCGGATATACCTGGTAGACAATGCCAAACCAGTATCTTGGCCAGTGTGCCACATGGCTCCTCGTGAGAGGAGGGAACTCCATAAGCAAGTAGGCGATTTGCTTGAGAAGGGGTTCATAAGACGAAGTATATTGAAGTGGGGTGCTCCAGTAGTTTTTGCTATGAAGGCGGATGGGTCCCTCAGACTTTGTGTAGGCTAAAGAGAACTAAATAAACACACAAAGAAGAATAGACACCCATTGCCGAGGATTGATGATCCCTATGATCAGTTGGTTGGCGCCTCAGTGTTTTCGCAGTGGGCTCAGCCACGGAGTTTCATCAGTTGAGAGTGGCTGAGGATAGTATAGAGAAGACTACCTTTAGGACTCCGGATGGTTTTTATGAGTGGCTGGTGATGCCATTTGGTTTGACGAACGCCCCCGCATACTTTGTTGATTTGATGAGAAGGGTGTTCAGGAAGTACCTAAATAAGTTTGTGATGGTCTTTGTAAATGACATCTTGGTCTTTTCTAGGAGCGGAATAAGTTTTCGTGTGTGCTCAATAGGCTGAGCAAAGCCAGTATGGGATAAACGATGGTTTTGGAGCGAGACTGGCGAGGACATCCAGAGTTGGACAAGGGCTTAATTATTTAGCCGTTTTTACTAGTATCATCTCACGTAGGTCGTCTGAATTCGAAAGAGGTATCCCTTGGGTGTTTGTATGATATTGGTTTAGGCCTTTGGGGCTTGCATTTGGGGGATGTCGAGCTCGACTAGGGTGGTCTGCGTGAGAGATGGATAGTTGTGACGATTTTGCATGGGAGAATATCCTGATTTTCTCTAGAAGTGGAGAAAAGCATGCTTACATCTTAGGGAAGTGTTGGAGACTCTGTGAGCGCATTGTCTTAAGACAACAAAGGTAGATGGAATTCTTAGCATCCTATGAGTTTGAGATAGCGTATACCCCTGGCAAGGGTAACGTGGTGGCAGACGCCTTAAGCAGAAAAAGGCTGTCTTTGAGTCCATTGTTCGTGGGATGACGAAGCTTGGAGTTTAATTCTATGTTAGACTTTAGACCTTCCGTTGACTTTGTACCCGGTTTGCTAGCCTCCTTGGAGGTTAGGCCTACTCTTTTGGGGCGGATTGGCGAGGCACAGCGAGACGACCCACAGTTGGTTGAGTTAGTAGAGAAGCTCATAAGGGGGGAGTCGTCCAGCCATTTGAGTAGGTACACCCTAGATGATAGGGGATGGTTGCATAGAGACGGTATACTTTGTGTACCGCAAGACGAGGGTCGGAGGAAGGCTATACTTGATGATGCACATCGGTCAAAGATGACCATTCATCCTGGTAGGGACAAGATGTACCAAGACATGAAGCGAGTTTTCTTTTTTGGGCCGGTATGGAGAAAGATGTGGCCGAGTATGTCGCTGGATGCTTGATGTGCTAGCAAATGAAAGCAGGGCAGAAGAAACCCGATGGGTTGCTTCACCCATTTGGAAGTTCCGCTATGGAAGTGGGATAGTGTCTCGATGGATTACCGAGATCGAGGAAGGGCAATACGGGAATTTGGGTTGTGGTAGACAGACTTACCAAGAGTGCCCATTTTATACCCGTGAAGAGTAAGAGGACCGCTCCATAGCTTGCTTCAGTCTATGTTAGAGAGATTGTTAGATTGCATGGCGTACCATCCAGCATTATGAGTGATCGAGATCCTATCTTCACTAGTGAGTTTTGGAGAAGTTTGCAAGATGCGGTAGGGACTCAGTTGTGTTTGAGCACCGCATATCATCCTCAGACGGACGGTCAGACCGAGAGGGTGAACCGTATCTTAGAAGATCTCTTGAGGCTTTGTATCTTGGATTTTGGAGGTACATGGGAAGAACATCTTCCTTTGGTGGAGTTCGCATACAATAACAGCTTTCAGACTAGTATTGGCATGGCTCCTTTTGAAGCTCTTTATGGAAGGCCTTGTCGATCTCCTACATGTTGGTGGGAATCTACGGATAAGATCTTGCTTGGGCCAGATATGGTTAGAGAGACTTTAGAGAAGATTGATTTGATTCGAAGAAGGATGAAGGCAGCGCTAGATAGACAGAAATCTTATGCGGATCGGAGAAGGACGGATCTTGAGTTTGAGGTTGGGGACATGGTTTTTGTCAAAGTATCTCCGTTGAGAAATGTTGTTCGCTTTGGGTCCGTTGGGAAGTTAACACCGAGGTTTGTTGGGCCGTTTCCTATTAAGGAAAGGATTGGACGGATGGCATATAGGGTGGAGTTGCCCGACAGACTTAGTGGTATTCATGATGTATTCCATGTATCACATTTGAGGAAGTGCTTACATGAGACCGCAGAGGTCGTAGAGCCGAGCTTGCTTAGAGATGTAGAGGTAGAGCGTGATGTGACGATTCGACGAGCTCCTACTCGCATCCTTGGGTCAGAAACTAGGAAGTTGAGGAATAGAGAAGTTCAGCTAGTTAAAGTGCAATGGGGAGAAGACGAGGGCAATGCTACTTGGGAGACGGAAGCGAAGATGCGTTCTTTGTACCCGTTTCTTTTTGAGAGTATGTCTTTTAACTTCTCCTTTATCGCTTGTCTAGTACTTATCTTATCTTTAGTATATCCTCTCGCTAGTACCTATGACCTTTAGATAGGGTAAATCTATGGTTGAAACATGTGTTTGAGACATGTTATGTTTGATGGATGCATGTGGATGCAAGTGGTTGCCAGTGGTTGCTCGTGGATGCATGTATACACACATTAGGCACTAGATCGGCTCAATCACTTCATATTGCATATTGCATAAAATTGTGTGTAGAAAGCTATATTTATGGATGTATAATGATTGTGTTATCATATGGATGATGCATTTTGGTGAATGATTGTGCACTCATGTAGATATTGTATGTGTCGATAGGGTTCTCTCGCATACATAATGGATGCATGGCACTATCATGGTTTGCATATGTTCATACATTAGATAGGGAACATATACACACACTTTTTGCATATGCTCATACATTATTAGAAACTGTTTTAAGGACAATGGATGCCCATGTTTGATGGATTGAGTAGATGGTTGTTTGGATGGTAGGATATGCATTCTCCTTAGCTTAGAGATTTCGGGGACGAAATCCTTTAAGGAGGGGAGAATGTAACACCCCGAATTTCGGTTAATGCTAAAATTCACTAATTGCAGAATAAATAATCTCAGATGTGAGAATTGGGGGAAACGGGCTGCGTCATTGCGTTCGTCTCGGAAAAATACGCAGAATAGAGTCCGAAATTTTGTAAATCGGAGTCCGTATGGCCCAGTTAAGGCCCAATGAAGTTTGCAGAAAATTCAAAGCTAAAAACAGATTTGAAAATTCAAATTCAGATTTTAAAATAGAACCAGCAGGGCCAGGCGGGAAAGTTCCCGCCCTAGCCATGTCGACAGGGCTGTCGACAGGCCTGTCGACTGGGGGGTCGACTTGCCTGTCGAATGCCTGTCGACACGGCGTGTCGAGCCAGAGGGACTGGGTGCACCAGGTCTGGTTTTCTGGCTAGGGCTGGGCTGGGTTCTAGAGATTTCCGAAATCTAAGGGTCCTAATCTAATCTAGGGTTAATCTAAGGGCCTAAAACACTCACCTAATCTATAAATACACCCTAATACTACCCTAATTCATACTAAAAATAGAAATGATGCCACCATGCCGCCAAAATCAAACTTGAGAGGAGCCTCCACTAGTTTATGAAGAAAGTTGCAAGCTAATCAACCTCTAATCATCATCTTCCTCTTGTATAGCAACTAGTTCTACTACATAAGTTTGCTAATCTTGGTTTTGGTGAGTTCCTATAGCTTTAATAATCAATTGTTAAATTGATTATGGTAGGATGTGATAAGACATGGCTATGTTTGTGGATAAATGTGTTTATGCAAGTTTGTACGATATGTGATTTGCAAGTTTTATGCCATATGCAAGTTTAATGCCATGTCTTATGATGTAAAACACTATGTTGAACATTTATGCATATGTAACATGTTATGCAAACTATATGTGAGAGTATATGTAAGTTATATGTAACATGATATGCAAGTTGTGCATGTAGTTTTATGCATGCTAAGTATTTGATTTTATGCATGCTAAGTATTTGATTTTATGCATGCTAAGTATTTGATTTTATGCATGCTAAGTATTTGATTTTATGCATGCTAAGTATTTGATTTTATGCATGCTAAATATTTGGTTTTGTGCATGCTAAGTATGTGGTTTTGTGCATGCTAAGTATTTGATTTTATGCATGCTAAGTATTTGATTTTATGCATGCTAAGTATTTGATTGTATGCATGCTAAGTATTTGGTTTTATGCATGCTAAGTGTTTGGTTATATGCAAGTTCAACATGTTATTCAAGTTATGTGTATGCTTATATGCAAGTTCAACATGTTATGCAAGTTATGTGTATGCTTATATGCAAGTTCAACATGTTATGCAAGTTATGTGTATGCTTATATGCAAGTTCAACATGTTATGCAAGTTATGTGTATGATGTTATGTAAGTTATGTGCATGTTGTTATGCAAGTTCATATGCAAGTTATGTGTATGATGTTATGCAAGTTATGTGCATGATGTTATGCAAGTTATGTGTATGCTTATATGCAAGTTCAACATGTTATGCAAGTTATGTGTATGATGTTATGTAAGTTATGTGCATGTTGTTATGCAAGTTCATATGCAAGTTATGTGTATGATGTTATGCAAGTTATGTGCATGATGTTATGCAAGTTATGTGTATGCTTATATGCAAGTTCAACATGTTATGCAAGTTATGTGTATGATGTTATGTAAGTTATGTGCATGTTGTTATGCAAGTTCATATGCAAGTTATGTGTATGATGTTATGCAAGTTATGTGCATGATGTTATGCAAGTTATGTGTATGTTGATATGCAAGTTATGTTTATGATATTATGCAAGTTATGGGTATGATGTTATGCAAGTTAACATGTAACATGTTGTGCAAGTTCACACCTTTAAGACACATGCAAGTTCACCTTTGTATAACCTATGAACACTTATGCAAGTTGCCTTTATACATGACATATGTATGTTCATGCAAGTTGGGTTATTTAGTAATGCTAGTTGGGTTAATATCATGATGTAAGTGGACACCTTTTAACCCATGTTAACGCTAATGTATGCTAAGTGAAACCCATGTTAATTGTGAAAGAATCTTCTCTTGGAAATATGTCGTGTTAGCATAAGTACGTGGGAAACGATGGGGTTAATAGACATGTTAATGAAATGGTGTGAAATGGTTATGATTAAGCATACCATAAAATGAATAAGCATAAGTGGGAATTTACCTATTGAGTTAGGTCTACCCCATGGGAATTTACCTATTGAGTTAGGTCTACCCATGTTATGGAATTGGGAATTTACCTATTGAGTTAGGTCTACCCATATTCTTGTAAATGTGAATATTAATTAGGGATAATTAATAAATATGGGGGTGATTACTTAGGTGTAATTAATCGACTAAGACACGAGGTTGGACTCATTTGTAGTGTAAAACTGCCCGGACCCTACCGGCTTAACCAGTTGCTACAAATGTTAGCCCAATGTGGGAGGTCTTAGGCACAAATTAAAGTAAAGACACGAGGTTAGACTCTGTTATGACGTAAAACTGCCCGGACCCTACCGGCTTAACCAGTTGTCATAAAAGCCAGTCTAATGTGGGAGGTCTTTATGGAAGATCACGGTCTTAATTAATTAAGAAACACTTAACCATATTAACATGTAGTGGGACATGAGGGGTTAAGTGGGTGCCTTGGGTGGCATGAGGAAACTAGTGGGTTGCCTTAGGTGGCAATAGAAAATACGATTAGAATACTTAACCAAAGTGGAACATGTAATTAAAACATGGTTAAAGGATTAAGTAAGTGCTTTTGGGTGACATGTGGAAATCTAGTGGGTGCCTTGAATGGCAATTAAAATATGGTTAATGACTTAACCAAAATTTATAACATGTAAGTGGACATGGTTAAAGGGTTAAGTGGGATTCACTAGAAATAACAAGCTTAGGTGGTAGCTTGTGGGGGCCCATTTCAACCAATATCCCAAACGTATCTTAGTGGGCTCGACTCTAGTCGAGTGACGGGACACGCATATTGGGCTTGACTATAAGAGGCCAAACTGGGTTAGCGGTGGCAACGCAGGACCAACGGGTTTCATATGCGTGTGTGGACCCGGGCTGGTCGGTAAGTCGTTGTTGCATCGTGTAGATATAAGCCGTGCACCGTTAGTTTTATCAGGTTGCCACGTTGGGGAATGGTACACCCCACGGTGGGGCCAGCACGGGTATCTACGTTAGGGAGCCGATCGAATGGGGAGTAGTGTGTACACCTAGTGGATTGTAGGGCCCCGTGGCGTCTACTTAGTCACCTAGGGGTACGCGGGAACTATTAAGTTAATTTTATAAGTCCAGGGGTGGGATCAACCTTCAAGTTAGGAATGACTAGGGTGGTGCAGTGTAGGAATTACTCTTGGGTGGGTAGATCTGGGGTGGTGTAATCCAGTAATTATCCTTGGGTGGATAAATACGTCTTTTCGGTTATCTTAGTACATCCTGTGTTTAGTTGGCTACTTAGTGTAGTCATTATCCCCAGAGGTACCGTACCTTGTTTATGTCATACCCTAATTACTTTAATGGTTGTATTGTTAGGGTTATAGGACTCACTCAGACTTATGTCTGACCCCGTTGTTTTTATCTTTTTTCCCAACCCTCAGGTTATCAGAGTGGGCCCAGTACGAGTGGGCTTAGATCATGCTGCTTTATTCTCTTTTGGAGCTTGGACCATAGATGTAGAGCTCAGCTTACCCTTTCTTTTATGGCTATCAGTTCATGTATTGGGATTATGTACTTTTATTTATCAGGATGGATATTTTGTACTTGACTCTTATTATGGTTTTGTGATGTAACCAAACATGTTTTACTTTCCGCTGCAATGAAATGATGTTTTAAAATTTTCAAGTATTACTTATATCTGTCTTGTTGTAATTTTTCTGTTCTATATTCACTTAAAATACTCCACCGATGTTATGGC
This sequence comes from Allium sativum, assembly GCA_030737875.1. NCBI lineage: Eukaryota > Viridiplantae > Streptophyta > Magnoliopsida > Asparagales > Amaryllidaceae > Allium > Allium sativum. Next base: position 127,680,710 of record CM060911.1, read on the forward strand.
ATTCCCTTAGCGAGTGACCATAGCGGATGTGGGGTGTTACAATATATATAATTATAATATAATTAAAAAGAGTTCGAAATGATGCTGCAATTCGTAATATTGAATTTTGAACTTCAATTGAATATACAGGATCCGATATAAATCGGATTTCAGTGAAACAAGAAACGCTTGAATCTTTGTGATTATATTTTTCTAATAGAAGAGAAAAATTGAGATTTCATCATATGCATTGCTAGATATGTCCAAATCAAATTTTCAGAAAATCACTATCGAATCGTTTATTAACCATAACGATAATTGAATATAATTAAATATTGGGTTCCAATTTGGAGAAGATCTTTGAGGCGTAGTTATAATTTAATTTTTAGAATTTCACTGTAATTTTTAATTTGGAAAATACACATCTTTTTATTTGGAGTATGTTGCATCCTATATCAGCATTTTGGGGTATCACAATATAAGTTAACCTACCGATATTATTATATTTTTGGGATCATAGGGCATTGCTCGTCACAACGATATTTTTATTTTTGTCCATAGTCTTTCAGAAATGAACGAAATTCTACATAACAGATACCCTACAAATCTAACCATAACAAAATAAAATGTTTAATCAAATAAAAACACCACATCCCTTCAGCCATACAGCATCCCATATTTAACATTTTCAACCCCTAATCCAGCGTAGCCTTGATGTGCGGGAGGAAATATCTCTGCCATCCCCATACTCATTTATACACACTGCGAAGTAAATGATGCGAAAACCATTTAAAGAACAAGTCATGCTAACCTACTCTACGATTAAGACCACTATGCACTTACCTGAGACATTAGGGACTCCTATCCATCTCTTAACCCCCAAAGTAAATATAAGTCCACGCCTACTTCTACTACCATATTTCTACTGCCATGAATTTCAAATTGCTCGGCTACAAGTAGAAATGATAATACACTGCAGTTTTCTATATCGAAGGACAAGGCTATGGAGAGTATGATTTTACTTAGACCTTATCTCCTCCCATCCACGTATATAAATAGACACTCACCCCTTTGTTTTGCAGCAACTAAAAACCAATACACTCTGCCATTAAATGTTCACGTTACGCTTTAAAACAGGAAAAGAGGGGAAAAAAACTGGGTAGAAGGAGGCAATATATGTATGGGTCAAATTGCTTTCATGGAGCAGTTACGTGGCCAAATTTGCTTTCATGCAATAGTTGGCGTTAGAAGGAAAAGCAACACTGAAGCTTTGGGTTTGGGTGAGCTACAGGGTCGAGGTCGGTGGAACTTTCAGGAAGCAGGGAAGGGGGTGCATGGCTCGCGTGGGGATGATTTCATGAACAGGTGACGTGGAAAACATGAATGGGAGGAGCTAGCTTTTATAAGTAAAAAGGTAAGCAGGGATGTAACATGTTGAAGAATGAATGAGAGTTTTTGGCTGATGGCTTTTAAGGTGTAACAGATTGTTTTCATATCAGTTTAGGAAGAGGAATTAGGTGTTGAGGCCTAGTTGCGTGAAAATTATGGTACTGTGAGTATCGGAAGTTGTGTAGTATTTTTCGAAGAGAAGTAGAGAAGTGTATATTACGCATGAGAAAGGAAGGGATGTTGGGCGTGCGTTGTGCTGAAGTTGTTCATGATGAAAGAAGAAGATGGGAAGTCAGGTGGTCTGTCTTCGGTGCAGTAGCAATGTCGAGTTCGTTAACATGATGGGTCTATGTTGAACATGCAGATGGAGTTGCTGGTATTCGAAGTTTCTGAATGTGGAGCTGGGGAAGTAACTGTGTTTGAAGTTATCCGATTATAAAGTTATCTGGTTATAAGGAGGTGTTGTATGCGTATCCTTTTTCTTGCATAGCATCAGCTTTTGAAATGTAGAATGGTTGGCGGGTCGGTATTAGATGATGGGCTTGGTCCTATCGGTTATAAAGAAATGGGAAGTGGACTTAGCCCTGGGTAGAAAGAAAAAGGATACAAGGGTTCATCAAGTGACCTAAATAATTTATAAAAGGTAATTGGGTGATTTTATTTAATCTATATTCAATCAAAAACCAATTAATCTTGTAACCATTATAACGCGCTGATACGATGTCAGAATTAGGTGAAATTGGACTCTTTGGAATCATAGCGGAGAGTACTACACTGTTGAGCGGGTTCGGCCAGGATTGGAAGTAGTTGGTTATTTAATTTTAAACGCTAGTTTAAAATTAAATAGAACAGCGCGCAAATCGATCATCGAAAAACAATGTGAGTTAATTCTCACGATTTCTGAAATTCTATGATGTGTTAAATTCATATTAAAATATAATTCATTGTTAATCATAGAAATTGGATGATTGCATGCCTTGGTTGCTTATTAAATGGTTTTCAACAATTACATTTTTCGTATTGGATGATTTTGATTTAAATGATTATTTCATAAATTATTCTCAAATATTATCGGTGATGCAAGGAAGAACAGGTTGGAGGAATCCGACCAGATTCCTCAAATGTTTCGTATGTTGTTTATTATTCCATATTATCCAAATATGAACTGTTTACCCCCAAACAACGTTATATCCTGTTGGAATGTTGATGGATGATTATATACTGAACGTTGAATTGAAATTCGGCGTTGATATGATGTTTTAATCAGTAAACAGTATTGATTAAGATATTGGCAGCAAATGATTTGAAACATTGTTTCAAGATGTTGATTGGCCACTAGGTGAATTAACGTAATTGAAGTTATAAAATTTGTTTTATAACTGGAGTAAAAGTTTTAAATTTTATTTCTATTTAAAATAGGAACTTTAAAATAAATCAATATTTATAAAAGGGTTTTATAAAAATAGTTATATAATAGTTGCAGCAATTTTAATAAGTCTTAAAACCAGAATTTAACTATGGGTTACAGTTTTAAAGATAACCGTTTAAGTAAAACAGTTAAACAATATAATTAGATTAATTATATTAATCTAACAAGATAAGTAATCATAATCAGTTTAGTAAATAACTGAGGTTTAAGTTGACGAGGTCAATTGTTAAATTAAAGTTGATATTAGAGTTTAATCGTGTTTGATTAAACTAATGAAAATGGTTTAATGAATAATTATTTTATTTTAATATTAATTATCTTTTATTTAATGATATTCAAGGTTGCTTATCATTAATGAAATATTTATCATTAATAATATCGGTAAGTGGTAAGATAATCTATTTTTAATAAAGTAAACTATTTCACTTCAATTAATAATGAAGTTAATTATTATTAATAATAATTAAAGTAATTCACTTTTTAAATAAACGTAAATTAAGAAGCGATTGAATTTTAGAATGAATCATGTTAAAAAGCAATGTTGTACCAAAGTTATAAACTAGTTATGACGATATTATGTCGTTTTTAAGTAATTGTTACTTAATAATTGAATTAAGTATAAGCAAGGGAATCAAAACGAAACTTTCGTAAGTAATTGGATAATTGAATACAATGTATAAATGGGAAGTTTACGAAGAGACCAGTAGTGCAAATATTTTTAGATAGATTTGTTTTTACTTAATTATTCAATTAAGTAAAGTAAAGCGAAATATGGCTTCAAAAAAGAAATGGATTTCATAAGAAGATTTGAATTCCAATTAAGTAAATCGAAGAGGAGATTGGTAAGTGAATGCCAAGTTTAAATTGGTTTTTAAGTAGAAATAGAACTTAATTAAATTATGTTCAGGGCGAAATTATACTGAAACTAATACGCCGTTGTGATTACTTAATAGTTGAATTAAGTATAAGTGAAAAGATGGGAAGAAGTTTTTAAATATATAAAGGATATGTCGTAAAAGATTTAAATGAAGTTTTGTTTACTTTACTACTAAAATTAGTAAACAAAGATAAAATTGAAATGTGATTTTTAAAGGAGGAAGATTAATATAGTAATGTAAAGAATTCTATTCCAAGTTTCGTAAACAAAGATGAACCCAAGCGATAAATTCGAAATAAGCTTTTATTCAAAAGATTAGATTAAGTGGAATGATTCTGTTTAGAAGAAGACATGCAAAGGCAGGAACATAGTTGAATTTGTTTAAGGGACTTGGAAAGTGGGGTTTAAAATAAATCCAAACGATAATGAGTTATATAACAGAGCTTTAAAGCCAAAGAGTTTGCGTGTTAGTTTACTTGAGTAAAAAGTAAAAGAGATTTACTATGAGATTAGATACGCCAAATCAAGGGATGGTTAGTAAAACAATGTTTTGAATAAACTACTAAACTGAATTGATAGTAATAGAAGTGGTAAGTTTTGGGTTCAAACCTTCATCTATTCCGAGATAAGAACGTTGTTGGTCAAGGATGGAGAGGTAATTAAAATACCCCAACTTGAATGACTTCACTATTATCAAGGGATGATATTAGTTTGAAATGATAAGAGTGTTGGAATTTGATTATTATTTCTACAAGAGAAATATTGCTACATCATTGAGAATATTTTGAAATGTTAATTAGAACTGGTTAGTTTTAATAAAACAATGTGTAACAAACTGGGATTTTCGACTCCGAAAATCAATACAAACTACCATGTTGACTATTCGAACATCGGAAATACCTGATCATTAATAGAAAGAAGTTAGAGGGTGAGAATAGATAAGGTAGAAAATTAGAATAGAAGAAGAAGAAGGTCACCATAGAACAGAATCAGAGTAACACTAATCTCACAGCTGAACAAATAAAATATATTATAACATAACTTTGAAATAAAACAGTATATATACACAATAATATTATCAGAGTACGACACTTACACACAGCGGAATAATAATAGCTATATAATCCTGAAGCCTCCTGCTTCAAGCTCTTCCAAGTATATCTGTAAAGACCTGAACTACTTGACTGCCCGTAAAAATTTGGGCACCCAAGAGTTTAGGGAAAACAAAAAAAAAATAAACTCTGGGTCAGTCATGGGACTGGTGTGAGTAAACTCAAATCATTTGGTTTAACTTTCCAATATCCCTTTCAAAAGAAAAGGTAATCGTAAGACCAATCCACACATAAACAAGGACGGTTTTTACCTTACGATAACCAAAACACTTTTGGAAATCAATACTTCTCTGATATTATAATAATGTCTAATCACAAGTAATTAACAATCTAGCAGAACGCTTGCATCTCATGTTCCACATATATAGTATACAAACAAAACTGCGGGCGCTTATTGGAGATTGGATTCCGACTATGACAAGATATGGGACCACCTGCCGATAGTGTATCTCTAGAGGCGAATAAACTGGGTTCAACAAGAACGTCTTGCAACCCGGCCCACATATGACCGACCACTCATTTCTCTTGAGTGTATCGAATGTATACCACCAACGGTTGGGAGCTACCCACCATTTCCCGAAAAGGGATAGCATCGAAATAGATAAAAGAATGAAATGGATTTTCTCTAGATAGGTGATATACACCCTAATGGGAGCGACCCACCTAGCCATGCTGCCTGCCCGATTTCTGTCATTTCCCGGTTGATGAGGCTTGAGGTCATAACGTATCTTTGATACATCTGACCACCATTCACTTTGAATGCCACATCGTCATACCTGCCAAATCACAAATTGATTTCCCCAAAAATACCACGGGTATAAAGCTAAGAGAAACGAATTCCTCCACCACCAAACGTAAGTACATTTGAAGAGTTCAACTTACCCGATCCGTTAGATATACTTTGTCAGACAATCGTCCATTCACGTTGTCCTGGGACTGGACAAACCGAAGGTACTATTCTGTAAACAGAATAGCCCTTGAATAACTCCGTCTTCAATTATTTTCATCATATTTGATCGCAATGCTAATGTCTATACAGAGTGGTTTCAGATAATGAATCTGATCCCGGTCTCTCCATATTGACAACGGAAAAATGATCAAAAACTTCGATAGTCGGTGATTTAACTATCGAAGAAAAATAGTTGTACAACCAACGATCTTATTTCCAGATAGAAATTCAATCGATTAATCATCAATCAACACTGATCTCCTTTAATTTAATTTATCATTAATTTATTCACTTCCCATTTCTATATATTTGTAAATTCTTATTTTCTAAATTCAGAAAATATATTTATTAATCATTGTAAAACATTTCCATATTTGCTCCATTCCTTATTTTCTATATTTGAAAATATTTCTGATTTCTTATTTGGAAAACATTTCCAAAACTCCTTCATTTGATTTAAACAGATGTTTAAATAAAACATCACTAATCCAATTCAAACCATTACTCTCATTAACTATATTCACTTAACCAACCTTCAGTATCGAACCTTAACCATTCCTTAGTTAAAACTGAAGCCAATCAAGTTGGGGTATAATTACCTCTCAGGCCTTAACTGAACAACATTTCTAACCTCGGAATAGACAAAGTTCACCTTTCAAATCTTTAACAAACTTCCTTACGTAACTTTCGAATTTTATTTACAAATTCACTTCTTTTATACAAATCATTTGATTATAACAATAGTGTTCAAATCCCTATTTCTGAAATATCTAACTTCAAAATATAACTTTTATTCCTTAATTTAACTAAATAACTAAATAGACAATTTATAACGAAATCATTAAATCTTGATTAAAAACAAAAAGTGTACTTTCCTGAATTCGATATAATCGAATTCCAACGTATAACTCTCTTTCAAAAAAATTCTATTCGATAACTCCTTTTCGAATAAACTATATTTGATAACTCTTTCTTCGAATAACTATATTCGATTAACTCTCTTCGAATGATTTACATTCAATTAATCTCCTTTCGAATAAACTATATACGATTAACTCCCTTAATTCTATTTGAATAAACTATTTCGAATAACTCCTTTGAATTAACTCATTTGGATTAACTCGGTTTGATTAACTCATCTTGACTAACTCAACTCGATTAACTCAACTTGATTAACTTACTTGATTTACTCAACTTATTTAACTCAACTTATTTAACTCAACTTATTTAACTCAACTTATTTAACTCCTATCGAATAACTAATATTCGATTAACTATATTTGTTTAACTTTATTTCGAATGGCTAATATTCGATTTAACTCCATTCGTTTGACTCTAGATCGCAGCGATCACAATGGTTACGCCTGATTCCCTCAGGAAACATCCGACCGCCGTAGGCTATCTGCAGCCCTGCGAATTACACTAGCAGTCGTGCGAAATGGCAACTCATCCTGAATAACTATGTTTGACTAACTCTATTTCAAATAACTATATTCGATCAACTCTAATTGAATAACTAATATTCAATTAATCCTAATTCGATTAACTATGTTCAATTTACTCTATCTGGTTAACTCTATCTAATTAACTCTAACTGGTTAACTCTAATTGATTAACTCTGATCAATTACTCAAATTTGATTAACTCCTATCAATTAACTCTAACTTGATTAACTCAAATTGATTAATTCTAATTCGATTAACTCTAATCGATTAACCTAATTTGATTAACTCTAATCAATTACTCTATTCGAATAACTCATATTCGATTAACTCTCTTTCATTATGATTAACACATTTTGATTAACACATTTGATTAACTCTACGTCCATATTCAGTTCCAATTATCGATGTTGAAATCGATTCTTACTTCTCTATATAAGTCCCGACTTATATATTCTATTTATCCAACGATAAACATTTCATTTAATTTATAAAACCTTATTTATAAATTTATCTTCTTACTTTATATGTTAAAACAGATTTCTCTAAATGTTACATTTTGAATTCATATTCTGTTATACCCGTGTGCGAAGCACGGGTCTAAACCTTCCTAATGTAAAATTCTCTTTTTATACAATCTATTCATTTTTCAAGTATTTCCTTTTTATAGTCTATTTATTTTCAAAATAAATATTTTCTTTATAATTATATTTATTTTCCTAAATAAATATTTCTTTATGGTTCTATTTATTTTCTAAATAAATATTTCTATTTAAAATTTATTTGTAAATGTTTTACAAATATTCCCTTTCCAATTCTATTTGTAAATGTTTTACAAATACTTCCTTTTTTATTTGTTTTCACAAATATTTCCTCTTTGTATTTTATCATATTTATTTCCCTAAATAAATAATTCTTTTTATAATATCATATTTAAAAATGTTTCTTTTTATAACATCTTTTGATTTTATAAATATTTCTTTTTCAATATAACATTGAAAATTTCCTTTTAAACATTCCAGTATTCCTTATGGTATTTAACATACCATGTCACAATGATCGGTATCATTCAAACATACAAAATCACAACAGATTTCATATCACATCATATAACACAATCTATGAAAAACAGTAAAATAAATGTTGAGGAATCCAGTCGAATTCCTCCGACCTGTTTCCCCGCATCCACAGATGTTAAACAATAAAATTAACATCAATTTCATTTCACTGTGAAATATTCTGCTAAACAGAATCAATATTTGATTAACGATTTATATCTATATCATTATCTATAATTTTCAACCAATTAACTAGCAGTTCAACCAAACAGCCAACATATAGCAAACAACCATCATTTATAGATTCTAAAAATATTTTATAAAAATATAAATTGAGCAGATTTAGTGAGATTTATTCACATTGGTTGGTGATCGTTAAATAACGATTATCGGTCATTGATTTGATTCACGCGTTTAATTTCACCATAAATCCAAACGAGCTCCAATTCACTCCCGGTCAGTTCCATTGTGTTGCTCTCGCCCATACAATCCCAACGGATCTTGTTTCATCAAATTCTGATAATGTATGACGAAATAATGAATTTTACAAGCTATTATATAGTTGAATATCATTAACTTTAATAATTATATAATTATAACCTTAATTAAAATTCTTAATCAATGTTTAAACCTTAAGTAAAGCTACTCATTACCCTTCCTCTTCCACGCTACAGGTATGAAGTTGCTTCACCATGACCCAAACTCCATCCGCACTACACCATTTCTCATATCGAATTCATCAAGCTTCTTCAATCTCTCCACAAATACACACACCATTAAACTCCTTAATCCCCTACTCAAAACCTTCTTCATCCACAACTAACATCTGCTGCCGAGTTCATCAATAGCACATTCTCAATACACTCAGACAAAGAGTCTTCGGCAACACCACAATAAATAGAATTCTTGATACAAATAGTATCAGACTCCCCATCAACTAAAGAATCATCTTCAGTCCCACACACACCGAGTTTTCCTCCTCCAATGAACTCTGCTTCACCCATTCAAAAGAAAAAAAAACACGACATCCTGCAATGTTCGAAACCCACATAACAGCTCCGACAAAAAGGACGCCTTCCCCACCACAATCGGTGACCGGAAGTTCACCAGGCCTCTCTGCCTGCTTCGCCTATCTCCACTGCTCCTCCTGTCCACCTGCGCGATATCTGACTTCGACCTGACACCTCGACGCTGCTCCATAACAGTGACACTTTTTAACACCAATAAATCCCAAAAAAAATCTCATAGATGCTAAACACTCCAGGAGCACAACTCCATAATTCAATTCGAATTTCGACGAACCAAACCCCCAAATTTCTAAGCCCTAACTTTACTGTCGTACTCCCTAAGTTCTAGCGAACCACTAAGCTGAACGATTTAGATACTATCGTGATGCTCTCCCAAAACAAAGTCATTGAATCAAGAATTTTTCAATTTTGGTTTGTATTTATTCTTGATTTTAGAAGATCAAAATATTTTTCCTTGGAAGAAAAAGTTACGGCGGATTGTTATTTGACCACCGAAGGAATTAGTCTAGGGTTATGAAGGGTGTTGGAGTATTTATAGAGATTTTTAAATATTTATTTATTCGAATATTATATTGAATTTTAAGCAAACGCTATTTTTATTTGTCCTCTAAAGTAACCGTAATCACACATGACACCCAAAAATCACGAAACTGGACATGCAGCTACAGTTCGACATTACGGACCCAATGAACTGGTTTCGTCGAATTCCGACTCCGTTTGCTCACACAGCGTATTTTTAACCATCAAAATACCGATTGTTTTTCACATTAAAATCCCGTACGGCCACATACTGACTTCAAAAATCACGGAAAGTGAAATATAGCAATAATTTAATATTGCGGATGGAACAAAATCAGTTTCGTCGAAAACTGAGTTCGTTTGCAAAAGTGGCTATTTTTAAAGCTCAAAATAAACAATTTAAATATATAGATATATTTAAAAATAATTAAATTAAATATTTAAAAATAAATATTATCGTATATATTCACAATAGAATGTCATACAGCTCCAATGGGATTTATAACTTGATATTTCAAAATTCTCAGTTATATCGATATTCGATTTATATATAAAATCCTTTTATAATATAAATATATATTTATAAATTTCAAAGGAAATCCATAGCGACTTTTCTAAAATTTGATTTGTACATAAATCAAAATCTACACAATGAAATGTCGATTTTTCTGTTCCATTAGAAAAATATACTTCACCAGCTCCTAACGTTTCTTATTTTACAGTAATCCGATTTAAAACGGATTCTATATATTCATTCGAGGTTCAAATCGCCAAATAGTGAACTGCCGCGCCATTTCGAGCTCGATTATAATTATAATATAGTTATACGTTCAAACTGTCATTATTTAAATATATTCGTCATTCTAATTCAATCCTAAGCTGATTTAAATATTTTAAATTGTCCGGTTCACATTATATTGTCAATTCACTAATTCCGACTATTTCGAAATTAAATATATTATTCTATTATTTAAATTAATTAAATATTCAATATTATTTAATTTAAACCATTTAAATCTATAAATTACTATTTAAATAATTAAATAAATTAATTATTATATCAATGAAAAATACGGGTCGTTACATTATTCTTCCCTCCTTAAAATAATTTTGTCCTCGAAATTGCTAAGGTAGAAAACAAACCCTACTAACTGGTTACAAATTATTTGTTTACTTTTAACTTTAGTTTCAACTGAACCCATTTATCCCAATCAAAATTTTAATTTATTCCTAATAACGAAAATTTCCAAAAATCCTGAAAATTTTCTAACACCCGAAATTTTCGAAAAATTTCGCCAGCACCTCCTTTGTACCGGTCAATAGTTCAAACCCTACTCGCCTCTATAGGCCCTTTCCTTTCAAAAAGAAAATCAAAAAGCCAAGCGGCTTGCCGATTCGCCGCATAAAACCTCATATGGAAATTTAAACATGTACTTTTTTGTCGGGCATATCATTATATTCTTTCATTTTGCTGCCAATCTAGCATATACCAAAGCCATCCCAATCAATCTCCAATCATCTGTTCTCAAATCCGATCATCCTATTTCCAAACCAAATCTCATACTTAATCTCAAATTCCATTACCAATTTCAACTCTTACTTACCCGTCCAATATACTTAAACAAATTCATAACTCACAAATCCGACTTTATTCGATATCGTTCTATTTCAATTCAATTTCCCCTTACTGGTTTTTATTCAATTCCAGTTTGCATTCACAAATTTTAATTTGATTTCCATTTATGGTTTAAATTCAATTTCAATTTACTTTCGCCAGTTTTCTTTAAATTTGTTTTAATTCAAACTGTCTCTTTCTGGGAGTTTTTAAACAGCTTAGCTTTTCTAAAACAAAATATTCCTTATCGGATTTCAACAACTTGTTTTCCTCAAACAATTTAAAACAATTTCTTTGGTAGTAATCAGTCACTTACACACTCGAAAATGAACATCGATGATGCAGTTGTCATCATCGGAATCTATTTTCCAGCGATCGAAGTGAGTTCAATACTATATCCCTCTTAAAACCATTTCAAAACACATTCATTTTGAAGTTCATTTCAAAATATCATTTGCAATGCTTGTAACAAATTTAAAATCTCCTAGGATTTTAAAATTCACATATATTTAATCAAATTCCATTTACAAACACTTCTCCAACTTTTAGAAATTTTAATTCCAATTCTGATTTTAAATTCAGATTTATTTCATCTGATTCCATATATTATACTTATATGAATTCTAATTGGCTATATTTAACCATTTCACTTTTTATAATCTCATTTGATTATAATAACAACCAACATACTATAATATTTCCAATATTAATCATTCGTTTATATCAAAATATAGTTTGGGTAAAATTATTTATTTACCCTCTTTTCAAAACATACTGTGTCGGTTTATCGTATTTGAGTGTTTAGAAACCCCTATCAATACAGTGGATCAAACTGATTGACCAGGACTCATAAACACTCAACCAATAAAGCTTCACAATATAAAAAAAAATATAAAATCTACAAATATGTTCACTCGTATATATATGCTAAACTCAATCTAGGGTATTACTAACCCCATCTCTATTGAGTCACGCCACAGAGCCAAGGTAATCACTTAACCTTCAGCTCTGATACCACTGTAACGAACTGGGATTTTCGACTACGAAAATCAACACTAACTACCATGTTGACTATTCGAACATCGAAAATTCCTGATCATTAATAGAAAGAAGTTAGAGGGTGAGAATAGATAAGATAGAAAATTAGAATATAAGAAGAAGAAGGTCACCACAGAACAGAATCAGAGTAACACTAATCTCACAGCGGAACGAATAAAATATATTATAACATAACTTTGAAATAAAACAGTATATATATACAATAACATTATCAGAGTATGACACTTACACACAGCGGAATAACAATAGCTATATAATCCTGAAGCCTCCTGCTTCAGGCTCCTCCAAGTACATCTGTAAATACCTGAAATACTTGACTGCCCGTACAAATTTCGGCACCCAAGAGTTTAGGGAAAACAAAACAAAATAAACTTTGGGTCAGTCATGGAACTGGTGTGAGTAAACTCAAATCATTTGGTTTAACTTTCCAAAATCCCTTTCAAAAGAAAAGGTAATCGTAAGACCGATCCACACATAAACACGGACGGTTTTTAACTTACGATAACCAAAAAACTTTTGGAAATCAATACTTCTCTGATATTATAATAATGTCTAATCACAAGTAATTAACAATCTAGCAGAACGCTTGCATCTCACGTTCCACATATATAGTATACAAACAAAACCGCAGGCGCTTATTGGAGATTGGATTCCGACTATGACAAGGTATGGGACCACTTGCCGATAGTGTATCTCTCGAGGCGAACACATTGGGTTCAACAAGAACGTCATGCAACCCGGCCCACACATGACCGACCACTCATTTCGCTTGAGTGTATCGAATGTATACCACCAACAGTTGGGAGCTACCCACTGTTTCCCGAAAAGGGACAACATCGAAATAGACAAAAGAGTGAAATGGATTTTATCTAAATAGGTGATATACAACCTAATGGGGGCAACCCACCTAGCCATGCAGCCTGCCCGATTTCTGTCAGTTCCCGGTTGATGAGGCTTGAGGTCATAACGTATCTTTGATACATCTGACCACCATTCACTTTGAATGCCACATCGTCATACCCGCCAAATCACAAATTGATTCCCCCAAAAATACCACGGGTATAAAGCTAAGAGAAACGAATTCCTCCGCCACCAAACGTAAGTACATTTGAAGAGATCACCTTACACGATCCGTTAGGTATACTTTGTCAGACATTCATCCATTCACATTGTCCTGGGACTGGACAAACCGAAGGCACTATTCTGAATAGCCCTTGCATAACTCCGTCTTCAATTATTTTCATCATATTTGATCGCAATGCTAACATCCATACAGAATGGTTTTCAGATAACGAATCTGATCCCGGTCTCTCCGTATTGACGACGGAAAAATGGTCAAAAATTCGATAGTCGGTGATTTAACTATCAAAGAAAAATAGGTGTACAACCAACGATCTTATTTCCAGATAGAAATTCGATCGATCAATCTTCAATCAACACTGATCTCCTTTAATTTAATTATCATTAATTTATTCATTTCCCATTTCTATATATTTATAAATTCTTATTTTCTAAATTCAGAAAATATATTTTATTAATCATTGTAAAACATTTCCATGTTTGCTTCATTCCTTATTTTCTATATTAGAAAACATTTCTTATTCTTATTTGGAAAACATTTCCAAAACTCCTTCATTTGATTTAAACAGATGTTTAAATAAAACATCACTAAGCCAATTCAAACCATTACTCTCATTAACTAAATTCACTTAACCAACCTTCACTATCGAACCTTAACCATTCCTTAGGTAAAACTAAAGCCAATCAAGTTGGGGTATAATTACCTCTCAGGCCTTAACTGAACAACATTTCTAACCTCGAAATAGACAAAGTTCACCATTCAAATCTTTAACAAACTTCCTTACGTAACTTTCAGATTTTATTTACGAATTCACTTCTATTATACAAATCATTTGATTATAACAATAGTGTTCAAATCCCTATTTCTGAAATATCTAACTTCAAAATATAACTTTTATTCCTTAATTTAACTAAATAACTAAATAGACAATTTATAAAGAAATCATTAAGTCTTGATTAAAAACAAAAAGTGTACTTTCCCGAATTCGATATAATCGAATTCCAACGTATAACTCTCTTTCAAAATCTCTATTCGATAACTCCTTTTCGAATAAACTATATTCGATAACTCTTTCTTCGAATAACAATATTCAATAACTCTTTCTTCGAATAACTATATTCGGTTAACTCTTTTCGAATGATTTACATTCGATTAATCTCCTTTCGAATAAACTATATTCGATTAACTCCCTTAATTCTATTCGAATAAACTATTTCGAATAACTCCTTTAGATTAACTCATTTAGATTAACTCGGTTTGATTAACTCATCTTGACTAACTCAACTCGATTAACTCAACTTGATTAACTTACTTGATTTACTAAACTTATTTAACTCAACTTGTTTAACTCAACTTATTTAACTCCTATCGAATAACTAATATTCGATTAACTATATTTGTTTAACTTTATTTCGAATGGCTAATATTCGATTTAACTCCATTCGTTTGACTCTAGATCGCAGCGATCACAATGGTTACGCCTGATTCCCTCAGGAAACATCCAACCACCGTAGGCTATTTGCAGCCCTGCGAATTACGCTAGCAGTCGTATGAAATGGCAACTCATCCTGAATAACTATGTTTGACTAACTCTATCTCAAATAACTATATTCGATCAGCTCTAATTGAATAACTAATATTCAATTAATCCTAATTCGATTAACTATGTTCAATTTACTCTATCTGGTTAACTCTTACTGGTTAACTCTATCTAATTAACTCTAACTGGTTAACTCTAACTGATTGACTCTAATCAATTACTCAAATTTGATTAACTCCTATCAATTAACTCTAACTTGATTAACTCAAATTGATTAATTCTAATTCGATTAACTCTAATTGATTAACCTAATTTGATAAACTCTAATCAATTACTCTATTCGAATAACTCATATTTGATTAACTCTCTTTCATTTTGATTAACATATTTTGATTAACACGTTTGATTAACTCTACGTCCATATTCAGTTTCAATTATCGATGTTGAAATCGATTCTTACTTCTCTATATAAGTCCCGACTTATATATTCTATTTATCCAATGATAAACATATCATTTAATTTATAAAACCTTATTTATAAATTTATCTTCTTACTTTTTCTGTTAAAACAAATTTCTCTTAAATGTTTCACTTTGAATTCATATTCTTTTATACCCGTGTGCGAAGCACAGGTCTAAACCTTCCTTGTGTAAAATTCTCTTTTTATACAATCTATTCATTTTTCAAGTATTTCCTTTTTATAGTCTATTTATTTTTGAAATAAATATTTTCTTTATAATTATATTTATTTTCCTAAATAAATATTTCTTTATGATTCTATTTATTTTCTAAATAAATATTTCTATTTAAAATTTGTTTGTAAATGTTTTACAAATATTCCCTTTCCAATTCTATATGTAAATGTTTTACAAATACTTCCTTTTTTATTTGTTTTCACAAATATTTCCTCTTTGTATTTTATCATATTTATTTCCCTAAATAAATATTTCTTTTTATAATATCATATTTAAAAATGTTTCTTTTTATAACATCTTTTGATTTTATAAATATTTCTTTTTCAATATAACATTGAAAATTTCCTTTTTAACATTCCAGTATTCCTTATGGTATTTAACATACCATGTAACAATGATCAGTATCATTTAAACATACAAAATCAACAACAGATTTCATATCACATCATATAACACAATATATGAAAAACCGTAAAATAAATGTGGAGGAATCCATTCGGATTCCTCCGACCTGTTTCCCTGCATCCACAGATGTTAAACAATAAAATTAACATCAATTTCATTTCACTATGAAATATTCTGCTAAACAGAATCAATATTTGATTAATGATTTATATCTATATCGTTATCTATATTTTCAACCAATTAACTAGCAGTTCAACCAAACAGCCAACATATAGCAAACAACCATCATTTATAGATTCTAAAAATATTTTATAAAAATATAAATTGAGCAGAGTTAGTGAGATTTACTCATATTGGTTGGTGATCGTTAAATAACGAGTATCGGTCATTAATTTGATTCATGCCTTTAAATTCACCATAAATCCAAACGAGCTCCAATTCACTCCCTGTCAGTTCCATTGTGTTGCTCTCACCCATACGATCCCAACGGATCTTGTTTCGTCAAAGTCTGATAATGTATGACGAAATAATGAATTTTACAAGCTATTATATAGTTGAATATCATTAAATTTAATAAGTATATAATTATAACCTTAATTAAAATTCTTAATCAATGTTTAAACCTTAAGTAAAGCCACTCATTACCCTTCCTCTTCCATGCTACAGGTATGAAGTTGCTTCACCATGACCCAAACTCCATCCGCACTACACCATTTCTCATACCGAATTCATCAAGCTTCTTCAATCTCTCCACATATACACACACCATTAAACTCCTTAATTCCCTACTCAAAACCTTCTTCGTCCACAGCTAACATCTGATGCCGAGTTCATCAACAACGCATTCTCAATACACTCAGACAAAGAGTCTTCGGCAACACCACAATTAATAGAATTCTTGGTACAAATAGTATCAGACTCCCCATCAACTAAAGAATCATCTTCAGTCCCACACACGCCGAGTTTTCCTCCTCCAATGAACTTTGCTTCACCCATTCAAAAGAAAAAAACACGACATCCTGCAATGTTCGAAACCCACATAACAGCTCCGACAAAAAGGACGCCTTCCCCACCACAATCGGTGACCGGAGGTTCACCAGACCTCTCCGCCTGCTTCGCCTATCTACACTGCCCCCTCTTGTCCACCTGCGCGATATCCGACTTTGACCTGACACCTCGACGCTGCTCCATAACAGCGACACTTTTTGACACCAATAAATCCCAAAAAAAAATCCGCAGATGCTAAACACTCCACGAGCACAACTCCATAATTCAATTCGACTGTCGATGAACCAAACCCCTAAATTTCCAAGCCCTAATTTTACTTTCGTGTTCCCCAAGTTCTAGCGAACCACTGAGCTAAACGATTTAGGTATTATCGTGATGCTCTCCCAAAACAAAGTCATTTTATCAAGAAATTTCCAATTTTGGTTTGTACTTATTCTTGATTTTAGAACATCAAAATATTTTTCCTTGGAAGAAAAAGTTATGACGGATTGTTGTCTGACCACCGAAGGAATTAGTCTAGGGTTATGAAGGGTGTTGGAGTATTTATAGAGATTTTTAAATATTTATTTATTCGAATATTATATTGAATTTTAAGCAAAGGCTATTTTTGTTTGTCCTATAAAATTCCTGTAATCACACATGACAACCAAAAATCACGAAACTGGACATGCAGCTACAGTTCGACATTACGGACCCAACGAAACTGGTTTCGTCGAATTCTGACTCCGTTTGCTTACACAGTGTATTTTTAACCGTCAAAATACCGACTGTTTTTCACATTAAAATCCCGTACGGCCACATACTGACTTCAAAAATCACGAAAATTGAAATCTAGCAATAATTTAATATTGCGGATCCAACAAAATTAGTTTCGTCGAAAACTGAGTTCGTTTGCAAAAGTGGCTATTTTTAAAGCTCAAAATAAACAATTTAAATATATAAATATATTTAAAAATAATTAAATTATATATTTAAAAATAAATATTATCGTATATATTCACAATAGAATATCATACATCTCCAATGGGATTTATAACTTGATATTTCAAAATTCCCAGTTATATCGATATTCGATTTATATATAAAATCCTTTTATAATATAAATATATATTTATAAATTTCAAAGGAATTCCATAGCGACTTTTCTAAAATTTGATTTGGACATAAATCAAAATCTACATAATGAAATCTTGATTTTTCTCTTCTAATAGAAAAATATACTTCACCAGCTCCTAACATTTCTTGTTTCATAGAAATCCGATTTAAAACGGATTCTGTATATTCATTTGAAGTTCAAATCGCCAAATAGCGAACTGTCGCGCCATTTCGAGCTCGATTATAATTATAATATAATTATACGTTCAAACTGTCACTATTTAAATATATTCGTCATTCTAGTTCAATCCTAAGCTGATTTAAATATTTTAAATTGTCCGGTTCACATTATATTGTCAATTCACTAATTCCGACTATTTCGAAATTAAATAAATTATTCTATTATTTATATTAATTAAATATTCAACATTATTTAATTTAAACCATTTAAATCTATAAATTACTATTTAAATAATTAAATAAATTAATTATTATATCACTGAAAAATACGGGTCGTTACACAATGTATACTTAACATTGTTTAACTCAAGTTTGAATTTGTGAAATTTATCATTAACTTTAAGTTAAGAATATAAGATGGTTTTCGCAAGGCTAAAGGTAATATAAGGGATTTGGCGAATATATTGTGATGGTTCTGAAAAATGAAAAATGAAATGGTGTTTCATAAATACAATATGTTATCGTTTTCAATATAATGAATAATGAGATTTGAGACCGGAGAAAATGAAATCGATTTCTAAAGATCGATAAAATACTTCTAATAAATAAATCAAAGCTTCCAATATACTTAACCGTACTATGTGAATTGATAGTTAAAATCCCGACTATCAATGAATATATTATTAGACCTTTTGACGTGTTGTTTCGAAGAGACCGGGATGGGAACTAGAACCAAAATCACTTCGATCCAACGTTGCGTACGGAACTAACTGGCAGCAAATGAAGATGGAGCATTGAAGACTGTAGATCTTCATAAAACGGAAGAACTATTTATAATCTCTGGTTGGCCCCCTAAGATACACTGTGGTTCTGTCGTGGTTGGAATCTATGGATTGCAAGGACTTCTCGTTGCTGATCCTTGGGGTGATTCCTATACAAGGATGCAGTAGGAGAGCGCCTTCAGTTCATCCTGTTCCTGGATGACATGACGATGTGGAATTCAAAGCGAATGGTGATCAGATGTCTAAAAAGAAGATTTATAACCTCAAGCCTCACAACCGGAAAATGACAAAAAGTCGGGCAACCAGCATGGCTATGTGGGTCGCACCCATTAGGGTGTATTGTCATCATCTAGAGAATATTCATATTTGTTACTTCTTTTCATTTCTGTATCTCACGGAAAAACGGTAGCTGCGCAGCCGTAAGGTGACAATATATTCGATACACTCAAGAGAAATGAGTGGTCGGTCATGTGTAGGCCGGGTTGCAAAATGTTCTTGTTGAACCTAGTGTATTCCTCTATAGAGATACACTATCGGCAGGTGGTTCCATACCTTGTCGTAGTCGGAATCCAATCTCCAATAAGCGCTCGCAGTTTTGATTGTATACTATATATGTGGAGAGTGAGATGCAAGCGTTCTGCTAGATTGATATTTATTTGTATTTAGACACTATCATAATATCAGGTATATATGATTTCAAAAATGTTATGGGTTATAGTAAGGTAAAAACCATCTGTATTTATGTGTGGGTTGGTCTTACTATTATTCTTTCTTTCGAAAGGTTTTCTAAAGTTAAACAAGTTGTTGTGCTATGAATTTATCAGTGAAAGTATTCCAGACTGATCTGGTGTTTTTGCTTTGCTTCAAAATGTGCTCGGGTCAGATCGAGTATATTTACAGGTTAGATTTCGCTTGGAGCTCAGGAGCTGGAAGCAGGAGGCTTCACCGTGAATTATTTAGAGTCTATTTCCGATGTGTCTGATATATGGTGTACTCTGATAATTGGTATGTATACAGTTTCTTTTTGTATAAAAGAGATTTGATAAATTATATTTCGTTTGTTCCGCTGTGAGATTCTGATGTGTTCT
Source organism: Allium sativum (assembly GCA_030737875.1). Lineage (NCBI taxonomy): Eukaryota > Viridiplantae > Streptophyta > Magnoliopsida > Asparagales > Amaryllidaceae > Allium > Allium sativum. Next base: position 127,701,040 of record CM060911.1, read on the forward strand.
TCTTGTTATTCTATTCTAATATTTATTTCTTTTCTCATCTCATCCTCTATTTTCTTTCTCATAACGTTCCGGTATTTTCGATGCTTGAATGTCGACATGGTGTTTTTGTGTCAAAATTCGGGGTCGAAAATCTCTGATCGTTACAAGTTTTAACTAGCATTATTCAGTTTTACACCGCAGAAAATGCTAATTATATTTAGCATTGTCTTTCAGCCTATTTTTTTTCAAAGTTTGTCGTTCAGTCTAAAAATAAAACTTGACGTCCTTGAGACTATTTTTTTTTTCAAAGTTTGTCCTTATGTCTATTTTCCACTTTATACTTACATATACGTTCTTTCTTACTTATCAGGTTGTGCACAATATACTCTACTTAGGTAGCATAATAATTTCTTAGTACCTTATTTATATAAACACATTTTTGTATATCTTAAACCTGGATTCTTAGATTTTATCACCGATGCTTTGTATCTATTTTAGTTCGGGTCTTTAATTCAATAAGGATATGCATAGTTGCACACGCGCACCCTAGTATATCTATTCCATCACACGCACATTTTATTTATAAAGGGTTTAATCACTATATTAAGCACATTTAATCTATGTGTAAATTTGGGTTATTACAAGTACCCTCTTTCATCTTGAAGGCGAAAAATGTTCACAACGAGATCAAATGATTTGTAAGTGGCTTTTTCATGTATAACTCCTCTGACTTATTTCATACGCCTTTAGTGGTTGCTTCACCACTAATTTCGAAGATTATATTCTCCTCCATAGCAAGTTAAAGAGTAGTGTAAGTCCACTCTTTCATCTTCTCTCTTTCAACATCTGAGATATCACTTAATAACAAATGAGACTACTAAGCGCTCTTGATTTTTCATGAGAACTACTTTTATCTTCCATGTCACTTTTTAAATCATTATCTCCATTCCAAATTCCAATGGTCTATTACCAATTTCGACGTCTTGCATATCAAAAATTCTGACGTTTAGATTTGCTCTCAGCCTCTTTCAGTTGGCACTCAGCACCTTCCAACTTCATGATGCAATAACTTGAGCTCCGATCCGCATGCCGTTTTTATCAATTTCAAGTTATTCTCAATCACTTCAAGTCTTCAATCTATCATAGTGTCATCATAAAATTTAACAAATTGCTCCGTCCTATAAGATGGAACATCACAACAGCACGATCCTCCCTATTTGAATGGTTGCCCCCCTTACGTTCCAACAATTAAGCAAGCGTTCTTTGTCCTTTCCCAACTGTTGTTATGCGACCATAAGGCGTAACTCTTAACTCCTGCAGTTGCATGCTGTTGTTGTTACTTCAGTAGTCTAAAAGATGAGCCCCGATGGTAGCAACTCTTGGCTTGCTATTACAATCAAAAGACCACACAAAACTTTCGCGCTCCTTGCTACCTCTACTAAAGAAAAAACACTCACCCATCGTCTTTTTCTCTCTGTCTAGCTCTCAATCCTTCTGACCCAACAATTTCAGATGATAATATTCCATGTCGAATGAATCATTATTCAAGACCCGTCTGTATCGAGCAAACACGCTTTGTTTCATAATCACACCCAGCTAAACGCAACACAAAGATAATCACTTTAACAAGTATATTAGAATTTAGGAATTTTTTAATTCCATGTAAAATGATGCATACATGCGTCTGCACCATTAGCTCAGCGGTTAAGGACTTCGTATCGTGATAACAGCGATGTTGGTTTGAAACCCAAAAAGATATGTTAAGAGTTTACCATGTGCATACGTTAAGATCAACCAATTATGTAGTATCTGCTGACCTGACTAAGTGCACTAGAAGGTTTTAGAACCCCGATCGATTTTTCCACTGAAAAAAATTCAAATAATAATGATGATGCATTCATGCTTGGAACATTAAAACCTTTTGCGCTTCAATCCTTATCCTACATACTCAGAAGCATTATAAAGTTACATGTTGAATGAATTGTCATAAAGTTTATAAGTTTCGGCTTCCACTAAAACACGTCTTTGTGTTGTATGCCTATGCCTATATGCGTGCGTAACACTTGTTTTTTCCACATAACGCCCTACGTTACAACTAGCAGTTAACACTATAGCAGCACTTGGAGTTCAAAAACGGAAACTGTGACTTGCAGGTAATTTCATATTGTGCTAGTTTCCATCTTACCAAATGGTTGGTTTTAAACCGTATCACTGCAATATGAAGTAATCATGAAAAATGTTCCTATGAAGTAATCATGAAAAATGTTCCGAAAGTTTCAAATTCCAAAAGGATTATTAACTGTTAAACAAATTAAATTGACAAAGCGAACAAACCATGACATACGCACACTTATCTAAAACGTGTTATTAGATGCAAAGCAAATTCAAATACAGTGATCAAATAATACAAAAAAAATGCAACAACGGTAAAGACATTAGCTCGTTAACAATTCCAACCCAAATTCACAAGCATATCCAGGAAGCTGGCACAACCAATTTACACTGCGACCTTAAAATTGATTCAAAGGTTCTTTCAAGCAAATACCAAGTAAATAGTTACTGAACATTGACCATATACCGTAATCAATGAAAGGTGAGTCAACAGAAGCAAGCCGTCACCTGATAAGAATTCAAGTGCAAAGGTTGAAATCTAAACTTGTACATTTGCTACAACACACAGTTTAGTCCCTGTTCAAACACAAGTGATGCCAACTCTCCATGTGTTAAAATATAGTAAACCTTTCTAAATAATTCACGGCTCCAGACATGTAATTGCACTGAATGATGACATACATTACCACCATATATTCCTGTAAGTTGATACGATAGAACTGCTTAATGAGCATATATATGCTCCTTGAGACATTGAGCATGTTTAAGAACAAGTTCTGCACTAGGAAGCAGTGTCCATGTCATCGCTAGATTTCTTGTATTCAGGTTTAAGCTCATGAGTCCCTTGGTTTGGCCCTCTCTTGTTGTACACGCAAAGATCATTCAGTATCTCCTTCAAAAATTGCTGCTCGTCATCATATAATAAAGCTAGTTAGTGCAAAGTTTGAACCAAAGAATATTTTATGCTGGTTGCAGATATCATGCAATTAATTCAAGACTAAAACATTAATTAATGCTGTGCATTCAGTGAGTTTGAATGGAAGATCAACTTTCAGGGCGTGTTGATCAAATAAATAAAAGCAATTCAATAAAATTTAACTTTCAAGATAGATGAATTGATATTGTTTTTTGATTGATATGAGTAAATAATGATTATACAACAAATTATATGAAATAACACACATTCAAAAATAGATACGATGCAAGTTTCCGACAGCAAGGGGATTTTCGCTATGTACATAATCTAAAAATAACTAATGAATTTTTTTTATAAGCTCCAAGCTAAAAAAAAAGTTTTCTCATATTTCAACTTCTTAACTAACTTATTTTCCTCACAAACAGTTCAAAACAAAGATAAGTTATTGCAAGTTATTTTGATTACTTGTATGTTTCCTTGCATACACCCTAGCAGCTTGCTGCAGTCTAGTCATTAGGGGTAAAAGGAAACAAATATATACTCCAAAATAAACAAGTATAAAAAAAAAAGGATGACTAACTGAAGGAGTAAAATAATTTCTGTTTTACAGGAATAGAATGTATTCTTATTTGGAATTAGAATATCAACCTCAGGCTGATCAGTCTGTACGACCAGTTGTTTCAAAGACCAATTTGGCTGTGTTTCAAACAGTTTAAACAGCATATTCTCAATATCATGGCGATCTCTCCGTGTGCGTTTTGCATCTTGGCCCTTCGCTTGGGGTACATTCTTCTTAACCTAGAACAAAGTACCAAACATATATATGAAAGTCAAACCAATGTCAAATAAGCTGCTTGAAATAATCAAAGCCTACTGAAATGTGAAAACAAACGAATATCATCACACAGAACAGGGCATGGTTCAAAATTGCTCATACTAACTTATCAGAATTTCAGAGGAAAACAAGGAAAAATGGTCCATAAAGGCTACCTTTGAACCAGAAAAGGCATTAGCCATACCAGGCAAAGGCCTCATAAGCAGACCATTGTCGTTTGAATACACCTATAGAAAACAGTAGGCCAGATGAGATAATTCAGATGATAAGTCAAAATTGTCGTAGAGACAAATTCACTCCCACTTTTCCTTTCCATCTACTAAACACGCTCTCTTTTGCAAATATTTGTGTTTAGAAAGATGTGAAAACAAGCGGAGTTACCAACGGAGTGTATTTATCACTCCTCGTGTGAATTAACCCTCATAAAGGCATGATTACCTGGGTTTGACGTGTTTTGACCATTGCTTTGTTTGTTCTTTCACGGCACAACTTACTATACGCTCCAAAATTTTCACTGTGTGGCTCCATATCAAACTTGTGCTCCACCTTCCCCTCCAATGAGAATGCTCCTGAATCACATGTAGGTAGCTGTTATTACAACCTAAGAAAATTTCCCGACGATCAGGTGAACAGTTCCCAAGACATGTATGAGTTCTGCGAAATCAATAGCACGATAAAAGGAATTACCAAACGTATATTGAGGCCCGATAAGAAAAAAGGCCAATCAACGTTTTTATTTCCAGTTCATAGCAATATTTCAACGGGCAGGCCCCAAAAAAAAACAAGGGACCTAAACCTATATGTACCCAGTTACCACGCACAACAGTAAGCCATTTTTTATGATTATTATCTGTCCCAACTTTTTTCTACAACAACTATGATACAGAAACAGAACTGACTTTCTTTCGAAACTATGACTGAAAGAAGGTGTATGTGTTATTTGTTCAAGGTGAAGCGCAGCGCTAGGCACCAAAAACAAGAGTCCGGACAAAGTCCATGTGGCGCAAACACAGCAATATGGCGTGTTCTTTCGTGCTCATGTTTAGTTAATTCAAAACAAAAAAGCCCATACTAAAACATTTATCTTATTAGCACTCCAAAAAAAAAAAAATAATAATAATAATTACTGTTTATTCGGCATTTCGGACAAGGGACGGCTAAAAAAAGAGGCATTACGACACTACAAAACAGCGCCTTAACCGCTCTATACAACATCCTTCGAAGCATTGTGTGTATGCACGCATGCGCAAAGAGGGGGGGGGGGGGGTGTTAAAAGCATAGCATCATATAAATCACATTATAATTTAACATGTAGCTTCACAGTTGCTCAGTCTCACACTATAAATGCATATCCCAGAAATCTATACCATACCGCTAAAACAGAGCAGAGGTTCCTTTGCTCTGAAGCTTCCTCCATTTTCTCATAAGGATTTACCAAGTGTATTTGTAAAGGGAAGTATCGTTACTTTCACTCGACCAAATTTTTTTTTTTTAATGTTCTCCTTATGCTCCTCGTTTACACTTCAACCCTAATTCGACCATCTGATTTACCCTCACCGCACCTATGGTTTTCTGATCGTTCTTCCACATCTTTATCGGCAGCGGCTACTGCTTTCCCTACCGTCCTTCAAGCTGTCCTTAAGATATCGAACAGTCATCGCATGTAGGTAATCTGTTATTTCCATTTAGTTTCTTTTTGGCATATATTTGTGAATTGATGAATATTGAAATGATTTTATTTTTATTTTTATTTTTCTGTTGAGAAGGCCTTTAGCTTTCTTGCTATTTAGAATGAAAACCGTGTTTGATAAATTAGTATACTGTGTAAAATTTTATCCTATTTGACGATGGGAAAGGTTCCATTTGAGGTTTTTTATAATACAAATCCGATGTTATTCGCACATGCCCCAAGTGTTTGAGGCTTCAAAATTGTGTCTAATAAAATACATCTTTCTTCTCCAACCGCAGTTCTTAATTTTCCTCACTGAACTTCGTTTAATAACACGAAATTAGATTTCTCATAAACCAAACCTTTTTTAAATGCAGCTTAGTAGCTTACCCACTTGTAATCTAACTTTATTTCTTTTTCGATAATCTTTTGCTCATTAATATTGTTCTTGGAATATTTTCTACCATTAATGAGGACTTTGAGCCATAGTAGAGAAATTTTATATTTTAGTGAGGGAAATCTGTTTGCCTTACATTTGATTCCTTTGTTATTTTTAATTTCACATTACGATGTTGTCATCAAATGACATATTCATATCTATGAAGATTTATTTTTCACAAGTATCAACTTTTGCATTTTCATTTAATCTTGGTGGATATGATGGTTTCCCAAAAGCAAGAGGCAGAGATGAAAGAAATAAAACTAATATCACTGGAGTTTTAAATAATTATTCCTTCGTTTTTGTAGAACACTTTTTTGCACTATTTCTTCATCGTCTATAATTTTAGCAAGTATGAGATCATAAATTCATATCGTTTGCAATTTTAGGAGTTTCACTGAATGCTATTGATAATATGAATCTATCACTCTAAAAAAGGAGTAGGTAATATATTTCTAAACATGCTTTCCTTTTGTTAAGGAGAATGTCTAACACCGTCAAGAATCGAGAAGCATTTACATAACCTAGCTATCTAATGTTCTTACGTACCCTGTTTTGTTTTGAATTGCCACATTGAAGTACGTAGTCGATACAAGATGAATGTGAGACATTAACCCCTACATCTAAGAATAGAACTTTTCAAACATATTGCATTAAATGGTAAATCTACATGGTTGATTTTTCCTTCAGTTTATTAATTTCTAATACCAAATTTGGATTTACATCATTAGTTTAAGCGACACATATACGTTTTCTCACAAGTATAATTTTATTAATGGATTAAATATTTTGGTTGAAAATAGTGCTCCAATCGTGAAGTTATGTTATTTTCACTATATGATTATAGTAATATTATCATCATAACCTTACATAATTGGTATTGTTCACTGCAAGTTCAGTGGTAAAGGCTTCAGCATGGATATTGATCCTCCTTTTTTTAAGATACCTATTTATTCAAGGGTGTTAAACTAATTTCAAAATTCAGATGCTTCATCAATTAGAAGTTTGAAACTATTAACATCTGCGATCAATATTATTTCGATGCCCATATTTATGCTTTATAGGCACAAAGCTAGGTATATTACTGCGCTTTCCTAACAATTTTTATAGTAAGTTTTTCACGATGCTGTTTGAGTCAAAATATACATTCAAACTTCTGTCTCCGTGCTTATTAGAAAAGTTGTAGGAAAGATCTTCAACTTTGAATGAAGGCCTTCAAAACTTTTCATGAGTCCATCATTGTTCAGCTTTTATCGTTGCCTTTATGAAGTATGTACTCTGATTTGTTAGTTTAATCATAGTGATTTATCATATCAATTTCTATAACCATTTATTGATATCACCTTTATTTACTATTACATAAAACTTACCTTGTATCATTATTGTTGAAGGATATATTTACATCACCGCTGTATCTATATATGCTTTAACCGCATTATGAAATATTTGTTATTCCCTGTTCTCCCGCATAAGTCGTTAACGCCTTACGGTCCTTATCACGTCTTATTTCAGCATACAACAACGGATGTTTTCGGATGTGTACAGTGTCATATCCGCAACTGCACTAACATCCGAAATTATTTTTGATATCTGCACCTGCGGAAATGGACAAATATCGGATAATTATCCGATCCGCCAACAATTGATTAATCAAATAATATAAAAGGAAAATTTTTGTTCAACACAAAGTTTTTTTTATAATTCAATTGATTATTAAAATGCTAAAAATAGATAAATATGGTGATAATAAATTATTTTGAGCTATCAATATGTGTTTATTATATATAATATAGACTTTTAATTTAATAAAATAATAAGTAATTTCATTATTTTAAAATATACGTAATTTAAACTATAATCATAAAAAAATGAATGGACAATTTTTAGATATGGATGTCTATACCTGCATCCACGTCCATTTTTTCGGATATCAGATATTTATTCACTTTTCAAATGCGGATGCGGACGAATTTCAGTTTTTTTTTTTTTTTTTTTTTTAATTCACTGACATCCCTATGTATAACCAAATCTTCATACAGAGTATGGAACTAATTTTATTCTCAGGTATGTCATGTTGATGTCCGGCTACACTCACACCTTAAGCTCCTTCATTTGGTTAGATAATATGCTATTGAATCTCTATGGTATTAGCCCTTTTTAAAGAACTTTTCACTTTTCTTATTACCATCCAATAATTGGCATTACATGTTTTTTCTCTGTAGCTCCCATTTTTTGTAGCATCCATTAACATTTTCCCTAATCTTCGTTACTTTTTTAGTTTGTCGGTTTTTTTGGTATTCATCACAGCCCTATGTATAACCAAATCTTCATACATGGTATGGAGCTTCTAATTTTCTTCTCAGGTATGTCGTGTTGATGTCCGGCTACAATCACACCTTAAGCGCCTTCATTTGGTTAGATAATATGCTATTGAATCTCTATGGTATTTGCCCTTTTTAACCAACTTCTTACTTTTCTTATTACCTTCCAATAACTGGCACTGCATGCTTTTGCTCTATAGCTCCCATTGTTTGTAGCATCCATTAACATTTTCCCTACTCTTCGTTACTTTTTAAATTTGTCGCTTAAGATAATAGTGAGTTTGCTCGGTTATATATATATATATATATATATATATATATATATATACACACACACACACACATATTATATATATGTATACATATATACATATATATAAAAAGAGAGAGAGAATAAATCTAGTAGACACAAAAGTTTGACATAAATAAATTGAATAAGACAAAATCTTAGCCATTGAATTGCCCCGTAATTTCCACCAGTCATATGAGGACAAACTGATCCAATGGGTGAGATTTTATGTTTCTCAATTTGTGTCTAAATAGTCACTCCATTATCTATTTTAGATATGCACTGATTTCAAGGATTATTGAATTTACTGAAATATTCACTCGGTCGTAGAACGTGGGCAAAATTTTCTTAGAAATTAATGCAAGCTTTTAAATCTCGGAAATTTCGGCCGAGATCTCGGTTTCAACATGAGGCGATTCAAAACAGCAAAAACCGGAAGTATCTCGTTGAAGTGAAATCTCATTCGGATGAAATCTCGGACGAGATTTATTTGCGAGATCTCGGCCGAAAATGGTACATTTTGAATTTTAATTGTTATAATGAGTTAGGCCTATGTATGTAAATTATAATTAAGGCTCCAAGTTACTTTATAATTAAGGCTCTGGAAAAAAAAATTGTTCTTCTTCGTGAAGCTTCATCTTCAAACTCAAGTAAGTCTCTATTTTCAGATCTTACTTCTAACCCAAAGAGAGGTAGAGGCCGACCTAAAATGACATGGAAGGAGATAGTAAAAAGAGACTTAAGGAATTGGAACATATCCGAAGAGTTGGTTTCAGACAGGAGTGCACGGAAGTTGGCAATCAATGTACCAGAACCTTAGGGTCTTTTTTTTCTTAACTTTTTCAAAACTTTTTAATCTTCGTTTTTTGTCTTTTTCAAACCTTCATTTTACTTTTACGGAAGACTTTTAGGGGGCGGGGGTGTTCCATGTCTAGCCAACCCCAACTTATTTAGAATCTATGGCTTAGTTTTTGTTGTTATAATAAGTTAGGCCTATGTATGTAAATTATAATTAAGGCTCCAGGAAAGCATTTAGTTCTTCTTCGTGAAGCTTCATCTTCAAACTCAAGTAAGTCTCTATTTTCAGATCTTACTTCTAACCCAAGGAGAGGTAGGGGCCGACCTAAAATGACATGGAAGGAGATAGTAAAAAGAGACTTAAGGAATTGGAACATATCCGAAGAGTTGGTTTCAGACAGGAGTGCACGGAAGTTGGCAATCAATGTACCAGAACCTTAGGGTCTTTTTTTTTTACTTAACCTTTTCGAAACTATTTAATCTACGGTTTTTGTCTTTTTCAAACCTTCATTTTACTTTTACGGAAGACTTTTTTTTGGGTTTGGGGTGGGGGGGCGGGGGTGTTCCATGTCTAGCTAGCCCCAACTTATTTGGGATCTATGGCTTAGTTTTTGTTGTTGTACTTCTAACATGAACCCTAATTTCCAATTCTTAGATTTTATGTGCTTCTATTTCTCTTTCATCTTTGTTGTTTTTAATTCTTCTACTTGTTATTTTTTACTTTTCCATGTTCGTTTCTTTGCAAACAGAAATTTAGTTGAAAACGGAACATTTTTGGTAAAATTTGATGTTCGTTTTTTTTACTTACATCAGTTTTTGGTATAAGTTGAAAACGGAAAAAAATATTCGTGTTCGTTTTTTCTACTTACATCGGTTTTTAGCATAAATCAACTGTTATGGACGTCCAGTTTCATAGGAAATTCGAAATTTGGTAATTAGTTTAAGCTTTTTTTAATTTGGTATTGGCTTTTTCTATGTAATTTTTTTTAGCGCTTTATTTTCTTTGTGGTAATTGGACTGAATTATTTTCTTTATTTTTCAATATGGATTTATTGCCAAGTGAATAATTTACAATAGTTTTTGGTATAAATTGACTGCTATGGACGTCCGAGATCATTCCAAGATGTATTTTAAAGTCCGAGATATAATTCCGAGATGAACACCGATACACATTTATCTCGTCCAAGACCTCACCCGATAAGAGATTGGATCCTAAAAAATTTCCGAACGAAACGTGACCAAAACCCAAGATTTAAAACCTTGACTTAATGACAAACTTATTAATTATTTTTAATATCACTTTACTCAAAGTCATTGGACAACGAGATCATTGGCACTGAGATTGTCTATATGCAGCTTGAGAACGTTAAGGCTAGGAACATTGGGTTTAGTAGAACGCTAATGTATAGCTGAAAACTTAGACGAACCTTTTTGGATGAAAATACTTGTTTCTTATAATCCAGTTCTGTCTTTTGTATGTATGATAGAAAGTATGATCAATGCCATCAAAAGTGATTCGTTTGAGGGTAATAAAGATAATTCATTATTTAGTTGACATTGATGCATAGAACGCAAAAAAATTGACCATAAACGGATGTGGATAGTGTTGTATCCGCATCTATATCCGAAAAATAAAATCCACATATATATCTATATTCGTTATCCATGGTTATTTCAAAAGCAATATCTGTATTCGCATCCGCATATATTTCCGGATATTCAAAGACACATGTATCCACTTTGGCAAATGTGAATATCCAAAAATAGATGATATCTGCATCCGACAACTTAAACATGATTTTTTTTGTATCGATGGCTGAAAACAATCAATGGTTTCATGGTTACTTAAATTGATTTATAATTGTTTGAAGTTTAACAATTAAGTATAATTTAAAAATAAAAATGGATATTTAATTCCATAGCGGATGGATATTTTTCGAATATGGGTAGTGTTATATTTGTATTCGTATCTAGAAACAATTTTCGATATCGGATATCCATATCTATTTTTCGGTTACCGGATAGTTTTCATACTTTCAGATACGAATAAAGACAGGATTTGAATTTTTGGGGCACTCATTCACGGTCCTAATTATTTAAACTTATATGCACAGTCAATGCATTTTTCATTTCAATAAACAATCCTATATTTTCACATAGGTCATGCTTTTAATTAACTTTTCTTTTACCAGTTTTTCCTTTATGCCAGTTGTCATGCTTCCAATGAGTTTATGCATTAACTTTGAACTCAAACAAAAGCTTGTTATCTTATTATAATTTCCAAAGTTAGCCTTTTGTAAGATATTCTTTTTTAGTAGCTATTTGATTGATTGTGTAATTTTCCCTTACAAGTAAATGAAATCGATAACACCAATTTTCAGGTTTTTGCTTCATTTTACATGACTTAATGAATTCTTTAAGTTGTCAAGTGGCTAACAAGGAAAATTTTAAATGGAAGAGAATAAAAACCAAGGTTTGAGAATTTGGTTTCCATCTCCATTCCAGTGATATACAATTATGAAATTTCGGTTCCGTTTCGAAATTTTCGGAAATTCAGTTTTAGTTTCAGTTTCAGCTATTTGAATCATTTTGTTTATAAATACACGAACAGAAACTATGAATTTATGCATTTGTAGCAATAACTTCTTTGATGAATATTTGCAATAATAGCTAACTGTTTATAACTGGAAGCGGAAAGTAAACACCCTCGATTTTCTGCATTTGTAGTCCACTAATATGACAAAAAGCCCAACCACCATAAAATGCTGAAACTAACCTACCTGCAGTTTCTAGTTTCTACCCATTTCCACTTGTTTTCACCAAATCAACCCATATTTACAAACCCTAGATATGTGGGTGCATCTTCATTTTTTTGCCACCGCCGCCTGCGAAGTCCATGCACATGCGTTTTCAAGTTCACACTGCTGATTTTTTCCCTCTTTTTTCATATTGCAACCGAAACGGGATTTTGGGTGGATTCCCGCCTAGTCAACGCTGGAACAGGACCAAAATGGTCGAAACTCCAGCGCCTCGGCTGGGGCCTCGAACACCATGGTAAAAAAATATACTTCAGTTGATTCACTTCCGCAATTGAATTGCTCTTTAAGTCGACCATAAATAATTTGATATTTTTGTTTTAATACCACTTGAGTTTATGCTTACTCAATTAAAATATGAACTAGGATCGTATGTTTATTTTTAATTCAGTTGCATTTTTTTCGTTTTGTCTTAGTGGATGTCATGGACCTTCTACAGCATATTTGAAATCATATTACTCTCCAAGTTTTATGATGAATGTAGCTTTGCAGGTATTGAAATAGTAATCTGGTACAAATTAAGTTTTTATCATTTCATTTTTTAACTTTAGTACCTTGAGCATGTGAAGTTTTTCTCAACTTATAGATATGTATATACTTGTTTATTTCATTTAAGTTTGTCGTGAATAATTTAGCAGCCTTTTGTCTTGGGTGGTATTCGTATTTAGCTAAGATAAATATTTAGGATTGTAAGCTTTTACAGTACACTTTAAAGTTGTCCACTACTCAACTGGTGTGAAAGCGTACCTACGAAATTTAAGTTGAGCCTCTGATGTTGGAAGTAAATTGTTTACATATTCTGTTTACATTTTCACATAATAAATCTATCGTATAATTTAGAATTCTATATCCCGAGAAAATGAGCAATTGCTCTCCAACTGCCTCATAACACTATGGATTTATAGCTCTTATCTTTGTCCGATAATATGAAAATTAAAGTCTAGAAAAGAGTACAACAACAGATCTAATAAAATAAAGGAAGAAAAGTGATGTGATCTTTGAATGGAGATATTTTAATTGCAATTAAAACAAATAGGATTTATGACGAGACAAGGAAGATTAAAAATAGGGTGTTTCTTCACAACAGATAAGACATATATAATGATTCTCATTGCTTGATAAAGTGGGTTGGTAAACATATTAGATACAAATGTTTCTAAGATAATTTTTATCCATGATTTGAGGTTGAATATTTAATTGCATTTATTAATATATATTTTTATACAATGTTAGCTCATCCTATGTTATCAAAGCCCTCGCCTAGGCTACATAAAGCCCTTGACGCTAGCCTGAGGGTTTTTTACCTTCCAAAGCGCCTATGATGCGTGAAGCGCCAAAAAAGCCCCAAAGGCGCTCCCTTTGTGGAATGCAAAAAAAGCACTCTTTGCAACATCTGAGTACAAATTAAAATTTTCAGCAAAAAAATACGCTCATTTGACAGCTGATTTGGAGCGTATTCTCTATAAAAAATGCTGCTTTTTCCATCGATCTGTCGAAAAGAAAAAAAAATCCTACATTTCTTTCATCGAGATGTCAAAAAAACCTAGTTTATAAAAGTTTAAAATTTTATTTAAGACTTGACGTAATGCTATTTGTAATTTCTATATATTTAGTATTTTGTTGTTTGTACACTTCAATTGAATGGGTGCCTTAGTTTGATTTAGGTTAGTTGTATGATGTTTGCTCTAATTTTCAAATAAAATATTGTGTTTTTTAAATGCAGTTTTTTTAGCTGAAAAATAGAAAATGTCATTCAAGGCGCCCAAAGAAGCCCTAGACGCAAAAAATACGTTAGGCGATGGCTTGAGGTTTTTCGGGGGTTTTTCGCCTTGACAACTATGAGCTCATCTATCAGAATATTACATTAAACTGATTTGATTATGTATATAGGGGGAGACATGTCATGGGTAATTACTTTGATTTACATTTTGGGATTCAGTTTTTTTTCTCTCTCTGCATATTCTGATAAAAAATATCCTTCTTGGTAAACGTTTAGCTATTATTAATGGTTGTAACTTTAGATAATATTTTTATGCTCCAAATTACATGAGAAACTAACTTCGTTTGTTATCGTTTATCGCATGAAAGTTTTCCATACAACGTGTATGAAGTTTCTTTAACCAATATATACCATACAAAATCAATTTTTTATCACTAAACATACAACAGTCAAATTTTCATTTACATAATGTATTCTTTTCTTTTGCTTTATTAGCATTGCAATTTATATGTTTGCATTTGAGATGACTTTGAGGATGGATTATCAAACTAATGCATCATTCTTGGTTGTGTTTTATTATTATATATCATATGTTTATTTTTGCTATAACATATATATATATATATCAATCAATTTTATTTTGATTTCGTATCATATGTGCATAATTATGGGCTTGCTTACCCTAATAGAAGAAATACATTTGTATATGGTAATAATGAATTCCTTTAACTCTTCAATTATATATAGCATGTGATTTATTTATAAATTCATTCTTCTCTTCTTCTTGAATGTAGTAGGTCTTAACTACTATTAGTCTGCTTCTTCTTCTTCTTCTTCTTGAATGTAGTAGGTCTTAATTATTATGAGTCTGCTATCATCAAGAATAGAAACTCATGTTCATTATTTCATACATGTTTCTTAATTTCTAGTAGAGTAATTAGCGATAACTCATATTCAAAATTCATTAATTTAAATATAAAATAAAAAAAGGCATTTTTCATACATGTACATATAAATGAATATTGATTTGCATACTTGAAAAATAAATGCTAGTGTGTTAATCTTTTATTAGCAATTTTATAATCCTACGTCGTTCCACTTAGATATTGTGCAATGTTCACATGACAAAACATAAGTTCATAAGATAAATTATTGTTCAATGTCAATTCCTTCATATGCTTTCAAATCGTAAATCATAAAATTCAAACTATGAATCGTAATGGGATTTAAATCGTAAATCGGCGAATCAAAAAACATTCATTTTAAAGTTTGCATAAACTTTGAAATTAATTTTGATGTATAAACTTCTACATCTAAATCTAAAACATCATTTTCTCTCTTATTCTATTTTTAAATGGTTAAAATTGGAACTATAGACCCAAATAAGTATATTAAATATATTAATTTGAATTAAATGATATTCCCAAAGTGTGGTATTAGCTTAGTTTGAATCGAAATATAAATTGAATCGTAAAGGGAAAGATTCAATTTAAAACGAGATTCAAATCGTAGGATTTTAAGATTTTTGACAACAATGTATCTGTCATCAATTCTCTCCTTATTTATAGCTTTGAAAGCAACTTGAAAGATTTTTTTATTTTGTTAGACGATTTAGCAATTAACATCTTATTTTGTTTTTTAAACTTCTTACATTTGTTCACAAATTTATGCAATTACAAGCCCAAAATATTACACAAAACAATGTTTTTGGTTGAAATGATTATTCAGTTTGTACGAATTAGTAATGCTTAGATTGTTAAAATTTATAAGAATGACGAAGAAGATGTTGAAGTGGGCCAGCCTGGTGATCTACATGTCATCTTAAAGGTAACTTAAATCTTTCTGCGGTTCTATGAAATAAAATCACTTACATTACTAGGGTCGCTAGAGTAAGCAAATTTATCTTCTTTATTGATATTAATATAGTATTTTGAACAAGCCTAATGATATTTGTTTTTTATTTCAATTATGATATATAAAAGATAAAGCCTCTTTGGACAGTATAAGGTAAGTAATAATAACAGTTACTTTCAGGTACGTTTACCATCACAGAAAATAAATCTGATGTGCAAGTGCAATGATAGTCACACAACTACAAGTGGATACTTCTGTCTATTCGGATATATCGTAGCACAACTACCAATGTCTGTAACAAAATAACATTAACATTCGAAATGAACTTTTCGTTTGTGGATGCAATTTTTGGAACTGCCTCTTATGTCCAAAGGTTATAAACTTGCACCACGAATGTCGGAAATCACCATATCAGCTTCAAAAGCTTGGCAACGCCTTGCCTTGATGCCCAATTATTCAAACCGTTCCGGATAGATTTAAAAAAATCATTTTTAATATCTTACGGTTTTTTTTCATTAACGTGGTAATTGAATAAAACTAGGTTCGAAAACTCAGTTTCGGTTTTGGTCATTTGAAAATTTACTTGTTTCGGATGGTTTCGGCGGTCTCGACGAATTCGGTTTTTGTTTCGGTTTCGGTCCAAAAATCAGACTTCTATAAAAAAAATTAAACTCAGACGTTACCATCAAGGTTATCGGTTCCAACTTTATAAAAAATACATGCAATGTTATAAAAAAAACAAAACTATTCAATGTTTTCACAATATTTGACTACTCAACATTATAAATAATACATTTTATTCCAAATAATGACCAACTTAATAAATAAAAACATTGACTATTCAACGTTCAGGTCAGTAGCTTTCATGGGTTAGTTCAATTTATTTAATATATTATTTGGATATGTAGTTGATATTTAGGCCAAAGCCCAATTCACATGCGCATGGAATAATATACGTCATAAGCAAAAAAACGAAAGCTGACTTGCACCAAAAAAAAAAAAAAAAAAAAAAAAAAAAAAAAAAAAAAAAACAGCCCAAGCCATAATTTCACTAAACCCTAGCCGCAAAAATCACTCTGCTTTCTTCCAACGTCAGAAAAAAAAAGGTAAAAACTCATCACTCTTTCCTGCAAGCTGAGGGAAAGAGAAAAATTCAGATGGAGAAAAGTCACGTTCGATCTCGCTAGATGAAGTCGACATCGAGCTGAAGGCGAAACCAAATTTTGGCTAGGGTTTCGTCCGGTGGATGGCGAAACCTAACCGAGGTGGCAGGAATTTCGGTATTCCGGCCGAAACCTCGAACCATGGAATAAACGTTTAGTTTATTAAGAGCGGCTGAAACTGAACCTATAAAATTCTTAAAATTCTTATCAAACTTTTTGCAATATACTTTCAAAATATTTTATAACATATATTCAAGAAAAGTAGAAAATACGTGCAAATGTTTTTTTTTTTAGTTTTTTTTTTCACTATTGTATGAAACGGAATCATTATGTATCATGGTCTTTCGTATGTTTGAAGAAGCCAATATTTGTGAGACTATGGAATCATTCTTTCAATACGAAGATGATGCATTGAATTCATATAATATCTTAGTGTGTATACAAAATGGATCATTTTTTATTGTTATGATTGGTGACTTTAAATAAATAAATGTATATATATATGTGTGTGTGTGTGTGTGTGTGTGTGTGTATGTGTGTATGTGTGTGTGTGTTACTCAAGGTGTGATTAATAAAATATTCTGCACTTCATTATTATTTCGAATTTGAAATTTGGATAACATTTTCAATATTAACCGCCTCAATTGCTTAGTTTGTAGAAGAAGATATTAACATGAAAATATTAACCGCCTCAATTGCTTAATTTGTGCATAGAAAATAAATTTATAAAAACTTATTATTCAATATTTCATACAAGTATTTGGATGTATTTGGAGAACACGTGCAAAATAGGGTTCACACTAGTTTATTAAAATGTAGCATTAATTAGTCACAATTGGCGGAAACAAGTCCAATATCAAATAATACAGAAATAAATAAATGCATTACCTTGGCTTGATTCTGAGAAAACACACATCGGTACAATGTCCTTGTGCATGCTTAAAGTGTAGCTTTTTGGAGTATTAGAAATATCATTTTGAGCTAATTCCAACTTGAACTGTGTATAAATCATGCAAGAAAGATAACAGAACAGCTTTAGAGTAAGGATTACACTGTAAATAAAGTGGTATTACACCATAGTTATATTCCTCGCACAATTCAGTAAAAATCTACACGTTCAAAATCATAATTCTAACGCAAAACTTGAATAATTATGGTTTCATATAACGAACTTAATATAAATATCAGAGTATGCAAATATACACATAGCATCATCTCAGTTCATAATCATTCAGAAGTATAATTTAACAGAAAAAAAAAAACTAATTTTGCTGAAAACAGAAGAATCAAAAGACCTGAGTAGAAGAAGAATCGTCGAGAGGATCAACAGAAAGCACGACTTTAGCTAAAACAGGGTTGGAGATATCATCAGATGACATGGCAGCCTTGTCCGCCGTCGCTTTCCACGACCTCGAAACAACGGGCGGGCATTTCATTAGCCAGACAGAGCGATCCGCTAGTTTTGTGTCGAGGATCAGTCTTCCGTCTTCCGTTGACGACATGATTCAGTTGACTTAAAGATTTCCCGGAATTCGATTTGGGAATTGTTGGGCTAGGGATTTAGTCGGTTCCTTTCATAAACAAGTATAGCATAGAAAAGCTACGCTTTATCAGGTTGTGTAGGTTGATGAAAACCGGTTTATAAAATTAGGGCTATCAATGGATACCCAAAAATCTGAAATCCGTCCGCATCCGTATCCGAAGAGCAGATAAATATCCGATATCCGAGAAAGCGGATGCGGATGCGGATGCGGATATAGCCATATCCGCATCCGAAAATTATCCGTCCGCTATTTTTCCCAATTATAGCTTAAATTATATGTATTTTAACATAATTAAATATACTAATTTATTAATTTGCAAAATTAAAAGTCTTCTAAGCGCATGTTAATTGCTCAAAATTATATATTATCATCATACTTATTTATTTTTAGCACTTTGGTAATCAATTAGGTTGAAAAAGCTTAATATTAAGCTTAAAAAGTTCCTTTATGTTCATTGATTTATCGATCATTGGCGGAGCGGATAATTATCCGATATCCGTCCGTATCCGCGAATGCGGATATTCGATATCCGAAAATGGTTTCGGATGCGGATACGGATATGACACTATCCGTATCCGAAAGTATCCGATGACAACCCTATATAAAATGCAAACGAATTTGTACATGGGTTCGTCTATTAACCCGCTGTGTTTCATCTTCCCACCCCCGCTAATTTAGAAAAATAAGGCTCCCCTTCTATTTACTCATCACACCCGGTTTATACCTGAATTGCTCTTTTCTTTTCTAATACGTTATCTGCTCCCCACCCCCTTTTCAAAACCCTAAATTTCAAAAAAAAAATGAAGAAAAGATATTCAAGAGAAGTTGTATGTTGTCTGTGTACATTAATTCAACAGCAGTGAAGTTGTGGTCAAATACATGCGTGCATATAAACTATTCCATGTAGACACTACATGATTTTATTTTATTTTCAAAGCCCACATCGTGCGTGGTACAATATTTTTCTCAGCTGAAGCATAGCGTGATCCAATTTTTTTCCATGTGCACTGTAAACATGTATAGACGCATTAAACATGTTATCTACAATATCATTAAAGGGTATATTTGGTATTGAATGTTTAAAATTTTTAGCGGGGTGTGAAGAGCAATTGCTGAGGTGGAAATAGAAGGACCCTTTGTACATTTCGCAATTAGTTTCGCAGATGCCAACGAATTGTAGTAGCCAAAACTAAAAAATGCACTTATTTTAAGAAATAAACAGCCGAAAATATAGATACTAATAAAACAGATTATGGGACATTATTTAGTTGGGTGGCACTGCTGTTAGCACAATCGACTCACCAACTTAAACTCGAAGCTATTTGACTGAAGCCCTGGTTCATCACCAGGTTTTTAAAATTTCTTCTGGGAAAGTGATAATGACGATGATTCGAGTTCAATCCAGTTCAGCCCTTAATTTGTCCACCCTTTTCCAACACATTTACCTAAATTTTTTCTTGATGATACATGAGTGTATTAGCAGTGTCGGCCCAAAGAATATGTTGCTCAAGCCACATTTGAAATTTGTTGCCTTTTGCTACATGATTTTTTGGAACAATTGTTTTATATTTTGATTTTTGATTTTTATATTAGATGTAAATTGCATAAAAGACTATAATATAAAAAATATTCACTTCGCATTCAAAAGGCACTAAGCATGAATAGGCTACAACATTCAATAAAAATGCATAAACTAAACAACTTTTCATACAAAATAAACATCAATTCTCTTCACATAATTGAATGAAAAATGTTTTTTTCTTTCATTTTTACAGCAAATTCTTCAATCAAATCGTCATAGCTAAGTTTCTCTAAAACTCTTTTTTATTTGAGATCATTGTTAGTCCATTCAATTATTCTTGTGACATGACAGTTAGAGATATTCTTTTTGGTTCAGTACCTCATTGAAATGCTTTATTCTTTCTACAAATAACTCTTTTCACTTTAAATTTTGATTCAATGCCAACATCCTTTGCAAGTTTGTTTGCTTCATTCACCATTGATTCAAACTCGTATTCCATAAAGATTGGTGTTCTCTAAAGATTTAGAAAAATTCCATAAGTTGCTACAATCTTGTGATTTACATCCTCTAAATTCAGTAAGTTTTGGTTTCTATTTTCCAGTTGCTTCTTATTGCCTTCAACTTTTACCATTTTACCTATAATATTTAAGTAAATTTTGTTACTGCGAAACTAATTTAAATAGAGCTATTTTATGCCATTTAAAATAGCTTCCCAATTTTTAAATCTTTAATCATAGAAATAAATAAAATAGAAGTACTAATCACCTAACAACCACTTAATAAATCAGCTTATAAATCAATGAAGCAACTAATAAATCAAGTTAACCAACCAATATATCATTTTATTTTATTTAGTCAATCAACTATTAGCTTACATGATATGTAACATAGCAATTTTTCAAATTTAATCAACTATTAAGTGGTAAAACAAATCAATCATTTTTCAAAATTTACCTTGCAAAGTAGCATTGTAACAGCTCGCAGCAGGCATTGTAAATGGATCCATAACCACAAGACAACAAATGTAGATGTAGCAGCAATCCTAATGACAATTGCATGTGAATCAAACACTAGATATCTTGTTCAAGAACTAAGCAAAGTTGAGAAATGAAAAGCGGAAAGTGAAAATGAGGTGAGGGCTTTGTTTGGAAAGCGAAATTAGAGCTTGGACGCCAGCGCATGGGCTTTGACGTACAAATAAGAAATTTAGACGAAGTTTTTTTTTTCCTAGCCTATAGGGGTTGCTCCAGCCCATGAGCTTGGTGGGTTTCCCCCTAGGTTGGCTCTGGGTATTAGGAGGGTTAAAACAAGGTGTTTAAGCTCTACACTACCACATGGAACTAAAAGCACCAAGTTTTACGCTTTCTAATACCATTCATGGTATTAATAAGAAAAAATTTGAATGCTTTTACCAATGCCTACGTTCTTTTTTTTGTATGTATGTATATATGTGTGCATATATATATATATATGTATATATATATATATATATATATTTGGAAGATGGGTAAAATTTTATTAAAGGCTTCTCAGCCCAAATAGATATGATTATAGCCTATCGCCATACAACTACAACGCTTGAACAAATGTACGGCCCAAGCCCACAAAACAAAAGAAAGTACCCACTACGATACAAAATTACCTTTCTCTAAACTATCGAATATTCTCTCGAAAGTTCTGCCAATTTAAACCTAATTTTCATTCATGGCGGCCGATAATCCCTATCCACACATCGGTTTCCTTCCTCTCCATTCCTCAGATCCTTTTCTAGCAACTCCGCCAATTCTGCTTCCTGGATATCAGTAAGTCCTCCTCTTCTTATTCTTTTTACCGTAATTCTCACATCTACCCTGTTCAAATAACTAACTTTATTTGGGTTTTGTGATGTTTGCCTGAAAATTCTGGCATTTCTCTCCTTCCGTATCGCCCATACAGAGTTGGTGACAACAATCTTATAGAATTTGGCTTTGTGGTTTACCAGCTCCTTGCTGATTTTCAGGTAATTGATGCAAGTTGCTAGATTATAACTGCCGTTACTTATGTTCAATTTCCTCAAGCAATTACCCCAGATCTTTTTTGAGAACTCACACTCAAAGAATAAATGTTGATGTGTTTCTACCTCTTTGCTGCACAGTACACATATGTTCTCCTGTATGATTCCCCACTTTAAAAGCATATCTTTAGTTGGCAGTCTCTGTTGAATAGCTTTGTAAGTGGTTGCAGCCATCTTTGGACAGTTGACTCGATCCCAAACGAAATCATGCCACTCTTTAATTTGATGTTTAACCCTAATCGCTTCCCAATTACAAGGCAAGCTGTTGCAATTCCATGAGTTGTCTGTTATTATTTCCTCCACTGTTTTGTTTGGGCAACCATACGTAGAAAATGTATCCCAACCCAGTAACTCAACCAATTATTTACCTTCTATCCATGGATCCATCCATAAATCAGTCTCTCTGCCTTTAGCTATCTCTTTCACTGAATTATTGGCTAGTTTATTTCTGATTTTGAGTATAGCCTTCCAAGTAGGTGATGCATTATTATCAGAGTGTAGATGCCAGAAATTACCCTTCAAGTATCTACTTCTCATCCATTTGGCCCATAGCCCACTTGAGTTAATAATTTTCCATCCCTGTTTCAGTGTAAAAGCATCTCTCATTTCTCTAAGGTTACGTAGGCCCACTCCTCCTTCCTCTTTGGGTCTACACATATCAGAATACTTGATATTATGCATACTCCCTTTCCAAATAAACTCTATACACACTTTCTCTATTTTATCAATAGATGCATCTGGTATTTGAAACGTTTGTAGCCAAAAATTAACTTTGGATTGTATAACAGTGTGTACTAATTCTATTCTGCCTGCAAAAGACAGTAAATTTGAACTCCATCCCTGCAGTTTATCCCTATCTTCGTAATGAGCTCAGCACATTCTGCATCAATAATTTTGTTTGAAGATAAAGGTGCCCCAAGATACTTAACTGGTAGGGTTCTTTCTTGTACATTTAGTACATGAAGAACCTCGGCCTTCTTCCTATTGAGCCTGTTGAAATAGCATTTAGTTTTAAGCTCATTAACCTTTAGTCCAGCATATTTTTCCAGTTCCCTAAAGATTCTCTTGATTGAATTGGCTGCCACATTGTTGGATCGAATACATATTATTAAATCATCAGCATACAACAGATGGCTGAGGTGGGGTTTGAAGTCATAGATAGTTGAAATTTATTTTCTATAACACGTTATCTCCATTTGTAGAGTGAAAAACTCCATTGCAATGGCAAATAAATAGGGGGATAGTGGATCACCTTGCCTAATTCCACGATTACTGCTAATGTGCCCTTTTGGAATGCCATTAATTAGAATAAAATAAGTAGGAGTGCTGATGCATTCTTCAATGAGATTTGTGATTGTGTTGGGGAACCCCATACATTGAATCATATGTATGATGAATTTACGGTTGATCTTGTCATAAGCTTTATGTAAATCCACTTTTAAACACATTTTGTCTGCTCCTTGCTTGTTGAAATTCCTTACTAACTCATGTGCTAGTAGAGAATTTTCAGAGATACTTCTGCCTTTAATAAACGCACTTTGACACTCCACAATGAAATCAGGCAAAATTAGATTAATTCTGTTGCAAATCACTTTGGACAGAATCTTATATATCACATCACAACATGCAATAGGCCTGTAATCTTCAATTCTGACTGGGTTTTCTTTCTTTGGGATGAGACAAATAAATGTGTGGTTAATTTCTTTAAGAATTTTTCCAGTTTCAAATGATTCTTGAATTGCACTGACCACAAAAGGTTGCAGGTCTTCCCAATGTCCACGGAAGAACATGGAGCCCATCCCATCGGGGCCGGGACTAGCATCGCCATGAATAATGTCCAGAGCTCTCCAAACTTCATTACCAATGACTGGTCGCCTGAGCTTCCTGTTCCCAGCGGCATCCAGCAACCTCCTGCAATGAATACTGGGTAAGTCACTCTTATAATGCCCATTGAACAGCTCAGAATAGTATTTTATTGCTTCCTCCTCAAACAGTTGTTGATTGTTGCAAGGCATCCCATCCTGTTCAAAACATTGCATGTTATACGATAAATTCTTTCTGATTGACATTTTAGTGTAAAAGAATTTAGTGCATTCGTCCCCTTCAGTAATCCATCTCTCTTTTTGCTTTTTGTTTGAGCTCTGCTGCTTTGACTTTAAGAGCATCTTTTAGTTGCCATTGCATGTTGTAGTAGACTTGCCAGCTGTCTGCATCTTCATTGTTTTCGTCGAGTTTTATTAGAAGGTCTGCAAATTGATTTTGGAGCTCAATAATATTGTCTTGGTCTTTGGGTCTTGTGCGATTCCATTCTTTAAGTCTCTGTTTAGCCGTTTTAATGATATGGTTAAGCTTGAAAAACCAAGTCCCTTCCACCTGTGATGTTTCATTGATTCAGACAGCATCCTCGTACCCACGCATTTGAGGCCAGGCATTGTTGAAATGAAATGGCTTCCCTTTAGCAGTATCATGTTTCTCAGTTAGCAGAACATGTAGTGGGCTGTGGTCACTAGTTGAATTAGGCATTATATTAACCATGATTTCTGAGAACATGTTAATACAATCTGCATTAACTAGTACCCTGTCTAACTTGCATGAAATTTTCTTACATTCCCCGCTTCTCCATGTGTATTTCAGGCCTTTGTGGACAGGTTCCAACAATCCTGTCGCAACCACACAGGCGTTAAATTCTTCAAGCTGGGAGACTCTCAGCGTACGACCTCCTTTCTTTTCATGAATCTTAAGTATTGCATTAAAATCGTCCATTACCAGCCATGGCGAGGACATATTTCTGCTAATGTCCCTAAGCTTATTCCATAATCGAGTTCTTTGTGAAGCTAAGTTACTCGCGTAAACTGCAGTAACATAAATTACCAGTCCCCCTTGATTGAGAACTTTGATGGTTATTTGCTGCTCATCTTTATCAATTACTTGTGCTGTCCACACATGTTTGTTCCACATAAACATAATTCGACCTTTTTCACCCATATCATTGTTGTTTATTGACAACCATTCCTCGCCCATAGTCATTTCAAAGTACTTCATGCTTTCATCATTAAATTTATTTTCTAAAATGCTCAATATAGAAGGAGAAACATTCCTTCTAAGATTATAGAGGTCTAACCTGCGAGCATCGTTGTTTAGACCTCTAACGTTCCAGCTAACTATTGACATTTAGGAAGTTGAGAATTACTCCTCAACAACCTAGGAGGTATTTCCTGCAAGTTAACCACATTGGCTACACCCTTTTGAATTGTGAACTGCTCATCATACTTAGCATTTGCTTTAGAATATTTGTTCAGTGAAGTTTCAATGTCTGAAGTGACTAATTCCTCTAGTTTGTCTGATGATGCAGCTGCTTGCTTTCCTGATGGTGCTGCGCTTGCTTGGCCTGAACTCTGGCTCTGTTCCTGGGCCAAATCCTGGTCAAGGCCCACCTCTACCTGGGCCTCCTCCTGGCATGTAATTGGGATGCACTGTTCCACTCTTGTTTGTAAATTATGGGTATCTATTAGGGGACTCTCTGAGGCAACTGCAGCTTGCAATGTGGAAGCAACTTCCACCATTTTGCTCTGTAAATTTGGTTGTGTATAAGTCTCGTTGCCTGTGGTTTTGTCTTTCATTTTCCATGCTTGCTTTATTGGTTTTGCAGTCACTTCACATTGGTCATCTGTGTGGCCAAAACACACACAGCTTTTGCACACAGGAGGCACAAATTCGTATTCCACGTCTTGCACATACACATTACCTTTACCATCCTTGGCACGCACTTGTTTCTTGAGAACATCACTTGCTTTTAGTTCAACTAACACTCTCGCATATTTTAATCTTCTTAAATTTCTGGTATTATCATCCATAGCTAGGGGGACCCCTATTAAGCTAGCTAGTTTACTTATTCCTCTCGCATTCCATAGGGATAAGTCTAGATTAAGCATTTTAAGTGTGTGCATATATATATATATATATGTGTGTGTGTGTGTGTGTGTGTGTGTGTGTGTGTGTGTGTATACAGAAGCGTTCTGGAGCACCCCTGTTTTGCAGCATCCCTTTAACATCCCTACTCTACCGTGAGCTACACTAATCCAAATCCAACAAAAATTTGTATATTTTCAATTCACATATATATTATCGTCTATCCAAAATTTGAGCTTATTCCGATATTCGTACAATAATATATTTGATTTTTAAATTTAACGATTGGAATAAATGTTTAAACGGTGAATAATTGAGTTAAGATTTTGAAAATGTTATGAATGTCAGAATAAGCTCAAATTTTGGACAGATGATAATATATATATGGATTTAACATCAAGAAAATCTTGTTGGATTTGGATTAGTGTAATCACGGTAGGCTAGAGGTATTAAAGGGGTGCTGCAAAACAGAGATTTTGAAATTTAACGGTGAATAATTGAGTTAAGATTTTGAAAATGTTATGAATGTCAGAATAAGCTCAAATTTTGGACAGATGATAATATATATATGGATTTAACATTTAGAAAAATTTGTTGGATTTGGATTAGTGTAATCACGGTAGGCTAGAGGTATTAAAGGGGTGCTGCAAAACAGAGATGCCTCAGAACGCTCCACACACACACACACACACACATATATATATACACACACACACACACACACACACACACAAAAGGTTAGTCTCTTACGCGATTGTCTTCAATCGAACATCCTTGTTGTACCGTGCCAAATAACTGGCACATTGCACATTGGTTTTTAACCTAATAAACAATAGCATGGCATAAACCCTAGAGTCAAATTCATAGGGTACTGCTGACATGAAGAGTTGCACTAAAAAAAACTGCTAATAAATGTTTTTCATGTTACATATACTCTAATACAATTTAAACTTGTCAAAATTAGTATATTTTGGAAGTTGCGGATATAGCAAAATATTAAGTTAAATAATATTCGTTTGGCCAAATTTCAAATAATTATTTTCGATAATGATTCAAATTAGAGGACAAAGATTATTCACGCATGTTTTTGTTACTATAACAATTAGTTTGATGGCATTAACAAAACGTGGTTGTTATTGTGTCCTTACTACGATATATTGGCTGAAAAAATATACTTTATTTTAACGCTTTTAGAAATATACATATATAAAATTGTAAGTGAAAGATTACATAATAATACAACAATAATTAAAATTATTATTGCAAAGTTATAATATATTATTTTAATGTATTAATTATTCTAAAGTTAATTAATTATTGTGGAAAACAGATATAAGGACAAATTTTGGAAAAAAATTAGTCCGAAGGACGTCAAGTTTTATTTTTAGGCTGAAGGACAAACTTTGAAAAAAAATTGGGTCGAAGGACAATGCTAAATATAATTAGCATTTTTTGCAGTGTAAAACTGAATAATGCTAGTTAAAACTAGCATTTTCGTGTAGTATAAAAAACTGAATATAATGCTAATTACATTTAGCATTTTCCTTCAGCTTAATTTTGGTTCAAAGTTTGTCCTTCAGTTTAAAAATAAAACTTGGTGTCCTTCAGTCTAATTTTTCGGTAAAATTTGTCCTTCTCCCTAATTATCTCTTAATTATTTGTAATAAGAAAGTAGTTCGCATTCTCTAAGCTTTACGCTTCCATATACCCAATGTATTGACTATTTGCATTAAAATATCTACCTAATCATAATGACAAAGCCGTAGCATTAAACAAAAAACATATAAATTACATCACCATTAGTCATTCTAGCATACAAATAAAAAATATAGCAAAATAGAATCCATTTTTGCCAACTATGCAAATCTGGGTATATAAATAAATTCCTCCTTCTTTAATTACCCATCAATTAATGCATAACAGTCAACAACAGAGAGAATGCCGTCATGTACATACACCATTAATTACATAAAATACAGATATACAGCAACCACCTAATTTATAAATCACTTCTAAATCATCAGATAATAAACCCAAAGGGAAAAAAAGAAAGGAAAAAACAAAAAAATCAAAGCATCGAAGTTGCATTTCACAGACTCCAACTTGTGCAACAAAGTAGTGATATCAGACTGCATCCTAATTTTTATATTGAAAAGCTCACAATGTGCCCTCTCCATAGCTTGAAACTCTTCAAGCTTCTGCCTATGCCTTTCCTCAGCCTTAAGAAAATGCAGTTTCACGATCTTGGTCCAATACTCTTCTTTAACTTTTGCATTCTTTTCTATTGTTATTCGCATTAGGCTTTCAGTACATATGCATGTCCACATAAAACTGTGTTCAAAGATGAAATTGAATTTTAAATCAGAAGTGTTGCCATTTTATTTATATTTAGTTTCTTTAACAGAGAAATATTTGTCCATGGATATATTTCGGTCAGGTTGCTTTCTCCAACACAACATTATATTACCTAAAATGCCAACATCCAGCAATATTGTTAATGTAATTGTCAATGCTTCAAAAGGAGATATTCTCATTAAACATAGATGCATGTGTCTTGAGAAAAATATTAGCCAAAAAATATAATGCATAAGAATACATCAAATAATGAGTTTCTTTACATATCCATAAGTAAACTAAATTAATTTTATAATATTTTCATATAATAATTTTGTAAGTTTAGCATTTTTGGATATCTTTACAAAAGAAGGAAAAACCAAGTTTAGAGAAAAAGGAATATTGAGTTGTTGGTTATTGACATGGTCAACTTCAATACTTTATAAGGGAATCCATGAAATTTCAAAGAAAAATAATAGTTTAAAGGTGCAATGAAGTTAAGAAACTACGCAACAAGGAGATCAATTTGGTAAAGGTTCAATGAGGAGAAGAACACGACGATGTGACATGGGAACCCGAAGACAAGATTCACGCTTCTTACCCTTTTCTCTTTGGGAGTATGTTTTTAATTCCTTTCTTAGTTTTTGAATTCAAGTTTGTTCATCCTATCGTTCGTATCTTGATCCTTAGGTAGAAACCTATAGTTGAAAATATGTGTTTGAGACATGTTATGTTTGATGGTTGCAAGTGGATGCAAGTGTTTGCTAGTAGTTGCCAATGGATGCATATACACACCCATTAGGTACTAGATCGGATCAAGCACTTACAAATTGCATATGGATATGTGCACACTTTAATTTTTCAATGAATGAAAATGGATGAATCATCACATGGATATTGCACTATGGTGAATAGATGTTGCACGCATATAGAACTTATATGTACTATTAGAATTCTCTTGTATACATATTAGATACATGGCACAAACATATATTGCATTAAGGAGGTCAGCTGAATCAGTGGACCGCTTGATTTTCACATTAGTGTAAGGACATATACACAACACTTTTGCATATTTTCATATAAAGTATTAGAATTTTTTTAAGGACAATGGATGCCAGTGGTTGATGGACGACTAGATGGGTGTAGGATTTGACTGATAACATTATTCTTAACTTGAAGATTTCGAGGACGAAATCCATTAAAGAGGGGAGAATGTAACACCCCACAATACACCATAATTATATAAAAAAGATAACTAAATGAATGTTAATTAATTAAATATTCATAACTGAGTAAAAAGGAATTCGTTACGAAATTCTGGTTTAGACAAACGCTTGGTTTTGTAAATCGGACTAAGTATGAAGAAGTTATGAACTAAATAAATTTAAAAAAAAAATTAAAAAAAAATAAACTCTGAATGCAAAAATTAATAGGCGACCCAACCCTTAACAAGGTCGACCCAAGTCTAAGGTGGGTCGACACTAGTGTTGACCCAGGTAGTAGGCGGGCCGACCTGCCTTCGGGAAAAATCTGAACCTGAACCTGGACTGTTTTGTGTGTTTTCTTCGTGCTGACTCAGCATGACGTGTCTTCACTAGTTTGATTTTATACCCTAATGTCCTATGGTTTAGATTATCCTAACTAATTTATAAATAAGCTAGTAATCTCATCATTTTCTTATACACAAACATTTCTTCATCTTCTTCCTCCTTTAAGTTATGCTCTAAAAATAAAAGAAGATGCTGAGGTGCTGCTAATACATAGATTGAAGGATAATTCTAGTTTTCCTGCAACAACTATTTCAAAGGCTTTTTCTGGATCTAATACATATCACAGTGAGGTCTACCTTATTTTTAGATCTGCAATTTAAAAAATATTTTGACGGTAAATATATTGAAATCTGGAATAAGAGGTGTTTATAAGTTTATTCTTATATGTTATTCTTTTAATTAATATAAATTATCTATCCAGTTTACAGTTATTATATGCTTATAGGTACATCTTTCTTCCTTATCCCTTTTTTATCTTTTATTTATCTCTTTTCTATGCCTATTTATTCAGTTTAAGTTTGGATCTTTTTTTCTCCTTTTTCCTTTTTATTTACGCTGAGCCTAGGCCATCGAGTGCCTAGGCCATTTCTATTTGAATTGTGTATAATTTGGAATAAACTGGAATAATTTGTAAAAAGGAGAATTGGGAATATTATAAATTGAGAACCGTTGACTGTAAATTTAGGGTAATTACAAAAGGGAAGAATATACAAATATGTTAATCTGAATAGGTTGGACTTAATTTAATATCAAGTAGAACATGTTATGGGAAAATATGTGGATCAGATGTAAATTAAGTAAAACATGTTATTGTAATCTATATACATCTGAGCAGGTGCTTGTCTTTTTTGGGGAAGGGTTGTACACATAATTACATTTAATAGGAAATGTCATTTACAACCATGCTTATTAATGAACTTAAACCTGCTAAGTTAACCTATTAATTTAAGCGGTTCCACGTCTGTTGTTTGTATTCGATTTTGGAACTCTTAAAATCCTAGTTTACTTGGGGGGCCAAGCCTAGGGATGGCTTGTGTCAATTCTGGCATTGTTCGGAACCCGCATCAGTCAGTATCTCTATGTTGGTATCATATCGGGGCCTCGCACTAGGTAGGGGCTAAGGCATGCTTTACTGATATGGATTGGAAGAGGTTCAAAATCTTGGATGTAGGTACGAGCGCGTTCCCGCAGAGTCATGAGCGTGCATGGGTCCAATGGGGGAAACTAATAAGCTACAACACCGATGAATAGGGTTGTGCTTTATAAGTTGATATGGGTTTTGGACTGATATCCCCGACTGCTGTAGTAGGCATATGTTATTCGTGTCTGTAGGGAGCCGATCACTAGGTAGTAATTCGAGTAAAACCTAATCCTGATAATTGGTGCAGAAACTTGTTCTCGGGTATGAATGGGAAGCTTACTTGATCTTACCTTATCTCGTTTATTTCGTACTTGTATATTTTACTGCATTTCTTATCCAGTCTCACTGGACTTTATGTCTGACCTATTTTGTTTTTCCTTCTCTCTTTTCCCTCCCCTCCTCTGGTTCTCAGGGTGATGGATCGCAGCGGCGACCGTGACCTTTCTTTCAACTTGGACTTGGATTATTTCTGACTCTACGTATTACTTCGGTTTCTATTCTTTGTTATTGTTGTGGCTTATAAGGGATATGATTTTATTGGTTTTATACTTGTACTCCAATGGTTTATGTTTCCACGAGACAGATGGTTATGATTTTGACTTAAGGTATTTGGACATGTAATGTTGGATTTGGTTTTATAATAAAAGTTTGAAAGTTTTTCCGCTACATTTTATATTTTGTCTTGTGAAATTAGTCTCTATATTATTATTGCGCTTCACAGAACTTAATTCATCCTGATACGAGTGACATTAAGGGATGTAGGGTGTCACACATAGTGTTGTTGTGCAGTTATAAATCATATTGAAAGACAAACCGATAAAAAGGCTAAAGTCACTCAAACTAGTAGAGGTACAGAATACAAGTCACTAAAATGTTTATTTGAAAATAAGGGAATAATTCGTAGGGTGACTTATCTGCATACCTCTGAACAAAATGGCATTGTTGAGAGAAAACACAGGCATATAGCGAAAACTGGTTTGACATTACTAGCTAATGCATCACTACCTCTTAAATTCTAGCCTGAAGCCTTTGCAATAACAGTCCACTTAATTAATAGACAGTTTAGCAAAGTAATACAAGGAAAAAGTTCTATAGAGAAGTTATATTATGTAAAACCCAATTATCAAGATCTTAAAACTTTTGGATGCTTGTGTTTTTCTCACTTAAGACCATATAATTCACACAAATTGAACTTTAGATTTACCTCATGCACTTCCCTGGGCTATGGTGTAAATTAGAAAGGATATAGGTGTTTAGATAACAGTGTCAAATTATTTATATCCAGACATGTGGTGTTCAACGATCATATATTCCCAATTGCTGCACACAACATGAAGACAACTAAAAAGTGTACAACCCAAGGGTGTTCATTCTACCAGTTCCTGTGTACACACATAATTATCAGGAATCACACTCAAAAAGTGAAGAGATTGACTCGACAATTGCTCAACACACAACACTCCCAATGGAATCAAGTCAAACAGAAACTGAGCAGTCAAATAGTGTAACTCCTTCACTAACAACCAATCAGCAAAGTAATAAAGAAGGTATCCATCAAGAAACAATTACAGATCATATAAATGCTCCAGACACACATTCCCACACTGGACGTCCAATGATAACCAGGTCAAAGTGAGGTATTTTTAAGCCTAAAATCTACACCATATGTTCAAATATTATTGAACCAAAGACACTAGAGCAAGCTCTTAACAATGACAACTAGAGAAATGATATGGCAGAAGAATACAAGGCTCTATAAGGGAGCAACACATGAGAATTGGTGGAGATACCTGAACACAAAAATATAGTTGGATGCAGATGGACCTTCAAAGCGAAAACTAATCTTAATGGAACAATTCACAAATATAAAGCCAGGCTAGTTCCTAAAGGTTAATGTATTAATATGGTTTAGATTTTTTCACCAGTTGTTAAAGCAACAACCATTAGGGTTATAATGACTACTTCTCTACACAAAGGGTGGAACGTAAGGCAACTACATGTAATGTAATGGCCAAAAAACCGATACCCTTTAAAGTGACAATATCAACCACTATTCGATTTAAATTACATGAATCTTTGGATCAACAAGGGTAGTACAAGAAAAATAAAACTGAACAGAATCTAACTCGAATGGAATAATATATAATATTAAACAATATTCTTTACAGCAGAAAATAAAATACATTTATCAAAGTCTTACCTAAATTCAACTGGGACAGTTATAAACATTGATCCTTATAATTTGTTGATAAAATAAAATACACACACACACATACATATATATATACAATAGATAATAGAATACATATATACATCTGGTGAAGATCTCCATCTCTTTGGAAACTCTAACTATCTTCAGCTAATCCTGAAATTACTTGGATCTGACCCGAGCATTAAAAACACTCGGATCGGGCTTGGATAAACCAACGTAACAACATCCCAATAATAAATGACGGTGTCATATATATATATATATATATATATATATATATATATATCAGCTTTTGGTGAATGAAAATCTTTTTGAAAGAAATAGTATCTAATAAGACCATTCTCGCACATTAATACGGATAGGTTTACTCTTATGATAACTAAAATATTTTTATATCAAAACATTTAATATTATTTACATTGACATTCTTTTAAATCATTTGCAAATAAAATTATTCAAATATTCAAATTTTTACCGTTATTAAATTCTGGGGCTGCCATATAATAAAAAACTGCGGGTTCTTTTTAAAGAATTAGATTTCCACCAAATGACCAGACTAAGGATCTTCCTTATCCATGATTAGGTACACCTCTATCGGAATGTCCCTAAGTCCTCACATGGAACTCTACCAACACAAGACCGACCCACCTCTATAATGTGTGACCCCACTAGATGGTACTGAATATATCATTCCTCGGGTCGTAACCCCGACCTTTAACTGAGATCCTGAAATTTCCACACATCAACATAAATAAAAGTACATGGGTTCCATACCATGGTGTCATTTTCAAACTAGAAGGGAAATGATCATATCCTAATGGGTATGACCCATATAGCCTTGCCGCATCTATTCTATTTTGGTCATTTACTAGGCTGCGAGGCTGAATAGAGGTAACAATTTACCTTATCTCATATCAATCTTCATAATTTTTGAATGCCACATTGTCATTCTCATTGACTACTAATTTCCTTCCACAAAAATACAATCCTTGAGCTCGTACGTCTCAAGGAAGGGTGTTAATGCTAAGACAAGTTGACTTCTTTGCCACCAATAGATGTATGTTTGTAAATGTAATGTTTATACTCATAGAAATGCAATTATCAGATAATCATCCATATAAGTTTGTCTGGGTTTGAACAAAACCGAAAGCACTTTTCCTCAGCCATTATTAGGCGAGAAGCCATTGCAATCTGAAGATTCCAAATATGTCAGGCGCATTTTTATAAGTAATCTCATAATGGATGGCTACCCTAGACACCAATAAGCAGTCCTTCTAACATGAAGATCCTCGGTCTTCAATAACAATCGTCTTCATAGGTCTTCATTCATGTTATTCATTACTTCGCAACACAAATTGGCTCGAAGGGGTTTCAGATATCTATCAACCAAATCTGATCTTGGTTCCTTCAAAATCCAATTATCGATTTTCATAAACAGGAAATATGGATATTTCTGATTCTGAATAACCTTGTCTTCTTTTATCAAAGGATTTTCCTTTATATTTCCCCTAATCCCCATTTAAACCTAACCGGTTTATATATTCAATTCCTTAGGAAAATATACTTAACCTAACCATTTAAGTTAAATGATTTGTCATCCTACCTTTAACTAATCCTTTATCATTAACCCCAGTTTATTATTTAATCCGAATAAATCAAATTTACCATTCCTTCTGTCAGGCCAGTCCAATTAGCCAGAGAGAGAGAGCAGGAAACTGATTTTTCACACCCAAGCCTAGACATTTTTCTCTGTCACCCTAAGGTGGTCAAGTTATTTGATTGATTTTAAACCCTAATTATTTATCTACTTTGATCAGTAGAGTATCTTGACTTTCCCTTCAATTAGTTCCATTCCTCAGTCAATAAACTGACACTCACAAATGGTACCTATTGTACTTGTTGTTTCCACATACTCAATTTATGATTTAATGAAACTAACCAAAGTAACAAATCTCCTAAATCATCTTTATAATACTTAGATTTGTAGTTAAAATATTCCTGGTTGATTCAAGAAAGAATCATTAAGTTTAAACTCTAATTTCAAAACTATAGCATTCGCAACGTTTTAAAAGTGCTCCAGAAAGTGTTAATATGACTTATTCAAATTTAAACATCTCTAATAATTGAAAATTCATATTTTAATTTCAGATATCTTTTAAATCCATCTAAATGATTTATAAAATTTATTCCCTATTTTTCCACATTGAAAGTATTCATTTATAAATATTGTTATTTATGGTCACTTAACCGCACAGGCGTGATTTTTATAGAAAATTGACTTTGGACATAACTCAAAATCTACATGATAAAATATTTTTTTTTCTTTTTCCATTTAGAACTGTGGTCATAATAGTTCATACGTTCCTTGTTTCGAAAAAATCCGACCTATAATTCATCTTATACATTCATTTGAACTTTTTGGCAACAACCACGAAACTATCGTTATGCGACGTGCCTAGTTTTGACTTGATTTCCAGCATTTGAAGTGAGGTTTCCAAATTGATTTTAAATACTTATAAAATCTTTATAAATCGCTTCAAAACAAAAATTTTACTTTTCAAAGAATTAAAATAAAATTTCACTATCTTCATATTATAATATTAATATTTTTTAATATTAGCTTTTTGAATCCCAATTTTTCTAAAGTCAAATTAAAAATAAATTAATGCTTCTGCTGCTTTCTAATTTTGTTTAAACACTTATTTTAACATACCGAACTCAACTTCACTTTTTCTAAATCGATTTCAATTCCAATTTACTATTCATCTATAACTTTATTTTTTAATTCATTATCCATTTTAATTTCAAATTCAGTTCCGTTTCCGTTTTCTAACTCCATATTATTTTAGTTTCAAAACTACTAAATTTCATGCTAAAATTCTAAATATGGATTTATTGTCCTTTTGTCCTAATTTGATTATAACTAACTTTTTCAAATGGAACTTTAATTAAATCTATGTATATTCCATATTATCCAAATGGCTAGTATACAAATTTTAACATGATCAATATCCATATCATACTTAATATACATCTACTCATCCAAACAGAACTTATAGTGATTTTTATCACTATATATCTATTCACAACTTGTAACACCCCACCTCCGCTAGGGTCACTCACAAAGGGAATGCACTAGGTTTGGAGGAGTATTATTGGTAAACATGCACAGAAATATTACAAGACAGAACATATATAAAATAGCGGAAGTAAAATCAAACTTTCATAACAAGAATAAATAAGGTCTAAAGCCTTTTACATCAGAGTACATCAAAACCTGTCTTGCAATAATAAAGAAGCATAAAGACTTTTTCATAAATTATTCCCCAAGAAGAAAAAAAAAACAGTAAAGTAGCCATAGCCAAGAAAAATCCAAGCCATCCATGATGACCTTCAAGCAGAAGAAGTCCGAACTAAACAACAATATTTCCTCCCTGTAACCTGGGGGGAAACGGAAGAAAAGAGGCGAAACAAAACGGGTCAGTCAAAAAGACTGAGTAAGCCCTATCTACTATTAGTATAAAAACTAGTAAAGTTAACTGACATGAGAAACTGAGATGAACATAAGCATGATAACAAGATAGATAAGCTAAATCAAAATAACAGGATGGACTACTGAACTCAGATAAACTAGGGTGTCGTGATAAACTACGATGTTAAGATAAAACAAGGTATCACATTGTCAGGTTTCTATCAAGTATAATATCCCAAGATATCTATCGCGTATAGCGTCCCATGGCATCTATCCTGTATATCCGCTCTGGTTCTAACATGTATATTTGCTCAGCACCTCTCGTACTAGTATCCCAACCCGCGCCATGTGTTAACTATGAATGTACCTTGTCCAATGTCATGGAATGGTCCATGTCAACCTAACATATAGCATATGTAGGTTTTCCCAACTCGTATGTTTCTTTCCATGAATAAGTTCAGTCCTTTTGCCGTAGGCCGTACGGACTTTCCCATGTAAACGTTTTATCCTTGAAGTTGTTTTGGACTGCAACCCTTGATCTAGTTGTGTTTCCCTACCATGAACTATCGCGCGTCCACTTAGGATTTATGCCACCTAGGTCCGCTAGGGATTATGCTACCTAATGAACGTTTCCGTGTCTCGGTTTGGGTCTTGGCCACCTAGGACCACTAGGGATTACGCCACCCGTCAACCGCGCCCTTGATCCCACGTATGTATCGTGAATCGTTTTCCATGTCTAGATGCACATGTTCCCCAATGTGCCATCCGAGTTCCATGCCAGGGCAAATCAAGAAATACGGAACTCGGTCGGGAGCTTTAAATCGTCTGCCGATGCAGATATCAAGGTCTGTTTTTGTACCCGTGGCTATGGTCCCACGTGACCCCTCCCTCAACTACTGAAAGGCAATCCAAGAAAAATCATGTATAAGAACCACTCCCCGGCCCCACTATAGCCCACTTTCCTACGGGCCAACCTCACCCATGACTCGATAGCAAGAACATGGTCTGTTGGGGGTTCCCTGCCTTTCCGTACGTACACGATTGACTAAAGATGGTAGGTAGTCGGCGATGTGCTATCCAGGGAAAAAACAAGAATCGTCGACTCCACGCTAATCCATCCCAGTCTTTAGGTTGCTCGCATAGCAACCAAGGCATACTCTTGGTCCTTCTAACGCAGACCTTAACCTCTCATGGGCCTAGTATAATTACCTGGCAGCCCACAGAGGGATCCCAAGAATATCCTCACGTCCCCCGAAGCTTCCACTTCGGCACCCAGTGCGCCGGAGCTTTTATCCAAGTAAGATAACTTGCTCCCCCTCGTATACTAAGCGATGACCTACCGTATCAGGTTACTCATCGTTTTGAGAATTAGTCCTATGTCCTTAGCTAAGAATTATTACTTAGTTACCCTTAACTAAGGTTTACCACTTAGCTTCCTTTCCCGTTATCCTTGATTAACCACGGTTTTCTACCTAGTTCTTCTAGCTAGGGTTTGTCTATTGGGTTAAGTGTTATCATTCAAGTCCATGACTTAACCCGCCCACGAATCACGTCAAAGATTGGCTAAGTATTTAAGTTCAAGACTTAGTCCCACAAGTTGGTTAAGTGTACCCAGAGGCTCATGACTTAACCTTATCAAGTCAAATTGGTCAAGTACTAGCTTACCTTAATCCTATCGGATTATCTTACTAGATCGATTAAGCATAGATTATCTTAATCCCATCAAATTATCGAGTCGGATTGGTTAAGTATAGGTTGGCTTAACCCCATCCTCTAATCGTACTATAATGGTTAATTATATTCTAAAAAGGTCTTGTGACTTAACCTTATCAGGTCCGCGTATTAGATTGGTTAAGTGTAAGTTACTTAACCCCATCAAATCATCATGTATAATTGGTTAAGTATAAGTTGCTTAACCCCATTAAATTATCACGTTAAGTTGGTTAAGTATTGGTTACTTAACCTCATTGAATTACCGAGTTTAAATTGGTTAAGTGTTTAACTTAACCCCATCGAATTACCGTGTTTAGATTAGTTAAGTGTGGATTACTTAACCCCATCTAATTACCGTGTCGGATTAGTTAAGTGTAAATTACTTAACCCCATCCCCTAATCATCTTGTATGGTTAAGTGTCATTAAGAAAACTTACTTAACCTTGCCAAATTATCATGTTGGATTGATTAAGTGTTGGTTAACTTAATCCCCGTCCACTAGTCGTATAAAAATGGTTAAGCGTCATTAGGCAAATCAAATCACTTAACCTACCCAACCTTGTCATGTTTTGTTAAGTATCATTAGCCTAACCAATTTACTTAACCCATTTATCCATGTCATATTTGGTTAAGAGTCATTAATCAAATTAACTTAACCCTATCATGTGGCATTAATTACTTAATGCACCCCAACCTCTCACATTAGACTTTGTTGTGGTTACTAGTTAAGCCGGTCGGTTCCGGGTACCTTTACACCACAACTTGGTCTAACCTCGGGTTCAAGCACAACATGACCAACTTCTCACATTGGGTCCTATTGTTTGCAACTACTAGTTAGGTCGGTCGGTTACGGGTAGTTTTACGTTGCAAACTCAACCCAACCTCGAGTTGGCCACACTTATATTATCTAAGTGTCATGTTCATCATGTTTCCAAAACATGTTACAAGTTTTTCAAGCATTTGGGTAGACCTAACTTAATAGGTAAATTCCCAAAGGGTAGACCTAACTTAATAGGTAAATTCCCAAGCTTATGTTTTTATGCATACTTACATGTCAACTTCCATGTTATATTTCAAGTCATGTTTTCAAGTTGTATTTTCATGTCATTAGAAATTACCCATAACATAACCCAACGCTTTTAAACCCGCATATACGTTCGCAACAACGTAATGGATTAAAAGAAGAGACTTGGCAAAGGAATGACAAAAATGGGTATTAAGCCACAAGTTAATCATGGTGGCAAATGAGGCACAAATGTGTTCATTAGCTTGCATGTTACATTCTTAAGCCTAAAAAACATGCATAAACCCAAACTTGGCACATAAGCGAATCATGGTGACAAAAGACATGGAATGATGGCTAGAAACTCGCATATATCATCATATACGGATTATGACTTCATATGCAAGTTGACATAATGATTATGAAGATTCTCATGTTGCATAATGCAACATTTCAACATAAAGGTTGTGGCTTTTAGCTCATAAGATCAAGATAATGACTTCATAAACTTGCATAACATGATAGCATGCATCATTCTAATTAATCAAACCCAAACTTTCAACATGAACATTTAACTTCATAGTTAATATCTAAGAGTAGGGAAGGGCTTACATTGCTATGAAGGCCTAAATCGATTAAACTAAAGCTTGTGATGAAGCCTATGCATGCCATCACCCAAAAACCCAAAGATGGATGCTCCAAACCACTAAAAACACCATCTTTAAGAACAAAGATCAAAGCTTTTGCCTTGAAATTAACTTGAGAAGCTCTCATACTAACATAGGGACTCTCTAACACTCTCATGATCATGGAACCTCTCATAGGAATGAAGTGGAGGCTAGGATAGTTGAGTGGAGGCCATGAGAGTAGAAATTTTGTCATAGTTTAGTTACATGAGTGAATAATGAGGGTTTAGGGGAGGGTTAGGGGCTTATTTATAGAAGATTAGGCTAGTTAGGACCCTTAGATTAACCCTAGGACCAACCTGAACCGTCAGATTTCAAACCAGGCCCAGAAACCTAGCCAAGATAGAAACAGGTGCACCAGGCAAGACTGCTTGTCTGAGCCAGGTCGACAGCCCAGTCGACAGGGCTGTCGACTTGGTCAGACCAAGTCGACTCCCAAGTCGACAGGGCTGTCGACTTGGGTACTGTGGCGGGAACTTTTCCCGCCTGGCCCATCTGGCCCAATTTTCCAAATTCAAGTTTGAATTTGAAATCTGTTTTTACTTAGAAATTTTCTGAAAACTTCGTTGGGCCTTAATTGGGTCATACGGACTCCGATTTTCGAAAACTCGGACTCTATTTCGCGTATTTTTCCGAGACGAACGCAATGGCACAGCCCGTTTAACTTGATTCAGAATTTAAAATTAAATTCTGCCTCGATTCTTGTCTTACTCATGTTATCGAAATACGGGTTGTTACACAACTTATCACATGTTGACAATATTTTTCATCAACACCGGGGATAGGTCTATAGGAATGACCGTAGGAGAGGCATCAAGCAGCTAAGGGCCTGACGGCTTGAGCAAAAGGATTTTGATGATCTCCACGCATAACAGAATTCACTCAAAGGTACACCGTAAAGTAACATAGTATGCAGAAAAGATAAAGACACACAATTTTATATGGTTTAGTTCCCTATGAACCTACATCCACTTTAAGAGCCTTTCTGATTTTTATTCATGGAGGAGGTTACACACGAGAATAATCCTCAATGGATTTATGAACTTGAGATTTCTATTTTCTAGAGCAAGGAAAAAAGAAGAAGAAACAGAAGAAGATCCCCCCTTTGGTGTTTCTCCTGAGGTCTTATTTATAGGAGGCTTGAAACCCTTTCTCTATCGGGCTATTGGACTTATAAGAACTTTGTCGGCCGCCTTTCCTTTTGGTTTCGGATGTTGGGCTCCCGGTTGCCTTTGCGGTATTGGTCATGGCTTTCGACGTAGGGCTCTCGGTGTCTGCTGTTTCTTTTGAGGCGAGTACGGATTCGTTGATATGACGCCTTTCGGAAGATACTTGGACTTTTTGATGGTTGCTTTTGGTTATATGCTCTCGGCGGTTAACTTTCGGCCATTCTGCGTATACTCGGAGAAGCTTGTTTCGTGATGTTTCCTCGTCCTATGGTGTCGATATCCGAGGGGCTAACGCTGGCACATCCTCTCGTCCTTCTAGGTTCCTGCCACAGGGATTCTTTCCTTTTCTTAGTTTGCTGATTTGGATCCTTCTCCTTTCGCCACAAGGTATCTCTATCGGATATGCTCTATCACATAGGCTGTGTCGGAGATTTGTGAACTTCGGATTCTCTTCCTTTGAGGAGGCGAGGTATGCGTGGCTCTTAGATCACCCTTTCTTACTTATGCTTGTTGAATGCCCTTCTCATCACTAGCTAGTAGCGATGATATGCTTCGATTGACGTTTCCCTTCAGAACTTCTCTCCCTCTTGTTGCCCCTTCTTAGCCCTTGGTCTTGCTTCCTAAAAGATCATCAGGTGCTTATGGTCATCTGATACCCCTTCGCTGTCATTCTTTTTCTATTGTCAACTTTTTGGGTAGTAACAGTAACATTTTCCCCCTCCCCCTCTAGTGAAGGGGTATCTTTGACTTTTCAAGTCAAACCCCCTACTCATTCAGCGATGTCCTTCGATCTCCTTTAATTGAAGTCTTAATCTTTATTCGTGAGGTTCATTTTAGCTTCGAATATGGAAAACCCTGATTTTCTTCTTCTTCTTTTTTAAGAAAGGATAGTGAGGCACAACAAAATTTGATGCCATAAATACATATAGTAATCAGACCATAGTAATACTTCCATTACACTTCATACATACAAACGAGGCCCGTACAGGAGCCGAG
The DNA here is from genome assembly GCA_030737875.1 of Allium sativum. NCBI lineage: Eukaryota > Viridiplantae > Streptophyta > Magnoliopsida > Asparagales > Amaryllidaceae > Allium > Allium sativum. Next base: position 127,743,258 of record CM060911.1, read on the forward strand.
ATTTATCATGCAAAACTAGGATAATACTTACTAGTCCCCTACTATACCATCCACCTGCTGTGTGTTCTACTGCCTAAGCGGTCATACAACAATTCGGTAAACTTGCAATGATCCAGTTCTCTTATGAGGTGCTCAAGACCTGAGCTTTCCACACCGCCGCGCCTTAATACTGTTGAACTCGATGGACCTGCCACCTCTTTTCCCTTGCCGGTCCTCCCAGCGGAACTCTCCTCGATGTTGTCGTCGAAATTTATATTTTCCAGCACCACTTTAATAACGTCACTCCTCTCTTCACCATCTTCAGAATCGAAAACTTCCTCCTCGTCTTCTCTTGATCGCTCCTCTTTATCTTTGTTAAAATCTGAAAGAATCATAAAGGGATTTGAAGAAGGCACTTCACCACTACTAAGCTTATCAACAAATTTGGTCTCTCTCCTTGGCTTCCAAACCCTTAGGAATCCCTTTCTGTCTTTTCTAAACACCACATTCTTGAATCCATCGAGTTAAATGGGACCATTGGGATCTCCAGAAAATTTGCTAACTTCAATCTCGTGATAAGAATTCCGGGTAAAGACCCTTATTAGTGATGGAACGTACACCGGTGAAGGAACTCTATTTCTACCTTGAGATACGTGAAGTCAGCCATAGCCCAAGCAACTTCTTGTATTCTTAAGACCTTTCCAACTTTTGACAGTATGACCTTCACCGTCTTGAAATTACGGAAAATGGTGGGGAGATTTTTTAAAACCACCCAAAGAACCACCTCCTGCTTTGGTCTTGTCAAGCCGTACTTGAAGCTCCAAGGTCGAATGTGCAGGGTACCCCTATCGTTTGTGATGGAGTAGAAATCCCCCATAAAAAATCTTTCGGAAATTTGACCACAAAAACATTCCCAAACTTCTTAATGTTCCATTCCCATAAGTAAAGGTACTTGAATTCCCATTTTAAGGCTCGCTCGATACTGTTGATTGAGAATTGGCCAGAAAAAATTGAGATGATCGCCCATGAACTGAAGCGCTGCAAATCCTCGTTATGAAAAAGTGGTATCATATTGATCTTGCTTCCTGCTGTCATGCTTTTGCTGTTTGAAGAGGATGTGTTTGATCGCTAAAGCCCCTTATGTCCTGCTTTTATATTCGAAACGAAGGATCGGGTCGCTAAAATCTTTAATCCAACGGCTGAAGTATCCGCATCGTAAGTGTGAATAATATATATGTATTTTTATATTACATGACTGTGCTCAGAGTTTTCGGATACGAAGAGGCCTTTGGAGCCGATAATAATGACCTTTCCTGCCTCGATCTTAAGGACAAGGCCCTTTAACTAATAAAATTTCTTTACTGAGGGTACGTGTCATGGGTTATTATGAGATGGCATTAACTCTATGTGTGGTTATCTACACCCAAATGTGTTGGACATGGAATGCTTGCACTGACTATCGACGTGTGATGTGCTATAATAATTATTAGACAAACAGGTGTAAGATCATGACAAAAATATGAGCTGAACGATCTTCCCTGAATAAGTTAGCAGCCAGTAGGCTTGCACCCAACAACATAAAGAGAATGCATCCCAGTTACACACTGATTGGTGTATTTTCCTCTGCTTAACAACGAGCGTTGGAAATGATCCAGACTCCGACCCAACAGAAGGCTGGGGCGTCCTTTGTCTTCGGGTTGAATCGGGTCTTAGGCAACCAATAGAAGGCCAGCACCCCCTTCGGTATGAAATAGGAGTTCTGAACCAAACCCAGATTTGGGTATTAGATCAGATAGAAGACCGAAACCCCCTTCGATATTAAATAGAAGTCCCGAACTCAAACCTGATACGGGTATTATAGAAGACCGGAACCCTCTCCGGTATTAAATAAAAGTCCCGAACTCAACCCAGATTTGGGTATTAAATAGATAGAAGACCGGAACCCCCTTTGGTATTAAATAGAAGTCCCGAACTCAACCCAGATTCGGGTATTAAATAGATAGAAGACCGGAACTCTCTCCGATATTAAATAGAAGTCCCGAACTCAACCCAGGTTCGGGTATTAAATTAATAGGAGACCAGAACCCCCTTCGGTATTAAATAGAAGTCCCGAACTCAACCCAGATTTGGGTGTTAAATAGATAGAAGACCGGAACCCCCTCCTGTATTAAATAGAAGCCCCAACTCAACCTAGATTCGGGTATTAAATTTTGTTTTGAGTTACCGTTTTGGTTTCGCTTACCTGGGCGTAGGTGGCGTGCGTTCCTGTGTGCTTCCTTCAAGCTTTTCATTTTCTTCAAGCTTTCGTTTTCTTCAAGCTTTCGCTCTCTTCAATCTTTTCGTTTTCTTCAAGCTTTCGTTCCCTTCCGCGGGATGGAGTTTTAGCAGAGGCTATACATGCTCCAATTGCTCCCTTCTACGGGATGAGATTTGAGTAGAGGCTGTACATGCTTCAAGTGCTTCCTTCGAGCTTTTGCTCTCTTCTACAGGACGAGATTTAAGCAGAGGCTGTACGTGCTCCAAGTGCTCCCTTCGAGCTTATGCTCCCTTCTGCGGGATGAGATTTGAGCAGAGGCTGTACGTGCTCCAAGTGCTCCCTTCGAGCTTTTGCTTCCTTCTGCGAGATGGGATTTGTAGGCAGTGGATGTACGTTCCTATGATTCAAACACATAGTTCGCGGCGAGAACACATCTCGCGGGCGAGTACACAACTCGCAGGTGCAAACACACAATTCGCGGCAAGAACACATCTCGCGGGCAGGTACACAACTCGCGGGTGCAAACACACAGTTTGTAGCGAGAACACATCTCGCGGGCAAGTACACAACTCGTGGGTGCAAACACACAGTTCGCGGTGGGAACACATCCTGTGTGATCACATAGCACTTTATGTGCGAGCTGCATAGCTTGCGTGAGCATGTAACTCAAAGTTGGGGGGATGTTTAACATATCGAATATTGTCGGCATAATCTAAATGCATAGATATATTGCTTAAACTAAAAGAGATGTTACCAGACTTTCATGATGTAAAAGAGATGTTACCAGACTTTCATGATGTCTAGTTGCCTTTCTGTAGCTCAGGGAACGATGATGCTATATGATCGACGATTCAGCAAATGTGACACATACGCGGCTCGCGGCATTGATCAACACAGTGACTCTTTGATCCACAATTGTAGCCGCTTCCGCGAGTAGGGTTTGAAGTTTTAACTTTGGGGATTCTGTGCCTTCTCTTCATGTTTGAATGAGACCCAGGATCCTCACCGGGACCCCCCTTTCTTGTGGAAGTTCTCTTTCGAACAGCCGACCTCGTCCATACGGATGAATTTGTCTGCCTGGAGATAGTTGTATTGCAAGCTTTCACACCCGTGAATATATAACTCTTTCCAGAATGGTGTGTTCTTAATTAGGCCCGAATAAACAGTGATGAGTTTTTCTCGGTCATTCATGTCTTTTGCCTTAAGGGCCTCAGTCTTAAAACTTTCCAAGTAACTACTCAAAGATTCTTCTGGTTTTGCTTTATGTTTCCGAGGATTGTGTAGCCCACAGCTGGATCTTTGCAAACACAGAACTGCATTGAGAATTCGAGAGAATTGCTTCCATGAATGGATGGTATCCCCTTGATATTGTTGGTACCATTTGGCGGCCGCTTCTTGAAGCATCATCGGAAATAGTCTGCATCGTACAGCACTAGAGGCGTCATAAATATCCATGTAGCTATTAAATGCTATATGGTGGTTGTCCGGATCATAAGTTCCATAATATTTCATGATTGGGGTCTTCACTCATGGAGGTATCGCCGTATTCCTGATTTCATCAGTAAAGGGTGTCGCTCTTTCATTATCACTAATATGCTTTCCCAACATTCTTACCCTTTCGGTTTCGAACAGGTTCTTTATAGTTTTCTCTGCCATGTTCCTGAAATAAATTTCCAAGTCTCTACAGCTCGGTCTTTCGGAAGTAATCCCTCAATTGGTTGAACTTCCCGATTGTTCTTTACCTTCGTTGTATTGGTTCTCCTCACATACTTTGTCTGCGAGGTTAGCTTTTCTTCTCTTGAGTGGAATAACATTAGATTTCTTTTTTGCCTCTGAAATTTGTATGGCCATACTTTCCCTTGTAGATCTGGCCTCGTCTCTCTGTTCTGGTTCGGCGTCTTTCGAAGAACTTGGTGATCGAGTGTCATCCTCCAAATCCTTAGCTTTGAGTCAAAGAACCCGGTTGTCATCCTTAGAAGGTGTCTTTGTCTCTGATTGTACTTGATATAAATTTGACGACGGTGTCCTCCTGGCTGAGTCTTCTTCAATAGATCGTATAGTGGCATTAATGCACAAAGCTAAATCAGGGTTTCCCACTCATTATCCTCCCTTCCTTTTACATCTGAAGGTTCTGTGATCCTCAGATTTGTTGAGCTAATATTCGAAAGCGTACTATTCTTAAAAGTAGTCGACGCATTGGAATCTTGTCCTCAATTCCTTTTGTTACAATCATTCTTGATGAGCACTGGGAGCTTTTCTATTCTCCAGAAAGCAAAGACGAGCGACATCTGAAGCGGTAGCCGAGTAATTAAAAGTCCCTCCCCGATATTTTCCGCTTATGATCTTAAAACTTATTCCAATCTTGGACGGAACAACACAGTTAGCCGCATGGCAAGGTTACTTTTACAGGATTGATAGTAGAAAAGGAAGGGGACGGAAGTTCAGGCCCTCCTTTTAGCGCCAAAATGTTGACAACATTTTTCGTCAACACTGGAGATAGGTCTATGGGAATGACCGTAGGAGAGGCATCAGGCAGCTAAGGGCCTGACGGCTTGAGCTCAAGGATTTTGATGATCTTCATGCATCACAGAATTCGCTCAAAGGTACACTGTAAAGTAACATAGTATGCAGAAAAGATAAAGACACACAATTTTATAGTGGTTCAGTTCCCTGGGAACTTACATTCTCTTTAAGAGCCTTTTTGATTTTTATTCATGTAGGAGGTTACATGAGAAAAATCATCAATGGATTTATGAACTTGAGATTTATTTTCTAAAGCAAGGAAAGAAGAAGAAGAAATAGAAGAAGATCCCCCTTTGGTGTTTCTCTTAGGGTCTTATTTATAGGAGGCTTGAGGACCCTTTAGCTATCGGGCTATTGGGCCAATTAGAACTTTTTTGACCGCCTTTCCTTTTGATTTCGGATGTTGGGCTTCCGGTTGCCTTTGCGGTATTGGTCATGGCTTTCGACGTAGGGCTCTCGGTGTCTGTTGTTTCTTTTGAGGCGGGCATGAATTCATTGATATGACGCCTTTCGGAAGATACTTGGACTTCTTGATAGCTGCTTTCGGTTATACGCTCTCGGCAGATAACTTTCGGCCATTCTGCGTATACTCAGAGAAGCTTGTTTCATGATGTTTCCCTATCCTGTGGTGTCGATATCCGAGGGGCTAACTCTGGCACATCCTCACATCCTTCTAGGTTCATGCAACAGGGATTCTTTCCTTTTCTTAGTTTGCTGATTTGGATCCTTCTCCCTTTGCCGTAAGGTATCTCTATCGGATATGCTCTATAGCATAGGCTGTGTCGGAGATTTGTGAACTTCAGATTCTTTTCCTTTGAGGAGGCGGGGTCTGTGTTGCTCTTAGATCACCCTTTCGTACTTATGCTCATTGAATGCCCTTCTCATTACTAGCTGGTAACGATGACATGCTTCGGTTGAAGTTTCCCTTCGGAACTTCTCTCCCTCTCGTTGCCCCTTCTTAGCCCTTAGCTTGCTTCCTAAAATATTGTCGGGTGCTTATGGTCATCTGATACCCCTTCGCCGTCATTCTTTTTCTATTGTCAACTTTTTGGGTAGTAACAGTAACATCACACATCATCCATATAACCAAATAATCCAAATATCATAACATAGTAGCATATGAACATGAAATCAAATGGGCATCATTTTTACTTAGCATATCATGTGTTTATACATTTAGATTAAACAAAAATCGTAAGATAACTTTATCATCTTTGATTTCCACCACTCCTAACTTTACGGCTTAAGGCGTGTATTTCGAATTGACGCGACGACTTTGATTTTTCTTTCCTCTTCCTCTCACTTTGTCCTTTTCTTTTTCTCTTCTTTTCTAACTTTTTAGTGCAGGAGGGGTTCGGCCTTGGGTATAGGACAGGGTATGGCTATGTGGGGGAGAGTATGAGTGTGACAGCCCGCCCCGCACCATCAGACATTTCCCCCGAAATGCGTTGTGCCAACGCCCGACCAGCATGGAACAATCGTCAGAAGAAAGGGGTTTGAAATGATGAACTACCAAAGAACCTGTAGTATATCTCATAGCGCATGGAATAAAGATGATAATAACATAACTTGATATAAAACAGGCGAGACAACACATGAGCTAAAAACTAAACTGTAACCATCAGAGTAGCAGAATCCAAAATATAGCTTCATATCCAATTATTACAACATAGAAATATTGTCTCTAAAGGAAATAAAAGAGGTACACTACTAATGCCCAAAGCAGTGACCAGCAACAACACAGAGAGAATATGTATGTAGTACGTGGAAGCTTCCTGCTCATCTCCGGACATCTACTCGTGCATAACCATCTAACCTGTCTCTTGTCGGCTCTTTAGGAGCACCTAGTGTAATAAGAAGAGGCATAAAACTCTGGGTCAAACAAAAGTCTGATATGACCGATAGCAGCAAAATAAAGCAATAACAGGTATAAATAATCATACCTGGACCTGGACCTGCAACCAAAGAGTTAGCACAACAAGATGTACAATACTCTAAGGTAACACTAACATAGGGTGTAAAAATGGAAGTGTGGGTGTCATGGTGATAGCAAACATTAAACATACCAACCATCCTCACGTCTCTCACTCAGTGCGTAAAGCATACGATATCCACCGCTTTAATCACCAGATCCATTGGGGCCATAACGGAGTCCCACTCCGTACAACTATCCCTACGATCACTTTGCCCTTTGGGGCCTTGACGGAGTCCCACTTCATACAACCTCTGACCCCACTGCACTAGTCCATAGTCAATAACCCTAATGGGTCAACGTCTACATAACCCTCTCTCAATGGTGAGCCAAAGTTAACTCCTTTGCACATGTCCCGCAGCAAAGTCCAACTCTTGAAGTTCACTCATTGGTTCCCATCTAGATCCTGAGCGATAACTTCTCATTAAGACTTCCTTTGCATCTCAGGTTTTGGTCTCCTCAGGCTCGGTTTGGAAAACAAGCTTCCATTCGGTTCGATCTTCTTCTCCTTGTCTGGTTCGTGACTGCCTTCCCCCAGTTCGTGAGTCATGGGTCTCATTGGTTCGGGTCGGGTCGTGCTCTTCGGGTTGGGATCGGGGTACTTCACGGTCCGGGTCTCCACCAGTTCGTGTCTCCACCGGTTCGTGGTTCATTTTCTCTGGCAGTTCAGTTTGTGCTCTTTTTCCATTCAGGTCGGTTCGTAGGTCCTGGCATCGGTTCGTGGTGTACCTCCTAGGTCAGGTTGTGATGCATCCTTCAGATCAAGTCGGGATGGGGTCGGTTTGTGGTCACTGGTCGCGAGCCGGTCCGATCAGAATTCCTGTGCCACTTCCAGCAAGCTATTTTCGCCACACGATGACGTTTTCGACCATTTTAACTTTCCTATTCAATTTCAAAGCATACCAAACAGCAGTAATAACATGTGTAATCAATCAGAAGCATTAAAACATCAATAATATGTGTTATTTAGGACCAAACATACCCAAATCCATGGTTTCCCCCTTAATCCCCTAAATTCCGGGATTAGCAAACTTAATCCAAATTAACCCACATTTATATCAGCGATATAAAATAATATTTTAGAATTTCTACATATTTTTCCAGAATTTTAGGTGTATAAGTTCGCTAATTATCACTAATCACCCCTAGTTAGCCATGATTAGTGAATAGACATGTTAATCACTCACCTTAGCCACAAATAAATGATATATCCGAAACTTTGACTGACTTTGGCTCGGATTCCTATGTAGTCCAGCAGCTCTACCTCGATTTTGATGCTAATCCGCCTTAATTTGATGTTGATTTGTTTAATATGTGATTAGAAAGTGATTAGAGAGAGATTTGGAAGATGGAGGCCATTACTAGGGTTAGAGCAAGGTTTGTGGCGGCTGAGAAAATGAAAAGGAATAATTCTCTAACCCCTTTCAGCCCTCCCATAACCCTAATCCCGAATTGGGTTATGGTCCCGCCTGCTAATCACCCTATTAAGCCCAATTAGGCTGTTTTTCCACCTTCAAACCTTATTTCAGCCATATCTCCTAAACGGTAAGTTCGTTTGATTAATGTAATCACTCTACGGAATGGCAAACCATCATCTGAAACGAATGGAAGTGGTTTCAGGTCAAAACTCCTTACCAATCAAAAGTTATAGGCGAAAAAAGATTCTCCTAGGGCAAAACGGTCATTTAAAATTCGGCAAAAATTGTGAATGTGGGAAATGACCCCAATAGTCGTTTTCCAAACTTACACGACCATATGACTCCGTTCGAAAATAAAATAAAAATTCTACAATCCTCCGATACGTAGAATGCGAGTCGTTACATTGAGCTTGGGTGGAGGAGAGTGTGTGTATGAGAGAGAGAGTGTGGGCTAGATGGGCTCGAGTGTGTGGGTTTTTAGGGGTAAGTGGAGAAGGGCATGGGTAGGGGTGTAGTCCATAGAAATAGGGTTAGGTAGGTAGGTGAAAGGGTTTGACCATGAGCTTTGGAGGAGGAGATAGGGGTGAAGGTTCTAAGCATGGGGTGGGTGGATGTAGGGGGTGGAGGTTGTGGGTTTTGGAGTGAGGAAGGAGGTAGTGAAGCTTAGAAAAATGGTAAAGAAGAGGTTTTTTGATTTGTGAATGAAGTGGTAGATTATTTATAGTTGCAAATTAGAAGGGTAAATTACCTCTCTAACCTTCTTTACTTTATTGTTTATTTTATGCCTTGATTTGAAGTTTGCTTTTAAAGAGGTGATGACATTATTTATGGTAAGATAGTTAGCAATGATGGCATTAGGAAATATTCCTTTTCCATATAGGATTTGATATTTCTAAGTACACTTACTAATGCTGATAAGATATATGGTAATGATGGCTTTTATTTTGCATGGTTTCCATGCTAGGTGGGATCTTTAAAGGACACAATTAATGGTGATAAGGATGTTTATATTAATGTAATAAAGTATTTGATTTGAAATTGAAATGATGTTTGCTCCTTTTTTGTGCAAGTATTAATGATGATAAATCTTTTAATTTGATATGGAAATGATGTTACTTCCTTATGCTCTTTTTCCATGTGTATTAGTCATACAGTATAAGGTGAAATGATGTGGTTGCAATCATGAGATTTATTAAAGGATTTGGATTTGACTTGTCACAAAAGTAAACTCACTTTGTCTTTTTGTGCTTAACTTAATTAATTACTCCATTAGCTTAATTAATCTTCTCAATAGCTTAACAGAGGCTTAGTACTTTGTGTACATGTCACTATTTAAGTTGCAAAACGTTCGTACAACTTATTCTGGTTAAACCATTGATTTATATAAAAACAGTTAACAATCATATTTTGATATTTTATTTACGTATTCGTTTATGTAAACAAATCTACGAAATGGATTTCCTATTTCCTTATATAAATTAAAATATGTCTATTAAAAGTCGTATAATACAGATTCCAACTTTTACGATTTTTTGTTCTAATTGACAAATCGACCAAATATGGCAAATTCATATAATTTGCAGATTGGCTACAATTTATCGAACCATTATTATATCTTAACTATCATTATGATATATTTTAAAATTCTATTCATTATTAAGTAATCTTATATAAATAATTTAAAACTTCATAAGTATTAAATTCTAATTTTTTTGATGATATATGATAAATCACTAAATATGGTAGGTTGGTGAAATTGACATAACTATCATATTTGATCGTTATACCTTTTAAAATCGTGTATAAAAATGTATGTATGTATCCAGAATCATGCGTAGTTATTCCTAATTCTGTAAAAATGCATATTTTCAAAATGCCTGATTTCTTGGGTCTATATATGTAAACAATGCATTTCTTAATGGTGAATTAAAAGAAGAGGTTTACATTGATCAACTACCAGGGTTCAGTCAACCAGGATGAAGTCACATGGTGTGTAAGTTAAAGTTAGCTCTATATGGTCCAAAACAAGCTCAAAGAGTATGGTTTGATAAAATAAACCAAACACTGTCAAGACTAAGCTACCATCAGGCTGAATCTAACACTTCACTATTCAATATCAATTAGACAACATTTATCTTGATATATGTGGATGATTTTGTAATTATAGGTGATGATGAAAAGGAGACCAAAAATATCATACAGTTTCTAGATCAGCTATTTTTTATCGAAGACCTAGGTAAAATCTAATACTTCCCAGGAATAGAGATTAACAAAATGTCAAGCTCAGAAATACACTTGTCATAAAGAAAATAATTTTATAAAAGAGATACTCAACTAAAAAAAATATGTGCGAGGCAATGTCTCTACCAACTCCTATGACAAGCAATCTACATATAATTAATCACAAGAGTGAAGATACACCTAATGTAAAAGAATACATAAGCACGGCTGGAGCACTTCAATATGCAATAATCAAGAAACCAGAAATCACATACAGTGTAAATCAAGTCTGCCAAATCATGCATCAACCATTAGATGAGCGTTGGAAATAGGTAAAAAGGAATTCTGAGATATTTAAAAGGGACTGTAGATTATGGATTAATACTTAATCCAAGCAATCACTTAAACATCATTGGATCTAGTGATGTAGATTAGGCTTCAGACTTGGATGATCAAAGATTAACAACTGGCTACTACATTTATTTGGGTGACAATTCTATTTCCTGGTGTTCACAAAATCAAGCCACTGTATCAAGGTCCAGTACAGAAGTCTTGCCAACACAACATTGGAGATAATGTGGGTGAGATCACTTCTAAGTGAACTGCGTATATAGACAAACAAAAGGGCAGTGATAGGATATGACAATCTAAGTGATGTACCCTTATCAGCTAATCTGGTGTTACACACAAGAATAAAACATATGGAGCTTGATTTGTACTTTGTTACAGAACAAGTCAATAGCGACAAAATCAAAATTAATCATGAACCTGTTAGTTATCAGGGAAGTGACATCCTTGCAAAGGCTATCTCAGTAAGAAATTTCTGCATATTAAGAGATGAATTGAAAGTTCAAAGAATCTCCAAAGTGATATACCAACCAAAGACAAAGGGATGAGTGAACGTCAAAGAATAAGAGCAAGTCCAACAAAAGGTTGGAAATCCAATTTTCAGAAATCCACACTCATTTTGGCCTCCAACCGAGGTTGGAAATCCCGAATTGTTCCGAAATATGGGGGAGGAGTTTCGGAATGTCCAAACTCCCGAAGCGGTTGTTGAACAAACGCATAGGAATACGCGTCTGTTCAACAAGCGCGCGCCTGTTCAACAACCGCTTGTACTCAAGCGGTTGTTTAACAGACGCGTGGAGTGTTTAGAAATTTTTTAAGATATTTATCTTCCTTCCACCGAAATTTAGACATGAAGACGTAATTAAACAAAAACAATCAACAGTTGCACAAAAGCTTAAGATACATGATTGCACTAACATTTAACGGATACATGATTTCACTACCATTTAACGGATACATAGTTTCAGAGATTGATTAAAGGATACAAAGTACAGTATTAGAACTACTAAAGCAACGAAAACACAACAAACCCGGCATTCCGAAAAAAGCATGCCATATCCACAAGTCGTACGACGCTACAGCTTCAAGTATAATAGTTGACGTATGAGACTTACCCTGATAAGCTCCAGCATATGCTTTCGGACAATTCTTCCACTCCCAATGCATGCAGTCTAAAGATCCTAACATCCCTGGCCATCCTCTGCTACCGTGCATATCCATTAACATTGCAATGTTGGCTTCGTTTGGTCTACGCAAGTATTGATTACCGTAAACGTCTACGATAGCTTGGCAGAAATGGTCTAAGCATTCTAGTACTGTGCTTTCTGCCATTTTCAAATTTTCGTCTTGAGCGTCAGCAGGACCGCCATAGGCTATCATACGCAGTGCGGCTGTCATCTTTTGAATTCCGGTGAGCCCCATTGTCATAGAAGCATTGCGTTTGTAGATAAAGTAGGAATCGTGTTGTTTAATACATTCTAGGATTCGAAGAAACAAAGGGCGTCTCATTCGGAATCTCCTTCTAAACTCTGTACTTGTACACCTCGGATTTGAGACAAAATAATCTTCCATTAGTCTCTCGTTGTGCAATGCATGATGTCGATTTTTATATCGACGGCCTACAACAGAACCTCCATGGGATTTGCTAGATTCACCATCTCTTAATGCACCTATAAGCTGTCTTTGTTGTCGGAAATGATCATCCACCATAACATCAAACTCTTCGTCACTATCATCGAACAACACACATTCTTCGGTGGACATTGTGGTCTTTTGAGTTTTTGAGTGTATAAACTACAAATTGTGGACTGTGTCTGAGTAGTGAATGCTGCAAGTTTTCCTCCTTATATAACAAATTTTGTCTACATTATGGTCTTCATTGGATACCATAATGTGACATAAAGCAAGTCATGCATTGGTTACTGGAGTATCACAGACATAAAGCAAGTCATGCATTGGTTACTGGAGTATCACAGACATAAAGCAAGTCATGCATTGGTTACTGGACAAAACATCTTACGATAAACTATAACACCATTAAACTTAAGGATACAACAACAAGCATAAAGATACAAAAGCTTGTAAAGACACAACATCTTACGATAGTAGTTTTAGTACGCAAACACATTAATTGTTACGCTCATTCAAAGAAGTTCGAAGTCGCCTATTCTCTTGTTCTAACTCGTTTGTGTAAGCAATAGCCCTTGGAGGGAAACGGTCGTCTATCCACTCAAAATAATTGCATCCGTTAGGCCATAGCGAGCATAATTGGATCCTGCGACCAATATCATCTCCGTCAGCCCGGACTACCACCTCTACCAAGTAACCACAGTGGCAACAAACGGGATAGGAGTTAACTTCCTGCTCGATAGGAGACTGTTCAACTGAAACTCGTCGTACCTCTTGATGACCTACATCTGGAACAGTCGGAGGAGCAGGGACTGTAGCCGCTTGTAAGCGTTCTTCATTTACAGCCTCTTGATGACCTACATCTGAAACATGTGCAACTGGTGGATGAATCGTCAAGTGGGTAAACTCCGGGTAGACTTGATGCAATTCCTCGTAGTGCAGCTCTTGGTATTCGATATTCCAATCAATATCTGTTCTTGGGCTTGAAGGAGGACGCTCAGGAAAGCGTTCATCATAGTTCGAATCCATTGACGAGGGCCATGACCATGAAGACATTTTATTATTTTGATGAGAATTTTGGTTCCAGCTAACTTATGTAACCGTATACATTTATAGGGGCAATGTAGTGTTGTGGTAGTGTACATGTGACGACCCCTTAACTTATGAAGTTATTCATCTTCAACGTGATATGACACGGGGATGACCCTTGTTTCCGCCTTTGCTTTATTAAAGGTCGACAAGTCCCCTTAATTCCTGCTTTGCTTTATTAAAGCAGTGGTCAGCTCAGCTTTAACGAGTACGAGTTGTCAGTGGAAAGCGTTCTTCGTTGCACAACCTATGACACGTTACCCTAGTGGTGCAGAGTGTAGTAACATCAACTGCTGAAATGCAGAAACGTTACCCTATAACACGTTACCCTAGTGGTGCAGAGTGTAGTAACACCTCATGCTGAAATGCAGAGACGTATCAACTCAACTGTTGAGGACAGAGAGTTGTCTTGTCATATGTCTGTATCTTGTACTGCTCAATTAATGATGACAGAGCTTTACCAAAAAGCAACCCCCTTATTTAAATGGTTTACACTTCGTCTCCAAACATACCTACAGAACTGTGTGTTCTACATAAGTCACGACGATAAGGTAAGAAACTAGTACTCTTGTTCCTTCTACGTGTGTACGTATGTCTTTGTGTACATTATATGTTTCTTGTTTGTGTGTAGCTTAAATGGACGATTGGTACATAAGTGATGAACTCGTAGATAAAGTGTTTGATGAGTATGAACGGGACAAGGAGGAGGAAAAAGACGGTGGTTTCGTTCCAGATACACAAGTTGGAGAGGCGGAAGAACCAGTTCAAAATGTAATTGTTCGTGGTACTCAACAAATAGTTGAAGTTCAAAAAACAAAAGGACATCCACGCAAAAACATAAGAAGACAAGTGGTTAACCGTACTCGTCCCAACCAAAGTGAAGCTAGCTCCAGTGGTACTACAACAGATTTCTCTCCTCAGGACTTACTTATACTCGTGAAATCCTATATCGAAGTTGATAAGAGAGATTTGCTGCTGTTGCAAAATGGAGGAGGGCTTACCCATGAAGAATTTTGGTCTATGATAACAAGATTACATAACAATCATCGTAAATGCACCACTACACGAACTTCTGCTGAAATTCATATGGCTCATCGGCGTTTCGTTGATACTTGTGAACGATACCAGAAGATTATAGAGACGGTTGAAGATGAAAACATATTTAAAACGAATCGGACAACTTATGATTCTCGTTACCTTGCAGAGTACGGGACTGATTTTGTTGGGTACGAAGCCTACAAACTGCGTTATAGTTGGATAACCCGATACGGTGCTGAATAGGCAATTGATATTGCTTATTGCTTGTACGTGCATCATAAGTTTTAGTACTTATTTCATTGTTATTTCTAGTAAGCAATTTTGTAGTCAAAATTTCGGTATCAAGTTATGTTCTTCCAATATGAATATAAATTCAAAACACATATGAAACAGTATATACACATATTAAAATAGTAGTACAAAATTTTAAACGAACAATATATTAAAATAGTATTAGAAATTAACATTATTATATTAAACGCAATTTGTTTAAAATCAACATAATATATACACATATTAAAATAGTAGTCCCACGCGTTTGTTTAACAAACGCTTGGGTCCACGTGGTTGTTAAACAAACGCGTGGTCTACGCGCTTGTTGAACAAGCGCGTAGTTCCATGCGTTTGTTTAACAACCACGTGGACCCAAAACTGTTGGGAAATTTGCCTGTTTCGATTATTCGGAGTGTAGAAATTTAGAATTCTAGCTCTAACAAGCGTTATATAGATTGAGAGCTTGACGATCAGGGTCCATCATCGTCAAACATGTCCACAAGCGTCCAGTTAGGCAAAAAAGCATGAATAACCCTCTCAGTCATCAATTTTCTTCTGCCAATCTCAATCGCCATAAACTTTATGGTTATCACATAATTTACAGCGATAGGAGTAGCGCTTCTCTAGCAAGACTCTATCTCTCTAATTTTGTCATTAAAGCTCACCTTTTTTTAACCTTAGAGATAAAGGTCGAAGAGCCGCCACAGATTTGGAAGCTAAGGGAAACCCTAGGTTATTTTATGGGGGTGAATTAGAGAAACATCGTACGGGAAATAATATTTTATATCTTGCAAGGGCTATTTGCATACCTTTATTTCTTTCCTGTACAATTGCCTGTGTTGACTAATTCCCACAAGCCACATTATAAATACTTAGCATAGTTCAGCGTTATTTTAGCAACGGAATTATCAAGACTACGATATGTATTACTTACTATATACATATAGATTACAAGATAATATCCCTCGGTTAAAGGAGATCCTAGATAAATAAGGATGAATAAGTAAAAGCAAAATATCTCTATTTTATCTCTGTTACAACCCCTTTAGGCCAAACTTGGAAGCCCCGGGTAGAGCTTATTTGTGAAATAATATAATTGTGGTTTTGGTAGTGACTTTGTGAAGATATCGACAATTTGTTCCATTGTAGATATATGATTGATTCTCGTGTGTCATTTTGCAATTCGTTCGCGAACAAAGTGATAATCAATTTCAATATCTTTAGTACGAGCATGGAAAATTATATTTTTAGCTAAATATGTTACACTAAGATTATTACAGAGAAGGTATTGCAACCAAATCAAGTTAATTGTGGACTGAGCAATAGCTTTGTATTCTAATTTTGTCGTTGATCGACTGACAGTGGATTGCTTTTTTGCACATCAGGAAATAAGATTTCTACCCAAAAAGATGCAGTGACCAAAAATTGAACGACAATCATAGTTTCTTGCCCAATCAGAACCGTAGTATGCTTGTACACCAGTATATGGACCACCATAGAAAGTAATGCCATGTTCCAATGTGCATTTAACAAAACTCAAGATTCGCTACTTCTTGCAAATGAGTAGACCTTGGAGCATGCATGAATTGACAAACTTGTTACACCGAAAAAGCCAAATCTAGTCGTCTCAGAACCAAGTATTGTAATCCACCCACATACTTCTATATGCAACAGGATTTTGAAGTGGCATACCATCATCGGGAGAAAGCCGAGTGTTGATGGCAGATGGTGTAGAGAGTGGTTTGCAGTCCAACATATTAGACTTTTTCAACAAATCAAGGCAATATCTTAACTGAGATCGATGTAGTGTGTTGCCATGTCAAATAGCCTGCATACCAAGAAAGCAACTTAATTCACCAAGATCTCTAGCATCAAATTTAGAAGCTAATGATTTGATAAACCAATTAACAAGGTTATTATATGACCCGATGAGTATTAAATCATCTGCATAATTTAGTAAAATCAAAATACCACTGATTTTCTATATATGTACAAAGAAGGATCAGTGGCACTACATCCAAAACCAACAGCTAAAAGAAAGTTCTTCAACCGGCTATATGAAGCTCCCAGTGCTTGTTTTAAACCATACAAAGCTTTGTTGAGACGACATATATGATTTGGAAATAAATTGTTCGAGGAACTTGGAGGTTGATGCATATAAACAACTTCTTGCAAATGTCCATAGAGAAAAACATTCCTCACAACTAGTTGACGCAAAATCCATCCCTAAGACAGCGCAAAAAAAAAAGAGTGTGAATTATTGGAGCTTTGATCACCAGACTAAATGCCTTATCATAGTCTAAACCAGGTACCAAGCGTGCTTTTGTATTGCTCCATAGTCTAAACCAGGTACCAAGTGTGCTTTTGTATCGCTCGATAGTACTGTCTGCAACTCTTTTAATTTTGTATACCCATCGACATCCACCAACATTATAACCAAAAGAAGGAGGTACAAGAGTCCATGTGTTATTTAATTGCAAGGCATAGAATTCCTCAAGCATTGCTTTTCTCCACTTTGGAAATTTAACAACATGAGTAAAACATGTAGATTCTGTAACTGTATCCGTTGATGCAACAAGAGCATGTAGCACTGGATGCTCGGTGGATAAGTGAGATATATAGTTAGAATGTATTTTAGATTTTAGAGACACCGTCGATGAGCAAGTCACCATTAGGTGGAATGATGAAACCTAAGAAACATGCAAATCATGACAGGCATGAGAGTTTACAATTGTTTGAGTTGTTGTAGAGGGTGAACGAACATGGTGCACATGGGGACTAACTGAGGAAGACTCTTGATTTGATGAAGTTTCATGCTTTCTACATTATGGCGCATGACTGACGTATCATGTATTAACTCTATAAGTTGTAAAGGAGCAATAGGTGTAGGAGCTGTGGGTAGTGTTGAATCTTCTGAACGAACACTATCGGCTGGATTCAATACATTGTTCATATTGGATGGATATACTCTAGAAGCTGGAAGCATGCTGATGGTGGCTTGATTATTGGAAAAAATGAATGAGTCGCTAAACCTCATTAGAAAGAAAACATCAGGACAAGGACCAAGAATACTAGTCTTATTTGGTGTATGAGTACCAATTGGAGATATCCTATTAGATTATGCTAGAAATTGCATTTCATTGAACTTGACATGCCATGCAATATAGATCTTCTTTGAGTTTGATCCAAAACATTTGTATCCTTTATAATCTGGATCGTATCCCAAAAATATGCATGAAACTGATTTAAAAATCATTTTGTTGGATTTATAGGGAATGGGGAAAAATAAGCATCGCTAAGTACTCTGAGAGTTGTTTAATCAGATCATTTTCGTATAAATTTGCCAGAGGAGTTCTTTTGTGTAAAACAGCCGTTGTGAGAAATGCATCAAGCCAAAAATGCATATTAAGCCGACTATGAGTAAGTAAGAAAATTCCCATTTACACAACCTATGCTTACGTTCAACTACTCTGTTTTGTTGAGGGGTGTGCGACCATGATAACCTTTTTGTAATGCCCGAAGAAGACAATTTTTTTTTTAAAATACAGTGCTTGTAAATTCACCACCACCGTCGATTTGTAAAATTTTAATTGTCTTTGAGTAAATATTTCCAACTTTGTTTTTAAATTTAGCAAATGTAATAACACACGGACTTTCGGACAAAAGGAACTAGCCGAGTATATCTAGATTTATCATCAACGATACTCAAGTAATATAAAAAATCTTTATTAGATGGATAATGGGTAGGAGCTCAAACATCACAATGCAAAAGATAAAAAAGTGTTTGGAGCATTGAAATTTGAACTATAAAAAGGCAAATTTGAACTTTTTCCAAGAGGACAACTATTGCGAAAAGATAATTTCTCCCTTCTTATTGCTGGAATATTGTTATTTTCAACTAAATGAGAAATGACTGGTGCAGACGAGTGACCTAAACGAAGATGCCAAAGATTTGAAGATGCAGGAACTCATAGAAATGATGAATATCCAACTTTATTTGTAGAGAATGCTAGAAATGGGTACATACCATTTTTACTCTTTCTACGTAGAAGCAGAGTGTTTGTTCGAAGAACCTTAACAAGAAATTCATCTTTAGTAAGTTCAACAGAACAACGGTTATCTTTGACAAATTTATTAATAGATAATAATTGTTTCTTAAGACCTGGAACATTTATAACCTTGTTAAGATGGAAGACATGTTTGGGTGTATGAGTTTTAGCATTACTGATAGTTAAATAGAAATATGTTTACCACTACCAACCATAATATGGTCCATACCTGCATAGGGTTGCTGATTAGATAACCGAATAGGATCTAGATTCATGTGATTTGTAGCACCGCTATATGCATACCAAGTTGGGTCCATTGGCTCACCAATATTCATATTTGTGATGCCAGCCTCACGACAATCAGCGGTCATTGCAAAGTTTTGATTCATACATTAGTAAAGATGACAAATCTTAGCTGTATGGTCACCTCCACATAGCTAACATATGACTCGATCATTTAACCCACTAGTAAATAAATTTGAGTTGCCGTGCCAATTGTTATAATCATTGAAGCGTCCACCGCTTCTTCCATACATCCAGATTGATTGCCTCATCTTCCACGGTTGTTGTAAAAGCCTCGACTAGATCCAGTATTACCATTCCAGTTATTATTACCACTAGAGCGATCTTCTCCATTAGTGTTGTTATTCCAACTAAAATGTCCAGTTTTACTACGACCACCGTTACGGGATCCACGGTTGTTATTACTGCTAGCGAAAAATTCTGAGATGGAGGAAGAAATCTAAGATAAACATTTCAAATGAACTTCTAGTTGAACAGGGATCTTAGCAAGTTAACAGAGACGAATATCAGAATTCTTTGCAAATAGATTAAATGATGTGGCAAAAGAATCATACTCAAGACCTAAACCTTTAACTGCATAATTGACAAGTTAAGATTCAGTATTTGGCATACCCAACATTGCAAGCTTCTTACCAAGATCTTTTACATGATCCAAAAAATCAATGACAGATTGTGATGCAAGTTTGCAAAGATTATGCAGTTGTGATAGAATGTTAGATGCCAGCATACGATTTTCAGCCAAAAAAGTTTCATCAAGCTCTACCCAAAGCTACCAAGATGAAGTGTAATGAACAAAATGAGCTAACAAATTTGCACTAATAGTAGCATTTAACCAAGAAATAACAAATTGATCCACTTTTAACCAAGTTTGATAGCTTAGGTTAGGGATTTCACTTGTTTTTCCTGACTCATTATATGTCTCTATAGTTATTTTAGGTGGAGGAAGAGATGTACCATCCACATAACATAAGGCATCATGTGTTCGGAGAATTGGGATAACTTGTGCCTTCCAAATAAGAAAATTTTCCCTGTCCAACCTTACTGACAACAGCTGAGTAATAATAAGAGAAGGGAACAAAGATTTTGAGGATATATACCATGTAACAGAATGATTAGAACTGCAACATGTATTACTTTAAGTAGTACTATATACATATAGATTAAAGCAAGGTATTAAATTCCGGCCGACATGCCGAAATTTCGGCCATCTCGGCCTGGTTCCAGCGTGGACCGAACTAAAATTCAACAAAAAAAAACTGTTTTTGGTTTTCTCTAGCAGAAAGGAAAAAAAAAAAAAACCAAAGTCAATACATCCAACTCAAATTGTACAACAAAGAGAAGGAATCAAACAATGAATATTAACTTTATTTTGCATCAATCCATCAATTTCGGTAGAAAATACAAAACCAATGGAAATTCATGTGACAAGGATAAAACTTTACTTGCCCTATAAAATACAGCAAGCTCAAACTAAATACATATCTTATTTTGTATCGATCTTTGGAGAATAGATCTGCCTTCCTCTCATCGGTTTCTTCTCCGAGCTAGGGAATATTTGGCTCTACATCGATCCGCCTCTGCCTCGCGATGCACAGGTTTTTTTGTGATGTGCAACAAATTAGGGTTAGGATACCGGATGATTTTGATTTTAAAGATGACAAAGAGGGATCAGTGGTAATAAGGGTCGGGTATGTAATAAGTGGGATAAGTGGGAATAAGCATGCAGTAGGTTTTGGAAAAAGATAAGGTATGGATGATCAGGATCTGAGGCTTGACTCATGTTGTATTAACAACTTGTTGGCTAATTTTAATTAATCGCATGTAGAAATACTTACATACAGTGATGCTTACTGATTATGAGTTACTGTTATAAATAGGATTTATTTATTTTATAGCAACACACAATTGATTAGCTTAATGTCTTTATTTATTTATTTTTTTCAATGTTTTTAACGATACAAAAATACTTGGATGTACCAAACTGGACATATCAGAAGCTTTGCTTTAGACAATGGTTTGACGCATTATAATAGTTAATTGGAAAATGCCTGAAAGAGTGAATAAGTTAGAGATTTACAACGTAAATATTATCTAGTATTCTTTGCGTTTTTGTTAAAATTTGACTTGGCATGTTTGTTGAATTTTTTAAACATGTCATATGCTTATATTTCCTAACTCTTTAATACAATTTGATACCATTTAAGAAATTAAATGTTAAATTATAATCTTAAGTAAATAAATGTTATTTTCATTATATTTTGTTATTATGTGGTTGAATATGGCAAATTGTAATATCGTTTGGAATTATTAGGTAAAAAAATGTAACTATTGTCACAAAGTAATTTCTGGTGGTCGTATTACACGGATGAAAGAACATTTAGCAGAACAAGCATGCGATGTAATAGTATGTCCGGCTGTTCCTAAAGAAGTCAGGGCACTCTTATGGGAATGTCTAAAAAAAGAAAAATGAAAGAAATCAAGTAAAGTTCAAAAAATAATGCGTGCAAGAAGAGCTAATGAGCATGCCTGAACAACAAAATCAAGGTACCAACAATGAAGATGATATAGAGGTTCTACCCGCCTTTCAAAAAATGTAAAGAAAGTTATATAAACGAACAAACACAACAATCCGATGTAGGATCTAGTGGAACAGGTATATGATCAAGCGGACTAAAGCACAATGATCATTCTAAATAAATCAGAACAGAAGACGATTTAGCAACATGAACAACTAGACGGATTGATCCCTATGTTAAAAAACAAGGAGGTGGAACTCAACCTTCTATTAGAACTGCAACAGCAACAGAAGGTATTAAAGATGCTAAAAAAACATAGGTCATGCATATTTTTTTTTTTACTTTAATCATATCCACCACAGTGCTGGTAATAGTCTATATTATGAGACCATGGTAGAATCCATTCAAGAAGCTGTTCCTGGAATTAAAGGAACTACGGCGCATGAATTATCGAAAACATATTTGGATTCTAAGTGCGACGAAATCAAACAACATATTCAAACTTACTCCAAATTTTGTGATGAGTATGGGTGTACATTGATGTGTGATGGTTGAAGTACACAAAATAAAGAAATATCATAAATTTTCTTGTGTATTCTACCCAAGAAACGCAATCTTTTTAAATTTCGCAGATGCTACTAATAAATTTCAAAGTGTTGAGTATATTTGCAGTTTGATGGATAATATTGTCACTTTTGTTGGAGAAGATAGAGCTGTGCTATAATAACTGAAAATAAGGCAAATTATAAAGCACCTGTCCAACTATTAATGGAAAAAAGAAAAATTAATATTGGACCTCATATGCAGCACATTGCATCGATTTGATTCTAGAGGATATTTCAAAAGAAACCGAGGTAAAAGCTATTATCTTAAACTGCCAATCAACAACATGATTCATATATAATCATGGTTTATTACTTAGCATAACGAGAAGACAAACCAATAATAAAGAAATGATTCGGCTAACAGTAACCAGGTCCACTACGCACTTTATTGCATTAGATTTTATATACACAAAAAGAAAAAGAAAAAGAATTTGAGAAGAATGATTTCTTCGAGAGAGAGCGGAGCGTAAAGAATCCTAAACTTCGTCTTAAGGATTAAAAAAAACAATCCTTGTTTATAATTTGATTCACATTGGCAAATTTTGGGCCAACACTGCTGCTATTATTCTTATATTTAGTCCACTTGTAAAGTTTTAAGAATAGTGGATAATGATAGTAAAGAAGAGATGGGTTTTTTATATGAAGCAATGAATCAAGTGAAGGAATCAATTAAGAAAAATGTGTTGGTTCAGTTTCGTCGCTGATACTTAATCTATTGATGAATGAATCTCTGAGGCACGATGTGGTGATCGCTATCCTAAAACAGTATTTTCCCTCTTATTTCTGTGCATGAGTAATGACAAATCTGTTAGAAGATACACGGAGCAGATATTGAATATCTTTAACTGGCGTAGTTGCACAAACACGATGATTCACTATCTTAGAGTTGATCGCTGCAGTGACATGATGATGGAGTTATAGCCTGCAGAACTATAACTCGTATGGTGTATCAGAAATTTGGCATAGCAGTATGAGAGAAGATGTAGAGAAGAAATTCAAGTGATCCGAAACTGCAGTGCGATCCAGTTTTTATAGTAGTGAGGAGATACGGTTGCGTCCTTTCAAAAGAATGGTTGCAACTATTCGAATTACAATGTCTGTTTGAATTCAGACAGATGCACCCTTTCGTCACCAGCCAACTAGGCTGAACAACACCATTCGACTGGTCTGCATACCAGTCAACTGGTCTGAATGCGACCAATCGACTGGTAACGGCTATTTCCTGCCATCTATTCAAATATATACACACCATTTTTTTCCGTTCAAAATTTAAATTTCATGGCTTGAAAACCATATTGCACCGTGGTCCAAAATATATGTTTGGCCCAATCACATATACAACACAACACAACGCGACACGGCTCGGCTTGGCACGGCCGGACGGCGGTGGCGCGCATGTGTTGTTTAAATGTGCATGATCTCCCTCCTCTCAACAAAACAAAGATGTGGGAGCCCCAAGGCCCCAACACCTTCATGAGAGGGTTAGTGGTATAGTTGCCATCTCCTTTTCTTTTCTATGATGTGGGACAAAAGAATTTTGCCGCTCTCTTTCTTTTATTTCAAAATTTCCTCTAACAATCCTCTACCAATTTTAAATAATTTTCTCTTGTCATTTTTTATATGTAGGAAAATTTGTGCATAAGTATAGATGTCTTATAGACTTGAATCTATACGTAGTGAAACCTCATCGAAGTATATCAGGATGGAATTGTTAACTAAGCATTGAACCATCAATTCTATATGATCTACCGGATGTGATTATCACACACTCATTTTCATATTTCCCAGATAGTATGTATGCGCGACACATGGAATGGCCTTGAGTTGGTATCTTCTTTCATGAAATTCCCTAGAGATCAAGCCAAAATCTCACAAAAGGCAGCACCATCTTCATTGCATTCATATAGGTAGGTTTATCAGAAGTGACTTTTAACACATACACCTCAATAGTATATCTGTTATAAACCTATAAAGTTCTAAGCAGAACATCCTCTCATTGTCATTATAAGTACCAAGCACTTTTACTTGGAATGTATGATAATACTTAGTTTTCAGACAAAATATTATAATGCTTCCAACCGCAACTTTAGCTCTTTGAACTCAAGATAACAAATTTCTTAATTATGTTGAGTAAAATTTCCTTCACTGGCGATTATATTGTATAGGCTTTAAACCCATTCCCTGTTATGTTTATATCACTAAGTTCCTTGCAAGTCCTTTAGTAAATGGATTTTCCAAATTCTAGCTAGATCTCACAAAATCTATGGTAATTACCCCTTCAGTGAGCATTTGCCTAACCAAACTGTGCCTTAGACCAATATGTCTAGATTTACCATTATAAAATTGGTTGTATGCGTGTGATAATGTAGACTGACTATCACAACGCACAGATATTGGTGACATAGGTTTTGGCCACGCAGGAATTTCTAATAATAAATTCCTTAACCATTTCGCTTCATTACGACCATAAGCCAGTGCTATAAATTCAACAACCATTGTTAAATCAGCAATATGTGTTTGTTTCTTTAAGGCCCAGGATATTGCTCCCCTATTGTAACACCCTACGTCCATTAATGTCACTCACAAATGGAATGCATTAACTTCTATGGAGCGTTTTGAGTGAGTCTAGAACATAAACTTAACAATAAGACAGATATAAACAGCACTTACAAATTTAAAACTTTATTCATTGCAGCGGTAAACACATAATTTTGATTACATCATCAAAAACTAGAGCCAAAGTACATAATATCTATCTTGACTAAATCAGAGTACATAAATTGAAAGACATAACCCCAATACAAAATAGCCATAAATAAGATAGGCTGAACTTTTACTTCAGCGATCCAATCAACTTCTAAAAGCAAGAGATACAGCTGTCCAAAATCAAGCTCTACTGGTGCTAGTTCCAACCTGAGCACCGGAGGGGGGAGGGGTGGGGGGGAGGAAGAAAAGAGGTGGAAACAAAGGGGGTCAGACATCAAGTCTGGCGAGTGCGATAACTTTAACAATATAATTACCAAAATAACTAGGCTAAGGCATAAGTTGGAAAATAAGGAAATGACTGTGAACAATTGAGTATGGTAGAGTAAACAAGGAAATAAGATGAACAAAGATAATGTTAAAGGCGCACCTAAACCACTATAAGATAATTACTCCACTGCACCACCACTACTATACTGCACCACCACTAGTTACCCTAAGGTCGATCCCGCCTACAAAACTTAATAATGATAATGGTAGTTTCGTGCACCCCTAGTTGCCTTCATAGGTGCCGCCTGCCCCTATCTCCACTAGGTGGACCCATTACCCCCAAGCGATCGGCTTCCTAACTCGTAGATACCCATGCTGGCCCCACAGTGGGGTGTATCACTCCCCAAAGTGGCAACCCGATACTACCAATGATGCACGGCTTATACCTACACGATACAACAACGTCTTACCTACCAGCCCGGGCCCACACACGCATATGAACCCGTTGGACTTGCGTTGCCACCGCTAACCCGTTTTGGCCTCTTACAGTCAAGCCTAGTACGCGTGTCCCGTCCTCGACTTGGGTCGAGCCCACAAAGATACTTATGGGTTACTGGTTGAAACAGGCCCCCATTACTTGACACAAGCTATCCACCTAAGCTTGGTCCCCTCTAGTACATCCCACTTAACCCTCTTCTTATTCATGTACACGAACATGTTTCAAATTTTTGGTTAAGTGTTTCTAATCGTATTTCAAATGCCATCCAAGGCACCCTCTTAATTCCACATGCCACCCAAGGCACCCACTTAACCCCCTCATGTCCCACTACATGTTTATCTGGTTAAGTGTTTCTTAATTCATTAATACAGTAACCTTGTAAAGACCTCCCATATTAAACTGGCATTTGTGGCAGCTGGATTTGCTGGGCGGGTCCGGGCAGTCTTACACCACAAACGAGCCTAACCTCATGTCTTTACAACTGTTATGCATTTAATTTATGCCTAAGACCTCCCACATTAGACTGGCATTTGTGGCAGCTGGATTTACCGGGTGGGTCCGGGCAGTCTTACACCACAAAAGAGCCTAACCACGTGTCTTAGACGATTAATTACACAAAATTAATAATTCCCCAATTTGAATTAATTTCCCTATTCAAATTATCAATCAATTCCAAATTTAACTATGGCCATAATTGACTCAATTATGTCCATCTATTTGTGGTATGCAAAATCATACCAATTTCATCACAAATTTATT
The DNA here is from genome assembly GCA_030737875.1 of Allium sativum. Taxonomy (NCBI): domain Eukaryota; kingdom Viridiplantae; phylum Streptophyta; class Magnoliopsida; order Asparagales; family Amaryllidaceae; genus Allium; species Allium sativum. Next base: position 127,769,708 of record CM060911.1, read on the forward strand.
ATATGCCATTTAAGGCATTTATGCCAATTAATTTTTTTTAATATTATCCCATTACCCCGCATTGTACGTTCGTTCATTTAACGTAAAATATACGTTAGACTCGAATAGTCTAACTTATGGAATAAAGAGAAAACATCACAACATACATATAGATAAAACTAGATCTAAACATAAGGGGTGAACTTGCATGTGTGAATGAGGTTCTACATCTAAAACTTGCATAGGACAAAGTCACAAACTTGCATAAAACTACATATGTCATAGATCCAAATCTAAAGGCGTGAACCAGTTTAGGCAATAGTCATAAACTTGCATAAATCATGTATGTCATAGATCTATATCTAAAGGTGTAAACTTGCATAGGCAATAACCACAAACTTACATAACATGATTCATACTCCAAACACATATATTTATATAAACTTGCATATGTGATTTATGCAACATAACGATGGTGTAAACTTACATCTAAACATATAAACTAGCATGTAAAATTTAGCATATAACTCACACATGTCATAGCCTAACTTTATGTAACGACCCAGGAGTTTCGGCCGCGAAAATCGACATAAATACCTTTACTGTATCTCATGCCGATTCTCCAAGCACCGAAAACACTGGAACGTTTTAGAAAGAAATTAGAGGGTGAGATAAGAAAGAAAGAAATATAAGAATAGAAGAAGAAGAAGAAGAAGAACCATCACAAAGTCTCACATCGCAGCGGAACAAAATATAATACATAAATAATCTTTATTGAGAGCTTTTGAAATTACTTACAATATCATAGTACAACACACATCTGGACAGTTTTGATAATCTGTCCTCATATATATAATCACACAGCGGAATATCATTCATTCTGAACATCTTCAGCTCGTCTCTGGACTTCTTAGTACCTGATAACCTGAACCTGTACATCTCGGTCTAACCCGAGCATTTACAAAACACCGGGTCAGTCTGGTGGACCAGAGTGAGAAAAACTCGCACAGCATTTAAGTATCACACAACTTGATTTTAAAGTTAAAATCCTTTCTAAAGAAAAGGGTAATCGTAAGACCAAATCCACACATAAACACGGCCGGTTTTTACCTTACGATAACCCAAACAGTTTTCGAAATCAATATCTTGATCTGATATTATGATAATGTCTAGATACAAATAATTAACAAATCTAGAGGAACGCTTGCATCTCACGCTCCCCGTATATAGTATACAACCGAAAACCGCGGGCGCTTATTGGATATTGGATTCCGATCTTGACAAGGTATGGGACCACCTTCCTCACGTGTATCTCTAGAGGCGAATACACAGGGTTCAACAAGAACGTCTTGCAACCCGGCCCTCACATGACCGACCACTCATTTCGCTTGAGTGTATCGAATGTATATCACCAACGGTTGGACTCAAACCACCGTCCCCGAATGGGCATAATCGATAGATTAAGAAACAAAATGAATTTCTCTAGATAGGTAATTATACACCCTAATGGGAGCGACCCACATAGCCATGCTGCCTGCCCGATTTTTGTCATTTCCTGGTTGATGAGGCTTGAGGTCAGAATTTACCTTTGAACATCTGGTCGTCATTTACTTTGAATGCCACATCGTCAGATCCGTCAAGTCACTAATTGACGTCCACAAATATACTCTGGGTTTTAAAGAAGTGCCCCTCTTTGCCACCAGTCGATATATTTGTAAAAATCAACGTACGTGGTTTCCGGAAATACTCTATCAGACATTCGTCCATACAAGTCATCCAGGAACAGGATGAACCGAAGGTACTCTCCTACTGCATCAAATATAGGAATCACCCCATGGATCAGTAGCGATCGTCCTTGCAATCCACAGTTTCAACCACGACAGAACCCCAGTATATCTCCGGGTCGAATCAGAGATTGTAAGTGGTTCTTCCGCTTTATGAAGATCTATGGTCTTCACATGCTCCATCTCGATCGTCGCTTGATCTCTTCCTTATATTCGCGTTTGTTAGTTGGAATGGTTTTCGAATATACATTCGATCCCGGTCTTTCCATACCAACAATCGTAAAGGTCAGACTTGATAGTCGGTTATTTAACTATCAAGTAAACATCCATGAAAACACCAAAAATAGATTCACTGGTCTGGTAATCAGCATCACTTGGCTTTTTAAAACTTCTCGCCCAATTTCCCTTTTAATTCCATTAATAGGGAAAATATAGTCTTATATCTTTTCCTTTACTTTGGAAATCTTATCGCACACTCTCGCCATTACCAACTAGTATCATCTTTAGGTCGTTCCGAAGTCGTTCAAGTTGGGGTATTTTAATTACCTCTCAGACCTTGACCAACAACGTTCTTACCTTCCGATAAACACGAGTCGTAACTCAAAAACCCGATATTAATATTTCAATTCCTATTTCCAATCTCGTTTTCCAAGCTCACATTTAAATCCCTTTTCAACCCTCTTCCCTTTTGGACAATCTCTTTTCAATTCCATTGGTTTAACTTAATCCCTTCATTAAATATTTCAATTTCAAAACATCATTTAAACTCATATTCCATTTAAAAACTTTGTTTATAAATTACAGGTTAGATCCAAACCCTTTATATCTTCCCCTTACTTTACTTAATTCAAACCTTAAGTAAACCTTCCATTATCGTATCCAATTAGAACTCTTTATTACTTGCTTAAATCTCGAGTTCAAAATATACAAATCTCATCCATTAACCTCTTCCCAACTCTCGACCATTTCTTTTCCAATTTGATTAAAAGCATTACATTGGTGATTACTATATTAACTCATTAATTTCAACAGTCATCATTCAAATCAATCATTTCCTTTATTCACTAAAATGGATAATAAATTCCCTTTTTAAACCTTACTAGAATTAATCAATTTTCAAGTTATTTTACTAACTTAAAATCTAACTTAGTTCAAATGGCCGACACCCAAAACATGATTATTCTTTTAACCAGTTTTATTTAATTCCACTTTAAATTAATTAAAATATAATTAATTTAAATAACTTCGTATAATCACCCACGGTTGATCAAATGTTTATCTGCTAGGTTATTTTCTGCTTTGATAATTCTTATCGACATAAGAAATTTATTTTATAAAAACCAATTCATAATTTCTATATAAACTTTAAATAAATAAATAAATAAATCTTTATTTCCCTTTTTAAATACCCTTCCAATGTAATAACTTTCAAAAATCTATTTTCGTTATAAAATATATTTATAACTCAAATATCATCGATTCACTGTCGATAAAACCATATTTTATAAATCGATTGATTTATAAACCAAGTGATGCCAACTACTCGACCCATACCATCTATCATAACAAATGTTGAAATGAGGTTCAATAATCAATGGAAATCAACTATTCCTTTTTATTTGACTGATAATGTTTACAACGATCATCAATCAACCAACAGCCAATTCAAACAATTCAAACAATTATATACGTTTATTTTATAGACGTGCCCAACCCAGAGAAATTTCTTTATCCGGGTCAAATCAGAATAACTGGTGTTTTACTGAAATTAAACGACCGTTTAAATTTCAGAAATTAAATCAACGATAATCATATATCACTAGCAAACCGTCATTCATTAACAACCAGAACACGCAAAACAAAAACCCAATTTATATAAAATATAAATGGGAAGGGCTGAGTGAGTTTAACTCACCTCGGTTTTTGATTTTTCGATAAGCAGTCTGTTTTGATCAAATTAAACTGACGTTTAATCCAAACAGAAATTCCAGTTACTTCAGATCCGGACTGGGCCTGCTCCATCTCGAAGTACTTGTCTCCATGGTCCCAACGCAACTGACCGCGTTGAAATCTGTTAACGTATGAGCCCGAAATCGTATAAACAAGTTTGAAATTTAAATTATATAACATGGATTTTATTTTGAATATTATAGTTGGGCTTATACCTTACCCTTGGCCCAAAAACCCACATCCGCTTCCCTCTTAAAACCCTCAATCCGATCCCTCCACTTCATTTACAACAGCCGCCTCCAAACAAAAGGGAAAACCCTAATTCCCTTTTCGATTTTATCAGCTCAAAACCCAAAAACAATGGCGTCGCAACCTCTGCTCTTCTGCCACAATGAAGTTCTTCTGCAACCCTACCCTCTCCTCCTACCTGCTGTCCCACCGAACCCCTCGTCGGCCTTTAGCGACACCGATCCTGGCTCCCTCTTCAGCAACTACAACCCCAAGCTCCCCAAAACGAAGCGTCTTCATATTAAGCTAAGTATTTTATATTTAAACCACAGTATTTTGTTTTGATTTCTTCTGGTTTGTTTCGAATGGTTTCTTGTGTGGTTCGGATTGTTGTTGAAATGGTGAAACACCCCTGTATTTATAGTTGCGGTTTGCCTTAGATGAGATTACTGTCAATCAATGGTTTCGAATTGTTATTTCAGTCCATACCCGAATCTGTACTAAGATTTGTGTTCGGATTTTTTTTGTATAGTATTGTCAATACTGTTGATCAGTTCACATGGACGTACCAATATCTATTCTCATGGATTTACTTTGATAGTTGTACCATTCTGATGTGTTCACATGGACATGTAGATTTGATTTCAACACTTGTTGGTTGGTTCGAAACAGATTTCGACAGTGTAGATCAGAAAACATATATACACTTTACTCGTTTACACAATGCAGAGATTTTTAAACTGTAAATAAATCTAGTGTTCAGACAGCAGTCTTAAATGGGTTTGTACATGAACTGTTGCCTAGATTAGGCTAGGCTTGCGGCTAGTACTGAAGATTTTGATTTCCATTTTTAAATATATGAGAATAGTGAATTTTTGTATCACAGATCACTGTACATACATGTGCCTTTACTGTTCGATAAGGATTTGGTGTATCTAAACATGCATGTCAGTTTCTTCTTTACTGTGCATGTACTCTTATGCTATTCATATTAGCTGTTTCACTGTCTTGTTCATTTATATCTTCAGCTACTTATGATCTGATTGGATGTTATAAATACATACATTAAATTTTTCTTTTGCTTTTTCCTTAGCTGTGATATACAGATCATACAGATCATGTACAGCTATAAAACAGATCATGTTTGCTTTTTTTTTTCTTCTGTTTCATGATCTTTCCTTTTCAGATCAATGCATACGTTGTCATTTCGGTTCCCTCTCTTTTTTCTTGTTCTAGCTTGGCTGAAAAATAGCTTAGCTAGCGCCCTTAGCTATGTATTGTCATGTTCATTCACTGTTCATGAATAGCATATCCTAGGTACACAGCCTATTTTTACTCTACATGTTTTGATTTAAAGTATTCCATCACTCGCTGACATACATGTGCTGTTCTGATCTTATTTCCTGTTGAACCTTTGATCCTAGTTCACTTTATTTACTTTCTAACATTGGTCTTTTCTTTTCAGTTTCCTTTTACAGTCTGCTCTTACTTGTTATTTGATTATGAATATATATATATTGTTTTGTTCAATTTTAGCTGTTCAATTATTATATTTCCTATATACTAATAGGTTTACTGTTTCTTGCAGCTCAGGATCAAGGCCTACATTTCGTTTCACTGTCCTCCTGAAAAGAAAACAAGGCGTGTAGAAATATATGAATTGCTATGTCAATTTCTGTTTTGTAATGTACCGTCAATATTGTGTACTGTTTTCTTTGTATTCCTTTGTACTTATGTATGTACAATCTTCTCATGAATATATGTGTTATTTTGGGCTTTAACATTTCAAGTTCAATGTTGTGTATATTTCAGATTTTAAATATTTTCATTTGTTGAACCGGTGAGATGGAAATACATATATATGCTCAGTTTCATATGTATATACGTTTCCCACTTTTATATGTGCATTCATATATTTATTTTTAGTTTTTATGTTCTTTGTACTTTCAGTTTCAAGCTTATTCTTGTTGATGTTTATGGCATGACCTACGATGTATTCATATTTTAAATTTGTTTCAAGTTGTTTATGGCGCGACCCTTTTTATGGCGAGACTCCTTTAAGGTTGGTTTATTGTCCTAACCTCATATAACCTTAATTAAAGTAAATTAAATTTCATATGACGATAATAAATTATTACCATCGTATTAAAGCAACCAACTTAAATTCTAAAGAGTATAAAGATTCAAAATTCAATAATCAACGTTCTGGGTTTTAAAGTGATATCCTATTTACATAAAAACCCTTCCATAACCATATATAAATTATACGTCTATATATTATTAAATAAACAAATTATATATATAGTAAATTCATCTAAAATTCTAAATCGATATTTTAAATAATAAAATATTAAATGTTTAACAACCAAAAATACGGGTTGTTACATTCCTTCCCCCTTAAAATAATTTCGTCCTCGAAATTGCTAAGTAAGAGGTATGTTCCAATTCCAATTATTCTCAAAATAATTATCATGGAATCGTCATCACAATTATATGTTATATTAACTTATGAAGGACTCGCTAGCATCTCCGTTGCACTGCTCGATCAGACCCACTGCAAACGCCACTCTGGCCCCACTTTGATCAAGAAACTAAGAACCCAAACGAGTACCCTTTCAGGGTTATAAAACAAATCGCCAGTCCACTTTTCCAACAACCAATCGACAATGCACAATCTATCTAACCAAATCAAACAACTTTTATTTCCAAATTCCAATTCCAATATTCTACTCTTAACCACGTTTAAGTTTCAAAATCATATTCAATTAACTATTTTCTTCTCTAATTTATACACTACCATATCAAATTCAAATTTTGATTTCAATTTCAACATTATACATTTCTCCCTTTTTAATTTCATATATAAAAATTAGTTTTATATTAGACCACTTTGAATTCATAGTCTAATTCGACTTGGATTCAAACAAATCAACCAACTAAAAATCAATCATAAAATTGTTCCTTTTTCTATACAAAATTATAATGTGGCCAAAATTATTTTATTTGACCATTTTTATAAAACATTATTGTGTCAGTTGCGAATTCAAAAATCGAACTGGTCAAATAACACAATATAAAACATTTTTATATAGAATTTACAAATACGCTCTCATATATATACACTCAAACTCAATCTAGGGTGTTACTAACCCCATCTCTATTGAGTTACGCCACAGAGCCAAGGTTACTACTCAACCAATAGCTCTGATACCACTGTAACGACCCAGGAGTTTCGGCCGCGAAAATCGACATAAATACCTTTACTGTATCTCATGCCGATTCTCCAAGCACCGAAAACACTGGAACGTTTTAGAAAGAAATTAGAGGGTGAGATAAGAAAGAAAGAAATATAAGAATAGAAGAAGAAGAAGAAGAAGAACCATCACAAAGTCTCACATCGCAGCGGAACAAAATATAATACATAAATAATCTTTATTGAGAGCTTTTGAAATTACTTACAATATCATAGTACAACACACATCTGGACAGTTTTGATAATCTGTCCTCATATATATAATCACACAGCGGAATATCATTCATTCTGAACATCTTCAGCTCGTCTCTGGACTTCTTAGTACCTGATAACCTGAACCTGTACATCTCGGTCTAACCCGAGCATTTACAAAACACCGGGTCAGTCTGGTGGACCAGAGTGAGAAAAACTCGCACAACATTTAAGTATCACACAACTTGATTTTAAAGTTAAAATCCTTTCTAAAGAAAAGGGTAATCGTAAGACCAAATCCACACATAAACACGGCCGGTTTTTACCTTACGATAACCCAAACAGTTTTCGAAATCAATATCTTGATCTGATATTATGATAATGTCTAGATACAAATAATTAACAAATCTAGAGGAACGCTTGCATCTCACGCTCCCCGTATATAGTATACAACCGAAAACCGCGGGCGCTTATTGGATATTGGATTCCGATCTTGACAAGGTATGGGACCACCTTCCTCACGTGTATCTCTAGAGGCGAATACACAGGGTTCAACAAGAACGTCTTGCAACCCGGCCCTCACATGACCGACCACTCATTTCGCTTGAGTGTATCGAATGTATATCACCAACGGTTGGACTCAAACCACCGTCCCCGAATGGGAAGAATCGATAGATTAAGAAACAAAATGAATTTCTCTAGATAGGTAATTATACACCCTAATGGGAGCGACCCACATAGCCATGCTGCCTGCCCGATTTTTGTCATTTTCTGGTTGATGAGGCTTGAGGTCAGAATTTACCTTTGAACATCTGGTCGTCATTTACTTTGAATGCCACATCGTCAGATCCGTCAAGTCACTAATTGACGTCCACAAATATACTCTGGGTTTTAAAGAAGTGCCCCTCTTTGCCACCACTCGATATATTTGTAAAAATCAACGTACGTGGTTTCCGGAAATACTCTATCAGACATTCGTCCATACAAGTCATCCAGGAACAGGATGAACCGAAGGTACTCTCCTACTGCATCCAATATAGGAATCACCCCATGGATCAGTAGCGATCGTCCTTGCAATCCACAGTTTCAACCACGACAGAACCCCAGTATATCTCCGGGTCGAATCAGAGATTGTAAGTGGTTCTTCCGCTTTATGAAGATCTATGGTCTTCACATGCTCCATCTCGATCGTCGCTTGATCTCTTCCTTATATTCGCGTTTGTTAGTTGGAATGGTTTTCGAATATACATTCGATCCCGGTCTTTCCATACCAACAATCGTAAAGGTCAGACTTGATAGTCGGTTATTTAACTATCAAGTAAACATCCATGAAAACACCAAAAATAGATTCACTGGTCTGGTAATCAGCATCACTTGGCTTTTTAAAACTTCTCGCCCAATTTCCCTTTTAATTCCATTAATAGGGAAAATATAGTCTTATATCTTTTCCTTTACTTTGGAAATCTTATCGCACACTCTCGCCATTACCAACTAGTATCATCTTTAGGTCGTTCCGAAGTCGTTCAAGTTGGGGTATTTTAATTACCTCTCAGACCTTGACCAACAACGTTCTTACCTTCCGATAAACACGAGTCGTAATTCAAAAACCCGATATTAATATTTCAATTCCTATTTCCAATCTCGTTTTCCAAGCTCACATTTAAATCCCTTTTCAACCCTCTTCCCTTTTGGACAATCTCTTTTCAATTCCATTGGTTTAACTTAATCCCTTCATTAAATATTTCAATTTCAAAACATCATTTAAACTCATATTCCATTTAAAAACTTTGTTTATAAATTACAGGTTAGATCCAAACCCTTTATATCTTCCCCTTACTTTACTTAATTCAAACCTTAAGTAAACCTTCCATTATCGTATCCAATTAGAACTCTTTATTACTTGCTTAAATCTCGAGTTCAAAATATACAAATCTCATCCATTAACCTCTTCCCAACTCTCGACCATTTCTTTTCCAATTTGATTAAAAGCATTACATTGGTGATTACTATATTAACTCATTAATTTCAACAGTCATCATTCAAATCAATCATTTCCTTTATTCACTAAAATGGATAATAAATTCCCTTTTTAAACCTTACTAGAATTAATCAATTTTCAAGTTATTTTACTAACTTAAAATCTAACTTAGTTCAAATGGCCGACACCCAAAACATGATTATTCTTTTAACCAGTTTTATTTAATTCCACTTTAAATTAATTAAAATATAATTAATTTAAATAACTTCGTATAATCACCCACGGTTGATCAAATGTTTATCTGCTAGGTTATTTTCTGCTTTGATAATTCTTATCGACATAAGAAATTTATTTTATAAAAACCAATTCATAATTTCTATATAAACTTTAAATAAATAAATAAATAAATCTTTATTTCCCTTTTTAAATACCCTTCCAATGTAATAACTTTCAAAAATCTATTTTCGTTATAAAATATATTTATAACTCAAATATCATCGATTCACTGTCGATAAAACCATATTTTATAAATCGATTGATTTATAAACCAAGTGATGCCAACTACTCGACCCATACCATCTATCATAACAAATGTTGAAATGAGGTTCAATAATCAATGGAAATCAACTATTCCTTTTTATTTGACTGATAATGTTTACAACGATCATCAATCAACCAACAGCCAATTCGAACAATTCAAACAATTATATACGTTTATTTTATAGACGTGCCCAACCCAAAGAAATTTCTTTATCCGGGTCAAATCAGAATAACTGGTGTTTTACTGAAATTAAACGACCGTTTAAATTTCAGAAATTAAATCAACGATAATCATATATCACTAGCAAACCGTCATTCATTAACAACCAGAACACGCAAAACAAAAACCCAATTTATATAAAATATAAATGGGAAGGGCTGAGTGAGTTTAACTCACCTCGGTTTTTGATTTTTCGATAAGCAGTCTGTTTTGATCAAATTAAACTGACGTTTAATCCAAACAGAAATTCCAGTTACTTCAGATCCGGACTGGGCCTGCTCCATCTCGAAGTACTTGTCTCCATGGTCCCAACGCAACTGACCGCGTTGAAATCTGTTAACGTATGAGCCCGAAATCGTATAAACAAGTTTGAAATTTAAATTATATAACATGGATTTTATTTTGAATATTATAGTTGGGCTTATACCTTACCCTTGGCCCAAAAACCCACATCCGCTTCCCTCTTAAAACCCTCAATCCGATCCCTCCACTTCATTTACAACAGCCGCCTCCAAACAAAAGGGAAAACCCTAATTCCCTTTTCGATTTTATCAGCTCAAAACCCAAAAACAATGGCGTCGCAACCTCTGCTCTTCTGCCACAATGAAGTTCTTCTGCAACCCTACCCTCTCCTCCTACCTGCTGTCCCACCGAACCCCTCGTCGGCCTTTAGCGACACCGATCCTGGCTCCCTCTTCAGCAACTACAACCCCAAGCTCCCCAAAACGAAGCGTCTTCATATTAAGCTAAGTATTTTATATTTAAACCACAGTATTTTGTTTTGATTTCTTCTGGTTTGTTTCGAATGGTTTCTTGTGTGGTTCAGATTGTTGTTGAAATGGTGAAACACCCCTGTATTTATAGTTGCGGTTTGCCTTAGATGAGATTACTGTCAATCAATGGTTTCGAATTGTTATTTCAGTCCATACCCGAATCTGTACTAAGATTTGTGTTCGGATTTTTTTTGTATAGTATTGTCAATACTGTTGATCAGTTCACATGGACGTACCAATATCTATTCTCATGGATTTACTTTGATAGTTGTACCATTCTGATGTGTTCACATGGACATGTAGATTTGATTTCAACACTTGTTGGTTGGTTCGAAACAGATTTCGACAGTGTAGATCAGAAAACATATATACACTTTACTCGTTTACACAATGCAGAGATTTTTAAACTGTAAATAAATCTAGTGTTCAGACAGCAGTCTTAAATGGGTTTGTACATGAACTGTTGCCTAGATTAGGCTAGGCTTGCGGCTAGTACTGAAGATTTTGATTTCCATTTTTAAATATATGAGAATAGTGAATTTTTGTATCACAGATCACTGTACATACATGTGCCTTTACTGTTCGATAAGGATTTGGTGTATCTAAACATGCATGTCAGTTTCTTCTTTACTGTGCATGTACTCTTATGCTATTCATATTAGCTGTTTCACTGTCTTGTTCATTTATATCTTCAGCTACTTATGATCTGATTGGATGTTATAAATACATACATTAAATTTTTCTTTTGCTTTTTCCTTAGCTGTGATATACAGATCATACAGATCATGTACAGCTATAAAACAGATCATGTTTGCTTTTTTTTTTCTTCTGTTTCATGATCTTTCCTTTTCAGATCAATGCATACGTTGTCATTTCGGTTCCCTCTCTTTTTTCTTGTTCTAGCTTGGCTGAAAAATAGCTTAGCTAGCGCCCTTAGCTATGTATTGTCATGTTCATTCACTGTTCATGAATAGCATATCCTAGGTACACAGCCTATTTTTACTCTACATGTTTTGATTTAAAGTATTCCATCACTCGCTGACATACATGTGCTGTTCTGATCTTATTTCCTGTTGAACCTTTGATCCTAGTTCACTTTATTTACTTTCTAACATTGGTCTTTTCTTTTCAGTTTCCTTTTACAGTCTGCTCTTACTTGTTATTTGATTATGAATATATATATATATTGTTTTGTTCAATTTTAGCTGTTCAATTATTATATTTCCTATATACTAATAGGTTTACTGTTTCTTGCAGCTCAGGATCAAGGCCTACATTTCGTTTCACTGTCCTCCTGAAAACAAAACAAGGCGTGTAGAAATATATGAATTGCTATGTCAATTTCTGTTTTGTAATGTACCGTCAATATTGTGTACTGTTTTCTTTGTATTCCTTTGTACTTATGTATGTACAATCTTCTCATGAATATATGTGTTATTTTGGGCTTTAACATTTCAAGTTCAATGTTGTGTATATTTCAGATTTTAAATATTTTCATTTGTTGAACCGGTGAGATGGAAATACATATATATGCTCAGTTTCATATGTATATACGTTTCCCACTTTTATATGTGCATTCATATATTTATTTTTAGTTTTTATGTTCTTTGTACTTTCAGTTTCAAGCTTATTCTTGTTGATGTTTATGGCATGACCTACGATGTATTCATATTTTAAATTTGTTTCAAGTTGTTTATGGCGCGACCCTTTTTATGGCGAGACTCCTTTAAGGTTGGTTTATTGTCCTAACCTCATATAACCTTAATTAAAGTAAATTAAATTTCATATGACGATAATAAATTATTACCATCGTATTAAAGCAACCAACTTAAATTCTAAAGAGTATAAAGATTCAAAATTCAATAATCAACGTTCTGGGTTTTAAAGTGATATCCTATTTACATAAAAACCCTTCCATAACCATATATAAATTATACGTCTATATATTATTAAATAAACAAATTATATATATAGTAAATTCATCTAAAATTCTAAATCGATATTTTAAATAATAAAATATTAAATGTTTAACAACCAAAAATACGGGTTGTTACACTTTAGATCTAAAATAGATGTCATGAAACATGTAAGGTTATGCATAAAATTTTCACTAACTTGCATATGATTTATGTCTCAATTAACATCTTAACTTGCATACATACATGTGATTTATCATATGAATCAACATAACCAAACTAGCATATGAAACATCACTATGAATACATAATCATAGAATTACAACATGGATGATAACGTCACAACTTTACAACATAGATGATAACATCATAGAATTTACAACATAAATGATAACATCACAAATTTACAACATAGATGATAACATGCGGTCAATAATTCACAACATAACCATATAATCCGCATCATAGCTTAATCCAATTAAATTGTTAATTATTTTATTAAATAAATCGAACTCACAACTCAAAGAAAGTCTTGAGTTCTGAAGTTGAATTAGCTTTCCTTTGAAGTAGATTCGTTGTTAGAGTTGAATAGATTTGAATTTGATTAGCTTTCTTCCTCTCTAATTGGCTGTGTCTATTCTAGGTTGCTAGGTGACGACATGAAGGCCATGATTCTAATTTTAATTTGATTTTAGGTTTTGAGCCTACATGTCTTTTTATAGAGTTTAGGATTAGTTTAGGCCGTCAGATCAACCCAGAATTAACTGTAAAGACCCGCAACTTCCCCGTAAAGGAAAGCGTCGGATAGCTCGAGAACAAGCCACAACAGAATACATACAAAAGAACGTTTCATTGTATATTACAATAATGCATCAGATTACAAGAATATACAGAGTATAAATGAATCAATATTACACAGAAATATCAGAGATTTAAATTACATTTAAATACATCGCAGCGGAAAATAATACAATACACAACTAGAAGGAGATATACGGATACAAAGCTTTCCGGATATCGTTCCAGCTGTAACCCAGGATTCTGTGAATATAAATCTGCAAAACCAAAACTACTAGCTGCCCGTGTCAAAATAAGGGCACCCAGAGTTTAGGTCAAAACAATAAACTCCAGGTCAGTCATGTGACTGGTGTGAGAACTAAAACAGTTAATCTTTATTTTTAAAGTGAGGTAAATCAAGGGACCACGCCGTATAACACGGAACGGGTTTCCTCCCAAGAATACCAGTGCATAAAACAACAGCGCAATGCTAAATAAAGAAAAATGAAGCTATTATAAAACCCAGGTCCTATCACACAATACAACGCAAGCCGGGGGATAGGGTTTTTACCTTATAATAGCCAAGAATGCTTGATACGTTTAAAAGGAATCATTTGATACTATTATAAGTGTATAGTGTATAAAACAACTTCAAATCATAAGTATCAATCATAGGCGGCATGAATGCCCCATACCACAATGTCGCCATATATAAGTTTACAATCAAAACCGCAATGTCGTATTGGAAGTTGGGTTATCATTTATGGTATGAACCGAGGCTAGGGGCAAGATCCTCTACCGATTTGTGACTCTCTAGCCCGAGCCACAGGGTCAGAGCGCATCGACCCTTTAGATCGTCAGGGCCGGTCCACCGATGTGGATTATTATGCCTGAACACTACGTTTCCCCGCCCTTTGGGGCGTAAGCCTGGCCCGTCAGCCGACCAGAAGCATCGGCCGAAACCGATATAACCGAGGCGCCTCACTTTTCAGCAAGTAATAATAAGCAACATCCACATGAGTCAAACTCGTCAGCCAGTTCAAGCACTGACGCCACTCCTAACTAGAAAGAAACGCATGTCCTCCCTGAGGTCCGTCTCCCGTTTTTAGTTCATACCGGGTGTGATACTCGCGAATCAACGTTACACAAAGTTACGCCACACAAGGCCGTGCTTTGATCATCAACCACAAGACTTTGCTTTTCAACAAAAGCCTTGATCCATGCAACTCAGCATGCCACATTGTCAGTCCATACTGTACCACTGATTTCTGCCAATATATAACCTCTAGGCTCGTACGTCTCAGAGAAGGGTGTATAGCAAGAGAATAAATTCTCTGCCACCAAACAGATATATATTTAGCAGAGATCACCAATACAGTATAAAGGAATACAACGTCAGACACACTATCCATTTACAAGTCCGTTCTGGGTCTGAACGAAACCGGAGGCACTTTCCTCGCATATCCATCCATCCCCAAGTACGTCTGGACGACCACCAACTATTTTCATCCTCTTGGGTGTACAGCCCAATCAGGATCGTCGGTAATTATCCAAACGATGTGAAGACTTCCGGTCTTCAACCACCGTCTTCATCTTCGACATATCGTCGAATCGGTTATTCAGAATGGGTATAAACCCGACCTTTCCGAACAACCCGCGTATATTAAAATAAATGTTACATAAACACAACATACGCCTCATTCCAATTCATTAGTTACTAACCGTAAATTAATCAAGAGAATAATTCCCCAATTATTAACCCCGAAGGCCGAAACCAACATCAGATCAATATCCAGAAAACCATTCTGCTTAGCTAACCGACAGTTAGTTTCTAAATTTCACATTCATAGGGAAAGGTTCCCATTAATTTTATCCAAGATAAATTTCTTGAATTTATTCTTTAATCTATTTTTGAATATCAATTCAAACTAGTCGGGATTAGCGAACCTTACCGAAGTAATCATTTGTTTTAATTTCTCAATCCCAACCTATTTATCCCATGAAGTAAAACTGGTTATACTTCATATCTAACACTCCGGTGTTATCGGTAAATTCAATTACCATTTCACGTTCAAATCTAATTAAAGATTTAACTATCGCCTGGAGCAAGACTGGTGGTACTCCATTTTCGATCTTTTCAATCTAATTAAAGATTCATTAAAACTCCACTTAGTTTTAATCGCTAACTGGGTAAAAGAATCAGTGTAATTTAAAATACAATTCACGACAAACCCAAAATCACATTCCATTAATTATCGGGTTAAAGAACGAGTGTTATTTAAAACACTGTCCACGATAAACCCAAAAACCAATATCAATTCAATTCCAATTAAATATTATTTAATTGGTACACTTCATTAAATCTAAATAAAAAGATTTAATCTTTTCTCAACTGGGTTCAAGAACAGTGTTAGTGAAGACACCATTCACGACAAACCCAAATCACATTTGATATTCAGTACAAGGCTCTGAATAGAAAATATATCGGCTTATATTCAATATCAAATTCTACGACTAACAAATGTCGTATTGGAAATAATGATATAAATATATATCTTTCAAATTTCCATAACAACGTCTGTATAATCACGAATTCCAACATCGAAATATTCCGAAGACAATTTCGATTCAAATCCACTCCAATGCAATCATTGGAAATTCTGGTTATTTTTAAAACCCTTTTCAAATTCAATTTATTTACTTAAAAATAAATAGAATTATAATTCTAGTTCAAAACTAGTTTATTTCGATAAAAATCTATTTTTATCTTTTCAAATATGGAGTTTTTCATCCCAATTCTTTCTAAATCATTTCTTATGATTTTACACAAATTATTACTATTTTTAATAATTTTATCAAGGCCCGTACAGTCAATTTCCATCAACGGCTATCGAACTACACTTACAGCGACCTTTTTCGAATTTGATTTGGACGTATCTCCAAATCCAACCGTTAGATTTCAAATTTCTAATATTCGTTAGAAAGCTCTTCTCGATACGAACCCAACGGTTCCGGTTTCAGGAGAATCCGACGGTCGGATCTCCCGTAATGTCCGTTTGAAATAAATGGTCGAAATTCACGAACTGCCGCGGCGCGGCGCGTTCTATTCAGGCCATTATATAATATATATAATATATATTCCGTCGATTTCTATTTAAAACGAATTATATAAATAGTTTTAAATTCGTTTCAAAAGCAATTTCAACTTCCATTTCAATTCAAATCAAAATTGAATTCTTCTTTATAAATTCGTTTTAAAATTCATTTTTATTCAATTCAAATTTCAATTCAATTTGAATTCATTTCAATTCGCTTTCAATTCAATTTGAATTCGTTTTCAATTTAATTCAATTCCAAAGTCGTTTTCTATTCGATTCAATTCAAATTGGTTTTCTATTCGATTTAATTCAAATTGGTTTTCTATTCGATTCAATTCAAATTGGTTTTCTATTCGAATCAAATTCGTTATATATTCAATTGAAATCAAATTCGTTTTCTATTCAATTCATTTCGAAATCGTTTTCAATTCAATTCATTTCGAAATCGTTTTATATTCCATTCATTTCCGTTTTCTATTCAATTCGATTTCATTATATATTCAATTGAAATCCAATTCGTTTTATATTCAATTCGAAGTCAAATTCGTTATATATTCAATTCGAATTCAATTCGAATTCGTTTTCTATTCAATTTGATTCAAATTTCATTTCAAGATATGCGATTTCGAAATCACTTTTCAATATTCATTTTAAAATGAATAAAATCGATATAAACATCGTTCACGTCAAAATGGCGTATCTCTAATCAACACGGCTTCATATCTTTTGATTCCCGCTATGAAATTTCGATTGGTCGGAATCGTTGGAAAGATATTATCAATTAGATCCTAATGTTTTTGGTTTCACTAAAATCCGGATTGTTTTACACCCGGTATGTTCAATTGAAGTTTGAAATTGAATTATCGAACTACCGCGCCATTTTCAATTCTATTTATAATTATATATAATTATTTATATTCTATCGACGACGTATATAATATATACGATCGAATTCTATACAAAATAAATTTCTCGTCGATATTATTTAAAATAATTCATTTTAAATAATCAAAATTCGCTAAAATTGCCAAAATAAAAATTTTAAACTGGCTTAGATTTTCGGGTTGTTACAATCTCCCCCACTTAAAACTTTTCATCCCCGAAAAGGAACAAAGTCGAAAGTGGTTTGATTAATCAACTCTACGTTCGATCTGGCTTCCATTCTCCAACTTTTCAGTTTCTGAGAATTTTCTAAAATTTCAAAAATTTGGCTAACACCCTAAATTTTCGAAAAATTTCGCCATAACCTCCCCTGCAACGGGAGCATCGGGGAATTTCAAATAGCTTCCCCGGTCCGTCAGATCTCAAAAAGAAAAAGAAAAAGCCAAGCGGCTAGCCAATAGGCTCATAAAATCATCATCACCCAAACAAAACAGTAAATTATGTAGTAGACATGTACCTATTTGTCGGGCAAACAAATTTTATTCTCTGCTCTAGCCTCCTTGCTATGACCTGTTCAATGTAAGTATATGTATATACAAGCAAATGCGACCAATTCAATATTTGGTTCAATTAGGCTAAATGGTTCAAAATTATCAAACAAATAAACAAACAACACAAACATCAATCAATTAGTGGATTAACGTTTCAAATTCATAATTTTGATATATATACAAAAAATCATGTTTTGGATGCCAAATCACAACAATAAGCCCTATCTAATTTTGGTTCTCACACCAGTCAATAGGAAATATATAAATATCACACCTTCGAAACACGAACATAAATATTGATGATGCCATGGTCATTATCAACATCATCTCCAGGCGACTAAAGTGTAATTCTATATCTATCCAGTATATTAAAACTTCAAATACACGTTTGCAAGGCGTATATGCAAAATCTTTATATACTGGACTGTCCTAATCAATATGAAATAAATAATCAAATACGAATAGTTGATTTAGATTTTCAAAACAAAAATTGTTTTCATTTTAAAAATATACTCTTCATACTCGTCCTAGGATACTACTGATCCTATCTCTAACGAGTCATCCCATTGGATATTACTAATCCAATATCTGATGAATTCTTTCGTATGGTTCTAATGTGTCTTGTTCTCTGAGCTTGGTAAACCAAAGCTCTGATACCAACTGTAAAGACCCGCAACTTCCCCGTAAAGGAAAGCGTCGGATAGTTCGAGAACAAGCCACAACAGAATACATACAAAAGAACGTTTCATTGTATATTACAACAATGCATCAGATTACAAGAATATACAGAGTATAAATGAATCAATATTACACAGAAATATCAGAGATTTAAATTACATTTAAATACATCGCAGCGGAAAATAATACAATACACAACTAGAAGGAGATATACGGATACAAAGCTTTCCGGATATCGTTCCAGCTGTAACCCAGGATCCTGTGAATATAAATCTGCAAAACCAAAACTACTAGCTGCCCGTGTCAAAATAAGGGCACCCAGAGTTTAGGTCAAAACAATAAACTCCAGGTCAGTCATGTGACTGGTGTGAGAACTAAAACAGTTAATCTTTATTTTTAAAGTGAGGTAAATCAAGGGACCACGCCGTATAACACGGAACGGGTTTCCTCCTAAGAATACCAGTGCATAAAACAACAACGCAATGCTAAATAAAGAAAAATGAAGCTATTATAAGACCCAGGTCCTATCACACAATGCAACGCAAGCCGGGGGATAGGGTTTTTACCTTATAATAGCCAAGAATGCTTGATACGTTTAAAAGGAATCATTTGATACTATTATAAGTGTATAGTGTATAAAACAACTTCAAATCATAAGTATCAATCATAGGCGGCATGAATGCCCCATACCACTATGTCGCCATATATAAGTTTACAATCAAAACCGCAATGTCGTATTGGAAGTTGGGTTATCATTTATGGTATGAACCGAGGCTAGGGGCAAGATCCTCTACCGATTTGTGACTCTCTAGCCCGAGCCACAGGGTCAGAGCGCATCGACCCTTTAGATCGTCAGGGCTGGTCCACCGATGTGGATTATTATGCCTGAACACTACGTTTCCCCGCCCTTTGGGGCGTAAGCCTGGCCCGATTCTATATCTATCCAGTTTAAAATTTTTATTTTGGCAATTTTAGCGAATTTTGATTATTTAAAATGAATTATTTTAAATAATATCGACGAGAAATTTATTTTGTATAGAATTCGATCGTATATATTATATACGTCGTCGATAGAATATAAATAATTATATATAATTATAAATAGAATTGAAAATGGCGCGGTAGTTCGATAATTCGATTTCAAACTTCAATTGAACATACCGGGTGTAAAACAATCCGGATTTTAGTGAAACCAAAAACATTAGGATCTAATTGATAATATCTTTCCAACGAATCCGACCAATCGAAATTTCATAGCGGGAATCAAAAGATATGAAGCCGTGTTGATTAGAGATACGCCATTTTGACGTGAACGATGTTTATATCAATTTTATTCATTTTAAAATGAATATTGAAAAGTGATTTCGAAATCGCATATCTTGAAATGAAATTTGAATCAAATTGAATAGAAAACGAATTCGAATTGAATTCGAATTGAATATATAACGAATTTGACTTCGAATTGAATATAAAACGAATTGGATTTCAATTGAATATATAATGAAATCGAATTGAATAGAAAACGGAAATGAATGGAATATAAAACGATTTCGAAATGAATTGAATTGAAAACGATTTCGAAATGAATTGAATAGAAAACGAATTTGATTTCAATTGAATATATAACGAATTTGATTCGAATAGAAAACCAATTTGAATTGAATCGAATAGAAAACCAATTTGAATTAAATCGAATAGAAAACCAATTTGAATTGAATCGAATAGAAAACGACTTTGGAATTGAATTAAATTGAAAACGAATTCAAATTGAATTGAAAGCGAATTGAAATGAATTCAAATTGAATTGAAATTTGAATTGAATAAAAATGAATTTTAAAACGAATTTATAAAGAAGAATTCAATTTTGATTTGAATTGAAATGGAAGTTGAAATTGCTTTTGAAACGAATTTAAAACTATTTATATAATTCGTTTTAAATAGAAATCGACGAAATATATATTATATATATTATATAATGGCCTGAATAGAACGCGCCGCGCCGCGGCAGTTCGTGAATTTCGACCATTTATTTCAAACGGACATTACGGGAGATCCGACCGTCGGATTCTCCTGAAACCGGAACCGTTGGGTTCGTATCGAGAAGAGCTTTCTAACGAATATTAGAAATTTGAAATCTAACGGTTGGATTTAGAGATACGTCCAAATCAAATTCGAAAAAGGTCGCTGTAAGTGTAGTTCGATAGCCGTTGATGGAAATCGACTGTACGGGCCTTGATAAAATTATTAAAAATAGTAATAATTTGTGTAAAATCATAAGAAATGATTTAGAAAGAATTGGGATGAAAAACTCCATATTTGAAAAGATAAAAATAGATTTTTATCGAAATAAACTAGTTTTGAACTAGAATTATAATTCTATTTATTTTTAAGTAAATAAATTGAATTTGAAAAGGGTTTTAAAAATAACCAGAATTTCCAATGATTGCATTGGAGTGGATTTGAATCGAAATTGTCTTCGGAATATTTCGATGTTGGAATTCGTGATTATACAGATGTTGTTATGGAAATTTGAAAGATATATATTTATATCGTTATTTCCAATACGACATTTGTTAGTCGTAGAATTTGATATTGAATATAAGCCGATATATTTTCTATTCAGAGCCTTGTACTGAATATCAAATGTGATTTGGGTTTGTCGTGAATGGTGTCTTCACTAACACTGTTCTTGAACCCAGTTGAGAAAAGATTAAATCTTTTTATTTAGATTTAATGAAGTGTACCAATTAAATAATATTTAATTGGAATTGAATTGATATTGATTTTTGGGTTTATCGTGGACAGTGTTTTAAATAACACTCGTTCTTTAACCCGATAATTAATGGAATGTGATTTTCGGTTTGTCGTGAACTGTGTTTTAAATGACACTGATTCTTTAACCCAGTTAGCGATTAAAACTAAGTGGAGTTTTAATGAATCTTTAATTAGATTGAAAAGATCGAAAATGGAGTACCACCAGTCTTGCTCCAGGCGATAGTTAAATCTTTAATTAGATTTGAACGTGAAATGGTAATTGAATTTGCCGATAACACCGGAGTGTTAGATATGAAGTATAACCAGTTTTACTTCATGGGATAAATAGGTTGGGATTGAGAAATTAAAACAAATGATTACTTCGGTAAGGTTCGCTAATCCCGACTAGTTTGAATTGATATTCAAAAATAGATTAAAGAATAAATTCAAGAAATTTATCTTGGATAAAATTAATGGGAACCTTTCCCTATGAATGTGAAATTTAGAAACTAACTGTCGGTTAGCTAAGCAGAATGGTTTTCTGGATATTGATCTGATGTTGGTTTCGGCCTTCGGGGTTAATAATTGGGGAATTATTCTCTTGATTAATTTACGGTTAGTAACTAATGAATTGGAATGAGGCGTATGTTGTGTTTATGTAACATTTATTTTAATATACGCGGGTTGTTCGGAAAGGTCGGGTTTATACCCATTCTGAATAACCGATTCGACGATATGTCGAAGATGAAGACGGTGGTTGAAGACCGGAAGTCTTCACATCGTTTGGATAATTACCGACGATCCTGATTGGGCTGTACACCCAAGAGGATGGAAATAGTTGGTGGTCGTCTAGACGTACTTGGAGATGGATGGATATGCGAGGAAAGTGCCTCCGGTTTCTTTCAGACCCAGAACGGACTTGTAAATGGATAGCGTGTCTGACGTTGTATTCCTTTATACTGTATTGGTGTTTTCTGCTAAATATATATATGTTTGGTGGCAGAGAATTTATTCTCTTGCTATACACCCTTCTCTGAGACGTACGAGCCTAGAGGTTATATATTGGCAGAAATCAGTGGTACAGTATGGACTGACAATGTGGCATGCTGAGTTGCATGGATCAAGGCTTTTATTGGAAAGCAAAGTCTTGTGGTTAATGATCAAAGCATGGCCTTGTGTGGCGTAGCTTTGTGTAACGTTGATTCGCGAGTATCACACCCGGTATGAACTAAAAACGGGAGACGGACCTCAGGGAGGACATGCGTTTCTTTCTAGTTAGGAGTGGCGTCAGTGCTTGAACTGGCTGACGAGTTTGACTCATGTGGATGTTGCTTATTATTACTTGCTGAAAAGCGAGGCGCCTCGGTTATATCGGTTTCGGCCGATGCTTCTGGTCGGCTGACGGGCCAGGCTTACGCCCCAAAGGGCGGGGAAACGTAGTGTTCAGGCATAATAATCCACATCGGTGGACCGGCCCTGACGATCTAAAGGGTCGATGCGCTCTGACCCTGTGGCTCGGGCTAGAGAGTCACAAATCGGTAGAGGATCTTGCCCCTAGCCTTGGTTCATACCATAAATGATAGCCCAACTTCCAATACGACATTGCGGTTTTGATTGTAAACTTATATATGGCGACATAGTGGTATGGGGCATTCATGCCGCCTATGATTGATACTTATGATTTGAAGTTGTTTTATACACTATACACTTATAATAGTATCAAATGATTCCTTTTAAACGTATTAAGCATTCTTGGCTATTATAAGGTAAAAACCCTATCCCCCGGCTTGCGTTGCATTGTGTGATAGGACCTGGGTCTTATAATAGCTTCATTTTTCTTTATTTAGCATTGCGCTGTTGTTTTATGCACTGGTATTCTTGGGAGGAAACCTGTTCCGTGTTATACGGTGTGGTCCCTTGATTTACCTCACTTTAAAAATAAAGATTACCTGTTTTAGTGCTCACACCAGTCACATGACTGACCTGGAGTTTATTGTTTTGACCTAAAATCTGGGTGCCCTTATTTTGACACGGGCAGCTAGTAGTTTTGGTTTTGCAGATTTATATTCACAGGATCCTGGGTTACAGCTGGAACGATATCCGGAAAGCTTTGTATCCGTATATCTCCTTCTAGTTGTGTATTGTATTATTTTCCGCTGCGATGTATTTAAATGTAATTTAAATCTCTGATATTTCTGTGTAATATTGATTCATTTATACTCTGTATATTCTTCTAATCTGATGCATTGTTGTAATATACAATGAAACGTTCTTTTGTATGTATTCTGTTGTGGCTTGTTCTCGAACTATCTGACGCTTTCCTTTACGGGGAAGTTGCGGGTCTTTACATTAACCCTAGCCAATCAGAGCAGATCAGAAACCCTAATGAGTCAGCACACAGTCATAAACAGGTCACCAAACAAATCTGCCCGGGAGGGGGGGCGGGGCAGGTCGACCCCCAGGTCGACCCTATGGTCTACCTAGTGAGGGTAGGTCGACCCCTAGGTCGACCCTATAGTCGACCTGGCCCTGGCGGGAAATTTCCCGCCTAGCCCATCTAACTCTGAAATTTGAATTTTCGAAATCTGTTTTGAATTTTCTGAAACTTCCGATGGCCATAACTTCTTCATACGAAGTCCAATTCACGCAAACTCGGACTCTATCTCAACCAGAATTCCAAGACGAACACGATGGCGCAACCCATTTCCCTTAATTCTCACATCTGAGATTGGTTATTCTTTAATTTGTTACTATAGTGTTAACAAAAATACGGGGTGTTACATTCTCCCCTCCTTAAAGGATTTCACCCCCAAAATCTCCAAGTTAAGGAGAATGCATATCCTAACATCCAAACAACCATCTACTCGACCATCAAACACAGGCATCCATTGTCCTTATAAAATTCCTAATGCTGTATGAACATATGCAAGAATTGTGTGTATATGTTTTGTATCTAATGAAAAATTAGGCAGTCTACTGATTCAGTTGACCTCCTTAATGCAATCCATAATAGTGCCATGCGTCCATTATGTATGCGAAAGAATCCTATCAATACATATTATTTCTAGATGTGTGCATAGCCATTCACCAAAATGCAGCATCCATATGATAGTACAACCATTATACATCCATTAACTTAAATATACACACACATTTATATGCAATATGCAATATGAAGTGACTGAGCCGATCTAGTGCCTAAAGTGTGTGTATATGCATCCACGAGCAGCCACTAGCAACCACTTGCATCCACATGCATCCATCATACATAACATGTCTCAAACACATGTTTCAACCATAGGACATCCCTATCTAAAGGTCAAAGATACTAGCGAGAGGACATACTAAAGATAAAACAAGTACAAGCTAAGCGATAAAGGAGAAATTAAAGGACATACCCTCGAAAAGAAAAGGGTACAATGAATGCATCTTCTCTTCCGTCTCCCAAGTAGCGTTGCTCTCATCATCTCCCCATTGCACTTTAACTAGCCTGACCTCTCGATTCCTCAACTTCTTAATCTTCAACCCAAGAATGCACGTAGGAGCTCGTCGAATCGTCGCATCACGCTCGATCTCCACCGCTTTAAGCAAGCTCGGCTCCACCACTTTCGCGGTCTCATGCAAGCACTTCCTCAAATGTGATACATGGAATACATCGTGTACACCACTAAGTCTCTCGGGCAACTCCACTCTATACGCCATCTGTCCAATCCTCTCCTTAATAGGAAACGGCCCTACGAACCTTGGTGCTAACTTCCCAATGGACCCAAAGCGAACCGCATTCTATAATGGAGACACCTTGACAAAGACCATGTCCCCAATATCAAACTCAAGATCTGTCCTCCTCTTGTCCGCATAAGATTTCTGCCTATCTTGCGCCGTCTTCATCCTCCTTCGAATCAAATCGATCTTTTCCGAAGTCTCTCTAATCATGTCGGGTCCAAGCAAGATCTTATCTGTAGATTCCCACCAACATGTAGGCGAACGACACGGTCGTCCATGAAGAGCCTCGAACGGTGCCATGCCAATGCTAGACTGAAAGCTATTATTATATGCAAACTCCACCAACGGAAGATGTTCCTCCCATGTACCTCCGAAGTCTAAGACACACAACCTCAATAGGTCCTCTAGAATACGATTCACCCTCTCGGTCTGGCCGTCCGTCTGAGGATGATATGCGGTGCTCAAACATAACTGAGTCCCTACCACCTCTTGCAAGCTCTTCCAAAACTCTCTAGTAAAGATAGGATCGCGGTCGCTCACTATGCTAGAAGGAACACCGTGCAAACAAACTATCTCTCGAATGTATACGGAGGCTAACCATGGAGCAGTCCTCTTACTCTTCACGGGAATGAAATGGGCGCTCTTAGTAAGTCTGTCTACCACGACCCAAATCCCCGTATTACCCCTCCTTGATCTCGGCAACCCATCAATAAAGTCCATCGAGACACTTTCCCACTTCCATTGTGGGACCTCCAATGGGTGAAGCAACCCACTGGGCTTCTTTTGCTCTACTTTTACTTGTTGACACACTAAGAATATAGCGACAAACTCAGCCACATCCCTCTTCATACCGGTCCAAAAGTAAACTCATCTCATGTCCATGTACATCTTGTCCTCGCCGGGATGGATAGTCATCTTCGAACGATGTGCATTATCAAGAATGGTCTTGCTCAAATTCTCGTCCTATGGTACACAAAGTCTACCGTCCCTAAGTAACCAACCCTTATCATCTAGGGTATACCTACTGAGATGGCTCGATGACTCCCCCCTTTTGAGTTTCTCTACTAACTCAACCAACTCTGGGTCATCTCGCTGTGCCTCACCGATCTGTCCCAAAAGTGTAGGTCTGACCTCTAAGGATGCTAGTAAACCGGGTACAAAGTCAATGGAAGGTCTAAAGTCAAACGTAGAGATGAACTCTAAGCTTCGCCGCTCAACAAAAAACGGACTCAAGGACAACCTTTTCCTACTTAAGGCGTCTGCCACCACGTTACCCTTGCCAGGGGTATATGCTATGTCGAAGTCATAGGATGCTAAGAATTCCATCTACATTTGCTACCTTAAGTTCAAGTCCTTCTGAGAGAACAAGTATTTTAGCGATTTGTGGTCAGTGAACAATTCGAATTTTTCGCCAAGAAGATAATGGCGCCAAGACTTAAGCGCGAAAACAATAGCGGCCAACTCTAGGTCATGCGTAGGGTAATTTTTCTCATGCACTCTCAACTGCCTCCCACCACAGGCTATTACCTTTCCCTCTTGCATTAAGACTGCGCCTAGTTCTGTCCCACAAGCATTGGTATAAACGGTAAATGGCTTACTCCCATCTGGCAACACTAAGACTGGTGCTGTGGTCAAAGCTCTCTTTAAGCGTTGGAACGCATCATCACAATCTACGTCCCATGTGAAAACTAGGTTCTTCTTCGTCAAGCTTGTTAATGGGGCAGATATTTTTGCGAAGTCTTTGATAAACTTCCTATAGTAGCCAGCCAACCCTAAGAAACTCCTCACCTCGGTAGCATTTTTAGGGACCATCCAATCTTGGATGGCCACTACCTTCGCGGGATCCACAACTATCCCTTCTTTGGAAACCACGTGCCCTAAGAATCGCACTTCCTTCCTCCAAAAGTGACATTTTGAAAATTTAGCTTTGAGGCTATGCACTCGAAGAGTCTCCAACACTTCCCTAAGATGTAAGGCATGCTCTTCCTCGTTTTTAGAAAAGATCAAGATGTCATCCACAAAGACTACCACAAATTTATTAAGGTACTCCCTAAACACCCTACTCATCAAGTCAACAAAGTATGCGGGGGCATTTGTCAAACCGAAGGGCATCACAAGCCACTCGAAGAAGCTGTCTGGAGTCCTAAAGGCAGTCTTGTCTATGCTATCCTCATCCACCCTCAACTGATGGAAACCCATGGCTAAGTCCAATTGTGAAAACACTGATGCACCAACTAATTGATCGAAGAGATCTTCAATCCTCGACAGTGGGTGCCTATTCTTCTTAGTAAGCTTATTAAGTTCTCTATAGTCCACACAAAGTCTAAGGGACCCATCTGCCTTCGTGGCAAATAATACTGGAGCACCCCACTCCGATATACTACGTCCAATGAATGCCTTCTCAAGCAATTCTTTCACTTGCTTACTGAGTTCTCTTCTCTCTCTTGGAGCCATGTGGCGCACTGGCAATGCAACTGGCTTTGCATTATCTACTAGATATATTCGAAAGTCTATCTCATGTTTTGGGGGTAAACCCCTCACCTCATCAAAGACTTCAACATATTCACGGACTATACGAACATAATATAAATCATCATCAGATGCGTCAAGGGATTCTAGGTAGCTAAGCATTACTGGACCCCTAGGGTCACAAGAAATATCAAGGGTCTTTCCACAACGAGTCAACAATCTAACTACCCTTCTTTCACAATCTAAGATGGCCCCGTATCTAGTTAGCCAATCCATACCTAGAATCAAGCCGTAGCCCATAAAGCCAAGAACAAAGGCGTTGCATTCAAACCCAATGCCCAAGATAAACACTCTCAAATCCCGACAAATCATAGAAAGATGAGCCGAACCACCAATAGCATTTGAGACTACTATGGGATCTGTAACTAGACTAGTATCTAGGTGCAGTGTTTCAACTAATGATGTAGAGATAAACGAATGTGATACGCCAAAATCTAATAAAGTACGGACAGGATGATCAAACAGAAAAACTAAACTTTCAACTGAAATTTCTCTACCTCGTTCTTGCAGCGGTGGGACCACGAGAGCCTGAACTTGTCCCCTTGCCTGCCTTGGTGCCATGAGAGCCTGCACCTGTCCTCCCGAGATAGACCCTGCCCTCTGCCCTTTCCTTGGGCAATCCTTAATCAGATATCCCGCTTCGCCACAGTGGAAACATCCTGTCTTCCTTTTCTTCCTACAACCTTTGCTTAGATGGCCTGGTGTCCCACAGTTAAAGCATCTCTTCTTTCCCATACCATTGTTGCCTTTACCACCTTTCTTGTTCTGTTGTTGCTATTACGGTTTCTTTTGATCCCCTTTCTTCTCGGGTGCCTTATTAGCATTGGCGCCCTTCTCCTCTTCATGCATAAGCGCCATGTCAACTAGTCTCTCAAAGGTAGCCCCCATGGGGATGTGGGTCATAGCCAACCCATAAAGCGGCTCGTTCAAACCCTTAACAAATCTCAGGGCCTTCTTTTCTGATGTATTCATCAAGTCCAAGCCAAATCTCGCCAACTGATTGAACTTGTTGACGTATTCTTTCGCTGATAGATTCCCTTGCTTCAATGCTAGAAACCTTTCCATGTATAGATTCTCTTCAGCTCATGAGAGAAACTTTGCCTTAAACCTCCGCCTAAAATCTGGCCATGTATCAACTGGACGTTCTCCATTAGTGACCTCCTACCAAAACTAGGCCTCATCCTTCATTAGCCAAGCAGCTAACTAGACCTTTCTTCCATCTTCTACTTCAAAGATCCCAACCAATTCTTCCACCTCCTTTAGCCAATTTCAAGCTTCAACAAATGTCTCCGTCCCGTGAAAAGGTTTTCCACCCATTGCCCGAAAGCCTTACATATCTTAGCAAAAGTATCGACACAAGGAGGAGGAGGAGGAGCATTTGTTGGACCTGCGGTGGCGGCCCTAGTCTCCAAATACCTCCTAAACCATCTTGGTATCGGTATCCCCTCGGGTATCTCGGGAATTCCAGACATGCTGAAACGAAAAAGGAAAGATTCAATACAAAAGAACTGAAGGAAGGATATATGGATCATGTGGTTATGCTTTCTAAAATAAGCCTTTCTCTTGAAAATACTTTCCTTAAAACATACTTTTGAAGGTACTTCTTTATAAAAGTGTTTTTGAAAAATAGTTTTTCAAAATTCATATCTGTTCTGGTAACCTTCAGCTCTGATACCACATGTAACACCCCACCACTAGTACAAATTTACTTATTTGCGTCGCCTTATTTGCGAAGATTTACCTAAAAACAGTAGCACATATGGTTATGTGTGACTGTTTTAGATATAAACCGTAGCAGATTGTCAGGAAAAAGATGTAAAAGACAAATCTGCGACGGTTTTCTTTAAAAACAGTAGTAGATATTTAGAATCTACGGCCATTGTATTTAAATCTGTTGCAAATTAAATGAGATTGGAAATAGAAAAAAAATTCTTTTTGCGACCCTTAAATGTAATTTTTATTTGGGTCCATCGCTTATTCAGTTTCATCACCTTTCCTTGACCTAATTCCTTTTCAATCGGTGCTTAACCCCTAAAAAAACGAAACTAAACAAAATCTCGCCTCCATGTTTCGATTGAACAAAATCACGCATCCAAATTTTCCACATGGTTTTGATCCACTAATAAGAAAGAAATCCCGCCTTCAACCTCCAGAACTGTCATTTTCTTTCTCACTAAGAACAAAACGCACCGCTCCAGATCTGTCAATTCAGTTTCGATCCAGAGTCTCCGACCCGACATTTTCGATCTCCTCAAAAACAACATTTTAGATCTAAGTAAGTGATGTACTCTACAATGAGCAGGAAAACCTAGTGGGTGTCTTTTTAATTCGGGTGTTATTGATTTTGCAGGTGGCTATATCGTTTATTTGTCTTCTCGCATTGCTGGGGTTACTGCAGCATATTAGGTATAATTTTGAATTTTTAGGTTCTGGTTTTGTCGTGACATACTATTTTTTATATGTTTGTGATCTTTGCAAAACTTACATATTTATTTTTAAAGTCATTACTTTATAGAATGGACTGGTAATAGTTGTGCGTTTGGCAATAGTTTCCTTTTTGAACTAATGTATCTGTGTTTGAATCGTATGTTACACGTGTTATTATTATATACTATTATTTTTGAAGCTATATTGAATGTTGGCATTCCAGGAAACTTGGCATCTTTAACTAACAATTCATATGCATTAAGTTACACGAAATTAGGTTTCTTTGTTTCAATTGAGTAACTAAACCAATATTAATAAGAAAATATGTATATTTGCATTCATATTGACATGAACTATGACAGACTAAAAACAATAGTTTAGTACATAGACTAAAAAAAAATCTATCGACCATATTGCATTTAGAATAAACACACATGAACAGTTGAAGTAGAAAGCGAGTAGCGATTTTGATTGAAAAGGCAAGATGCTGTTAGGAATCGAGAACAAGATGGCAACCCAACTAAATATCCACAGAAGCTAAATTTTCCCAAAGCAATTAGAAATCTCTCAATAAAATCCTAATTTGTGAATGAGGACAGGGAAGTGTGGTAGGTTCTTGAATGGATAAAACAGAAATGTTATGTTTTTTATAAGCGTTTAGTCAATAGACCATGTGTTAATCCCTTTAATATTCCAAAATAAAATATTAATCATAACTTTTGTGAGAAAGAAGGAGCCTTTGATAGTTTAGCGATAGACGAGGGAGTTTTAGGTTCGCGAATAGAAATATTAAATTTTCCACGGTTAGCATAGGAGGATGAAGTAGTAGTCTTGGTAGTGAGAGACTGTGATTGAGTAACGGAACAAATAGAATCTATGTAGAGGCCTGGCTCCGCAACAATCCAAATTCCAGGACCGGATGAAGTTTGAGTGGAAGAGCTTATATTAAACTGAGAATGAGATAAGTTGATAGAAGGAGACAATAAAAGAAGATCAATACATGCCTTACCTAAAGCCGGATCATCAACAGAAAGTGACATGAGAGTAGTGCTCCAAGATAGGCCACACCGGACAGCCTATTGTATGAACGTGATGCTCGGATTGAACCAGTCGGATTAGGCAGACTAAATTCCACAGCCACATCTGAAAGCAAGTCATCTTCTTTAGCGGCGAACTCCAAAGTATGAGTCGAAGCAGCAGTAGCAGCATGAACAGGAATCTTTGGATGCTCCAACACTATGTGCTTACAGGGCCTGTCACGGGAGTGCTTAACAGGGAGGTGGCCAGCATGAGGCTGGAGATCAGTCGCAAATGGAGCCGAGCAGGGATGTTGCAAGCAGAAGTTTGAAGGACAGTAATAAGAGGGAAAGGGAAGGCAGTGAGGGAGGGGAGGCACAAGTAGCAGGCTGGACGTTCTCTGAATAGACTATGGTGCAAGCAGCAGGTTAAAGCTTTTCAGTGATGCACAAGTATATAAAAACCAAAGTAAAATAACATACCATATTAACAAGTATTGGATTATGTGATTACTTCTATGATCATACATTCGAATTTAGACCTTACCTACTAACATAGTTCAACTGAAGGAAAAAAGGTAACTACTTCCCTACAAGTGCACCATACAAATGAGTCATCTCTATAATTTTGCATATCCAACTGTACTACAATTAGAATCATACATCAATTACAAAGAGACTATTTGACATCATATATAGCTCATCGCATGAAGAACCCAATAGAAGAGTAAAATACGAAATAAAATTATCTGACATTATATATAGCTCAATCTTTATAGTAGCATAGGCAGGAAAATAATGCAACTTCTTATTATTTCTTCATGATTTTAACAAGGAACACAAATTTGAAAGTTGATTTGAAAATGCTGCAAAATTTAAGAAAATGTGTTCCTATCATCGATTTGTGCTGCATTCTTTTCAGAAGGATCTGACCCCAATTCGTTATTAAACCCAAGCTCCCATATATCTTGTTTTGCCATCAGATTTCTGCAAATAGGAATGGCTTAAATGTCTAATCATGATCAGAGATGCATTATATCAATTGCATATAATTAGTTTAATAGGACTTATCAACAAATCAGAGTTGACAACCTCGCATTAAAGCATAATTAAACATGCTAGATATGCAAAATTATAGAGATGACTCATTTGTATGGTGCACTTGTAGGGAAGTAGTTACCCTTTTTTTTTCTTCTGTTGAACTATGTTAGTAGGTAAGATCTAAATTTGATTGTACGATCATAGACATTATCACGTAATCCAATACTTGTTAATATGGTGTGTTATTTTACTTTGGTTGATTCGGGGACCGAGGAGTTTGCGTTTGGGAGCAGTTTGGTGAAGCCGTGGGAAGGAGAGAGGATTCACGAGGAGTGTGGGGATGATTTGGAGCTTACCTTTGGTAGTTCAAAGACTAGAGGCGATGCTCGATAAAGAATAAACTAACCTACTTGTTCATTATAGATGTTTTTTTAATTTAATTTTAATTAGTCTTGATGCTTGGGTGGTTTGTATGTTGATGGTGGTGTGGGAGGAAAGTGCTGTCAAACTTTTAATTGTGGGTACATTACCTAGAAAATTCAGATAAAAGATGAAATGGGGGATGGAGAAGAGGTTTGTTTTGAATGTACTGGTTGTCGGAAGTAGAAGTTTAGTGGGGAAACAAATGTAATGTGATAAAATAGTTTTGTTGCATTCTTCAGTTTTATTTGGTTTTTGCTTGGATTGTTATGTTGTAATCTTAATTCGTTGAGATATAAATGCTGATAACATGAAGAATACTGGTAGATGGAGTTGATTGGTTTTTCTGTACTCTCGATAACACGAAAAATACATTGGTTCGACTAACATTTACAGAAAAGAATAAAATACAACTTGATAAAATGTTTGCAAATTTCAGTGCGGTAAATGAATAATGATTTAAACGACAATATAATAATAAAGTAGAAATCAATTAGCCTACACCCTAGATAACATGTATATAATAATAAAATCAACATAAATTTGGCAAATAAAAAATTATCTGAATGATCGAATCAATCTTTTTATTGAGCCAGACAACAAGTTTTCTTTTTTCCATTTTTATGCGAATGATTGAATCGGACGGGTTGAAAAGTTTTATTTCCAGTTTCAAGTAATGAGTTGCAGTGGAGGAATTTGAAGGAAGCAACAAACGGGTGAGGCTTTCTTAACTTTAGACTAGGCCATGTATAGAATTTGAGATTTTTTTCCCTGGGTTGCAGCCCAGCTGAGCCCAGGGCTGAATCCACCCTTGCATCTGTTGCAAAGAGGGTTAGTGGTCGTGGGACAATAGCAACCATGCTTATTGCCTTGGAACTTTAGCTAGCTGAGTTCATTATCTAGCATTTTGAATGCAATATATAGTCTGTTGATGTTTTATGTGTTATATCTAGCATCATCCTCCGTATATTGCATAGTTCCTTTACTTGCTATTGTGGTTCACGTTTTACATTTTGTTGCTTAGTTACATACGATGATTGTGAAAGTGCAATAGCTGTTTTTTTTTTGTAAAATATATACATATTTGGAATTGTTCCTTTTTTGGGGAAGAAGGTCGATGGGCGAGAAATCATGGTGCAATTCGCACAATATGAGAATAACACTAAACCCACTTGAGTGACTTATTCATAGTATTATTGAATTTGTTGGTTATTAAATTGATGTACTAATGTCATCCCATTACAATCTCTTCTTGCACCATCATTCAGTAGAAACCATCAAATGTTAGATGGCTAATCTTGAACTGCTGACATTTTTAAGCATTGCTTACGCTATTTAGATATGCTTTTTGATGCAAGTATTTCCACAGTACATGCTTATAGTAACCCTCCCCCAAATTTCTGTCATTGTTGTAACATTGTGTTTCTCTATTCTACATTGTTATAACTGTGTTGTTATAAATGTTTGAACTGTTTTTATGTATGAAGCCGTAAAGGAAGGATCATTGAAGTCGTAAGAAGTTAGAGAAGCCGTAGTCCTAGATAAAGGTAAGAAAACAAATTATAAACTCTTACTTTATTTGTTGTGAGAGAAGATAACACATTTACTATGGTTCACCTATGTTTTCTTGAATAGCTTTAGCTTTCGTTTTGTATTTCTATGTTTGTCAGTTGGAACTAATGCCTGAATAGTAACCTTTAGGAGGTAGTCAATTCTTATTTTATTTTTTTCTATTATGTTCATTTTTTTGTATGTTAAATATTTTGTATTCTAGGGACTTATGAATTATGTAACTCATTTTATATATTATGTTATTAATTTTTTCCTTTCTGAATTTGTACATTGTACTTCCTAGAACATTGAAATAAATGTTGAATAAACAACACCGAGAAGGATGTGCATGCAATTCAAATGCACACGTCATGCATATCAATTTTATTGGTAGGCGAAATATAGATTAGTTTAATCTCTTGTTTGCTACAAGAAGATTTTTATTCATAGAAATATAATTACCATGTTTATGGTTTTGTCTTACATATCAGTTTTGGAAACGGCAGAGACAAATTTTACCGTGTTGATGGTTATTTAGCCGAGCGTGTAATATGTGTGTTATCTGTTGACAGCTCTAAATATATTACTGATCACTTGTAATGCATTTGCTTAGAGAACATAAATTAAGTCTCGTGTTATATGTGTATGTATGTGTATGCGGGATGTGTATTCTTTACTAATATACTTGCTTTTCTTATATAGTAATCTGATGGAAGTTGCATAATGATATTAAATGATAAGTTTTTAAAAAAGGAGGGAAAAAGGGAAAAAAGTACTGGTATGATAAGGTTTACTAATATACTTTGTTGCTACAATACATTCTTAGGAAAATTGTAAGATTTATCATTTTTTGTGTTATGTTAGGAAGTTCTGTAGCTTGGTGCACATATAAAATGGTGTTATATCGAATTCTATGCCCTATTTACTTTGTTAATATTGAAAAACAATGTTATACAATATTTGCAATGAAAGCAATGATATTCATTATTTTTAGTTCTGTTTATTGATTTTACTATACAGCTATTCAAGTGTGGTTGTAGAAATTGGTGGTGAGGAGTTTTCAGATATTAAGCAGATATGAAATTTATCGGCATTACTAGAACTGGAATGAGGGGTAACTGAAGCAGAATTAACCCGATAGGTAGAAAGTCTTGATACCATTTTGAATTTTCTCATGTCGCGGTTGCTGAAGTCTCAAGTTTAGTATTAATATAATTAATAGAATTTCTATTTGACGTTCGATACTTGTACATGCTCACGTTCTAGGAATGTTGCAAAAGAATGGCTGTTGAGTCCTTTAATTTAGTATGTGATTTACTTCATAACATATAAGATGCACTGCATCTTCTATGCAGGTTATGATGCTGCTTTTGTATGCCCAAATGATAGTCAATATGCCATATTGGATGAACAAAAAATTGCTGCCAGGTTGTAATTTTGGCAAGTGGTGGATACTCAGAAAATGGATGACATTAGCAGGTCCCTTGATGCAACGCCCTTTACTGATGATAATGTGGCTCCTGAACATAGTCCTGTGCAGTTTACTTTTGCCAAACCAAATGAGACCGTTCTTCAGGTATGTGGAATACTATATTTGAAACCTTTTTTTTTAATATAGAATGTAAGCTTCTGTTTTGTTTCTTCATGTCGATGTTTTTCATAGCACCGGTGTTGGTTCCTATGTGGTAGGATGATGTTACTACAGTAAGTACCTCTAGATAAGTTATATGGATAAGGATCGAAAATTTTGTAAGGCTATGTGTTAGGATTTTTTGATGCCCAGATTGCTACAATAAGTACCTCTAGATAAGTTATATAGATAAATATCGAAAATAAGAAATAACTACTCAAATTTCAATGAAACGATCTTAAGTGCAGAAACCCAGCCCTGACCACTAAATCCCAGCCCTATAGCTCCAGACCGAGCTTATCTACACCATAGACCAGAAGTGGTTTTGTGTTCAGGTTGAGTTTTGTGTTTAAGTTGAGGTTGTAGTGGAAAAGAATGATGATGTTATTCAGCAACAGTTACATCAGTAAGTGGAGATGCATGTGTTTTGATGTGGTATACGGAAGCTTTACGTGTGTATGGGGGATGTGGGAATAAGATTATTAAACTATATCTAATACGTCAAATTAATATATAGGAATTTTGGGTACATTAAGTTTTGGTTCTATCAATTAAATGTCAATGACTTGATTGGAGTTGGGTGCTGTTGTGAGTCAAGTGATTACCTTGTAGAATATTTTGAAATGGCTGATGTAAGTTGAACATCCATCATTTTGTAAAGCCTGTAATGAAGGTGAATTATGCGCAAATGTGGAAGTGCTGTGGAGACATAATAAACTTAATAAATTATGTGGAGAAGATACAGTTTGTGTAGATAGTGGTGAGAGGACAGCTGCTAACGTTTTAGATATAGGGGAACCAGTTTGTATAGTTGAAGGATCGGACATATTAGCTGATAGGAATAGTGGAAAGGAACTTGGGTTTAGAGATATGATGCATTTCGTTATGTTTACAGTGCAATATCTACTTAACCGTTGGTTAGATACTTATAAATCGTTTTTTTTAAGCTATCGGAAAGAATAAATGAAAGCATATAACATTATATATGCTTATTTGTTGGTTACTTAGATACTACAAACAAGTATAAGTTGATGCCAAAGGTTCCAGGTTAGATACTTATAAATCGGCAACTAACATTTAAGAAACATAGATCGCGAAGCCATCAAAAACAAAAATGCAAGATTTTATTTATTGTAAATAGATCTGCTTATTTAGGTTCTTTGGTCAATCCTTGTCTTTACTTGTATTGTAAATAGATTGCTTATTCTGAAGTGTAATTAGATCTTTTCAATTTGATGACTTCCTGACCTGTCATTGTTCAAACTCCTGCTATCATTGAGGCGGTTTCCAGGCTGCATCACGTACTTTACCTATGGTAATGCATGTGGCCTTGTATAGTTGCACTGTGATATGTGAATGAGTTGTGATTGACAGTTTTACAAAACTGCACCATGTGTTTCATCGTCCACTTGTTTGCTTTGGACTGCATTCTTCCACTTGTACATATAGGTTTTTGATTTTTTAGTTGTGTGGCGCTCTGCATTATTGTTCATATTCATCAGCAACATTCTAATTATTACTGTATGTATGACAGATACAGACCTCAAAATAAGTTTAATGCATACCATTGTGACTATAGAGCTGTAAATTGAATGTCCATTGGTAAATTACATATACATTTAACTACACCTCATGTATTCAATACATGCTAATTAGGCTTCCTACAGATTTTGAGCTGAGCCTGATTTTGCTAAATGCAGAAAATCGCAGGAATTGACCATGAAATTTGTGTTCTTTTTCACTATATATGTTGGCATGTTTTCACTATGTTTGCATGATTTTGCATTTTGTATGGGAGGAGGAGGTTTTGTGGAAACTAATTGCATATAACTTAAGTGCAATGAAACGATCTTAGGTGTAGAAACCTAGCCCTGACCACCAAAACCCAGCCCTGTAGCTCCAGACATTGATTGCATGGATTATTTATCTTTATAAGCTGGTGTTCCCAGTTCAGTACTGTGTATGTGTGTTTTTGTTTTAATATTCTTGATTGCCTGAATTCTTGAAAATATTGACAGTTTATGCTCTACAAACTAATTATCCCTTCTATTTATTGTAATAGTACGTTTACAAGCTAACTGCATCATCTTACTTGCTTACTAATATACTTGTGTTCTCTCCTTTATCAGCTTTCTGCTTTGCTCAACCTGAAGGAGAAAAACTGCAAACCATTTACGATACTTTTCATGTTAATGGCAGAAATATTACCCATCAGTTTACAAAAAGGATACGATCAGTTCACATTACTTCTGGGATACTATTTGTACTTTTCAATTTTCATGTCACTATTTACGGTTCTTTGTTTGATATATTTTCAACTGTAGTCAAAATAATGCTATGTTGGTTTTTTTGACAGATGCTAATTCAAGTCAACAATCAGAAAGATGAATTGTGCTATTTTAAGTTTTAAGTAGGATGAACCATTTTGTTCTTTTGTAGTCAAAATTATATAAGTATTTACATGTATTGGTTGGCGCTTAGCATATGACTGGTTATGACTCATGCAAACTATTTCTGTTGTATGGTTATCAATGTTAGTGTTTTCTTTACAAATGATATAAGATTTTGTGAATTGTGCATGTATTTCTTGTGTTCATATATTTTTTGAATTGCTTATAATGTTGAATTGCATTGATAGCTAACAATCATAATGGCTGAGATGAAATGCAGTTGCATTAGACCTTTTAAATTTAGAAGTTACTTGCTACTGTTGTAAATAAAACACATGTTGTAAATAGAACTAGGTCGCAAATACAAATCTTACGGCGTCCGTTATTTTAAAACCTGTCGCACAAGGTAAAAGTTTTGAAGTTAAATATCAGTTTCTTGCTACTGGTGTAAAACAAACCGTCACTAATGAATCATACTACAACGACTGTTATTATAGAATACCCGTCGCACGAACCTGTATACTGCGACGGTTTTAAAAATGTCGCAATAAATTTACACATTTTGCGACAGTCGCATATGCATCGGTAGTAAAACAGTCGCAAATAAACTTAAACAACCCTTGCAAATGACCTGTTTTGTAGTAGTGCACGTCCATTAATGTCACTCACAAAGGGAATGCATTAACTTCTATGGAGCGTTTTGAGTGAGTCTAGAACAGAAACTTAACAACAAGACTGATATAAACAGTACTTAAAAATTTAAAGCTTTATTCATTGCAGCGGTAAACACATAAGTTTGATTACATCATCAAAAACCAGAGTCAAAGTACATAATATCCATCTTGACTAAATCAGAGTATATAAATTGAAAGACATAACCCCAATACAAAATAGCCATAAATAAGATAGGCTGAACTTTTACTTCAGCGATCCAAGCAACTTCTAAAAGTAAGAGATACAGCTGTCCAAAATCAAGCTCCAGTGGTGCTAGTTCCAACCTGAGCACCTTGGGGGGGGGGGGGGAAGGAAAAAAAGAGGTGGAAATAAAGGGGGTCAGACATAAAGTCTGGCGAGTGCGATAACTTTAACAATATAACTACCAAAATAACTAGGCTAAGGCATAAGTTGGAAAATAAGGAAATGACTGTGAACAATTGAATATGGCAGAGTAAACAAAGAAATAAGATGAACAAAGATAACGTTAAAGGCGCACCTAAACCACTATAAGATAATAACTCCACTGCACCACCACTACTATACTGCACCACCACTAGTTACCCTAAGGTTGATCCCGCCTACAAAACTTAATAATGATAATGGTAGTTTCGTGCACCCCTAGTTGCCTTCATAGGTGCCGCCTGCCCCTATCTCCACTAGGTGCACCCACTACCCCCAAGCGATCGGCTCCCTAACTCATAGATACCCGTGTTGGCCCCACAGTAGGGTGTATCACTCCCCAAAGTGGCAAACCGATACCACCAATGATGCACGACTTATACCTACATGATGCAACAACGTCTTACCTACCAGCCCGGGCCCACACACGCATATGAACCCGTTGGACTTGTGTTGCCACCGCTAACCCGTTTTAGCCTCTTACAGTCAAGCCCAGTACGCGTGTCCCATCCTCGACTTGGGTCGAGCCCACAAAGATACTTATGGGTTACTGGTTGAAACGGGCCCCCATTACTTGACACAAGCTATCCACCTAAGCTTGGTCCCCTCTAGTACATCCCACTTAACCCTCTTCTTATTCATGTTCTCTTACATGTTTCAATTTTTTGGTTAAGTGTTTCTAGTCGTATTTCAAATACCACCCAAGGCACCCTTTGAATTCCACATGCCACCCAAGGCACCCACTTAACCCCCTCATGTCCCACTACATGTTTATCTGGTTAAGTGTTTCTTAATTCATTAACACCGTAACCTTGTAAAGACCTCCCACATTAGACTGGCATTTGTGGCAGCTGGATTTGCCGGGTGGGTCCAGGAAGTCTTACACCACAAACGAGCCTAACCTCGTATCTTTACAACTGTTACGCATTTAATTTATGCCTAAGACCTCCCGCATTAGACTGGCATTTGTGGAAGCTAGATTTTCTGGGCGGGGCCGGGCAGTCTTACACCACAAAAGAGCCTAACCTCGCGTCTTAGACGATTAATTACTCATAATTAATCATTCCCCAATTTGAATTACTTCCCCTATTCAAATTATCAATCAATTCCAAATTTAACTATGGCCATAATTGACTCAATTATGTCCATCTATTTATGGTATGCAAAATCATACCAATTTCATCACAAATTTATTATATGCCATTTAAGGCATTTATGCCAATTAAATCTTTTAATATTATCCCATTACCCTATGTTGTACGTTCGTTCGTTTAACGTAAAATATACGTTAGATTCGAATAGTCTAACTTATGGAATAAAGAGAAAACATCACAACATACATATAGATAAAACTAGATCTAAACATAAGGGGTGAACTTGCATGTGTGAATGAGGTTCTACATCTAAAACTTGCATAGGACAAAGTCACAAACTTGCATAAAACTACATATGTCATAGATCCAAATCTAAAGGTGTGAACCTGTTTAGGCAATAGTCATAAACTTGCATAAATCATGTATGTCATAGATCTACATCTAAAGGTGTAAATTTGCATAGGCAATAACCACAAACTTACATAACATGATTCATACTCCAAACACATATATTTATATAAACTTGCATATGTGATTTATTCAACATAACGATGGTGTAAACTTACATCTAAACATATAAACTAGCATGTAAAATTTAGCATATAACTCACACATGTCATAGTCTAACCTTAGATCTAAAATATATGTCATGAAACATGTAAGGTTATGCATAAAATTTTCACTAACTTGCATATGATCTATGTCTCAATTAACATCTTAACTTGCATACATACATGTGATTTATCATATGAATCAACATAACCAAACTAGCATATGAAACATCACTATGAATACATAATCATAGAATTACAACATGGATGATAGCATCATAACTTTACAACATAGATGATAACATCATTGAATTTACAACATAAATGATAACATTACAATTTTACAACATAAATGATAACATGCGGTCAATAATTCACAACATAACCATATAATCAGCATCATAGCTTAATCCAATTAAATTGTTAATTATTTTATTAAAGAAATTGAACTCACAACTCAAAGAAGGTCTTGAGTTCTGAAATCTAAGTTCTGAAGTTGAATTAGCTTTCCTTTGAAGTAGATTCATTGTTAGAGTTGAATTGATTTGAATTTGATTAGCTTTCTTCCTCTCTAATTGGCGGCGGCTATTCTAGGTTGCTAGGTGACGGCATGGAGGCCATGATTCTAATTTTAATTTGATTTTAGGGTTTGAGCCTACCTGTCTTTTTATAGAGTTTAGGATTAGTTTAGGCCATCAGATCAACCCATAATTAATCCCAGCCAATTAGAGTTGATCAGAAACCCTAATGAGTCAAGCACATAGTCATAAACAGGTCACCAAACAAATCTGCCCGGAGGGGCAGGTCGACCCTATGGTTGACCTGGGGAGGGTAGGTCGACCCCCAGGTCGACCTGGCCCTGGCGGGAAATTTCCCGCCTAGCCCATCTGGCTCTGAAATTTGAATTTTTGAAATCTGTTTTGAATTTTCTGAAACTTCCGATGGCTATAACTTCTTCATACAAAGTCCAATTCACGCAAACTCGGACTCTATCTCAACCAGAATTCCAAGATGAACACGATGGCGCAACCCATTTCCCTTAATTCTCACATCTAAGATTCGTTATTCTTTAATTTATTACTATAGTGTTAACAGAAATACGGGGTGTTATACCCACCAAGAGTGAATATCCATCCACTAGTTGATTTATTGTCTTCATTTCAAGTGTTCCAACTAGCATTTGTGTATCTTTTTATTACACTCGGATAACCGTTGTATTGTATACCATAATTTATGGTACCTTTTAGATACTTTAAAACTCTATGTATTGCATTCCAATGGATATGACTAGGATTACTAGTATATCTACTCATTTTGCCGACAACATAGGCAATATTTGGTCTTGTGCATGTCATTGCATACATCAAACTTCCAATAACTCTAACATATTCCAATTGCTCTAAATCTCTTCTAGTATTAGTGTATAACTGTGGATCAAAACGGAGTAGACATCGGATTACAATCAAATAGATTGAACCTTTTCAAAATTTTCTCAATGTAATGAGACTGGGTAATTAATAACCCTTCTTTTGTTTTCATGATTCTTATTCAAGAATCGTTTCAGCTACTCCCATATCTTTCATGTCAAAGCATGAAGATAGATATCTTTTAGTTTCTTCTATACTCGAAGTAGTTGTTCCAAATATAAGCATATCATCCACATAAAGGCATATACTTACACCTTTACCAGAATGAAATTTGCTATAAACACATTTATCAGATTCAAAGATCCTAAAACCATTAGATATAATAGTTTTATCAAATTTTTCATGCCATTGCTTTGGTGCTTGTTTAAGACCACAAAGTGATTTGACAAGTTTACATACTTTATGCTCTTGTCCAGGCATTACAAAACCTTATGGTTGAGATATATATATATATATATCTTCATCAAGTTCTTCATTTAGAAATGCAGTCTTGACGTCCATTTGATGAATTTCAAAATTATATATAGAAGCTAATGATATTAAAGTTCTAACAGTTGAAATGCTAGCTACTAGGGCTTATGTTTCAAAATAATTTATTCCTTCTTTCTTCGTGAATCCTTTGGCAACTAATCTATCTTTAAAATTTTCTTGTGCCATCTTCTTTTATGTTTTTTCTTAAATATCCATTTACATCCTATTGGTTTAGAACCAGGAGATAAATCTACTAGTTTCCATGTTATATTCCAATAATAGAATCCATTTCATCATTCATGGCTTCTTTCCAAAATGATGAATCTTGATATTTCATTGCCTCATTATATGTTAAAGGATCAGATTCTATGTTTGTAGTTATCATTAGTTGATGCTCTACTTTATTTTTAGATCCTTCAACCAAATATACGATGAAATCTGGTCCAAAAGATTTTTCTATCCTTCTTCGTTTACTTCTCCTAAGAGAATCACCATTTTCGTCGATATTTAAGTCAGTGTTTTCTATAGGTTCATGAATAGTTTCATTAACGCCCACCGTTTCATTAATATATAGGTGTATTAACCTCCACCATTTCGTGAACTGGTTTATTTTGAATAGATGTAAATCTATTGCCATAAAGCACTGCATCCCTTGATTCTATTACTGTATTTACCTCAATAGAGCTATTAGGTTCTATTACAGGAAAGCTATATCCTTTGCTATGTTGAGCATATACTAAGAATATGCACTTGATAACCTTTTGTCCTAATTTCCTTAATTTTGGTCCAGGTAATCAGACAATCGCTCTACATCCCCTATCTCAATAATAATCAAGATTTGGTTTTCTTTTCTTCCAAAGTTCATAAGGAGTAACTTTACCTTTATTATGAGGTATTCTGTTCAGAATATAACATGCGGTAAGTAAAGCTTCTCCCCAGAAACTAGTATTAAGTCCAAAATTACACAACATTGCATTTACCATTTTGGTAAGGGTTCTGTTTTTCCTTTCATCCACTCCATTTTGTTGTAGAGTATAAGCAATTGATGTTTCATGTATAATTCCTACCGATTCACAATATTCAGGAAGTTGATATTCGCCTCCCCTATCAGATCTAAGTGTTTTTATTTTAGCATTACATTGGTTTTCTACTTTGGTTTTATAAGTAGTAAATGAATTTAACACTTCACTTTTAGCATGCATAAGGTAAACATAACAATATTTAGAGTAATTATCTATTAATGTCATAAAATATTACTTTCCACCTCTAGTAGTGAACTATGCATATCACATACATCACTGTGAATAAGTTGTAACAATTTAATTGCACTTTCGGGTTTATAAGGAAATGTTTTTCTAGTGATCTTAGTTAATGAACATATCCTACACTTATCTAGCATATCATTTTGGTGTTTGGGAATTAAACTTAAAGATATCATATCAAGCATGCGTTTATCTTAATGCAAAAAGTGGCACTAACACCCCCAAAATGCTTATTAGCACTATAAATTTGATCAAACACGTAGTTAAAAACAAGTAAATGTAGGGAAAAGTAAAGTTCAAGCAATTTAGAGTGGTTTGGCCTAGAAATGGCCTACGTCCACTATGGAAGCAAACATTATTATCATCACGGAGATTACAAAATACATGATTCTCTTAATTTTATACATTTCACCCTATTCTCTTTGATCTCTCGAATTTGATATGGAAATCCTTAGATCTCTAGAGTTGTGAAGACTAATGGGATGAATCTTCAATAAATTTG
Source organism: Allium sativum (assembly GCA_030737875.1). NCBI lineage: Eukaryota > Viridiplantae > Streptophyta > Magnoliopsida > Asparagales > Amaryllidaceae > Allium > Allium sativum. The sequence goes on from CM060911.1 coordinate 127,814,411, forward strand.
CATTCAAATGATCTTTGTTAGTTCCATGTTGAATGAGATTGTAGAAATTGTAGATTGGAGCTTGAATGAACTCTAATGGAGGTTAGAATGGCTTAGAATAACTGAGGAAACAAATGAGTAGCACTTCGTGGAGCTAGGAATCGATCACCCAAAATGCGGAAGCCATGGGGTATTTATAGATGTAGAGAGAATGAAGTGAAGAAGTTGAAATCTTATATGCAGGCTAGGGATCGGTCGTAACTTTATTTACGAAAATGCCATTGGTCGATCCTTCTAGTTGTGTCCAACTGTATCCAGTTGTCACTTGAATGACCGATCCATCCTTTGATACCGGCCGATTCACGCTTTACGGCGCCGACCGATCCATTGCTTGCAAAGCCGACCGACCCATGGTTTTGTTGCCGACCGATCCATCAGGAAGAAACACGACCGACCATCTTTTGGATATATGACCGACCCATGCAGCTGGCTTCTGGCCGATCCATAGGTTGTACTTGTGATCGGCTGACCCATACTGTTTAATGCTGACCGACCCATCCTTTTGTGTTATGACCGATCCATACCCTTGTTACTGACCGATCCCATACGAAATGTATCCTCACCGATCAATATAGAATACGTGTTGACCGACCCATTATGCTACCTCGTGACCAACCCATCATTTATGGCCTAATTTTAGTGGGTTAACATTTGCCCCTCAGATTTTATAGTTTTTATTTGTTTTAAAAACTATGAGCTTCGAAATGAACGTTTAAACACACTATGGGTATTCATATACTGATGAATTGATCATGGCCTTTTAATTTGTTGTTTTATATGTAGATCGATGCACACACTCCACTTTGGATCGGGCATACTACATACGATGGATCGGTATGGTTTTATTTGCATTGGATTGGCATGGGTCAATGTTTGATGGATCGGTATGGCCCAATACTTGATGGATCGGCTTGGCTCACTTATATGTTGCCTTTATATTACCTTTTCCGGCCCCAATCCTTCTTCTTTATTTTCCTTCGGTCAAATTTTTTAATGGCAGCTGCCTTGTTTTACTAAAGAAAATTCGTTCTTTTATTCGCTTTGCTCCAGCCGGTTCCCTTCAGTCTCAATCAAATCAGCCCCGCTATACATTGAAAGCTCCAGATCCATCATTGAATCTGATTCCCATTGCCAACTTCACCAATTTCGAATCAAATCACAACAATCTTCTCAAATTTAAAGTGCTACTCCCATCACAAGTGATTACTTCTTTTAATTTTGCATCGAAATAGTTATTTTGGATCCAGGGTTTGAATTGTTTTGGGAGTTTGGAGTTTGATCAGAATTTAGTGTGTAATTTGCGGTTTAAGATAATTTTTTGGGATTGTAATTTGTAACGGATGTAACTGAATTGGTTTTTAGAGTTCTATATGGGTGAATTAGGAATTTAAACAGTGTTGAACCCCTTAGCTCTTGATTTCAGTATGATGCATACAAGGTGCCTGTTGAATTGTCTAAGTGCTGAAAACCTTGTATGTTTGGTTGTAATTTGATTTTAATCCCATAGTGCTGATATGGATTTATATTTTGGCAATAATATTGCATATGATCCTTTTTATGAATAGCCTTTGAGCTTGATTTTTCACTTGACGTCGTTGTTGTGTCAATGCTTGTTATCAGTTGCAAAATTTTGTCATTGAGTCGTGCTTTGTACTGTTGATACCATGTTGACGTTACCGTAACTAACTACATTTGTTCTTGGAAGCGTGGTCATGAAATTGAGGGGTCAGAGAGCTTACAAATATTGACGGACTGATTATAGCTGACCCATTATTGATCGGTCACTGCCGACCTACAATGGATTGGTCAGTGCCGATCCACTATGGATCGGTCGGTGCTGATCCACTATGGGTCAGTCATCTCCAGTCCATTGCACTTTTGTATCATTCCGACATCCTTTTCTGATTATTGACCTTTTCTGTATTATGCTAAGTGCAGGAACAATATATGACCCTCTATTCATTATTTATGTTTTGGATGCACTTTTTATATCATCTGTTCTGTAATAAAACACTTGTACATTTTGGGCCAATATACTCTGTTGTCGATTGCCCATATCGACAACAAGTTAGACAAATGTTCATAGAGGTTCTATAGTGAACGTTTCGATTTGCATTTAAATGATATATTTGTACTTGATTGCTTTACTGATCTTTTACAATCTAGCTGCATATCTCTTGTATAAATATAACTATTCTAACACAAGTTCACAGTGAAGTTTGGAATCGATTAATCAATTCGTGGCGATTATAGATCCTAAACCTCGCTTCCGCATATAGTTATACACACCATATTATTTATACTAGGAAACACGCACCTATAGCTTGCTTTCAAGCACAATTATTTGTGTAGAAATGGTAACTCGACAACAATCGCGCCAACAACCTGAGGAAGCATCTGGGTCTACTCAAGTCAAGACTTCTGCCTAGACTTCAGAAATTGTGATGGCTAATGCTCGTGGGCCGAATGTTAATTAGGATTTCCCTCTACCTCGACCTCTTACTGAAGTACCCCACAAGAGAAAACCCACTAGACTTTCTGAGCGTTCATACAAGCATCTGTGTGCCCAGTTTAGGATTCTAGAAAATAATGCTAAATTTCCAGAAAAGAACGAATTTGCTGATCTCCCACCCCCGGTTATGTCACAGTTAATCGATACATGCTAGTGATGGGAGCCATTCCTCCTTTTAATCCATTCATGGAAATGATCCTCCGACGTTTAGCTATTGTCCCTTTCCAATTACACCCAAACGGCTAAACTACACTAGTCTTTACGTGTTGTTTATGAGGGTAAAGCAGCGCGCACCTACTTTCCAAGACATCTGTTCCTTATATATTTTCAAAAGGAGGAAGGAATGACCATCAATCAGCTTTGTCGAAGGAATCCGGAATTCCAAACTTATAACTGGCTTATTAGAAAGTGCTAAGGGATTTGTAGATCAGTACTGTTACATCTAGTGTCCTGACAGGTTTTATGGTAGGTGGATGGAAGGAGGTAAATATATTTTGTTCAAATTCCTTTTATCTCCTTTTTTGTTTAAGCCTCGAGTTTTAGATCCTTTCTTCGTTTTTACAGAAATTCCACCTTCTGACCCATATGCTGCTATCGATCGGGATCTATATGATTCTTTGAAGGTTGTTGCCGAGGAATAAAGAAGTAAGAATTTTTTAATTATAGTGGAATTCCTTCATCAATACCATTTGCTTGATCCTTCCCGTACTCTTGTATTAGACCAACTTTTATTTCTTCTTCCACGACTAGTAGCTCGAGCACTGAAAAAGCTTCTTCAAAGAAATGCTCAGGCTCTGCTTCCTTCGATTATTGAAGAAGAATTTAAACACCGCGAAGGCAAAAGTCTTATAAAGGATACTGAATAGATTGAGGAAGGTGAGACTTCTCCGGATCCGATAAAGGAGATTAAAGAGTCTGGAGAAGTTGGAGCGACACTTAAAGGTAATTTATATGCTGAGAAGGTTGATGAAAATCCCACTATTCAGGATACCCATGAGGAGAGTTCCATGAATACTTATAAGAATTTGAGTGACCTCAGCTCGGCTAAGGATCTTATCCACGGTGATACTATGACCTCGGATCTCGTAGCTTTGGTTACGAAAACTAGAACTGAGATAATTATAGCTTGAAATCCTTTACCCAGGAAAACGCTCGCGGACATAGAGGTTGACTTATATTCACCACTTAAGACTGGTTCGTTACTAGATGCACTTTAGCAAATATTTTACTTGTGCTATAAGTTTCTGATGCATTGTACAAGCTTTAAAATTCACTCCAGTATTTTCCTATTTAAGTACTGAAATCTTACTTTTCTTCTTTTCCAGGTCCAAAAATGAGTCATTCATTTATGAAGAGCTTTAAGCAGAAGACAAGTCGGTATAATCCAAAGCACCTTCCGAAACCTCGCCATTCACAACACTCACACCGCTCTCAACAAGCTCGACATTCTCAGCATTCGCAACTTACTCATTAGTCTCAGCTAACACATAATTACAAACTGACAGATGAACAAAGGCTGTGGAGGCATGATGCTATAGATGAACTAGATGAAAAGGAGAAGAAAGAGGAGGAACACCGAAGAAAGAGAGGAGAAAAGAAGAGAGATAGGGATGGTCAAGGCAGGGATGATTCCCAGAAGTGTCTTAAGTCGGATAAACTTCCAGTCCAGATATTCAAACTACTTTTGATCACTTGTCCCTAGCTTCTCCATCCGTCACTCATCCTCCTGCTGATATTTATGCGATTATACGTAGACCCCGTTATGAGCCTGGACCAGCCAACTTTGCACTCTAAATGATTCAAGGGCTAGTGTCTAAGAGGAATATACTTTGACTTGGATATATATATCCATCTGATAAACATATCATTCTTAACGAAATGGACACCATGAAAGTCCGCATGCTTACACAGTTTGATACCACCAAGATTCATCTTGAGACATGATTAGATGCCGTCAGAGGCTATGCTGAGAAATAACTAGGCTTATGGTACACATTTTCTAATGCCCTCCAGAAGCTTAACAAGGATAACCTTGATCGAATTGCCATGCTAGAGAATTACAAAGTTAATTTGATCAAGGTCCTCGAGTCCCAGGATAATACTATTGCATCTCTATCCAAAGAAGCACAGAACTACAAGGGTTTAGAATTTGAAAATAATAGGCTTAAAGAAGAGCTTGCCGCCGCAGAACAGAGGGAAAAAATGCTAACAGTGCAAGTCCAAGAGGCTCAATCAGCCCAACATCTTGTTAGTCTCAACTTACTATGGAAAGTAATGCTTCTGCAACTTATCAGCAAAAGAATGTTATCCTTTATGAGAAGATTACTTCTCAGAATATGGCTTTTTCTGTGGTAGATACCAAGAACGAACTTCTTGAGGGGGATAGGGTTAAATCTGTGACTTCCCTTAAAGAAGCTAAGGCAGACGCCGATGCTACTTTATTCAGATTTTATGTCTTTAGCGTCATAAGTCGTAGGAGCCTGCGCTATTTGTGAGATGACTTTGCAACGGTTTTAACCCTTGTCTAGGAATATGTTCTTAAACATGCTGAAGACAATCATGATGAAGATTACCTCTTACAAACTCTCCTTGATGAAGCCGATCGTCTAGCCCTGGCCGAAGGGAAGATACAGCTAGTGAAAAAGCGAGGACTGCTAAGTGATGAGGCTAGACCTTCTGGGGGACAAGCTCAGGACATGGTCAATATTGATGCCCCTACTAATCCTGCCAATGTCGAGGCCTATAGATCTCAAACTCCAATCGATCCTCCTATTGATCCTTCTACTGTTCTCAAAGAGAAAGATACAATTGCCGAGGAGCATACTGCCGCTAAGGATATTGTTGAGGATCACAACGGAGATGGTGAAGGGGATGATGACGATAATGCGGACAAATACGAAGTTGAGTACAGAAACCCTCAAGCTCCAGGTAAAACTGAGATTGACCAAACTATGTAATACTTGGATTCTCTTTTTAGTTCACCTGGATCTCTTGCATTCTGTGCTCATTATTCCTTCGCATTAGGCCTAATCTCATCACAACTTTCTCCTAAAGTAGGCAACATGATGACTAAGGCTATCATTACTAACTCGATTCTGATATCGACATCTCCTGCCCAGGTTATTACTCCTTCTCCGGGTGATGCATCCCTTCTTGCTGCTACGACTCCAGGATCACAAGACAAACAGATTGACGCGCTCATTAATTTGGGTGATGATGATGACTATATCCCCAATGATGAAGCTGTATATTCTGACATTATAGATAAAACCCTAGAGAAGAATGCTGAGGATCAGGAAAAGAAGAAAACTAAGTACTTTTCATCTTCGAGGCGTAAAGGAAAGCGCGCTATTAAAAAGAAAGGAGTTACCAATCTATCTTCTCCTGAGAGCCCTTCTGGTGGCAAAGAAGCTAAAGGTGGGAATCAGCCGGCTGATACACCTCCTCCTTCTTCCACTAAACCATCCCTGAGGTCCAATAATGCTAAGAATGGAAAGAAGAAGAGGTAGTGATTACAGCTTTCTTGCTTTACTTTCTCTAGCTTGCTTTTACGCATTTCATTTAGATTAGTTGTATATGCGAGTGTCGGTCCTCGCTTATGACTCTATATTACTTTGTGTCTGAAACTTTCCTATGTGTGACTTGTGTTGTTGATGTGATGAAATTGTGCTTTGCTTACTATACTTAAGCTTTTTGTTTTTGCTTTATCATTCTTTTCTATTTTCATTCCACACTTGTTTCTTTTCACATTTACACCACAAGTCATTTTTTTATTACAAGTCTTTTATCATTGCAATACCAAGTGCCATGATGATCTTGTGGTATGCTTTGTTAATACTAGTTCTTCCAGTTGTAGCTGTGTTACCCCCATAACATAGATCATCACAAGCTGCTTAGAGTCTATACGATCGACTCTATTAAACTCTTCTGATCTTCGTTGAGGCACTCGAGACTTCTATTCTGTGGGTAACAACCTTTTGTATTCGCTACTGTGTCAAAGCCTCTGAGCTTGCCTTAGCACATTTCAAGAGATTCGACTTTGTTGATTGGTGTTGTACCTGCAATTGGAGAAACTTTTTGTTCCTGTGCCCCCGCTCGGGGAGGTCTTTGGATTTTTTTTGCCCTGGCTTGGGAGGTTTTATCTTTAGAATGCATTAAATCATTTAACTCACTAACTTGGCACTCCAGGCTCTTTGGAGATAAGATTAAACATATTTCCTCGGAGAGGTCTTGGGTTTGAGTTCAATCCAACGCTCGCCTTATCTGATTTGATTAACCAAGACTTAGAGAGTCTACATTGGATACCTCCTTTTGGGCTGGGATTTCTGTTTATGCTGGTCTTTCCAACTTATGTTTACTGGTCTTTCCATTATTTAGTCCGCTGTTTGTTTCTCCTCCCGATGGATAAATCAAACATCGTTGAAACTAAACCGGACACCCCCGTTCAACGAGTCCAAACCCAGCTTTCCTTCGACCTGTTAAGGCAGGCCTCTAAGGAACTAGTCTGGACGTCACGTACCGGCTAGGATTTATGTTTGCTGGTCTTTCCAACTTGGGTTTGCTAGTTTTCTAGTATTTAATTCGTTGTTTGTTTCTCCTCCCACTGGATAAATCCAACATCGTCGAAACTAAACTGGACACCCCCGTTAACGAGTCTTGTAACACCCCGTATTTTTAACAATATTAAAATAGGACAAACTAAATAATAATTAATTTATTATTCATAATTAAAGGAAACAGACTGCACCATTATGTCCATCTCAAAATTCTGGTCAAGATAGACATTTGGTTTGCGTAAAACAGACACCATATGAGGAAGATATGAGGATTTTAAGTTTGTATATGCGTAGAAGAATTATATATATATATACATATGAGTCAGATATAAGTCAAAACTTACCCAGAAAAGGGTTCAAAAATCAAAATTTTGTAAGGCGGCAAATTTCCCGCTCTAGGGGGTCGACCCTTCCAAGGGGGTGTCGACACGCCTAGGGCTGACGTGGCAGTCGGTTTCTGGAGGCTGGCAGCTATATATACAGGTCCATTTCTCTTCTTTTCTTCATTGGAATTCAATAGAGGACAAACTCTGCCGGTGTCCGAGCTGAACTGGATCCAGTATCTTCTATAACTATCAACTTAAGCAAATCAGTTAGAGATTCAAGATCCATTTTTTTTTCTATTTTCTAATCCAAGCTCTGTGAGTTCTTAGTTGCTTTTAGATTTAAATATTTAAAAGTAAAGCTGATATGACTATAGTTTGGATTTGTTCATGTGCCTATATTATACTAGATCCATTGTAAATTATGAACATATGACATTCTAAATTGGTTATAACTTGGATCTAAATCTCTATCCTGTCGGATCTATTGTAATTTATATGACAATCTATGATGTGGATCTTGACCTTATTTGTGTTAGATCTATTTTTAACTATTGGATCTGAATTATATGGACATCTAAATTATTAATCAGATCTAGTTTATCACCTCGTGCCTATTACATTAGATCAGAACTAGTTGGACATCTAAATTGTTAATTTAGATCTTATTATGCTTATTATGACATCATAATTATGTTAGAATTAGTTAACTGCCATAAGTTCATCAGATTTATGCTTATATGTCCACCTTATCACCATGCTAGTTTATGTTTGTGCCCGAGCAATCACCTTTGTCATATTCCCATCATTTTCCCCTTTTTATTGTTTATGACTAGGCTATTAACTAGCCTAGGCATTCCACGAATTATGTGAATGCGCTAGTTGGGGAATGGGGGAAAAAGGTTAGAATTGGCATAATTTAAATAATGTTTATACGAATTGGACATATAATTCAAAATGGGGAAAAAGGGGCATAATCACCTATAAAGGCATAGCAAGAATTTGGGTAATAATGAAATACCTAGGACTACAATTAGAAATTGTAACTGCACATATGGCACGAGGTTAGGTTGCATTAGTGGTAGAAGTCTGCCCGGACGCGACCGACATATCCAGCAACCACTAATGTTGAACCTAATGTGAGAGGCCTAAGTGCACAAATACAAATCGGACTAAGACACGAGGTTAGGCCCAACTTGTGGAAGAAGTCTGCCCGGACCTGACCGGCATATCCAGCATCCACAAGCTATAGGCTAATGTGGGAGGTCTAGTCCATTATAACCATAAATGAAAATATGGTAATAATTGAAATACTTAACCTAGTGGAATCCTTAGGGATTGTGTGAAACATAAACATGAATAGGGGTTAAGTAAATTTGGTTGAACAGTGGGTAGGTTAAGTAAATTTGAGGGGGTGGGTAGTATTTACATATGGGCCCACAAACTTAACCTGACAAGGTTACGTAATTAAAGACACCTAGTGGTATACATAACCGATGGAAATAATAAAGATATGTAATTAAAGACAACTAGTGGTATACATAATCAAATGGAAAAACTTGTGGGGGATACAAGACAAAGGGGAGAGCTTGTATCATATTGTGTTGGACCTGTTTCATCCAGTAACCCGGAGTAGGTATCAAACATGCACTTCGAACTAGGTCGGAGAAGGGGAACGCATACTGGACTGATTGTAAGAGATCCAAAGTGGAGGACGATGTGGGTGGCGCAAACCGACCGAGCCATGTGTGTGCATGAGCCGAGTAGAGAGGGATAAGACGGCCATGACATCTGTAGATATGAGGCTGTGCATATCAGCGAGGGGTTGCCACTTTAGGACGTGATACATCCTACGGTTGGGCCGACATAGAGTATCTACGCGGATTAGTGAGCCGATCGATTAGGTTAGTAGTTAGGGTACACTTGGACGTATGCCTAAGTCTACCACCTTATAGTGGAAGGGATCATCTCACTCTGGATATGCTAGTAATAGTGCAGAGTAATCATTAGAAGCGTATACACCCTATCTTGTTCACCTTGTCATACTTGCCTTTTATGTAGTTATCTCTCTCTTATCCACTTTAGATGCCTGTCATGCTACTTTTATTTATTTACTTGCTAAAAGTAACTGGACTCGCTAGACTTTATGTCTAACCCTTTTTGTTTCCTCTTCTTTCTTCCGTTTCCCCCCAGGTTCTCAGGGCGGGAACATTCAGGCTTGACCGTGATTCTGCTTACTTTTGCTGGAGCTGCTGAGATGTATGGCTCAAGCTCCTATCCTTATTGCTATGGCTATATTTTGTTTTTGGGGAATTTTATTTCTATTATGTCCTTTGATATTTTTGAAGTACAAGACAGTAGCTTTTATGCTGTAATGGGCTTTTGTGTTTCAGACATGTGATGTTTTTGGACGACAATATCTTATAATAAATAAAGTTTTTATTCCGCTGTTATTTTATATGTTTATCTTGTAATATTTCTGTTCTGTTTACTATAACGCTTCACAAAACTTAATGCATTCCCTTTGTGAGTGACATTAACGGACGTGGGGTGTCACAAGTCCGAACTTAGCGTTCTTCCGACTATTAAGCTAGACCTCGAAGGAACTGGTCTGGATGTCGCCTAATGGCTAGGACTTTTGTTTGTGCTGGTCTTTCCAGCTTGAGTTCAAAGTGAGCTCTCCTTCGACCTATTAAACCAGGCCTCAAAGGAACTTCTTTGAACACCCTCGTCCGGCTAGGAAACCGCTATTTGCTGCACTTCCCGCCAAACGAATTTGGCATTGGTGAAGCTAAACCGGATACCTCCTTCAAGTGAGATTTTCTTGTTGTGATGCATCATTCCATGTGGCAGACCCCAGTCCTTCTGCCGAATGCTTTGACTTGGAAAGTCATCGCGGTCAAAGAACCGATGTCCCATACCTTGCACTTGTGAAGGTACCCCTACGATGGAACTTACAACCTTTTAGTTATTGAAAAGTCGGTGTATACGACTTAAGCATGATCTTTGTATGGATATAGCGGAAATGATAAACTAGCTAGTAAACTACAATAGTTACACAGGTAAAAGCTAAGTTATAGAACTATATCACAAATAAAGAGTAAATGCGATAAGAAAAGACATGAGGAATTTTATACTGGTTCGTACTTCCCATCCTACGTCCAGTCCCAAAGCTCCCCTTCGAAATTCACTATCATGCCCTCTCTTAACCCGGAGGAATAGGTCACAATACACCCAAGCACCAACAGGGATGTCCACGCCTGAGCACCCAAATAGGACTTCACAAATTACTAGTGTTTTTGACACTTGAATGTGTTATCTAATCAACACAGAATAGTCACAATGAAGTATGCCCTTCCTATAATCTTGTCCTCAAGTAATTGGAATGTTTGTGAAGATTGAAGGAACTTTGTTGCTTGTTGAATTAAAAGATGTGAAATGATATCAAAGATTCAACAAGTAACTTGAATTTGAGAGAGCTTTAGATTGCAAAGAATATAGAAGTGAAATTCAGAAAATAGATAAAATAGAATGAGAAATTGTTAGTTGGAAAAAATGTTTGTGTTATTTATATAGTAGTAGAAGAGTAGCATTCCTTCATGAAAGATTTCAGCAAAAAGTTGCATCCATTTCCATTCGTAATTGAAGAGAAATCTCTTCATGAAAGAATGTAACTCTTCATAAAAACGACTTCTGTTTCAAATCAGTCAACTGGTCTAAAAATCATCATTCGACTGATTGAATCATACTGTAAAAAATTTGGATTTAAAACCTTTTAAAACTAGCCGTTATTGTACAGAGACAGGCTAATTAGTCGACTGGTTGAATTTCTACCAGTCGACTGGTACAACTAAGACTGCACAGTCATGGCTATTTTAAAGCCTTTTAATATATATATATATATACACACACACACACCTTGTTTTGTATATTCGTGTTGCACTTGAGGATAGATTTTGACATAGTTCTAACACGACTCAACACACACACACATATATAACCTTATCTTCATGACATGACTTCCATTGCTCTTCTCTTTGTTGACATTAGTCAAAATTCTTGTTTTCAACATTCTCCCTCTTTTTGATTGATGACAACATATTCGAATTTCTTCCCTTGAATTTCTGCAACATATTGTTAGTTCATGAATTTATAAACTTACCATTTTAATTCCTGCAACAAAATGTTAGAAGATATCACTATAAAAAGATCCATCATTGTGATCATAGAAAATATAAATCTCCCCCTTTTTCATTGATTAAAAAGGATTTGAACACTATAAGCACAAAGTAATCGTAAGACAGAGAAATCATTGATGCAAAATACAACATAGTTATTACATGCATATTGTTCAACACAACCAAAACATAAAAGCTTCCTACCATAAGTTTTTTACACAACCAAAAGCAAACGAGTCATAATTTATTTAGTACAGAAACTAAAAGATGCTTAAAGTAAATGACACACACATCATACTACTAAGCTAGATTTCATCGGATTTGGTACTTTCAGAAGAAGTCCAATTGAAAGGAGATATAGGCCGTTTCTTCGGATCCTTTACATGTCCAGTAGCTGCAAGAGAGCATGAGATTGATTCCCACATCCTTCCAAGAAAACTCCTGATTTTATCAAACTTGTTATCCATTTATAAGGTCCGAATTGTAGCAGGTAAGTTTTCCGGTTTTTCACTGACCAATCGACTGATATATATATATATATATATACACACATACATATATATATATCCAGTCGACTGGTTGCTGATAAACGCAACAATAGTTTTTATTTTGACTTCATTTCTTACATATAGATAGTATATATATTTATGACTATTAAAAAGAAAACATGTAGTTTTATTACGCAAGATGACAGAAATACATAGTTACTCCAAAAACAAGATCTTGAAATTTTAGCATTATCAATCAATGCAAATCTTATTAAACGAAAAGAAATACTTCTACTACTACTACTATTATTATTATTATTATTATTATTATTCTGATGAGGTTAATTTTCTTGGAGTCTTAGAACCAGCTCCCTTATTCGCTTGATAGTTCTTTTCCCATGAATTCGGACTCGCCTTCTTGCTCTTTTGAGATTTTCTCCAAGGATTCCATGAAGTAGATGGTCTTGGTGTTTCAGGAGTCGTAGAAAGAGGATGATGTCTGGGTTCGACTGCAGCCGACCTACCATATATACAGAGTACGACTGTTTCTAAAAACATTAATTTATCCGAGGTCTGTTTTTGCTCAAAAAATAATTCTCTTTGTAACCTCCTTTGTTCATATTGTTATTGACATATTTCATCTATTTTATCTTTTGTTTATGGAGATACCAAAACCTCACTTCTTTTCTTGGCATCCGGAGTATATCCGGTTCGGTGTTCTTGCCATCGAAGTGTTGGTTCTTTATTTGGAGTAGGGGATGTGACAATATTAATAGAATAGGATAATGTGTTCTCAGAGGACTTGGTTGGTGTTGATGGAGAGCTTACTTTCTTTGACATGACTCAATAATTTTTTTCTTTCAGATATTGGTTTCTATTGTTTTGATTAGAGAAGAAAACTTTTGTAAAAAATTTATAAAAGAATATATACTGAATATAGTATATGCAAATGAATGGTAAAACTAGTTTTATCCATTCCTTCAAGCCGAAATAAAATAGCTAAAAACTAGGTATAAAATGCTAAATGAAAGGCTTGTCTGTCAACCAATGTGCTAAAAATATAGTATTTTATTTTTGTTAAAAAGAAAACATATTAAATAAACTATGTATATATAAAAGAATAATATTTTAGAAATATATTAACTAAAAGGTGACTTACATAAATAAGTGCTAATTAAAACTCCATTTTGAGCTAGTCACGGATATACATTGGTGGTACCTGCAAAAAATAATATTTATAATGGTACCCACTTCCTCCGTTAGGGTCCTAAGGGTTAAGTCTTAGGAAGCCAAAACCCAAGAGGGTTTAGGATCCCTTTTGAAGAAAAAATTATCATTATTATGAATAGAATCTAAAAAGTTCTTAATATATTTATTTCTAATAATAACATTATTAGTTTTTCGAACCCAAATATTAATATTTCCCGAGTAGTTTTTCTTAGTAGAAATATTTAATTTTCTACTAGGAATTACTGGTTTAATATTAGATTTCTTAGAACAAAATTTCTATTTAGCTTTTTGATCATATCCTAGTCCTTTATTACTATAAACTAGTTGAGAATTTTCTAATATTTTAGATAAATTCTCTCTACCTTTATTAAAATTGTTAATTCTTAAAAATGCATTCTAATTTAATTTTTAAAGTAGAATTTTCTAGTTCTATAATTTTAACCTTAATTTTTAAATCATGATTCTCAGAAGCTAATAAATCATTTTTATTCTTTTGAGTCTCGATTTCTTGACTCAACATAGAAATATGAGATTTTTTTTATTGAAAGTGATTCTTGTAATTTTCTAATCTCATCTTTTAGAATTCCTTTTTCATCTTTTAAAAGATCTCTGTCAAATTCTGTTTTTCTTTATCTTCGTTAGCTTGTTTAAACTTTCGCTTAAACAATTTTCTAGATTCTAAAATTGTAGTATTAATTTCTACTAATTCATTAAAAGTAAAATCACTAACATCAGTATCCTTAGCCATAAAGAATACATTTGCTTGCTCACTGTCACTGTTGATGTCACTTTCAGAAGATGAATCTGAATTATCCCAAGTGACTGAAAATGCTCATCTTTTTATTTTTCATTTTTGCGATTTTTCTTCAATTCTGGACAATTCTTTTGATAATGTTAGGTCTTGTGACAATTAAAGCATTTCACCAGTGCACGGTCAGGCTCTTTTGATGAATTCCTTTTCACATTCTTGCTTTGGCCTTTTATATATTTCAGAAACTTTCTAAAATTCTTTGCTACAAAAGCAATATTTTCTTCGTCTGAATCTTCTTTCTCAGCATGGAAAGCTAAATTTTCTTTATATTTATTTTCTTTGCATGCAAATTTACTTCATAGGACATGAGAATACCAATTGACTCTTCAGGTTTCATGGCAAAGAGATCGTTAGCGTCTTCGATAGCTAACACCTTTCTTTCCCATTCATCCGTTATAGAGCTTAAATTTTTTGAAATTATATCAAAATCAGAATACTTTTCTCCTAATCCTTATAAAGAATGATAAATGTTTTGAAAACGTGAGTACATGTCATTTATGGACTCATTCTCATTCACCTTAAAATTTTGAAACTGGTTCTTAAGCATGGATATCTTGCTTTGTTTAACCTTGTTAGTTCCTTCATGAGTAATTTTGAGTGTTCTCCAGATTTCATATGCTGTGTTGCACATACAAATCCGGTTAAACTCATTTTTATCCAAGACACAATACAACATATTCATAGCTTTAGCATTGGCGGTAGCCTTTGCTTTTTAATTTGCTGACCATTCAGTATATTGAGTAGTAGGTTGTGTGTACTCTTTTTGTGTAATTGCATCAAAACTATTTGCTTGCATATATATCCTCATTCATGTAGTCCAGTAGCTATAGTTCATGCCATTAAAAAAGGGTGGTCTCGTAGTAGATTGGCCTTCAGTATATCCAGTTATAATGCTAGTACTAGTGTTATTATCCATATTAACTATGTATCAGATAACGGTTTTACGGTTAAATGATGGCCTTGCTCTGATACCAAATGAAAAGTCGGTGTATACGACTTAAGAAGGATCTTTATATGGATATAGTGGAAATGATAAGCTAGCTAATGAACTACAATAGTTACGCAGGTAAAAGCTAAGTTATAGAACTATATCACAAATAAAAAGTAAATGTGATAAGAAACGATATCAGGAATTTTATACTAGTTTGGACTTCCCGTCCTACGTCTAGTCCCGAAGCTCGTCTTCGGAGTTCACTATCACTCACTCTCTTAACCCGGAGGAATATGTCACAATACACCCGAGCACCAACAAGGATGTCCACTCTTGAGCACCCACAAAAGACTTCACAATTTACAAGTGTTTTTGTCTCTTGAATGTGTTCTCTAATCAACACGGAATAGTCACGATGAAGTACACCCTTCCTATAATCTTGTCCTCAAGTAATTGAAATATTTGTGAAGATTGAAGGAAGTATGTTGCTTGTTAAATTAAAAGATGTGAAATGATATCAAAGATTCAACAAGTAACTTGAATTTGAGAGAGCTTTAGATTGCAAAGAATATAGAAGTGAAATTCATAAGATAGATAGAATAGAATGAGAATTCGTTAGTTAGAAAACATGTTTGTGTTGTTTATATAATAGTAGAAGGGTATCATTCCTTCACGAAAGATTTCAGCGAAAAGTTGCATCCATTTCCATTCATAATTGAAGAGAAATCTCTTCATGAAAGAAGGTAACTCTTCATAAAAAAGGCTACTGTTTCGAATCAGTCAACTGGTCTAAAAATCATCTGTCGACTGATTGAATCATACTGTAAAAAATTTAGATTTAAAACCCTTTAAAACTAGCCGTTATTGTACAGAGACAGGCTGATCAGTCGACTGGTTGAATTTCTACCAGTCGACTGGTACAGCTAAGTCTGCACAGTCATGGCTATTTTAAAGCTTTTTAATATATATATATATATACACACACACACACATACCCTGTTTTGTATATTCGTGTTGTACTTGAGGATAGATTTCAACATCTAACCCAACTCAACACACACATATATATAACCTTATCTTCATGACATATTTCCATTGCTTTTCTCTTTGTTGACATTAATCAAATTTCTTGTTTTCAACAGTTATTAGCTTGGTTGGATTGCTTCCACCTTTGCATCTTTTCGTGGATCCGATGCCAATCTTTCTGCTAGACGCTTGTCTTGGCAAGCGAACATAGCTGGAGATTTGGTGTCTCTAACTTCCCACTTTAGGAAGTGCCCTTCTGATGAAACGTGCAGCTTTTCGACTTTGTACCCATTTGTTGTGCTTTTCACCACTTGACTCTGGATAGCTCCTTCTTTTTCGGTTTGCAAGATGATGCACTACATCATCTCATTTATTTCACATGATGCTCTCGGCACTCAACACTTGAACTATCCCAATTGGGAGATGCTTAGAAAGCTTCCAGGTCTCGTTGGGTTGTGAATGAGCTAGTGTTCCTATATTGCCTACACTCAAAAAATCAGTTTTAGCAAGCTTTGTATTATTAAACAAGATTTTGCAAATATATGATTCAGGCAAGCAAATAGACCTTTCATTCATGAATTTTCTTTCATATGTACATAGTTCAACGATAATGCTTGCAAATATTTACAACTTTATACAATAAGTTTGAACAAAGTATCATATAAAGTAGCGACGAAGATGCTCGCTATTCTAGGCTATAGGAATTTTGATTCCATCTGTTATGGATAACTTGAATGTGCCATCTCGGAGCTTCTGACTTATAACATAAGTTCCTTCCAAGTTTGGTCCAAAGACTCCGGTTCCACTCAACGCTTTTTCCGGCACAAGGTCTCCGATTTCGAAGGCCCGTTGTCTGACTTTAGAATTGAAATGTCTGGCTACCCTTCTTTGGTGAGCACCAACCCTGAGCTCTGCCTCATATCTCTTCTCTTCAAGCTGATCGAGAGCCTCAATCGGTAACTTCTCATTTTCCTCTTGGATGAAGTGAATCCTTCTATGTGTGGGAACCTCCAGCTCTACAGGAATCATTGCTTCAGAACCAAAATCCAGGGAGAAGGGAGTATGCCCAGTCATAGTTTTATGAGTTATGCGGTATGCCCATAGTACAAGAAGAAGCTCATCTACCCAAGTACCTTTGGACTTCTCTAAGCGCTTCTTGATGGTTGACTTCTTGTTTTAGTTCACTGCTTCTACCTGCCCGTTTTCCTGCAGGTGAGCCATTTCTGCAAAGCTTTTCTGGATCTTATACTTGGCACAAAAGCTTTAGAATTCTTCGCTCTCAAACTGGGTTTCATTGTCGTGATTATCTTTTGCAGCACACCAAATCTGCAAATGATGTTCTTCAGGATGAAGTTGATAACTTTCTTTGAGGTAATGGTAGCTGAAGGTTTTGCTTCAGCCCATTTGATGAAGTAATCAACGGCTACACTGGCATACTTTAAGCTGGACTTTGTCGTAGGTAGTTCCCTAATCAGATCGATGCCCCAGACAGCAAATGGCAATGGACTGACCATCTGAGTTATCACTGCAGATGGTGCTCTTGGAATCTTTTCAAATCTTTGACATCTATTGCACTTTCTGGTGTATACTGCGGAGTCTCGATTAATATCTACCTAGAAGTAACCATATCGCATGATTTTCTTGGCTAATGTCTGACCACTAGTATGACCACCACATTCACCGTCATGCAATTTCATCATGATTGCTTTTGACTCCTCCTTTGTGACACACCGAAGCAGAGGCATAGAGAATCCTCACATGTATAGTCGACCATCCTGAATAAGATACATGGGGGCCTTCCGTGATATTTTTTTCCACTTCTTAGAATCTGTCGGGAGTACACCACTGAGTAGATATTCTCTGATTGGAGTCATACATGAATATGGCTCTCGACTGTTTCCATGATCCAATCCACATTAATCTGCTCTGTACTGGGGTTGAAAGGACTTCGAATGGAACTAACCCCATCAATTGTGCATCTCCTGAACTAGTATACTTTGCCAGCGAATCCGCCGTCATGTTTTCCTCTCTGGGAATATGTGATATGGTGTAGAAGTCAAAACTGTCAAGTAGTTCCCAAGCCTTGGATAGATAATCTAGCAGATTTCCTCCTTTAACTTGAAATTCTCTACGAACTTGACAAACTGCGAATCGTTAAATATCTGCAAAGTCTTCAACTACAACTCCTTTGCCAACCTCAGTCCAGCGATGAGGGCTTCATATTCGACTTCATTGTTTGTTGACGGGAATTCCAACCTTAGCGCATAGAAAATTGATCTTCCTTCAGGAGTTTCCAGAATCACTTCCGCTCCAGAACAATAATCATTTGATGACCCATCAACAAACAACTTCCATCGAATCAATACTTTGACATGTTCTTCCTTCTCCTCTCCTCAGTCCGTAAACTCTGTTATAAAATCTGCAAGTTCTTATTCGATTGATCGCTCTCCAAGGATGATATGTGACATCATACTGACTAAGCTCAATATTCCTTTTCAGCAATCTTCCTAAGGTCCCTAAACGGAACAATACTTGTTTTAACGGTTGATCGGTAAGGACTTTAACTGATTGTGCTTGAAAGTACGACATAGCTTCTTCGAGGCTATGAGTAGACAATAAGCAAGCTTTTCCAGCTTTGGGTTGTTTAGCTCTACTCCGGTCAATCTCTTACTGATATAGTACACTGGCCTTTGGACCTTTGATTGCTCCCTTACCAAAGCAGCACTTAGTGCATGAGCAGACACTGCCAGATACATGAACAAGTCTTCCCCGTCAATAGACTTAGATAACATAGGTGGTGTTGCCATGTGCTGGATTAACTCCTCAAATGCTTTCTGACATTCAGGAGTCTACTGAAAATCTTTCTTCCCTTTTCTCAAAGCATCTAAGAAAGGAATACACCTATCAGTCGCTCTTAATATGAAGCGGTTTAGAGCAGCAATCTTCCCATTCAAGCATTGAAGCTCTCTCTTGGTTCTAGGAGCATGCATCTCTCTCAGAGCTAAAATTTGAGCTGGATTGACTACTATTCCCTTGGCATTAACCATGAATCTCAAAAAA
Organism: Allium sativum; assembly: GCA_030737875.1. NCBI lineage: Eukaryota > Viridiplantae > Streptophyta > Magnoliopsida > Asparagales > Amaryllidaceae > Allium > Allium sativum. The sequence goes on from CM060911.1 coordinate 127,833,565, forward strand.
TTCCCTGATGCAACTCTGAATGCACACTTTAATGGTTTCAACTTCATACCAAACTTGCGCAGAATATTAAACATCTCGGCCAAATTCTCTAAGTGATTAGTGGTCCTTTTTGAATTAACCAGCATATCATCGACATATACTTCCATTGTCACCCAATTTGTGATTTGAACATGGCATTAACAAGTCGTTGGTAAGTCGCTCCAGCGTTCTTCAAACCGAACGACATCACCTTATAGCAATATAAGCCTACATCCATGATGAAGCTTGTATTTTCCTGATCTGGAGCATACATCATAATCTGATTATAGCTTGAATAAGCATCCACAAACGAAAGCAACTCATGCCTAGCTGTGGAATCCACAAGATGATCTATCCTGGGAAGAGGAAAACTATCTTTAGGATAGGCTTTGTTGAGATCTAAGTAGTCTATGCAAACTCGCCACTTGTCATTCAATTTCTTTATGAGAACGGAGTTGGAAACCCAATCCGGATAAGTGGATTCTCTGATGAAGCTATTTTCCATTAGTCTGTCAACTTCTTCTTTCAGAGATCTCGATATTTACGGACCTTGGATTCTCCTCTTTTGCTTCACGGATGGAATACGCGGATCAATATTGAGCTTATGGACTGCAACTTCTAGAGATATCCCGCACATATCCGAGTGGCTCCACGCGAACACATCTGATTTCAGTAAAACAATCAATTCACTTTACAATTTGCAACTTAGCTGAGATCCTATATTTAGCACTCGATCGGGATCTTTAGGATGAACTACAGCGGGAATTGTGATCTCAGCTGGAGTCACTCTTCCCTCCCCTGTACTGGCTTTCCTTAGATCCATCTCTTTCTATGCTCCGCTATACTCAACAATACAGGGACCCCGCCCTAATTGCTATAAGGCGGTGTCATGAATGCGAAGGGGAACTTTCACATTCTTTCCCAAGTCTTTCTTTTTAGCATCACGCAACACCACCATGTAGCACTCCCTAGCCGTCTCTTGGTCGCCTCTGATTACACATACTCCATTTTCCATTGGGAACTTCATGGTCAGACACCACAGAGACAATGCAATCTTAAAACCTCCCAAATCTGGCCTTCCCAAGAATGCATTATAGGCCGAGAGTTCATCCACGAAGACAAAAGTTTGCATCATTGCCACCTTATGCTCTCCATTCCCAAGCTCCACAAGCAAGTCAATCACGCCAATTGGCTGCTTTGGTTCACCAGTGAACCTAGGGCCGTCAATATCTAACACGACCCGAAACACGACTCGTAACCCGCACAAAAAAACCCGACCCAACCCGACCCATTTATAAACGGGTTAATTTTGGGTCAACCCATTCTGACCTGTTTTATAAACGGGTTGACCCTACCTAACCCATGAACCCGTTTCTGACCCGTCATGACCCGTTTAATATAAAACATATTTTTATTACTCTACAATCTACAAAACATAGGCCCAATCCAGTCCACTGCCCATTTGCTGCTTTACCCTAATTTACCAATTATCAAGCCGCCGCTCATTCAGTCATTCTAATTTCTGCGGTTCTACCTCTTCACTGATTCACTCCTTCACTTTTTCATGTTTATTCCCACATTAACACCTTTTTACATTTTTGTTCTCGTCTTACCTTGCAACAAGTGAATGACGACAATAGCCTTCTTTCATGTTTTCATCTTTTTATATAAATATTTTTCTTAACAGGTTACACAAATCAAATCCTAAACCCACACAATTATAAATGGTTCAACCCGAAATCGACTCGTTTAATAAACGAATTGAGCTGACACGACCCAAACTCAACCTGAACACGACTTGACCCGACCCGAACCCAACCTATTGACAGCCCTAAGTGAACCCATGTATTTTATTTTGGCATCAACGCACATCCGACATGGACAGCTTCATCCTATTGAACGTATTTCTGAAGAGCACATTGACAGAAGCGCCACAGTCAACTAACATCCTCTTCACTATTGTCGGGCCGATGCCAATTGTGACAACCATAGGATCGACCGTTGGTGTAACCACTCCGTCAGAATCACTATCTTTAAACACCACATCTTCATATGAAGTCTTTGGCATCTTCACCGGAAATGTGTTACTTAGAACAAAGCATTTCTCTTCCTTTGAAGCATTCTTCAATTCACTAGCATACCTCTCAATATCTCCCCAGTTCTTTCCAGCTGGGTGAAGTCCTCCCGAGATAGTATTAATAACTGTTCTTGAATTGACGGGTGCTGGAGATTTCTCTTCTGATCTAGATTGATTTGCAGATGCATTCTGCCCTTGAGCTTCTTGAGCATTTTGCTGATTTCTCACATATAGTTGAAGCCTGTTTTTCCTAATTAGCCCTTCAATCGGACTCTTTAGGTGGTCGCACTCGTTGGTATTATGCCCATATTGATTATGGAAGTGACAGAACTTCCCAGACTTAGAATTTGTCTCTGTGACTCTCTGTAGCTTCACTTCGGGAAAGATACCTGAGTCCTTTTGTAGCGAAGTAGATCTTCTTTGGAGTATCATTCCGAGGGATCAACTCCGACGGCTTAAAGAATCGCATATTCTTGTAAGATTTGTTGTCTTTCCCTTCGTTCTCGCTCTTTTGTCCATAATTATTCTTCTGCTCAGCTTGAACTTCAATACTTTTCCCTACACCAGCAGCATTGCTTTCTGCAACATTTCACATAAGAGGAGGGTCCTCCTCCACACTCATGAATTCCTCTGCTTTTTTATAGAATTTCTTTAGAGTCTTTGGCTTCTTCATCTTGACCCACCTCCCGAACTCTGTCTGTTTATTTATAGCTCGGTTCAACGCCATCAATACAAACCGAGCCTCTGGATCTACCACTTCTGCTGTTGTAGCATGAAATCGTGTGAGAAAAGCCTTAACCGACTCTCCAGGATCTTGCTCCATATCGTTGAGTGACCTCACATCCTTCACTTTTGTAGAGTACAGTCAAACTGTTCTTGAAATTTCTTTTCCAAAGGTCCATAGACTTTGGCGATAGTCTAGTAAACCATAGTGAAGCTACACCCTCTAAGCATACTGGGAAGTACAAGCACTTTACTTCGTCGGTGGCTCTAGCTCTGTTCATATGCTAATCGTACTTGAAAAAAAAGATGTTCGGGTCTCCATTCCCCCCATAAGCTTCTATTATTGGAGGTGTAAATTTCTTAGGGAATTTTGCCTTGCAGATTCTTTCTGTGAACTGATTCTTACTTAGCGAATATTCTCATTCCTTCTCGTCCTCCTCACGAACCATACTTTCTTTGATTATTCACTCAACCATGTCTGAGATATACTGCTCATTCACATGTTCGTTCCACGGAGCAGGTGTCGATCCTCTTACCAGAGTGATCACGGTTTGAGTCCCAGTGCCCTGGACCTCTCTTGGGAGGTGCCCCTTTGGTGGGACTAGAAGTGCTCCGAGTAGCATGCTTCTCGACATGCTGTCGTGCTTTAACTTTGGAGTCTTTAACCCTAGCTCCCTGTTCGTCCTTCCCTTTATCATTGACTTCAACTTCAAAATGAGAAGACTAGTATCCGAGGCAGAAGACTCCTCTTTCTCCTCAACATTGACTACAAGCTTTGGAAGTAGGGGCTATCTTGAGCATTGAACAGAACATCAAGCTTCTCCATCAGCATCTTGGTTGTAGTAACCATTCTCTCATTCAAGCCAGTTACGACCACATTCAATTTTTTATGAGTTATAGCCGACCTCTAAGATTGACTAACCTCCCGGTTCAAATTTTGTGGTGTAACCGCATCATTATTAGCTCTTGTAGAACCTATTAACAGACTTGCTATTCTTCTTCAAAGCACCATTATTTCTAACAACTTCTTAAGCTTTGAAGCAAATTCTTCAATGGGCCCACTCTTTAGACTTCGAGAGCCTATCGTAGAAAGTAGGCTTTCGTAAAACACTTTAGCAAACCCCCACCAAGGCTCTTAACCTTGTGGTTGTGGGTTCGAGCCCTACGGTGGACGCCAAAAATGTTAATGGAAAAAGTGGCACTAAAACCCCAAAATAATTATCAACACTCCAAATTTGATCAAACACAAAGTTAAGAACAAATAAATGTAGGGAAAGTAAAGTGCAAGCAATTTAGAGTCATTTGGCCTAGAAATGGCCTATGTCCACTATAGAAGAAATTTTTATTATCATCATGGAGATTACAAAATACATGATTTTCTAAATTTTATACATTTCACTCTATTCTCTTTAATCTCTCGATTTTGATATGAAAATCCTTAGATCTCTAGAGTTGTGAAGACTAATGGGATGAATCTTCAATAACTTTTCATTTAAATGATCTTTGTTGGTTCCATGTTGAATGAGACCGTAGAAATTGTATACCAGAGCTTGAATGAACTCTAATGAAGTTTAGAACGGCTTAAAACAGTTGAGGAAACAAAAAAGCTGCACTTTGTGGAGCTAGGAATCGATCCCCCAAAATGTGGAAGCCATGAGGTATTTATAGGTGTATAGAGAATGAAGTGAAGAAACTGAAATCTTATATGCAGGCTATGGATCGGTCGTAACTTTATTTACGAAAATGCCACTGGCCGATCCATCCAACTGTGTCCAGCTGTATCCAATTGTCACTTGACCGACCGATCCATCCTTTGATACCGGCCGATCCACTCTTTATGATGCCGACCGATCCATTGCTGGCAAAGCCGATCGACCCATGTTTTTGTTGCCAATCGATCCATTAGGAAGAAACACGGTCGACCATTTTTTGGATATATGATTGACCCATGCAGTTGGCTTCTGGCCGATCCATAGGCAGTACTTGTAACTGGCTGACCTGTACTGTTTAATGCTGACCTACCCATCCTTTTGTGTTGTGACTGATCCATACCCTTGTTTCTGACCGACCTATACGAAATGTATCCTGGGCGATCCATATAGAATATTTATTGACTGACCCATTATGTTACCTCGTGACTGACCCATCATCGTGGCCTAATTTTAGTGGGTTAACAGTTTATGATTAACATGTCCTAATCTAATGTGCCATAATGAAAATGAATCAACAATATAAGCAAAATTCATACTTTTATCAATATCAACATTAGTGTGGAAACTCATCACCAAATCTTGGAATCGGGTATTATCTTGTTAAAGAAGCACTTAAGTATCAATGATCAGATTAATATCTTGAGAAAATGTCAAGTTCTTGGAAATGGTAAAGGGGGTTTCTATAGACCGGGGTATGATAGTAGGGCAAAATTAAATCTTTACATGATGTGCCTTGGAAAAAATTGGAATCCAGTGTCAAGAATGTACGAAGGTAGACGATCAAGTTATGGTGAGCTTCCTCCTGAGATTCCAGAGGATTTTAAATTACTGGTTGGGGATTCAATTGATGTAGCTCAAAAGGAATTTGTTGAGAAAGGTGGAAAAGACAAAGCTTTTCCAGTTATGAAGCCAGATGTTTGCATAGTTAATTTCTATAATAAAGAAGGAAAATTGGGGCTACATCAAGATAAAGATGAAGATAAAGATAGTCTCATGGCGGGTCTCCCGGTAGTGTCATTCTCTATTGGAGACACGGCCGAATTTATGTACAAGGACGAGAGGAACAATGGTATGATTAAGAAAGTGATGCTCGAATTAGGTGATGTGTTAATTTTTGGAGGAAAATCAAGGAATATATATCATGGAATTACTGGAATATTAAGGAACACGGCTCCTACTTGGCTAATGAATGAGACTGATCTAAAATCGGGAGGGCTGAATCTCACTTTTAGGCAGAGAATGCTGCCGAGTTCACAAGAGTATGAATCAAATTCGTCTCCGAGATCCTATGCGGATGTATTAAAGAGTACTAGTTTATATAATATATGGAATACTGCCTCTTGTAATAGACTTTTTCAGGCAAAAAAAGTAAAGGATAGTTGCTGTATGAAATGTGGAGAATCTGATCACTATTCATATGAATGTAGAAATGGTCTTCGATGTTATAAGTGTAGAGGAATAGGACACTGATTAGCAAGTTGTACAGATTTATTTAGAGGAAAAACTGTATTGGAACTTATGCACTTTAACTGTTCGAGACTATGCCTGAAACTATCTGAGCTCATTGAAACTTTCGTCAGTGATTTTTCTTCCTAGAATAATGGTGGGTCATATATGTTATTGTTGTTGGTTTGACATTTAGAAGGACTGGTTGAGGGTTTATTATGGTGCAAAAGCTCTTCGGTGGATTGTGTATACCCACCATTGCCGAGACCATTGAACAGGAAAGAGGATGCGTTTCAATTTAGTATAAATTTGACGAAGTTGAGGAGAGTATATTCAGATTCATTTGTGAGAAATAAGGAAAGAGCTCTAATATTGCTGGATGGCATTCTGTCTCACTTTGACACGATAAACACAGCAGTTAATGTTGAACATTATGTTCATGATTATCAGCTGCTATGCAAAGGTAAAGATTCTGTCTTCTTAAGTAATAAAAAGAAATTGCCGCAATCTGAGACTGAATTGTTTGGGAGGAGTGGACTGTACGTCGAAAAGGAGTGGGAGGATCATGGTAAGGACTTATTTGTGGATGAGATGGAGGGTGTTGTTGGGAGCTACCTGGCATGTACAAAGTTTGATCCTATGTATCTTGATCCCTTTGTGATATATTGTAATGGTGCAGGGTGTAATGAAGGGCTTAAAGCGGGTAAGGAAGTGAGATTTGGCAAGGGGAAGGAGGTGATGACGGGGGATGATTTGATAGACATGGATGGCTATGTTGTAGATCTTTCGAACAGTGCTCAGTCTCATAGTGTGGAGGTGGAGAATGAATGGAGGGTGAATGAGGATGTGGTTTTTTCGAATGGGTTTGAGGTGCTGAACGATTTTGTGGAAGAAGTGATTGATGCAAAGGATCAGATATTAGAGTTGGGGCCTCTCTCATTAAAGTACAAGAAGGGTTATAGAGTTGGTAAAGTAAAAATTACAAAGAGGTCAAGGACAATTACTGGGAATGTGATGAGTATGGTTTGTAATGATATTGATAGAGCGTGTTTGGGAGAGGTAGGATACCTGACGGGCTGCTTCAGTCACATTATTGGGAATATGAGGGAATTGGGGCAGTACACAGGTGGCAAGGCAAGAGAGGTGGTAAGGCAAGACTGGAAGGTCTTGTTGGGACTTGATTTTTTAAATTGTCACAGTTCGAATGGTTGGATGGTTGGTTTGGTCACGACAGGTTGCATGATATATATGCCAGAGTCTGCGGTGAGAGCTATTTCTTTGGTCTGGAGGCCAAATTTATGTGAATTTCAAACAGAGGCTGTTATGCCTTGTTCGGAGGTCGACTCATAGGATCAGCGCAGAGATCGGAATTTGGTTGGTGTTATTGGTATTAGTGTTGGGTCACATCAAATTGGTGATTTTTCTTCTTCATCCAGCAGAGGGAGGAGGAGGAGAGTGGAGCGTAGCTCTGGGGTGGTTCGACGAAGTTCAAGAATTAGATATAGATCTGCATCATCTCATGGTAGGTCCCCAAGCACGATTTCTAGTGGTAGTAATACAAGCTTGGGCTCAGGTATGGGTACTATTTATGGTAGTGATTATTCTCCATATGCATTAGGTAGTCTCTCGACTAACCAGTTATTTCAGCTTACTAGTGACACATCGTTTGTTTTTTCTGACTTAGATTTAGATGTTGATTTCATTAGGAGTAGGGAATTAGAGAGAGTTTCATCCTTGAGTCGATGAGAATTGTAAGTTGGAATATTATAGGTTTAAATGAACCTAAAAAATGTGCTAAAGTTAGGAACTTTTTTTAAAGAATTTCACCTTGACATCGCAATGCTTCAGGAAACTAAAATAGATGACCCTGATTCTAATTTTTTAGAAGGATAGGTGGGTCTCACTTTCGTAATTGGTCTTGTCTTCTGGCCATAGGTAGTGCTGGTGGACTTATGATCGGTTGGAAAGATAATCAATTTAGACTTGTACAGGAGTTACCTTTGTTGCATTCTTCGCATATTATTTTAGCTTCGACGGTAGATAATTCTTTTTTGGGTATTTCGAATGTGTACGGTCCACATACGAAAATTGAGAGGAGACGTTTGTGGACAGAAATTACTGACTTTAAAAATCTCATTTGCAATCAATGGACAGTTGGGGGTGATTTTAATGTTACTTGATTTTTAGGAGAGAGATCACCAAGGGAAGGTGATTTCTCTGATATGGAGGAATTTAATGATTTCATTTTAGATAATAATCTAATAGATATTCCTCTCTATAATAGAATGTTTACCTGGTCCAATACTAGAGATAGTCCTTCTTTTGCTCTATTAGATAGATTTTTTATTAATGCTAAGGTGGAGGATAGATTCTCCATATGCAGAGTTAAGGGTTTACCATTTTTATTGTCAGATCACTGTCCAATCATTCTTTCGTGTGACTAGAATTTATCTATAAGTAGTAATTTTAAATTCGAGAAGATGTGGTTACTGGACAGTAGTTTCAGTAATTTGGTCTCGGTTAAGTGGAATTCTTTATATTATTTTAATAATTTGTATAAGGATAACTCAGCAAAGATTTTTGTAGCTAAGTTAGGAAAGCTAAGATTTTTTCTTAAACGTTGGAGCAAGTTCATTTTTGGTAATGTTAGAATTAAAAAAGATAAAATTTTATGTGAAATGTTAGATTTGGATAAAGTTAGTGAAACTAGAATTCTTAATATGAATGAGAGGGATAGACCTAGTAACCTTAGAAATGATCTTAAGTTGATTTTCGAGAAAGAAGAGATCATGTGGAAGCAAAGATCTCGAGTCCAATGGATTAAAGAAGGTGATAATAACACGAATTTTTTTCATAGTGTAGCGAATAAAAGAAGGAGGGATAATTTGATTAATTCAATTTTTATTAATGATGTAGAGGTGTCTGTTCAGAAGGATTTAAATGAAGCCTTTACAAGGTTTTATAAGCAGATCCTAGGTACTAGGAATAATAGAAGGATTAATGTTAGATGGAATGATATTTATCCGTCGAATTCTAGGATTGAGTTAGCTGACTTAGATAGTCCTTTCACTGAGAGGGAGATATGGAAGGCAATATGTGATATGCCTAGTGACAAAGCTCCAGGACCCGATGGTTTTTCTGTTCTTTTTTATAAACAGTTTTGGAAGGTTCTGAAAGTTGATATTATTAATCTTTTAATGATTTTTATAGCGGTAAACTACGGTTAGGTAACTTCAATTTTGCAAATGTCATTCTTATACATAAGAGAATGGGTGCGAATACGCTTAAGGATTTCAGACCTATCTCATTAATTAATGTATCGGTAAAGATCATTTCAAAAGCCCTTGCAAATATGCTTAGCACTAAGATGAATGATCTAATAGATGTATCACAAACAACTTTTATTAAGGGTAGGAATATAGTGGATAGAGTAGCTGCAGTACAGGAGTACATTAATGTCTGTGTTAAAAATGATTTTTCATGTGCCATATTGAAATTAGATTTTGAGAAGGCTTTCGACTCTGTTGATTGGGAGTTCATCTGTGACTTATGTCTTGCTAGGGGGTTTAGTGTTAGATGGACCAACTGGATTATGCTTTTGCTTAGGACTGGTTTTTCAAGTGTTTTTGTTAATGGTGTAGTTGGTAAGAAAATTCAGTCCAAGAGAGGTCTCAGACAAGGAGATCCTCTTTCACCATTTTTGTTTAATTTAGCGGTTGATGTTTTCTCAAGAATTATAAAGAGGGCTGGGAGCTTAGGTGTCTTAGGTAGTGTGGGCAATGAGGAGTTTCATAATGAACTTTCTATACTACAATTTGCAGATGATACATTATTATTTTCCTCTCATTTACCTAAGCATGTTATTGCCCTTAAGTTTATATTATATTGCTTTGAGATGTTGTCTGACCTTCGAATAAACTTTGATAAGAGTGCTGTCATGGTCCTAAATGATAGTGGTAACGTCGAGTCATTAGTTTTGTTCTATCATGAAATTTCCGTTTGAATATTTGGGTTTTAAGATTAGACCTACAAAACTTAAAAAGGAGGATTGGTTAGTCATAATAGATAAGATCAATAATAGGTTATTGAGTTGGAATAATAGATTTCTTTCTAGAGCAGGTAGATTAGTTTTAGTAAATTCGATTTTATCAGCCATCCCCACTTATTCGATGACAGTTCATCGTTTTCCTCATTGGGTTATTAAGAAAATTGATAGAATTAGAAGAATTTTCTTTGGAATGGAGGTACTAATTGTAGTGGTTTTAAATGTTTAGTAAATTGGGAAGTATGTTGCAAGTCCAAGAGAGACGGGGGTTTAGGGATTATTAATCTATTTAATTTTAATTCCTCGTTATTAACTAAATGGTTATGGAAATTTAGATGTCCTGATATAGTGGCTACATGGAAGGATACAGTTTCAAAATTTTATTATTCTAGGGGAGAGTTTTTTGTTGGGTCGGGTTTTAGTTGGTCAAATAGATTATCTCATTTTTGGAATTCATTTTTATATTGTTTTGACTTTTTCAAATTAGGTTATAAGACAACAGTTCATTCCGGTAATTCTACCTTTTTTTGGCATGATGCTTGGTTATCTAGTGTACCACAGAAAATTGAATTTGTTGAACTTTTTAATATTTGTGACTTTAAGAATTCTTTAATTGCTGATGTCTATAGAAGGAATTCTAACCCTCCGTCGGAGTTTTCATTTGCCAACATTTTAGAGGAGGGATTGTTAAGATAATTGGCCTTATTAAAAGCAAAATTAACCTTATATCATCTTGCTGAGTATAGGGATACTATTAGTTGGGGTTTGGATAAAAGTTTAGTTTACTCTGTTAATTCTATGTACAAACTTATAAATTTTTCTGGTATTTCTTTGCTCCCTTTTAAGTTTATTTGGTGTTCAAGTTCTCCTCCTAAAGCTAAGTTTCTTACGTGGTTGATTGTTCATAAGAAACTTAACACAGTGGAGCTTTTAAAGAAGAAGAATGTTTTGTTTGATGTTAAATGTTGTTTTTGTAGTCATTTTGAGGAAGATGTTGATCATTTATTCTTTGCTTGTAATTTTACCAATTATATTTTAACTATGGTATTAAGGATTTTTGCTATGGTTAGGTTGAATGCGTTTAGTAACCGTGAGAAATATTGGAATAAGTATAGACTTACTTATAAATCAAAACAGAGAAATGTTATGGATTCTTTAGTTATTATCATTAGTTGGTTCATTTGGTTGGAAAGGAATCAGAGATTTTTTCATTCAACTTCAGTGACCTCTGATAAATTAATCATTAAGATAGTTTATTTATGTATGGAATGGATGACCACTTCATGTAACAAGTATTTTAGAGATTTTAGTACTGGTCATTTTTTGCAAAAGGTCAGGCTAAATTTGTGGTTATTTATGAGTATTAATAGCTATTTTAGAGGCAATAATCTGCGTATTTGTGGATAAATTTTTTTGTTTTTTTGATGATGATAGTTTAACTCTTTTCAGTATCTTTTTCTTCCCATATTACATATATGTATGGATATAATTATTTATATTGGCATATATATATATACATATACATATATATATATATATATATATTCATACATATATGTGATGGTTACTAATGGTGGTTGTTAGAAATTTTTCAGGTTTTTCACGTAGCGGGATACTAGTGAAGAACTATACAGATAGATGATTGGTTCTGGAACTTGGCTTTTCTGGTGGAGCTTATATTGTGATTGTTTTAGAGAGTTATTGTTGTTGTACTTCTTTATTATACTACTGGGGATGTTTGATTTATAGTATTGGAGTAGATATACTTCAATATCGGGTGGTGGCCTTGCCGGAACTCGATATTGGAGTAGATGGGCGGTGGTTTATCCGAAGCTCATATATCTACAATCCTTTACTTTCTCAGAGTCGTGTTGATGTTGGAGTATTGTGGGTTGTTTTACCACTAGTGGGTTGTATATGGACTCTGTATATTCGTTATTGTGATATATATGTGTCTGCTCTCTTCCCTTCAGAAGACCACACATTTTGTTTTTTCAAAAAAAAAAAAAAACACATGTACCCTTTTCCCACAAACACGCCGCCTTCGGTCAACACATATTAGTCTGACTCAAAGACTTGTTTGAAACCATACTTATTAAGAAGACTTCCTGAAACAAGGTTCTTCCTAATTTCAGGTACATAGTATACATCACTTAAAGTCAGAACTTTTTCGGATGTGAATTCCAAATCCATAATCCTCTTCTCTTTGACTGCTGCCTTTACTGAATTTCCCATGTGTAGGTAATCTTCATCTTTAGTTGGTTCCAGTTTCTTGAATTGATTCTTGTCAATGCAGACATGCTTACTAGCGCCATAATCAATCCACCAAGAATTGTCTTGTTGAATCATATTCACTTCTGATATGACTGCTATAAACTTTTCTTTTTCAGATTGCTGCTTCTTTTTCCAGAAGCGATAATCCTTTTTGAAATGTCCCAGTTTACCACAAAGTAGCAATCGTTCTTCTCTTGTTCTGAGAATTTTTGTTGTCCTGCCCTTTCCTCTTCTTATTAGAAGAGTTATTCGAAGCATTGTTTTCTTGCTTTTCTTCCACCATGTGGGCTTTTGATGTATCAACAACTATTTCATCTTGAGCATCTTTCTACCTCAGTTGTTGTTCAACCTACGAGTACTGTGCAAGGCTGTCTAGACTCATATCCTCCTTCTTATGTTTCAGTAATTTTCTATTATCTTTCCAAGAAGGGGGTAATTTGTCTATTATCGATGAGACCTTAATCTACTCATCCATATTTAAATTATGTTGACTAAATTGGTTAAGTATGCACATTATATCATTGAATTGCTCTACAAGTGAACAATCATCAGTAATTTTGTATTTAAAAAATTTGGTTGGTAGAAATTTCTTACTAGTTGCATCCTCCATAAGATACTTCGCTTCTAATGAATCCCAGACGTCTTTTGCAGTGGGCTTGTTATAGTACATATCGAAGAGAGCATCAGTCATTACGTTGCAAATATGTCCCTTGCAAATATAATCATCCTGTTCCCATTTGATCCTTTCTCATGTTTGTGCAATCATTTCATCTTCTGTCTCCACTGATTTTGACATAGTTAGATAATAGACCAGTTTCATTCCAACCAACAAAAAATGCATCTTTTTCTACCGTCGCAGAAAGTTAAATGTTACACCCCGTATTTTCTATGAATATTAAAATAATGAATTAAAGAATACTTAATTTCAAAAGTGGGAATTAAGTAACATGGGTAGTGCCATTGCGTTTGTCTCGGAATTCTGGTTGGAATAGAGTCCGAATTTGCGTAAATCGGACTCTATATGTGGAAGTTATGAAGCTTAGAATATTTCACTTCAAAGCATAATTAAATTAAATAATAACTAAAAATCAGAAAACAAATTCAAATTTCGAATATCAGCCAATAAAAGATGAGCGGGAAAAATCCCACCTGAGGGTGTCGACCCCCCTAGGGGGGTGTCGACATAGGTGTCGACCCCGCATAGGGGTGTCGACAGGGGTGTCGACCTCTCTATAGGGGGTGTCGACCCATCTTCCCAGATCTGGGTGATGAATTCTGAACGATTAGGGCTTATGTGTCGCACTGTGGTTGGCTAGGTGACGTGTCTCTTTGGTTTGGATGGCTCTGATGACTCCTATGCTAATCTAAAGGCCATAGTTTGTCTAACACATCTATAAATACACATATAAACTTAACCTTAACCTCATAACACTATTTTATGGTGCCTCTATGCTATCCATCTCTAAACTAGCCTAACCTCCTTCTTCTCCAAACTAGAAATCAAATTAGAGAGCTTCAAATTGAAGAAAAGGTTTTCAGCTTCAATCAACAAAGAAAGATTAGAATTGCTACAACGTCGACTAATTCTCTTTTTCTAATCCTATCGCAGTAAATTCAGTTACTATTCAGATTTGAACACATAATAGAAATCATGACGGTAATGAATCGAATCTAGAACTATGCCTAATTGTAAGATAATCAATTCTGATTCATGCTTGATCTTTTGTCAAATCTGAAATTACATATGCCTATGAGACTGCTGTGATTGAACCTATCACGTTGTACATCAAATTAGTAATTTCTTTATGTTCAATCCTATCAAATATAGTATACCTATGATGTATTTTCCTTAGTTTGCTCGTATTCGTTGTTAATGTACAACATGCCTATTGGAACCATGATTCTTGTGTTTGGTACACCTTTACATGCCTATTTTCCCTTATGTGAATTCTTGTGTTTCTTCTCTATCCCCTTTCCGTTTTATTTTACGAGTACTTGGAATTTGGAAACCTTGTTGATTCGTGTTGTACGTTCGATTGTAATGCGGGGAATTGTGTATAACCTATGGGAGTAATTTTGGACATAACAAGTATATTGGACATAACTGGAATTGACTACAATTGTGGATAATTGGCATACAAAAATCTAGACTTGGACATGAATGGTAAATATGTAAATTGGATAAAAGATGAACATGCCTAACCCGAGGTTAGATTGAGTTGCGGTGTAAGACTGCCCGGAACCACCTAGCACATCTAGCAACCGCAACAACATGTCCAATGTGAGAGGATAGCGCATCAAGCCCAAAACCCGAGGTTAGAATGAGTTTGCGGTAGAAGTCTGCCCAAAACCGCCCGACACATCCAGCAACCGCAAACAACAATTCTAATGTGAGAGGTTGGTGCATTAATAAATTAATTAATGACAATGAACATACATGCTAAGAATGGTAAGGTTAAGTAACATATAAATAAGCGACACTTGACCAATGCAACATGTTAGTTAAACAAATGGGTGGGGTTATGTTAAATTGAGAACACTTAACCATTATAACACGTTGATTATTCAGAAGTAACCCACATAGATGTATCATGGTACCCTGAACTAGGCAGAGTGGGGCACGATTACTGGGCTGATTATAAGCGGTCAAAATAGCGGAAGGTGGTGCATCAGTGTACGTTCCGACGGAGTACGGGCGTTCATGTAATCTGGAGTGGAAAAATCAGGCACTGGGCATCAGTAGTTATACACTGTGCATCTTGAATTGTGTGGGGTCGCCATTATAGGGATTGATACACCCCATGGTGGGACCAACACAGGTATCTACAAATAAGCGGGGCCGAATGACACAAGTAATAAATAAATGCGAGTAGAAGCCGATCGATAAAGGGATCATTTTATTATGAACACATGAGGCTAGTTGAAATAATTGTTAGTAGGTGCAGAGAAATAGAAATGGGTGCGATAGCATATTAAGTTTATCTTGCCTTATGTTATCTTGTTACTATGGTATTATCTTATATTTGGTTTATTCATGTCATGATCCTTTTTCTTGTTTACATGCTGAAAATGACTGGGCTTACCGGGCTTTATGTCTGACCCGTTTTCTTTCGTCTTCTTTTCTTCCGTTCCCCCCAGGTCCACAGGGAGGGAATACTTCAGCTTATTTCAGACCTTTTCCAGCTTGAAGAGAGTAGATGTATTGCTTGGATTCTCTTTTCTTGGTCTATGGCTGTGGTTACAATTTTTATTGGGGATTTATGTTGCTTTACTACTGTTTTATGCTTCTTTATGTATTTGGAGTTTTGAATCAAGACAGAGGTTTTAATGCAATGATTTGGAAGTTGGGTTTTGAGACAATGGTTGTAATGTTTTGACTGAACCACGCTACTTATGAAATGATTTCAGTTTTTCCGCTGTTTGTATGTCTGTCTTGTAAATTATCTGTATCTTTTACCCATAATGCTTCACCAAAGTTAATGCATTCCCTTTGTGAGTGACCTTAATGGAGATGGGGTGTTTCACTTGGTATCAGAGCTGATGGTTACCAGATCAGATAAAAGTTTTTGAAAACTATTTTTCAAAAAGAAGTTTTAAAGAAGCATTTTAAAGAAAAGTGTTGTTTTATTTTAAAGGCATATTCCCCAAAGCCATATGCACTATCTTTCGATCCTTTGTTTTGAATCTTTTTCTTTCATTTCAGCATGCCTGGGGATCTTAATCTACCAGAGGGAGTGCAAATACGCACCTGGTTCCGTCGTTATTTAGAGGCTACAGCCCCCGCCGAAGGACAAGCGGACGCTCCTCATCCCCCAGCCGCAGATGTTGCTCCTCCTCCTCCCCCAGTTGCGGACGCCATTCCTCCTCCTTCTTCGCGTCCGAATGCTTTCTTGAAGGACTTTCAAGCTATGGGCGGAAATAACTTTAATGGGACTGAATCATGAAGTAAGAAACTGGCTCAAGAAAACAGAAGATCTGTTTGTTATCTTCGAAGTGGACGATAGGCAGAAGATACAACTGGCTGTATGGTTACTTAAGGATGAAGCCTCTTTCTAGTGGGAAGTTACTAATGCTGAGAGACCAGTTGAGACTTGGGAGGACTTCAGAATGAGGTTTGGGATGAAATTCCTCTCGCATGCTGAACAAAGCCTACAGATGGAGAAGTTCTTAGCACTCAAACAGGGAAGCCTATCGGTTAAGGAATACGTCAACAAGTTCAACCAGTTGGTAGATTCGGACTGGCGCTGGTAAACACTACACATAAAAAGGCTCTTCGTTTCGCTAAAGGGTTAAATGAGCCACTGCACGGCCTAGATATGTCCCATATACCTAGGGCGCAACTTATGAGAGACTGGTGGACATGGCACTGTTACATGAGGAAAGCAAGGGCGAGAAGAAAGAGGTGAAGATGGAAGAACCTATAAACAAGAAAGTGGAGGAATCGCAGAATAAGAAGATGGATTATAATAAGGGTGGAAAGAATAACAGACCCTGTGACAAGAGGAAGTGTACTTTTTGTGGCATACCTGGACATTTGATTAAGGACTGCAGAAAGAAGAAGAGGAAGATGGGTGGTTGCTTTTAGTGTGGCGAGGAAGGACATATGGTTAAGGATTGCCCAAGAAGGCAAGGGAAACGGCAAGAGCAGAGGACATGATATACTTCTGGAGGGTAGATTCACGCTCTCACAGCACCTACGCTAGCAAGAGGTAGAAATATTTCTGTTGAGAGTTTAGTTTATCTTTCTGATCATCCTGTTCGTACTCTTTTTGATTCTGGCGCATCACACTCTTTTATATCTACTGCTTTAGTTGAATCTCTACACCTAGATACCAGTATAGTAGAGGATCCCATGGTTGTTTCAAATCCAATTGGGGGTTCGACTTATTTATCAATGATTTGTTTAGATTTGGAAATTTCTATACTAAGCGCTGGGTTTAGATGCAATGCTTATGTTTTGGGTTTCACGGGCTATGGGTTGATTCTAAGCATGGATTGGTTATCCAGTAATGGTGCCATCCTCGATTGTGAAAAGAGAGTGGTTAGACTTTTGACTCGCCTCGGTAATACTCTCGAAATCTCTTGTAATCCTATGAATTCTGTTATGCTTAGCTACCTAGAATCTCTAGATGCATCTGTTGAAAATTTGCAATCTGTTAGAGTAGTCCATGAGTACTCGGATGTCTTTGAAGAAGTGAAGGGCTTACCTCCAAAGCGAGAGATAGATTTCCGCATATACCTAGTTGATAATGCAAAACCAGTTGCTTTACCTGTTAGACACATGGCTCCAAGGGAAAGGAAGGAGCTCAACAAGCAAGTTAAAGAGTTGCTAGAAAAAGGGTTCATAAGGCGGAGTATTTCTGAATGGGGTGCTCCAATAGTGTTCACAACCAAAGCGGATGGTTCACTTCGCCTATGCGTGGATTATGGAGCTAAACAAGCTGACCAAGAAGAATAGCCACCCACTTCCAAGAATAGACGACTTATTCGACCAGCTCGTAGGTGTGTCAGTTTTCTCCCAACTAAATCTAACTACCGGATTTCATCAGCTAAGAGTGGCTGAAGACAACATAGATAAGACTGCGTTCAGGACTCCAGATGGTTTCTACGAATGGCTTGTCGTGCCTTTCGGTTTGACAAATGCACCTGCCTATTTCGTAGACTTGATAAGTAGGGTGTTTAGGGAGTTCCTTAATAAATTTGTAGTAGTCTTCGTGGATGACATTTTGATTTTCTCAAAAAGTGAGGAAGAACATGCTTTGCATTTAAGGGAAGTTATGGATACTCTTCGAGCACATCTGCTTAAAGCAAAATTCTCCAAATGTCATTTTTGGAGAGAAGAAGTATGGTTTCTTGGACATGTGGTGTCCAAAGAAGGGATAGCTATGGATCCCGCAAAAGTAGTGGCGGTGCAAGATTGGAAGATTCCAAGGAATGCAACCGAAGTACGAAGTTTTATCGGACTAGCGGGCTGTTACAGAAAGTTCGTTAAAGACTTTGCGAACATCTCATCCCCACTTACTAGAGTGACGAAGAAGAACCAGACTTTTGCTTGGGATTTGGATTGTGATGTTGCTTTCCAACGATTGAAGAGGGCTCTAGCAACAACTTCAGTTTTGACATTGCCTGATGGAAGTAAGATGTTTACAGTATACACAGACGCATGCGACACGAGGTTAGGAGTTGTCTTGATGCAAGAAGGTAAGGTAGTTTGCAATGGAGGAAGGCAATTGAAGGTACATGAGAAGAACTACCCAACTCATGATTTGGAACTTGCTGCCATTGTTTTTGCCCTTAAGTCATGGCATCATTACCGACTAGGAGAAAGGTTTGAATTGTTTACTGACCATAAATCATTAAAATACATTTTCTCACGAAAAGATCTTAACTTAAGACAGCAAAGGTGGATGGAATTTCTTGCCTCATACGGTTTTGAGATTGCGTATAACCCTGGAAAGGGTAATGTGATAGTAGGCGCCTTAAGTAGGAAAAGGTCGACCTTAACTCCTCTCTTTATAGAAAGGCAAAACTTGGAGTATATAGCAACCTCTGACTTTAGACCCTCTTTTGAGTTTGTACCTGGTTTGTTAGCATCGCTAGAGGTGCGTCCTACACTTTTGGACTCAATAGGAGTCACGTAACGAGGAGACCCTCAGATGGTTAATGTGATTGATAAGTTAATTAGAGGTGAGACTTCTAGTCACCTCAATATATACTCCATAGATGACAAGGGTTGTTTGAGATGGGATGAAAGACTATGTGTCCCATAAGCAAGGGATTTGGTGAAGACAGTTCTTGAAGAAGCACACCATTCAAAGTTGACCGTATAGCAGGTGGAGACAAGATGTATAAAGACATAATAAGGGTTTTCTTCTGCAATGGCATGAAGAAGGATGTAGCTGAATTCGTCTCTAAGTGCTTAATATGCCAACAAGTCAAGGCGGAGCAGAAGAAGCCTGGTGGCTTGCTTCATCCTCTAGAGGTCCCACAGTGGAAATGAGATAACATTTCGATGGACTTTATAGATGGGTTGCCTAGGTCAAGAAAGGGCAATACCAGTATTTGGGTAATAGTTGGTAGGCTCACTAAAAGCGCTCACTTTATACCTGTTAAGAGTAGGAGGACTGCCTCATCATTAGCATCCACTTATCTTAAAGAAGTAGTTCGACTGCATGGAATACCCTCTATCATAGTAAGTGATCGAGATCCTATCTTTACGAGTGAGTTTTGGAAGAGCTTGCAAGAGGCTGTAGGCACACAACTATGCTTAAGCACTGCCTATCACCCTCAAACCGATGGTTAGACCGAAAGGATGAACATAGTATTAGAAGATCTTTTGAGATTGTGCATTCTTGATTTTGGAGGAACGTGGTAAGATCATCTTCCTTTGGTGGAGTTCGCCTACAACAATAGCTACCAAGCCACCATAGGCATGACAAAAGGCTTTATGTGGAAAACTGTGCCGATCACCGACTTGTTGGTGGGAATCTACAGACAAGCCCGTATTTGGGCCCGACATGATCAGAGTGACTTTGGGAAGGTGCACTACACCAAATAGCCCATTTCATCACATTTTCCCGACCTCACATAGTAACAGTTATATCCGTTATCAAGTAATCACGTTTATTACCGTTATTATTGATTATAATGGTTATAACCATTAAAACATTCGGTAATAATGTAAATAAATTGAAGTAACGTGGATGAGATCGGAAGTTTACATTATCCTTGTTTTTTAACGTATTCACGGTTTTGGTTTCCTACTTCAGCCATTTTAACAGGAAATTCCCAAATCTTTCCATGCCGCTGCTAGGGTTTTCTTCCTCCTCGATCTGCAGCCGCCGACGTTTAATTCGAGGCCGTCTCACCTTGGTCTGTCAGCCTTCTCCTCATCTATTCAGTCGCTCAGGTAATTTGTATATCGTTGAAAATTTTCTCCGATGATTTTGTGAATAATTGCAGTGGTCTAATTTATATATTGGTTAAACTTTGGTTATAGGATACTACGAAATTTGATAACTATTTTAGTGGATGGCGGCAAAGATGAACTGTCGACAGGGGAAATTTAGTCATGATTTTGATATATGTACTTCTTATTACATTGAGTTGAGAAGGTTGATTGCTAAAAGTTGGAATCAATACATGTCATCAACTGTAATATGATAAATTTCTGTATCAATTGAAGTATATTGAGATTTCTAAGTATATGACAAATTTTTGTCTTAAGTTTATTATAAATATGTATGACAAATTTTGATTTGATACAACTTTCTTTTACAAGGGTATAAGTTTTTTTAAAGCATCCTTTTGAAGTGCTTTACCAGTATAAGTTACATATTTATATATGTGTTGGTGTCCAACTTCAAAATTTATAAGTTTTAGGCAATATTAAACTTTCAATGGGTTCTCAAATATATGTGTTTTGAGGTCCAATTCAATTTGCTTTGCACACTTGAATAAACAAAAGTAATGCTTAAGCATTTTGGTTTTTATAAAAAGAGTAAATGATTTGAAAGGGGTCAATTTCAAAGAAGCTGGACTTCACAAATTATTTATTTTATACTATAAATTAAAAAAAATGAAATCATCATAATAAGTTACCTTTTGCGAATCAAATAAAGAAACGGTTATTTTCACCTTCATTTGGTTATTAACTTTAGCAATTTTAAGCAGAATTAATCTCCACAAAAGATTAACCATTTTATCCTAATGAATTGTTTGTAATATATTTAATTTATTAAAACTAGTAAATAAACTTATATGCATGAACTACTTGAGTAGTAAAACCAAAGGCTACTTGAGTTTCGTAAGGGGTCATTCACAACATGCTATCAGTATTCTCGTAGAATGAAGACAAAAAATGATAGCCGACGTTTAATTGTTTTTAAAAAAGTTGACCAATTCTATTTCTGGTTCCATAAATTGTATAAAAATATAAAATTAATTATTTCTATTATTTTTTGTTAACATAGTTGAAAACCAAACGACAATAACTTTGGTAATATAAATCATATTATTATATTATGTTTTAGTGCATATTACTTCAAGAAAATTTATGTTTTTGTAGTATTCTTTGCAATTGATGAAATACTAGTATTTGCAACACCGGTAAATAAACGTTTACCATATATGATTGTCTCCTTTTCAATAGAATGAGTAATTTTGTTTTGTTTTTTCTTTTATATTTCCTGTTGGAATGGGAATTCATTATGATTTACATCGTTCACTTAACAAGAATCAAGATTGTGGCTCCGTATGTACTTCTTTGTTTATTCTGAACAAGTTCAAAACACCCCCTTATGACTACAAAATAGAATGAAAAAGATTGACCCTTTTAGCCAGTTCTTTGATTGTAAATTTTCAGTTTTTGAAAAATATTAAGCTATCGACTCTGGTATAAGGGAGAAGCTGCTGTTAGCAGCAGCAGTATAAAAAAGCATCATTGGCTTTTGTTATTTTGCTTGTTTTAGTGGCTTAATTTGATTCAAAGTTGGCTAAATGACTCATGAACAAGTTTGAAATAACTTGTCAGCATATATTGGATGCAATGTTGGAACATGAGCCTTGCTCATGCATTTAATATTTACAGTTTCATTTAACCTCAAATGATACTCGTGTTTGAGCAATGGTGTAAGATTTTTTTTTTCAGAGCTTTAATTTCAAAATAGTGAACCAGTAATTCGGAAAGAAAAAGGTTTGCTCATTCTAAGTTTCTAAATTTGTATTTACTATGCATCTATGTAATGATGAAACATACCAAGCAGAATTGTTTGTATACATGCTTTTATTTTGCTTAAAGATAAACAAGGATACGAACTGGGCACATTGGGTCATTCACACAGTAGGAAGAAAGGGAACTTTCATTGTGATTCTTTAAATGTTGGGGGTTATAAATTTACTGGAATTAGAATTAACTAGATCCAATTAATTTGATGTGTTTGTGCTGTTTCCTTTTTCCTTTTGGGTTGCATGCATAGTCTACTACTATCTATATGGAAGGGGAACACTCTTCAGTAATAGTTTTAGTTTGCAAAAAAAAAATGATATCTGATTTGTGGATGATGATTTTTGCATCATGAAAATGCAGATAGAAGCCGATTGATGAGATTAAGGTCTGCAGCTCAGTCCAAATGTCCTTAACCGCTTGACAAGTTATCGGATTCATCTAACTACACTATTGCGCCGGAAGTGGTGATTGTAAAGTAGTTGAAACTCAGATAAGTACCCATACCAGCAATGTCAGGCTCAATAATACATGTACCAGCGGAAGTTCAGATATTGATATTGGGTATGACAGAGCCACAAATGTAGATACTAACTTGAAGATATCGCATAATGTAGATCCTTTACTAGATGTCATTCATGCGATTGAACCCGAAAGGGTACATTTTGATGGTACCACTGTATGTAATTCTGACAATGATACTTCAGAATGCATAGTGAATGTAGATACCACTATTACAAAGCATGATGCTGAGCAAACTGGGTTAAAACTGGTCGAAGTTGAGTGCTCTGAATGTCACTTTCTACCTGTATCGAGTACAGAATCCTTCTGTCATATTATGAAGGCTAGTTCATCTTGTTGTTCAAGTTCGTTTTCTGATATCAAAATTAATCCATGGATGCTTTGCATATTTTGGATTCAGATTTCATAATACTTAACAGGTTTGTACATAAAAAACGTAAGGAGTGTGAAGAGAAATCATCGTTAAGTGCATCCTTATGTCAAAAAAGTGGTAACTCAAATAAGAGTGAAGAAAATCCCAATGGTCATCAAGCATTTGTTGATTGGGTTTGGAATTATTTTAGTTACTAGGTTAGTACTAAATTCAGCAATATTCAGAATGTCCTTGTAAGTGAGAAAACGTAAGTCCTTATATACCTCCTTTTCCTTCAGTTATCACGGCTTCTCAAACTAATATAGCTGAACTGCCGCTGACAATCCGCTTTTCTTTGTATATAGTGTCTGCTTTATTTTTGTTAACCAGTACCATGAACAAAACATTTTACGGATAAACATTGTGAAATTGAAGATTTGAGTTTTGCTGGACCTTAATTTCATATTGTAAGGACTATAAGTAAGCATATTAATATTGTTACAATATATGAAATCATGTTCATAAATATGATCTTGTATTTTACTGAAAGCAACAACTTAATTTCTCTTTCACCGTTTCCAGCACTTTCAACCTGGCTTCTGGCATTGTTTTTATTTGCTTATGTTTGGTCCAGATGTGTTTAGGTGAGACTAACGCTTAGATTTCGTTTTCAGAAATTCAGTGCGTTGTGCTCATTGTAAGAACTTCTTCCAGCATGATGTTGCCTAAAAATCTTTTCTTGTGGTAGCAACACAAAACTTCTTCCAGCATGATGTGGTATCGGATGGAAAAGGTAAATCACCTTTGGGATCTGAAATTTGCTTTTCCATTCCTCCGCTGGTAACTGATGCTGTCCTTGGCTTTATATTTCTAGTTGTCTATTTGTGATGATCCAAGAATTTTGCCTTAAAGATCTTCAAGTCATTCTATGATCTAAGTTTATTTGTGTTGCCTTTAGAAGATGTATGTCATGATTGTGATCACTGCATATATTTTTTAACAAAAGCTTAGTTCATCTGAAGTATCTTAATTTTTAACATATTCCCCCTATCCAAAGTCTTGGCTGAGTTCACATATTGAACAAACCTGACGCAATCTTTTTTGTCTTCCCATTTGCTGTGATAACCAGATGCCAAAAGATTTAAGCAGATGCCAAAAGATTTACTCTTGTTGAGTAAAGGGATGATTTCAACCATCTATTTTTTTTAACTAAACCAACTGCATTATTCATTGACTTCCTTTCAAGTTTCCTGCGCATTTGTTTTGCTTTTTTATGTGTTAACAAACGTATAACCAAGACTATTACTTTCTAAAATGTTATTATTTTCAGCAGCAGATTATTGCTGTCTATTGCTTTCATCTCCATTTGTATGTGTTGTCCTAAAGCATATTATTCACCTTTTGGCAGTTTGAATCTACTTCCATAATTATTATCTGGCATTGGCATAAATATGGACTCATATTCCACAGTGTTTTGTTTTACTGGAGAGTTATTAGTTACTTTTGCACTATTTTGTCCTATTTAATCAGTACTCCAGGCACTACCTTATTGACAATGAGGTATGGTTTGTATTGTAGGAGCACGGGAGTTCAGTTTTTGTTTTTCACTGCAATTCATGGATCTACCATTCTTGATTTCCACTTGGTTTTATATTGTAGGAGCACGGAAGTTCAGTATTTAATCTAGTCTTTATACTATTAATTTTGGATTTTCACTGCAATTCATGGATCTACCATTCTTTTGCAATTTGTTTAAATTGTCACTGCTTGACGATGTTTTCAACTACCTTGTTGTCACATATCCTTCATCACTAGATTTTTTTAATACAAATATTTGCGATCTTTGGTCAAGTGCTGGGATACAACAAGAAGTTCCTAATGATACATTATTACATAACAATGAATGATACATTATTACATAACAATGAATCAGCCCACCAATTCAAAGTTTAAAAGTTACCGATCTTCGGCCTTGGTGTAGTGTGCCTGACAGCAAAAGCTAAAGCCAGAATCATGATGAGGACAAGGTACTGTGAAATTTTGATGATGTACTCTGAAGTTTATCATGGTTGTAAGCTGGCTACTGAGGAGGAACATATGCTCGTTTGGCTGGAACGGATGATGCATCGATCTGTCCTATGTAGTACTTCTCCATTGTCTCTCTTGCTGAGTCATTGTGGCCAACATCCTCAAAATCATTTGTTGCATCCTTACAAGTAGCAGCCAATAGAACTTCATCACCACCAGGATGGTCATCCATAAAAGGTGTCACATCGTAAACCTTGCCATCAATTATTAGCCAGCAGTCCTTGGTACTCTGTGCTTCGAAACCTCTTCAAAGTGAAAGATCTTGGATTCAGCTGCCATTTCAGACAATATACAAAGAAATTTGCTACAGCTTTCGCCTCTTCAAACCAGATGCAGGATTCACCTTCATCACTAGATGTTGAATGCTTGTCTGTTTCTTCAATTGGAGAATGAACTTGCTATCAAGGCTTGAAGCATGAACTTGCAATTAGAGAATGAAGTGCATTAGTGTTTATATATGACCCATGAGTGCTAATTAAACAGCAGTCAATGGTTTCTTTCCAGGCTGCTGCTCCTGCGTGCTGCAGTTCAATGAATAAGGTTCCAATTCTCTTCTCTATCATTATTTTGGTTAACTTTTTTATTACTTAAGCGTGCATGTTTATTCACTACTGTAAATTTACTTTTCTTGTGCACTTGAACGAAGTGATATTTATGAAGATATTCTACTAAAGATACATAATTGAAACAAGTTTATGGTTTATGTTTTGGTTTAGATTGATCAACCATAAGTGAAACAGGTTAGTATTTAAATCCATGGGCTTATGTCTGAGAGATGTTAGAGTCAGGATATCAGCCTAACCCCAAGGTTAGATCTTCTTCCTTTTTACATAAAATAACAATACGAAGTGCCGGAATATATTTTAATTTAATGCATAGATGGATGACTTTATTTTAGAGCATACAAGTTGAATTTACAGTAAACAAACACTCATCTTATATTTTTGGATTATCCTCTGTTGTTCTTACAGCAGTTACCAGGCCAACTGAATCTTTTCACAGCAGTTGAATGTCATATTTTTTTTTAAATTTAAGTTTTCAAAATGGTTTATTTCCTTTTTAGTCTTCTGAACTGGCCTCATGAAAAACTTTGTTCAAGATGGGTAGAAGTATGGCGGTTATTTACTAGTTAAGATGTTAAAAGATAGTTTATATTATAATGTCTGAAAATATCTTTAGTAGTTTCCAAATAGTAATTTGAGAATGAACTATGTTTATAATATCAGAAAGAAAGGTCACTGTTGATACTTCTTGAAGCATCTCAGTCAGTTATCTGTCACTGTTGAACAATTACAATGGGCTGTCTTATTTGCATTTCTGTACCATTTGATTGCAAATGCAAGTTAGTATATATCTTTGTTATACAAATCTTGTATTCTGTTAGGGTTTCTTGAGGGAGAACTTTAACGGCAATCCATTTAAAGGCAATGCAAAAGGTCCGAACTGAATTCCAGTTTCGGCTCCTGGCATCGACCACCTGATTTTCATAGAAATAAATAAAAAATGTGAGTAATGTTTTTTATTTACTTTTTATTATTTAAGATGCTAATCATGGTGGTAAAGACATTTACGAGTAAATAAGGTAGTTTTTGATTACCTATATTTTGTAGTGAGGTGAGCGACTCGGTTTCCCGAAACTGAGCGACTCTGTTTCAGGAAACTAAAACAGTTCCCGAAACCGAGCGACGCTCGGTTTCGGGAAACCGGAACCTATTTCAGTTCCCTGAAACCTGAAACAAGTTTCGGTTCCTGTTTCAGGTTTCAGGGAACTGAAACAGGTTTCGATTTCCCGAAATCGAGCAATCAGGAAACTGAAACTGAGTCACAAAATTATAGGGATGGTTTGCAAAAACTGACGATTAATAAGTCACGAGATTACGAAATAAGTAAAATAATGTGCTAAAAATGAGTTAAGAAGTTACATCAATGGTTAGCTGAAGTGGTATTGTGCTAATGATGGCGATGATGTTGATCTATGCTTTCAGTATAACTTGCTCCTTTGTGTATTATTGTACTCTTTTTGTAATAATATAAGTAATGAATCAGTGATGGAAGTGGATGATAATGTCCAAACCAATTTACAGATGGAAAATTTCAATTCTTCTACAACTGATAAATCTGGAGACATGGGATCAAAAGTAAATAGTCATGGAAAAATAATGTTTGCCCAACTTACTTCTGGTTAACTCAGTCCATAAATGAAGCTTCTATTAATAATGTAGTTGATACTCAATTACAGCAACATTCATCTATAAAAGAACTAGACCTGTCAAAATAGTTTAAAGTTTTTAATCAGTTTGATATGATTTTCAACAATAGAAGTGAAGATAATAATGGTAATACAACTTATGTAGTTGAGGAGGACAAGCTCCCTGCTAAAGAAGTAACTCCTGTTAATGGGTCAGCTGAAGCGCATATGGAAGACATTGAACACAATGCTGGATGAATATGTGTAATGGTTGTATGTTAAATTGTGATACTTCGATATTATTTGATATTTGTTACAGATGATGAATGATTGTATGTTAAATTGTGATAATTTGATGTTTATCGAAATGGAATTTGCTTTAGAGTACAAATTGTGATACGTTGTATTTGTTTTGGGATGATGTTATATTATATGTTGTACGTTCTTATTGGTATATGCTTTATGAAATTAGTTGGAGCATATTACCTACTATAGGCTTGGTACAATATTCAAGTTTGTAACAGTTATAACTGTTATTAAATGTATTGCATGAAATAGTCAGTTTTACATACTAACAGTAATAACTGTTACAAATTTAATATTTGTCACAGTAATTAGTGTTATAAAAATAAATATTATAATTGTTATAAATTTTTTAGTATCGACAGTTATAAGTGTGACAGAATAACGGTGTAACCGTTACAGTATACACTTTATAACGATTATAACCGTTACAATATTTGTGACAATAGTTTGTCACGTATGTTGCGGTAACAGTTATAACTGTTACAAAGTTAATTAATAACTATAATAACTGTTAGAAAACCCCTTTTCTTGTGTTGTGGTGGACTTAATACGAAGACGAATGAAGACCGCACAAGATAGATAGAAGTCCTACGCGGTTAAAAGAAGGACCGACCTTGAATTTGAGGTTGGAGACAGGGTTTTCCTTAAAGTATCTCCTTTGAAGAATGTTGTTCGCTTTGGATCCGTAGGAAAATTGGCACCAAAATTTGTAGGGTCATTTCCTATCATTGAGAGGATTAGAACGATGGCTTATAGAGTAGAGTTGCCCGAAAGATTGGGAGTTCATAATGTTTTTCATGTTTATCATCTACGAAAGTGCTTACATGAGTTTGCGGAAGTGGTGGAGCCGACCATACTAGACGAAGTAGAAGTGAAACGAGACGCAACGTGAGAAGAGTTCCAACTCATATCTTGGGAATAGAAGTTAAGAAGCTATGCAATCGTGAGGTCAAGCTAGTTAAAGTACAATGGAGTGACGCTGAAGAAGACGCGACTTGGGAGACTGAAGACAAGATACGCGCAGCCTACCCTTTTCTTTTTTAGGGTACATCCTTGATTCTTTTTCATAAGTTTATGCATGCTTGTATCTATCTTTTAAGTATATCTCCTCGGTCCTATTCTTGATCCTTAAGTAGAAACCAATGAATATAAATATGTATTTGGAACATGTTATAATTGATGGTTGCAAGTGGTTACTAGTGGTTGCTCGTGGATGCATATACGCACACATTAGGAATTAGATCGGCTCACACTACACCAAAAAAGGATTTTATAACGGTTATTACCGTGACTAATTACCTTTGTAACAGTTATAATCGTTACTACAATATACGTGACAAACTGTTGTCACAAATATTGTAACGGTTATAACCGTTATGAAGTGTTCATGTGATAACGGTTATAACTGTTACAAAATAATCACTTTGTAACACTTATAACCGTTAGTACTGGAAATTTTATAACATTTGTAACCATTATAAAAATTATTTTTATAATAGTAATAATTGTTACAAATATGAAATATGTAACAATTATTACTGTTAGTATATAAAACTGACCATTTCATGCAATAATTTACTAACAGTTATAACTGTTACAAACGTGAATATTTTACCAAAACTGCAATAGGTAATTTCATAAGGCATACACCAATAAGAATATACAACATATATATAACAATATCTCATAGCAAATACCACAACACCGGAAAATTCCACTTCAACAAACATCAAACTATCACAATTTAATATACAACCATTCATCATTTATAACAAAACATCAATCATATTATATACTTAATATCAAATCCTACAATGTTAAATGTACAACTCTAAATTTTACTATTACAAAATATATACACGCTTACAAACAACGAATGCGACATTCAATCAAAATTACAATACCTCCATTAACCAATTCAGACAATGTATAAATTAGGCCCTTCTTGTGTTGCATCCCTATTCCTTATCTTCATTCACTTTTGCTATAGCTTCCATCAAAAGCCTAAATATTAAAATAAATAAATGCACAGTTTAAAACTGAAAAAAAAAAAAAAAGCATAGCTTAAACACTTCTTGGATCTCCATATTTGAGCTTACTACATTGATGAAAGTAAATCGTTCATGGAAAAAAATATTCCATGTGGAATTGTTAGAAAGAAGCATAATTCATTCTATTATTATTTATAAAAATTATAGAAATCAGAAATCAATTGGGTTAACGTTACAGTAAGTTGTATTTGGTAATTTTTGATGCAGAAAGGGATTGAAATACGTCTTGGTGATATTGTATAATTTCAAAACTGAAAATAAGTGGAAGTACTGCAACAAACGAATACTACAAATAATAAGACAATTGGGTGCTTTGGTGCTAAAGTAACAAAATACTCTATCACAAACGAATACTTCGAATAATAAGACATTATTACTTCAACAAACACAATAATCAAATTAAAAATCATCAAAGATACAAACTAATATAACCTAAATGGGAATCTAAAATATAAAAACGTCCATTTGACTCATCACAAAGATTGAACAAACCTCAACATTGATTCCAGTTAATTTCATTCTTATGCAAAAGATCATTGCAAAGTAAGAACTAAATTGTTGACTAAGTCAATAACATCTACTGGTAAAATGCATCATAACCGTATAATATATCAAACAAAAACGTAGATAACAAAATGTCAATTTTTGTGGATCCAAACTTTTTATTTGATGAAAGAATGATCCTCGTTAGAGGAAAGTGATAATCATACACATAGGTAATATCACATGGATGATAGGCAAAATAAAACAAAAGAAATAATATATACATTACTAAATGCAGCTTAGAAAAGCTAAAGACTGAGGGAGAATAATAAAACATAGGGGCAGGTGCTTAGTTTATGCAGGCCCTGAGCTGTATGGGAATATGCCATTTCATTTTTTCAAAACCAGCTGATGCATGATGTTATACATGTTGAAAGAATTTTCGCATAAAATGTGTTGCATGGGAAGGGTAACCAGAACCCATGAGCTGAATGAATCAATTGAAAGATAGCAATGAAAGGCTGTTGCAAATTAAATGCCAGAATGTCCCAAGTGATTAAATTTTGAAATACATATATAACTTTAATAAATTGATATCTATACTTTAACAAAAAAATACGTACTACATAGTCTGATGTAGATTAAAAAACGATCTACTTAGATTTTCTTCTAAAAATTCTACAAACCGTACTAAGCAAAGCTTAGTGTAAAAATACTTCAGATTATAGTTAAGGACCGTGTACGAATTTGTAAATGCATGTATAACAATTGCTCTCGAATGCATATCCACAGTATTTGTGAGTTTGTTATACAAATCTTTAATAATATTTCACTCTGCTTCATGATTCTCACTGCTTATCCTCTTATACGAATATATGTTCTTCAGAGACAGTATATTTTTCATCCATATTTTAGTCAAGAATTACTGTATCCAGATATTGTGGATAGATGCAATCAATGAGAAAGGATAAGTGATGTATGTATGAAATTTAAGTATAATTAATAGCTGAATTAACACTATTTTTGTCATATAACAATAAAAATGTAATACTAAAAAAGCTTTAGTTATTATATCATGAGAATCATCAATTTTTAAATAATAAAAATACAACAATTCAGAATATTAGGATTACTACCAACTTGATATCAAAAATTGAAATAATAGAGAAAGGTTATCGCATGTGATGGGTAATGAATGTGGTACCATTCTACAGGCATATAATAATGAAGTTTAATAAACAAAAGGAAAATGGTATAATACCTTATGTGTTTGTAAACTACTCATAAAAGGATTTCATCCATCTGAATACTTGTTCACTTTCATTGTTTGGAGATCATAATTAATCAACAGAAGAAGAAAACCAAAGAAGATGAAGAATAAATTCAAAAGAAAACCATACCTCTAATCAGAAAACTCCTAGCTGAGTGAGGCATCTGGAATAGGCAGATAATCCTAAAAGTTATATATCCTAAGCAAGGCAAAATGAAATTACATATGAATGAAGATGTAGATCAATTAAAAAAATGGAGTATCTCATTAACTCATCTTCATGTCAGACTGATATATATCTAAATGATAAAATATTACTAAAATTACCTGAATCCTCCACAATGCTTGCTCAGAGGCTAAGAATAATGACCTTTATTCAAGAATAAGTAATCTCTTAAAAAAAATTCCCATATATGCAGATAATCACTTGACAAATCATTTTTCATCTCACTTTCAGCGTTAACCTGGAATAAATAAGGAAATGTCTAACCGAAATAACTTTACACTTGAATGAACTTCAGCATTAACCTAAGTCGACTATTTAATTTAACATGGAATATAGCATGATATGAAGTTCATATTGCAAAGAATTCTATAATTATTTTATATTAAAATTTAAATTATAACTGTCATTATCTTAATTTACTTGCATTCTCTCATCTTCACGAAGTCATATATCAATACATTATCATGATATTTGTTCTTATACTTATACGTAATGGAATCACGTAAATACTATAAAAAAAAGTCATCATTTTCAATAGTTATTTATAAATTTAAAAATCAATCATGCTAAAGATGACAATCTTTCAAAATGCATAATGTCAAAGATGATGATCCTTCATATTTGAAATTATTAGAAAATATGCTGATTTTTAAAAAAATCACAAATTGTTAAAAAGTTATATATGTCCATTAATAACCCAGTAAAGGTACTTTAGCATAAAGAATCAGATCCTATGGTCAAAGGTGGAGTTCTCAAACATGTGTACCATGAAACCAAAAATGAAGTAACAATATTCATTTTTGTGCTTCTCTAATGGAAAGAGCAAAGGAAATTAATGTAGGACCTTTACTCTAGATTTGTTCATTAGAAATTTTTGAGCTATATTTAATGTAAATTATACTTAGTGGCATGTTATGCCAGCATACGGTTGGTTAGTTCTCTTTCCCCTGTCTATTAAATAACTACTTATTATAACAATGGTAAACCTTGTATTCAGGTTCAATGAGATGTTAAGATTTTGAATCCAGTGCCATTACATGGTGTATTCTATCTATCTTACACAATAATTTCTAAAGTATATATGAAATAAAATATGTTTACTAACGTATATTATACAATCGTCTTGCCATAGCTACAATGAAAAAGGTAAAAGCTACTTAATATGTGAGAAACTTTCTTCGTTGTCGGTGAATGTTACTGTAATTACAATAACTTACATGTTTAGAATATCTTTAGTCATCTTCATATTTTTTAAATCCTTCTCGATTGACACAAATATCTAGAAAGAAAACTGGTAGTTTATATGAATAGAAGGATGCAAAAATAACACGAACCGTTCACACCTACATTTATACATCTCATTTCTTTTTCCATATTAAAACATACATGTTTCTCTAACAGTCTTCACACATCAATCGTTCTCACTAGCATAGGATTCTTTGCTCTCTTTTGGTTTTTCTTTTAGTCTACCTAGGATGATTACTTCCAAAATCTAATCAAAATTTGAATAATTCCAGCAGAATAAAATAAGGAATATCCAACCTGTAGAATTAAGCACATTACCCTTAAAATGGAAAATGATATCCAACCAAATTTGAATCGAAATACAACTTTGTTGCCTTAGATCATAAATCTGTGGTTAACTGATTTCAATTTGGACTCAAAATCACAGTCAAAGCTTCAAGGGCTATCATTTTCAAAGAATAAGCATTGCATGCAACTAAAAAGGGGACTGCAGTGCTGAAACAATCAAGTTCGATGAAATTAATAGGTTTTCAAGGGCTATCAGATGTTCCAAAAAAAGTTTTTTTTAAAACGATTAAGTTCGATGAAAAATAGGTTTAATATTTCTAAATTTAACCAAAAAGTGAATTTTGAATGTGTTGTAAGACAAGCTTTTAATTTATATACGCCAGCATTACACTTGAATATTATTTTGCATACTTGATACATAAAACATAATTTAATAGCTTACAAGAATTGAATATATCTAGAAACTTCAGTGAACTATTTTAGTACGTGCAAATAACACCTGTACATATAACTATTTATGAAACATATAAAGTTCCATCAAGGATAAATATTTTAGATCTTAAATATATAAATATGTTAATATTTCTTAGTATAAAGACGATTTGTTGTGAAAGACTGAAGGATAAAGACCATCTAAATTAATGGATTCCTAAACTTAAGGATGCAAAGCATTTAATATCATGTAAGAAAAAGCTGAATAAATTGTAATTTTTTCAATTACATGAATCAATTATTGGCACTAAAAACTGCAATATGGCAAGAAATATTATATATACGCCAACATTACACTTGAATATTATTTTGCATACCTGATACATAAAACATAATTTAATAGCTTACAAGAGTTGAGTATATCTAGAAACTTCGGTGAACTATTTTAGTACGTACAAATAACTACTATACATATAACTATTTATGAAACATATAAAGTTCCATCAAGGATAAATATTTTAGATCTTAAATATATAAATATGTTAATATTTCTTAGTATAAAGACGATTTGTTGTGCAGGACTGAAGGATAAAGACCATCTATGGCAATAAATGAAATTAATGGATTCCTAAACTTAAGGATGCAAAGCATTTAATATCCTGTAAGAAAGAGCTGAATAAACTGTAATTTTTTCGATTACATGAATCAAGTATTGGCATTAAAAACTGCAATATGGGAAGAAATATTATTTATACGCCAGCATTACACTTGAATATTATTTTGTATACCTGATACATAAAACATAATTTAATAGCTTACAAGAATTGAATATATCTAGAAACTTCAGTGAACTATTTTAGTACGTGCAAATAACAACTATACATATAACTATTTATGAAACATATAAAGTTACATCAAGGATAAATATTTTAGATCTTAAATTTATAAACATGTTAATATTTCTTAGTATAAAGACGATTTGTTGTGAAGGACTGAAGGATAAATACCATCTATGGCACTAAATAAAATTAATGGATTCCTAAACTTAAGGATGCAAAGCATTTAATATCCTGTAAGAAAAAGCTGAATAAATTGTAATTTTTTCAATTACATGAATCAAGTATTGGCACTAAAAACTGCAATATGGCAAGAAATATTAATATTAGTCTTAACAGTTCAGAACATAGTGTAACTAAATTTTAGAATAACCAACGAGGTTAATGATCTTTTATGCTTCATCATCACGATTTATCTCCATCTTATATATGAAATATAAAGAAAAGTGGGAGTGTAATAACATCAACATATGACAGTTTATCAACCGTCATCTTTATGAAACAGGTTAGCTATATAAGCATCTTGATCTAAGGAAATAAATATAGATCAAAAAATCATGTTTTCAAAGGAATATGCAACAACCAAGTCTGGGACCAAAACTGAAATTGTTTTGTTTTTCTTCTTCATTAATTTCCGGTTCCATCTTTAATTAAACCAAGCAAGAAAAATGATTAAAAAGAAGAGATGTTTTTTCCAAAAATTAGAAGTCGACCAATAAATGACTCAACGTTACTTCTTTAATATACTGTACTATTCTAAGTATATTTAATACATACATATATGTATAAATAAGGGAGTTTTCCTAGAATTCCACGAATAAAACAGCCATTCCTTTGAATTACTTGTTAAATGCAAAGTTTTACTGAGATTAAAAACTGTAATATCACAAGAAATATTAATATTAATCTTAACAGTTCAAAACATAGTGTAACTAAAGTTTAGAATTGCCAACGAGGTTAATGAGACCTCAACAGATTGTGTCTCAACTACAATTGATCAATCTATTCATTCCTGTATTTCGATCTCTTTTCCCACCTTAATATTCCTTTATATTTATTTGATAACATTAAAAAATTGACATTATTAAAAAAATAACTCAAGATGATTGTCAATGACAGTAACATTCTGATCTTACATTAAATGTAGCTTAGCCTCGTTAATTTGTGATAACCACCATAATGTGTTTCCTTAAGTAAAGGCTTTGAATTAGATGAACATACGCTTTTAAAACAACGGTGATAATATGAAGTTTGACATGTTAACAATCATTGTATAGTTTAATAAGTTGAACTTTTACAATTCTTTGTTGATTTTAATAATTTGTTTAGGTTTTATAAATCTTAATTAATAATAATAATAATATAGGTAAACTTAGTTAATCTATTATTATAAACTAATTAACTTTTATAAAATTTGATTAACTTAACTGAATTTTTACAATACTTGATTGAACATACCTGCTGTAAATCATTTAGAGTTCTTGGACCTTTCCCATAGCTAGATATGCTGTTCCACCCCAAAAGTAACACTAAACATAAGTATGCAGCAGAAAGAATACGAAGTTAAAACAAAAAGGCATGCAACTAGTCATATAAATAGATAAATATTTCAAAGAAGAATCCACCTTTGAATATTTTGGATCAGTTTCAATAGCCTTAGTAGCATCTTGCACGGCACTGCCATATTGTTCAAGCTTGGTGTATGCAAACATAAATCAACAGCTTGATTGTGTTTGTTTGCTGCAAAGCAAGAACAAAATAATTCTTTATAAATGGATGAATAAGAGATTCAATAACTATATTGGAATCACAACTCAACTTCTTGGGAAATATTGCAAATACAAGGGTAAATGCTGCAGGCAAAACCATTTAAGTGGCACAGTAAAAATGTACAGGCAACTTACGACAAAAGGAAAGACAACCTGACAGAATGCTTAAGCTTTTTGATTTTGGTTTTACAAAAGTCTTAATAGTCAACATTTTCAACTTGATGCTAAACTTCAAACTTCCTCATGACAATTTACTGTTGACATAATGTTCAAGTTACTAGTATCATGAAGTATCGTTACATGACAAGCTCAAATATTTCTGCTAGTTTTAAACATGGAAAAGATTCAAGTGATCATGAGACTGATGATGTAAGGGCTTCTCTTGGGAAGAAAAGAAGGGATGGTAAAGTCGCAACTCTATGACCATTGACTAATATGCAACGTGTTTTTGTTGGCCGATTAATTGAAAAATATGGTGATAATTATGAGGCAATGTTTATGGACACAAAGCTGAATACTGTGCAAGAATCATAAGCTACGCTGAAAAAACTCTGCCAAATATATAATGCTACTGGAAAGAACAATATCAATAATAAGTAGAGTCGTTGTTGTGAAGTACTTATGCTTACATTGGTGCTATCCTGCTTTTGTTTGCCTTATAGATATATTTTCTGTGCACTGAAATTTTTATCTGTTATATGTCTGGTTCCTAGGAGCTTGGTTATTTTGATGGTATTTTATTATTCGGATTACCAAGTTTTGTCAAGATAATCTATTGCTGTCGCTGATTTATCTCATTGCTTAACAGATGTGTGTTTATGTCGCCAAAAAAAAGTCAGAATCAAAAGAATCAATATAGACTCAAATTTGTTACTTCTTGACAATCCCTATTTAATCATGTTATCGAAATAATACCAAATGTCAACAATAATCCAGAAACTGACCGGCATTATGATGTATGCCTTATCCTTATTTTTTTAATCATCCAAAATTTTTGTAGATCTGACAAAACAAGACATTAATATTTACTATGCAAACAAGAAGGAAACCGAGTTCATACAGCTACATACATCAGCAGGCATTTCAAAAGAAAGAAATATATTTTTCAATAATAACAGGTTTTTAAGTTACTTTCTAATCTTAAAACTTTACCGAAGAGTTAATTATTTAAATTATATGTTCATTGTTTGAAAAAAATAACGATTTATATCAGTAAGTTTTCATTCTAACTCGTTATATTATACTAAGATACAGCAAAAAATGTTACAAACATAGCTTGGGTTTGCAATATAATCAACGTACATAATAATTAAGACTAGGAAACAAGGCAACACACAAGAATATCATAATTTATGGACAGTCCAGACAAGCTCCAACAACTTAAGTCATTTATAAATAAATATTATCAATCAAATAGAACGACAACCCTAATATGAGGTAATTACCAATCAATCACCAAAAACAATAGGAATAAACGAGTTAAAACAAAATTTGAGCTTTTACCTGATTTGAAATCGAAAATTAGGTTTCAGACGATTGTGGAAATAGAATGATAGCCCTAATCTTTCTTTGTCTTTGTAGGGATTGGTGGAAAATAAACTACGGAGGCAACGGAAAAGTGCGGAGGAGGCAAGAGAAAAAGGCGGCGGTAGAATGGCAAGGCGGCGGTAGAACGGCAGAGGCCGTGATAGAACAAATTGAAGAGGCAATACCATAGTATGAAAGAGGAAATAAAATATCATTGCTAAGGCGAGAAAAGCGAGGAGTAGCACAAGGTACAAAATTACAACCATGTCCATGAACTTTAAATTATTTACGAAATTGCTGAAACTAATATCGGTAATAAATGTGATAAGCTACAGTAATGAAAATATCCGTTAGAACATTGTAACGGTTATTACCGTTATAACTTCAAAGCGGAGAAGTGTTACAAAACGGGCTGTTTGGTGTAGTGTCAGTCACTTTCATATTGCATATGCATATATGTATTTGTATATGAATTGAAACTTGACGTGTTATCATATAGATGTTGCATTTGTATGAATGATTGTGCACTCATGTAGAAGTTATAAAGTACGATTAGGAATAACTGCATACATGATGGACTCATAGCACTGACATAATTCACATTAAGGAGGTCAACTGAATCAGTAGACCGCCTGATTTTGCATTAGATAAGGACATATACACACACTATGCATATAATCATGAAAGCATTAGAAATCATTTTTTAGGACAATGGATGCCTGTGATTGATAGTTGAGTAGATGAATGTTGGATGTTAGAATACATTCTTCTTAACTTAGAGATTTCGGGGACAAAATCCTTTAA
The DNA here is from genome assembly GCA_030737875.1 of Allium sativum. Lineage (NCBI taxonomy): Eukaryota > Viridiplantae > Streptophyta > Magnoliopsida > Asparagales > Amaryllidaceae > Allium > Allium sativum. The sequence goes on from CM060911.1 coordinate 127,871,971, forward strand.
GGAGGGGAGAATGTAGCACCCCGTATTTTCTATGAATATTAAAATAACGAATTAAAGAATACTTAATTTTAAAAGTGGGAATTAAGTAAAATGGGTAGCGCTATTGCGTTCATCTCAGAATTCTAGTTGAAATAGAGTCCGAGTTTGCGTAAATCGGACTCCGTATGAGTAGGTTATGAAGCTTAGAAGATTTCAGTTCAAAGTAGAATTAAATTAAATAATAATTAAAAATCAAAAAGCAAATTCAAATTTCGAAAATCAGCCAATAAAAGATGTGCGGGAAAAATCCCGCCTGAGGGTGTCAACCCCCTAGGGGGTGTCGACATAGGTGTCGACCCCCCTATAGGGGTGTCGACCCCATCTTCCCAGATCTGGGTGAAGAATTCTGAAGGATTAGGGTTTATGTGTCGCGCTGTGGTTGGCTGGGTGACGTGTCTCTTTGGTTTGGATGGCTCTGATGACTCCTATGTTAATCTAAAGCTCATAGTTTGTGTAACACATCTATAAATACACATCTAAACTTAACCCTAACCTCATAACCCTATTCTATGGTGCCTCCATGTTGTCCATCTCTAAACTAGCCTAGCATCCTTCTCCAAACTAGAAATCAAATTAGGGAGCTTCAAATTAAAGAAAATGTTTTCCGCTTCAATCAACAAAGAAAGATTAGAATCGCTACAACATCGACTAATTCTCTTTTTCTAATCCTATCACAGTAAGTTCAATTATTATTCAGATTTGAATACATAATAGAAACCATGACTGTAATGAATCGAATCTAGAACTATGCCTAATTGTAAGATAATCAATTCTGATTCATACTTGTTCTTTTGTCAAATCTGAAATTACCTATGCCTATGAGATTTTTGTGATTGAACCTATCATGTTGTACATCAAATTAGTAATTTCTTTATGTTCAATCCTACCGAATCTGTATACCTATGATGTATTTTCCTTAGTTTGCTCATATTCGTTGTTAATGTACAACATGTCTATTGGAACCATGATTCTTGTGTTTGGTGCACCTTTACATGCCTATTTTCCCTTATGTCAATTCTTGTGTTTCTTCTCTATCCCCTTTCCGTTTTATTTTACGAGTACTTGGAATTTGGAAACCTTGTTGAATCATGTTGTACGTGCGATTGTAATGTGGGGAATTGGGTATAACCTATTGGAGTAATTTTGGACATAACAAGTATATTGGACATAACTTGAATTGACTACAATTGTGGATAATTGGCATACAAAAATCTAGACTCGGACATGAATGGTAAATATGTAAATTGGATAAATGATGAATATGCTTAACCTGAGGTTGGATTGAGTTGCGGTGTAAGACTGTCCGGAACCACCCGTCACATCCAGCAACCGCAACAACAGGTCTAATGTGAGAGGGTAGCGCATCAAGCTCAAAACCTGAGGTTAGAATGAGTTTGTGGTAGAAGTCTGCCCTGAACCGCCCGGCACATCCAACAACCGTAAACAACAATTCTAATGTGAGAGGTTGACGCATTAATAAATTAATTAATGCCAATGATCAGACATGCTAAAAATGGTAAGGTTAAGTAACATATGAATAAGTGACACTTAACTAATGCAACATGTTAATTAAACAAATGGGTGGGGTTAGGTTAAACTGAGAACACTTAACCGTTATAACATGTTGATTAGGAAACCCTAGCAACGGGGACCCATTTCAGTAGTAACCCACATAGATGTATCACGCTACCCTGAACTAGGCAGGGTGGGGCACAATTACTGGGCTGATTATAAGAGGTCAAAATAGTGGTAGTGGTGTGTCAGTATAGGTTCCGAAGGAATCCGGGCATGCGCGTACTCTGGAGTGGAAAATCAGGGACTGAGTATCAATAGTTATACACTGTTCATCTTGAATTGTGTCGGGTCGCCATCATAGGGATTGATACACCCCATTGTGGGACCAACACATGTATCTACAAACAAGCGGGGCCGAATGACACAAGTAATAAATACATGCGAGTAGAAGCCGATCGATAAAGGGATCATTTTATTATGAACACATGAGGCTAGTTGAAACAATTGTTAGTAGGTGCAGAGAAATAGAAATGGGTGCGATAGCATATTCAGTTTATCTTGCCTTATCTTGTCTTATGTTATCTTGTTACTATGGTATTGTCTTATATTCGGTTTATTCATGTCATGATCCTTTTTCTTGTTTACATGCTGAAAGTCACTGGGCTTACCAGGCTTTATGTTTGACCCATTTTCTTTTGTCTTCTTTTCTTCCGTTTCCCCCCCAGCTCCACAGGAAGAGAATACTTCAGCTTAGTTCAGACCTTTTCCATCTTGAAGAGAGTAGATGTATTGCTTGGATTCTCTTTTCTTGGGCTATGGCCGTGGTTACACTTTTATTGGGGATTTATGCTGCTTTACTACTGTTTTATGCTTCTTTATGTATTTGAGCTTTGAATCAAGATAGAGGTTTTATTGTAATGATTTGGAAGTTGGTTTTTGAGACAATGGTTGTAATGTTTTGACTGAACCACGCTGCTTATGAAATGATTTCGGTTTTTCCACTGTTTATATGTCTGTTATGTAAATTATCTGTATCCTTTACCTATAATGCTTCACCAAAGTTAATGCATTCCTTTTGTGAGTGACCTTAACGGAGGTGGGGTGTTACACTAACACCATCAAGCCTCTCCAGTTTTGTAAAATCAGCGGTGAGTTCCTTAAGACTGTGAGGAGCCATTGCACGATTATTGTTTTAGATTGTCGGTTCAGTTTCGTCGTTGATACTTAATCTATTGATGAATGAATCTCCGAGGCACGATATGGTGATCGCTATTCTAAAACAGTATTTGCCCTCTTATTTCTATGCATGAGTAATGGAAAATCCGTTCGAAGATACAACGGAGCAAATATTGAATATCTTTAATCGACGTGGTTGTACAAACACGACGATTCACTATCTTAGAATTGATCGCTGCGGTGATAAGGTGATGGAGTTATAGCCTGCAGAACTATAATTCGTGTGGTTTATCAGAAATTTGGCAGAGCAGTTGAGAGAAGAAGATGTAGACAAGAAATTCGAGTGATCCAAACCTAGAGTGCGGTCCATTTTTTTATAATAGTGAGGAGATATGACTGCGTCCGTTCAAAAGAATGGCTGCAACCATTCGAACGTCAGCGTCTTTTTGAATTCAGACAGACGTACCCTTGTGCAGACCAGTCGACTGGTCTACACAGTACCATTCAGTTGGTCTAAATGTGACCAATCGACTGGTAACGGCTATCTCCTGCCTTCTATTCAAATATATACACACTGTTTTGTTTTCGTTCAACATTTAAATTTCAGGGCTTAAAAACCCTATCGCACCATGGTCCAAAATATATGTTTGGACCAATCTCATACACAATACAACACAACACGGCTCGTCTCAACCGGATAGACGGCGGCGGCGCCCGCGTGTTGTTTAAATATGCATGATATCCCTCCTCACAACAAATCAAAGATGTGGGAGCCCAAGGCCTTAACACCTTCATGAGAGGGCTATTGATATGGTTGTCATCTCCTTTTCTTTTCTATGATGTGGGACAAAAGAATTTTGCCCTTCCCCCCCTCTTTCTTTTATTTCAAAATTTCCTCTAACAAAATGTTGGTACAAAACAATATCAAAAGTGGTGGAGTATAAGTAATAAAAGATGGGAAAGACAATTGCATCAACCAATTCATACATCGGGTAATTTTTTATGTCTATTACATTATTATATAATTGCATATCATATAAATATTTTTTTGAACTATCCAACTGTTACAACCGAATTTTAGGGTTGGGTATCAGTCAACTAATCAGTGTAATTATAGCAAAATTAACTGGACATTTAAAAAAAAATAGGAAAAAGAAATTGTGTTCACAAATTAAATGTATGTATAACGCATATAGTAATAGGTAAAATTTCAAAGAAGGGTCTAAAATATGTGTATATATGAATAAATATAGGAAGAAATCATAAGTAAGGAGAGTTTATATTGGTAAATAAAAGAAAATAACAAAGAAAGAGAGATATTTTGGATGAAGCTTCTAGATTAGGGGCTTTTATATAAAAATACCTTCTCATCTCTCACATTTATTTTTGCACGTGAAAATCTTTCAGGGTAGAAAGAAAGAAACGGAGAACTTATTTCTCCACTAAAGTTTTCAAAAGAATAACAAAATCGCTCTTTTTCTACAAATTTAATCATTAATTTGATTCCCAAATGGGGCAATTGAAGAAGGAAGCATAAGAAATCGGAAAGCTAGCTGATTTTGGGCTTGTAAGATTGGTTTTGGAGTTTTTGGTCAGTAAAATTCAATTTTTGTTCAATTTTATAGTTTGAGATTCTTGCCTTAGGCCTAAAGATGACATCTTTAGGTATGTTTGATTGGTAACTTCCTTCCCCTATGTCATTTTGCGTTGTTAGAATATGCGCAATTAGAACTAAATGGAAATTCTAAATTTGCTTTGGTGAAAATAATTTTATGATGAGGAAATGGAAGAGTGATTTGATTTTTCCAATGCAATTGAAATGCATGTTTCATGTACGTTGAATTGTCTCAAAGTGGGGACATGAAAATAAAAAATTTCAGTCAAGTTCTGAAAATACTTGTCAAAGAACATACGATCTATACCAATTGTAAAGGTCTCTAGCTTTGAAATTTTGTACACATAAACTTCATTCATGTTCAAATATAGGGCAAAACTTTTGAATTAAAATGATTAAATTTTGATTTTTTATGATTTTTTGAAGTGGGTATATGAAAACTAGGTTGTTTATACCTGACCAGAAAATTGATTGCGAAGAAAACGAGGTCTGTACCAATTGGTAAAGAATTTAGCTTTTATATTTTTTGTACATAAACTAGATTCATATTAAAAGCTACTGTAAAAATTTTGAGTTAAAAATATTAAAATTCGAAAGTATATGATTTTTGCAAGTTGGGTATGTGAAAATTGAGATCTTTAGAAAAAAGCAGAAAATGGAATGTGAACAACATGAAATCTGTACCAATTGATAAGGAATTTAGCTTTGATTTTTTTTACACATAAACTATATTCATATTAAAAGCTACTGTAAAAATTTTGAGCTTAAAATATGAAATTTAGAATTTATATGATTTTTGCAATTTGGGTATGTGAAAACTGAGATCTTTAGAACACAGCAGAAAATGGAATGTGAAGAACATGAAAGCCGTACCAATTGGTAAGGAATTTAGCTTTTAAATTTTGTACATATAAACTACATTCATATTCAAAGCTACTGTAAAAATTTTGAGTTAAAAATGTTAAATATCGAATTTCTATGATTTTTTCAAGTTGGGTATATGAAAATTGAGATTTTTAGAGCACAGCAGAAAATGGGTCGTGAAGAATATGAAATCTGTACCAAAAGGTTTTAAGTTTGGTTCTCAAATTTGGTACATACAAACTAGACTAATATTCAAAATTACTATAAAAATTTAAGCTTTAAAAGATTAAATTATGATTTTATATGATTTTTACAAAATCAGTATATGTAAATTGATATTTTCAGGCTTAAACATAAATTGTTCTGGGTATAACTTTTTGGTTTCTTATAGGATTTCGATAAGCCTTGAAGTTTTGGAAAGCTTAGAAAATGTGTTACGACTTTTATATTTTAAGATTTGTATAAATTTAATGTCTAGATTGTCAAAATCTTGATTCTTTGCAGCTGGTTTGTTAATAAAGATAGAATGAATTTTAAGACATGACTTACGAACCAAATTTCATATTTAGGATTTTGAGAAAATTGTTGATCTACATAAGTGACTTTTGAAACACTCCACGTCTGTTAATGTCATTCACTAAGGGAATGCATTAAGTTTTGTGAAGCGCTATAGGTAAGAAAACACAGAATAAGTACAAGACAGATATAAATAAGGCAGTAGCGAAAAATTTAAACTTTTATTTCAAATATAAGTCATAATATCGTGGTCCCCAAGTTCATAAGCCACAAAAAACTCATTACAATAAAAATACTTTTGTCTTGCACCATCAGAGTACGTAAGTAAATAAAAAGCATCATTTCCCCAATAAAAAGAGTTAAGCCATAGTAGAGAGAAGGGCTTGAGCCATACTTCAGAAGTAGCTCCTAGCAAGATGATATCTGATTCTTGATTAAGTCTGAGTGTTTCCTTTCTAAGAACCTGGGGGGAAATGGAAGAAAGAAGGAGAAACAACAGGGTCAGACATAAATTCTGGCGAGTCTAGTTACTTTTATCCAGTCGATAATTAAAAGCAACATGATAGACATATAAAGTGGATAAGAGAGAGATCACTACATAAATGGCAGGCGTGACAAGGTAAGTAAGTTAAGGTGTATGTGCGACACTAATGATTACTCTTCATTATTACTAGTATAACTGAAATGAAATGATCCCTTCCACTATAAGCTGGTGGGCTTAGGTCATACGTCCAAGTATACCCTAACCATTACCCTAATCGATCGGCTCCCTACCTTGTAGAATCCTGTGTTGGCCCCATAGTAGGAGGTATCACTTCCTAAAGTGGCAACCCATGGTGTGTACAACCATATCTACTGGTGTCACGGTCGTCTTAGCCCCCTCTGCCCGGCCCATGCTTGCACATGTCCCTAGTCAGTTTGCGCCGCCCACACCATCTGCCTCGTTTGGATCTCTTACAATCAATCAGTAAGTGTGCCCCTTTCTCTACCTAGTACGGAGGTCTTTACTTGATACCAACTCCGGGTTACTGACTGAAATGGGTCCCACACAATATTATACAAGCTCTCCCCCTTGTCTTGTATCCCCCACAAGGTTTTCCACTGACTATGTATACCCTTAGGTGTCTTTAGTTACATAGCCCTATACTAGTTATGCTTACCCTAAAGGGTGTCTTTAATTACATAACTTTATTACATTATCTACTGGTTATGTATACTACTAGGTGTCTTTAATTGCATAACCCTGTTACATTATCTACTGGTTATGTATACCACTAGGTGTCTTTAATTACATAACCTTACTGGGTTAAGTACATGGACATATATGTATATATATATATATATATATATATATATATATATATATACACATATTACCCATTCCCTCTAATTTATTTAACCCACCACTACCCATCCAATTTTACTTAACCCTAAGTTAAGTCCATAGTCATATTAAATTATGTTAAGTAGTCCATTTCATTACCATATCCAATTATGGTTATAATGGGCTAGACCTCCCACATTAGGCCTGCAACATGTGGTATGCCAGTCGGGTCCGGGCAGTCTTATTCCACAGTTGGGCCTAACCTCGTGTCTTAGTCCGATTCGTATTTGCGTACTTAGACCTCCCACATTAGGTTAAACATTAGCGGCTGCTGGATATGCCGGTCGGGTCCGAGCAGACTTCCACCGCTAATGTAATCTAACCTCCTGTCATAAGTAAAATCTACAATTCCTAATGGTCATAAGTTAGGTTGGCCGAAAACGCCGTCGTATGGCGTAAGTAACTTGCTGGAAAGTGTTGTAGGAAGTTGGTCACCCTCGTTTTTTGAGGCACCCTCCCTGATCGTGAAGGACCATCACGACTCAACCCCAGATCGCACTCGAACTCCACAAGCTGTCTCACTCTTCACGAGCCGATTACTTGCACGAGCCCAATGCTCGACCAGGATCTTCACGAATGGACTCTGCCTTCACGAGCCCGAACCAGATTTGTCACGAACGGAGCATTTACCCACGACCCGGATGTCATGAGTGGAAACAAGGTCACGACCCGATCCTTATGGAAGTCATCACGAACCGGATGGTTGAGCACTATGAGCCAGAACCACTTTGAGGGCCACGAACCGAACTGAAGTGCGAACGAGATAATGACCAAAACCTAAGATGCAAAGGTAGTCCAAATGATAAGTTGTAACTCAGGATCTAGATGAGAACCAATGAGTGAACTTCATGATTGGACTTTGCTGTGGGACGTGTGCAAAGGGGTTATTGGTGTCTATAACTTTGACTCACCACTGAGAGACGGATATTGGCTATGGGTCAGTGCAGTGGAGTTGTCACGACTCCATGGGGCAAAGTGATCGTAGCAGGGCTATGAGCTAGTGCAGTGGAGTTGTTATGACTCCACGGGGCAGAGTGGACATAACAAAGGATTAGTGGCTATAGATCAGTGCAGTGGAGCCGTCATGACTCTAAGGGGCAGAGTGATCATAGTAAAGAATTGGGTGATCACAGTGGTAGATATCATATACTTTACGCATTGAGTGAGAGATATTAGGATGATTGCTATGCTTGACGTTTGCTATCATCATGACATGCACACCCCCTCCCCATTATTTTCACACCACGTTTTTAGTATCACCTTAGAGTATTGTACATCCTGCTGTGCTAATTCTTTGGTTGTAGGTCCAGGTACAAGTATGGTTATGTATACATGTTATTGTTCTGTTTTTGCTGCTTATCGTTCATACCAGACTTTCGTCTGACCTTGAGTTTTATGTCTCTTCTTATTACTTTGAGTGCTCCTAAACGAGCAGACTAGAGACATGTTAGTTGTTTATACACGAGTAGCTATCCGGAGATGAGCAGGAGGCTTACACATATTATTCCAATATATTCTCCTTGTGTTGTTGTTGGTCACTACTTTGGGCATTAGTAGTGTACCTCCCTATTTTTTTAGAGACGGTTTTAAAAGTTGTAATAATGATGGTCTGGATCATAAGATGTATTTTGAATTTTCCGCTGCAATGATGGTTTAATTTTCAGCTTATGCACTGTCTCGCCGGTTTTATACCAAGTTATGTTATTATTATATTTTGTTCCACGCGCTGTGAGATATACTACAGGTTCTTTGTTGATTTATCATCTTCCAACCTTTCCTTTGATGACCGTCCCTTGCTGGTTGGACATAGGCACAACGCGTTTCATCGGAAATGACGGCTGATGCGGGCCGGGCCATCACACTTGGTATCAGAGCTCTAGGTTGCGTAGTTAACCTAGGGAAAGACACCAGGGAGAGATAGCATGTATATGAGAGCGCGTATTTTTTATATTTTGGGTTTTCGAAAGTTATATATGTATACTATTAGTATATCGAAGGATGGAGTTGTGCTGCACTGACACCACTGAAGAGATGGTTAATTGTTTTCTCTTTACAGATTGGACGATGAGTCAATATACGAGGGGTACGGGTTCAGGGGCCAATAATAGGAATGCTCCTGACATGAGGATGATGTACACTGACTTCATGAGAGAGATGCTTAGGAATGTTCAGAGGGCAGCTCCTAATGCTGCAAATGGTGGTGGTGCAGCGGTGCAGGCGCCTAGGGTCGATTTCGCCAAGCTCTGAAAGGACTACACTAGTCTTGGTGGGAAGCCGTTCCATGGAACGGAATCGGCTACAGAAGTTCATGATTGGCTTGATAATTGTGAGCGCATCTTTGAGGATTTGGGAATCGAAGATGCAATAAAGAGAAAGATAGCATCCCGACAGCTTCAAGGACGAGCTATGAATTGGTGGAATGCTATTAAGGCAGCTACTCCTGAGGATCAAGTTACTTGGAATCAGTTTAAGACCCGATTTAGTGATAAGTTTATCCCAGCTGCCCAGAAGTCAGAGTTGTTTAGGAAGTTCTTGGAGCTTAAACAGAATGGTAAGGCAATCTCGGAATATATTGCTGAGTTTAATACTTTATCGAAGTATGGATTATCTCTTATCGATACTCCCGAGAAGAAGAACGAGAAGTTCATAATAGGCTTAGATCAGTACTTGGGAGAAAGGCTTATAAACCATATTGATGAGACTTTTGAATCGATTGTTGGGAAAGCATTGAGACCAGAGAGCCTTTATCCTAATCCTAAGACTAAGGTCACTGTTGCATCTGCAGAGGAGCCAAAGCCACAGGAAAGTGGTGGATGCAAGAATAATTCTCAGAATAAAAGGAAGCAGAATCAGACCAAGGATGGTCAGAAAAAGAATAAGAAAGACGTTGAGTGCTTTAGCTGTGGCAAGAAGGGCCACTATTCCAAATAATGTCGAGCAAAGCCACCGGATAGGAAGTGCTTCAACTATAGCCAAGTGGGACATCACAAGGATAAATGTCCACAACCTCCTAAAGAGAAGCAGATTGTGAAAGCATATGCTATTAATGCTGTCCCTTCTTCGTTGAATGTCACAACTGCGGCGGAGAAAGGAAAGAATGTCGTCATTCAGGGTATTCTTTCTATTTATGGTGTTCCTGTTCGAGTATTGTTTGATAGTGGGGCTTCCCATTCCTTCATATCTAGTGACCTGGTAGATAGGTTGGGATTGGAACCCGAGATAGTCGATAGACCTTTAGTTGTGACAAACCCTATCGGTGGTTCGACTAGCCTTAGCATGATTTGTCGAAATTTGGTCTTATCGAGTCATGGATATATGTTTGCTTGTGATTGCTTTATTTTTGGTTTTAGTGGGTTTGGCATTATTTTGGGAGTCGATTGGCTCCAAAGGTACAGGGTGGTGGTAGACTGTGAGGGATTTTCGGTGGCTATTAGGGCGGATGATGGGCGAAGGGTAGTGTTTGGTGGCCTACCTAGTGAAGAGGTGATGGGTAGTTTTCTAAATTCCCTCGACATCCCGTAGGACACGTTATCAGGGGGTTCCCATTGCTGGCCAATATCCAGATATCTTCGAGGAAGTTACCGGACTTCCACCACACCGAGAGATTGAGTTCCATATTGATTTAGTGAAAGATTCCAGACCTATAGGCTATAGTAATGCCACTTCGTCGTATAGTACCAAGGGAGCAGCGAGAGCTCAGGGTGCAAATAAGCGATCTTTTGAAGAAGGGATTTATCAGAAGAAGTGTTTCCGAGCGGGGAGCACCAGCTGTATTTGCCACTAAGGCAGATGGTTCCCTTTGTTTATGTATGGACTATCGCGAGTTGAATAAAGTGACTAGGAAGAATAAGTATCCACTTCCACGGATTGATGATTTGTTTGATCAACGGGAAGGAGAAAGAGTGTTCTCCCAATTGGACCTCATGACAGGATTTCATCAGCTTCGAGTAGCAGCTGAGAGTGTTCCAAATACGACATTTCGGACGTCGTCTGAATTCTATGAGTGGTTGGTCATGCCATTCCGGTTGACCAAAGCACCAACATATTTTGTGGATCTTATGAATAGAGTACTCAGGGATCAATTGAATAAGTTTGTTCTTGTGTTCATGGACGATATCCTTTTTTACTCGAGGACAGAGGAAGAACACAAGGAACATTTGAGGGTAGTGATGGAGGTGCTGAGAAAACACTAATTGAAAGCAAAATTTTCTAAGTGTCACTTCTGGAGGAGAGAAGTGAGATTCTTGGGCCATGTTGTTTCAGAGAATGGGATTGCCACGGACCCTGCGAAGGTGGCTACGGTACAAGATTGGTCTACGCCCAAGAATGCAACAGACATCAGAAGTTTCTTGGGATTAGATGGATATTATCGTAAGTTTATCCAAGACTTCTCCAAGATAGCGGCACCGCTAACTCAGTTGACTAAGAAGAATCAAGCTTTCGTCTAGGACGAAAGGTGCGAGAATGCATTTAAGGGTCTAAAGGGGAAGTTGACAAGTGCACCAGTGTTAGTTATTCTAAGGGGAACGAAGATATGACGGTATATACGGATGCCTGTGGTACCGGACTAGGTGTTGAATTGATGCAAGGAGGTAAGGTCGTAGCTTACGCTAGTCAGCAACTGAAATCACATGAGAAAAGATATCCTACCCATGATTTGGAATTGGCAGCGATCGTATTCGCATTGAAAATGTGGAGACATTATCTCTTAGGAGAATGATTCCAGTTGTTTACCGATTATAAATCGTTAAAGTATATTTTCTCTTAGAAGGATCTAAACCTCCGTTAGCAGAAGTGGTTAGAATTCTTGGCTTCCTATGATTTCGATATCACATATACACCAAGAAAGGGCAATGCGGTAGCTGATGCATTGAGTATGAGACATGCCAGTTTAAGGGCTATTTTCTTGAATGGAAGCAACTGGAGTATATCGCTGGGTAATGATTTTAGACCAAAGTGCGAATTGGATTCAGAAATGTTAGCGAGTTTGACAACCAGACCCACTTTGATTGAGCGGATTGGTTCCACTCAGAGGGACGGTCCTAATCTATTAGAAATCATCTTCAAGTTAGAAATGGGAATCGATGAGGAGAAGAACAAGTATGGGCTTGATTGAGAAGGATGGCTTAGAAAGAATGGAAGACTAGTTTTACCCATGTTAATGGATTAAGAGATGAAGTACTTAGAGAATGTCATCACTCAAAACTGACTATACATCCCGTTGGTAACAAAATGTATTGAGACATGAAGCAGGCTTACTACTGGGAAGGGATGAAAAGAGACGTTGGGAAGTTTATATCCAAATGCATGAACTGCCAGCTAGTTAAACCTGAGAAAAAGAAGCCTAATGGTTTGTTGCAACCATTAGAAATTCCCGAATGTAAATGGGAACAAGTCTCAATGGATTTCACTGATGGGTTACCAAGGACTAGATCGGGCCATGATAACATTTGGATGATTGTGGACCGATTGACCAATAGTACAAGGTTTATACCCATCAAGTCTAATAGAACAAAAACTAAGTTAGCAGAACTGTATATGAAGTGGGTAGTGAGATTTCATGGAGTTCCCAAAAGCATTGTGAGTGACCGAGATCCGTTGTTTACTAGTGGATTTTGAAGGAGCTTGCAAAAGGCTTTAGGGTCAGAATTACATCTCAGTACCGCGTACCATCCTCAAACCGACGGTCAAACAAAGAGGGTGAATCGAGTATTAGATGATCTCTTGAGAGCTTGCATATTAGATTTTGGAGGGTCATGGGATGACCATTTGCATCTGGTTGAATTCGCATATAATAATAGTTATCAGTCTAGTATTGGTATGGCTCCATTTGAAGCTTTATATGGAAGAACATCCAACTCACCATCATGTTGGTTAGAAACCGGTGAGAAATTTGTGCTTGGGCCAGATGTGATAAGAGAAACCTTAGATAAGATCAAGGTTATCCAACATCGAATGAAGGCTTCCCAAGATAGGCAGAAGAGCTATGCTGATAAGAGACGAAGAGAATTGAAATTCTCCATTGGCGACTTAGTGTTTGTCAAGATTTCTCTATTAAAGAGCGTGATTCGATTTGGTAGGAGAGGCAAGTTAATACCAACTTTTGTTGGTCCATTCCCCGTTCTCGAGCAAGTTGGGAATTTGGCATATAAAGTTGAGTTGTCTGACAAGATGGCGGGAGTTCACAACGTATTTCATTTTTCCCAGTTAAGAAAGTTTGTGCACGACCCCGATATGACTATTTCACCGGATTAGTTGGATGACATCGAAGTAGAACCCGAGGCGGTTGGGAACCGTAGGCCGATCCGTATTGTCGAATACGATACGAAGCAACTTCGAAGGAAGGCGGTGAAACTGGTCAAGGTTCACTGGGGCGAGAACGAGAATGACTGTACTTGGGAGATAGAGGAGAGCATAAGGAAGTTGCATCCAGAACTCTTTGCCTGGTAAGATTTTAATAGTGATGGTTTTTCCCTTGTTAGTAAACTGCATGCTAGGATAGACTTGTTTGATTGTTTATAAATGGTTGTTAGGCATGCGGGACCCATTGTATGTTTTAATTAAGGAATTTCGGGGGCGAAATTTCTTTAGGGAGGAGAATGTAACGACCCGCATTCTATGCATCGGAGGGTCGTAGGATATTTATTTCATTTACATACGAAGTCGTATGGTCGTGTAACTTTGGGAAACAACTATTGGGGTCATTTCCCATGTTTACGATTTTTACCGATTTTTAAATGACCTTTTTGCCTATAACTTTTGATTGGTAAGGAGTTTTGACTTGAAACAACTTCCATTGGATTTGGATGATAGTTTACCTTTCCGTGGAGTGGTCACATTAGCCAAACGGACTTACCGTTTGGGAGATGTGGCTGAAATAAGGGTTGGAAGGTGAAAAACAGCTTAACCGGGCCAAATAGGGTGATTAGCAGCTAGGCCCATTGGGGGATTTCGGGATTAAGGTTACATAAGGGCTGGAAACAGTTTGAGAAACCTTTCTTTGTCATTTTTACAGCCGCCACTTACCTCTCTTCAACCCTAGCAATGGCTTCCACCTTCTAAATCTCTTCTAAACAACTCCTAATCGCTTTCTAATCAAAGATTAAGCTAAGCTACATCAAATCAAGGCAAATCAACACCAAATCAGTGTTGGAGCTGCTGTGTTGCATAGTAATTCGAACCAAAACAGTAGAAAAGATTAGATCTATAATTCATTTGTGGCTAAGGTGAGTGATTTGCATTGTTTTTCACTAATTACAGCTAATTAAGGTGATTAGTGATAGTTAGCAAAATTATGCATGATAAAATTTTGGAAAAATATGTAAAAAAAATTAAATATTGTTTTATGCCTCTGTTAGAAATTTGGGTTAATTTGGACATGTTTTGCTATTCGTATAGTTAAATTATGATTAAGGGGGAAATCGTAGTTTTGGGTATGTTTGATCCATATTAACATGTTACATTGTTGTTTTGGTGTTTATGGTTGATTGTTCATGTTGCTATTACTATTTGGAATGCTTTGTGATTGGGTAGTCAAGTTAGGTTGGTCAAAAACGCCGTTGTGTGGCGTAAATAGCTTGCTGGAAAGTGTTGCAGGAAATTTGGTCACCTCCGTTCGTGAGGCACCCTTCCTGATCGTGAAGGACCATCATGACTCGACCCCGGATCGCACTCGAGCTCCACGAGCCATCTCACCCTTCACGAGCCGATTACTTGCACGAGCCCAATGCTCGACCAGGTTCTTCACGAATGGACTCTGCCTTCATGAGCCTAAAACGGATTTATCACGAATGAAGCATTGACCCATGACCTGGATGTCACAAGTGGAAGCAAGGTCATGACCTGACCCTTGTGGAGGTCATCTCGAACCGGATGGTTGAGCACCACGAGCCAGAACCACTTTGAGGGCCACGAACCGAACTGAAGTGCGAACGGGATAATGACCAAAACTCGAGATGTAAAGGTAGTCCAAATGAGAAGTTGTAACTCAGAATCTAGATAGGAACCAATGAGTGAACTTCATGATTGGACTTTGTTGTGGGACACGTGCAAAGGGGTTATAGGTGCCTATAGCTTTGACTCACCACTGAGAGACGGTATTGGTTATGGATTAGTGCAGTGGAGTTGTTACGACTCCATTATGAAAAATTGATTATAGCAGGGCTATGAGCCAGTGCAATGGACTTGTTATGACTCCATGGGGCAGAGTGGACATAGCAAAGGATTAGTGGCTATGGATCAGTGTAGTGGAGCTGTCATGACTCCATGGAGCAGAGTGATCATAGCAAAGAATTGGGTGATCAAAGTGGTAGATATCGTATACTTTACGCATTGAGTGAGAGATGCGAGGATGATTGCTATGTTTGATGTTTGTTATCACCATGACATGCACACCCCCTCCCCATTATTTTCACACCATGTGTTAGTGTCACCTTAGAGTATTGTACATCCTGTTGTGTTAACTCTTTGATCGCAGGTCCAGGTTCAGGTATGGTTATGTATACTTGTTATTGTTTTGTTTTTGCTACTTATCACTCATACCAGACTTTTTTCTAACTCATATTTTTATGTCTCTTCTTATTACTCTGGGTTCTCCTAAACGAGCAGACTAGAGACATGTTAGTTGGTTATGCACGAGTAGTTATTCAGAGACGAGCATGAGGCTTACACGTATTATTCCCATATATTCTCCCTATGTTGTTGTTGGTCACTACTATGGGCATTAGTAGTGTACCTTCCTATTTTGCTTTAGAGACAGTTTTAAAAGTTGTAATAATGATGGTCTGGATCATAAGTTGTATTATGAATTTTCCGCTGCTATGATGGTTTAGTTTTCAGCTTTTTCACCGTCTCGCTTGTTTTATATCAAGTTATGTTATTATTATATTTTGTTCCATGCGCTGTGAGATATACTATAGGTTCTTTATTGATTTATCATCTTCTAACCTTTCTTTTGACGACCGTCCCGTGTTGGTTGGACATAGGCACATCGTGTTTCATAGGAAATGTCGGCTGGTGCAGGGCGAGCCGTCACAATCGTATTGATTTATATATGATACTCTGATTTCATTTGATTAATATTATCATATTGATTTATATATGATAATTGTTATGAGTATCGTATTGATTTATATAAGATACTCTGTTTTTATTTATTTTGTCATATTGATTTATATACGATAATTGTTATGAGTATCATATTGATTTATATATGATACTCTGATTTGATTGATTTATATATGATAATTGTTATGAGTACCGTATTGATTTATATTTGATACTCTGATTTGATTATATTACCATATTGATTCATATATGATAATTGTTATGAGTATCGTATTGATTTATATATGATACTCTGATTTGATTTATTTTATCATATTGATTTATATGTGATAATTGTTATGAGTATCATATTGATTTATATATGATACTCTGATTTAATTCATTTATATATGATAATTGTTATGAGTACCGTACTGATTTATATGTGATACTTTGATTTGATTTACAAACGATAAATGCCATGTAGATTTTATTGACTTGATTAATTATCATAAAATATTTATTATATGTATCTTATTGTTTTTTATAGGTATTTGTTATGAGTATCGTATCGATTTATATATGATACTCTGTTTTGGGTTATTTTATCATATTGTTTTTATGTATGATAAATTTCATGTGGAGTTCATTAGTTTATGATACTTTGACTTAATTATTATGATCATCCTGTTAATTTATATATGATTTGTTGAGAGCTTTGCATCAATTTATATGCGATACTCTGTTTGATTTAATTTATCATATTGAATTATATATGATGTTTGTTAAGAGCATCGCATTAATTTTTATGTGATACTTTGACTTGATGAGTATCGTATTATTCTTTATATACTATTTTGTATTATATTGATTTATATGTGATACTCTAACTTGATTTATTTTATCATTTTATTTTATGTATGATAATTAATGTTAGTATTGTATTTACATACAATACATATGTTTAGAATTAAGGCTTGTTTAAATGAGAGGATTATGCTAAAAATTTCATATGTATAGTAACATTCATATATCTGTCGTTGACCTATACATGTGGCATCATTTATCTTTTGTTTTCAAATTTTGATCTCCATAGATTCATACTTCACTCACACTAAACATAGTCTGACCCGTGTGATTTGTTTATTTTCTAAAATAATACTCGGGTCAGATTGAGGTTGTTTGCAGGTTAGGTTGCGTGGACCGTATCAGCATTCTTATCTTTTTCCACGTCCGGGGTTTTAGATATGCAGCTTTGGACTATCAATAGCTTGTAGTTTGTCATGGTATGTATGCTATTATGTACTTTGGTAGTGATGTTATGTATTATGGATATCACTACTATGATATGTATTATGTATTCCGCTGTTGTCATTGTGATGTGATTGGTTCTGTTGTTTTTGTACTATGCAACTTGGGAAATTTTCTTATATAATTGCTTTAACCTAGACTGAGCACGAATGGTAAGTTGAAAGGTTTTAAAATTTTCGTGCCAGTGTTTGTTCAATGGAATGAGTATAGCATTTAGCCCTATCGAGTTCCATTCTCCGTTCTTTCTGACAGTATTACTTAGTATTGCTCTTGGTTAGCATGGGTGTAACACCCCACGTCCGTTAATGTCACTCACAAAGGGAATGCATTAAGTTTCGTGCAGCATTTTACTAAATAGAACATAAACACTACAAGACAGATATAAAGATTTTGCAGCGGAATAAAAACAACTTTTATTAATCATAAAGCATGGTTACACCATATGTCTGAAAATACATAAACTCTGTTCATCATTAAACTTCTGTCTTGTACTTCAAAAATCAGAGTACAATAATAAAGAAAGCATAATCCCCAAATCATAAGCCATAGTAGCAAAGATAAAACCTTGAGCAATACATCTAGAAGGTCCAAGAAAGATGGTAACAGAATCCTGACTAAGCCTGAGAATTCCCTCCCTTGAGAATCTGGAGAGGGGAGGGGAGGGGGGGGGGGAGGGGACGGAAGAAAGAAGGAGAAACAAAAAGGGTCAGACAATAAGTCTAGCGAGTCTAGTTACTTTTAGCCAGTAAATAAATAAAAGTAACATGATAGGCATACAAAGTGGATAAGAGAGATCAATACATAATTGGCAGGCCTAACAAGGTAAACAGGACAACAGGATAAAATAGATAGCGCTTCTTAATAATTTCCTTGCTCTGCACCAATACTAGTATAACAGAGATGTAATAGGATTACATATTCCCCAATTGCCTAGCAAAAAAGGATGATCCCAACAGAAACATAATGGTAGTTTTAGGTGTACTATAGTAACATGTTTTAACCCAAAAAGAACTGGTACCTAAACAGAAATAATGGGTGTTAGCCCAGAAAGAAGCACAGGTACCCCACAGAAATAGACAGGACTAGATGTACCCTATTTACTACCCCCTAATCGATCGGCTCTCTATTCTGTAGATACCATGTGCTGGCCCCACAGTAGGGTGTATCACTCCCTAAAGTGGCAACCCTTAATTTTTGATTGATGCACAACCATATCTATTGATGTCACAACATCTTATCTTCCCTAGCAGGCGGAGTCATGCACGCACATGACCCCGTTGGAACGTGCCGTCAACACCACCTCACCGTTTGGATCTCTTACAATCAGATCAGTAAGCGTGCCCCACTCCGACCTAGTTCGGAGTACTCGTTTAATACCTATTTGAGGGTTACTAACTGAAATGGGTCCCACACAAGATGATGCAAGCTCTCCCCTTTGTCTTGCATCCCCACTACTAGGATTTCCATTGGTTATGTTTACCTAACAATGTCTTTAATTACATAACCCCATCAGGTTAAGTTTGTGGGCCTATATATACAAATATTACGCACCAACCCAAGATGTACTTAGCCCTCCTACCGATTCAAGCATGTTTATTTAACGGTTAAGTTTGTGGGCCTATATATATTAATATTACGCACCTACCCAAGATGTACTTAACCCTCCTACTGATCCAAGCATGTTTTACTTAACCCTAAATTTAGTTCATATTCATACAATCCTTTATGGATTAGATTAAGTTAAGTAGTCTGATTCATTATCATGTCCATTTATGGTTTATAATGGGCTACACCTCCCACATTAGGCCTACAACATGTGGAAGCTGGATATGTCGGTCGGGTACGGGCAGTCTTATTCCACAGTTGGGCCTAACCTCGTGTCTTAGCCCGATTCGTATTCGCGTACTTAGACCTCCCACATTAGGTTCAACATTAGTGGCTGCTGGATATGTCGGTCGGGTCCAGGCAGACTTCCACCACTAATGTAACCTAACCTCGTGTCATAAGTACAATTACAATTCCTAATTGTAATTACTAAACATTCCATCTTTAATTAATCAATTAATTAAACCTTTCCCTTTTTGGGTGTCAATACATATTTTGCCCAATAATTCGAATTACATATCCATAAATGTTCATATTCAAATTATGCCATTTTTAATTAATTTACCAATTAATTAATCCTTTCCTTTTATAGGTGTCAATACCTAATTTTCCCAATAATTTGAATTACATATCAATTCATTTAAAGATTACATGCCAATTATAAATCCCTTTTCCCCCGTTTCCTTCACTAACATATTCGCACGTATTTTGGAGTCATCAAGGCTAATAAGTAGTCTAGCCATAACAATGAAAAAGGGAATATGATAGTGGTGATAGTTTCAACATATATTGGCATAAACATACTAGTATGATAACAAAGTGAATGGACATGTAATTAACATCATATCAAGGTGAACATACATGTTGTCATGAACATGTAATCATCATCATAACGAGATCTAACATAAATATTGCTTTAGATCTACATAAGAATGTCCACATGTTCTAGATCTAATAGATTAAATTAGGTCTAATCATAAATAAAGGTTTAGATCTACAGGTTTATAAATAGATCTATCCAAATCCACATTATAGAGGTTACAATTAAGATAAAGGTGTGGACCCAATCCTAATCAATTCAAGGTAGCATACATTCATGGTTCACATAAATGATTTGATTTATCCAAATGAAACAAAAATAACATACTAGGACAGTCACAATTGAACTGGATCTCGAGAGATAGATCTATCATAGCATATGATATGATCATAAAATAGATCTAGCATAAAACATGATCATAAAGTGGATCTAGCATAAAACATGATCATAAAGTGGATCTAGCATAAAATATGATCATAAAGTGGATCTAGCATAAAACATGATCAATAAGTGGATCTAGCATTAAACATGATCATAAAGTGGATCTAAGAAATGTTGCAACTGTCAAGATTAATAGATTTACATTTATCATAAGGTAGTTACAAATCAAGATCCATAAAGGCAACATCATAGTATAGCCACAATTGCATCAGATCTAGAGAATTAGATCTATCATGATCTACATAGTATAAGATTTAATACTGGCATAGATTCATACTTTACAACATATCCAATCCATAGTCTTTCACAATTTACTGTTATTATTTAATCCTAAAAGTGACTAGAAACTCACTGTTATTGGATTGCTAAGATGATAGAAAAGGTGCTGAGTCTATGTTTGAATGACAGAATTGAATATGCTTTAGAAGAAGATGAGAGATCCTAATTCGATTCAAAATCCAGCAGAGTCCGGCCACAATTGTTTCTTTGTGAAGAAAACAAAGGATATGAGATATATTTATAGCTGCTGGGTTACAGAATTCAGATGCCACCTCATCCCTAATGGATTGGGTCAGGTCACGGGTCGTCACTCACTCAAAAAAGGTCCGAATACCCAGAAACAATCCTGGGCGCACTTGACAGGTGCGCCAGTGCAAAAATACATTGGCGCACTTGTCAAGTGCGTCAGTGCATTCTGCTTTCATCTTAAAACTTTAATTGTCCGTAACTTTTTCATACGTTATCCGTTTTACGCAAACCAGGTATCTGTCTTGACTAGAATTTTGAGACGGACGCAATGACGTAATCCATTTCCATTAATTCTGGATATTAACTTAATTATTCTTTAATTTATTCACTTTATTGTTGTTAAAATTTCGGGGTTTACATTCTCCCCTACTCAAAGGACTTTGTCCCCGAAATCTCCAAGTTGAGAAGAATGCATATCCTACCATCCATCATCCATCTACTAGACCATCAATCACTGACATCCATTTTCCTTAAGGATTTCTAGTGCTTTAATGAAAATATGCAAAAGTGTGTGTATATGTCCTAACACTAATACGAAAATCAAGTGGTCTACTGATTCAGTTGACCTCCTTAATGCAATGTATGTTAGTGCCATGAATCCAATACGTATGCAAATAAGCCTATTATAACATATAAGCTCTACATGAGTGCACACTCATTCGTCTAAATGCAACATCCATATGTTAGTTCATCCATTTTCATTCATAAAAGAAAATAAAATGCACACACATCCATATGCAGTATGAGAGCGATTGAGCCGATCTAGTGCCTAATGTGTGTGTATATGTATCCACAGGCAACCACTAGCAAACACTTGCATCCACTTGCATCAATCAAGCATAACATGTCTCAAACACATGTTTACAATCATGGGATTTCCTACTTTAAGGTCGAAGATTCGATCGATAAGATACAAACAAATGATAGAAACAAGTACGAATAAAAAGCTTTGGAAAAAGAAGTTAAGAACATAGTCCTAAAAGGAAAGGGTATGAAGCGTGATATTTATTTTCAGTCTCCCAAGTCGCATCCTTGCTGTCTTCTCTACTTTTACTTCCTTCCGCAAGTTTGGCTCCACTCCCTCGAACTCTATACATTTTATCGCTACTTGATGAATAGTCATCTTAGAATGATGACCTTCCTCAAGGACCGTCTTTAGTAGATTTCACATCCTGATATGATTCACTATCAAACCTCCTCTCAAGTAGCTCCCCTACTTGCTTATCAAGTTCCCTATTTTCTTTTAGGAGTCACATGTCGTACAGGCAATGCAACTGGCTTTGTATTATCCACCAAGTATATTCGAAAACCAATCTCCTGCCTTAGGGTAAACCCCGAACCTCATCAAAAACATCAGAATAATCTCGGACTACTGGAGCAGATTGCAAATCATCGATAGATGCATCAATAGATTCTAGGAAACTAAGCATAACCAACCCTTGTGGGTCACAAGAAATTTCGAGGGTCCCCCCATGACAAGTTAGAAGCTTAACGACACTCCTCTCACCGCCCAGAATGGCAACATATGTGGCAAGTCAACCTAGCCCATGAAACAAGATGTGCGTCGCACTCAAACTCGACGCCTAACACATATATTCTCAATCCCCAACAAATCATGGATAAATGAGCCGAACCACCAATGGGGTTTGAGACAACAACTAGATCCAGTACCATACTAGTAATTAAGTGCAGAGATTCAACTACAGAACTAGATATGAACCAATGCGAATGCGCCATAATCGAAAAGAGTTCTAACTGGTTGATTGGAAAGAGAAATCAAAACCTTCCATGGAAACTTTCCTACCTCTATCTGGTGCACTAGTCACGAGAGTATTCGCTTGCCCTCCTAAGGTTCCTGTCCTTTGAAATTGCCCTTGCTTCCTTGAGCACTCCCCCAGAATAGTATCCAACCTCTCCACAAACGAAGCAAGCATTCTTCCTTTTCCTGCATTCCTTGTCCAAGTGGCTCTCTCGCCCATAACCATGGCACTTCCCCTCATCCTTAGCCTTGTCGTTTTTCCCCTCCATTCTTCTGTTGTTGTTGCTGTCCTTTCTTGGGCCATACCTTTTTCTCATCCTTGGGCTGTGCTCCTCAACCCTAACTTCCTTATACTCCTTTATACCCACGTTTGTGTAACAAGCTAACAAGTCTTTCGAAAGTTGCCTCCATCGCATGGAAATCCTTACGAAGCTCAAGAAAATTAACCGCAGGTGAAACCACTGCGGCTACAGATGGAGGTTAGGCACTTCAATTGCCCTTTGACATATGCTAAACTTGCCTATGGCATCATGCCGGAATAGGGACACCTTTCAAGAAGAATCGGTTCCCCAGACAAAAAGGGAAAAAGGAATCAAGCTGAGAATCGAGAGATATTACATATGGCTTTGGGGAATATGTTTTTCAAAACAGGCTTTTATTTTAAAAAAGCTTTCTTTTAAAACCTTTTTGAAAATAATTTTCAAAAACTTTATCCAATCTGGTAACCTTCAGCTCTGATACCAAGTGTAACACCCCACGTCCGTTAATGTCACTCACAAAGGGAATGCATTAAGTTTCGTGAAGCGTTTTAGTAAACAGAATAGAAACATTACAAGACAGATATAAAGATTTTGCAGCGGAATAAAAACAACTTTTGTTAATCATAAAGCATGGTTACACCATATGTTTGAAAATACACAAACTCTGTTCATCATTTAAACTTCTATCTTGTACTTTAAATATCAGAGTACAATAATAAAGAAAGCATAATCCCCAAATCATAATGCATAGTAGCAAAGATAGAACCTTGAGCAATACATCTAGAAGCTCCAAGCAAGATGATAGCAGAATCCTGACTAAGCCTGAGAATTCGCTTCCTTGAGAACCTGGGGGAGAACGGAAGAAAGAAGGAGAAGCAAAAAGGGTCAGGCAATAAGTCTGGCGAGTCTAGTTACTTTTAGCCAGTAAATAAATTAAAGTAACATGATAGGCAAACAAAGTGGATAAGAGAGATCAATACATAAATGACAGACCTAACAAGGTAAACAGGACAACAGGATAGAATAGATAGTGCTTCTTAATACTTTCTTTGCTCTGCACCAATACTAGTATAACAGAGATGTAATAGGATTACAAATTCCCCAATTTCCTAGCAAAAACAGGATGATCCCAACAGAAACATAATGGTAGTTTTAGGTGTACTCTAGTAACGGGTTTTAACCCAAACAGAATTGGTACCTAAATAGAAATAACAGGTGTTAGCCCAGACAGAAACACAGGTGCCCCACAGAAACAGACAGGATTAGATATACCCAATTTACCACCCCCAATCGATCGGCTCCCTATTCTGCAGATACCCTGTGCTGACCACATAGTAGGGTGTATTACTCCCTAAAGTGGCAACCCTTAATTTTTCGGATGCACAACCATATCTACTGAAGTCACAATGTCTTATCTTCCCCAGCAGGAGGAGTCATGCACGCACATGACTCCATTGGAACGCGCCGTCAACACCACCTCCACCTCCACATTTGGTTCTCTTCCAATTAGCTCAGTAAGCGTGCCCCATTCCGACCTGGTTCAGAGTACCCGTTTAATACCTATTTAAGGGTTACTAACTGAAATGGGTCCCACACAAGATGATGTAAGCTCTCCCCTTTGTCTTGCATCCCCACTACAAGGATTTCCACTGGTAATGTTTACCTAACAATGTATTTAATTACATAACCCGAACATGTTAAGTTTGTGGGCCTTTATATACAAATATTACCCACCAACCCAAGATGTACTTAACCCTCCTACTGATTCATGCATGTTTATTTAACGGTTAAGTTTATAGGCCTATATATATTAATATTACCCACCTATCCAAGATGTACTTAACCCTTCCACTGATCCAAGCATGTTTTACTTAATGTTTGCAAACGGATTTTCCATCGAATTAGAAAACTGCAAACAAAATATTTTAATAATAAACCCCAAGTGCACAGCGTACAATTGTTAGTACGTGGTGAATACGAGTCGATCCGCGGGGAAAGAAGTAATTTCAATCTTATTCAGTCAAATTAAACCAAAATTTGGATTGTGATTAAGTACTAGAAAAAAAAGTAAACTAAAATGTAGATTAAAACTATGAGATTAAAACCAATTTAGAGGCAACTTCACTTTTCTCTCTTTCAACATTATTCAACATAAAATAGCCCAAAGATCTCTCAAATAACTTAAGTAAGATTAATTATGTAATTATCATAAGCATAACTTATTTGCGCTAATAATTAACACAAAATATGCCATCAAACAATAATACACAATTAATCCAGCTTTTTAACTATTATGAAACATGACATCGAAATGAAACTAAAATCTAATTTAAGTATGATCTATTTACTATTGGTTAGTAATATAGATCATCAAATTTCAACTCAAAAATAATTTCATTTCCATAATCACAATTTTAGATGAAGAGGCAATTTGTTGTATATGTCCTAAACATAGCCTCAATGTTATGAAATGAACAAAAGAGGCTATTAAATTCAATATGAAACACAAATACACCAAAAACATCCATTGCCATTAAACCCAAAGAGATCACTCATACAAATTTATGTTGAATCTACATTAATTGAGAGGAAAAGCTTCATCACCCCTAAATTGTAGGGGTTTAGCTCCTCATTTGTGTGATTAATTCAATACAATTAGATTTCAACATTGGCGAACAACAAAAATAAAGAGTAAATAATGAAGAAAAGATACTAACTACTAACTAATTGCATAAAATAAAATTACGCTACTTGCAGAAAAGAAAATCTAAAATACTAACATAAAGTAGAGCATAGAAATTAAAAGAGAATGATAGAGACATAAAAGAAATTGGCTTGGAAGCCATTTTTCTTTATTTGATCAGTTACACTTTTATTTGCTAAAAAGAAGATCCGAAATACATGAAACAATGGGGTATATATACATGATCAAAAAACCCTAAAACCCTAATCACTTTCCTTGGGAAATCCCCAAAATGCCCATTCATGTAGCTTCTAATTACCATTAGCCACTAATGAGTCATGTAGAATGCATGAGGCTTTTTTGTCTTAGTCTTTAATATGAAGCTTAAGAGAAAATGGGTTAATTGAAAGGTGTGAGCCTCCTCTATCCATAAAATGAATTAATTCTTTGCTTCTTTTTGTAAAAATGCATGCTTTCCCTCAACTCTTCATGTGTATATATCCTTTTAGCTCCAAAATTCCTACAAGAGTTAAACACAAGGAACAAGTAAAAGATTTCACAAATTAAAACATGCACAAGTGACCACTTTTTCCCAAAATGAGTGATTATTTTGAAGATATTTAAAATATGGTTTGATTGTATAAATACCCAAAAATATTTATTTATTTAATTAAACAAGAATAAATATGTGAATATAAATGTGCATTTTTACGTGCACATCAAATACCCCCACACTTATCTTTTTATTCCTCCTCGAATAAAGGAAAAAAAAACTAAGATAAATCCATTTTCATAGGGATCACGATTGCATTGTGCGTATGCAACAAGCCGTTAAACCTTTGGGTGTCCCCAGTAGGACGAGTGTTCTCTCGTGAGGGTTTTCAGCTGATATTACCCACAAAATCCAAATGTTAAATGCAAAAATATTTACAAAATGCAAGACTAGAAAATATTTTCAAGACAAATGCAAGCTTTTAAAGGAATATTTATAAATTATCCAAATGGATAATTTACTTTTAAATATTACATGAATGAGTTAACATAAATTTGGGTCGTCACTATGAAATTTGAGTCCGTTACTAATCAAAACTTCAAACAAAATTCATGTTATCATCACAAACTCCTCCAGCTTGGCCAGTTGTTTTGGTAGAAACATAATGCAAATATGAAATGAATTCTATAAACGATATCAACAATCATAAAACGGCATCTCAACTTCCTTTTTGTTAACAAGTTAGGTCGAAAAAGTGAAGAGTGTGCTGGGATTTTAAGTGCTAACTCTCTCTTTATTTTGAAAATTATTTACATTATTATTATTATTTACAAACACCTAACTGAAAAGACCAAGGTATACCACCCATGCACTGCCTCGCGGACTGACGTGAGAGTTTGGGACAGAGCTTGGCGGATTGTGCAGACCAACGCTGACTTTGTCAACAAGATGTTGGTAATCCTTAGGTGTCCAACTCATAAAATGAGACCAAGATATACCGACGCTGACTTTGTCAACAAGGTGTCGGAAAGAGCTTGGCGGGTTTGCACACTAACGCCAAATGTACCAGCAATGTTGGATACCCTTGGATAATTATATATATATACTTCTTTTTTTTCTCTTTTTTTTACAAAAGAGAGAGAGAGAGAGAGAGTTAAGCAAGAATGTCTTAGCACAACTCCACTTAAACGATCTAAAATGTTATCGCAAGTAGTCTAATTCAACCATTCATTTAATCGGATTACAATTCAGAAAACAATTCATACTCATCACCCACGAATCTTCCAATATACCAGTTACACCAAATTTGTTCATAATTCAAACTTTCCTTTCGTTGTCCGCTAAGTGAAGTAAATCTCCATATTTTAATCGAACGACCTTATATGCTAACTCCATCATGTCTTATTTGAAAGTAAATAGAAATGCAGAATTCTTTTTTTTTTTGATTGATTTTTTTAATGACAAAAAAAAACAAGGAAAATTCTATGCAAAACCAAAATAAATATGAAACTCCCCCCACGTTTGATTTGGACTGTGTCCCCACAGTCAATGTATGACACAATGAGTGAGCGGAAGAGAAATATTTACATATTTACAAAGGAGGGTTAAACTTAACTTTCTTACTTCACGTAGCATGATTCATGAAGAATCATGAGCTCTTCCTCTTGATCAGTGGGTAATTCCAAGAATGGTTTTAGACATTGACCATTGACTTTGAATATGGATCCATCCCTCGGGTTTTCTATTTCAATAGCACCATGTGGAAAAACAGTTCGAACAACATATGGTCCAGTCCATCTCGATTTTAACTTCCCAAGGAATAAATTAAGTCGTGAGTCATATAGCAGAACTTTTTGGTTTGGTAAAAATGTTTTTCTTAGGATTGTCTTATCATGAAAAACTTTGGTTTTTTCCTTGTAAATTTTCGCATTTTCGTATGTGTCATTCCTAATTTCTTCTAGCTCGTTGAGTTGCAATTTTCGGTTTTCGCCAGCTTGTTCAAGATCAAAGTTTAAGTTCTTTATTTCCCAAAGCGCTTTATGTTCAATTTCAACTGGTAAATGACAGGTTTACCTAAACCAATCGGAAAGGGGACATTCCAATATTAGTTTTAAAAGCAGTATGGTAAGCCCAAAGCGCGTTGGTCAATTTTTGTGACCAATCTTTTCGGTTTTTGTTCACAGTTTTCTCCAAAATCTGTTTTATTTGACGATTCGATACTTCGACTTGACCACAAGTTTGCGGATGATAAAGAGTGGAAAACTTGTGGGTTGTTGAGTATTTCATCATTAAGGACTCAAAAGATCGATTACAGAAATGCGTTCCATTGTCGCTTATTATTGTGCGAGGTATGCCGAACCTCGAAAAGATGTTCACTTTTAGAAATTTCACAACAATTTTATGATCATTTGTTTTACATGGAACGGCTTCGACCCATTTTGAAATGTAATCGACGGCGAGAAGAATATACAAGTTTCCAAAGGAGTTTGGGAAAGGTCCCATAAAGTCAATACCCCATACATCAAAGAGCTCAATCGTAAGAATGAGGTTCAAAGGCATCATATTCCATCGAGAAATCTTTCCTATCAGTTGGCAACGATTGCAAGTTTTACAGAATTCGAACGAGTCTTTAAAGAGAGTAGGCCAATAAAAACCACGTTGAAGCACCTTTTCAGCGGTTTTCCTAGGACCAAAATGTCCACCGCACGCATGGTCATGGAAGAATGAGAGAACACTCCTAATTTCGCTATCAGGAATGCATCGACAAATGATTTGGTCCGGACAATACTTAAAAAAGTATGGGTCGTCCCAATAGAAGTATTTCACTTGGGAAAGAAATTTGTATTTATAATGTTTGGACCAAAATGAGGGGGTTTCCTTAGTGACTAGATAGTTCACAATGTCGACGAACCAAGGATCGATTGAAACAGAAAGAAGTTGTTCGTCAGGAAAGTTTTCATTGATTGGAAACGAAGATGGAGTGTTAGGAAGACAATATAAGTGATCGGCTATGACGTTATCAGATCCTTTTTTGTCTTTGATTATAAGATCAAATTCTTGAAGCAAAAGGATCCATCGAATTAAGCGTGACTTAGCATCCTTTTTAGCAAAAAGGTGCCGATGAGAAGAATGTTCTGTGTAGACCGTGACATGGGAACCAATCAAGTAAGACCAAAACTTCTCAAGTGCAAAAACGACAGCTAAAAGTTCTTTTTTGGTGGTTGTATAATTCAGTTGAGCGTCGTTTAAGGTCATACTCGTGTAGTAAACGACGTGAAGGATTTTGTTGATGCGTTGTCCTAATACAGCACCAACCGCGAAGTTAGAAGCGTCACACATGATTTCAAAAGGAAGATTCCAGTTGGGCGAACAGATTATCGAAGCTGAAATGAGTTCTTTTTTAAGACTTTCAAAAGAAGCGACACATTCAGAGTTAAATTCGAATGAGATGTCCTTTCCTAGCAGAGTAGTCAAGGGACGAGCAATTTTGCTAAAATCTTACACAAAGCGTCGGTAAAAACTAGCATGCCTAAGAGATGAACAAATGTCCTTAACGCATTTTGAAATGGGTAGTTTTGAAATAACATCAATTTTCGCTTTATCTACCTCAATGCCATTATTTGAAATTACATGTCCAAGGATAATGCCATGTTTGACCATAAAGTGGCATTATTCCCAATTCAACGTTAAGTGTTTTTCTTTACATCGATTTAAAACAAGTTCAAGATGATGTAAGCAAGAGGAAAAAGAATCGCCAAAGATCGAAAAATCATCCATAAAGACTTCAAGAAAGCGTTCGATCATATCAGAAAAAATTCCAACCATACATCGTTGGAATGTTGCAGGAGCATTGCAAAGACCGAAAGGCATACGTCGGTAAGCGAAGGTACCGAATGGACATGTGAAAGTCGTTTTCTCTTGATCTTTGGGAGCTATTGGAATTTGGTTATAACCGGAATAACCATCAAGAAAGCAGTAGAATTCGTGACCAGCTAAACGTTCGAGCATTTGATCGATGAAGGGAAGAGGAAAGTGGTCTTTACGCGTTGCAGCATTCAATTTTCGATAATCGATGCAAACACGCCAACCCTTTTGAGTACGAGTTGGAAGAGGTTCATTTTGGTCATTTGCGACAACGGTGAGTCCGAACTTTTTAGGAACAGCGTGAATGAGGCTAACCCATAAGCTATCAGAAATGGGGTAAACGATACCGTTGTCAACAAGTTTAAGAATTTCTTCGTGAACTACCTCTTTCATCTTAGGATTAAGCCTACGTTGTGCTTCACGAGTGGGTTTGGCTTCATCGGTTAAGTGAATACGATGTTGAACGATTGCGGGACTAATTCCCTTGATTTCAGAAATGGACCAACCGATTGCATCTTTATTTTTAGAAAGTGTCGAGAGAAGAGAAATTTCTTGATCACGAGTTAAACTTGAAGAAATTATGACAGGACAAGTTTCGTTATCACCTAAGTAAACATACTTAAGGTGATTGAGAAGAGGTTTAAGCTCCAACTTTGGTGATTTCTCGATCAAAGAACATAGTTGAGATTTGGACTCAACTGAAAGCGTGTGTTCGACTTAGTTAGGACCATCTTGGAACAATTTTTCACAATCGACCTAATGCTCGTCATTAAGGTCAATGGATTCGCTTTCAGAGTTTTCGTGGATGACATTAACTTCTATGGTTTGGTTACATGATTCATTCGAATGACTTTCAAGATTGAAAATGTTGAGATCTAGAGTCATATTTCCAAAAGAGATTTTATTGAACCATTGCGACAATTTATTAAAGAATTTGAAGTAGCCAAAAAGAATCGACCTAAAATCAATGGAATTTGACTCATTGGATTATTGATAGGTTGAGTTTCCAAAACAATGAAATCGATAGGGTAGATGAATTGAACAAATGAGTACATCCTCAATTTCACCAACGGGTTTCTTAATTGAACGATCAGCGAATTGAAGAGTTACTTTCATTGGTTAAATTTCACCCAAACCAAGTTGTTGGTAAATGGAATATGGAATTAAATTGAAACTCGCACCCAAATCAACTAAGCATTTGTTAATTGTTTTATCTCCTATCGTGCATGAAATTGTAGGGATCCAGGATCTTTATATTTGATCGGGATCGATTGGGTCAAGACTTAGCTAAGTCCAGCAGCTAAAAAGACTTTCTTGGGTACATGGGTGTGTCGTTTTTGGGTACACAAGTCTTTGAGAAATTTAGCGTAGGTGGGGACTTGTTGAATGATATCAAGAAGAGGGATGTTAACTTTCACTTGTTTGCAAATTTCCAACATCTTTTCCATTTGGTCGGAATGTTTCTTTGGTCGAAGACGATAAGGAAATGAATGCGAAACTCAGTAGGTCGGTCTACTTGAGTTGAAGCAGAACTAGACTCAGAATTTGGATCGAGATCATTTGTTGTTTTAGAAGAGTCGAGAGGAACACTCGGTAAGTTATTTGGATTTTCAACTTGATTATCGATTTTCTTACCGGATCGTAAAGTTGTGATAGCATTCAACTGAGTTTGATTGCTATCCTAGATGACATGAGCTTGGTTTGCATTAGGATTTTGCATCCTAGGATTTGGAATGGGTTGACTAGGGAAAGTGCCTCTTTCCCGTTCACTTACATAAGTAGCCAACTGACTCATTTACATCTTAAGTTTAGCAATAGATTGACTCGCGTTTTGCATGTGTGAAGTTAATAAATTTTGAATATTGGTATTTGATTGGAGATTTTGAGTCATTGCTTTACTTAATTCTTCGAGAGTTTTTTCAAGTGATGTCAATCGTTTATCGTCTTGTGGAACAAAAGATTGTTGCGCTTGATTTTGAGAAGGTGGCGCAAAATTCTGGAATTGATTTTGTTGAAAGGGAGGATTTGAAGGATTATTCGAAAACGGTTGAAAAGGAGGTCGTACCAAATTCGAAGTTGCATTATTTTGGGCCCAAGAGAAGTTAGGATGGTTTCTCCAACCCGGGTTGTATGTTGGGGAGAATGGATCATTTCTAACTTTTTTAAATGCGTTGAGTTGTTCTAACGAATATGGGCATTGGTCAGCAATGTGGTTAGGACCGTTACATTTGTAACATGAAGGTTGAGACGCTTGAGCTTGGGTTGCTTGAGTTGGTGAAAGGACATTATCAAATTTGGTTAACATTGCGTCTATTTTCGCTTCTAAAGCCGTTGAGGATCCTACAACAGGAGCATTTGATCGGGAATAAATCGATTTCCCGTTAGATCATTCCCATTGAGCTGATTTTTCAGCCAAATTTTAAAGAAATTGCCAAGCGGCATAGTGATGTTGAGCTAGAAAGTTTCCTTGGCACATCGATTCTAGCATGGTTCGAGAGTTATTTTCAAGTCCATCGTATAAAATTTGACAAAGCGTCCATTTTTCAAAATTGTGATGTGGACATTTGACTAGAAGTTCTTTAAATCTCTCGAAATATTTTGCAAAGGATTCATCCCCAAATTGATGAAAATTAATGATTCATTCCTAATTTTAGATTTTTTTTCCAAGGGGTAAAACTTTTTTAGAAAAAAATTCTCAAATTCATCCTAAGTTCCAATCTTATTTGAAGGCAAGTAATACAACCATTTTTCGGCATAATCGGTAAGTGCAAATGGAATTAACCTAAGTTTGATTCCATCGTCACTTAGTTGTTGAAATTTCATGGTTGCACAAACTTGTTTAAATTTGGTTAAGAAAATGTAAGGATCATCACGTTCAAGATTGCTGAATTTTGGAAGATTATTTATGTGATTTGAATGAATTTCAAAGTGGTTACCCATTGGGGTGGGCAATATAATGCAAGAAGGAATAGACACTCGATCGGGGAAGTATCTATCCATAAGAGTTCGAGGGGGATTTTCTTCAGCCATGGTTGAAAGAATGTTTGTTCGAACTAAACGATTAGTAGAAGGATCACGGGTCCAACTACGCATGCACTAGCGCAAAGAAGAGAAAGAACAAATTTGAGAAGAGAGTAGAAGCAATTTTTTTTTGAATTTCTCTTTATTTTTTCTTTTTTCTTTTTATTGTATGTATGAACCTAATGCAACTAAATGAATGCAAGGATTAACTACAAATTTTCTGTCCTTAGTGGCTCCTAACCCAAAATTATATAGTGACACATTTGATTACTTAAAACAAAAGATTTCTTGGCCAGTTAACGGACATGAGTTATCGGTGCACCAGGAATCACCCTAGCAATGCAACCGAAGGTTTAAGTACCTTCAGAGTAACAATCGATATAATATTTACGAACCACCGTAATATTTATAAATGTTTATTTCTCTGCCGTAGTCTAGACACCAAGAAATAATTCATTCCAAATAAATCAACTATCAAAATACAATTAAGCCCTATATGAGCCTGCGACTCCCTTAAGTCCAACGCCTAACCGTTATTATTTTTATTCAAATTCTACAATGAAATGCAATTTTGTGGGCTAAGGAAAGAGTGATGAAATCCCTCACCTTATGTGAATTAGGGTACTGCCCTTAAGAAAAGAAAATAAGATGAGATAAATGCAAAAAAGAAATTAAACGTGATATTAACAATGCAACTACAAATGACTTTTTATTTGTTTTTGGATTTTTTTAATGCAAATGCAAGCAAACAACAATGCAATTAAATAAAAACAAGATAGAAGAGAATAATACCAGAGGGTCTGAATTTATATGCAAATATTTTTTTAGCGACAATTTTTTTGAAGCAACAAGCAAGGTAGAGCGCAGCGCAAAATAATTCCTAGCAAGCAAGGTAGGCGATGCAAAGGCAAGCAATTACCTTCTTCTTTTGCAACCTGAAAATTTAAGAATGATGTATATACAAGAGAAAGACAAATGTGTGTTTTTTTTTTTTTTTTTTTTGAGTTGAGGACCTGAGGAGCTGCGATGTTAATGAAGTGTCTGGATGTTGTGATTTGGGATGGAGCACGGTTTGAAGGCGCGGTGAAGCGATGAAGTATAAATGGAGTTTAAAATGGAAAAAATGGTAGTAAATTAGGAAGAATGGATTAATATGTATATGGCAAGTTGAAGGTTGATGACGATGGTCGGATGGTTTGAATTGCTGTATGAGGATGAAAGGTATTGTGATGGTAGGCAGGGAATGTAGTGATGATAGTGGTGAATGATGGAAGAGGGTTTCGCAGTGGAAGAATTTGATGTAGGTTGATTGGAATTTTGTATGAAGTGGTAATGGGAGATGGATTTGGAGAATTGGTTGTGAATGAGATTTGTTTTGATGGATGTTTTAGAAAATGGTGTAAGAAATGGTAGAGAGATAGAATGTTAAGAGGAGGTTGGTTTATAAAGGATTGTGAATAGAATAAGGCAGAGAAGGGAAGAAGATTATAGAGGAAGGACAAGGAAAAGGAAATAGATAAATGAGAGAAGGAGAAAGGGAAAGAAGTAAAAGAGATAAAAAAGAAAAAAAAATTATATTAATTAATTACAGAAAAAGGAAGGCAGTCAAGAAATAAATAAAAGAAGGAAAAGGAAATTAAAAAGGGAGTAAAAGGAAAGCAATGATTTTTTTTATTTATTAAATTTGTAAGAATTGTACAAAGGAAAGGGATAAATATTTACCAAAAATAAGGAGGAAAAGGTTTTTTTTTTTAAAAAAAATAAGAAAGGAATTAATTGTATTGAAATCAGGGGAATAAAGAATTGAAGGAAATAGTTAAGAAAAGGGAAATAAAATCAGGAGATTTTGGCAAGATTTTTCTTTTTATTGGAAATAAATTGTAGACAGAAGGAAGGAAAGAGAGATTGTAGAAATAATCAGGAAAAGAAATAAATGGAAGGAAGGGAAAACAAGAAAGAAATTATAAACAAAAAGGCAAGTTTTTTTTTCAACAAACAAAAAGGGACAATTAAATTTGAAAAAACACACAAACGCACAAGAAGCAAGATCAAACAAAACAAGCAAACTTCTTCTTTCTTTTTTTTTTTTTGAAATCAGAAACTAAAGGGAAGAAAAATGCATAGGAAAGATGAGAGAAGAAATAGAAACTTTCAATTGAAAACAATGAACACCACTTTTTTTATGAACAAAATTCTTTTTTGGTATGGATTGAAGGGTAGTTTCAGAACTGAAGGTGGACATTGATGCTTGTTTATGACCGTGACAGTTGTTGTGGTGAAGAAGTGGGAACGTTGAGTTATTGATGATGAAAGGAGTAGTTTGGTTGTGTGTAGAAGCTTTGGTGTAAATGGCGAGTGTAAGAAGAAGATGGAAAAATATTTTGGAAGATTAGTAGAGAAGAAGGTGTGGAAGTGGATGATATGGAATCTAAGTGATGGAAATTATGATGTATAAATAAGGCAGAGGTAGAGAAAGAAAAGTAAATTAAAGAGGGAGGAAAAAAATAGAAAAACAATAAATTGGTGTTTTTTTAAAATTATTTGTAAGAATTGTAAAAGGGGAGAAATAAATGAAAGAGAGATAAAGGGAAAGAAATAAAGGAAATTGAAAACACAAAAAAATGGGAAAAAGACTGAACAAAAGGCAAGTGTTTATTTTTTTATATTTTCTTTTTTTTTGTAAGAGAGAGGAATGAAACACAATAAAAACAATCACAAACACAAATACACACAAAATCAAAAACAAACAAATGAAAAGAAACAAACACACAAACAAAAGTAAAACAAAATAGAAAAACTATGAACAATACACATTATTTTTTTTAGGAAAACAAACAAGAAAATTTATTCAAGGAATAAAATTAAAATTAAATTCTTTCCTCGGCAACGGCGCCAAAAACTTGTTTGCAAACGGATTTTCTATCGAATTAGAAAACTGTAAACAAAATATTTTAATAATAAACCGCAAGCGCACAGTGTACAATTGTTAGTACGTGGCGAATACGAGTCGATCCGCAGGGAAAGAAGTAATTTCAATCTTATTTAGTCAAATTAAACCAAAATTTAGATTGTGATTAAGTACTAGAAAAAAAAAGTAAATTAAAATGTAGATTAAAACTATGAGATTAAAACCAATTTAGGGGCAACTTCACTTTTCTCTCTTTCAACATTGTTCAACATAAAATAGCACAAAGATCTCTCAAATAACTTAATTAAGATTAATTATGCAATTATCATAAACATAACTTATTTGCGCTAATAATTAACACAAAATACGCCATCAAACAATAATACACAATTAATTCAACTTTTTAACTATTATGAAACAGGCCATCGAAATGAAACTAAAATCTAATTTAAGTATGATCTATTTACTATTGGTTAGTAATATAGATCATCAAATTTCAACTCAAAAATCATTTCATTGCCATAATCACAATTTTAGATGAAGAGGCAATTTGTTGTATATGTCCTAAACATAGCCTCAATGTTATGAAATGAACAAAAGAGACTATTAAATTCAATATGAAACACAAATACACCAAAAACATCCATTGCCATTAAACCCAAAGAGATCACTCATACAAATTTATATTGAATCTACATTAATTGAGAGGAAAAGCTTCATCACCCCTAAATTGTAGGGGTTTAGCTCCTCATTTGTGTGATTAATTCAATACAATTAGATTTCAACATTGGCGAACAACAAAAATAAAGAGTAAATAACGAAGAAAAGATACTAACTACTAACTAATTGCATAAAATAAAATTACACTACTTGCAGAAAAGAAAATCTAAACTACTAACATAAAGTAGAGCATAGAAATTAAAAGAGATATGAGAGAGACATAAAAAAATTTGGCTTGGAAGCCATTTTTCTTTATTTGATCAATTACACTTTTATTTGTTTAAAAGAAGATCCGAAACACATGAAACAAAGGGGTATATATACATGATCAAAAAACCCTAAACCCTAATCACTTTCCTTGGAAAATCCCTAAAATGCCCATTCATGTAGCTTCTAATTGTCATTAGCCACTAATAAGTCATGTAGAATGCATAAGGCCTTTTTATCTCAGTCTTTAATATGAAGCTTAAGAGAAAATGGGTTAATTGAAAGGTGTGGGTCTCCTCTATCCATAAATTGAATTAATTCATTGCTTCCTTTTGTAAAAATGCATGCTTTCCCTCATCTCTTCATGTGTATATATCCTTTTAGCTCCAAAATTCCTACAAGAGTTAAACATAAGGAACAGGTAAAAGATTTCACAAATTAAAACATGCATAAGTGACCACTTTTTCCCAAAATTAGTGATTATTTTGAAAATATTTAAAATATGGTTTGATCGTATAAAATACCCAAAAATATTTATTTATTTAATTAAACAAGAATAAATATGTGAATACAAATGTGCTTTAGATATACATAAAAATGTCCACATGTTCTAGATCTAATAGATTAAATTAGTTCTAATCATAAATAACGGTTTAGATCTATGGGTTTATAAATAGATCTACCCAAATCCACATTATAGAGGTTACAATTAAGATAAAGGTGTGGACCCAATTCTAATCAATTCAAGGTGGCATATATTCACGGTTCACATAAATGATTTGATCTATCCAAATGAAACAAAAATAACATAGTAGGACAATCACAATTGAATTGGATCTCGAGAGATAGATCTATCATAGCATAAGATATGATCATAAAATAGATCTAGCATAAATCATGATGATAAAGTGGATCTAGCATAATACATGATCATAAAGTGGATCTAGCATAAAATATGAGCATAAAGTGGATCTAGCATAAAACATGATCAATAAGTGGATCTAGCATAAAACATGATCATAAAATGGATCTAAGAAATGTTGCAACTGTCAAGATTAATAGATTTACATTTACCACAACGTAGTTACAAATCAAGATCCATAAAGGCAACATCATAGTATAGTCACAATTGCATCAGATCTAGAGAATTAGATCTATCATGATCTACATAGTATAAGATTTAATACTGGCATAGATTCATACCTTACAACATATCCAATCCATAGTCTTTCACAATTTACTGTTATTATTTAAACCTAAAAGTGACTAGAAACTCACTGTGATTGGATTGCTAATATGATAGAAAATGTGCCGAGACTATGTTTGAATCACAGAATTGAATATGCTTTAGAAGAAGATGAGAGATCCTAATTCGGTTCAAAATCCAGCAGAGTCCGGCCACCATTGTTTCTTTGTGAAGAAAACAAAGGATATGAAATATATTTATAACTGCTGGGTTACAGAATTCAGATGCCACCTCAACCCTGACGGAATTGGGTCAGGTCACGGGTCGCCACTCACTCGAAAAAGGCCCGAATACCCAGAAACAATCCTAGGCGCACTTGACAGGTGCGTCAGTGAAAAAATACATTGGCGCACTTTTCAAGTGCGTCACTGCATTCTGCTTACATCTTAAATCTTTAACCGTCCGTAATTTTTTCATACGTTACCCGTTTTATACAAACCAGGTGTCTATCTTCACTAGAATTTCAAGACGGACGCAATGACGTAATCCATTTCCCTTAATTTTTGATATTAACTTAATTATTCTTTAATTTATTCACTTTAATGTCGTTAAAATTTCGGGGTGTTACAATGGGTATAGGGGCTGGGTGTTACACCAACTGTTTTAGGCTATTTTCTCAATCCTAATATACAATATGCAGGCAATGCGGTAAATGACAATAAGGTTCTAAACGGATGGAAAAATATTCTTGAAAATATGGTACCTGATATTAGTATGCAAATTAAAATTTTAAAAGAGGTAATTAGCAATTTATTAAATTACTTGTAGTTCTTCTTAAAATAGATAGCGTAAAAAGTAACCATATTTATTAATGAATGTCATGTAGGTGGAAATATACAGAATGAAGTTTGATATGTTTGATTCTGCAAAAGCGAAACAAGCGGTTAAGTCATTTCTTCCTGCTATTTTGTGGTCAAGAATTAGTAGGGAAGCTACTCCAAATTTAGCGCGCATAGCTATGCGTATTCTTAACCAAACTATTTCTTCTTCGAATTGAAAAAGAAACTGGACTACATTTCCAATAATTCACACGAAGTTAAGAAATAGAATAAAAATGGAAAATTTAGAAAAATTTGTGTTTGTGCATTACAATATGCGATTGAGAATGCGACACTTTAAACGACAACAAACAACTGTACAACTTATTGACCTATATTTACATTTTTCACGAGGAGGATCCACTTGCGGAATGGACTAGAGAAATTAAGAATCAAATGATGATGCAAACGATAATCCTTGGTCAGATATTGATGATGAATCTACATAAAATGTTGGAATGATAGTTCATCAAATGATGATTCAGGCAATACCGGTGACGACGGTATTGGTTTTAGTGGCTATGGTGTTGGTACTACTTTTGATGTTTTCAAATACATTTCCAGAATTATCCTAGAAGAGATGCAGATGACTATGGTGGACAAAAAGATAGATATTTAGACGTTGAATATGAAGATCAACGCAATAATGATGGTAGATATGCTTCTAACAATGTTATCAGTTACAGATATTCTACATCAGACTATACCGGAAGTTATTCGCTTTCCAGTGTAAAATCAATAGTATGCTACTGAACCATCAAGTAGCTAAGATGAACCCTCACCTTTTGATAATACGATGTCGACGTTCTTAAGTTTGGATTAAGTGCAACAATATGCTTTTCCATCATATTATAATCCGACACATGATGAAGATAACAATTGACGAAATTTATTCGATGCTCAGAGAAATAAATTTTGGTATTAAACTTTTATGTTGTATCTGCTGTATCCTCTATGTAATTCAAATAATTTAACAAATTTATTATTAATGTTTGCATATTTATTTGTGTATTTATTAGAAGAGGTACTGGAATTTACAAACCGAAAATAAATCGGAATTAATGGAATTTCTGAAGTAGAACGGGATCGGAATTTTAATTTTTTTTGCGTGATCAAAACAGAATTTCTGAAGTAGAACGGGGCCGGAATTTAAAATTTTTCTGCGTGACCAGAATGGAACATGAAACCAGGATTTCAAACCTCAGATTAAAGATAATATTCCTCAATAAAAGGAGATCTTAGATAAATAAGGATGAATAAGTTAAAGCAAAATTTCTCTATTTTATCTCTTTCACAATTTTGCATCAGAATTATTTGCAATAAAACTTACGTTCTTTCTTCTGCAATCTCTTTTATCTTTCTGCATCAGTTCTAACTACGGCTCAGTTGATTTAGAGTCCTCAAGATCAAAGCTATAGCCAGTTGACTGATAAGGGGTATAGCATCATATTCTTGAAGAAATATTGGTGTAGTTATATTTTTAAGTAGAAAATCATGTTTTATCTATCTCCTTTCTTAACAGCTTAGACCATAACCAACCATCCGTTCTGTTCACTTCATTCTCACTTATTTTACAACTAAACAAGCCACATGGCACCCAGGGAGAAA
Organism: Allium sativum; assembly: GCA_030737875.1. Classification (NCBI taxonomy): domain Eukaryota; kingdom Viridiplantae; phylum Streptophyta; class Magnoliopsida; order Asparagales; family Amaryllidaceae; genus Allium; species Allium sativum. The sequence continues at coordinate 127,912,417 of CM060911.1, forward strand.
AACTAGCCACGAATCTACTTAAATAATAACAATAAAAAAAAAATTTATTTTTTGTGTATAACGGCAAACTCTTTGCCGTTATAAACATAAAACACACCAGAAAACATAAAACGGCAAAGACTTTGCCGTTATAAACTTATAATAGCTTTGTCGTTATAATCCCCAACCTCTGTTCAGTTCACTAGCCACGAACGAGCTCAAAACCAGCCACGGCTAGCCACGGATGACTGAACAAGCCACACCTGATTGCTCCGTGACTTGTTTAGTAACTGAACAAGCCATTGTTGGTTGTGCTCTTACGCTCTCTTGTGCATGATGTTGATTGTGTGAAGAGGCTAATGAACTAGTGGCCGAGCATATACCAACTGCAAATTTGGTTTTCCTGTTGACATGGGTGCAGCTCGGCTCCATGGTGTTTGTGAAGAAAACCCCTTGGCTCCTTTGATGGGACGTTTGGGGCTTCAATTGTACCAAGCCAGTGGTGACAATTCTGTGTTGTTTGATCATGATCTTGAGAGCTATGCTCTTTTTGATACTGATGGCCATTAAATTCCTTAAGAACATGTAACCAAAGTTGGTGGGGTATTTGATATGATGTTGAAAGAGGCAGATAAATTGAGGCAGGAAATTAGTAAAGACATTTCAATAGCTAAGGCATTGACCTTGGTTAAAGAGAGACGCCCCGATCTAAGGCAAGAGGGGCTGGCTCACAAAGTTCTGCAGTGGTATTTATGTAGAATGGAAGGATGGTTTGCTGCTGATGCTGACACTATCTCTCTCAAATACTGGGATGATGAAGTTCTCCTTCCTGGTGGGCATGGTCTCGTGGTTAACGGTCACTGCCCTGTAATCAACACTTTAGCTAAAGGTTTAGACATTCAACTTAATAACAGGGTTAAAAAGATAGTGAGAGGTAAATTAGGAGTAGAAGTACAAGTAGACAATGGCAAATCATTCGTTGCAGATGCAGCTGTGATAACAATATCCCTATGGATTTTGAAGGCCAAGTCCATAGACTTCGAGCCAAAGCTTCCACAATGGAAGCAGAAAGCAATACGGGACATAGCGGTTGGAATAGAGAACAAAATCGTTATGCACTTTGATGAAGTCTTCTGGCCAAATGTGGAGTTCCTTGGTGTCGTATATAAGAAATATGATTGAAATAATATGTATTTGATTTATTCTTGTTTCAGAGATGTAAAATATTAGTGAGATTTTGTATTATGATCGAATGAATCAAGTAGTTCACGGTTACAAGCCTTATATATAGTAAAGAAATGAAAATGGGCTAAATACAGCGCAGCCCATATAACAGACATAATACACAAAGTTTATATCAGTGGTCCAGTCCAGCATTTCGATTTGATATATGAGATTGATCCAATATGTTAACACGCCGCCTTAAATCGAACAAGGGTTTCATTTTCCTTTAAACTCTACGCCGCCTTGAAATACTTTAAGCTCAGCTCTTAATCTCTCAAAATTACTTCTGGACAGTGCCTTGGTAAGGATGTCCGCCTTCTGGTAGAACGCTGGAAGGTGATTGACAACGAGCTTTCCAGACTCTGTCCGTTCTCTGACGAAATGAAGGTCAATTTCAATGTGTTTGGTCCTCGTATGCTGTATGGGATTCATGGAAAGAGATACAGAACTTCTATTATCGCACCACAAAGTGGGTTTCCTTGAGGTTTGAAACCCTAATTCTTCAATTAGGGTTTCTACCCAGATGATTTCGGCAGTAGCTGCAGCCATCGCTCTGTATTCTGCCTCAGTACTAGACCTCGAGATTGTGGATTGCTTTTTAGTACACCAAGAGATCGGATTTGGTCCCATGAACAAGCAGTAGCCAGAGGTTGATCTCCTATCATCTGGATCATTCGCCCAATCAGCATCACTGTAAGCATTTAGACTAATATCTTTATTAGCTTGAATTCTTAATCCATAGTCTTTTGTGCCTTGTAAATAACGTAAAATACGTTTCACGGCTTTCCAATGATCGCTTAAGGGGTTAGATATAAAATGGCAGACCTTATTCACACTAAAACTGATTTCAGGTCTAGTAATGGTCAAATACTGCAATGCTCCAACAATACTACGATATTGTTTGCAATTTTCTATAGTATCACCCTTGTACTTGGATAAACGTAAATTACTGATCATAGGAGTGCTGTAGGGTTTAGCTTTATCCATGTTTGCTCTGACCAGAATATCTGATATATATTTCTTTTGTGAAAGAAAAATTTCTGATTCTGATTTTCTTTGAACCTGAACACCCAGAAAATAATCCACTTCACCCATATCTTTTATGGAAAATGTTTGATCTAAATGAGTGATAACTTTGTCAATTTCTGTGGTGTTATTTCCAGTGATTAGAATGTCATCTACATATACAAGTATGTATATAGTACACTGGTTATTAAGTTTGGTGTATAGAGAATTGTCAGACTTTGTTGCTTTGTAGCCCAATGACTTCAATGTCTCTTTTAATTTGATATACCATGCCCTGGATGCTTGTTTTAGACCATATATGGCCTTCTGTAACTTGCAAACATGATTTTCCTTGCCTTGAATCTCATATCCCTTTGGTTTTTTGCATATACACATCCTCATATAATTCTCCATTCAAAAATGCATTGCAAACATCCATTTGCCTTATATTCCATCCTTTGTGTAGAGCTAAAGTTAGTATAATTCTGATTGTAGTTGGCTTGACCACTGGAGAGAATGTTTGATCAAAATCAAAACCATATTGTTGTGTGAACCCCCTTGCAACTAACCTTGCTTTATGTTTAGAAATACTTCCATTAGCATCTCTTTTAAGCTTAAATATCCACTTGCATCCCACAATGTTTTTATCCTTTGGTGCAGTGACAAGAGTCCATGTTTTGTTTTTAATTAGTGCATCATATTCTTCATCCATAGCCTTGCTCCATGACTTACTTTTAATAGCTTGTTCATACATGGCTGGTTCAATTGTATCAACAGTGTCATTAGTTGTGGCAGTATACACTTTGGGTTTGATAATCCCACTTTTAGCTCTAGTAACCATATGATTTCCTGTTTGTGGTTCTTCTTTATCACTGTTTTCATTGTCTGCATCTGATGTTTGGTCATCATTGCTGTTATGTGGTAGGTCTTCATCAGTCATTGGTTCACTTGAACTGTATCCAGACCTAGTGCTGGATACAGTTGGAGTGGTTGGTGTCTGATGCAATGATTCATCTTTGTGTGTTTGATGTAATAATCCATCTCCATTTGTTTGCACATTCCATTCAGACAAAGGTGGTAAGGTCTGCATTGTATTTCTACACTGATCCTTTACTTGATTGATCTTGTTTTCCTTGTCTGCAAAAGGAAAAACACATTCATTAAAAACAACATGTCTGGAAACAATTATCTTGCCCTTATTATCCATGCACTTGTATCCCTTTTGGTCTTTTGCATAACCTAGAAAAGTACATGGACTTGATCTTAGGGCAAGTTTGTGATTGTTATAAGGTCTGAGGCATGGGAAACACAAGAAACCAAATGTTCTCAGAATTGTATAGTCAGGTTTATTTCCAAAAATGACCTCATGTGGACACTTGTATTTCAACACTTTTGTAGGCATCTTATTAATTAAATAAACTGCTGTACAAAAAGCCTCATCCCAATATTTCATAGGCAAAGATGAATTAGATAACAGTGTTAAACCTGATTCTACAGTATGCCTGTGTTTTCTTTCAACAATGCCATTTTGCTCAGATGTATAGGGGCAAGTTTTTCTATGTATTATGCCTTTTTGATTAAAATAATTTTTGAGTGGGAAAAATTCACTGCCCCCATCTGTCTGAACTATTTTAATGTTGCTGTTCAGTTGTCTCTCTATAAATTTTATGAACTGCAACATGACATTGTGTGTCTCAGATTTAGCTTTAAGAAAGAAAATCCAAGTATATCTTGTGTAGGCATCAAAAATGGATACATAATACTTGTAACCTTGTCTGGAGCTTAATGGTGCAGGACCCCAAAGGTCTTCTGTAACCAACTCAAGTGGTTTAGAATAGACAGTTTCTGATCTGCCAAAAGGTAGCTTATGGCTTTTGCCAAGTTGACAATGAACACAAAAGCTTGATACGGGTGAGTGTTTGTACGCAATATTATTATCTTTTAAAACTTTCAAAACCAAGTCATAACTGGGATGTCCTAACTTACAATGCCATATATCAAGATCATTCTTCATGTAGTCATTGTTTTTGTTTTTGACAGAATCATTTTCATCAATGTCATTATCAACAGGAATATTTGTTCTGGTACAATATTTGTCATTATTAACAGGACTAATCTCAACATTAACACAACTGAAATGAATATTTGCATTACAGCACAAGATATCTTTGCTATTTTCCAATCTTGACTGCATGTTGTTGAATTTGTATAGCCCATTGTCCAAACTACCCTGTAACAATATGTCCTTATTATGAACATCTCTAATTAGACAATATTTTGGGTGAAACTCAAAATACACCTTATTGTCATTAGTAAATTGGGACATACTGATTAAATTTTTCTTAACACTAGGAACTCTAAGTAGGTTGTTGAGGTAAAGTTTTCTTTTCCCCTTAACAACACCTGCCCCAATATGAGATATATTCATAGTTTCACCATTACAAGTATGAATAACTTGCGTACCTGAGTAGTTTTTATTGCCAAGATTGAGGTTTTGAAGATTGTTAGTAATGTGATTAGTTTCCCCTGAATCTGGATACCAATCTTCTGAACTGTAATCATCACCTTTGACAGAATCATCATTACTTGTGACTTGTGCTGTAGTACTATCACCACTTGACCTGGTTTGGTTGTTAGTTTGGGCCATGTTAATGTTTAGCCTGCCTTGACCAGATTGATTCTGTTGAGGATTATTAACATCTGAATTGAATCTTGAATAACATCTGTTAGCTGTATGACCAGGTTTCTCACATATTTGACATTTAACTCTGTTTGTATTGTTAAATCTGCCTCTTCCTCTGCCTCTGGGATTCTGATTCCCTCTCTGTCCTGGTGCATTCCCTCTACCATAGTTAGGTATGTTTCTTGTCTGATTTTGATTTCTTGAACTAGAAGCCAAATTTACACTGTAATCATTCTGCATAGCTTTTCTTTGTTCTACCCTGCCTTCATGGGCTAATAATGCCGAGTAAACTGACTGAATGTCTGGTAGGGTAGGTTGTGTAGCAATAAATGTGACCAATGATTCATACTCCTTATCAAGACCGTTAGTTAAGGTCAAGATTTGCTCACTGTCTGAAATATGATGCCCTACTGAGTTCAGTTTGTCAACTAGAGATTTTACCTTAGCAATGTAGTCTCTCATAGTTAATTCTCCTTTTCTTGTATTCTGAAACTCCCTCCTGTAGTGCATTATTCTAGCAGAAGACTGAGAACTGAAAATTTGTTGAATTGTATTCCAAATTTCATAAGATGATTTGCATCCTATTACTTGTGATAAGAGATTTGCACTTAATGAAGATATCAGCCATGATGACAGTAAGTTGTCTTGTTTATGATGATGTATATAGGCTGGATTACTAACTATGCTTCCATCTTGACTTACAATCATTGCAGGTGGTGTGGGTTTGGTTCCATTGATATAATCTTGAAGGTCATAGCCCTTCAAGGCTGTCTCAACTTGGAATTTCCATAACAAATAGTTATCCTCATCCAATGGAATAGTAATCACCTGGCTTTTTGGTTTGACAAGAACTGGTGGCGGATTTATGGGATCAGCTGTTACGTTTCTTGAGGTGGCAGATGAACTATCAACACTTCCTCCAGCCATTCTTTAATACAAAACAGGTCCAGAGGTAAAAGATGAGTATATGGCGTGACCACTGCAAGAAAAAAAAAGACAGCCTGTACAGAAAAGGTAGGAAATAAAATGCAGTGGTAATTCTTGTCTCTTTGAAAGATTCAAGAATTGCCAAAACACTGCACTGAGGGATATAAAATGATGAGATTCACAATCTGTGATGATCAGAAACTGCTGCAGCCGCCTTGGATCTTGATTCTTGGCTTGGCAAGGCACAATTTCGATGAGAACATATACTAGACTGATCGGAGAGGTATGATCTCCGATGATGATGCTAAATTCTGAGGAGACTCAAAATCATGCCCCTCTCTTTAATGAGAAAGTAGAATACGATGTCGTTTGGCTGATTCTAGCTCTGATACCATATAAGAAATATGATTGAAATAATCTGTATTTGATTTATTCTTGTTTCAGAGATGTAAAATATTAGTGAGATTTTGTATTATGATCGAATGAATCAAGTAATTCACGGTTACAAGCCTTATATATAGTAAAGAAATGAAAATGGGCTAAATACAGCGCAGCCCATATAACAGACATAATACACAAAGTTTATATCAGTAGTCCAGTCCAGCAGTTCGATTTGATATATGAGATTGAACCAATATGTTAACATCGTATCATCTTCTACCTACAGATGCAGCTACTTCCTGAACCTTCACAAGGCGACGGGTCATCCCGTGCTTGTTTATATGCCTGCAGGAACTCTAGCCCATGACATTGAAAAGATGTCTGAAGAGGCTGCGGCTGACTTTGCTTTCCTTCACTTGAAGCAGATTCTTCCTGATGCTTCTCAACCGATAAACCACCTAGTTTCGCGCTGGGGTTCGGATGCAGACTCGTTGGGATCATATAGTTACGGCGCTGTAGGAAAGCCGCATTATCTGCATGAGTTGCTAAGGACTCCGGTAGACAACCTCTTCTTTGCCGGAGAAGCTACTTGCATGGACTATACTGGTTCGGTACATGGTGAGTTCTCTGCTTGTTTGAAAGCTGCTGAAGAATGCAGAATGCGTGTTCTTGGGAAATGTGGAGAGTCTGACATATCTGAATCTGGAGCTGAAGAGGAAGCTATGGTTTCGATTCCTCTGTTGATTTCTCTTTTGTGATGAAGTACACTAAAATAAGCACCTATCTTATGCGTGTTATGTACCAAGACATTTTATGTGGAAGCACGTTTATTTGTGGATGGGTTTAAAGATTTATATATTTATTTGGGCTTAAAGATTTATATATTTATTTGGGCTCGGTAGAAGCTGCTTTCCTAAGATCTTGGGGGTAAGGAAAGTCAAAAAAATAATAAATTAATTAATTAAAAAAAGATATAGGTTCAAATTTTCCCACTCTTATTTTGTATTATTTAGACTAGTGGTGTTCTGATCTATTTCAGTGTGATTTCTTCCATTATAGTTTTGTAAATTATATTCATTTTTATATTTGTTATTTATCCTATTTATTATATTTTCTTCACCTGTTATAGATGTTAAAGTTAGTGTATGAAGAAGTCTTACACATGTGTGCTATTTGTGTGTTAAAAGTGGTGTTGTGCTTATCTTAGTGGCTTAAAATTTAGGAGCAGTTTGTTATTTTATTATCTATATATAGCTTTGTATTTCTGATCTTAATCAAGCAGTCACAATTGAGTTTTCCATGATTTCACTGCTCGCGCTCTCTCTCTCTCAATATTAACAACAGAGGAGGTCCAATATTTTGGTTGTTTATATTTCTTTGCACAGCGAAGTGCGCAATTATTCTGATGAATAGCGAGCAAAGCTGCAAATTGATGTGTGAATGTAAATGAGTCAGCTTTTTTTTTCTTTTTCTTTTTTTTCAACATATTACATGTTCAAAAGGCTAATTGTGCATGCAAACCACAATCAATGATGTCTATAGCTACATTCTTTCCAGTAAACATGTGATATCTTCATGACTTTTCTATGCCTGTAAATATTGAACGTATAGTAATATTGACTGGTAGCATTGTTGAATTCAATACAAATACTTGATAATTTTTTGGTTTTGAAAAGGAAAGCTTGTACAAAGCTAGCAACCCAACTTATTTTACCAGACACATTGAATTTAATTGGAATTTTTTGATTTTGAAGTTTAACTAACATATTTTCAACTCTGCCAAATGTTCTTCAAATGAGCAACTACAATGCTATAACTAGTCAATCTCACTAACATCAAGGCACTTCATTGCCACACTCTCTATTGAGATATCTTCCGTCTCAATATGGAATTTCTGCAGTCCAACCCCCGATACGCTAAAGCTCATAGATTCATCTAGTGCCATTGATTTCCTTATCTTGTTTGTTGTGGGAATTGCGTAGTATTTCATTGCATCTTCTAACTCTTGAACGACTTGGAGCATCGTAGGCCTATTCTTAGGATTCTCCACCACACATTTTAGGGCTACTCTACCCATCTTTAGCATCATACCCATGTTGCATGCTTCTAGTAGTAAGGTAGCATCAAGTATCTCTTGTACTATGCCATTTTCCAAACTTGGTCTTGCCTTCAAAAAAAAGTGTTTAATATAAATTTTCTATAATAGCATTACATGTAGGTGTGACATTTACTCATATTGTTCAAACCATGCAAGGTTCAGACATACCCAATCAATGATATGGTGGTGTTGCCTTGGTCTATTGACATCAATGGCTGGCCTGGAGGAGATGAGCTGCAGAAGAATGACTCCGTAGCTATAGACATCGGTAAAAGTAGACAAATGGTGGCTAGAACAATAAGCCGGATCCATGTAGCCAGGAGTTCCTTTTACTTGACTGCTCACATATGATTCCTCGCCCGTAGGTCCAGACCTCACCAATCCGAAATCGGACACTTTTGCTTCAAACCCTTCCCCAATTAGAATGTTACTTGGTTTAATATCTCTATGGATTATGTTTGGGTCTGCACTTTCATGGAGATGAGCTATGCCTGCACCACTGATTAATTCATGAGCCTGCTTCCTTAACGCTACTACGACTTATTTACTACTTTCAAATTATAAAACTTAAGTTCAAAAGTTATCGATATTGTATGATTTACCTTTGGCGGCTCCAATAGCTATATTTACCCGCTGCCTCCAGGTTAAATTTGTCCTCTTCTTACCAGCCATGTACTCCAGTAAGGATCCATGTGGAATGTATTCATAAACCAGCACCCTATTATCTGCACTGTCATGTTTGGTTAATTCTAGAACAAAGTTTAGAAAAATATATGTGGTGTTTATGTAAATGGGCTATTCATACCCGCCTCCTGGCAGAATCCGACCAGAGCCACAATATTAGGATGCTTGACCCTCTGCAGCAGCGCCACCTCTGCACCAAAATTTGCATCTATAACTTTGTACACTAGTTGATTTTCTAAAATTAATTGTAAATATTGATTTTTTTTTTATATATATATATATATATATATATATATATATATATATATATATATATATATATATATATATACATACACGCGCGCGCGCACGCACACACGCATACATACATACATACCATTTTTGAACTCCTTACGGTTCTCATATGAATCTACATGCTCTCTTTTGATTGCAAGAACTTCACCATTGAAAACTCCCTTATAAACACTTCCAAATGCACCTGACCCAATCATGTTTTCTTTGCTGAAGCATTTGGTGGCCTTCTCTATTTCGCGGAAGCTGAATCTTCTCAAACTTGCCTCTGTGGAAACCAAAATAAATTCAAATCAGTGGCTATTGAATTTTTCAAAAATGTAAATTAAACTGTTGGACTATCACCTTTTATGAAGAACTTATCATTGTGTTTTTTCCTGCATGTCCTTCTGATGCAGAAATATAACATAAAAGAGAAAATAAGCCCTGAAACTCCAATTACAATTGCAAAAACCACCTGACTTGTAGGAAATTTCTTGATTTTGGGATCATTTGAGACTGACGTTAAGTAACGGACCTTCATGGTTTAATCTTCACTTATCTGTGGACAGTTCCTTGCTTATTTCTTTATCACTAAGTTGATGATTTGAATTGCATGAATATAGAGGTACGTTGATCTAGGTAGAGAGACAAACACAGAGTACTAGTAAAAGCATATGAATCTAAACGTTATTATTTTTAGTTTTAGTTTTACATCAGATGATACATGGATAATGTTAGGACTTGGTCGCATATAGAGGACGGCACATAAGCCATGATTAAATAAATGTACGATACTTTGGTGTCGTTGTTAAGCTGATTAAGCTCCACTGACCAAAATGGTACCACAATGTGTAAACTAATTGACTGTATTGCTAAATTACTGACAGGTGGCCTAGATTGCTACTGGTCCCTTCAGTTCAGTTTGACTCGGTGTTGATTCTAACTAGAAGAAATCATCTCTGTCCATTAAACAATGTAGGACTGAAATTGCATAAGCAGTTGCTAAAAATGGAATTAATGCCGTCTGCTATTTTCAATCTTGAAGTACTCGGGCGTTTGTCAAATGAACTTGCCATCGTCCGTCTGTCATGGACTCATGACAGTATCTTCGGTAGGACTGGACATTTTTATCATGTTACCACTTACCAGCCATTACCAACCGCTACCAGTGAAAGTGGTACCGAACAACCGGTAACCAATTCGATCGTTACGATATGCCGAAACACATGAAAATATGCGGTACGGTAATGGTAATTGAGCATTAACAATGGTAATACCATACCTACCACATATCTTAAACAATACATATGTATATTCTTATATTTCATCATATATGTTTATCATATAACGAAGAACTTTTAATATGTAATGATTTAATAAAATACCTAGGAAAATGCTATTACGATACAAGATTGAATGCAATTTTTATCATATATCTTAAAAAGGGTATAATTTATATGATATTTTCATTTATTCATAAAGTTTTCACGCATGTTTGACTATGTAAAATAAGATATATAAATAATAATATAATAACAAAAAAAATCAATTTTAATATTTAATATTTTGAAGTGAAATATTGTAAATAAAAAATCTCATACTAGTGAGCGGTAAAAACTTATTACCGATCTCTACCAATGTAACAACCCGTATTTCGATAACATGTTAAAACGAGAATCAAGGCAGAATTTAATTTTAAATTCTGAATCAAGTAAAACGGGCTATGCCATTGCGTTCGTCTCGGAAAAATACGCGAAATAGAGTCCGAAATTTTGTAAATCGGAGTCCGTATGACCCGGTTAAGGCTCAAAGAAGTTTTCGGGAAATTTGAATTTCGAAACATGCAGAAATGGGGCCAGGCGGGAAAATTCCCGCCCAGACAAGTCGACTGGGCTGTCGACAGGGCTGTCGACTTGCAAGTCGACAGGCATGTCGACAGGCAAGTCGACAGGGCTGTCGACTTGCCCTGTCGGCTGATTCTGGTCTGGTGCACCTATTTTCTATCTTAGCTAGGTTTTTGGGCCTGGTTTGAAATCTGACGGTTCAGGTTGGTCCTAGGGTTAATCTAAGGGCCTAAAACTATCCTAATCTCTATAAAAAGACCCTAAACCTACCCCTAAACCCTCATTATTCACTCATGTAACTAAACTATGGCCAAATTTTTACTCTCATGGCCTCCATCTCAAATCCCTAGAGCCTATGCATTCAAATCGGGTTCAAATCAAAAGGTGCAAGCTTGCTACACCAAATAGAGGCCAAATCAACATTTCTATGCGAGTTTCATGAAGGTTCTTCTTCAAAGGAGCCACCTTTCTTCGTCAAGATGATGCATGACCCCTTTTCTAAGCCTTGCCTATGTAAGTTCTAGCTACTTTTGGATCAAAACGGTATTTTTAATGTTGACACGGGATAAAATGAGATAAAGCATAAGTATGCATGTATGTGAACCTAACTTTGTCCTTTTTCTATGATCTATGACCTTAGACTAAGATGTAGCAACTTAATCATGTCACTCATGTTATGTTTAGCCTAGTTTATCTTGCAAGTTTGGATCTTTGTCTATGGAAGATTTGCATGAACCTTTGGGAACCATTTGACTTGTGAAACATAGGCAAATACTTGACCTTGGGGCTTATGCATGCATATGAACACAAACCCCTTATGTTTCATGCATGTTTGTGGCAAAACCTCCTTATGATATTATGCAAGTTCGTGGCCAAATCCTATATGATAGTATGCATGCTTATGGTCAATCCCTATATGACTCTATCATGCATGTTTTAAGGCCAAACCCCCTTATGACGCCATGCATGTTTGGAGCCAATCCCTTTTGTGGCATCGTGCATGTTTTGGGGTCTACATGTAGCCATAGTATACCTACTATGTTGAATCGCTTTGCTTGCGTTGGGAAAACACGATTTTGGGTAGTTAGATAAACATGAACATGTCGCGAAATCTTAACTTGAATATGACATGTGTTTATACTTGAAAATATGACTTGAAAGATAACATGGAAGTTGGCATGTAAGTATGCATAAAAACATGAGCTTGGGAATTTACCTATTAAGTTAGGTCTACCCTTTGGGAATTTACCTATTAAGTTAGGTCTACCCAAATGCTTGAAAACTTGTAACATGTTTTGGAAACATGATGAACTTAGATAATATAAGTGTGGCCAACTCGAGGTTGGGTTGAGTTTGCAACGTAAAACTACCCGGAACCGACCGGCCTAACTAGTAGTTGCAAACAATAGGACCCAATGTGAGAAGTTGGTCATGTCTCGCTTAAGACCCGAGGTTAGACTAGGTTGTGGTGTAAATCTACCCGGACCCGCCCGGCTTAACTAGTAACCACAACAAGGTCTAATGTGAGAGGTTAAGAGTGCATTAATTAAATTAATGCCACATGATAAGGTTAAGTAAATTTGACTAATGACACTTAACCGATATGACATGAATGGGTAGGTTAAGTGGGACCGGACTTGATTCCTTAATGACACTTAACCATGCAAGATGATTAGGGGATGGAGTTAAGTAATTTACACTTAACTAATCCGACTGGGTAATTAGATGAGGTTAAGTAATTAAGACTTAACTAACCTAACCACGGTAATTAGATGAGGTTAAGTAATTAAGACTTAACTAACCTAACCACGGTAATTAGATGGGGTTAAGTAATCCACACTTAACTAATCTAAACACGGTAATTCGATGGGGTTAAGTTAAACACTTAACCAATTTAAACTTGGTAATTCAATGAGGTTAAGTAACCAATACTTAACCAACTTAACGTGATAATTTAATGGGGTTAAACAACTTATACTTAACCAATTATACATGAAGATTTGATGTGGTTAAGTGACCTAAACTTAACCAATCTAACTCGTTAATTTGATGTGGTTAAGTGACCTAAACTTAACCAATCTAACTCGTTAATTTGATGTGGTTAAGTAAACTAAACTTAACCAATCTAACTCGTTAATTGGATGTGGTTAAGTGACCTATACTTAGCCAATCTAACTCGTGAATTTATGGGGGTTAAGTTAACCCATACTTAACCAATATAAAGTGAAAACATGACAAGGCTAAGTCATGAATCGCTTGAATACACTTGACCGGTTTGACTAAGTAATTTGATAGGGTCAAGTTAATATATACTTAACCAACTTGTAGGGCTAAGTCTTGAACTTAAATACTTAGCCAATCCTGACGTGATTCGTGGGCGGGTTAAGGCATGGACTTGAATGATAACACTTAACCCAATAAGACAAACCCTAGTTAGAAGAACTAGGTAGAAAACCGTGGTTAATCAAGGATAACGGGAAGGGAAGCTAAGTGGTAAACCTTAGTTAAGGGTAACTAAGTAATAATTCTTAGCTAAGGACATAGGACTAGTTCGCAAAGCGATGAGTAACCTGATACGGTAGGTCATCGCTTAGTATACGAGGAGGAGCAAGTTATCTGACTTGGATAAAAGCTCATGCGCACTGGGTGTCGAAGCCGAAGCTTCGGGGGACGTGAGGATACTCTTGGTATCCCTCTGTGAGGTTGCAGATGATCCGCCTGGGCTCACAAGAGGTTAAGGTCTGCGGTAGAAGAGCCAAGAGTATGCCTTGGTTGCTATGCGAGCGACCTAAAGACTGGGATGGATTAGCGTGGAGTCGACGATTCTTGGTTTTTGCCCTGTATAGCACATCGCCGACTACCTATCATCTTTAGTCAATCGTGTACGTGCGGAAAGGTAGGGAACCCCCAACAGACCATGTGCTTGCTATCGAGTCATGGGTGAGGTTGGCCCGTAGGAAAGTGGGGCTATAGTGGGGCCGTGGAGTGGTTCTTATACATGATTTTTCTTGGATTGCCTTTCAGTAGTTGAGGGAGGGGTCACGTGGGACCATAGCCACGGGTACAAAAACAGACCTTGATATCTGCATCGGCAGATGATTTAAAGCTCCCGACCGAGTTCCGTATTTCTTGATTTGCCCTGGCACGGAACTCGGATGGCACATTGGGGAACATGTGCATCTAGACATGTAAAACGATTCACGATACATACGTGGGATCAAGGGCGCGGTTGACGGGTGGCATAATCCCTAGTGGTCCTAGGTGGCCAAAACCCAAACCGAGACACGGAAATGTTCATTAGGTAGCATAATCCCTAGCGGCCCTAGGTGGCTTAAATCCTAAGTGGATGCGCGATAGTTCATGGTAGGGAAACACAACTAGATCAAGGGTTGCAGTCCAGAACAACTTCAAGGATAAAACGTTTACATGGGAAAGCCCGTACGGCCTACGGCAAAGGACTGATCTTATACATGGAAAGAAACATATGGGTGGGAAAACCTACATATGCTATATATTAGGTTGACATGGACCATTACATGACATTGGGCAAGGGACATTCATGGTTAACACATGACGCGGGTTGGGATACTAGTACGAGAGGTGCAGAGCAGATATACATGTTAGAACCAGGAAAAATATACATAATAGATACCGTGGGATATTAGACGGGGTAGATACCTTGGGATAGTATACTTGATAGAAACCTGACGATGTGATACCTTGATTTATCATGACACCGTGGTTTACCACGATACCTTAGTTTAGCTTGCTACAGTAGTTCAGCCTGTTACCCTGGTTTAGTTTATCTATCTTGTAGTCATCCTTATGTTTACTTTCAGTTTATGCATGTCATGTTACCTTTACCTGTTTTTATACTGGAAGTAGATAGGACTTACCAGTCTTTATGACTGACCCCGTTTTCTTTTGCCTCTTTGTCTTCCGTTTCCCCCCTCAGGTTTCAGGGAGGAAATGATGTTGTTTAGTTCGGACTTCTTCTGTTGAAGGTCATCATGTATGGCTTGATGTATAGCTTGGTCTTCTCTTGGATATGGCTGCCTCACCGCTTTACTTTGGGGAATAATTTATGAAAAGGTTTTTATGCTTCTTTATTATTGCAAGACAGGTTTTGATGTACTCTGATGTAAAAGGCTTTGGACCTTAATTATTAATGTTTATGAAAGTTCGATTTTACTTCCGCTATTTTATATGTTCTGTCTTGCGATATTTCTGTGCATGTTTACCAATAATGCCCCTCTAAAGCTAGTGCATTCCTTTGCGAGTGACCATAGCGGAGGCGGGGTGTTACATTTGGTATCAGAGCAGAAGGTTACCAGACTGGACAAAAGTTTTTAAAACCTTCTGAAAACTATTTGAAAAACCGTTTATAAAGAAGCATTTTTCAAGAAAATTTTCTTTTAAAAAGAAAAAGGCTATTCCCCAAAAGCCATTAGCACCATCCTTTGATTCCTTGATTGAATCTCGTTTCTTTTCTTTCCTCCATCTGTGGTCACAGTAGTTCTAACTGTGACTAACCTTTGTCTAGCCACGTAGGTGTTTCCCGTACGATGGAGGTGGTTCTCGAGAGACTTGTCACCGAAGTTACAAGAAAGGATAATAAGAGTAAGGGTAAAGGATACCAGCTTAAGGATAAGCAACTGTTGTTATGGCTTAGTCCATCGAGGAGGACAAGGACAAGATCAGCGGAGAGGGAAATAGTACGCTCTCATTTCTAGGGTACCTAAAAGAAATGGTGCCGTTTCTGGTAAAGGTTTAGTCGTTCTTTTCTATCATCCCGTCTAGACTTTGTCTTGATCATTGTATCACTTAAGTCTACTTGGATAGTTGAGTCTCTGCACCTTAGTACTAGCATGGTAGAGGATCCCAGTTTTGTCCCAAAAATCCGGTTGGAGAGTGGGTCCATTCCTTCATGACTTGTTGGATTTGAGAATGACATGTCTCAACTACGGATAGATTCTAAGGATAAAGTGGTCACCCAATAAGGGGTGCCATTCTCGGTTTTGGAAAGAGGGTAGTTAGACTCTCGACTCATCTTGGTGATACCCTCGAAGTCTCGTGTAACCTTTTTGGGTTCTGTCATAGTTAGTTACCTAGAATCCCGGGATGCAGTTGTTGGTAATCCGCTCGAATAGAATTCACTGCTAAGGCGGATGGTTCGTTTCGATTATGCATGAGTTATGGGAATCACCTTAGTAAGAACCCTTGGCAACATGGATTGGCATCGGAAAACGAGATCCAGAATTCACTAGTGAATTTTGGAGAGCTTGTATGTGTACGCAGACATGTGTGAGCCGAGCATACTAGGGGAAGAATAAGTGAAAGTGAAACGAGAGGCGACAGTGAAATGAGTTCCACTCACACCTTGGAAATAGGAAGCAAGGAACTACGAAATCATGAAGTCAAAGGCGGTCAAGGCACGATGGAATTAAGCTCATGGAAATGCGGCTTGGACGAGCGCATCACGTCTCTTTTTAAGAGTATATCTTTGATCCTTGGTTCACCTGTAAAGCTTACTTGCATGCTATCGCTTGGTGGATATCCTCTCGGTCCTGTTTCTGTTACAAACCCCGTAAGGAGTTTGTCTTGTTTATCTTCTCGATCTTATTTTGGGAACCTTAGGTAGAACGCTATGGATGTAAACATGTATTTGAGACATGTTATGATTGATATGATTGCAAATGGTTGCAAGTGGTTGCTCGTGGATGCGCGAATACACGTTAGGTACTAGATTGACGCGATCACGTTTCATGTTGCATATGCACGAGCATTTATACTTGTTTATGGATGAAATCGAATGTGTTATCATGCGGTTGTTGCATATGAATGAATGATTGTGCACACATATAGTATCTATATGACTAGGACTATTTGCATACATGTTGGATTCATGGCACTATACATATTTTTGCATTAGAAAGATTATTCAGGCCTGATCATTAGCATTAGCTAAGGAACATGTACACACACGTTTTGCATATATTCATACAGCATTAGAAATCATCTAAGGACAATGGTTGCTTATGGATGATGTTTTGAGTAGATGGATGATGGATGGTAGGATATGTTCTTCCTAACTTAGAGATTTCGGGGACGAAATCCTAAAAGGTGGGGAGAATGTAACAACCCGTATTTCGATAACATGTTAAAACGAGAATCAAGGCAGAATTTAATTTTAAATTCTGAATCAAGTAAAACGGGTTATGCCATTGCGTTCGTCTCGGAAAAATACGCGAAATAGAGTCCGAAATTTTGTAAATCGGAGTCCGTATGACCCGGTTAAGGCCCAAAGAAGTTTTCGGGAAATTTGAATTTCGAAACATGCAGAAATGGGGCCAGGCGGGAAAATTCCCGCCCAGACAAGTCGACTGGGCTGTCGACAGGGCTGTCGACTTGCAAATCGACAGGCATGTCGACAGGCAAGTCGACAGGGCTGTCGACTTGCCCTGTCGGCTGATTCTGGTCTGGTGCACCTATTTTCTATCTTGGCTAGGTTTTTGGGCCTGGTTTGAAATCTGACGGTTCAGGTTGGTCCTAGGGTTAATCTAAGGGCCTAAAACTATCCTAATCTCTATAAAAAGACCCTAAACCTACCCATAAACCCTCATTATTCACTCATGTAACTAAACTATGGCCAAATTTCTACTCTCATGGCCTCCATCTCAAATCCCTAGAGCCTATGCATTCAAATCGGGTTCAAATCAAAAGGTGCAAGCTTGCTACACCAAATAGAGGCCAAATCAACATTTCTATGCGAGTTTCATGAAGGTTCTTCTTCAAAGGAGCCACCTTTCTTCGTCAAGATGATGCATGACCCCTTTTCTAAGCCTTGCCTATGTAAGTTCTAGCTACTTTTGGATCAAAACGGTATTTTTAATGTTGACATGGGAAAAAATGAGATAAAGCATAAGTATGCATGTATGTGAACCTAACTTTGTCCCTTTTCTATGATCTATGACCTTAGACTAAGATGTAGCAACTTAATCATGTCACTCATGTTATGTTTAGCCTAGTTTATCTTGCAAGTTTGGATCTTTGTCTATGGAAGATTTGCATGAACCTTTGGGAACCATTTGACTTGTGAAACATAGGCAAATACTTGACCTTGGGGCTTATGCATGCATATGAACACAAACCCCTTATGTTTCATGCATGTTTGTGGCAAAACCTCCTTATGATATTATGCAAGTTCGTGGCCAAATCCTATATGATAGTATGCATGCTTATGGTCAATCCCTATATGACTCTATCATGCATGTTTTAAGGCCAAACCCCCTTATGACGCCATGCATGTTTGGAGCCAATCCCTTTTGTGGCATCGTGCATGTTTTGGGGTCTACATGTAGCCATAGTATACCTACTATGTTGACTCGCTTTGCTTGCGTTGGGAAAACACGATTTTGGGTAGTTAGATAAACATGAACATGTCGCGAAATCTTAACTTGAATATGACATGTGTTTATACTTGAAAATATGACTTGAAAGATAACATGGAAGTTGGCATGTAAGTATGCATAAAAACATGAGCTTGGGAATTTACCTATTAAGTTAGGTCTACCCTTTGGGAATTTACCTATTAAGTTAGGTCTACCCAAATGCTTGAAAACTTGTAACATGTTTTGGAAACATGATGAACTTAGATAATATAAGTGTGGCCAACTCGAGGTTGGGTTGAGTTTGCAACGTAAAACTACCCGGAACCGACCGGCCTAACTAGTAGTTGCAAACAATAGGACCCAATGTGAGAAGTTGGTCATGTCGCGCTTAAGACCCGAGGTTAGACTAGGTTGTGGTGTAAATCTACCCGGACCCGCCCGGCTTAACTAGTAACCACAACAAGGTCTA
Source organism: Allium sativum (assembly GCA_030737875.1). Taxonomy (NCBI): domain Eukaryota; kingdom Viridiplantae; phylum Streptophyta; class Magnoliopsida; order Asparagales; family Amaryllidaceae; genus Allium; species Allium sativum. The sequence continues at coordinate 127,931,375 of CM060911.1, forward strand.
ATGTGAGAGGTTAAGAGTGCATTAATTAAATTAATGCCACATGATAAGGTTAAGTAAATTTGACTAATGACACTTAACCGATATGACACGAATGGGTAGGTTAAGTGGGACCGGACTTGATTCCTTAATGACACTTAACCATGCAAGATGATTAGGGGATGGAGTTAAGTAATTTACACTTAACTAATCCGACTGGGTAATTAGATGAGGTTAAGTAATTAAGACTTAACTAACCTAACCACGGTAATTAGATGAGGTTAAGTAATTAAGACTTAACTAACCTAACCACGGTAATTAGATGAGGTTAAGTAATCCACACTTAACTAATCTAAACACGGTAATTCGATGGGGTTAAGTTAAACACTTAACCAATTTAAACTTGGTAATTCAATGAGGTTAAGTAACCAATACTTAACCAACTTAACGTGATAATTTAATGGGGTTAAGCAACTTATACTTAACCAATTATACATGAAGATTTGATGTGGTTAAGTGACCTAAACTTAACCAATCTAACTCGTTAATTTGATGTGGTTAAGTGACCTAAACTTAACCAATCTAACTCGTTAATTTGATGTGGTTAAGTGAACTAAACTTAACCAATCTAACTCGTTAATTGGATGTGGTTAAGTGACCTATACTTAGCCAATCTAACTCGTGAATTTATGGGGGTTAAGTTAACCCATACTTAACCAATATAACGTGAAAACATGACAAGGCTAAGTCATGAATCGCTTGAATACACTTGACCGGTTTGACTAAGTAATTTGATAGGGTCAAGTTAATATATACTTAACCAACTTGTAGGGCTAAGTCTTGAACTTAAATACTTAGCCAATCCTGACGTGATTCGTGGGCGGGTTAAGGCATGGACTTGAATGATAACACTTAACCCAATAAGACAAACCCTAGTTAGAAGAACTAGGTAGAAAACCGTGGTTAATCAAGGATAACGGGAAGGGAAGCTAAGTGGTAAACCTTAGTTAAGGGTAACTAAGTAATAATTCTTAGCTAAGGACATAGGACTAGTTCGCAAAGCGATGAGTAACCTGATACGGTAGGTCATCGCTTAGTATACGAGGAGGAGCAAGTTATCTGACTTGGATAAAAGCTCCAGCGCACTGGGTGTCGAAGCCGAAGCTTCGGGGGACGTGAGGATACTCTTGGTATCCCTCTGTGAGGTTGCAGATGATCCGCCTGGGCTCACAAGAGGTTAAGGTCTGCGGTAGAAGAGCCAAGAGTATGCCTTGGTTGCTATGCGAGCGACCTAAAGACTGGGATGGATTAGCGTGAAGTCGACGATTCTTGGTTTTTGCCCTGGATAGCACATCGCCGACTACCTACCATCTTTAGTCAATCGTGTACGTGCGGAAAGGCAGAGAACCCCCAACAGACCATGTGCTTGCTATCGAGTCATGGGTGAGGTTGGCCCGTAGGAAAGTGGGGCTATAGTGGGGCCGTGGAGTGGTTCTTATACATGATTTTTCTTGGATTGCCTTTCAGTAGTTGAGGGAGGGGTCACGTGGGACCATAGCCACGGGTACAAAAACAGACCTTGATATCTGCATCGGCAGATGATTTAAAGCTCCCGACCGAGTTCCGTATTTCTTGATTTGCCCTGGCACGGAACTCGGATGGCACATTGGGGAACATGTGCATCTAGACATGGAAAACGATTCACGATACATACGTGGGATCAAGGGCGCGGTTGACGGGTGGCGTAATCCCTAGTGGTCCTAGGTGGCCAAAACCCAAACCGAGACACGGAAATGTTCATTAGGTAGCATAAATCCTAAGTGGATGCGCGATAGTTCATGGTAGGGAAACACAACTAGATCAAGGGTTGCAGTCCAGAACAACTTCAAGGATAAAACGTTTACATGGGAAAGCCCGTACGGCCTACGGCAAAGGACTGATCTTATACATGGAAAGAAACATATGGGTGGGAAAACCTACATATGCTATATATTAGGTTGACATGGACCATTACATGACATTGGGCAAGGGACATTCATGGTTAACACGTGACGCGGGTTGGGATACTAGTACGAGAGGTGCAGAGCAGATATACATGTTAGAACCAGGAAAAATATACATAATAGATACCGTGGGATATTAGACGGGGTAGATACCTTGGGATAGTATACTTGATAGAAACCTGACGATGTGATACCTTGATTTATCATGACACCGTGGTTTACCACGATACCTTAGTTTAGCTTGCTACAGTAGTTCAGCCTGTTACCCTGGTTTAGTTTATCTATCTTGTAGTCATCCTTATGTTTACTTTCAGTTTATGCATGTCATGTTACCTTTACCTGTTTTTATACTGGAAGTAGATAGGACTTACCAGTCTTTATGACTGACCCCGTTTTCTTTTGCCTCTTTGTCTTCCGTTTCCCCCCTCAGGTTTCAGGGAGGAAATGATGTTGTTTAGTTCGGACTTCTTCTGTTGAAGGTCATCATGTATGGCTTGATGTATAGCTTGGTCTTCTCTTGGATATGGCTGCCTCACCGCTTTACTTTGGGGAATAATTTATGAAAAGGTTTTTATGCTTCTTTATTATTGCAAGACAGGTTTTGATGTACTCTGATGTAAAAGGCTTTGGACCTTAATTATTAATGTTTATGAAAGTTCGATTTTACTTCCGCTATTTTATATGTTCTGTCTTGCGATATTTCTGTGCATGTTTACCAATAATGCCCCTCTAAAGCTAGTGCATTCCTTTGCGAGTGACCCTAGCGGAGGCGGGGTGTTACAACCAACCATTTCCAACCATAAACAGAACTGTCGGTAATCGATTTTTTTGATTGGTAGTGGTATGATTTTTCTATTACTATATAAAGTCGGTACGGTAATAGTTTTGAATATAAAGTTCCGGTACCGAACCGATTCCACCCCTAATCTTCGGTATTGTTAGGTATTTTATGAACGTTGCTGCTCGGAAAGTATCTAAGTAGGTAATTTCATGAAGTGCCTTAGGGCGTTCCCAACCCCCGGTGGGGTTGGGAGCTAACTGACCCCCAACAGGGGGCCAGTTGCAGCCCGGGAGTCGCTTTAGCAACCCCCGAAATTGCCAGTAGGGATGTTAACTGATACTTCCGGATGTGGATAGTGGATATCCGCATCCGCATCCGAAATCATTTTCGAATATCGGATGTCCGCATTCGCATATATGGATGGATATCGGATAATTTTCCACTCCGTTAACGATCGATAAATTAATGAATATAAAAGAAAAATTTTAGTTTAATATTACGTTATTTTCAACCCAATTGATTACTAACTGCTAAAAATAAATAAATATGATGATAATTTATAATTTTGCGCAATTAGCATGCATTTAGTAAACTTTTAACTTTACGACAAAATAAATAATTAGTATATTTAATTATGTTTAAATACACATAATTTAAACTATAATCATGAAAAAAGACGGACGGATAATTTTCGGATGCGAATGTGGCTATATCCGCATCCGCATTCATTTTTCCGGATATCGGATATTTATCTGCTTTTCAAATGCGGATGTGGACGGATTTCGGATTTTTCGGGTATTCATTGACAGCCTTAGTTGGCAGAGCAACCATTCGGTTGCTTGGCAACCTTGGCCTTAGCTGGCTTTTAAGGTAGGATCCGATTCTAAGTTTTGACCGTTGCTGTTAGCCGGCTTTTACAAAGCCGGCTAAGGGCAAAGGTCAAAATAAATAAAAAAGACCGTTACCCTTAGTCGGTTTTATAAAAGCCGGCTAAGGTGCCACGGTCTTCTTACTCTGTTTCTTCCCCATCTCTATATATTTCACCCTTCTTTCTTCATAATTTTCAAAAACATTTTTCTTCATCAATTCTACAACTTGCATAAAAAACAGCAAAATATATAGAAAATGTCTCAACAACATAAAGGAAAAGCAAGTGCATCGCAACCCCGAACCAGTTTCTAATCTCAACAACAAAGAATGCAGAATTACTCTTAGCAACATTCAAGTCAAATTCGGCCTCAATCTGAAAACACCTCATTCGTACCTCCTCAAAATCCAAATTACTGCAATTCTCAACAAAATTTGTACATGTAACATAACTCACAAAATTCGAATTACTCTCAGAATGCAACATTTCAGCAAAACTGCAATTTCGACCAAGCTTACATTTCACCTACTAACCAACATCAGAGAATGTCTTCATATCCGCTTCCCACTTCGAGGAAAAATTTGAATACTCAATTCGGTAATAGCGAGTGAGGTATTAAAGAAATTCAACTTGCTAGTGTTGAAGGGAGCAATTCAGGAATAAACATCAATGAAACGCTGGATGAGGAGTATGGACAGCAAACTCCGTTCAAGGCGAAGAAAGATCGTAAATGGTCGGTAGACGAGCAAGCTGAGCTATCCTACTGTTGGGTTAAATGTTCGGAAGACAAAAGAAAAGATACTAGCCAAACCGATAGTACTTTCTGAAATTCTGTCTACAACTTGTTCAACGAGCGACGTTCTACATGCCCAGCTCGAACGGTTGATTCTTTGAAGTTGTAATGGAAAAGAATTACTACCGCTTTTCAAAGGTGGAAAGAAATAATGGCGGGTTTGCATTCAAGACAACAAAGCGGAGCAAACGACATCGATTTGGTAATGCCTTTGTATAAAGTAGTGGTTTTCCTTAGTATTCTTAGCTTTTTGTAACATTTATTTTCATGCACAGCTTAATCAGGCACATGCGTTATATTTGGCTGGCAACAACAACCAACCATTCAGCATGCAACATTGCTATGACATACTGTCGCAGGAAGACAAGTGGGCAAGGGTGCAACAAGAACACACACCGTTTATGTTCCAACCACGGAAGAATGCTGAGGAAGTCAACCCTGATAGCTCGGCTGGACAGAAGGAAACACCGTTCACTACTAGTGCCGAAGGAAGGCCTGCAAGGATGTTCAGAGGAAAGAAAAAACATCAACCGATTATACACTACACTACAAACAAATTAGTGAGAGTTTGTCTAATGTGGAACAAACTACGTAGAGGTATATGGAAGAAAAGGAAGCTTGAGAGGGAGATACAAAGAGATTTAGAACGCCAACGTGATTGCGAGCAATTAAAGATGGAGCATGCCGAAAAGATGGAGTTAAGAAGACTAGAAATTATTAGGCAACAAGAGGCAGAGGAGTTTATGATGATTAGCTGCAACTTGAATAACTTCAATCCATTGCAGAGGAAACACATGAAAAAAAGAAATGAGGATTACAATAGGCGTAATGACAACCTTTAGAGGAGGACATGTACTTATCTGTAAGTCCGTTGTATCGTTAAGTTGGTTGTAGGTGTAGTTAAGTTAGTTGTACCGTACTAATGCTTGTATCGCTAAATCGTGTTATTCCTTGTATCATTATGTTAGTTGTATTACGGATCGTATCTTCATTTTAAAACCTTATCGTTAAGTTGGTTGTAGCTTAAAAATCCCTTTATATTACTAGTAACTAATTAAAACAGTTAGGGTCGTCCTCCATTTTGAAATATAGAATTCAATGAATGTTATACGATAACATATAATACCACGAGATAAATCATAGTCCAGATAATACATATAATAGAATACCACAACATAAATCATAGTGCAGATAACGTAAAATACCCCCAGTTAAGTTAGTCCAGATAATACATACTACATAGGATAAACCATAATCCAGATAATACATACTTCATAGAATAGCACAAGATAAACCATAGTCCAGATAATACATACTACATAGAATAACACAAGATAAACCATAGTCCAGATAATACATACTACATAGAATACCACAAGATAAACCATAGTCTAGATAATACATACTACATAGAATACCAAAAGATAAGCCATAGTGCAGATAATACATACTACATAGAATACCACTAGATAAACCATAGTCCAGATAATACATACTACATAAAATACCACAGGCTAAACCATAATGCAGATAATACATACTACATATAATACTACTAGATAAACCATAATGCAAATAATGCATACTACATAGAATACCACTAGATAAACCATAGTCCAGATAATACATACTACATAGAATACCACTACTACATACCATCATGATCAAAGTCAATATCATCAATCCCAGCTATGTCCTCGTCCACACCCGTCCGAGCTCTAGGATGGTATCGCTCCTCATCAGCGGTAGTAAGCTCGTTAATACGAGCCATCAAATCATCCATGCTACACCTATGCTGTACCTGTCGAAGCCCTAACTGCATCTAGAATAAATCCTCGTATGATAGAGTAGCAGGATCTGGGTAATCAGTAACCGGACGCATGGGACATGTGTGTATATATATATATATATATATCCACCTCCGACTGTAGGAATCGTGATCCTCCACCAATCATCTGGAACTTGCGGCCGCGATGGAGCTGGGTATAGCTGTGTACTCTGAGTAAGGTCCGACAAACTAAGTGGAATAAAGCCAGGTCTGATAGTTGTAGGACCAATCAAATCAACAGCTGTAGCATGAACCATGGGTGTCGTGCGTGCTGGTGCATAAAAGTGGGCCCAAAATTCGCCGTAATCACGCGTGGGAATAATGAAAGGATCAGATGGCCACCAGTTGATGTTATGAGCCTCCGTCAGCTGCTGTGCCTTATATGACACTAAATATGGTGTATCAGGATGTGGATCATCAGGCACTCGATCCCCCTCCAAATTCTGGCTCTAACAACGCTCCCCATGTAACCAATAACAACCCCGCGAAGGAGGAGAAGAGAATTGTAACGATTTGTATTCTTGGCTGTTAAATATTTTAATTTAATTTATTTATTTTAAATATTTTATTTGGAATATTAATGGATTTTAATATTTAATTCGTTATTTAAATGAAGTTTGAACGTTATATATTTATATAATTATAAAACGAGCTCGAAATGGCGTGACAGTTCGTAATATGGAGTTTTGAACTTCAACTGGATATACATGATCCGATATAAGTCGGAATTCTGTGAAACAAGAAACGTTGAGATCGTGTTGACTATAATTTTCATATAAAAGAGAAAAATCCAGATCTCGTGTTAGGGATTGTTAATTATGGTCAAATCAAAAATTTAAAATAGTCGCTATGGAAATCGTTATTAAATATTGGCCGTTAAATTAGCCAATTTTGCAAATGGACTCGGTTTTTGACGAGGTTTGTTTTAATTGAACCTGAATTTCAAGGCGTAGCAGTACGTCCATTTTCATTGTGTTTGGGATTCATGTGTATCAATGCAAAAATTTAATGGTCAATGTTAAACAGCAGTAACTGTATATAATATAAAACCCACTAAGATAATTCACGCACAACTCTAACCTACCCTAAGTAAATACTCAACGCATGCCGACGGTAAAATAAAGTCTGTGTCCTTGTATACAGGCGGGGATACATTTCAAGTTCTGCATTTATATATATAAAGGAAAAAAAAGGGCAACTTACCCTATTTCCTATTCTCGTCTAAGCTATATTTTCTACCATTGATTTGTCTTCGTCAATTTAATGAAACATACCCGTCCCTATAGACTAGCGCGTCAGCTAATTGTACCAAATTATGGACGTTCATCCTATCCCTTCTTACGTGCAAATATATATATATATATATATATATATTAACGTTACTTCGTTCATTTCTTCTTCGCTGGAAATGAAACCATTCTCCATATAGTAATAAATAAAATAAATATTGAATGCTTTAACCCTAAGCAACTAAAATAAAGTACACGCAGCCATTAAATTTTCAATCACGTACATACAATGAAAAGAGCCTACGCTAGTTTGTCCTACCATATACTAGGCCAGTTCCATCGAATTGAAGGTGACTGAAGCCTGCATAACCCCAGCTACCCTATCACCTACGCCTACAATTACTTGGTGCCAAACAACTCAAACCCGTGCTTTCCAAGTTCCCTTCGCTGTATATATACCCCATAATATGAGTCAAAATCCTTGCTTCTGTTTCGCGTTGTCAACTGCCCTGATGGCCGCCATCAAACAAAACTGAACGGCTAAAAAGTTTTTGTTCATTTTCCCCAAAAATCATTCCATCCACGCATCAGTTTCACAACCTTTCATTTGCACAACCCTTAATCTCGGCAAGGACTACAGACTGAATGGAGGTGATCGAATTTTATGGCCAAGGTTGACTGAAAATGAAAATAATTGTTTGAATTGTTCTGTTAGTTGGTTGATGTTAAATAGTTGTTATTTGCTGTTATAGAAATTATCAGATAAATGGAATTGAATGATCTGATTTGAGATAACCGTTTTGACTATAGGGAAGGACAGGTTGGAGGGATCCAACCGGATTCCTCAAATATATTGTTTATTTTCATATTATCATATATGAACTGTCCCGATTGAGTGATTAATTTGATTAGTGATCATGGGCTGAAAATTTAACCTGTGTTTTATTTTAACCAATGGGCAAGATTGGTTGAGTAATCAGCAGCAAATGGCCTAAAAATAAATTGTTTTATTTTATATTGATTTACCATCAGGTGGATCAATAGTATTGAAGTTATAAAATTTATTTATAACTGGAGATAGATTTTGAAATATATATTTGAATAAAAGTTATTTATATTTATAATTAATTATAAAGTAATTTTATAAAGTTAATTCTGATGCTAATCAGATTTAGAAGAATAGAAATTAATCTAACAGTTAATTTGGACAATTGTTTTGTTAGGAATATTTAAATGGAATTTATTTAAATTAATTATATTATTAAATAATTTAAAGTTGGAACTAATTGGAATCGGTTAATAAGATGACCGTGTTTTGAGGGACTAAATCGACCCTTTAATTGGGATTGATTACTAAATTAATGTGTTTTGATTAGAACAGCTTAAAGAATATTTATTTTAATTTTAATAAGGTTTTAAAAGGGATTTACTAATTATTAAATAAAGGAAATTAACCACTGAAATAAGTTAATGATCGAAGTAAATTATTACCCTGATTAATAATAATTTTAGGGAATTACTTTTTAATTGAAATTCATTTTTAAAGTAATTGAATGTGTAATGAAATCTAATCGAATGGTGAAAAGAGTTTATGAACAGGTTATATTTTAAACCTGAGTTTTATAACGAAGTTATTAAAAGGAATCTTTTTAGCGAATATGATAGCTTATTGAAAATGTTATTTGATTACTTGAATTAGGTGAAAGGAAATTAAGGTAAGAGTGTTTATAATAAACCAAGTTTATGTAAATGGGGCTTAAGATGTTAAAGCGTTAATTTTAAATTAACGTTACTTAAAAACGAGATTAGGTAAAAAGGAGAAAATTTAAATAAGATTTCCAAAGCGGAAATGGTTGAATAGATTTGAAAGGAGATTGGTAAAGGTGAATTTAGGTAAAGAAGTGGGTCATAGGGTTGTATAACCAAATCAGAACTATAAAGGAAATTGTTTTAAAGAGGCCGAGGTTAAAAGGTTGATGTTTATATAAAGAATTACTTAATTATGGAATTAAGAAATAATGGTTATACCTGAGGAATAGATTTTCAAGAAGTAAGAAGGTTTTATGAAATCGTATTTGAATAAAATAGTTACATGGAATTTGTGTGGATATTGGAATAAATTATTGGGTTACAGCTCTTATCCATCTGAAGATAGGAACGTTGTTAATCAAGGTCTAAGAGGTAATTAAAATACCCCAACTTGAACGACATCAGGATTATCAGAGGATGATATTTGTTGTAAGGGTAAAAGGGGTTAGTGATAATTTATTATTATTTCCGTTAAAGAAATAATAATGCAGCGTTTAGTGAAGATCGGGAATATATATATAACGAGAGTTCCAAAGTGAAAAGGGAAATAAAAAGAGATTACGTGAAGTTATAACGATATTTCTGAGTTAGAAAGGAAACGTAAAGTTGAATTCGATTCTATAAGGATAAGCGTGGATTATTGTTTTCGAGTAATGAATAAAAGATACTTCGTAACATTGTTTTACGAGTAATAAGTTAAATTGATTTCCCCAATATTAGATAATAATGTGGCTAATGTTTGAAAGTAAAAAATAGGGAACTGGATATATCAAAGTGAATTTGTTTAAAGAATAAATCTTATGTTAAATAAGTAGCGAAAACAATATTATGAATATCGAAATATTTAAGAGTTCTAAAACTTACATTTGTTTTAATTAAAAAGCCAAGTAATGCTGAATACTGAACCGGTGAACTCATTGGATTTTCATGATTGAATCACTGTTTATTTTGATAGTTAAATCACCGACTATCAAATCTGTCCAATACGATTGTTAGTACGGAAAGATCGGGATCGAATCCATATTCGAAAACCATTGCGACTAACAATATGTGGAGATATCAGGAGTTGATCGAGACAGAGCATTGAAGACCGTAGATTTTCATAAACGGAGGAATTACTAATAGTCTTTGGTTAGCTCCCAAAGATAAGCTGTGATTCTGTCGTAGTTGGAATCTACGGGTTACAAGGACTTCTCGCTGCTGATCCATGAGGTGATTCCTATATTGGATGCAGTAGGAGAGTACCTTCGGTTCATCCTGTTCCTGGATGACTTGTATGGACGGATGTCTGACAAAGTATTTCCAAAAGGATCACGTACGTTGATTTCTTCAAACGTACCATAGTTAATGGCGGAGAAAGGCCTTTCTCTTTGCTTATCAACTAAGAATATTTTTGTGGACGTCAATTAGTGATATCTGGCGGATTTGATGATGTGGCATTCAAAGTGAATGAAGATGTAATGTTCTAAAAGTAAACTCTGGCCTCAAGCCTCATCAACCGGGAAATGACAAAAATCGGGCAGGCAGCATGGCTATGTGGGTTGCTCCCATAAGGGTGTATAATCACCTATCTAGAGAAATCATTTTGCTTCTTTAATCTATTTCGATGTTGTCCCTTTCGGGAAACAGTGGTTTGAGCCCAACCGTTGGTGATATACATTCGATACACTCAAGCGAAATGAGTGGTCGGTCATGTGTGGGCCGGGTTGCAAGACGTTCTTGTTGAACCCAGTGTATTTCCCCTCTAGAGATACACTATCGGCAGGTGGTCCCATACCTTGTCATAGTCAGAATCCAATCTCCAATAAGAGCCGCGGTTTTGATTGTATACTATATATGTGGAGCGTGAGATGCAAGCGTTCCGCTAGATTGTTATTTACTTGCACTTAGACACTATTATAATATCAGAAAAAATATTGATTTCAAAAATATTTTGGGTTATTGTAAGGTAAAAACCGTCTGTATTTATGTGTGGATTGGTCTTACGATTATCCTTTTCTTTCGAAAAGATTTTTGAATTTTAAAATCTAGTTGGATGATCCCCTTAATACTGTGCGATTTTTTCTCACTCTGGTTCATCCGACTGGTCTGGTGTTTTTTAAATGCTCGGGTTAGACCGTGGTGTACAAGTTCAGGTTATCGGATACTGCGAAGTTCAGAGACGAGTTGGAGGTGTTCAGACATATGATATTATATAGTTACTATTCCGCTGTGTGTTGTATATAAGGACAGGTTATTATAACTGTCCGGATGTGTGATGTACTTTGATGATTGTAAGTATTTTTAAAAGCTCTCAATAAAGATTTATTTCTGTATTATACTATATTTCGCTGTGATGTGAGACTCTGTGTTGTGTTGTTTCTACTTTCTCTTCTTCTATTCTAATATTTCTTTCTTTCTTATCTCACCCTCTAATTTCTTTCTAATAACTATCCAGTGTTTTCGGTGTTTGGAAGATCGGCATGGATATGGAATTGTATTTATGTCGATTTCCAGGGCCGAAAATCCTTGGGTCGTTACAAGAATAAAGGAAAACGACACGTTGATAGCATCGCAGCATGGATGACTTTCTCGTGCGTCAAATATGAAGAATTCTCATATGGATGCCATATAATACTACGTCTGGTCGTGCGTAACTCAATCTGGTTACAGACCACAACAAAGATATGTCGAGCCTCACCACCCTGTACAGGTCTTCGATTCTCCCTAGCCCAAGCTCGCGCACACGCCGGTAAAATAATCCTAATGCTGGATCTAGTGTAGGGTAAGTCATGTTGTGGAAGTACTCATAGTACCAGTAATGTATAATGTGCCAATATCCACATATGGACGTACCCCGCTCTCTGATAACACACTGAAGGTCTAAAAAACAATAGAGATAAGCTAGTATGGGTGTCCCCCAGTCATATACTACTGTGTGATCAAAGCTCAAATCAGCTGCCACAACAACGTGTCCAACAGGCAAGGTGTTTGATGGATTTGAAAAGAAAAGGTTTTCCATCAAATAGACAAGAAATAGTCGTGCACGCTCTAAAAGATTGTTTCCTTGCCCTGGAGTATCAATTATATCAGTGACGGCTTGTCTAATAGCACTAATCCTCAACTGTGCCCCGCTAGTCAAAGCGAGCTGTAAGTTTAGGTGAGGAAATAAATTTGCTAATATGTCTGAGCGTTGGTACTGCTCATCATAAGGTAGTGTTTACCCCAAGCCTACTGAAATGCTAGTAAGAACTGTGAATCTATAGGTGTGATGCCTAACTCGCCAAACCCAAAATGAATTGTGTGAGTTGTTTTCCACGAACAAGACGCTATCGCACCAATCAACTGAACATCCGAATTTAACAAGTTTGCAATACCTATTAATAAATTATTTTAGAATTCAATGAATATATGTAGCAATGCAAAATAATTTGACGATAGTTAAGTGAACACATACTAACGAAGTCACCAAGACCAATATCCTCGAGGAATGTGTGTATGATGCGAACTATGTTGTACGCGCAAATCTTAGAATATAAGCGAATAACAGATGGCCATGAACCACGGGTTCTAGCTTGTCACGCCTATTTATAAAGGGGTCGACATATTATTTCTAAGCTACACAATATTGGTACTATTTTTAACATTTTAAAATTTTAAAAACTTACAACTTCCTCCACATGCGTGCTAATATGCTCCTGATTGCCTGGAAGTATACGAAAATTGATGAGCGCTTTCCCCGACCCTAGATTCTGGTTGATATTCAGATCAAGATCCTTTTCCTCTATAGCTCAACGTCATCTAAAAATTTCGCGATGTGGCGGTAGTGCAATTTCTTCTTCCATAGGAGAACCTTCTTAAACTTGAACTGGAGCATTCTCTTCTTCTGGAGGCACATTTGAACCACTTCTACTGCCGCTTCCTCGCATAGCTCTTCCGAAACGTCTCGTTTTTTAATTTTTTTAATTTTGCAATGGAGGAAGGAGGAAAGGGAGAAAGGAGGAGAGAAATGAGATATGGTGAAATGAGCGCATAGTCGGCCTTTATATAGCCGGTTGTGCCTCCCTTAGCTGGCTTTTCAAAAGCCAGGTAAGGTGACGGTCTGGATTTTATTCCAGACCGTCTCGCGGGTTACAATCCTATGGTCAAGAATTGTAATCCGCGTTGCTTACTTAGCCGGCTTTTAGAAAGCCGGCTAAGAAGCACATAGCAACCCGCACTGGGGTTGCTGTATTTCTTCCCATTGGGCTGGGTTGGGTGTCAACCCAGCCCAATGGGACTCCCAACCCCACCTAGGGTTAGAAATGATCTAAAGGTACGTGTGACTAAACGTTGTTACCTTTTGCTTAACAGTTGTCAGATGTTTAGAACATCAAAAGTAAAAGTTTGACTTTGTAGTTTTTACAGCTCACGTGGTGTGTTGGAGTCAGATTATCTTTTTTTTTTTTAAAATGAAAAGAAACACCAATGTTTTTTTTTATAATTTCCTTTGACTGTATATATGAATCCACAACTTTAACCTCATAATCCACCCAAAATAACATCTTTTGATTTGAACATAATTTTAAAAAATGATTAGTTTATCTATCATGCATATTTCTTTCTTTTTATCTTTTATATTATAGGTCGCTTTTTTTATTTCAGTTTTTGAATTTGTTCAGAGGGGAAACTGACCGTAGCAACAAAATCATCCTAGTGCACATAGCCCAGTCTACGGGCACCACATAAGTGGCTTATCTTAGAGTATCCACACAAAAAGATGAAACGGAGTTGGAAGAAAGGGGGGTGAAGGGTTAAAGTTCTTTGGGCGTTATCCCATATACCGCCAACTAGCGTTATCTTAGATGACGCCAACGTAAATGGTAAATAGGCGGCATCTAAGATGCCGGTAGTTCAACAAAAAGTGGTCTACATTTGTAATTAGTTTCAAAACTGGTATATTTCTGTTATAAGTTTTCAAAACTGGTCCAAATAAGAAAAATTCCTTCTCCTATTTCATAGCCGAGCTTGTTCAAAATCCTTATCCATATAGTTTGACAAGCACTTGTCGCGGCAGCGACAACAAACTCAGCCTCTATTGTGGAAAGTGACATGATTGGTTATTTTTAGAGGAACACGTCATAGTTCCCCAGCTCAACAAAAATATCCTGAAGTACTTTATCTGTCATCCACACAGCCAGCATAATCACTATCAGCGAATGCAGTGAGCAGGGACGGAACCATGGGGGCAAGTGGGGGTGGCGCCCCCCTTGATTTTAAAATTATATATAAAAAAAAAAAATTATCCCTTTGGTACCAAAGTAACCATTATTAAGGCATTTTTATTAGTATTTATGCAATATTTTTGTCTAAAACTTAACAATATGAAACATTATTGGTTGAAATTATGATAAATTCAGGGTAAACTGGTATAATTTTTTTTTTTGGCCCCCCTTCGAATCCGCCCCCCGCTGAGCGGATTCCTGGTTCCGTCCCTGGCAGTGAGATCCTTATTTGCTCGCCTTTTGTACAAAATGCCAAGTTTTAATGTCTCCTTCACATATCTTAATACGATTTTGCAACCATGAGATGAAGTTCAGTAGGATAACCTATGTATCTACAAATTAAAGCCACTGCATACATTAAATAGGGACGGGTAGGTGTTAAGTACATTAAACTTCCAACGATCAGCTGCTTCTACTTGTGCAACATGTTATCAATCTTCACGCTGTCCTCGTCTTTTGATATTTTTAATCCAGGCACAATAGGATATTGAACTGCATTACAATGTTCCGAACCTCGTTAACACATCATGAACATATTATTTTTTGACAAATAAATATGTCATTGCTCATTTGTTGCATTTCAACCCTAGGAAAATATATCATTTTCCCCATGTCTAACATGTCGAAATCTTCCGTCATTGAGTTTTTGAAAGGTTCAATTATCGCATCATCATCTCCAGTGTAAATTAAATCATCAGCATATATACCAGCACCATTTGACTCGGTGTTGATTCTAACTAGAAGAAATCATCTCTGTCCATCAAACAATGTATGACTGAAATTGCTTAAGCAGTTGCTAAAAATGAGATTAATGTCGTCTGCTATTTTCAATCTTGAAATACTCGGGCGTTTATCAAATGAACATTCCATTCTGTCATGGACTCATGAGAGTATCTTTGGTATTGTTAGGTATTTTATGAACTTCGCTGCTCAGAAGATACCTGAGTAGGTAATTTCATGGAGTGCCTTAAGCTAACCATGACTATTACTAAATGTTGTAACCTTTAACTTTACACTTGTCAGATGTTTTAAATATTAGACTTTTTAGTTTTTACAGCTCACGCGGTGTGCTGGAGTCAAATTATCCTTTTTTTTCTTTTTTAAGAAAAAAAAACAACAACGCTTAAGGTTCGTTAGGTTTATGATTTCAATTTTTGATTTTGTGTTTTTTTTAGTTATTTTCAATTTTCTATTTTGACAATTTCCATTATTTTAGGAAATGCGTTTGGTATGGGGTATTCCGAAAACATATTTTCAAAAATCAAAACTAAAAAATACGTTTGGTTTGAAGTATATTTTTCATATTTTGAAGTTTTGAATTTTCCTTTTCGTAATTCAAATAATATTTACGTTTAAACCATAACACATAATATATATTATTCATTATCCATAGTCATTTGAACACACAAGAATAAAAGAAAGAGCTCAATGAAAAGAGTCTAATATATCAAAATTAAACGAAAACTATTACCATTATATCAAGTTACTAATTAACAGTTAATACATGATGAGGGTAAGTACAGTAAGTCCTAAACATAATAGTTAAGAATTAAATAGAGCACAATATTTTAAATAACTGCATGAGACCAAGTTGCATAAGAAATAAAATTATAACAAAAAAGTTCATGATAAGATTTTTAGAGATGTAACAAAAGAGATACACCAAATAAAGAGAAAATATAAAATAACTCCAGCATTATTCATGATAAAATATAGATATATCAACAACCACAATTTTTTTAAGCAACACAACATTGAAGTTTTCCAAATCATATTTGCATAAGATATTACAAAGTAAGACATCAAAATAAGACTAAGACTATTTATCCTATTTAATTTATCCCAGCAAAAGCAATATCAAATTCAATCGCTTTTCATGTAAAGGAGCTATACAAAAAGCCATAATACTTTCACAATTCATTTTCTCTTGGTTATGCTAGTTAATTTATCCTATATACACACCGAGAAAATCCCCGAAAAATGGCCACAGAGTTGCTAAAAAAAAGCATCTAAAGAACAAGGATTTGCTCAAAAACAGCATTGAAGGAAAAATCAAAAACAACCAAAGCCATATATTAAAAAATTAGGATGGAACATCGGGGTAAGATTTTAGAAACATGCATGCAACATATATAAAAAACCGGATCACCTCTTAGTCGTCTTAAAATGCTTTTCAGGCTTTAGCAATTAGTAACCTTTCTTCTTCTTCTTTACTTAGAACTGGTATCAAACATTAGGAGAGTCAAAATGGTGTTTGTTCTTGATACTCCCTCTAATGCTGACCAGTCGTCTTCATCATTTATTTGTTGCTTGTCTTTACCAATACTTTCTTTGCGTTGTTCCATGCTTTCACTACTGACTGCATTAGATGAAATATCATTTGCAGATGCTGTGCACAAATCACTAGGGTTATTCAGAAAGAGGCACAAAACAGTCGAAGTCGGGTATTTGCGGCACCACGCAAAGATTGCTGACTCAACTACGCTTTGAGTTGCCAATGAATGAGCTGCAGATGGTGCAACAATTTGTACAACTTTGTTTGAAAGAACAGCTCAAACCTAATTTATGTATAAAGTTTGTAAATGTTATAATCAAAATTTTGTAAGAGCAATACAAATATGTAACGATGGTATAGGTTCAAAGCATCCCTAAGTACAGCCAGAGAAGTAAAAACAGGAGTGACTGTCTTTTGTTATCTTTTCCATGCTCCAGTAGCGAAAATTCACATATCATTCTTTTTGTAAGTGCAGATTAAAACGCTTTCCAACAGTTTTCGGAGGGAACATTTAACGATTACCAGATAAATAATTAAATAAAGGTAAATGACCATTTATCATGTAGTAGAAATGACCATTTGAGTGGATTAAAAATTTGTTGTAGACAACAATAATTGGTAACTTATTTAAGTTGTACTCTACAATTTTCTAAACAAGAAATTGTGTAATACATTTTTTTCTTTTAGTTCATCTTAAAATGCATTATCGTTTTCACTTAGGCATGCTGCATACAATGAACTTTTTTGTTCTCCAATATTGATTAGACAAAACCATAATTACTTACAAAAATAATAATCAGTCCAATGTATATATTATTGATTAAAATAACAGAAAGTGATTTCAGTAAAGTGATTTCAGTGAGTGAGGAATAGAAAAGCAAGCACTATTCCTCCAATACAAATACACTAAGCAGGGAAATCATATACCTTTTTAATATTATTGATTGTCTAGCTAAAGAAACATCTGGTATAAATTATATTTATTCTCATTTAGTACAGTAACTGCATCTTTAATTTATGTTTATATAAAGAATTTTACTAAATATGAGATAAACTATTTAAAAAACAAGGAATTCAGTACCTAAAAGAACATACACACATCGATCTTACCATAGTTTTACTCAATGTAGTATATATTATTTTTTTTTCTAAATTAAAAACAAGAAAAATGAGGGAGAAAAAAAACTATTTCACAGTAACATCATTTGATATATCTACGGACCAACTGTAGATACATTAAACAAATTTTCTTCCAGATTATCATTTTTAATAATAAAGCAGATAAATGTAAGCAAGTAAATGTTCTAATGTATTAACATGACATGACATTGTTCACCTTCAGCTTTTAATTTCATAAATTATATCTTAAACGAAAGCTGATCATGTTTCTACATGATTGGATCGTAGGATATTTGGTTAAAGATTGAATTATATGATATTTGCACTTTCACCTCTGGTTTACATAAACCTGCAATAACATCTACTGAAGAACCACTTATCGAACACACACGCACACACATACAAAAAAAAGAAAAAAAGGAAAAAACACACACACAATCTGTAAACAACTAATTGATAATCTATTAATTTCATTGTTTGAGACATACAGGTGTATGCTTTGCGAACGTACACATGCTAAAGCATTATATGGCACATAAGTGTTGCTTATGACTTCAGGTATATGCAGACATTTTTAAACATACAGTTGGCCTCCGATAAACCGAAGATTATAGGACAGGCCTGAACTTTAAGAATTGTACATAAAGAGATAATTTGAATTGGTACATCCCCAATAAAGCATTGGAAACATAAAAGCAAAGAAGAAAGTAACCGTTATCAAATTTTCAAGATAACATCAGAAAAGGTTAAAAAAAAATACCATGTCAGTGGTTTCCGCTCCTGTCTCTAAAAAAAAGGAGGGAAAAAAGACAAAAGATAACTAGGCAAGTACAATTTTTGTACTCAAAATTATCATTTGTACCAGATGTTTTTAACAAACTGTGTAGAAGAGCTAGAAACAAAGAGTACGATGGGACTGGTAAGGAAAAAAAAAACATTTGTATAAAGAATCATATTAAAACAGTGGTACCAATTTTAGAACTATATTAGGATTGGCATAGAGTAATAAATCTTGAATATATCTAAGGTAATAATATAAGAGCAAGCAACAATATGGCAATGGAACCTCATGCAAGCACACATGTCGTGTGTTGGCATAGAGTTATACTGTCCAAAGCAGCACCTTTACTGTCATCACAGCTTATGGGCGCAAAATGTCTGAACCGAACAAGAAATCCGGAAATTATAATTATATAATACATGTGCATCATAGCATTATAGTTATAACACACACACACACATTCCGCCCCCCCCCCAAAAAAAAAAAAAAAAAAAAAAAAACAACAACCATTTGTTTGAATGCCCTTCACTTTTGATTATCACAATGATTTGGCATGCCCTAACTGATGAATCAACAACAAGCTATCTTGTAATATTGGTCATTCATTGTAGGGGTATCAGGGCATCTAGTAGTATTGTACTATAGTGTTTTTTTTACTGGGACTATTGCATTTATTTTTATCAACCTACTTCCTGATTTAAAATAGTAGCAAGTATACCGAAAAGTAAAAGGCATCGTGTATTATGAAACGTAATACAATTGTATTTCGATGATGATACAAAAGTAGTAACAAATTACAGGTATACGTAATTTTCAATTTTATTCTATAGCTAAAATAAACCTGGAACGACACATGCAAAAGTGAAAGCAAAAAAGCTTCGTCTGGTTTGGGGCATCGTTAATGGTGACAGGTTTCTTATCTTTCATCTCTTCTTCACGCTCCTCAATTCCTATGTAAAAACCCGAAAATCTGGGCCAGTTTAAAATTTTTATTTTGGCAATTTTAGCGAATTTTGATTATTTAAAATGAATTATTTTAAATAATATCGACGAGAAATTTATTTTGAATATAATTCGAACGTATATATTATATACGTCGTCAATAGAATATAAATATTTATTTATATTTATAAAAGGAATTGAATATGGCGCGGTAGTTCGATAATTCGATTTCAAACTTCAATTGAATGTACCGGGTGCAAAACAATCCGGATTTTAGTGAAACCAAAAATATTAGAATCTATTCGGGAATATCTTTCCAACGAATCTGAAAAATCAAAATTTCATAGCGGGAATCAAAAGATATGTCCAGTTGAAAATTCTGAATAGTCGCTATGGAATTCAGGCCCTTAAAAATGGGAATTTTGCAAACGACCTCGGATTTCGACGAAACCACTTTTGTTGGGTCCGAGATGTAAAGTTATTGCTAGATTCCAAATTTCATAATTTTTCGAATCAATATGTGAGCGTGGCAAAGGAAAACGCGTTTGACCAGTTTCAGTTGATTTTAATCGACTGGAAAATGGCCATTTTTCAAACGGTCTCAGAATTCGACGAAACTAGTTTTGTTAGGACCGTATCATCAATACAAAGCTAGAAAATATTTTTCGGGAATTTTTAGAGTTAGTATGTGACCCCAATAAATTGAAATACGCGTTCAAATTAAATTTATAGAGTTATATGTTGATTTTAACGGAAACTGATCGAAACGATCGAATCAGCTTACGATACATATCCCATTGTGTTCGGAATGGGGGTAATTAGCTATGAACGACAGGTGGTGGGTCTCGTTTCGAGGTCAAAATAAAAAGGTACTTTTTTGAAAGAGAATAATAATAATAAAATAATATATATATATATATATATATATTTACCCATAGCCCCCTCTCCTTTCCCTTTCTCCTCACTCTGTCAAAACCGAAAGAAGAAAATAAAAGAAAAAAAAAACTGTCAGTTGAATCGCGTCGCCCTCCACCTCAACTACCTCCGCCGCCGTCGAAGTGGCACCACCGACGCCATCGAGACCCCCCCCTCGACGTTCTCTCTCCTCCCTTCTCTGTCTTGCCTCAGTTAAAGCCCGAACCCGCCGAACCCTAAACCCCCAATTCGAGACCGCGAACCCTACAGGCGCCACCACCGGCCTGTTTCCCCTCCCCACTACCCTCTCGACCCCGACGCTGACAGCCAGGCCCAACAACCCTCCACCGAAGGAATTATAGTGAGTTTCCTTTATTTTATTTTTAATTTTAGTTTATTTATTTCGTTTCGTTTTGTCTAGCTAATTCATATATAAAAATAAGGTTTAACTTCAGTTTAAGAATATATATGAAAGGTATAATTTTAATGTCGGAAAGAAGTGATAAAGTTATGATTTTTATAGTATAGAAAGTATAAAAATGCGATTTTTATATAAGTAGAGAACTAAAAATGTAATTTTTTTACATGATAGAAATATTAAAAATAGCATCTTTATATGTGTAGCAAATTAAAAATGTGATTTTTATAATGATATATTTGAAAAGGCGAAATCTTTATATTTGAAAAGGCGAAATCTTTATATTTGAAAAGGCGAAATCTTTATTTTTGAAAAGGCGAAATCTTTATATTTGAAAAGGCGAAATCTTTATATTTGAAAAGGCGAAATCTTTATATGAAGAATAGCGTGATAAAAATATAATCTTTACTATATGAACATTGATGTGAAAATATAATTTTTATCCATATAGTAGCGGTGTGAAAATGGAATTTTTATCCATATAGCGAGGTAATAAAAATTCGATTTTTATATATTGAATAGCGAGATAAAGATTCGATTTTTATATATTGAATAGCGAAGTAAAAATCCGATTTTTACATATGTAGTGGCTACAGCAACGAAGATGACAAGAATGCGATAACGATGAAGATTTCTATCAAAGAAGAGTCAAGATGGTTGGGATAGCTACCGGTGAGAATTTCTCACCTTTCAATTTCATTTTCTAGTTATATATATACTAGGATGCAGACGGTGTTTAGTAGCACCCGACACAATCGTCCACAGACCATGGACTTGTTTGCTTGATTGCAAAAATTAGTTAGATTATTTGATTGGATTGAATTGTTTGGTGAAATGGAATGGATTTGATTAATGTGTGAATGGCGTGGGCCTTCACTAGACCGGGGATACGGCTAGGCCTCGTCCCGTTTCTAGTATCGTGCCGTTATGCCGCCGAAATTTTCTAAAATAAGTTAGAAAAATAAAAATATCATTTTTATTTTGTAAATGAACTGAATAAAAATTCATGTGTTAAAATAAAATATTTGATCGTTAAAAATATAATTTTTAACGTGAATGTGAATAAATAAATATTCATTTACAAACCGGACGGTTTGTTTATGTACACCTATTTGAAGGACATTGATTGGGACGATAAATTTTACACATCGCCCAACTGCACAAATAAAAATCTGTGTTTGATTGCTTGAAACCCCACACGGGTATTGGGATGATATTTGACGTACACTAATCCCGATTGTTTAGTTGTATGTCGATCGATTGATTGATAGGCTGTTATAAGCGTTGAATATTTATATTTGATGCTTATACAGTGTAGAATGCACGTTGGATGATGGTTGATTATTCATCGTTGTTGATATATACATGTGTTGTAGAAAATCCATATAATTAACATTATATGGTAATTGATTGGGCCTCATTCCAGTTTTAAAATAGAAATATTTGAAAAAGAAATATTTGAAATAGAATATTTGAAAATAGGAATATATGAAGCCGTATTGATTAGATTGACGCCATTTTGACGTGAACGATATTTATATCGATTTTATTCATTTTATAATGAAACTCGAAAGTGATTTCAAAATCTGATATTTTGAAAAGAATTGAATATAAATGAATTCGAATTGAAATTGAATATAAATGAATTCGAATTGAAATGGAATAGAAATGAATTCGAATTAAAATTGAATATAAATGAATTCGAATTGAAATGGAATAGAAATGAATTCGAATTAAAATAGAATATAAATGAATTCGAATTGAAATTGAATATAAATGAATTCGAATTGAAATTGAATATAAATGAATTCGAATTGAAATGGAATAGAAATGAATTCGAGTTGAAATTGAATTGAATTGAAAACAAACTGAAATTGAATTTGAAATCAATTTGAATTGAAATCAATTTGAAATGAATTTAAAATGAATTTATATTGGAATATTCAATTTTGATTTGAAATTGAATATGAAGTTGAAACCGTTTTGAAAACGAATTTAAAACGATTTATAAAGCACGTTTTAAAAGGAAATCGACGAAGTATATATTATATATATATAATATAATGGCCTGAATAGAACGCGCCGCGCCGCGGCAGTTCGCGAATTTCGACCACTGACTTCGAACGGATATTACGGGAGATCCGACCGTCGGATTCTCCTGAAACCGGAACCGTTGGGTTCGTATCGAAAAGAGCTTTCTAACGAATATTAGAAATTAGAAATCTAACGGTTGGATTTGGAATTATGTCCGAATCAAATTTGAAAAAGGTCGCTGTAAGTGCAGTTCGATGACCGTTGATGGAAATCGACTGTACGGGCCTTGATAAAATTATTAAAAATAGTAATAATTTGTGTAAAATCATAAGAAATGATTTAGAAAGGATTGGGATGAAAAACTTCATATTTGAAAAGATAAAAATAGATTTTTATCGAAATGAACTAGTTTTGAACTAGAATTATAATTCTATTTTTTTTAAATAAATAAATTTAATTTGAAAAGGGTTTTAAAAATCACAAGAATTTCCAATGATTGCATTGGAGTGGATTTGAATCGAAATTGTCTTCGGAATATTTCGATGTTGGAATTCGTGATTATACAGATGTTGTTATGGAAATTTGAAAGATATATATTTATATCGTTATTTCCAATACGGCATTTGTTAATCGTAGAATTTGATATTGAATATAAGCCGATATATTTTCCATTCAGAGCCTTGTATTGAATATCAAATGTGATTTGGGTTTGTCGTGAATGGTGTCTTCACTAACACTGTTCTTGAACCCAGTTGAGAAAAGATTAAATCTTTTTATTTAGATTTAATGAAGTGTACCAATTAAATAATATTTAATTGCAATTAAATTGATATTGATTTTTGGGTTTATCGTGAACAGTGTTTTAAATAACACTCGTTCTTTAACCCGATAATTAATGGAATGTGACTTTGGGTTTATCGTGAACCGTGTTTTAAATGACACGGATTCTTTAACCCAGTTAACGATTAAAACTAAGTGGAGTTTTAATGAATCTTTAATTAGATTGAAATGATCGAGAATGGAGTATCACCAGTTTTGCTCCAGGCGATAGTTAAATCTTTAATTAGATTTGAACGTGAAATGGTAATTGAATTTACCGATAACACCGTGGTGTTAGATATGAAGTACTACCAGTTTTACTTCATGGGATGAATAGGTTGGGATTGAGAAATTAAAACAAATGATTACTTCGGTAAGGTTCGTTAATCCCGACTAGTTGAATCAAAATTCAAAAGAAGATTAAAGAATAAATTCAAGGAATTTATCTTTGATAAAATTAATGGGAACCTCTCCCTATGAATGTGAAATCTAGAAACTAATTGTCGGTTAGCCAAGCAGAATGGTTTTCTGGATATTGATCTGATGTTGGTTTCGGCCTTCGGGGTTAATATTTGGGGAATTATTCTCTTGATTAATTTACGGTTAGTGACTGATGAATTGGAATGAGGCGTATGTTGTGTTTGTGTAACACTTATTTTAAATATACGCGAGTTATTCGGGAAGACCGGGTTTATCCCATTCTGAATAACTGATACGACGATAAGTCAAAGACGGTGGTCGAAGACCGGAAGTCTTCACGTTGTTTGGGTGATTACTGATGATCTTGATTGGGCTGTACACCCAAGAAGATGGAAACAGTTGGTGATCGTCCAGACGTACTTGGAGATCGATGGATATGCGGGGTACTAGGTGCCTCCGGTTTCGCTCAGACCCAGAACGGACTTGTAAATGGACTGTGTGTCTGGCATTGGATTTCATTCTGTGTGACTGATATCGGTTGCATAGAGTGGTTTGCCTGTGTGGCATACTAAGATGCAAATGATCAAGGCTTCTGTTGAAAAGCAAAGTCTTGTGGTGATGATCAAAGCACAGCTTGTGTGGCACAGCTTTGTGTAACGTGAATTCGCGAGCCTCACACCCCGGTTGTGAACCAAAAACGGGAGACGGACCTCAGGGAGGGCATG
Source organism: Allium sativum (assembly GCA_030737875.1). NCBI lineage: Eukaryota > Viridiplantae > Streptophyta > Magnoliopsida > Asparagales > Amaryllidaceae > Allium > Allium sativum. The sequence goes on from CM060911.1 coordinate 127,956,353, forward strand.
CGTTTCTTTCTAGCTAGGGTGGTGTCAGTGACCTACCAGCCCTGACATTTATATACTTTTAACCTGTGTGGTTGTTGCTGTTGCGAGGCGCCTCGGTAAGATCGGACGATCCGGGTCCGATGGAGTCATTCGTTGGCTCACTTACGCCCCAAAGGGCGGAGAATCGCAGTGTTCAGGATTTCGTCTAATCCACATCGGTGGACCAGCCCTGACGATCCAAGGAGCGATGCGTTCTGCTCCTGAGACTCGGGCTAGACAGTCTCGAATCGGTTGAGGACTATCTTTTGCCTCGGTTCATAGATGGAAACCCAATTTCCAAATACGTGATTTTGCGGTTTTATTTGTAGAACTAGTATGGCAACATGATATATGGTACCCATGCCGCCTATGATTGATATTTATGATTTGAAGTTGTTTTATATACTATGCACTTATAATAGTATCAAATGATTTGTTTTAAAACGTATCAAGCATTCTTTGGCTGTTATAAGGGAAAACCCTATCCCCCGGCTTGCGTTGCATTGTGTGATAGGACCTGGGTCTTATAACAGCTTCATTTTTCCTTATTTAGCATTGCATTGTTTGTTTTATGCACTGGTATTCTTGGGAGGAAACCCGTTCCGTGTTATTCGGCGTGGTCCCTTGATTTACCTAGCTTTAAAAATAAAGATTAATAACTGTTTTAGTTCTCACACCAGTCACATGACTGACCTGGAGTTTATTGTTTTAACCTAAACTCTGGGTGCCCTTATTTTGACACGGGCAGCTAGTAGTTTTGGTTTTGCAGATTTATATTCACAGGATCCTGGTTTACAGCTGGAACGATATCCGGAAAGCTTTGTATCCGAATATCTCCTTCTAGTTGTATATTGTATTATTTTCCGCTGCTATGTATTTAAATGTAATTTAAATCTCTGATATTTCTGTGTAATATTTATTTGTTTATACTCTGTATATTCTTGTAATCTGATTTATTGTTGTAATATACAATGAAATGTTCTTTCGTCTGCGTTCTGTTGTGTCGTGTTCTCGAAACGATCAGGCGTTTCGAACGGTCTAGATCGGTTTAGCGACTGGCTCGGACTGAGCGAAACTCCTTTTCGTCACATTTGGTATCAGAGCTTTGGTTTACAAAGCTCAGAGAACAAGACACATTAGAACCATACGAAAGAATTCATCAGATATTGGATTAGCAATATCCAATGAGAATGACTCGTTAGAGATGGGATCAGTAGTATCCTAGAACGAGTGTGAAGAGTATATTTTTAAAATTGTAAACCAATTTTGTTTTGAAAATTTAAATCAACTATTCGTAGTTGATTATTTATTTGTATTGATTTGGACAGTCCAGTATATAAAGAATTTGCATATATGCCTTGCAAACGTATATTCAAAGTTTTAATATATTGGATAGATATAGCATCACACTCTAGTCGCCCGGAGATGATATTGATGATAGCGATCGCATCATCAACATTTATGTTCGAGTTTCGAAGGTGGGCTTTCTATATATTTCCTATTGACTGGTGTGAGAACCAAAACTAGATAGCACTTATTGTTGTGATTTGGCATCAAAAATGTGATTTTTGACTATATATCAAAGTTATGCATTTGAAAAGCTAATCAACTAATTGATTGATGGTTGTATTGTTTTATTATTGTTTGAATAATTAAAATTTGAACCATTTAGTTCATTTGAATCAAATATTGAATTATATTGAAATTAGTCGCATTTGCTTGCATATACATGTACTTACATTGAACAGGTCATAGCAAGGAGGCTAGAGCAGAGAATAAAATTTGTTTGCCCGACAAATAGGTACATGTTTACTACATAATTTACTGTTTTGTTTGGGTGATGATGATTTTATGAGCCGATTGGCTAGCCGCTTGGCTTTTTCTTTTTGAGATCAGAAGGCCTATATGGCAATTTCGGGATTTTCCCGTGGCTCCCGGTGCAGGGGAGGTTATGGCGAAATTTTTCGAAAATTTAGGGTGTTAGCCAAATTTTTGAAAATTTGAAAATTCTCAGAAACTGAAAAGTTGGAGAATGGAAGCCAGATCGAACGTAGAGTTGATTGATCAAACCACTTTCGACATTGTTCTTTTTCGGGGACGAAAAGTTTTAAGTGGGGGAGATTGTAACAACCCGAAAATCTGGGCCAGTTTAAATTTTTTATTTTGGCAATTTTAGCGAATTTTGATTATTTAAAATGAATTATTTTAAATAATATCGACGAGAAAGTTATTTTGAATATAATTCGAACGTATACATTATAAACGTCGTCAATAGAATATAAATATTTATTTATATTTATAGAAGGAATTGAATATGGCGCGGTAGTTCGATAACTCGATTTCAAACTTCAATTGAATGTACCGGGTGCAAAACAATCCGGATTTTAGTGAAACCAAAAATATTAGAATCTATTCGGGAATATCTTTCCAACGAATCTGAAAAATCAAAATTTCATAGCGGGAATCAAAAGATATGTCCAGTTGAAAATTCTGACTAGTCGCTATGGAATTCAGGCCCTTAAAAATGGGAATTTTGCAAACGAACTCGGATTTCGATGAAACCACTTTTGTTGGGTCCGAGATGTAAAGTTATTGCTAGATTCCAAATTTCATAATTTTTCGAATCAATATGTGAGCGTGGCAAAGGAAAACGCGTTTGACCAGTTTCAGTTGATTTTAATCGACTGGAAAATGGCCATTTTTCAAACGGTCTCAGAATTCGACGAAACTTGTTTTGTTAGGACCGTATCATCAATACGAAGCTAGAAAATATTTTTCGGGAATTTTTAGAGTTAGTATGTGACCCCAGTAAATTGAAATACGCGTTCAAATTCAATATATAGAGTTATATGTTGATTTTAACGGAAACTGATCGAAATGATCGAATCAGCTTACGATACATATCCCATTGTGTTCGGAATGGGGGTAATTAGCTATGAACGACAGGTGGTGGGTCTTGTTTCGAGGTCAAAATAAAAAGGTACTTTTTTGAAAGAGAATAATAATAAAAAAATAATATATATATATTTACCCATAGCCCCCTCTCCTTTCCCTTTCTCCTCACTCTGTCATAACCGAAAGAAGAAAATAAAAGAAAAAAAACCCGTCAGTTGAATCGCGTCGCCCTCCACCTCAACTACCTCCGCCACCGTCGAAGTGGCACCACCGACGCCATCGAGACCCCCCCTCGACGTTCTCTCTCCTCCCTTCTCTGTCTTGCCTCCGTTAAAGCCCGAACCCGCCGAACCCTAAACCCCCAATTCGAGACCGCGAACCCTACAGGTGCCACCACCGGCCTGTTTCCCCTCCCCACTACCCTCTCGACCCCGACGCTGACAGCCAGGCCCAACAACCCTCCACCGAAGGAATTATAGTGAGTTTCCTTTATTTTATTTTTAATTTTAGTTTATTTATTTCGTTTCGTTTTGTCTAGCTAATTCATATATAAAAATAAGGTTTAACTTCAGTTTAAGAATATATATGAAAGGTATAATTTTAATGTCGGAAAGAAGTGATAAAGTTATGATTTTTATAGTATATAAAGTATAAAAATGCGATTTTTATATAAGTAGAGAACTAAAAATGTAATTTTTTTACATGATAGAAATATTAAAAATAGCATCTTTATATGTGTAGCAAATTAAAATTGTGATTTTTATAATGATATATTTGAAAAGGCGAAATCTTTATATTTGAAAAGGCGAAATCTTTATTTTTGAAAAGGCGAAATCTTTATATTTGAAAAGGCGAAATCTTTATATTTGAAAAGGCGAAATCTTTATATTTGAAAAGGCGAAATCTTTATATGAAGAATAGCGTGATAAAAATATAATCTTTACTATATGAACATCGATGTGAAAATATAATTTTTATCCATATAGTAGCGGTGTGAAAATGGAATTTTTATCCATATAGCGAGATAATAAAAATTCGATTTTTATATATTGAATAGCGAGATAAAGATTCGATTTTTATATATTGAATAGCGAAGTAAAAATCCGATTTTTACATATGTAGTGGCTACAACAACGAAGATGACAAGAATGCGATAACGATGAAGATTTCTATCAAAGAAGAGTCAAGATGGTTGGGATAGCTATCGGTGAGAATTTCTCACCTTTCAATTTCATTTTCTAGTTATATATATACTAGGATGCAGACGATGTTTAGTAGCACCCGACACAATCGTCCACAGACCATGGACTTGTTTGTTTGATTGCAAAAATTAGTTAGATTTTTTGATTGGATTGAATTTTTTGGTGAAATGGAATGGATTTGATTGATGTGTGAATGGCGTGGGCCTTCACTAGACCGGGGATAAGGCTAGGCCTCGTCCCGTTTCTAGTATCGTGCCGTTATGCCGTCGAAATTTTCTAAAATAAGTTAGAAAAATAAAAATATCATTTTTATTTTGTAAATGAACTGAATAAAAATTCATGTGTTAAAATAAAATATTTGATCGTTAAAAATATAATTTTTAACGTGAATGTGAATAAATAAATATTCATTTACAAACCGGACGGTTTGTTTATGTACACCTATTTGAAGGACATTGATTGGGACGATAAATTTTACACATCGCCCAACTGCACAAATAAAAATCTGTGTTTGATTGCTTGAAACCCCACACGGGTATTGGGATGATATTTGACGTACACTAATCCCGATTGTTTAGTTGTATGTCGATCGATTGATTGACAGGCTGTTATAAGCGTTGAATATTTATATTTGATGCTTATAAGTGTAGAATGCACGTTGGATGATGGTTGATTATTCATCGTTGTTGATATATACATGCATTGTAGAAAATCCATATAATTAACATTATATGGTAATTGATTGGGCCTCATTCCAGTTTTAAAATAGAAACATTTGAAAAAGAAATATTTGAAATAGAATATTTGAAAATAGGAATATATGAAGCCGTATTGATTAGATTGACGCCATTTTGACGTGAACGATATTTATATCGATTTTATTCATTTTATAATGAAACTCGAAAGTGATTTCAAAATCTGATATTTTGAAAAGAATTAAATATAAATGAATTCGAATTGAAATTGAATATAAATGAATTCGAATTGAAATGGAATAGAAATGAATTCGAATTAAAATTGAATATAAATGAATTCGAATAGAAATGGAATAGAAATGAATTCGAATTAAAATAGAATATAAATGAATTCGAATTGAAATTGAATATAAATGAATTCGAATTGAAATTGAATATAAATGAATTCGAATTGAAATTGAATATAAATGAATTCGAATTGAAATGGAATAGAAATGAATTCGAGTTGAAATTGAATTGAATTGAAAACAAACTGAAATTGAATTAGAAATCAATTTGAATTGAAATCAATTTGAAATGAATTTAAAATGAATTTATATTGGAATATTCAATTTTGATTTGAAATTGAATATGAAGTTGAAACCGTTTTGAAAACGAATTTAAAACGATTTATGAAGCACGTTTTAAAAGGAAATCGACGAAGTATATATTATATATATATATAATATAATGGCCTGAATAGAACGCGCCGCGCCGCGGCAGTTCGCCAATTTCGACCATTGACTTCGAACGGATATTACGGGAGATCCGACCGTCGGATTCTCCTGAAACCGGAACCGTTGGGTTCGTATCGAAAAGAGCTTTCTAACGAATATTAGAAATTAGAAATCTAACGGTTGGATTTGGAATTATGTCCGAATCAAATTTGAAAAAGGTCGCTGTAAGTGCAGTTCGATGACCGTTGATGGAAATCGACTGTACGGGCCTTGATAAAATTATTAAAAATAGTAATAATTTGTGTAAAATCATAAGAAATGATTTAGAAAGGATTGGGATGAAAAACTTCATATTTGAAAAGATAAAAATAGATTTTTATCGAAATGAACTAGTTTTGAACTAGAATTATAATTCTATTTTTTTTAAATAAATAAATTTAATTTGAAAAGGGTTTTAAAAATAACAAGAATTTCCAATGATTGCATTGGAGTGGATTTGAATCGAAATTGTCTTCGGAATATTTCGATGTTGGAATTCGTGATTATACAGATGTTGTTATGGAAATTTGAAAGATATATATTTATATCGTTATTTCCAATACGGCATTTGTTAATCGTAGAATTTGATATTGAATATAAGCCGATATATTTTCCATTCAGAGCCTTGTATTGAATATCAAATGTGATTTGGGTTTGTCGTGAATGGTGTCTTCACTAACACTGTTCTTGAACCCAGTTGAGAAAAGATTAAATCTTTTTATCTAGATTTAATGAAGTGTACCAATTAAATAATATTTAATTGCAATTAAATTGATATTGATTTTTGGGTTTATCGTGAACAGTGTTTTAAATAACACTCGTTCTTTAACCCGATAATTAATGGAATGTGACTTTGGGTTTATCGTGAACCGTGTTTTAAATGACACGGATTCTTTAACCCAGTTAACGATTAAAACTAAGTGGAGTTTTAATGAATCTTTAATTAGATTGAAATGATCGAGAATGGAGTATCACCAGTTTTGCTCCAAGCGATAGTTAAATCTTTAATTAGATTTGAACGTGAAATGGTAATTGAATTTACCGATAACACCGTGGTGTTAGATATGAAGTACTACCAGTTTTACTTCATGGGATGAATAGGTTGGGATTGGGAAATTAAAACAAATGATTACTTCGGTAAGGTTCGTTAATCCCGACTAGTTGAATCAAAATTCAAAAGAAGATTAAAGAATAAATTCAAGGAATTTATCTTTGATAAAATTAATGGGAACCTCTCCCTATGAATGTGAAATCTAGAAACTAACTGTCGGTTAGCCAAGCAGAATGGTTTTCTGGATATTGATCTGATGTTGGTTTCGGCCTTCGGGGTTAATATTTGGGGAATTATTCTCTTGATTAATTTACGGTTAGTGACTGATGAATTGGAATGAGACGTATGTTGTGTTTGTGTAACACTTATTTAAAATATACGCGAGTTATTCGGGAAGACCGGGTTTATCCCATTCTGAATAACTGATACGACGATAAGTCGAAGACGGTGGTCGAAGACCGGAAGTCTTCACGTTGTTTGGGTGATTACTGATGATCTTGATTGGGCTGTACACCCAAGAAGATGGAAACAGTTGGTGATCGTCCAGACGTACTTGGAGATCGATGGATATGCGGGGTACTAGGTGCCTCCGGTTTCGTTCAGACCCAAAACGGACTTGTAAATGGACTGTGTGTCTGGCATTGGATTTCATTCTGTGTGACTGATATCGGTTGCATAGAGTGGTTTGCCTGTGTGGCATACTAAGATGCAAATGATCAAGGCTTCTGTTGAAAAGCAAAGTCTTGTGGTGATGATCAAAGCACAGCTTGTGTGGCACAGCTTTGTGTAACGTGAATTCGCGAGCCTCACACCCCGGTTGTGAACCAAAAACGGGAGACGGACCTCAGGGAGGGCATGCGTTTCTTTCTAGCTAGGGTGGTGTCAGTGACCTACCAGCCCTGACATTTATATACTTTTCACCTGTGTGGTTGTTGCTGTTGCGAGGCGCCTCGGTTAGATCGGACGATCCGGGTCCGATGGAGTCATTCGTTGGCTCACTTACGCCCCAAAGGGCGGAGAAACGCAGTGTTCAGGATTTCGTCTAATCCACATCGGTGGACCAGCCCTGACGATCCAAGGGGCGATGCGTTCTGCTCCTGAGACTCGGGCTAGACAGTCTCGAATCGGTTGAGGACTATCTTTTGCCTCGGTTCATAGATGGAAGCCCAATTTCCAAATACGTGATTTTGCGGTTTTAATTGTAGAACTAGTATGGCAACATGATATATGGTACCCATGCCGCCTATGATTGATATTTATGATTTGAAGTTGTTTTATATACTATGCACTTATAATAGTATCAAATGATTTGTTTTAAAACGTATCAAGCATTCTTTGGCTGTTATAAGGGAAAACCCTATCCCCCGGCTTGCGTTGCATTGTGTGATAGGACCTGGGTCTTATAACAGCTTCATTTTTCCTTATTTAGCATTGCGTTGTTTGTTTTATGCACTGGTATTCTTGGGAGGAAACCCGTTCCGTGTTATATGGCGTGGTCCCTTGATTTACCTAGCTTTAAAAATAAAGATTAATAACTGTTTTAGTTCTCACACCAGTCACATGACTGACCTGGAGTTTATTGTTTTAACCTAAACTCTGGGTGCCCTTATTTTGACACGGGCAGCTAGTAGTTTTGGTTTTGCAGATTTATATTCACAGGATCCTGGTTTACAGCTGGAACGATATCCGGAAAGCTTTGTATCCGAATATCTCCTTCTAGTTGTATATTGTATTATTTTCCGCTGCTATGTATTTAAATGTAATTTAAATCTCTGATATTTCTGTGTAATATTTATTTGTTTATACTCTGTATATTCTTGTAATCTGATGTATTGTTGTAATATACAATGAAATGTTCTTTCGTCTGCGTTCTGTTGTGTCGTGTTCTTGAAACGATCAGGCGTTTCGAACGGTCTAGATCGGTTTAGCGACTGGTTCGGACCGAGCGAAACTCCTTTTCGTCACATCCTACTACCTACACTTCCGTCTCCACTTTCTTTCCTCATTCCTGCTTTCACGATGCGTGATGTCCCAAACCTATGCGTATTTTCTTTTCCGATTTAAGCTTTCCTCCATAAATCGTGCTAATCACTAAATTCCCCTAATCTATCTTGGCCTCATCGCTTCAGTTAATTTCTTCCTGACAACGCCTCTAATTTCCCCTCTCCTCTTTGCAGTAGATACTTCAGGTATCCTCTTGCCTCCTGCTTTGTGATTGGCGAGACCTTCAACTGGTATTTACGGTGAAGAAGGTAGTGTGACACTAACGTTGAGGCTTCAGGTATGCAGTATCTCTCCTCTGATTGAATTTGTTCGCGTTTCGTCTTATGATGGTGATGGTCCCTTTTAGTCAATGGAGTCTTCAATGTGTATTCGGATTCCGTCTTGTTGGTAGAATCGGAAATGGGATTTGTTTGTTGGGAAGTTATTGTTGATTTGGTGTTTGGTCCTCTCTTGGAGTTTTGGTGTTGATCGGTTTTGTCTCCTTGTCTTTGGAAGTATATGTATTATGTTGTATTTTGCTCGGTCGGACCGTCTCTGGTGATCAACTGCTACCCACGAGATGCTATGCACTGACTGTAGCAGTTGTGGTTTTGGGGAAGGGATGACTGTTCATCAATGGTGGTACATGTACTTCTACCTGGGAATGATCTTTAGAACTATGGATCTTCTTCGTTCATTGTCTTTGGTAGTGGCACTGGTGAAGTCAAGGCTCTCGACGCTACTACCTCTGTTAGTAACTATTGTCTCCCCTCTCAGATCGTCCCCTACGAAACTATTTTATGTCATGTTGCTTCAGGCTTTCAGCGTGGAGCGCGTGTAATTTGCAGGATGGTATGGCCTTTGGTCAACTGATGTGAGAGGTGCTATGCTGTACCCGTTTCATGAAATTACGGCTACTGTTTAATATGTACTTTTTTCCCTTTTAGCCTGTTACCATGTATTATCTACTGTGTTGTATGTAATTGTTGGTATGTGACTCCCTGCGTTGAGCAATGGTGGACGGACCACCTTAAAACCCGTACGCGGTGGACGGTCCACCTTAAAAACCGAAATAGTTGATATGTAGAAAGCATATCACCTGAACTTATTTGTAATTTTTATTTTGAAATAAATAAAAGAGTGTTACGGAACACTATAAAAACCGGTCGGCTTTGCCAAAAAATAAAATAAACCTAGAATGATTTTAAATGTAACTGAAAATCAAATTCATTGATTTATAGACCTTTAACAACAATTATGTATGTTGATGCTTAATAAAAAATTATAAACACTCATACACGCTGAAAATCTTGTATAATGTAATACATCTAATTTTTGATTCTATTTCTACAATTCCCTAATCAAATATATATTCTACTTTTAGTCCTCTATCAATTCAATACAACTTCTTAACCAATTTCATCAGATATGTTATCTACTTACTCAACTCTTCAGTTCACATACAAAATATGATCCTCAATGTTATAATAATTCATAGCCAAAATATCATCAACTACAAATTAACCGCGGTGACTGAGATTCTAATTGGATGAGTGTAAGATTCTTCCTAAAGTAAAAATTGCTGTATAAATAAATGAACATTAACATAAGATAGGCGAGATCAAAGTAATGTTAATAATGAAATATGAATAATCAGCTTCTGTTCGATTTGAAAAATACTTCAATTTAATAAAGGGTTTTAACTAATATTAAACTATACCCATATGTATGACGCCAAACACAGAAGATAAGATAATCCACGCATTAGGAAACAAATATCACTGAACCGACAGAATTTACCTTAAATAAATGTAGAATCAGAAGCAGCCTGAATAAAAAAGAAAACCCTAACTCATACTGAAGAGAAGGAAACGTTGTAGTAAACAACAATAAGTTTGGTGATCAAATCATATTGAGCTGAAGGATATACGATATAAACAAAAAGAAGCGACTTACCGGAATCGACGATACGAAAGAAGAAAATATCTGCGGTCAGAAAACGAATTAGTTATTTTTAAATGTTTGCTTTGTTTTCACTTTTTTGGGTTTTGGACTTTGCTGGCCTGAAAATAGAGAAAACAAATAAAACTCATTTTGAGTTTGCTGTGCAAAGTCCATTTTCAAAAATGGATGATTATTCAAAATAAAATTTTCAAACCTGTAAAACAAATGAGTTTTCGTAGTTTTTCAAATCTAAAAATTAAAAATAGTCCGAAAATAGCAAACCAAACAGGCCCTTTTTTAACTTTCCTTTAACTGTATATGCTTATGCTCGATGGATGGTTAGTTGAAATTAGTTCCCATTTTAAAAAGTTTTATGTTTGTGGTTGTTGTTGGAAAAACAATGGCAGAGTCACGTACAAAGTAGCTCTCTTGAAGACGTTTTGACGATCTGCTGAATGATGCAAGGCAGTTCGTGCTTTTCACCGTCACCTATAGGATAAAACAACCACTTCTTCAACATCAATTCGCTTGCACAAACGGATTAAGTTTAATTTGAACTCAAATTAAAAAACTGTACTACTCTTTTCTTTTTATAATGATTTTTTTTTTCAATGAAGATGAGGAGCATTTTGAAGGGAGAGAAAGATGAAAAAATCGTTCTGTGTCTTGCTTTGTCTATTCCATCTCTTATATAGATAGAATGCAAAAATGTAACGTGCGCTATGTTAGTGAAAGGAAAGTTGGATCACAATTAATATCATAATAAATAAAAGAAACTGTCAAAAAATGCAATTTATAACGTGTAAATTGTATACGTTTCAAAAGTGATGAATGTTAGTAAATTTTAATTTATTATTATTCATAGCAATAATATCATTTGTTTTTGTAACAGCTCGATAAAAAGTCACATAAATATATGACCGTTGTGCTAGTATAGCCGCTCAATCATAATAATGACTCATATATATATATATATATATATATATATAATGTAACCATTATAATTTTCAACGGATCTATTGAATTAATGGCTCAATAATAAATTCTAAATAACTATATTTTTTTAATAAATTCACTACGTATACAAATCGTTTCCAACAATCCCCCACTCGATTTTTTTTTAATTTTTTTCGAGCAGTTCAGAAGAAACATAAGATTGTGCATAAACAAAGGTGTTTTCTAACTTGAACCTTTGCATAGTAGATAAGATTCAGTTTTTATTAGAGTGACAAATAATTTTGAACTCTATTCCTGATGGCATACCACACACAACCTTTCTTTAGTGAAATCAAATAAGCTCGTGTGTTTATGACCCTGAACTTCTATCCTATTTTAGTGGATGCTCTAGAAATTTTGCCCAACATTCCATATAGAACGAGAACATTTCCACATTCACATACGTAAGTCTATCAAGAGTACTCCTGAAGGTAGGTACCCTACTCCAAATAAAGTATAGATCTCATTAAGAGTTTTTATTAACTCATCCTCTAATCACTTCAGGAATACATGCTTCTTAATATATAAAAATAGCATGTTCAATCATTATCGCTACATTACCCATTGAACCTAGTTCTTGGGATCTCCACACATTAGGTCAGGTTACCATCGTTACTCGACAATCTAAAGGCAATACTCTCATTCTTTTAGAAGTATTAAGGACTTTTTTCTGCACACTCTTTTTGTAATGACCCAAATTTCCGTAACATCAGAGTTGACTATATACATCATACGTCCAACCCAAATATCACGAAAATACGAAACATTTTTTTTAGAAGAAAAAGGTAGAAGAAGAACAGAAACAACAACACAGAATCTCACATCGCAGCGGAACAAAATATAATATATCATATCTTTGAAATACAAAAGCTCAACTGTATAACATATACTTATCAGAGTACAACACTTACAACACAATGGAACAACACTATAACTAGATAACGCTGAAGCCTCCTGCTCCAAGCTCCTTTAGATATATCTGAAAAATCCTGAACTACTTGACTGCCCATACAAATTTAGGCACCCAAGAGTTTAGGTAGAACAAAACAAATAAACTCCGAGTCAGTCATGGACTGGTATGAGTAAACAGTTTAAAACAGTTTCAGAAAACTAAATGATATCTCATAAGACCACGCCGTATAACACGGAACGGGTTTTTCCCTTATGAGAATCCAAACACTTGACTTAACTTTCAAAATCCCTTTGAAAGGAACGATAATCTTTATATCAAAACTCCTTTGATATTATAATAATGTCTAAATCAAGTAGATAATAATCTAGTGGAACGTTTGCATCTCACGTTCCACATATATATGCAATCAAAACCGCAAGTACGTATTGGGTAATGGATTTCCAACTATGACAAGGTATGGAACCACCTTCCGCTGGTATATCTCTAGAGGAGAATACACCGAGTTCAACAAGAACATCTTGCCACTCAGTCACACATGGCCGACCACTCATTTGGCTTGAGTGTATCGAATGTATATCACCAACGGTTGAGATCAGCAACCGTTTCCCGAATAGGACAGCATCGACAATAGATTTTTAGGAGTAAATGAAACTCTAGATCAGGTGATTATACACCCTAATAGGTGCGACCTACATAGACATGCTGCCTGCCCGATTTCTGTCATTTACCGGTTGATGAGGCTTGAAGCTACGCTTTATCATCACATCATATTTACTTCGAATGCCACATTGTCAGATCCATCGAAAATCACTAATTGACGTCTACAACAGTACATTACGTGTTAGCTAAAGAAGTTTCCTTCTCCGCTTCCACTCTTGGTACAGTTGAAGAAATCAATGTACGTTACCTTTCTGGAAATACTCCGTCAGACATTCATCCATACAACTCACCCAGGAACAGGATGAACCGAAGGCACAATTTCTATTAATAGAAAAAGTCCTTGCACTCTACTCCGTCTTCGATTATCTTCATATAATCTGATTCGCGACGCTACTGCCAATACAGAGTGGTTCTCGGATAATAATCCAACCGGTCTCTCCATATTGACAACGATGGTCAAAACTTCGATAGTCTGTGATTTAACTATCGAATAAAAACAGGTGTTTTGATAGTCGATGATTTAACTATCGAAGAAGACAAGTGTTCATTCAACATATCAAACAATCACTGAGCCCTTAATTAATATTCCATTAATTAAATCACTTCTCTATTTCTTTATCAATATTTGTTAACCAAATATTTTCAATAACCATATTGGCCTTTTACGCTATTTGGAAAACATTTCCGAATATCGCCTTCCTTTATTTTCTAACTTTAGAAAATATAGGCTATTTATTCTTGGAAAATATTCCAATTACTTACCTCTTTTCCGATCTCGTTTATTTCTATACTTAGGAAATATTCTTCGTTATATTTCCAAGCTTACACTTATTGGGTTAAAATGGATGTTGTGTAAAACATCGTTACGACAACCCAAATACTATATTCCACTAACTCTTATTCAACATTGATCTTCGAGCCTAAAATCTTACCATTTATTTGTTAAGAATGAAATTAATCAAGTTGGGGTATAACTACCTCTCAGACCTTGACTGAATAACATTTATAACGTCAAAACAGATAAGACTACTTACTGAATAATCAATACCATATAACTACTTATTCACTTTTAAACACATATACACTTTCTCTTTCAATTCTTACTAGATTTTATTCTTAGTCTTCCTTTTTTATTATACTATTCTATTTCTAAGTTTTCTTCCTTATCGACTTCTATATATATTGATACGTTGATTTCTAACTATCAAATTATCTTAAAAATATTCTAACTCCTTAAATTTCCGGAAAAAATCGTCATAACCTCCTTTGTACCGGGAGCTTCGGGATATTTCAAATAGCCTCCCATGGCCCTTACCAATCCAAAAAGAAAAAGAAAAGCCAAGCGGCTAGCCGATACGGCGCATAAAATCTCATATATGAATTAAATACATACCTTTTTGTCGAGCACTCTATCTATTTCACTTCTATACTTTATTCCAAACCTGTCTCCTGTATATCTATACCTGCCCAACTATACCCGATCGTTTTAACTCAATTCGTTAATTAATTTGTTAATTAACTCTTTAGTCTATTTCGCTTTTATTTATCCAAATCTATTTCACTTCTATTTATCCAAATCTATTTCACTTCTATTTATCCAAATTCTATATTATAAATCCGATTTGAATTTCTATATTCAAATTCTATATTATAAATCCCATTTGAATTTCTATATTCAAATGTATTCAAATTCTATTTGAATTCTCGTTAATTAAATTTCATTTCAATTCTATGCCTTATTTATAAACAACGTTTATAACTTCGCTTAAAATCCCCTATTATATATTTATAAACAAAGTTTATAAATTCAATTCAAATCTCACATTTTCATTTATAAACAAAGTTTATAAATTCAATTCAAATCCCACATTTTCAATTATAAACAGAGTTTATAAATTTAATTCAAATCCCACATTTTCATTTATAAATAAAGTTTATAAATTCAATTCAAATCCCACATTTTCATTTATAAACAGAGTTTATAAATTCAATTTCAAATCCCACATTTTCATTTATAAACAGAGTTTATAAATTCAATTCAATTCCCACATTTTCATTTATAAACAAAGTTTATAAATTCAATTCAAATCCCACATTTTCATTTATAAACAGAGTTTATAAATTCAATTTCTTGTTTTATATATCTTCAAAAACAAGTTAATATTTTCTATAGTTTATTTAAAATTCGAATTCTATTTATAAAAATAGAATTCCCTTTTTAAATCTCAAATACCCTTTCAGGGTATTTTATAAATCAATATTCCAAGCCCCAGTGATAATTTAAACAATCAAATCAACCAATTTTCAATCATTTGATTTTTAACACATCATATATGAATATATATGAAATCAAACAAACAACAACAGATAATATATTTTTGAGGAATCCAGTTGGATTCCTCCAACCTGTTTTTCTGCATCCACAGACGTTAGTCAACATAGTAATGCCCATCCTGCTTCGAGGCAGGATATCGCGGTATAAAGGTCATCCACTATCATAGCGTAGGGTGTATAGGGTAATCATCCGCTAATGGTACCGCGGGCACCCGCTAATGGTACTGCGGGAATCCAACCAATCATCAACCCAATATATATATATATATATATATATATATATATATATCCTAAATAACTAATATATATTTCACACAAACATATTTAAACGCATCCAAGCAACAATCAATTATTTTTAACAACTAAAAATAATTCTAATTAAATGGTGAGTGAGATTTACTCACCAGGATTTCTATTTTCTTGAGTATCCTATTTTAATTTTAATCGAATACCATTCGATTTAAATTTAAATTCCAGTCAACGCTGATCAGCCCCGTTCTTTAATATCTTGTATAAATTAACATGCCATTTAATTTAGGTTATAGAAAAATTTAAATGAAATAAACATTTAAATTACTAAGTAAAAATAATAATTACCTAATCCCTTATATCTTTTATTCCATCTCCTTCAAGCCCTTTTCCCTAGTCGTGCATTGTTGTGCTCCATATACCGTGATAACTTAACCACAAAATAACTAATAGTTATTATGTATTTTCTCAATTGTATATATATATATAATAAATACCATTATCTAATTTAATTAACTGGAATTTTACCTTAAATCCATTTTTCTAAACATTCTTGTCCACTGCCTTAAATCCTTGGCCAATTTCCTGAACACAATACTGCACTGTTTTCCTCCTGTCGAACCTAGATCCTATTCTTAATCCATTCACTGATGCTCCCCGTACAACCCCTATCCACCATCGACTTCTCAGCAACGCCGGCTCCTCCCCAATCGCACCCCTGAACCCATGGTTCTGACCAGAACAGGCCCATCGCAATCCCCCTTTTCACTCCAGTTTAACACCTTCGAGTCCCTCTTTCGATCGCAAGACACCAACCACGAAATCCCAAATTCCAATGCCAGGTCCCCTTTGCCTTTGCACTACAAGAAAATGAGGTCTTTACCTATCAATTGTAAGCGTAGGTAAAACTAACATAATGGTGGGTAATATATTTTAGCTACCAATATTGAATTGGTAGAAATTGGGTAGGTAAAGCTTAGTAGAGAAAGATATTCACCTACACTTATTGATATTGGTAGGTAAAAGAATCAATGGACCCCACTACCTTATGACTCGAATAATGAATCACCAACTGATTTGTTTGATGATGTGTCATCCTAAATGGCTGGTGATGTGTCATCCTACGTGAATGCTGACATAGTTGTCGTTATAGTACACACATGGCATATATTAATGCCGACACTTGGCATTTAATGGTTGGTTCATGTTTCAAACAATAATTTGTCCATGTGTCATCATTTGATTAGTGCATATGACATCATTTTTTAGGCCATATGACATTGTTTGCTATAAATAAATACTTACACGAATTGAAATTTACATAGAATTTATTTTTAAGAAAATAACAAATATTTATTCAATTAAATATTTATTACACTTTCGAATTGTACACATACTGTTTCCTCACTATTATATAATCACTTATACATACACTTCCTCGCTACATTTCACTCGTATACATTAGCTCCTTACTACATACTTATTCACTCATATACATGTACACAGTCAGTCACTCATACTCTCACTCTAGTTTTAATCATCGACTTCTTGATCCAGAATTTTTCCAATCGTCTATCGTACCTGTCATAATAAAATAGCATAGTAAATTGAAAAGAAACAATTTAATTCGCAAATATAATTTTGATATAAATTCATTTACCTCAGTAAGTTGGGTTGTTTCTCACAATTTTTCTAGATAGGGTGAAACGAGTGTGTGTACCTATCATAATAGATTTATTAGCTTTTTCCTTCCAATATAAGGCAAAACATAAATATAAGCTTTAAAATCCAATCAACTATTTTTATACCAAATAAAATCATAGATTAGTAGAAAGTTATCAAATGAGATCAACATCAAATCAAATTAAATTAGTATTGAAAATGAAACAAATATATGAGAATTAATTAACATTGATATGAATCAGATATTAAATGGTAATATATTAACATTAATATATACAAGTATGAAATAAATTAACACAAATGTTAATATGTTACTATTTATTCCATACTTGTTTTAACGTTAACTAACATTAAATGGTAACATGTTAATTTACGTTAATTTATACAAGTATGAAGTTGAGTAACGTTAATTTATACAAGTGCAAGCAGTTATTAACGTTAATAAATGCTACAATGTAACCAATTATACAAATAATATGCTACCATGTAAGAAATGATGCCATATTAATTTACGTTAGTTTATATATAAATTAACATGGTACCATTTAATATGTAAATTAATGTAAATTAACATGGTACCATGTAATGTTAACCATTTATTTAATAAATTAATTTATACAAATGTTACCATTTATAAATGCTACCTTGTATAAACTAACGTTAATTAACGTTAATCAACTGCAATTAATTTATACAAGTATGAAATAAATTAATACAAATGTTAATATATCTTCAATTATCACTAATTAGTTTTTTATGGATGCCAAGCTAAGCCCATGTTATAACTTTAAGTAGCTCTTCTAATGTTCCATAACCACATGAGAATGTAGTAGAATAATATCAGAAAATATAAAATGAAGGAAAGATAAAATAAAATTTGTAACGTAACAGATAAAAATTAACTAGATAATGTAATGAATGCATCAGAGTGCTTAGCCATTTCTGCCTTTCTTTGATGCATATCGCTCACTTCTTTCACTACCACATACGTTTCTCCAATTAACTACATAACAAACCAAATATGAGAATGAAACCCTTGACTATTATCAGATATGAATTTTAAGCCAAGATCACCTCTTTAGCCATTAGAGTCCTTGGTATGATCCTAATGTTTCCACACATGAAATAAAGAAATTTGATTGAGGTAAGAAATTTGTAAAAAAGGAAAAGAAAAATGGGATGTAAAAAATATAAGTTAATTACCCAGTAGCATGACTATTAGCATTGTGAATAGCTTCATAAACTAAATCCATGACCCCAACGCTACCATCCCCATAAACCAGATCCCTTTTTCTAGCCATCTGTAAATAAATAAATTGATAACGTAAGATAGGAAGGAAGGAAAAAATAAATTACCTCTAGGAAATAAAAGGTCTTCTACACATTAAAATTGTGGTGAATACTAGCTTCAGTAAGCAGTTATTAACGTTAATAAATGCTACCATGTAACCATTTATACAAATAATATGTTACCTTGTAAAAAATGGTACCATATTAGTTTATGTTAATTTATATGTAAATTAACATGGTACCATTTAATATGTAAATTAACTTGGTACCATGTAATGTTAACCATTTATTTAATAAATTAATTTATACAAAATTTACCATTTATAAATGCTACCATGTATAAATTAAAGTTAATCAATTGCAATTAATTTATACAGGTATGAAATAAATTAACACAAATGTTAATATGTTGCCATTTATATCAAGTATTGAGTCTATCATGTATAAATTAATCAACGTTAATATGTTACCATCTATTTCATACAAACGTTAAATGGTAACTCTTGATAAATTAGCACTAACGTTAAGTAAGGCTAATGTCAACCATGTTTTAACAAAACAAATATGAAATAAATGTAAAAGGAATCAAAGAAAAAATGTACATTAATTAACATAAACTCTTGATATATATATATATACATATATACATACAAACAAATTTGAATTGATTCATTTGTCTGTAAATATAGATCTAATATTAAAATGGAATTGAATGTATATTATGTTACTCAAACATCATGTGTAAGAATAGCAGAGAACAAAAGAAAAGAAGAATAAGAGGATATACATGAATGTAATTAATTCCCTTATATGCATGAATCTCTTCCTTATATCATTTAATCTACTTGTTATATGCATGAATGTAATTGATTTGGACAGTTATTTTGGAGCTGGAGCTAAAAAATATACTAATTTGGCCTGCGGAATACACAAATGCAAATTTATCAGATGCCCACATCATTATTATTTTGTTATTTTATTGTTATTGTGCAGATTCATGTGTAAATAAAAAGGTTGAAAAAAATATAGTTATTAGGGTATTTCATGAAACATGTTTTTAGAAAGAGAAGAAAATCATTTAAGTTTTAAAGTAAGAATGCCTCACTTGGTTTAGAAAGGGATGTAAACATAACATTTATAATAAATAGTTGTCATCAAGATTATTGTTATTTATTTGTAGTGGCAGTTTTGGTGTTTTATATTGTGGCCAATCGGAAGGGACTATGCGGATTGAGGCTACAAAAGAGATCACGTGGATTAAGATTTGTACCGTTAGATTTAATTTAAAATAAGCTGTTAAATTTATAGTCGGAGAGGATGGTATAAATTGTGCCTCTGCAATAAACTAGAGAAAATATGTTTTGATCATTTCAAATGATGACATATTTGCGTAAAATTGTGAAACATTTGCGAAAAATTTAAAGTTAATCAAATGTTCGGAAAAAATTAAGAATGTAAGATAAGTTATTAATGAATGATTATTTAATATTAATTATTTACAATTTAATTATTTTTTTATTAATTTATCAACTGTTAATTATTTCATATTTCAAAATAATTATTAATAATTAATAAAGAAATTATTTTACAAAAAATATTGCTAGGATATATAAGTTAAATCTTCAATTCAATTTTTTTTAGTAGAATATACTTTTTTGACACATCATCGAACAACTCAGCATTATTTTTAATGAAAGTTTAAAATGATATGAGAAAAATGTAGGGGTTAATCACAAAAAAAAAATCCCCTTCTGTACATGTGTAGATAATACATTTTACCTACCTATAATTACTGGTAGATAATCATGCTTTAACAATTTTATAAAATTGACAACATTTACCTACCAATGAATTTTACCAATGAATATTGCTAGATAAAAGTTCTCTTTACCTACCTATATCTATTGGTAGGTAAAATATTGGTAGATAAAGGTAAAATTTCTTGTAGTGTTGCCAGAGACAACATCGCACCACCCATCGATGTCTCTCCCTATCCAAATCGAGCGCGAGCTCGATGTCCCTGATTTCGAGATGGTGAATCTGAGCTTCCGATTGATATGAAGGAGGAGGTTTTTGTTTTTTGATTTCGATTCCCGAAGCCATGGATTTTACTGAAGCTATTCGGTTTTCAAATGAATTGAAGTAAAAGGGGATGCGATGTATTTTATAATGTGAACGGATGAGAAAGAAAGGGCCACGTTTATTTTATTCTGTGGATATCAAGGAAGCACGACATGTTTTTGGTTTGTGGTATTAAAAGAAGACACAACTCTGGTTTGGTGTGTGGTAATAAAGGAGACACATTTTTATTTAATTTAAATTATCCTGTGATTCTGAACTCCTCTCTGAACCCAACAACTGTCGTTTCTAGGGTTTACCCACTATTCCGGACACACTGGGATAGGTCACGAAGTCCAATTCGATCATATGGAGAAGATATTAATTTAAACTGATTTAAATTAATTTTTAAAACAATTAATTCTTCGAATACTTCAATTAATATTATCCTTCTAATTCAAACAGGAGTTTGAATTGGTTATCTAAACTGTTTCTAATTCAGTGTTTGACTTCGAATTTAATTATTCGCTGATTTCTTATTTTGATAATTTAATATATACGATATCAAATCGTAATCGATATTTAAATTGATAACATAAATATAAAAATTCATTTATTTTATCAACTAAATATTTAAATTAAATACTAAATATTCAAAATTAACCCATAAGAAATCCGGGTCATTACAATCTTCCCCACTTAAAATAATTTCGTCCTCGAAATTGCTAAGGTAGAAAAAGTGCTACAAACCCATTTATCTTTTCAAAACTTATTTATGTTGATACTCAACATTTCAAACTTCCTTACGTCTCTCTTTCAAATAAATCCCTATTCGATAACTCCTCCCTTCGAATAACTATATTCGATAATCTCTCTTTCGAATAACTAGATTCGAAAACCTTTCTTCGAATAAACTATATTCGATTTACTCTATTCAATTTACTCTTATTTGATTTAGCTCTTATCGATTAACTCCATCGAATAACTAAATTCGATAACTCCTTCGAATAACCAATATTCTATAACTCACTTCGATTAAACTAATCGATAACTCATTTCGATTAAACTATAATCGATAACTCATTTCGATTAACAAATAATCGATAACTCCTTCGATTAACTAATAATCGATAACTCCTTCGATTTACTAATAACCGACAACTCCTTCCGAATAACCAAATTCGATAATTTCTTTCGAATAAACTATATTTGATAACTCCTTTAATTCTATTCGAATAACTAATATTCGATAACTCCTTTAATTCTATTCGAGTAACTAATATTCGATAACTCCTTTAATTCTATTCGAATAAACTATATTCGATTTAACTCCTTCAATGCTATTCGAATAAACTATATTCGATTTAACTCCTTTCGAATAACCAATATTCGATAACTCCTTTTAACTCGATTTGAATAACTAATATTCGATAACTCCTTTAACTTTATTCGAATAACTCGTATTTGATTTAACTCCATTCGCCTGACGCTAGATCGCAGCGATCACAATGGTTACGCCTGATTCCCTCAGGAAACATCCGACCGCCCTAGGCTATCTGCAGCCCTGCGAATTACGCTAGCAGTCGTACGAATTGGCAACTTATCCTGAGTAACTATGTTTGACTAACTCTATCTCAATAACTATATTATATCAACTTTAATTGAATAACTAACATTCAATTAAATCCTAATTCGATTAACTATGTTCAATTAACTCTATCTGCTTAACTCCAAATTTGAATAACAAATATTCGATAAATTCTAATTGAATAACTAATATTCAATTAACTCTACGGATTAACCCTAACTGATTAACTCTAACTGGTTAATTCTTACTCTAATCGATTTATTCTAAATCTAATCGATTATTTCTAACTCTAATCGACTTCTCCTATTCGAATAACTCCTATTGGATAACATTTATTCATTTATAAAGATTTACTTTTAGTAACGGTTCTTCACTTTATAAATGTTCTCTTTAATAACGTTACTTCACTTATACAAGTGTTGTGTACCCCTTCTATTTAAAACTATCGGTGTAAAAACCAATATCTCTTCTCTATATAAGTTCAGAATTATATATTCCATTTATCGAATGATAAATATTTAATTTAATTTATAAATTAATCTTTTCTATTTATCTGTTAAAAACAGATTTCCATTTTCTATTCATCTTCTAAATATTCCTTTGATTAAATTCTAATTATTTAACAAATAAATATCTCATTTATAACATTCCATTTATTTTCTATAAATAAATATTTCCATTCAATCTATTTGTAAATGATTTACAAGTATTTCCCTTTAAATTTTATTTTTAAATGTTTTTACAAATATTTCTCCTTCTATTTGTTTGCGTATAACTTCCTTTGTATTTGTGTTACAAATACATTTCCTTTTTTCATTCCCAATTCATATTTAATTCACATTGATTTTACTCAATTTATTCATTTCGATCCATTTAACTTACTTAAGTTAAATTTAATTTCAATCATTCAAATTCCCATTAACTAGTTGCTAATTAACCGTTTTGCCTATTTCACCCTTTTTTATTTGAATATAACTTGTTCAAATATATGTCAACTTAATTATAAACTAATCTAATTATATTTTCAACTTGAGTTATATATTCGATTTCGAATATAAATTCTCAATCTCTTTCACTTATCCAAAAACCCAATTTTGATTCAAATTTCCTTTAACTAATTATTTTCCAATTTAGTTAATTCTATTTAACCATTTAAAATATGATTTTTGTCTTAAAAATCATTTCACTTACTTCACTGGAGTTCATATTTATTTTATATCTCCAGTCTTGATTTTTCTAATGCCAATTCGGATTTTATTTCCTAAAAATCCTTTTATTTATTTAATTAAACCGTTATGGTTTTATAATGGTTCTGGCGCTGCTTTTCTAATAATTTGATTTTGATATAACTCAAAATCTATACGACGAAATCCAGATTTTTCTCTTTTATTAGAAAACTATTATTCAACCGGTCCCGACGATTCTTGTTTCAAAGAATTCTGACTTCAATTGAGTTTTGTATACTAAATTGAAGTTCGAATCGCCAATTTACGAACTGCCGCGCTACGGCGAGCTTGTTTTAATTATATTTATAAATATAAACGTTTTAACTTTGTTTATAATAAATTCAACTCCATTCTGATATATTTTTAATATATATCAAATCCATTTTATAATATTCCCGATCTATTTCACTTCTAATATTCAAATCCTATATATTTACAATATTCAAATTCCATTTGAATTTCTTTATTCAAACTCTATATTTGAATTTCCTTTATATTTGCAATATTCAAATTCCAATTGAATTTCTTTATTCAAACTCATTTAAATTCCTTTGAATTCAAATTCTATTTCACTTCTATTTGAATTATATATATATATATATTCAAATTCCTTTATTTTACTTCTATTTGAATTCTATATTCCAATTCCCATTTCAAAATTCCTTTGAAGCAATATAAATATATACATATATTTATATCAATCTCAAATTCAAAGCATTTGAATTTTCAAATAACTTGTTTTCTTTTCAAACAAATTCCCATCAAAACTTTTCTAAGGCAGCAATTCATCACTTAGAAACTCGAAAATGAACACTGATGATGTTGCGACCATCATCAGAATTATTTCCCAGCCACTGAAGTGAGTTCAGTGCTATATCATATTCAAAATCTATTCAAATGGTTTTTATTCAAAAATCCTTCCAAAATAAAGCTATATTATTTTATTAAAATTCGGAAAATATTTTCCAACTTCCCAGGATTTTAAATTCTGAATTCTGGTTGGAATTCAATTTCAATTTATCACATTTGTATATTTTATTCCATATACAAATTCCATTGGTTATATATATAACTATTTCTGTTTTATAATCTAATTTGATTATAATTCTAACAATCAACTCAACTATTTAAAACAATATCGTGTCCAATCTTCTGTTCAAGTGTTTATAAACTCCTATCGACATCGTGGCGTCCCACGATTCGATCAGAATTCACAAACCACTCAACATACTAGTCAACACAATATAAAACAGTTTTTATATCAAATAACAAATACGCTCTCTCGTATATATATACACTCAACTCATTCTAGGATACTACTGATCCCATCTCTAATGAGCACATTCCAACAAGCCTAGGTATTCGCTCAACCTAAGCTCTGATACCAACTGTAATGACCCAAATTTCCGTAACATCAGAGTTGACTATATACATCATACGTCCAACCCAAATATCACGAAAATACGAAATATTTTTTTTTAGAAGAAAAAGGTAGAAGAAGAACAGAAACAACAACACAGAATCTCACATCGCAACGGAACAAAATATAATATATCATATCTTTGAAATACAAAAGCTCAACTGTATAACATATACTTATCAGAATACAACACTTAAAACACAACTGAACAACACTATAACTAGATAACGCTGAAGCCTCCTGCTCCAACCTCCTTTAGATATATCTGAAAAATCCTGAACTACTTGACTGCCCGTACAAACTTAGGCACCCAAGAGTTTAGGTAGAACAAAACAAATAAACTCTGGGTCAGTCATGGACTGGTATGAGTAAATAGTTTAAAACAGTTTCAGAAAACTAAATGATATCTCATAAGACCACGCCGTATAACACGGAACGGGTTTTTCCCTTATGAGAATCCAAACACTTGACTTAACTTTCAAAATCCCTTTGAAAGGAACGATAATCTTTATATCAAAACTCCTTTGATATTATAATAATGTCTAAATCAAGTAGATAATAATCTAGTGGAACGTTTGCATCTCATGTTCCACATATATATACAATCAAAACCGCAAGTACGTATTGGGTAATGGATTTCCAACTATGACAAGGTATGGAGCCACCTTCCGCTGGTATATCTCTAGAGGAGAATACACCGAGTTCAACAAGAACATCTTGCCACTCAGCCACACATGACCGACCACTCAT
The DNA here is from genome assembly GCA_030737875.1 of Allium sativum. Lineage (NCBI taxonomy): Eukaryota > Viridiplantae > Streptophyta > Magnoliopsida > Asparagales > Amaryllidaceae > Allium > Allium sativum. Next base: position 127,982,063 of record CM060911.1, read on the forward strand.
TTGGCTTGAGTGTATCGAATGTATATCACCAACGGTTGGGATCAACAACCATTTCCCGAATAGGACAGCATCGATAATAGATTTTTAGGAGTAAATGAAACTCTAGATTAGGTGATTATACACCCAAATAGGTGCGACCTACATAGACATGTTGCCTGCCCGATTTCTTTCATTTACCGGTTGATGAGGCTTGAAGCTACGCTTTATCATCACAACAGATTTACTTTGAATGCCACATTGTCAGATCCATCGAAAATCACTAATTGACGTCTACAACAGTACATTACGTGTTAGCTAAAGAAGTTTCCTTCTCCGCTTCCACTCTTGGTACAGTTGAAGAAATCAATGTACGTGACCTTTCTGGAAATACTCTGTCAGACATTCATCCTTACAAGTCACCCAGGAACAGGATGAACCGAAGGCACAATTTCTATTAATAGAAAAAGTCCTTTCCCTCTTCTCGGTCTTCGATTATCTTCATGTAATCTGATTCGCGACGCTACTGCCAATACAGAGTGGTTCTCGGATAATAATCCAACCGGTCTCTCCATATTGACAATGATGGTCAAAACTTCGATAGTCTGTGATTTAACTATCGAATAAAAACAAGTGTTTCAATAGTCGATGATTTAACTATCGAAGAAAACAAGTGTTCATTCAACATATCAAACAATCACTGAGCCCTTAATTAATATTCCATTAATTAAATCACTTCTCTATTTCTTTATCAATATTTGTTAACCAAATATTTTCAATAACCATATTGGCCTTTTACGCTATTTGGAAAACATTTCCGAATATCGCCTTCCTTTATTTTCTAACTTTAGAAAATATAGGCTATTTATACTTGGAAAATATTCCAATTACTTACCTCTTTTCCGATCTCGTTTATTTCTATATTTAGAAAATATTCTTTATTATTTATCCAAGCTTACACTTATTTGGGTTAAAACGGATGTTGTGTAAAACATCGTTACGACAACCCAAATACTATATTCCACTAACGCTTATTCAACATTGATCTTCGAGCCTGAAATCTTACCATTTATTTGTTAAGAATGAAATCAATCAAGTTGGGGTATAACTACCTCTCAGACCTTGACTGAATAACATTTATAACGTCAAAACAGATAAGACTACTTACTGAATAATCAATACCATATAACTACTTATTCACTTTTAAACACATATACACTTTCTTTTTCAATTCTTACTAGATTTTATTCTTAGTCTTCCTTTTTTATTATACTATTCTATTTTTAAGTTCGCTTGCTTATCGACTTCTATATATATTGATACGTTGATTTCTAACTATCAAATTATCTTAAAAATATTCTAACTCCTTAAATTTCTGGAAAAATTCGCCGTAACCTCCTTTGTACCGGGAGCTTCGGGATATTTCAAATAGCCTCCCATGGCCCTTACCAATCCAAAAAGAAAAAGAAAAGCCAAGCGGCTAGCCGATACGGTGCATAAAATCTCATATATGAATTAAATACATACCTTTTTGTCGAACACTCTATCTATTTCACTTCTATACTTTATTCCAAACCTGTCTCCTGTATATCTATACCTGCCCAACTATACCCGATCGTTTTAACTCAATTCATTAATTAATTTGTTAATTAACTCTTTAGTCTATTTCACTTTTATTTATCCAAATCTATTTCACTTCTATTTGTCCAAAACTATTGCACTTCTATTTATCCAAATTCTATGTTATAAATCCCATTTGAATTTCTATATTCAAATTCTATATTATAAATCCCATTTGAATTTCTATATTCAAATCTATTCAAATTCTATTTGAATTCTCTTTAATTAAATTTCATTTCAATTCTATGCCTTATTTATAAACAACGTTTATAACTTCACTTAAAATCCCCCATTATATATTTATAAACAAAGTTTATAAATTCAATTCAAATCCCACATTTTCATTTATAAACAAAGTTTATAAATTCAATTCAAATCCCACATTTTCATTTATAAACAGAGTTTATAAATTCAATTCAAATCCCACATTTTCATTTATAAACAGAGTTTATAAATTCAATTTCAAATCCCACATTTTCATTTATAAACAGAGTTTATAAATTCAATCCAAATCCCACATTTTCATTTATAAACAGAGTTTATAAATTCAATTCAAATCCCATATTTTCATTTATAAACAGAGTTTATAAATTCAATTCAAATCCCATATTTTCATTTATAAGTAAAGTTTATAAATTCAATTCAAATCCCATATTTTCATTTATAAACAGAGTTTATAAATTCAATTTCTTGTTTTATATATCTTCAAAAACAAGTTAATATTTTCTATAGTTTATTTAAAATTCGAATTCTATTTATAAAAATAGAATTCCCTTTTTAAATCTCAAATACCCTTTCAGGGTATTTTATAAATTAATATTCCAAGCCCCAGTGATAATTTAAACAATCAAATCAACCAATTTTCAATCATTTGATTTTTAACACATCATATATGAATATATATGAAATCAAACAAACAACAACAGATAATATATTTTTGAGGAATCCAACTGGATTCCTCCAACCTGTTTTCCTTCATCCACAGACGTTAGTCAACATAGTAATGCCTATCCTGCTTCGAGGCAGGATATCGCGGTATGAAGGTCATCCACTATCATAGCGTGGGGCGTATAGGGTAATCATCCGCTAATGGTACCGCGGGCATCTACTAATGGTACTGCGGGAATCCAACCAATCATCAACCCTATATATATATATATATATCCTAAATAACTAATATATATTTCACACAAACATATTTAAATGAATCCAAGCAACAATCAATTATTTTTAACAACTAAAAATAATTCTAATTAAATGGTGAGTGAGATTTACTCACCAGGATTTCTATTTTCTTGAGTATCCCATTTTAAATTTAATCGAATACCATTCGATTTAAATTTAAATTCCAGTCAACGCTGATCAGCCCCGTTCTTTAATATCTTGTATAAATTAATATGCCGTTTAATTTAGGTTATAGAACAATTTAAATGAAATAAACATTTAAATTACTAAGTAAAAATAATAATTACCTAATCCCTTATAGCTTTTATTCCATCTCCTTCAAGTCCTTTTCCCTAGTCGTGCATTGTTGTGCTCCATATACCGTGATAACTTAACCACAAAATAACTAATAGTTATTATGTATTTTCTCAATTGTGTGTATATATATATATATATATATAATAAATACCGTTATCTAATTTAATTAACTGGAATTTTACCTTAAATCCCTTTTTCTAAACATTCTTGTCCACTGCCTTAAATCCTTGGCCAATTTCCTGAACACTATACTGCACTGTTTTCCTCCTGTCGAACCCAGATCCTATTCTTAATCCATTCACTGATGCTCCCAGTACAACCCCTATCCACCATCGACTTCTCAGCAACGCCGGCTCCTCCCCAATCGCACCCCTAAACTCGTGGTTCTGACCAGAACACGCCCATCGCAATCCCCCTTTTCACTCCAGTTTAACACCTTCGAGTCCCTCTTTCGATCGCAAGACACCAACCCCGAAATCCCAAATTCCAATGCCAGGTCCCCTTTGCCTTTGCCAGAGACAACATCGCACCACCCATCGATGTCTCTCCCTATCCAAATCGAGCGCGAGCTCGATGTCCCTGATTTTGAGATGGTGAATCTGAGCTTCCGATTGGTATGAAGAAGGCGGTTTTTGGTTTTTGATTTCGATTCCCGAAGCCATGGATTTTACTGAAGCTATTCGGTTTTCAAATGAATTGAAGTAAAAGGGGGTGCGATGTATTTTATAATGTGAACGGATGAGAAAGAAAGGGCCACGTTTGTTTTATTCTGTGGATATCAAGGAAGCACGGCATGTTTTTGGTTTGTGGTATTAAAAGAAGACACAACTCTGGTTTGGTGTGTGGTAATAAAGGAGACACAGTTTTGTTTAATTTAAATTATCCTGTGATTCTGAACTCCTCTCTGAACCCAACAACTGTCGTTTCTAGGGTTTACCCACTATTCCGGACACACTGGGATAGGTCACGAAGTCCAATTCGATCATATGGAGAAGATATTAATTTAAATTGATTTAAATTAATTTTTAAAACAATTAATTCTTCGAATACTTCAATTAATAATATCCTTCTAATTCAAACAGGAGTTTGAATTGGTTATCTGAACTGTTTCTAATTCAGTGTTTGACTTAGAATTTAATTATTCACTGATTTCTTATTTTGATAATTTAATATACACGATATCAAATCGAAATCGATATTTAAATTGATAACATAAATATAAAAATTCATTTATTTTATCAACTAAATATTTAAATTAAATACTAAATATTCAAAATTAACCCATAAGAAATCCGGGTCATTACACTTTTTGTTAAAGGATCTGCTAAATTTTCATCACTGGGTATGTGGTCCACTCTAATAGTATCTGAAGAGAGTAGCTCTCTAACAATACTATGCTTGCAATGTATTTGTCATCTCTTACCGTTATAGTAACGGTTTTGTACTTTTGCAATAGCTGCAGTACTATTGCAATGGATCAACACAGCTGGTATCAGCTTTTTCCATTAGGGAATCTCGCTAGAAGATTTCTTAAGTACTCTGCCTCTTCACTAGTTGTAGCTAGTGCTATCAACTTAGATTTCATGGTAGACTGAGCCAAAATAGTTTGTTTCTTGGATTTTCAAGAAAAAACTCCTCCAGTAATGCTAAATAAATAGCCACCGGTCGCTTTTGAATCATTAGATAAAGTATTCTAGTCTGCATCTGAATAACTTTCAAAAACAGTTGAAAACATTTCATAATGTAATCCAAGATTCATTGTTCGTTTAAGGTATCTCATGACCCTCTTAATAGCATACCAATCCTCTAGGTTTACTGGTAAACCTGCATAATAAGCCCATGACATAGGCAATGTCGGGTCTAGTACAATCAGTGTCATACCGAAGGCTGCTAATGATGCTTGCATATTCAAACTATCTTACACCTTCACCAATGTTTTTAAATAGCTTTACACTGGGATCGTATGTGTACATGCAGGTTTGTAGTCAAAGTAATTGTATTTCTTTATAATCTTCTTAATATAATGAGATTGATCCAAAGAAAATCCCTTTTCGGACCTATTAATCTTAATACGAATAATAACACTCGCTTCACATAGATCTTTCATATCGAAAGTGGCACTTAACAAAGATTTAATAGTGTTTATGACATGAATGTTTGACCTAAAACAAGTAAGTCATCCACATATAAACATATGATAGTGTAAATGTAACACCCCGTAATTTTATAACATTGAAATTCACAAATTAAAGTATACTTAATTTTTAGAAAAGAATTAAGTGAAATGGGTTGCGCAGAGAAATATATATATATATTGATATATATATATATATAAATTAAAAATTAAAGAAATAAATATGCGAAAAAGTTCAAAACAGCGAATTGGGAGGGGAAATAACCGAACCGGCCCATTTTTGAGGTCGACCCAAGCCCCGCTGGGTCGATTAGGGGTTAATCCAGGGTGTTTGGCTGTCAACCCGTGGGCCGATTCGCTCAAATGCAGATTTTGCATTTGATTGGTTTTCATGGTTCAGGGTTAATCTAATGGTCCTAAATAACTTCCTACACCTATAAATACATCCTAATGCTAACCCTAAACCTAATTAAAATAGAATAGTTACCGTCGCCATGGAAATCAATGGAGCCGCCGCCAACTAAGAAAGAAGAAAAGCAAATTCAATTCTAATTCTCTCAACCCTAAAGCAAAGCAAAACTCTCTCTTTTCTTCTCTAAATTGTGAGTATGATGATCTTAACAAGATTATTATCATTTTAATTAGGTTGAGTTATGAATGGATTATGAGTAGATGATGTGAATTATCATATATGTTGTTGTAAACCCCTTTTTCTGTCATCTATATTGTAAATCCAATGTTATGTGATGATGATATCTTATATGTTGTAAATCATGCTATGATGATGTTATGTATGTTGAAAGTTTCTATGCTAAGTTGTGATGAATCATACATGTTAAAAAGGACATGATGTTACCATCTATGCTAGTTAGTTCATATTAATTAAATCATCATGTTTGGGTTATGTTGATCTATATGACAAGTCACATATGCAAGTTAGATTGATTAGAAAAGTTATGAACATATACCAAGACATCTATTATGACATCTAGAATTATGCTATGACATATGTGATATCCTATGCTAGTTCACACCATCATTATGTTGCCTAAAAACCCCATATGCAAGTTTATGTATAGATTTGAGCTATGATCATATCATATAAATTGAGACATTTAACAAGTTGACACCTTTTGATCCTTAACATGTGTAGTTTATGCATGTTTCACCCCTATTATGATTAGATTTATTTTAATTGTCTATATGTTGTGATAATTTATCTTTGTGCTAGGTGTTAGACTATACAAGTCTAGCATATATTATGCGTTGAATAAGCGAACGTATAAACGTGGGGTAGGGGTAATATTAAGGATTTAATATTAAAAAGTTGGGGTGCAATTGATATGACTTTGCATGCCATAAGTGGATGGCCATAATTGAGTCAATTATGGACATCATTAAAAGTTGACTTAATTAATAATTTGATTAGGGAATTATTAAAACTGGGGTAAAAGATTTCAAGTGTTAATCAATTCTTAGGACACGAGGTTGGACTCGTTTGTGACGTAAACCTGCCCGGACCCGCCCGGCAAATCCAGTGGTCACAAATGTCAGCGCAATGTGAGAGGTCCTAGGTCTAAACTAAAGCATAACGGTTGTAAAGACACGAGGTTAGACTCTTTTATGGTGTAAGACCGCCCGGACCCGCCCGGACCCGCCCGGCAAATCCAGCTGCCATAAATGCCAGTCTAATGTGAGAGGTCTTTATGAGGTTATGGCCTGAATGAATTAAGAAATACTTAACCAGATAAACATGTAAGGTGGGACATGGGGGTTAAGTAGGTGCCTTGGGTGGCATGAGGAATCTAGGGGGTGCCCTTAGTGGCATGTGAAATACGATTAGTAAGACTTAACCAAACACACATGTAAATGAACATGACTAAGAGGGTTAAGTGGGATATACTAGTGACAAGCTTAGGTGGGTAGCTTGTGGGGGCCCATTTCGACAAGTATCCCAAACGTATCTTTGTGGGCTCGACCCAAGTCGAGGACGGGACACACATGCTGGGTTCGACTGTAAGAGGCCAAAACGGGGAGCGGTGGCAACGAAAGTCCAACGGGTTTCGTATGCGTGTGTGGACCCGGGCTGGTAGGTAAGACGTTGTTGCATCGTGTAGGTATAAGCCGTGCATTCTCAAGTTGTATCGGGTTGCCACTTTAGGGGAGTGATACACCCCACTGTGGGGCCAGCACGGGTATCTACGAGTAGGGAGCCGATCGAAAGTGGGTAGTGGGGTACACCTAGTGGAGATAGGGGAAGACGGCACCTATGTAGTCAGCTAGGGGTACGTAAGGCTATTTATAAAGTTTCTGTGTGAAGCAAGTGGGATCAAACAATAGGGTGACTGGTGTGGTGCAGTGTAGTAATGTGCGGTGCAGTGTAGTAATCATTCGTTAGTAATTAGGTGTGCCTTTACCGTTATCTTTAACGTTATCTTAAACGCTATCTTTATCTTCCTAAGAGTTCATAGACATTTACTTGTCTTCCAGCTTATGCCTTAGTCTAGTTATTTTGATAATAGTATTGTTAGAATTATCATACTCGCCAGACTTTATGTCTGACCCCCTCTATTTCTATCCTTTTTCCCCCTCCAGGTCCTCAGGTTGGGCCCAGCTCTAGTGGAGTTTGATTGAATTGCTTCATCTCTCTTTGGAAAGCTTGGACCGTTGAAGTAAAGTCCAGCTTGTTATCTTTTTAATGGCTATTTATGTAATGGGATTATGTATTTTGTTTTTATGAAGATGGATATTGTACTTGGTTATGATCTATGGTTTTATGATGTAACAAACATGTTTAATTTCCGCTGCAATAAAATAAAGTTTTAGATTTCCAAGTACTATTTATTATCTGTCTTGTTGTATTCATTTATAACCTCCATGGAAGTTAATGCATTCCCTTTGTGAGTGACATTAATGGACGTGGGGTGTTACACGTGGTATCAGAGCTTAAGGTTACCAGAACAGATAAAAATACTTTAGAAAAATAGTTATTTTTGGAAGAAGTGTTTTCAAAAACATGTTTTAATGAGAAATTTAAAGAGAAAAGTTTTTAAGAAAAACATAATCCCCAATAGCCACATATCTTTATCTTTCGAATTCTCCATTTTAAATCTTTCCTTTTTCGTTTCAGCATGGCTGAAGATCTTAATCTACCCGACGGTGTAACGATACCAGGATGGTATAGGAGGTTATTAGAGGCTAGGGCCGCTGCAGGTCCAGCCAATGTTCCTCCACCACCAGTTGCACCCGTTCCTCCTCCTCCTCCTCCTCGCATAGATACTTTTGCAAAGACGTGCAAGGAATTCAAGGCTATGGGTGGAAAACCATTTCAAGGGACAGAAACGTTTGTGGAAGCTAGAGATTGGCTTAAGGAGGTGGAAGAATTGCTAGAAATCTTTGAAGTAGAAGAAGGGAGGAGAGTTCGTTTAGCAGCTTGGTTGATGAAGGGAGAGGCCTCGTTTTGGTGGGAGGTCACTAATGGGGAGCGTCCTGTTGACTCTTGGGCGGATTTCAGACGTAGGTTCGAGGCGAAGTTTCTCTCAAGGGCGGAAGAAAATCAATATATGGAAAGGTTCTTGACATTGAAGCAAGGAAGCTCATCAGTGAAAGAATATGTCAATAAATTTAATCAGTTAGCAAGGTTTGGCTTGGACTTAGTAAACACGCCGGAGAAGAAGGCTCTAAGGTTCGTGAATGGCTTGAATGAACCATTGCAAGGGTTGGCTATGACCCACATCCCGATGGGGGCCACCTTTGAGAAGTTAGTAGAAATGGCGCTCATGCATGAGGAGAAAAGCGCTAAAGCTGATAAGGCACCCGAGAAGAAGGGGGATCAGAAGAAACCACAATAGCAAAACAAGAAGGGTGGAAAAGACAATAATGGCAAGGGAAAGAAGAAGTGCTTTAACTGTGGAACCCCAGGCCATCTCAGCAAGGATGGCCGAAAGAAAAAGAAGATAGGCTGTTTTCAATGTGGCGATGCGGGACATTTAGTGAAGGACTGCCCAAAGAAGGGGCAGAGGGGACAAGTTCAGGCTCTCGCGGTCCCACCGCTGCAAGAACGAGGTAGAACCATTTCTGTTGAAAGCTTAGTTTTTCTGTTTGATCATCCTGTCCGTACCTTATTCGATTCGGGCGCATCACATTCGTTTATCTCTACATCATTAGTTGAATCACTGCACTTAAACACCAGTTTAGTAGAGGATCCCTTAGTTGTTTCGAATCCAATAGGGGGCTCAGCTTATTTGTCCATGATGTGTTTGGATTTGAAAATTTCCATACTTAGCGTTGAATTTAGATGTGATGCTTATGCGTTGGGCTTCACGGTCTATGGGCTAATTTTAGGAATGGATTGGTTATCCACAAATGGGGCCGTTCTTGATTGTGAAAGGAGAGTAGTTAGGCTCGTGACTCGCCTTGGCAACACTCTCGAAATCTTCTGTAATCCCATAAATTCGGTTATGCTAAGTTATCTAGAATCGCTTGACGCGTCTGAGGAAAATCTACGATCTGTTAGAGTGGTTCGAGAATATTCGGATGTGTTTGAGGAGGTGAAGGGCTTGCCTCCGAAGCGGGAGATAGATTTTCGAATATATCTTGTGGATAATGCGAAACCTGTATCTTTGCCAGTACGCCACATGGCTCCACGTGAAAGGAGGGAACTCGATAAGCAAGTGAAGGAGTTGCTTGAGAAGGGGTTCATAAGACGAAGTATATCGAAGTGGGGTGCTTCAGTAGTATTTGCCATGAAGGCGGATGGGTCCCTTAGACTTTGTGTGGACTATAGAGAACTTAATAAGCTTACTAAGAAGAACAGACACCCATTGCCGAGGATTGACGATCTCTTCGATCAGTTAGTTGGCGCCTCAGTGTTTTCGCAGTTGGACTTAGCCACTGGGTTCCATCAGTTGAGAGTGGCTGAGGATAGCATAGACAAGACTGTCTTTAGGAATCCGGACGGTTTCTATGAATGGCTAGTGATGCCCTTCGGTTTGACAAACGCCCCAGCATATTTTGTTGATTTGATGAGTAGGGTGTTTAGGGAGTACCTTAACAAATTCGTGGTAGTCTTTGTAGATGATATCTTGATCTTTTCTAAGGATGAAGAAGAGCATGCCCTACATCTTAGGGAAGTGTTGGAGACCCTACGAGCGCATAGCCTTAAGGCTAAATTTTCTAAGTGTCACTTCTGGAGGAAGGAAGTACGGTTCTTGGGGCACGTGGTTTCCAAAGAACGGATAGCCGTGGATCCCGCGAAAGTGGTGGCCATCCAAGATTGGAAGGTCCCTAAAAATGCTACCGAAGTGAGAGGTTTCTTGGGGTTGGCTGGCTACTATAGGAAGTTTATCAAAGACTTCGCAAAGAAATCAGCTCCATTGACACGCTTGACGAAGAAGAACCTAGTTTTCAAATGGGACGTAGATTGTGATGATGCGTTCCAATGTTTGAAGAGAGCTTTGACTTCAGCCCCAGTCTTAGTATTGCCAGACGGGAGTAAGCCGTTTACCGTTTATACCGACGCTTGTGGGACAGGACTAGGCGCAGTCTTAATGCAAGAGGGTAGGGTAATAGCTTATGGTGGAAGGCAGTTGAGAGCGCATGAGAAAAATTATCCTACACATGACCTAGAATTGGCCGCTATTGTTTTCGCGCTTAAGTCTTGGCGTCATTATCTTCTTGGCGAGAAATTCAAATTATTCACTGACTACAAGTCTTTAAAATACCTATTCTCTCAAAAGGACTTGAACTTAAGGCAGCAAAGGTGGATGGAGTTCTTAGCGTCCTACGACTTCGAAATAGCCTATACCCCTGGCAAGGGTAACGTGGTGGCAGACGCCTTAAGTAGAAAATGATTATCCTTAAGTCCTTTGTTTGTTGAGCGGCGAAGTTTAGAATTCATTTCGATGTTTGACTTTGGACCTTCCGTTGACTTCGTACCCGGTTTGCTAGCATCCTTGGAGGTCAGACCTATGCTTTTGGGACGGATTGGCAAGGCACAGCGAGACGACCCACAGTTAGTTGAGTTAGTAGAAAAGCTCAAAGGAGGGGAGTCATCAAGCTATCTCCGTAGGTATACCCTAGATGATAAGGGTTGGTTACGTAGGGACGGTAGACTTTGTGTACCAAAAGACGATGACCTAAGGAAGACTATTCTTGACGAAGCACATCATTCGAAGATGACCATTCATCCCGGCGGGGACAAGATGTACAAAGACATGAAGAGAGTTTACTTTTAGGCTGGCATGAAGAAAGACGTGGCCGAGTATGTCGCTAGATGCTTGGTGTGCCAACAAGTAAAAGCGGAGCAAAAGAAACCCGGTGGGTTGCTTCACCCATTGGAGGTTCCACTATGGAAATGGGAAAGCATCTCGATGGATTTTGTGGATGGATTACCGCGATCGAGGAAGGGTAATACGGGAATTTGGATTATAGTAGATAGACTTACTAAGAGCGCCCATTTTATTCCCGTGAAGAGTAAGAGGACTGGTCCACGGTTAGCTTCTGTATACGTTCGAGAGATAGTTCGTTTGCACGGTGTTCCTTCTAGCATAGTGAGCGACCGCGATCCTATTTTCACTAGTGAATTTTGGAGAAGCTTACAAGAGGCGGTAGGGACTCAGTTATGTTTGAGCACCGCATATCATCCTCAGACGGACGGCCAGACTGAGAGGGTGAATCGCATTCTAGAGGATCTGTTGAGGCTATGTATCCTAGACTTTGGGGGTACATGGGAAGAGCATCTTCCATTGGTTGAGTTCGCATATAATAATAGCTTTCAGTCCAGCATTGGTATGGCACCATTCGAAGCTCTTTATGGACGACCTTGTCGTTCACCTACATGTTGGTGGGAATCTACGGATAAGATCTTACTTGGGCCCGATATGATTAGGGAGACTTTGGAGAAGATCGACTTGATTCGAAGGAGGATGAAAGCAGCACATGATAGGCATAAATCTTATGCGGATAAGAGGAGGATAGATCTCGAGTTTGAAGTTGGGGACATGGTCTTTGTCAAAGTGTCTCCATTACGGAATGTTTTTCGCTTTGGGTCCGTTGGGAAATTAGCACCAAGGTTTGTAGGGCCGTTTCCTATTAAGGAGAAAATTAGACAGATGGCGTATAGAGTGGAGTTGCCCGAGAGACTTAGTGGTGTACATGACGTATTCCATGTGTCACATTTGAGGAAGTGCTTGCACGAGACCGCGGAAGTGGTAGAGCCGAGCTTGCTTAGAGAGGTGGAGATAGAGCGTGATGCGACAATTCGACGAGCTCCTACGCGCATTCTTGGGTCGAAAATCAAGAGGTTGAGGAATCGAGAGGTCAGACTAGTCAAAGTGCAATGGGGAGATGATGAGAGCAACGCTACTTGGGAGACGGAAGAGAAGATGCGTTCACGATACCCTTTTCTTTTTGAGGGTATGTCCTTTAATTTCTCCTTTATCGCTTAGCTTGTACTTATCTTATCTTTAGTATATCCTCTCGCTAGTATCTTTGACCTTTAGTTAGGATAATCCTATGGTTGAAACATGTGTTTGAGACATATTATGTATGGTGGATGCAAAGTGGATGCAAGTGTTTGCTAATGGTTGCTCGTGGATGCATATACACACACTATTAGGCACCAGATCGGCTCAGTCACTTCATATTGCATATATATGGATGTATTTAGTAAAATGGATGTATAATGGTTGTATTATCATATAGTTGCTGCATTCGGGTGGATGGTTGTGCACGCATATAGAATTAATATGTATCATTAGGAATCTTTTGCATACATATTGGACGCATGGCACTATCATGAATTGCACTAAGGAGGTCGACTGAATCAGTAGACCGCCTAATTTTGCATTAGATATGGACATATACACACACTGTGCATATAAACATTAAAGCATTAGAAGTATTTTAAGGACAATGGATGCTGGTATTTGATGGTTGAGTAGATGGACGATTAGATGGTAGGATATACATTCTTCTTGACTTGGAGATTTCGGGGACGAAATCCTTTAAGGAGGGGAGAATGTAACACCCCGTAATTTTATAACATTAAAATTCACAAATTAAAGTATACTTAATTTTTAGAAAAGAATTAAGTGAAATGGGTTGCGCAGAGAAATATATATATATATATATATATATATTGATATATATATATATATATATAAATTAAAAATTAAATAAATAAATATGCGAAAATGTTCAAAACAGCGAATTGGGAGGGGAAATAACCGAACCGGCCCATTTTTGAGGTCGACCCAAGCCCCGCTGGGTCGACTAGGGGTTAATCCAGGGTGTTTGGCTGTCAACCCGTGGGTCGATTCGCTCAAATGCAGATTTTGCATTTGATTGGTTCTCATGGTTCAGGGTTAATCTAATGGTCCTAAATGACTTCCTACACCTATAAATACATCCTAATGCTAACCCTAAACCTAATTAAAATAGAATAGTTACCGTCGCCATGGAAATCAATGGAGCCGCCGCCAACTAAGAAAGAAGAAAAGCAAATTCAATTCTCTCAACCCTACAGCAAAGCAAAACTCTTTCTTTTCTTCTCTAAATTGTGAGTATGATGATCTTAACAAGATTATTATCATTTTAATTAGGTTGAGTTATGAATGGATTATGAGTAGATGATGTGAGTTATCATATATGTTATTGTAAACCCCTTTTTCTATCATGTATATTGTAAATCCAATGTTATGTGATGATGATATCTTATATGTTGTAAATCATGCTATGATGATGTTATGTATGTTGAAAGTTTCTATGTTAAGTTGTGATGAATCATACATGTTAAAAAGGCCATGATGTTACCATCTATGCTAGTTAGTTCATATTAATTAAATCATCATGTTTGGGTTATGTTGATCTATATGACAAGTCACATATGCAAGTTAGATTGATTAGAAAAGTTATGAACATATACCAAGACATCTATTATGACATCTAGAATTATGCTATGACATATGTGATATCCTATGCTAGTTCATACCATCATTATGTTGCCTAAAAACCCCATATGCAAGTTTATGTATAGATTTGGGCTATGATCATATCATATAAATTGAGACATTTAACAAGTTGACACCTTTTGATCCTTAACATGTGTAGTTTATGCAAGTTTCACCCCTATTATGATTAGATTTATTTTAATTGTCTATATGTTGTGATAATTTATCTTTGTGCTAGGTGTTAGACTATACAAGTCTAGCCTATATTATGCGTTGAATAAGCGAACGTATAAACGTGGGGTAGGGGTAATATTAAGGATTTAATATTAAAAAGTTGGGGTGCAATTGATATGACTTTGCATGCCATAAGTGGATGGCCATAATTGAGTCAATTATGGACATCATTAAAAGTTGACTTAATTAATAATTTGAATAGGGAATTATTAAAACTGGGGTAAAAGATTTCAAGTGTTAATCAATGCTTAGGACACGAGGTTGGACTCGTTTGTGATGTAAACCTGCCCGAACCCGCCCGACAAATCCAGTGGTCACAAATGTCAGCCCAATGTGAGAGGTCCTAGGCCTAAACTAAAGCATAACGGTTGTAAAGACACGAGGTTAGACTCTTTTATGGTGTAAGACTGCCCGGACCCGCCCGGCAAATCCAGCTGCCATAAATGCCAGTCTAATGTGAGAGGTCTTTATGAGGTTATAACCTGAATGAATTAAGAAATACTTAACCAGATAAATATGTAAGGTGGGACATGGGGGTTAAGTAGGTGCCTTGGGTGGCATGAGGAATCTAGTGGGTGCCCTTAGTGGCATGTGAAATATGATTAGTAAGACTTACCCAAACACACATGTAAATGAACATGACTAAGAGGGTTAAGTGGGATATACTAGTGACAAGCTTAGGTGGGTAGCTTGTGGGGGCCCATTTCGACCAGTATCCCAAACGTATCTTTGTGGGCTCGACCCAAGTCGAGGACGAGACACGCATGCTGGGTTCGACTGTAAGAGGCCAAAACGGGGAGCGATGGCAACGCAAGTCCAACGGGTTTCGTATGCGTGTGTGGACCCGGGCTGGTAGGTAAGACGTTGTTGCATCGTGTAGGTATAAGCCGTGCATTCTCAAGTTGTATCGGGTTGCCACTTTAGGGGAGTGATACACCCCACTGTGGGGCCAGCACGGGTATCTACGAGTAGGGAGCCGATCGAAAGTGGGTAGTGGGGTACACCTAGTGGAGATAGGGGCAGACGGCACCTATGTAGTCACCTAGGGGTACGTAAGGCTATTTATAAAGTTTCTGTGTGAAGCAAGTGGGATCAAACAATAGGGTGACTGGTGCGGTGCAGTGTAGTAATCATTCGTTAGTAATTAGGTGTGCCTTTACCGTTATCTTTAACGTTATCTTAAACGCTCTCTTTTTCTTCCTAAGAGTTCATAGACATTTACTTGTCTTCCAGCTTATGCCTTGGTCTAGTTATTTTGATAATAGTATTGTTAGAATTATCATACTCGCCAGACTTTATGTCTGACCCCCTCTATTTCTATCCTTTTTCCCCCTCCAGGTCCTCAGGTTGGGCCCAGCTCTAGTGGAGTTTGATTGAATTGCTTCATCTCTCTTTGGAAAGCTTGGACCATTGAAGTAAAGTCCAGCTTGTTATCTTTTTAATGGCTATTTATGTAATGGGATTATGTATTTTGTTTTTATGAAGATGGATATTGTACTTGGTTATGATCTATGGTTTTATGATGTAACAAACATGTTTAATTTCCACTGCAATAAAATGAAGTTTTAGATTTCCAAGTACTATTTATTATCTGTCTTGTTGTACTTTTTCTATTCTATATTCACTTATAACCTCCATGGAAGTTAATGCATTCCCTTTTTGAGTGACATTAATGGACGTGGGGTGTTACAGTAAATGTCATTCTCAAATCTATAATAAATGCATTTGTCACTTTTATCTTTTAAAAAAATATAAGATTACTGTTATCACCAAATTGTCTCCAAGGCTAGCTGGCAATGAAGGTTTGTCGGAAGAATACAGGGGTAGGAAAGTCCCCCGAAAACAGGAAGCTAAGCGATAGATTAGACTGAAGGCTGGAAGAAATAGTTAGGAAGCAACACAAATCGACACATTCCTAAGGGGAGGAACTCAAAGTTTACAAAATGCCTGCAAGGCGCGACCGACAAAGTCCTTCCAACAGGACCTCTCCAACAGGATATTTCGTAGCGGGAGGCCTCCCTTAGACAAAAACTCGGAAAAAAGAAGGTACGAGCTACCCTCCTCAAGACCCGGAAGGGTTATCGAAAATGAATTGCCTAAATACCGATGCACTCGAAGGCGAGGGCATTGAAAGTGCTAAGCCAAGAGAGCACAAGAATCTTCCAAAACCAACTTCCTGAGCATCTATCATACGAATACCGAAAGGCCGCATTCACAAAAAACAGAAGTAACGCCAGAAGTCAACCTCCGGGAATCCAGGCTACCGCAAAAGCTTCACCAAAGGGCTAACCGGGACCCAAGCAGCGATACAGGCTACTCCTATTGATTTACCAAGTACCAAAACCTATAGCGGCTTCGACCCAGTAGTTATCAACATACATCATGAGGGCATGCCCCTCTAAGTATTTACTATAAAGACGGAGGCCTACATCCGAAAGCTTATGTCCGAAAGCTTACGTCCGAAAGCCTACATTTAGGAGTTGTTATCAAGGATTCAAAGACCATAACTGATACTCCAAAGACGACTAGAAGTCAAGCGCCCGAAACCAAGGAAAACAGCGATCGATAAAGACCCCCACAGGCCTAATAGGCCATCAGTGAAAGGAGCTCTGAACCACTATAAATAAGACCCCAAGGGTTACATTTGAGGAGGGATTTTTTCTTTTACACTTGTACTCTTAAAAGTAAACTGGGCACTGAGATTAGTCCAGGGATTCCCCCTATTACACCTATGTACTCCCACCGAAAGTTGAATAAAAAGGGATCTTCTTATAAGAAAGCTGCTCTATAAGTGTATATTGTTATATTCTAATCATTACCATTGCAGTTTATTGTTCATTCTACAGATAAGCATGGATTCCCATCCCTACATGTCCTCGAGTAGTAGAATATACTTCATTCTCCGAGTTTAGATCCATTCTAATAGTCCTTAGCGATACCATACCTACAAGCTTCGATATCTAGGATGGAGATCCGATTTAACCTAAAAAATAGGTCGAACCGCCTATTTTCCCTGTAGATCTGTTCCTGTTGACCCATCTCCAGTGTTGACGAAAAATATCGTTAATATTTTGGCACATGAAGGAGGGCTTGAACCTCCGATCCTTTGGTTATCCCCATCACATATCTACCTGGGCTGTTCTGTCCTAGAATGGACTAGCTTTGAAGAAGCAAAGTTATGAGTAAGAGACCCAGACGAAGGTTTTTGGGATCTCGAGCGGATAAGTCAAGAACCACCAGCCATGGGGTGATGGAGGAGAAAAAGTTAAGAGCATAAGCCTTGCGGGTGATAAAGCGGAACAGAAAAATAGAACTACATGTTCACGATACTGGGGATGATAACATTTCCCACATAGGACAAACCTTAGCGCTCCCACCTGGTCAATCTACATCAGAGGACACTAGTGTTTTCTCTTACCTAAAGAATGCTCTTTATGGGCAAGTTAAAGGAATGACACTCGAACGAGAGATAATGGACGATTTCAACCACTTCGCCAACAAATGGTTTAAAGAGATGTCACCTCAATTTTAGTATGTTCCAGAAGGAAAGAACAAAAGTATGAACACCACAGCTAGGTTAGGCCACGAGAGGATTAGACCCCAGCAGCAAAGAAAAGAATGTACGCCGGGGGTACCCAAAGAATATTACCTCACTACTTCGATGGAGAACGTTTACTTCCTAGCCAAACACGAACTCAGCTATTGGGCATTCATGAAGAAGAAGCCTAAATACAAAAGGAAAACGGGAGGACCTTACTGCCTTTACCACCTGATGAATGGGCATTAGACTAATCACTTCAGAACCCTAAGGGAAACCATCGTTAGATTTGTTAGCCAAGGCTAATTATGAGACTTTATGAAAAGATCGAGGCGAATTCAGTAAGAATCCTTAGGAAAAAGATTACCAAACATGATTCAAGGGTTTGGAAGACCCTCTTCTCGGAAGTCACAAGAAAACCCGAAAGGGAGTTAGACTGTAAACGGATTAAATCCCTTGTAATCGCCAAATTGGTTAGGATGAGGCATCCTCCGAGAGGGTGGCGTGTTAGTCAATTTCCATGCCCAAATCAGAGGGGGTAGGGTTAAAGCATCAAAAGAATAAGCCTCCGTTTCACACCAGAAATGGTCATGGCAGTGCATCTAACTTTAGCATGCCCTGCCTCTGCTCATAGAAGAGTACGCCCTGCCTCTGCTAGAACTAAGCACGTCCTACCTCTGCTCGCAGAAGAGCACGTCCTACCTCTGCTTATGTTCCGCGTAACCCACAGAAGGGAGTGCAAACCCCTATAATCGCCTACGATGGTCAGAATAGAGCACCCCTCAGAGGGGGGTGGTGTATAAGCCTCTATCAGTACCAACGATGGTCTGAATAGAGCATCAAAAGAGTAAACCTTAGTTCCGTGTCTACGATGGCCTCATATAAGTTCATAAGACCTTATCATCGCCTACAATGGTCAGGGTAAGGCGCCTCCCGGAGGGAGGTCGGGTAAGTCCTTGGGCCCTGCGTGTGGATAAGCTAGCCAAGCGCTCCGGACGCACAGGCCCAGAGAGTGGCCAACACAGCACATACATCCTCTGCTTTGATATCAAAAGCCCAAGGAGAGGCTCAAGAAGCACGTACAACCTCTGCTTCACCAATCAAATCCAAAAGGAATACCGAAACAACAAATACCGGAGGGAGTTCCGGTCTTCTATATCAATACCCGAATCTGGGTCTATTCAGCTCTTCATAAATACCGGGAGGGAGTTCCGGTCTTCTATATCAATATCCGAATCTGGGTCTATTCAGCTCTTCACAAATACCGGGAGGGAGTTCCGGTCTTCTATATCAATACCCGAATCTGGGTCCGTTCTGCTCTTCACAAATACTGGAAGGGGTTCCGGTCCTCTTTATGTCAATACCCGAATCGGGGTCCAATTTGGCTCTTCACAAAATACCGGAAGGGGTTCCGTTCCTTTGTATACTAATACCCTAATCGGGGTTGAATTGGTTTCTCAACAAAGTCCTAAAAGCAAACCTGTGGTCTTACACACAAATACCTAAACCCGGTACAATCCCAAAGAAAATCGTAGCCGGATGTAGGATTCCGATGTCGTCATAGTTACCCCAAACTTAAGGAGAACCCAATTCCTGATCCAAAAAAGAAGGAACTGATCGCCTCTCTCGGAAATTCGAGTGGGGACTCAATGTTTGCTACCAAGGATGAACTCATGATCCTCCCAAGGAAGTGTCTTTAACCTATATGTTCATTAGTTGGTTTTCTTCTCAACAATCAGTCCATTACATAATTATGAAAACGACATCATATCATAACACCGGTTCAAGGAAGAGCCAGAAAAAAGATTACAACATTTCTAATAGCATCGTATGACCGGTTATCCCTTTGGTTCTAAGCAATCTTTTGTTAAGAATCTTCCAAGGATAATTGTTTCATAAAAGAAATTTTCACTGGCACTTAGCACAAGTAAGTTTCCACCCATTACAACACCATGGGACACAATAATAGTGTTTCTGACAAAACCGGTACATTATAAAAATCACACGACATCCTGATAACTCCACTGGAGGTCATGGCATAAACCATTACATAGACACAGTCATCGTTTTAAGAAAAGAGTATTTTTTACATCCCAAACATACAATAAAAATATCACACTCTAAATCAGGGTTTCGTAAAGCGAATTCCAAAGAAGCGCATTTCTCTTTAGCTTTCTCCAACTCATCCTCCAACTTATCGATTTGTTGGTATAATCTACCAACCACCGCATCTGAGCTCTCGGAGGATCTGGTTGCTAAGTTACATTGTAAATTGCAAATAACTTCATCTTTTTCTTTCAATTGCTTTTCCAAATAGGACACTTGTTCCTTGAAGTTTGTGATTGTCACATTATAGAGGTAATACGTCTTTTTATAGCCAGACAGGGGAGCATCACCAAAAATACCTTTACAACCAACAACGCTCGAATTTTCCTCCCTGATTTATGATGAGGGGGGGTCTGAAACGAGTCCTTCTAGCCACATACAAGACAAAATATCATGATTCATAAATTACAAAGATCAAGTATGTGCCAATTACATATTATGCCCCAAGGAAAGAAGAACAATCACACAACTTTTATCAAGTCACATACACCATGGATACCACGTCCACACTAGCATTTTTACCACAACACCATAAATCCATCAAATATCAAAATCAACACAATTCACAGATAGAACCAAAGAAAAACGTACGCTTAATACAATAACATTCAAAGTCCCTTATTAAATTGTTTGCGCTAAGCCAGGCTCCTTGAGTTTTTTTCCCTAAATTTCGAAACACAAGATCTAATAACATAACTGCAACTCGTGTCTTCGGAGAAGCGGAGAATTGCTGTGATATGAGAAACCTAATTATTAATGAAATTCAAGGAAAAAGAAAGCACCTTGAGAGCAAATGCCATACCTGTGCGACATCAACATCGAATCGACCGGGAGCCCTCTTCTTCTCAGAATCTAAAGAACCTTCATCCTCAGGGGCAGCTCCTGTGATGCAAGAGTAGATCCTCCGACGCCTTTTTCGAACCTATCTGGCTGACCCACATGACCTTCTATCTCTCCATCCGCTATGTTGTCCTCTCCCTTTCTTCCCCATAATCTTCAGCAAATTCATCAATAAACAACAACGATGTGGGATCTATCTTGTTCATTGGGGGAACCTTCTACTCCCGTCTCACTTGCTCGATCCTGTCTAGGACTCTGTCTCAAATACAGGGATCAATTGAAGTAAAGTTAAAATCCAAAAGTCTTTCATAGTTGTTTGAAAAGGCAAAGATGAGGGAATCTTCATAATACACTATGGCGATACTATGGCTGTGGACATTCAAATTTTTTGAGATTCTATCATCAGCCTCGTAAATAATTCTCTTCGCAGTAGAAAGCTGAGTGTTTATCTTGTCCATCTCAGCAGCATAGTCAATCTCCAGTTCCATTTTCTATGCTTTAAGGTCCTCAATCTGCTTCTTCAACTCCTCGTTAGCCTTCCTCACCTCCTCTAATGAGGCCGTCAACTCCTCGCGTTCGTTATCTTTATCTGTCTTCTCCCACTGCAAAGCATTCACTTTATCCGACAACACCTTATTCTTCTCCCTTAAAGTGTTGACCTCAGTCGCTGAAATGGAAGCTAATCCCCGGGGGACATACCAAGTTTTCATCATCTAAAGAGGAGAAATATGTTAAACATAAAATAAAAAAATAAAAAAAGGGAAAAGAGAAGGAAAAGATAGAGAGAGGGGTGTATGTGTGTATAATACCAAAAGGAAATCCCTGATTTGTCGTCGGTAGAAATCTACCGAGTCCAAGGTGGAAGAAGTTGAGGCAATATCCGTTGCTTCAGAGGAAAAAAGAGTCAGTTCCACAAGCTTATCAAAATCCAAGGCCGACGAAGGAGGTATGAATGAGAAGCAGGCTGGGAGGAAGAGGTGCCGAAAAATCGAGCCTTCCCCCATCTATTTCACCAATAGCATCGAAAGGGGCAGGGTCACTCATGGATTTACCTCTCGGGGAGACTTCTGGGGAAGCATCAATGTCCACCACCTGTTCGGCAGCTATAACAGAAGTATCAAAAGTCCACCTTGTTCTCGGAGTAGCGGCAGTATCTCTTGAGAAGCTAACCGACTCGTCACATTTGGGCTTCTTTGATGGGGGATCAACGACTGGTTAAGCAATCCTCTTCATGTCCTAGACACTGGCCCGGCTATAAGCAGCAGTGACAGTTGCATTCTGAGAAGTTGAAGATCCTAAACACAGAGAAAGATGAATTAGAAAATGCAACAACCAGAAAACAAGAGAAAGAATGACAAGTATTGCTGAAACAAATGAATGAATCCCATCTAAAACACCTGGACGGATATGATAGGTTGCATTAAATGAGTTGGAACCCAACAACAATCCCTTAGGGCCAGAAAATTGGATAGGAGTTTGGCCCAATACCTTTTATTCAGGAGGGAGCAAACCATACTCGCGAAGGTTATCGATGGTCTGGAGAAATGACCTGCACATGCGCTCCACTGGTGCGTTGAAGACAACGTTAACCACTGAAGCCTCCTCTGGAGTTAAGATCACATCTTTGGAGGGGGGTTCTGCGATAGGGGGAAGTTTCGAGTAAAAAACCCACAACTAGCAGACAGTTACTTTCTGAATGCAAGAGACCTACCGTCGTCACTAAATTGTCCTGATATGCAGGGTGGACATTGAACAAGAAAGTATTGGTCCTCCCACGACCTAGTTTTGCTAATGCCATCGACAACCAGCCTCCTTACGGGGTTAGCTCTCCAGATCGGCGATTCTGAAGTATTGGAGAACCAGATCATGTGACGGATAAGCTTGGGGCTCAAAGAACCCTGACCCGAAGCAAGCGCCAGATCCTTTAAGAACAAAAGGATCGTGTATGTATTAGGCGAGAGCTGAATTGGAGCAACTTTCAAGTCAACCAAAAGCCTGTGTAGAAAGGGCGTGAAAGCTAGAAATCTTATATGTCAAATATGAATAGCTGAATACGCAAATAATCCTTTTGGAGGATTCTTGAGAAAATTTGGATCATAGCGTTCGTACCCACTATGCCAAAGTTATCTAATATGGCATCCACAGATTATTGAGATACAATTAAGGATGGCTTAGGGGCAAATGCCTTCTTAGGACGGGAGACCTTGGAACCTTTGATCTTTTCATTAGCTAGGCTTTTGTGAGACATGCTTCTACCAGGTAACATCATTCCATAACAATGCGATTAGTAGGCATATCTCTTACACAAATACACATACCACTATCACTATCAAACATTATTGGGTACCATTATGCCTCGCTTAACAAAGGTCGAATAGGCGGAAACCTAAATCGGACTCAAGTAGGGGGTATGAGGAAAATTATATCTTTTATACCTTAGCTAACGTATGACTAAGCCTAACATAATCGCCATAGAAACCTAAACAAACCAATAAATTTAATGAAGGAAAATCAGCCCTAACGACATTAAAATCATTTCAGCAACAACAGTAAGGTTAACATCTGAGCCTACTCTACGAACATCATAGTCCTAACCAACTTTCATGTCAATTTGGATGCGTAATTAGGATTGTGATTCATATAGGAAGTAAAAATACACACCAATAATCGAGCTTGTATCTTCAAAAGAAGGAGAATTTGAGCATCTTTTTAGGGAAAGCAGTAATCTGGTTCAAATATTTAATTTGCAGGTAAAAGACGGGAACGAGGGGAAAGAAGAGTTTATGTTTAAATTTCAAGATCAATCTGGGCCGTACAGATAAAGACCAAGTAACGCTCCTGATCGAAGAAGATCAAAAGACCTTGAAGTGAAACTTCGAAAAAAAAGAAAAAAGAAAAAAAAAAGATTGACTTGAAAAGTCAAAAACAAACCTTCATTAAGGGGGGGGGGGCAAATGTTATCACCAAAATTGTCTCCAAGGCTAGCTGGCAATGAAGGGGTGTCAGAAGAATACAGGCGTAGTAAAGTCCCCTGAAAGCAGGAAGCTAAACAATAGATCAGACTGAAGGCCGGAGAAAATAGTTGGGAAGCAACACAAACTGACACCTGCCTAAGGGGAGGAACTCAAAGTTTACAAAATGCCTGCAAGTTGCGACTGGAAAAGGTCTTCTTATAGGACCTCTGCAACAGGAGATTATGTAACAGGAGGCCTCCCTAAGACAGAAACTCGGAAAGAAGAAGGTACGAGCTACCCTCCTTAAGACCCGAAAGGGTTATCAGAAATGACTTGCCTAAATACCGATGCGCCTGAAGGCGAGGGCATCGAAAGTGCTAAGCCAAGAGAGCAAAAGAATCGTCCATAACCAACTTCTGGAGCATCTATCGTACGAATACCGAAAGGCCGCATTCACAAAAAATAGAAGTAATGCCAGAAGTCACCCTCCGGGAATCCAGGCTACCGCAAAAGCTTCACCAAAGGGCTAACCGGGACCCAAGAAGAGATACAGGCTACCCGTACTGATTTACCTTGTACCGAAACCCATAACGGCTTCGAACCGGCAGTTATCAACATACATCATGAGGGCAGGCCCCTCTAAGTATTCACGATAAAGGTGGAGGCCTACATCCGAAAGCTTACGTCCGAAAGCCTACATTCAGGAGTTGTTATCAAGGATTCAAATACCATCCAAAGACCATAATTGATACTCCAAAGATGGTCAGAAGTCAAGCGCCCGAAACTAAGGAAAAAAGCGACCGACAATGACACCCACATGCCAAATAGCCCATCAGTGGAAGGAGCCCTGAACCACTATAAATAAGACCCCAGGGATTCCCCCTAGTGCACCTATGTACTCCCACCGAAAGTTGAATAAAAAGGGATCTTCTTATAAGAAAGTTGCTCTGTAAGTGTATAGTGTTATTTTCTAATCATCGCAGTTGCAGTTTATTGTTCATTCTCCAGATAAGCATGGATTCCCATCCCTACATGTCTCAAGTAGTATAATATACTTCATTCTTCGAGTTTAGATCCATTCTGATAGTCGTTAGCGATCCCATACCTCCAAGCTTCGATATCTAGGATGGAGATCGGGTTTAATCTGAAAAATAGGTCAAACTGCCTATTTTCCCTTTATATCTGTTTCTATTGACCCATCTCTAGTGTTGACGAAAAATATCGTTAACAATTGCTAATTTATCAAAATTTTCATGTCATTGCTTAGGGGTTTGTTTTAAACCATATAATGATTTATCTAATTTTCAAACTTTACGTTATTGACCAAGAACTGCAAATCCTTCAGGTTGGTCTATACAGATTTCCTCTTCTAATTCACTATTAAAAAAAAAATCAGTTTTAACATCCATTAGATATATTATTAAATTGTGAGTAGATGCAGGAAAAATTAATACTCGAATGGATGTAAGTCTAGTTACAGGTGAAAAAGTGTCAAAAAGTCTATATTTTCTCTTTGTTTAAAACCTTTAGCTACTAAACTTGCTTTATATTTATCAACTATGTCATAAAGTTTTAGTTTTCTTTTAAGTACTCATTTATAGCCTACAGATTTACAACCAGGTGGTAAATATACTAAGTGCCAAGTCTTATTGGATTTTAATGAATCCATCTCATCATTTTTAGCCCCTTTAAGGTTTAAGGATTCTTCTTCTATAGTAAAAGCACAAAAATATGAACCAAAATCTTTTGCAGTTCTAGCTCTTTTACTTCTTATAGGATTATTTTCAGAATATTCATTAAATTATGTTCGAAAAGGCGTAGGATTAATTGATGTGCCCCCACTATTCCTTAATTTAATAGGAAATTTCGATTCCTAAAAATTAGCATCATTTCATTCAATTATGTTATGTGTATTCAAGTCATAAAATTATTATGCTTTGCTATTAATAACATAGCCAATAAATACAAATTCATATGCTCTACTTGCTAATTTACTTCTCACTGGGTCTTGAATAAGAACATATACCAAACACCCCAAAATGCTAAAATAGGACACATTGGGTTTGTAATTCTTCAAAATTTGAAAAGTTGAAAATTTACCTTTTGATTTAGGGATTCTGTATAAAATACAACACACGGTTATTAATACACCCCCTCACCAATGTTTTGCTGCACCCAAATTTATTAAAATGGCTACAGCTAATTCGGTAAATGTCCAATTTTTTGTTTCAGCTTTACAGTTCATTTCAGATGAACAAGATGCAGTTTTCTCATGTATTAATCCATGCAGTTTATAGAAATCTAGAATTGAATTAGATTCATATTCTATTCCTCTATCACTACGAAGTCTCTTAATTTTCTAATTTGATTAATTTTCAGTTTCAGTTTTGAATGTTTTAAACACGTCAAATGCATCACTTTTATTTTTCATAAGGTATACATAAGTGAAATCAGAACAGTCATCAACAAAAGTGATAAAATAGTGGTGTCCATGTTTAGTCATCGTGCCATCAAGCTCACATATGTCAGAATGAATTAAATATAAGGATTCAGATAATCTATCAATAGATTTATGTGGTTTCTTTGTAAATTTAGCTTGAGTACAGAATTCA
Source organism: Allium sativum (assembly GCA_030737875.1). NCBI lineage: Eukaryota > Viridiplantae > Streptophyta > Magnoliopsida > Asparagales > Amaryllidaceae > Allium > Allium sativum. Next base: position 128,008,510 of record CM060911.1, read on the forward strand.
CGGTTATCAAAATCAGTTTTCGACATTTTAGGAATTATATCTAAGGTGATCAAGTTGTGAATTATATGTTTAATAACATGACATGATCTAAAGTGCAAAATATTAAAATCACACAACACATAAGTAGAACTAGTCACTTTTTAATGTTGTTGTTGGTGACAACCAACACTTCTTCTTTTTGGTCCTGTTTGCGAGCATCCTCCTTAATACGGAGGCAAGTGATCAAGCTTTTTAAGGAAAATTCCTTAATCTTATATCTCAAAATATTTTTAAATCCTTCTAACCTAAGGGTTGTTTGTCAATAATAATAGCAATCTGGAACTGCTCATCTAAAACCATACCTACGGAGATGATCTCATGAGCAATTTTTTAAAGCTCATGGGACTGCATCTCTACCGACCTATCATCTCTCATCTGATATTTGAGCTAGTGAATGACAACATACTTCTTTTCCTCTTCCTCCTCTGTGTCATACTTCTTTAGCGCCTCCTATATCTTCTTTGCTGATTTGTTAGAATTGTACTAGTCAACGCCACTGTTTTTTGGGAACGTCTTCAGTTTATTGGAAAAACAATGGCTGTGTCACGTACAAAGTCGCTCTTTTGAAGACGTTTCAACAATATGCTCAATGGTGCAAAGTAGTTCATACCTTTTGCCATCGCCTCTTGGATAAAACAACCTTTTTCTTCAATATCTGTTAGCTTGCACAAATGAATTGATTTTGATTTGCACTCAAATTAAAAAATTATACTGCTCTATTATTTTTATATTGAAAATTTTTCATTGAAGATAAGGAGGTTTTTGAAGAGACAGGAAGAGGAAAAAATAGATATGTGTCTTGCTTTGTCTATTCCATCTCTTACGTAGAAAAAATGCAAAAATGTAACGTTCGCTATGCAAGTGGGAGGAAAGTTGAATTACAATTAATACCATAATAAATAAAAGAAATGGTTAAAAAAACTACAATTTATAACGTGTAAGTTGTATACATTTCAAAAGTGATGAATGTTAATAAGTTTCAATTTATTATCATTCGTAGCAATATTTTAATACTATTTTTTGTAATAGCTTGATAAAAAGTCATATAAATATATGACAGTTGTGCTAGTATAGCTACTCTATCACAATAATGGCTCATAAAAATATATTTATATATTACTGTTATAACTTTCAACGGCTCTATTGCAATAATGGCTCAATAATAAAATCTTAGTAATAGTTATATTTTTAATAAATTAACTACATATACAAAACATTTCCAACAGTTATATTTAATACTAACAACGATAGTTGTTTGAACTAATTTCAACTGGGTCCTTTTGAACTGCGGATTGCAAGTTAATTTGCTAAACAATTCTATGATTTGAGATGCAAGAGAACTTTACCCACCATACAACAATTATATAACTCTGTTATGATAACTAAAAATAAAGTCGCTCGAAACATAAATCTTGGATGGATATCGGGGGATTAATATGATCCAAAGATCCTAATTACTGCCCCATCAATTTTCGACTGTTGAATCGGGTAAAGTAGCATTACTGATATTTCTTATTGACTGTAATTTTCATCCTTTAGCTGGGCTCATTTGGGTCGACCATAATATGTATTTTTGACTTTTTCAAAACAAAATATAGTTCATTTTGACTTTTAAAAAGTCAAAAAGTGACTTATATAAATCGATCTAAACTTTATATATAAGAATAATTAATGTATGCCAGAGAATGTGAGACTACAAAAGCAACTATAATGCCCAATTCTTTTGTTCCCCTACCTTCTCCACTATGTCCATTTTACTTCTGATCCCAATTTCTTCTCAAATCACTCTATTAAAACCACCAAAATATTCTCATTAACCAATTTTAAGTTTGGTTCTTCACTGCTGTGATCAACATAAATGACCATTTACAACTAGTTTATAGATAAGTCGTAACTGCTTGCTTCAACTTCATTTCTTCATCAATTAGTTGGCATCCGTTGATGTAGAAAAGAAAGCAATGGAGAAGTATAGACTTGTATGTATGGAAATGCAAAATATGTTTATTAATCTCATAGAGCTCGGCTCATAAAGCCTAAGAAGAGTAATAAACTCTAACCAATAAAAGCCATAAAACATGGCTGCTTATTCGAAAATCAAAAACAGAAACAACATGACCCTTAAACTTTAGTTGCAAATCAAGTAAATAGCAAACTCTAACTAGCTAAGGACAAGTCCAAAGATGACTTATTCAAATAGGAAAACTTTCTCAATAAACACTCCCTTAATCTGAAAGTTCTATAGAGCTTCAGATTACTTCAAGTAGATCACACACTGCCAGTATGCTCCTCAATTGCTTGAAAGTTTAAATCCTCAAAGGCTCTGTCATTATGTCTGCTAACTTTTCCTTGCTGCTACAATAGCTTAAAGAAAGCATTCCATCTTTTACCAAGTCTCTACGAAAAAGAAAACGTACATCAATATGCTTACTTCGTCCATGCATGAATGATTTTTTTGATAGTATAATTACTGAGCTACCATCACACTTGATTTCCATGCCTCTGAGTCCTTTTTCTCCTAACTCTTCGAGTACTCTGCCCATCCATATAGCTTGGCATGCTGTCATTGCTGTTTCCACAAGCTCTGCCTTTGTTGTGGGCAAGGTGATGATTTGTTGCTTCTTTGAGCACCATGCCAGTGCTGTCAGTCCGAATTTTAAGACATAGCCAATTGTTCTCTTACACTGTCATAATCTCCAGCATAATCGCTATCTATGAAGCCTTCTAGCTTGTTGTTTCCATCACGTCGATATAAGAGCCCGAAACTGTTGGTCCCCTTCAAATAACGAAGGATTCGCGTCACAATTTGCAGATGGTACTCTGTGGATTTCACTATGTACCTACTTAAAAACAAATAAAAAAATGTTAGATGCGATCGAGTTGATGTGAGATACATCAAGCTTCCTATGAGTTGCTTGAAGTAAGTCACATCAACTCTAATTTTAGTCTCATCCTTCATTATCCTCACTCCTGGAACTATAGGAGTTCCCATCGGTTTACACTTCTTCATTTGGAACCTTCTAAGTATCTCCAGTGCAAATTTCTTCTGACAAAAAAAAAAGATTCCCAATGGCCTTTGCACAACTTCAACACCAAGTAAATAAGACAATAAACCCAAATCGATCATATCGAATTCTTTCTCCATCTCTTCCTCGAATTGCTCAAACATAACAACACAATTACTAGTATATATGAGGTCATCTACATAAATACTAACATTAACAATATCAGCTTAATTACCTCCTTTAGTAAACAACGTTTGTGCATTGTTGCACATCAGAAATCCTTTCTTTTGGAACCAGCCCTTAATTCGATTGTACTAGGCCCTTGGTGCTTGTTGAAGCCGATAAAGCGCCTTGTGGAATCGATACACAAGATGCTTACTTCCCTTCACTTCATAGCCCTCCGGCTGCATTATATAGACCTCCTCCTTCAATTTACCATGTAAGAATGCAGATTTCACATCCAACTGATACATCTTTCCACCTCTTTACTGATGAAAGTGCGATGGCTGCCCTGATTGTGTCCATCCTTGCAACTGACGCAAAAACCTCAGTGAAATCGATGCCTTGCCTCTGTGAAAATCCTTTGGCCACCAATCTCGCTTTGTGCTTGACCACCGCTCCATTCTCATCCTTCTTGACCTTGTATGTCCATTTCTCTCCAACTGGTTTTGCTCCTTTCGGTAAGTGGATGACACTCCATGTCTAATTCTTCTCGATCAACAATATCTCAATGTCCATGGCTTCCTTCCATTTTCTTTACTTCACTACTTCTACGAACTTAGTTGGCTCTTCTAGCATGTCTCCTTTTACTACCAGCAACACCTCCTCTTTGTCGAGATTATCTCCAGAGATGAAATCTTTTTAACCAGCTAGGTCTTCTTCTCGATCTCTTTTCTAGCGCCGCTTCTGTGCTTTCATGGACTACAGCTTTCTTTGTTTTTGGGCTTGAAACTAGGTCTTTTGGGCCTTCATCTACTGGGCCTAAGCTAGTACTAAGAGAAGAGCTCGAGTTTGAGCCCGATATTGAAGTCTGTACTCCTCTGTTTCCTTTGAACATCTCTGCTTTTCCTTCTTCACCCAAACTGCTTCCTTCTTTGAATTTTGCTCCTCAAATCCACATTCTGCAGCCTTATAGTTCCAAATAAGCTCCATATTCACTTGCTCCTTAAACTCATCTCCCTAGTTCCAATATTTTCCTTCTTCAAAAACTACATCTTTACTATAGACTATCTTATTCTCAGTGGATCGTACAATTTGTATCATTTGGTTGTTTCACCTACACCAAGTAAGATGCACATATAGCTCAGGTCTTCAATCATCTACCTCCTCTCCTCTGGAATGTGGACATGAGCTATGATCCCCATATGCTAAAGTATTCCACTGACAACTTCCTACCGCTCCAGGCTTCCTATATTGTCATGTCCTTGAGAGATGTAGTCTATGCACGATTGAAGACATCGACAATCCAAGGCACCGCTTCCATCCAGAACTGTTTCGGCATTCCTTTTGCAACCAACATCGATCTCACCATGTTGAGCACCATTATATTATATCTCTTCGAAACTCCATTTTGGTGAGGAGAGTAAGCTTATGTAAGCTGCCTTTAATTCCAATCAATTTGCAGAAGTCTTGAATGCTTTGGATGTAAACTCTCCTCCTCCGTCTATCCTCAAGCATTTAACTAAGGCTTCCATGCTTTTCTCTACCATCTTCTTGTAATCAATGAAGGAAAACAATGCCTCCAACTTTTTATGCAGAAGATACACCCATGCTTTGCGTCTGAAATCATCAAAAAGCATAAAATGTACCTTTTGCCTGAATTAGACTCCAGCGTGATGGGGCCACAAATGTCAGCATGCGCCAGCTCAAGTATCTTCTTTGCATACCTGATGCTCTTCTTCTTGATTTTGTTTCTCAGTTATTTGCCGATGAGGCAATCTTTACAAACTTCCTGTGCTGCTCCGAGGGGAGGGATACTAGCAACCATCTTTCTGTAGTATAGAGTGCTTTAGGCTTTATAGCTTAAGTGTCTATAGCGCTGATACGATAGACAATCTACGTCCTTGGATGAATCAACATGAAAAAAGTGACCAATATTGTCAGCAGTTTCAGCTATTATTTCTGCACTAAGAACAAACATCTTGTTCTTGCTCATCCTAACCGAGGCAATAATACATCTCTGACAATGATACATATTACACATATTGTCTTGAAGTGAAACAGAAAGACCTTTCTCTTGTAATTAACCTAAACTAAGAAGATTATTTCTCAAGCTAGGTGCTAGGTACACATCTTCAATAATGTACCTCAGGTTGTTGATGACAACCTTAATTTTACCTTTTCTGATAACCTGCATCACTGAATTATTTCCAAACTTGACTGATTGTTTGAAGCTCAAGTCAAGACTTGAAAATAACCCTTCATCCTCGCGCATGTGATTTGAGCATCCCAAATATAAAAACCACACCATTGACTTTCGAACTTCTGATATTTCTATTGAGGTCATCAATAGCATCTTCTCTTCCTTATGTAATTCAGCATAATGCGCCTCCTTCTCCAATGTACACTCATATTGGGAATGTCCTAGCTTGTCGCACCTATAACATTCCACCGTGGCTTTGTCGAACGTGTTTCTCTCACGTTCCTTCCACCAAAGCCTCTTCCACAGCCTCGGACTCCTCTCCCTTGTCCTCTGCCGTTAGTGGTTTTCAACACCTGCCCTTCTTTTGTCAAACTCCACTCCTGTTAATCCTCTGCTCATGTAATAACAGTCTACTATGCAATTCAACCACACTCATAAAATTCAAACCATTTAACTATTCAATAGAACAAGCCCCATAATCAAATTTTAAAGGCAAAGATCTAAGTATTTTCTGGACATTGTCTATTTGGGCCATTGTCATTCCATCATGTACCTTCAATTTGTTGATAATGGTTATAGCTTGTACCATGTAGTTATTGATATTATCGTCCTCCCTCATCTTTAGATTTACGAATTCCTTCTTCAAGGCTTGACGATAAGCTCTTTTCACTTGACTCGGCCCATGATACTTTTGCTTCATCGAATCCCAAATGCCTTTAGATGAGGATTTTTCTATAATCATCTCGATTATAGTTCTGTGAATGGCTTTAAGGAGGTAACTCTTCACAATGAAATCGTCATCTTTCATTTTCTCTACATTCTGCTTGAAATCTTCCTTCCTCTTCCTCTCCAACTCTGTTTGCTGCCATTGGTCTTAAATAACGAGGGCAACTGTGGATGCACTGGACATTGCCTCTGTTGGTGGAGTGCTTGGAATTCCAATCTTAAATAGATGCCATACCTTTTTCGATCCGATGATGTTTTCCATTAAGAGTGCCCAATGATCGTGGTAAACCTCAAAAATAGGAACTCTTAATGACACAACTACTCCCTCCATTAGTCCCTTGCTCCAACCAACACTCATTGCAACCATACTCTCTCACTCCCTTGTTATGATACGAGAATGAAGAAAACAAAGAAATAGAGAAGTATATAATTGTATTTCTAGAAATGCAAAAGATGTTTATTAATCTCACGGAGCTCAACTTATAAAGCTTAAGAACATGTAATAAACTCTAAACAACAGAAACGATAGAACATGGATGCTTATTCTAAAAATAAAAAACAGAAACAACGTGACCCCTGAACTTTAGGAACAATCGAAGTAAATAGCAAACTCTAACTAGCCGAGGACAAGTCCAAAGCCGACTTATCCAAACAGAAAAACTATCTCAACATTGACGTATAAAATTTATTTTAAAATCGTAGTTTAGGTCTTGACGGTACAAGGCGGTGAAAATGATTTTACTTGAAATATGTTTGATTTTTTATGCAGTGTCTTTTTGTTTCTTCCAATTTCTCATTAGTTTAAGGTTTATGTAACAACCTGCATTCTACGCATCGGAGGATCGTAGAATATTTATTTCTTTCCCATATGAAGTCATATGGTCATGTAACTTTGGGAGACAACCATTAGGGTCATTTCCCATGTTCATGATTTTAGTCGATTTTTAAATGACCGTTTTGCCCCTAGTTGATCTTGTTTTGGCCATAACTTTTGATTGGAAAGGAATCTTGACTTGAAACCACTTCCATTAGATTCGTTTGATGGTTTACCTTTCCGTAGAGTGGTCACATGTGAAAAAAGGACTTACCGTTTGGGAGATATGGCTGAAATAATGTTTGGAAGGTGAAAAACTGCTTAACCGGGCCAAATAGGGTGATTAGCGAATGGGCCCATAACCCAATTCGGGATTAGGGTTATGGGGAGGCTGAAAGGAGTTAGAGAATCATTCCATTTCAGTTTTCTAGCCTCCACTTATCTCCAAGAAACCCTAAAAATGGCCTCCAACCTCTAAATCACCTCCAAATCATCTTTTAATCAAGGATTAAGCTTAGCAACTTCTAATCAAGGGAGATCTACACCAAATCAACATTGGAGCAGCTGTTTAGCATTGGGATTCGCATCAAATTAGAGATTTATTTCAGATCTTAGTTTATTTGTGGCTAAGGTGAGTGATTTGCATAGTTCCTCACTAATTATGGCTAATTAAGGGTAATTATTGTTAATTGGTGAATTTAAATATGATAAAATTCTGGAAAAATATTTATAAAATTCGGAATGATGTTTTAGACCTCTGATATGAATTTGGGTTAATTTGGTTAAGTTTTGCTAATCATATCATTAGTTCCACCTAAACATGCTTAAGGGGAAATAAGGGGTTTTGGCTAGGTTTGATCCATCTTCACCTATCATTTTGTTGTTTTGATGTTTGTAGTTGATTATACATGTTGCTGTGACTGTATGGTATGCTTTGTGATTGATTAGAATAGTTGGAATGGTCGAAAACGTCGTCGAATGGCGTAAAACACCCGCTGGAAAGGTTTCAGGAAACAGTGCAGGTTTTCGGATCGGATCGTAGAAATGGGCTCGGATCGGATAAGTGAACTGGGCAAGAGATTCGATCGGATCGAAACTTGGCACTTGAGAAACCTGGCAAAAAGGAAGGCCATACCAATTGAACTGGGATCGGGTCGGCGAAAGGAGGGGGATCGGATCGGAGTAAATGAAGAACGAGGGAGCTGATCGGAGCGGGAGCACGAACTGGATGGGAGATGGCAACCCGACCCGAAGTGGGACACCCGACCTGAAGTGGGACACCCGACCCGAACCGATGCAACGTTGTGAAACCGAACCGAACCGTTACCAGAGGAAGACCACGAACCGAACCAATTCAGAGTAGAGGACCCGACCCGAACGGATGGCTAGAAGGGGAACCCGACCCGACCCAGTATTGACCAATAACCCGAGATGCAAAGGTAGTCCAATATGGGAAGTTAGAGCTCAGGATCCAGTTGGGAACCGATGGGTTCACTTCATGATTGGGCTTTGCTGCGGGACGTGTGCTAAGGAGTTGTCGACGTTCACAACTTCGATTCACCATTGAAAATGAATGAGGGGCTACATATCAGTGCAGTAGGTTACTTTAACTCGAGGGGCAAGGTGATGGTAGCAAGACTACGTTATCAGTGCAGTAGAGTCATTACGACTCGAGGGGAAAAGTGATGCGTAGTAAGACTATGAGCCAGCGCAGATGGGGTGAATAACTCCATGGGGCAAGTGGACATAGTAAAGGATTGGTAAGGCTATGAGCCAGCACAGATGGGGTGAATAACTCCATGGGGCAAGTGGACATAGCGAAGGATTAGTGGCTACGTTATCAGTGCAGTGAAGCCATTTATGACTTCATGGGGCAAAGTGATCGTAGCAAGGTATGTTGGGTGATTGAAGTGGTGAATATCGTATGCTTTACGCACTGAGTGAGAGATGTGAGGATGGTTGTTATGCTTGATTGTTTGCCATCACTATGACATGCACACCCCCACCCCCGTTATCTTTACACCATTTGAAATGGCACCTTAGAGTATTGTACAGTATGTAGTGCTAACTCTTTGGTTGCAGGTCCAGGTTCAGGTATGTTTCAGTCTACCTGTTATTGTTCTGTTTAGATGCTTATCGCTCATACCAGGCTTTATGTCTGACCCAGAGTTTTATGTCTCCTCTTATTACTCTGGGTGCTCACACGAGCAGACTAGAGACAGGTTAGCTGGTGATGCGCGAGTAGCTGATTCGGAGGCGAGCAGGAGGCTTCCACGTATGATATATAGATATTCTCCCTGTGTCGTTGGTGGTCGCTACTTGGGCATTAGTAGTGTACCTCCTTTATCTTACTTTTTCTTTTGAGACAGTTTGAAAAGGTGTAATAATGTTTAACTTTGGATCATAAGCTGTACTTGGATTTTCCGCTGCTATGTTAGTTGTTTCAGCTTATGCACTGTCTCACCTGTTTTATGTCAAGTATGTTATTATTATATTTTGTTCTATGCGCTGTGAGACATTCTACAGGTTCCTTGTTAGTTCACTTCCTTCTTCCCTTTCCTTCTGACGACCCGTTCCATGCTAACTGGACATGTGTACAGCGCACCTTTGGAGTAAATGTCGGTTGGTGCGGGGCGGGCCGTCACATTTGGTATCAGAGCTCTAGGTTAAGTAGTTAACCTAGGGAGAGATAGTACGTATATGAGAGCGCGTATTTGTGATTACTTTGGTTTTCAAAAGCTATATATATATACTATTAGTAGTATAAGAATGAAGTCGTACTGCACTAGCACCACTACGGGGTCATTAATCGCTTCCTTTTACAGATTGACGATGAGCCGATATGCTAGAGGTGCTGGTAGGGGAGCCAATAATGGGAATACTGTTGACATGAGGGCGATGTTTACTGACCTCATGAGGGACATGCTTAGGGAGGTGCAAGGGGCAGTTCCTAATCCCGGAAATGGTGGTGGTCCAATAGTGCAGCTGCCTAGGGTCGTGTAACACCCCGCATTTTCTGTGAATGTATAAGTAACAAATTAAAGTATACTTAATTTTTAGGAGAAGAATTAAGGGAAATGGGTTGTGCCATTGCGTTCGTCTCGAAATTCTGCTTGAGATAGAGTCTGAGTTTGCGTAAAACGGATACCGTATGAAGGAGATATGGACGAACGAAGTTAGGCAGAAAAACCAGAAATGCACTGGCGCACTTGTGAAGTGCGCCAGCACAAAAATACACTGGCGCACTTGGGAAGTGCGCCCATGTCGAGCCAGAAACCTGCACAGGGTTCTAGAGAGTTCTAATGACGATTTTTGATGTGCTGGACGGACCTGATGGCTTCTAGGGTGATCTAATAGTTCTGAAACACTCTATACTCCTATAAATATGTGATTAACCTAACCCTAATTCATAGAATATTGTCTATGACACCATTATGCTACCAAACTCTCTCTTAAAACCTAGCCGTCGCCTCTAAATCTAATCTCAAGTGTTCATTCACAATTCAAATTAAAGTTTAGAGTTGCAACAACAATGGAAGAAGATTAATCAGCGTTTCTGCATCAAATTCGTTTTATAATCCTTTTCTTTAGCCACGAAAGGAAAGTACAGTTATTTTCTGATATAAACGTTAATTATGATTGTGGCATGAATTGTAAATCTGAATTTGAGGTTATGTTTGTTCTGTTCTATTTAGATCTATCTTATTCTGTTTCTCTTTCTTCTTTCTGTTCTATAGTCAGGCTACTACGAGCCTGCGCCGAATCTCATAAGAGATTAACGCACGAACGCCAAATTTTGGGACAAATAATGAATAATGCATAATTGGACATGAAACTATTTCCTATGACTATGATTCATGACTATGAGACTATTGCCTATGACTATGAGACTATTGCCTATGACTATGATTCATGACTATGAGACTATTGCCTATGACTATGATTCATGACTATGAGACTATTGCCTATGACATTGAATAAGAAACTATTGTGATTTGTCGCCCATGACTATTGTAGTTAGTTTCTTACGCCTATTCCCTTAATGATACTAGATCTCATATTTAGTATGTAACTTTGCTAGTTTATTCCCATTCACTGTTATGTACATCGAGCCTAGTGGGGCCATTATCATTGTATTTGGTTCATTATTTCATGCCTATTCTTTCTTGGGCTTATCTCCTATTCCTTTTTGCTAGGACCATTTCATGAGTACTTAGAGAACTTGTTGAAACATTGGGCGTAGCTTAATTAAGTTAATAAATATGTTGGAATAATTTGAATTGGCTATGATAGAGAATGATTTACATGCATATTAGTCTTGGACAAAAATGGTAAACTAGAATATTAAATCTAGTTTTGACATGAACTGTAAATGGGAATATTAAGGCTAAGATTTGGGGCATATATCGTATTATGAATTATGACCTTGATTTAGGCATGTAAGTTTAGGCTAAATCTATGATTAGGCAAGATAGGTAAATAGAGTTTTAGATATACATAATCTGCTAAATCTGTTATCTGCTAAATCCATTAAATTGCCTAATCCGTTATCTGCTAAATCTGTTATATTGCCTAAATTACTAGTTCTGCTATATTGCCTAATCTGCTAGATCTGTTCATCTGCTAAATCTGTCATCTGCTAAGTCTGCTGAAAATGCCTAATCCGTTATATGCTAAATCTGCTAAATTGCTTAATCTGCTAAATCTGTTAAGTCGCCTAATCTGCGAAATCTGTTATCTGCTGAGTTGATATATTTATTCTATTATTGACATAATCTGAATTGGCTATAGTTATGAATAATTGACATGTATATTAGGCATGGGCATAAATGGTAAATTATTAATTAATTGGCCGCAAAGATAAACATGGCTAACTCGAGGTTAGAATGAGTTTGTGGCATAATCCTGCCCGGAACCGCCCGGCACATCCAATGGCCGCAAACAATAGGTTCTAATGTGAGAAGTTAGTCATAACATGCTTGAAACCCGAGGTTAGACTCAGTTTGTGGCAGAAATCTGCCCGGAACCAACCGGCCTAACCAGTAGCCGCAAACTGTCAGTCTAATGTGAGAGGTCTGGGCATTAATATTTAATTAATGAAAATCTGAGATAAATATAATGTCTAAAACATGTTGGGTGGATAGGGTTAAACCAACTAATGAAATTAATAAACCTGTTTCATGAATCTGTAGGCCTAGTACAAAGTTAGACAAGTCTGTAAATCTGTTAAATCTGTATGTCTGATCCGTTAGTCTGAAAACTTATTAACTTGATTTTCTGATCTGTGATCTAGTTGACCTGAACTCTGTATGTCTGAACTTGTAAACAAGTTAATCTGAAATCTGTTAGTCTGGGGGCACAAGGTTAAGAGGGAAAATACTTGTGTAATCTGTTGTTTGGGACCCATATTAGTCAGTAACCCTTTTCTGGTATCAAAACTTTGACCCAACAGTAGGAAGGGTCCGGGCACGCTTACTGAACTAATTATAAGCGATTCATTCTGATAATGGCGAGGGGTGTTGATGGTGCGTTCCAACCGGGTCATGTGCGTGCATGGATCCCGGTCTGCCTCTGAGGATGTAAGACGCCGTGACATCTATAAATAAGTCTGTGTCATTCAAAGGTTGCAACTTTAGGGAATGATACACCCTTTTGTGGGGCTAGCACAGGGTATTTATGTATTAGGGAGCCGATCGCATGGGGTAGGATTTAGGGTACTCTTAGTTCTGTCTGTTCTGTGGGGTACCGTCTGTTTATGTTGGGTGGTAACACCTGTCTCTTTCTGCGTGGTACCGTCTGTTGGGGTGCTAAAGGCCCATTTACTAGTGTACACCCAATTCTAACATTCTGTTTCCGTAGGGATTATTCTGTTTCTGTCTCTGTTCGGGTGGTAAAGGCCCATTACTAGCATTCTGTTTCTGTACTTTCTGTTCGGGTGGTAAAGGCTCATTATTAGCACTATGTTTCTGTACCTTCTGTTATGGTGGTAAAGGCCCATTATTCTGTTTCTGTTTAGACATTAGGGTAACACCTAATCCTGTTATACTAGTATTAGTGTAGAGAAGTGAAAAGTAATATCATCATGTTTCTTCTGTTTAACCTAAGTATATCTGTTATTCCTGTTTCCTGTTATCTCTCATCCAGTTTTATTTGCATGCCATGACATTATTATCTGTTCATAACTGAAAGTCACTGGACTTGCCAGACTTTATGTCTGACCCTTGTTGTTTCGCCTCTTTTCTTCCGTTTCCCCCCCAGGTTTTCAAGGAGGGAATACTCTAGCTTGATCCGGATCTTTCTTCCTGCTTGGAGTGCTTGAAGTGCTTAAAGTATGGCTTGTCTTTTTCTGGCATCTTTGGTGGGGATTATGATTTTAAAGTTTTGTACTCTGATGGCTTTTGAACAAGGATGATATATATGTACTTGAGTTTTTGGTAAAGTTGTAACCAAACTGATTTCTGTCCGCTGCAATAAAGTTATAAAGTTTTTCAAGTATTATTTTTATATCTGTCTTGTAATATTCTATTCTGTTTACTAAAATGCTCCATCAACGTTAAGGCATTCCCTTTGTGAGTGACCTTAACGGAGGTGGAGTGTTACACTTGGTATCAGAGCTGAAGGTTACCAGATTAGATAGAAGTTTTTGAAAACTATTTTCAAAAAGGTTTTAAAAGGAAGTATTTTCAAAAGTAAAGCTTATTTTGAAAAACATAATCCCCAAGAGCCATATATCTTTCCTTCGGTCCTTTTTGTATTGAATCTTTCCTTTTTCGTTTCAGCATGTCTGAAGCATCTAAGATACCAGAGGTTGTTCATGTACCCGGTGGTTTCGTCAATACCTTGAGGCTAGGACCGCCGCCGCAGGTCCAGCTAATGATCCCCCTCCTCCGCCCCCTCCTCGTGCAATTGCTTTCTCAAAGATCTGTAAAGACTTTAGGGCCATGGGTGGAAAGGATTACAAGGGAACTGAATCATTCGTAGAAGCGAGGAACTGGCTTAAAGAAACTGAGGATCTGTTCGTTAACTTCGAGGTGGACGATAGGCAAAAGGTACAGTTGGCGGTATGGTTGCTCAAAGACGAAGCTTCCTACTGGTGGGAATCACTAACGCCGAGAGGCCGGTTGAAACATGGATGGATTTCAGAACAAGGTTTGAGACGAAATTCGTCTCGCAAGCCGAACGAAGTCTACAATTGGAAAAGTTCTTACCTCTTAAGCAAGGAAGTATGACGGTCAAGGAATACGTCAACCAGTTCAACCAACTGGCTAGGTTCGGACTGGATTTAGTCAACACTCAGCATAAAAAGGCTCTCCGCTTTGTTAAAGGATTGAACGAGCCACTACACAGCCTAGCCATGACCCATGTACCCATGGGAGCGACTTACGAGAAATTGGTGGACATGGCACTACTGCACGAGGAAGATAATGGCCAGAAAGAGACAAAGAAGGAAGAACCACAGAATAAGAAAGTATGGCCCGAAAAGGAAACACAAAAGAAGGATGAGAAGTCTGAAGATAAGAAGGAGAAAAAGTGCTTTACTTGTGGAAGCTCGACTCATCTGAACAAGGATTGCAGAAAAAGGAAGGGCACTTGCTTCAACTGTGGTGAGATGGGACACTTCACTAGGGACTGCCCGAAGAAAGGAGGGCAAGGGCAGAGGGCAGAACCCACTTCTGGAGGACAAGCGAATGCTCAAGTGACTGGTAGATAGGGTAGAAATAAGAAAATTTATGTAGAAGGTTTAATTTTCTTATCTGATTTTTGAGTTAAAACTCTTTCTGATTCTGGCATTTTGATTCTGTAATCGATACTCTGCACTTTAATACTAGTATTGTTTCTGATTCCGCTGTAGACTCAAACCCCTAAAGGTTAGGACTCATCTGTTTGTGATAGATTGGGGATTGAGAATATATGTGTTAGGAGTCAAGTAGGACGCATACATTCTGGTTTTTATCATGCTTAGTTCGGTAATCTGATCTGTACCAGTAATCTGTAAATATCTGAATATTTCTGATAAGGTTAAGATTTCCAGTTTTGACATTGTCTAAAGAGGGTAATCCTCTGGGTGTCAATCTGATGTTGGTTTCGGTCTTCGGGGCCGATACTTAGGGAAATTATTCCCTCAACCATGGTCTAATGGAAACCAAGTTTTTTTTTCATCTGTACTCGCTTCCATCATTCGACTGTATCCTATCGATTGAATCTTCGAACTTAAGGTAGAAACCAATGGGTGTAAACATGTGTTTGAGACATGTTATGTTTGATGGTTACCAGTGGATGCAAGTGGTTGCTAGTGGTTGCTTGTGGATGCATATACACATACTAGGCACTAGATCGGCTCGAAAACACTCTCATACTGCATATGGATGTGTGTGCATTTTCAATTTTGTGGATGCAAAATGATTGATTCATCACATGGATGTAGCATTTGGATGAATGATTGCGCACACATATAGAAATGATGTGTGTCAAATAGGATTTCTTGCATACATAATTGGACTCATGGCACCAACATGGTTCGCATTGAGGAGGTCAACTGAATCAGTAGACCGCCTAATCTTTGCATTAGATAGGAGACATATACACACACTTTTGCATATGTTCATACAACATTAGAAGTTTTCTAAGGAAAATGGATGCTTGTGGATGATGGTTGAGTAGATGGATGATTAGATGGTAGGACACATTCTTCTTAACTTGAAGATTTCGGGGACGAAATCCTTTAAGGAGGGGAGAATGTAACACCCCGCATTTTCTATGAACGTATAAGTAACAAATTAAAGTATACTTAATTTTTAGGAGAAGAATTAAGGGAAACGGGTTGCGCAATTGCGTTCGTCTCGAAATTCTGCTTGAGATAGAGTCCGAGTTTGCGTAAAACGGATACCGTATGAAGGAGATATGGACGAACGAAGTTAGGCAGAAAAACTGAAAACAGGCCAGAAATGCACTGGCGCACTTGTGAAGTGCGCCAGCACAAAAATACATTGGCGCACTTGGGAAGTGCGCCCATGTCGAGCCAGAAACCTGCACAGGGTTCTAGAGAGTTCTAATGACGATTTTTGATGTGCTGGACGGACCTGATGGCTTCTAGGGTGATCTAATGGTTCTGAAACACTCTCTACTCCTATAAATATGTGATTAACCTAACCCTAATTCATAGAATATTGTCTATGACACCATTATGCTACCAAACTCTCTCTTAAAACCTAGCCGTCGCCTCTAAATCTAATCTCAAGTGTTCATTCACAATTCAAATTAAAGTTTAGAGCTGCAACAACAATGGAAGAAGATTAATCAGCGTTTCTGCATCAAATTCGATTTATAATCCTTTTCTTTAGCCACGAAAGGCAAGTACAGTTATTTTACGATATAAACGTTAATTATGATTGTGACATGAATTGTAAATCTGAATCTGAGGTTATGTTTGTTCTGTTCTATTTAGATCTATCTTATTCTGTATCACTTTCTTCTTTCTGTTCTATAGTCGGGCTACTACGAGCCTGCGCCGAATCTCATAAGAGATTAACGCACGAACGCCAAATTTTGGGATAAATAATGAATAATGCATAATTGGACATGAAACTATTGCCTATGACTATGATTCATGACTATGAGACTATTGCCTATGACTATGATTCATGACTATGAGGCTATTGCCTATGACTATGATTCATGACTATGAGACTATTGCCTATGACTATGATTAATGACTATGAGACTATTGCCTATAACTATGATTCATGACTATGAGACTATTGCCTATGACATTGAATAAGAAACTATTGTGATTTGTCGCCCATGACTATTGTAGTTAGTTTCTTACGCCTATTCCCTTAATGATACTAGATCTCATATTTAGTATGTAACTTTGCTAGTTTATTCCCATTCACTGTTATGTACATCGAGCCTAGTGGGGCCATTATCATTGTATTTGGTTCATTATTTCATGCCTATTCTTTCTTGTGCTTATCTCCTATTCCTTTTTGCTAGGACCATTTCAGGAGTACTTAGAGAACTTGTTGAAACATTGGGCGTAGCTTAATTAAGTTAATAAATATGTTGGCATAATTTGAATTGGCTATGATAGAGAATGATTTACATGCATATTAATCTTGGACAAAAATGGTAAACTAGAATATTAAATCTAGTTTTGACATGAACTGTAAATGGGAATATTAAGGCTAAGATTTGGGGCATATATCGTATTATAAATTATGACCTTGATTTAGGCATGTAAGTTTAGGCTAAATCTATGATTAGGCAAGATAGGTAAATAGAGTTTTAGATATACATAATCTGCTAAATCTGTTATCTGCTAAATCCGTTAAATTGCCTAATCCGTTATCTGCTAAATCTGTTATATTGCCTAAATTGCTAGTTCTGCTATATTGCCTAATCTACTAGATCTGTTCATCTGCTAAATCTGTCATCTGCTAAGTCTGCTGAAAATGCCTAATCCGTTATATGCTAAATCTGCTAAATTGCTTAATCTGCTAAATCTGTTAAGTCGCCTAATCTGCGAAATCTGTTATCTGCTGAGTTGATATATTTATTCAGTTATTGACATAATCTGAATTGTCTATAGATATGAATAATTGACATGTATATTAGGCATGGGCATAAATGGTAAATTATTAATTAATTGGCCGCAAAGATAAACATGGCTAACTCGAGGTTAGAATGAGTTTCCGGCGTAATCCTGCCCGGAACCGCCCGGCACATCCAGTGGCCGCAAACAATAGGTTCTAATGTGAGAAGTTAGTCATAACATGCTTGAAACCCAAGGTTAGACTCAGTTTGTGGTAGAAATCTGCCCGGAACCAACCGGCCTAACCAGTAGCCGCAAACTGTCAGTCTAATGTGAGAGGTCTAGGCATTAATATTTAATTAATGAAAATCTGAGATAAATATGATGTCTAAAACGTGTTGGGTGGATAGGGTTAAACCAACTAATGAAATTAATAAACCCGTTTCATGAATCTGTAGGCCCAGTACAAAGTTAGACAAGTCTGTAAATCTGTTAAATCTGTATGTCTGATCCGTTAGTCTGAAAACTTATTAACTTGATTTTCTGATCTGTGAACTAGTTGACCTGAACTCTGTATGTCTGAACTTGTAAACAAGTTAATCTGAAATCTGTTAGTCTGAGGGCACAAGGTTAGGAGGGAAAATACTTGTGTCATCTGTTGTTTGGGACCCATATTAGTCAGTAACCCTTTTCTGGTATCAAAACTTTGACCCGACAGTAGGAAGGGTCCGGGCACGCTTACTGAACTAATTATAAGCAGTTCATTCTGATAATGGCGAGGGGTGTTGATGGTGCGTTCCAACCGGGTCATGTGCGTGCATGGATCCCGGTCTGCCTCTGAGGATGTAAGACGCCGTGACATCTATAAATAGGTTTGTTTCATTCAAAGGTTGCCACTTTAGGGAATGATACACCCTTTTGTGGGGCTGGCACAGGGTATTTATGTATTAGGGAGCCGATCGCGTGGGGTAGGATTTAGGGTACACTTAGTTCTGTCTGTTCTTTGGGGTACCGTCTTTTTCTGTCGGGTGGTAACACCTGTTTGTTTCTACGTGGTACCGTCTGTTGGGGTGGTAAAGGCCCATTTACTAGCGTACACCCAATTCTAACATTCTTTTTCCGTAGGGATTATTCTGTTTCCGTTTCTGTCTCTGTTCGGGTGGTAAAGGCCCATTACTAGCATTTTGTTTCTGTACTTTCTGTTCGGGCGGTAAAGGCCCATTATTAGCATTATGTTTCTGTACCTTCTGTTAGGGTGGTAAAGGCCCATTATTCTGTTTCTGTTTAGACATTACGGTAACACCTAATCCTGTTATACTAGTATTAGTGCAGAGAAGTGAAAAGTAATATCATCATGTTTCTTCTGTTTAACCTAAGTATATCTGTTATTCCTGTTTCCTGTTATCTCTCATCCAGTTTTATTTGCATGCCATGACATTATTATCTGTTCATAACTGAAAGTCAACTTGCCAGACTTTATGTCTGACCCTTGTTGTTTCGCCTCTTTTCTTCCGTTCCCCCCCCCAGGTTTTCAAGGAGGGAATACTCTAGCTTGATCCGGATCTTTCTTCCTGCTTGGAGTACTCGAAGTGCTTAAAATATGGCTTGTCTTTTTCTGGCATCTTTGGTGGGGATTATGATTTTAAAGTTTTGTACTCTGATGGCTTTTGAACAAGGCTGATATATATGTACTTGAGTTTTTGGTAAAGTTGTAACCAAACTGATTTTTGTCCGCTGCAATAAAGTTATAAAGTTTTTCAAGTATTATTTTTATATCTGTCTTGTAATATTCTATTCTGTTTACTAAAATGCTCCATCAAAGTTAAGGCATTCCCTTTGTGAGTGACCTTAACGGAGGTGGAGTGTTATAGGTCGATTTCGCCAAGTTGTGCAAGGATTACACTAACCTTGGTGGGAAGCCGTTCCACGGAACGGAGTCGGCCACAGATGTTCAGGATTGGATGGATAGCTGTGATCGTATCTTCGACGACTTGGGTCTTGAGGATGCGATGAAGAGAAGGCTAGCGTCTCGTCAGTTGCAAGGGCGAGCGATGAATTGGTGGAATGTCATTAAAACAGCTACTCCAGAAGATCAGGTTACTTGGGATCAGTTCAAGGCTCGCTTTAGCGAGAAGTTTATTCCAGCTGCCCAGAAGTCAGTGTTGTTTATGAGATTCCTGGAACTCAAGCAGAGTGGTAGGGCAGTCTCTGACTATATTGCTGAGTTCGTCACCTTGTCAAAGTATGGACTATCTCTTATCGATACTCCTGAGAAGAAGAATGAGAAGTTCATTACTGGGTTGGATGGATACTTGGGGGAAAGGCTTATCAACCACATCGATGAGACATTTGAATCAATTATGGGGAAAGCTTTGAGATCAGAGAGTCTTTACCCTAAGTTAAAGACTGAGGCCGCATCTGCAGAAGGGCCGAAACCGCAAGAAAGCGGTGGAGGCAAGAATAACTCTCAGAGTAAGAGGAAGCAGAGCCAAGCAAAGGATGGCCAGAAAAAGAGCAAGAAAGATGTTGAGTGCTTCAGCTGTGGTAAGAAGGGCCATTATGCCAAAGATTGTCGGGCCAAGACAGCGGATAAGAAGTGCTTCAACTGTGGTCAAATGGGACATTTCAAGGATAAGTGTCCGCAAACTCTTAAGGAAAAGCAGATTGTGAAAGCATATGCTATTGATGCTGTTCCTTCTTCGTCGAATGCCCCAACTACGGCGGAGAAAGGAAAGAATGTTGTTATTCAAGGTATGCTTTCTATTTATGATGTACCAGTTCGAGTTTTGTTTGATACTGGGGTTTCCCGTTCCTTCATATCTAGTGACATGGTAGATAGGTTGGGACTGGAACCCGAGATAGTCGATAGACCATTGGTTGTGACGAACCCGATTGGTGGTTCGACTAGCCTTAGTATGATTTGCCGAAATGTGGTCTTATCGAGTCATGGATGTATGTTTGTTTGTGATTGCTTTGTTTTGGGCTTTACCGAGTATGGCATTATATTGGGAGTCGATTGACTCCAAAGATATGGGGTGGTGGTAGACTGTGAAGGCTTTTTGGTGACAGTTAGGGCGGGTGATGGGCGGAGGGTAGTGTTTGGTAGCCTACCTAGTGATGGGGTTATGGCTAGTTTTGTAAATTCCCTCGACATCCCGCAGGATGAGTTGTCAGATGTGCCCGTGGTTGGCCAGTATCCGGACGTCTTTGAGGAGGTGACCGGGCTTCCACCACACCGAGAGATTGAGTTTCGTATTGATTTAGTGAAAGATGCCAGACCTATAGTGATGCCACTTCGTCGTATGGCACCAAGGGAGCAGCGAGAGCTCGGGGTGCAAGTCAGCAATCTTTTGAAGAAGGGATTTATTAGAATAAGTGTCTCCGAGTGGGGAGCACTAGTTGGGTTTGCCACCAAGGAAGATGGTTCCCTTCATTCGCGTGTGGACTATCGCGAGTTGAATAAGGTAACGAGGAAGAATAAGTATCCTCTACCGCGGATAGATGATTTGTTTGATCAACTGGAAGGAGCAAGAGTGTTTTCCCAGTTGGACCTCGCGACAGGATTTCATCAGCTCCGAGTAGCGGATGAGAGTGTTCCAAAAACGGCATTTAGGACACTGTCTGGATTTTATGAGTGGTTGGTCATGCCATTTGGGTTGACCAATGCACCAACCTACTTTGTGGATCTTATGAATCGAGTATTTAGAGATCAGTTGAATATGTTTGTTTTTGTGTTCGTAGACGATATCCTTGTTTACTCAAGGACAGAGGAGGAACACAAGGGACACTTGAGGATAGTGATGGAGGTGTTGAGGAAACACCAATTGAAAGCGAAATTCTCTAAGTGTCATTTTTGGAGAAGGGAAGTGAGATTCTTGGGTCATGTTGTTTCCGAGAATGGTATTGCCGTGGACCCTGCGAAGGTGGCTACGGTACAGGATTGGCCTACGCCCAAGAATGCAACAGATGTAAGGAGTTTCTTGGGGTTAGTGGGATATTATCGTAAGTTTATCCAGGACTTCTCCAAGATAGCAGCACCGTTGACTCAGTTGACTAAGAAGAATCAGTCCTTCGTCTGGGACGGAGTGTGTGAGAATGCATTCAAGAGTCTAAAGGAAAAGTTGACGCGTGCGCTAGTATTAGTCATTCCTAGAGGGAATGAAGAAATGACGGTATACACGGATGCTTGTGGTACCGTACTAGGTGCTGTATTGATGCAAGGAGGTAGGGTTGTAGGTTATGCTAGTCGGCAGCTAAAGCCGCATGAGAAGAAGTATCCTACCCATGATTTGGAATTAGCAGCGGTCGTGTTTGCGCTGAAGATGTGGAGACACTATCTCTGGGGAGAAAGATTTGAGTTGTTCACCGATCATAAATCGTTAAAGTATCTCTTCTTCCAGAAGGATCTAAATCTCCGTCAGTAGAGATGGTTAGAGTTCTTGGCTTCGTATGATTTTGATATCACATACACACCTAGGAAAGGTAACGCGGTAGCCGATGCCTTGAGTAGGAGACATGCCAGTCTAGGGACTATGTTTCTTGAATGGAAGCAATTGGAGTATATCACGGGGTTTGATTTCAGACCAAAGTGCGAATTGGATCCAGTCATACTAGCTAGTTTGGCGATCAGACCCACTTTGATAGAGCGGATTGGTTCCAGCCAGAGGGATGATCCTAATCTATTGGAGATCATCTCCAAGTTAGAAATGAACATCGACGGTGAGGAGATGAACTTGTATGGGCTTGATCGAGAAGGATGGCTTAGAAAGAATGGAAGGCTAGTTGTACCCAACGTGAATGGTTTGAGAGATGAAGTGCTTAGAGAATGGCATCACTCAAAACTGCCTATACATCCCGGTGGTAATAAGATGTATTGAGACATGAAGCTGACTTACTACTGGGAAGGGATGAAAAGAGACGTTGGGAGGTTTATATCCAAATGCATGAATTGCCAGCTAGTTAAAGCCGAGCAAAAGAAGCCTAGTGGTTTATTGCAACGATTAGAAATTCCCGAATGGAAATGGGAGCTAGTCTCGATGGATTTCATCGATGGTTTACCAAGGATTAGATCGGGATATGATAGCATTTGGGTAATTGTGGATCGATTAACTAAGAGTGCAAGATTTATACCAGTCAAATCGACCAGAACGGCAGCCAAGTTGGCAGAATTGTATATGAAGTGGGTAGTGAGATTTCATGGAGTACCTAAAAGCATTGTGAGTGACCGAGACCCAATTGTTTACTAGTGGGTTTTGGAAGAGCTTACAAGAGGCTCTAGGGTCAGAATTACATCTCAGTACCGCATATCATCCTCAGACCGACGGTCAGACGGAGAGGGTGAATCGTATATTGGAAGATCTCTTGAGAGCTTGTATATTGGATTTTGGTGGATCATGGGATGACCATTTGCATCTAGTAGAGTTTGCATATAATAATTGTAACACCCCACACCCGCTAAGGTCACTCACTAAGGGAATGCCTTAACTTCGGTGGAGTATTTTAAGTGAATATAGAACAGAAAAATTACAACAAGACAGATATAAGTAATACTTGAAATTTAAAACATCATTTCATTGCAGCAGAAGGTAAACATGTTTGGTTACATATCAAAAACCAACAAGAGTCAAGTACAAAATATCCATCTCGTTAAAAACATAAGTACATAATCCCACTACATACTAATAGCCATAATAGAAAAGATAAGCTGGGCTTTACATCAACGGTCCAAGCTCCAAAAGATAGATAAAGCAATCTGATCAAAGCCCACTAGTGCTAGGCCCACTCTGAGAACCTGAGGGTTGGGAAAAAGATAAAAACAACGGGGTCAGACATAAGTCTGAGCGAGTCCTATAACTTTAACAATACAATCATTAAAGTAATTAGGGTATGATATAAACTTGGTACGGTAACGACTGGGGATAAATGACTACACTAAGCAGCCAACTAGACATAGGATGAACTAAGATATCGGTAAAGACGCATCTACCCACCCAAGGGTATTTACTACACTGCACCACACCAGTCATTCCTACTTAAAGGTTGATCCCACTCATGGACTTAGAAAATATAACTAGTAGTTTCGTGTACCACTAGCTGACCACATAGGTGCCGTCTGCCCCTATCTCCACTAGGTGTACCCACTACTCCCCAAGCGATCGGCTCCCTAATGTAGATACCCGTGTTGGTCCCACAGTGGGGTGTATCATTCCCCAAAGTGGCAACCCGATACCAACACTGATGCACGGCTTATACCTACACGATGCAACAACGTCTTACCTACCAGCCCGGGCCCACACACGCATATGAAACCCGTTGGACTTGCGTTGCCACCGCTAACCCGTTTTGGCCTCTTATAGTCAAGCCCAGTACGCGTGTCCCGTCCTCGACATGGGTCGAGCCCAATAAGATACATATGGGTTACTGGTTGAAATGGGCCCCCACAAGCTACCCACCTAAGCTTATCCCCTTTTCTAGTGTATCCCACTTAACCCTTTAATCATGTTTAATTACATGTTTCCACTTGGTTAAGTATTCTAATCGTATTTTCTATTGCCACCCAAGGCAACCCACTAGATTTCCACATGCCACCCAAGGCACTTACTTGATTTCCACATGCCACCCAAGGCACCCATTTAACCCCTCATGCCCCCACTACATGCTTATCTGGTTAAGTGTTTCTTAATTGATTAAGAACGTAACCTTTGTAAAGACCTCTCACATTAGACTATCTTTTATGGCAGCTGGATTTGCCGGTCGGGTCCGGGCAGCCTTACGCCATAACAGAGTCTAACCTCATGTCTTTACCCTTGTCACGTATTTAGTTCATGCCTAAGACCTCTCACATTGGGCCAACCATTTGTAGCCGCTGGATTTGCCGGTCGGTTCCGGGCAGTCTTATGCTACAAAAGGGTCCAACCTCGTGTCTTAGTCGATTAATTACACCTAATTAATCACCCCCATATTTTGAATTAATTTTCCTAATTAATTCCAATTTAATGATGTACATAATTGACTCAATTATGTCCATCCACTCATGGTATGCAACATCATACCAATTTCACCACAATTTTGTTAACATGAATATTAACCCCATCGTTCCCCACGTAATACGCTAACATGACATACTTAAAAGGGAAGATTCATCACAAATACAATGGGTTCAACTTAGCATAATATTAGCATCACATGGGTTTTAAAGGTGTCAACTTGCATATATGACCATAGCATCAAACCCAACTTGCATAAATAATCAACCTAAACTTGCATGAATCACATATGTCATAAAGAGGGTAACTTGCATAAGTTACTTATGTCATACAAAGGGTAAACTTGCATATGTATGTATGACATACAAAGGGGTTAACTTGCATATGTATGCATATCATACAAAGGTGTAAACTTGCACATGTTACTTGCATATAATCAAACACCAAACTTGCATAACATGTCATATATGAACTTGCATATAATCAAACACCAAACTTGCATAACATGTCATATATGAACTTGCATATAATCAAACACCAAACTTGCATAACATGTCATATATGAACTTTCATATAATCAAACACCAAACTTGCATAACATGGTGTCATATTGGATCAATGTTTATCATAGTGATTTGCATAACTAGCATCATGAACACATAGCATAAATTACACCCAACTTGCATAACTAGCTTCATGGGCTCATAGCATCAAACTTGCATAACTTGTATCATGAACATATAGCATACAACTTGCATAACTAGCATCATGAACATATAGCATAAAACTTGCATAACTAACATCATGAACACATAGCATATGATAACATAACTTGCATTGATCCACATACATAACCATAACCTCATTATATCCTATCATAATTAGTTTAGCAATTGCTTGCTAAAGGCATAGAAACTCACAACTTGTTGATTAGCACTCCTATGAAGAATATTAAGTTGCTAGAGTTGATTAGAAGTTGATTTGAGAAGCTATCTTCCTCTTTAATTTGATGGAGGCTCCTTCAAGTTGCATTTTGACGGCATGATGACGTTGTATCCAATTTTAGTATGAATTAGGGTAGTCTTAGGGTGTATTTATAGATTAGTTAAGTGTTTTAGGCCCTTAGATTAACCCTAGATTAGGTTAGAGCCGTCAGATCTCGTCACAAGCCACCAAACACAGCCCAAACAGCCAAAACAGTGCACCCAGCCAAACTGGCCGAGCCACCTGTGTCGACAGGTGTGTCGACACTACAGTCGACACGCCCCCATGTGTGTCGACTCCCCAGTCGACACGGGGGTCGACCTGGTGCAGGCGGGAATTTTCCCGCCTAGCCCCATTTCTGCATTTGAAATCTGTTTTCCGAAATTTGAATTTTCTGAAAACTTCGTTGGGCCTTATCTGGGTCATACGGACTCTGATTTACGAAAACTCGGACTCTATTTCGCGTATTTTTCCGAGACGAACGCAATGGCATAGCCCGTTTCCCCTGATTCATATCTTAAAATTTAATTCTGCCCTGATTTATATTATAATAAGTTATTCAACATACGGGGTGTTACAATAATAACAACCAATCCAGTATCGGTATGGCTCCATATGAAGCTTTGTACGGACGACCGTGCAACTCACCATCATGTTGGATAGAGACCGGCGAGAAGTTTATTCTTGGACCAGATGTGGTGAGGGAAACTTCAGATAAGATCAAGATCATTCAACAACGGATGAAGGCTGCCCAAGATAGGCAGAAGAGTTATGCTGATAAGAGGAGAAGAGACTTAAAATTCTCCGTTGGTGACTTGGTGTTTGTCAAGATTTCTCCGTTGAAGAGCGTGATACGATTTGGCAGGAGAGGCAAGTTGGCACCAAGATTTGTTGGCCCATTCCCTGTTCTTGAACTAGTCGGGAATTTGGCATATAGAGTTGGCTTACCAGAGAAGATGGCGGGAGTTCACAATGTTTTTCATGTTTCCTAACTAAGGAAGTTCGTTCACGACTCAGATATGACTTTTCCACCTGATCAGTTAGAGGACTTCGAAGTGGAACCCGAGGCGGTTGGGAACCGCAAGCCGATCCGTATTGTCGAGCACGATACGAAGCAACTTCGAAGGAAGGCGGTGAAGCTAGTCAAGGTTCAGTGGGACGAGAACGAGGATGACTGTACTTGGGAGACAGAGGAGAGCATTAGAAAGATGTATCAAGAACTCTTTGCCTGGTAAGACTTACCTTGTAATTTAGTATTCCGCATGCTAGGATAGACTTGTTTTGCATGTTTGATTGTTGTTTTATGGTTGATAGGCATGCGGGACCCTTTGTGTGTTTTGGTAAGGGAATTTCGGGGGCGAAATTTCTTAAGGGTGGGAGAATGTAACAACCTGCATTCTACGCACCGGAGGATCGTAGAATATTTATTTCTTTCTCATATGAAGTCGTATGGTCATGTAACTTTGGGAAACAACCATTAGGGTCATTTCCCATGTTCAAAATTTTACTCGATTTTTAAATGACCGTTTTGCCCCTAGCTGATCTTGTTTTGGCCATAACTTTTGATTGGAAAGGAATCTTGACTTGAAACCACTTCCATTAGATTCGTTTGATGGTTTACCTTTCCGTAGAGTGGTCACATGTGAAAAACGGACTTAACATTTGGGAGATATGGCTGAAATAAGGTTTGGAAGGTGAAAAACTGCTTAACCGGGCCAAATAGGGTGATTAGCGAATGAGCCCATAACCCATTTCGGGATTAGGGTTATGGGGAGGCTGAAAGGAGTTAGAGAATCATTCCATTTCAGTTTTCTAGCCTCCACTTATCTCCAAGAAACCCTAAAAATGGCCTCCAACCTCTAAATCACCTCCAAATCATCTTTTAATCAAGGATTAAGCTTAGCAACATCTAATCAAGGGAGATCTACACCAAATCAACATTGGAGCTGCTATTTAGCATTGGGATTCGCATCAAATCAGAGATTTATTTCAGATCTTAGTTTATTTGTGGCTAAGGTGAGTGATTTGCATAGTTCCTCACTAATTATCGCTAATTAAGGGTAATTAGTGTTAATTAGTGAATTTAAACATGATAAAATTCTGGTAAAATATTTATAAAATTCGGAATGATGTTTTAGACCTCTGATATGAATTTGGGTTAATTTGGTTAAGTTTTGCTAATCATATCATTAGTTCCACCTAAACATGCTTAAGGGGAAATAAGGGGTTTTGGCTAGGTTTGATCCATCTTAACCTATCATTTTGTTGTTTTGATGTTTGTAGTTGATTATACATGTTGCTGTGACTGTATGGTATGCTTTGTGATTGATTAGAATAGTTGGAATGGTCAAAAACGTCGTCGAATGGCGTAAAACACCCGCTAGAAATGTTTCAGGAAACGGTGCAGGTTTTCGGATCGGATCGGAGAAATGGGCTCGGATCGGATAAGTGAACTGGGCAAGGGATTCAATCGGATCGGAACTTGGCACTTGAGAAACCTGGCAAAAAGGAAGGCCATACCAATTGAACTGGTGTAACACCCCACCCCCGCTAGGGTCACTCTTTAGGGGGCACTAGCTTCTGGGGGGCGTTATAACTGAGTAAGCATGCATAATGGTATATCAAGGCAGAACAAGAACATAAATATATATGTTAAACAGAGTAAAACAGCGGAATATTTCAAACCATCTCAAAACAAGTCTTAGTACATCATAAAGTCAACTGCCAAAATAAACATGTCTAGTACATCATAAACAGAAATACTGAAATACATAGTGCTATCCCCAAAATAAAGATAATAAACCATAGCGAGCTCAATGTCCAAGCATACATGAGCTATCCAGCAAACAAGCAAGCGATCCAAGCTAAGCACCACTGTTCCCTCCCTGAGAACCTGGGGGGGAAACGGAAGAAAAGAAGCGAAAGAAAACAGGTCAGTCAAAAAGACTGGTAAGCCCTACTACGATCAGTCTATAAACTAATAAAGCTAACATCATGATGGAAACTGAGATGAGCATACTGGCAGTAGATAAAGGTGTCATCACATAAAGAAGATTAAGCTTTGCACCATAGTGTCCTAGCAAACTAACATAACAGGTATTGATCCCTCAGCCCAAACTTTGGCCCAATTGCATGAGATGACCTTAATACAAGGTCCAGCCCAACGGTCTAGTCGATCGGCTCCCTATAAACCTAACACGTCAAGTGTTGGTGTCCATACGGCCCACATATGGTTGTAGTCAGACTGTGCTGGGTCCGCCTTCGGGTGTATCAAGCCCTCGGGTGTCAACCCCAGACACCTAAGCAATAATGCACAGTCTAAATCTACTGGTACCCGTGCCTCGAGTTTGTCCAACACCGGACTACGTGCACGTCCGTAGCCCGCCTGGACCCGCACCGCTGTACCACTCAGCCGTCGCTTTGGTCGCTTACATCAGTCCAGTAATCGTGCCCCGCCCTAGCCTAGCCTCTAGGGTTGTGAATGATACCAAACTGGGATTACTGCTGGAACAGGTCACGTTGCTAGGGTTTTCTAAGAGGGTTAAGTGTGGTTTAATCCCTCACTAATCATGGATTAAATTAGTTAAGTGTAACCAACAGTTCACCACTTAACCCCATTTAATCCCTCGTATCCCCAAAATTGGTTAAGTATTAGTGGGCCATGACTTAACCCTAATCATGAGGCATTAATTAATTTAGTTGTGCCTTAACCTCTCACATTAGACCTTGTTGTGGTTACTAGTTAGGCCGGGCGGGTCCGGGTAGCTTTACACCACAACTTGGTCTAACCTCGGGTCCAAGGTACACATGACCAACTTCTCACATTGGGTCCTATTGTTTGTAGCAACTAGTTAAGCCGGTCGGTTCCGGGTAGGTTTACGCTACAAACTCAACCCAACCTCGAGTTGGCCACACATGTTTTCTAAGTGTCATGTCCACTTTATTTTCAAACATAATCACAAGTTTAACAATTACTTGGGTAGACCTAACTTAATAGGTAAATTCCCAAGGGGTAGACCTAACTTAATAGGTAAATTCCCAATCTTATATTTTCATGTATTTTAAGTTTTACCCAAAACCCCCCAACGTCATTCTATCGCTTACATATTCGTCATAACGCATAAAGGATAGAAAGAGGGAACTTGGCACAACATACATGATAAATCTTACATATCATAATAAACATGCATAACATGTTGAACTTGCATAACTTAGCATAGTGAACTTGCATAAACATGCATAACTTGTTAAACTTACAAATCATGGCATAGTGAACTTGCATAAACATGCATAACTTGTTAAACTTGCAAATCATGGCTTAGTGAACTTGCATAAACATGCATAACTTATTAAACATGCATAACATAGCATAGTGAACTCGCATAAGCATGCATAACTTATTAAACATGCATAACATAGCATAGTGAACTCGCATAAGCATGCATAACTTATTAAACATGCATAACATAGCATAGTGAACTCGCATAAGCATGCATAACTTATTAAACATGCATAACATAGCATAGTGAACTCGCATAAGCATGCATAACATAGCATAGTGAACTCGCATAAGCATGCATAACTTATTAAACATGCATAACATAGCATGGTGAACTCGCATAAGCATGCATAACTTATTAAACTTGCATAAATCCCAACTTTCATCACATATTAACTTTAGAGTTTCTAAAATGAAGGTAAGAGGGCTTACAAATATTATGAAGACACAAATCTACTAATAAAGATTGAGAAGCCCTTTTATGCAAGCATATAAAACCCCAAAACAAAGCTCCAATTAACAAAAATCCCAAAAACTCTAGCTTTAGCAAATAAAGCTTGCAACTTGATGATGTATGCAAGCTAATGATCATTCATACAACTTAGAAAAGCTTGTATGAACATCAAAATCTTCATAGAAATGATTTTTGAAGAGGGTGGAGGCTAGGGTTCTTAGGTGGAGGCCATTTGAGATTTCAATTTGACATAGTTTGGTTGCTAAAATGAATAATGAGGCTTTAGGGTAGGATTAGGGGCTTATTTATAGAAGATTAGAGTGTTTTTAGCCCTAGGATTAACCCTAGGTTAGTTTAGGCCCGTCAGATTTAGGAATTCTCTAGAACCAAGCCACACAATCAAGCCCAAATCAAAATGGTGCGCCAGGCAAAACTGCCTGGCCACCCCGTGTCGACAGGGCTGTCGACAGGGCAGTCGACACCCTAAGACCCCTGTCGACATGCCTGTCGACATGGGGGTCCTGGCGGGAGTTTTCCCTCCTGACGCCAATTAGCCCTAATCCTTGTTTTTAATTTGAAATTTAAATCTGTTTTTAACATGGAAATTTCTGAAAACTTCAATGGGCCTTAACTGGGTCATACGAACTCCGATTTTCGAAAACTCGGACTCTATTTCGCGTATTTTTCCGAGACGAACGCAATGGCATAGCCCATTTCCCTTGATTCAGATTTTAGAATTAAATTCTGCCTCGATTTATGTTATAACAGGTTATTGAAAATACGGGTTGTTACATTCTCCCCTCCTTAAAGGATTTCGTCCCCGAAATCTTCAAGTTAGGAAGAACGTATCCTACCATCCAATCATCCATCTACTCAAAACATCATCCACGAGCAATCATTGTCCTTAAAAGGTTCTAAATGCTGTATGAACATATGCAAAAGTGTGTGTATATGTACTTATCTAATGCAAAGATCAAATGCAAAATATGTTAGTGAAATGTATCCATATGTATGCAAATCCCTAACATAAGGTATAGTATCTACATGCGTGCTCAATCATACATCCATATGCAACATCCATGTGATGGCATACAAATTTCATCCAAGAATAAGCATAAACACTCATGCACATGCAATATGAGGAGTGTGTGAGCCGATCTAGTGCCTAATGTGTATCATGCATCCACGAGTAACCACTTGCAAACACTTGCAACCACTTGCAACCATCAAGCATAACATGTTTCAAACACATGCTTCATCCAAAGGGTTTCTACCTAAGGTTCTCATGACAAGATTAGCACGATAACTAGATAAACATGGATAGACATGGAAAGATAAAGAGATTGAGAATGTACCCTAAAAAAGGAATGGATAAAGCCCACGCATCTTCTCCTCGGTTTCCCAGGTTGCGTCTTCTTCGGCTTCACCCCATTGAACCTTCTCCAGCTTGACCTCTCGATTCCTTAGCTTCTTGGTCTCCGTCCCCAAGATACGAATCGGAGCTCTCCTCAAAGTTGCCTCTTTCTCTACTTCCACGTCTTCAAGAATGCTAGGTTCAACCACCTCAGCGGACTCATGTAGGCACTTTCGGAGATGTGAGACATGAAAGACATTATGCACTCCGGACAGCTTCTCGGGCAATTGCACTTTATAAGCCATCTTCCCAATTCTCTCTATGATAGGGAAGGGTCCAACAAATCTTGGTGCCAACTTCCCAACAGCTCCAAATCGGACCACATTCCTCAAAGGAGAAACCTTTACGAAAACCATGTCCCCAACATCAAACTCCAAATCGGATCTTCGCTTATCAGCATAGGATTTCTGTCGGTCTTGGGCCGCCTTCATCCGTCTTCTAATCAACTCGACCTTCTCGGATGTATCTCTAATCATGTCGGGTCCGAGTATAAGCTTATCTGTAGTCTCCCACCAACATGTAGGTGACTTGCACGGCCTCCCATATAAAGCTTCAAATGGTGCCATCCCTATGCTTGCTTGATAACTGTTATTATATGCAAACTCAACAAGAGGAAGATGGGCTTCCCAAGCACCACCAAAATCCAGAATGCAAAGCCTCAACAAGTCCTCAAGTACCCTATTCACCCTTTCTGTTTGGCCGTCTGTTTGTGGGTGATAGGCCGTACTCAGGTTCAACCTTGTGCCCATAGCTTCCTGCAAACTGTTCCAGAACTGACTAGTAAAGATGGGGTCTCGGTCACTGACTATGCTGGAAGGGACTCCATGTAGTCGTACTATCTCACGAAGATATACTGATGCTAGTCCAGATGCGGTCCTTTTGCTCTTCACCGGGATGAAATGAGCACTCTTCGTAAGCCTATCTACAATGACCCATATGCTCGTATTCCCTCTCCTTGACCTTGGAAGCCCATCAACAAAGTCCATAGAAATACTCTCCCACTTCCATAGCGGGACCTCTAGAGGATGCAATAGCCTACCGGGCTTCTTTGACTCGGCTTTTACTCTCTGGCAAACAACACACCTAGAGACAAACTCTGCCACATCCTTCTTCATTCCAGGCCAGAAGAAAATGCGCTTCATATCCTTATACATCTTATCTCCACCCGGATGTATAGTCAACTTGGAGCGATGTGCCTCATCAAGAACTTTCCTCACCAAATCTTCTACCATTGGAACACACAGCCTTCCGTCTCTCCTCAGCCAACCCTTATCATCTATAGAATATCGAGCAAGGTGACTAGATGTCTCCCCTCGAATCAGCTTATCCATGATCTCAATTATCTGAGGGTCTTCCTTCTACGAAGCCCCAACTTGATCCAGAAGGGTAGGCCTGAGCTCTAGAGATGCCGAAGAATCGGTCATCGACTCAACTGTCAAAGAAAAATCAAAGGTTGCCAAGAACTCTAAATTCTTCATCTCAACAAATAGAGGACTTAGTGTCAACCTTTTTCTACTCAACGCATCCGCTACAACATTCCCCTTGCCAGGGGTATAGGCTATATCAAAATCATAGGAAGCCAAGAATTCCATCCACCTTTGCTGCCTCAAGTTTAGATCCTTCTGCGAAAAGAGATACTTCAAAGACTTATGATCAGTATACAGCTCAAATCTCTCTCCCAGAAGATAATGACGCCAAGCCTTGAGTGCATATACTATCGCTGCCAGCTCTAGATCATGAGTGGGATAATTCTTCTCGTGCACCTTAAGTTGCCTCCCACCAAAACATATAACTCTGCCCTCTTGCATCAGAACGGCGCCCAATCCCGTGCCACAAGCATCAGTGTACACGGTAAATATCTTACCACCATCGGGTAAAGCTAGAACTGGTGCTGAGGTAAGGGCTCTCTTGAGTCTTTGGAAAGCAAGCTCACAGTCCATATCCCAAGCAAAAACTAAGTTATTCTTCGTCAGCTTAGTGAGAGGAGCGGATATCTTCGCGAAGTCCTTGATGAACTTCCGGTAAAAACCCGCAAGACCTAGAAAACTTCTTACCTCGGTTGCATTCCTTGGAGTCTTCCAATCCTGAACTGCAACCACCTTAGCGGGATCCACCGCTAAGCCTTGCTTGGATACGATATGCCCAAGGAATCTAACTTCCCTTCTCCAAAAGTGACACTTGGAGATCTTGGCCTTTAGCTGATGCGCTCTAAGCGTATCCATCACCTCTACAAGATGCCTCGCGTGTTCTTCTTCATCCTTGGAGAAGACCAGAATATCATCCACAAAGACCACGACAAACTTGTTCAAGAACTCCCGAAACACCCTACTCATCAAGTCCACGAAATACGCGGGTGCATTCGTCAAACCGAACGGCATAACAAGCCATTCAAAGAATCCATCTGGAGTTCTGAATGCAGTTTTGTCTATACTGTCTTCAGCCACTCTGAGCTGATGAAATCCAGTAGCAAGATCAAGCTGAGAGAAAACAGAAGCACCAACAAGCTGGTCAAAGAGATCATCGATCCTCGGTAACGGGTGTCTGTTCTTCTTAGTCAGCTTATTTAATTCTCTATAGTCCACACAGAGTCGAAGAGAACCATCTGCCTTAGTAGCAAACACCACAGGCGCTCCCCATTCGGATATACTTCGTCTGATGAAGTTCTTTTCAAGCAACTCTTTTACTTGCTTGCTGAGCTCCCGTCTCTCACGCGGAGCCATGTGCCGAACGGGCAAAGAAACAGGCTTAGCATTATCCACCAGATAAATGCGAAAATCAATCTCTCGTTTTGGGGGCAACCCCTTAACTTCTTCAAAAACATCTGGATAATCTCGGACCACCCTTACAGACAGAAGGGCTTCCTCTGACGAGTCGAGAGATTCAAGATAGCACAACATGACGGGATCCTTCGGATTGCATGAAATTTCTAGGGTGTTGCCAAGGCGAGTCACAAGCCTCACAACCCTGTGCTCACAATCAAGAATGGCTCCATATCGGGACAGCCAATCCATGCCCAGTATCAATCTGTATCCCCTGAAACCAAGAACATATGCACTACACAAGAACTCTACACTGAGTATAGAGATACTCAGATCCTCACATCTCATAGATAGATGAGCAGAACCCCCAATGGGATTCGAAACACAAACGGGATCATCCACTAAGCTAGTACTAAGGTGCAAGCTATCAACAAGATCAGATGAAATAAAGCTATGTGATGCACCAGAATCAAACAAGGTACGAACTGGAAGATCAGAAACATAAACAAGGTTCTCAACAGAAACACTACCTCGATCGGGAACTGGAGCGGTATTGAGAGCATGAACTTGCCCTCCTGAAGGTCCAGCCTGTCCTTTCTTCTTCGGGCATTCCTTGCTGAAGTGTCCAGTCTCACCACAGGAAAAACATCCACCACTAAGCTTCCTTTTCTTCTTCCTACAATCCTTAGCAAAGTGTCCAGGCACACCACAGTAATTGCACTTTCCCTTGCCTTTGTTGTTGTTCCCCTTCTTGTTCTTGCTCTGATTCCCCTGACTGCTTTGACCACCTTGATTGCCTTTGCCTTGAGAATCAGTCTTCTTTACTTGAGTATCACTCGTCTTGACCTCTTTCTTTCCATCTCCCTGAAGTAGAGCCATATTGACCAAACTCTCAAAAGTAGCCCCATGCGGAATATGTGACATCGCCAAGCCCTGCAGCGGCTCATTCAACCCTCTAGCAAATCGAAGAGCCTTCTTCTCAGGTGTGTTCACCAAATCCAAACCAAAACGGGCCAGCTGATTAAACTTGTTCACATACTCCTTAACAGACATATCACCTTGCTTTAATGCAATGAACTTCTCCATCTGTAAATTCGCCTCAGCAGAAGATAGAAACTTGGCCACAAATCTAGCCCTCAAATCGGCCCAAGTCTCAACGGGCCTCGTCCCATTGGTGACCTCCCACCAATAGGCCGCTTCATCCTTCAAAAGCCATACTGTCAATAAGATCTTCCTCTCGTCATCAATCCCAAAGATAGCAAACAAGTCCTCAGTGTCTTTCAGCCAATTCCTAGCTTCAACAAAAGATTCCGTGCCTAGGAAATTCTTGCCTCCCATCGCCTTGAAGTCTTTACAAACCTTCGTGAACTCAACCTGAGGATGCTGAGGGGGAGGAGGAGGAAGAGGAGCCTCAGCAACAGGAGGGGGAGGAACATTAGCAACGGGAGGAGGAATATTAACCACTGGAGGGACCACCGGAGGAGGGACATTAGGGAGAGGATTCTCAACTACAGGAGGAGGAGTGGGGGTAGGGTTTGCGGGGCCGGCCGCCGCTCTAGCTTCTAGAAGTCTCCTATACCAGAGTGGCACATTTACTCCATCCGGGATGGCAAGATCCTCAGCCATACTGAAACGAAAGATAAGATGGGATTAGGTCAAGGGAACGAAGGATAACGCTAATGGCTTTTTGGGGAATAGCCTTTTAAAATACTAGACTTTTCTTTGGAAAATACTTTATACTTGTTTTGAAAATAGTTTTTCAAAAGTCTTTTTTTTTTAAAAAACTTTTTTTTTCTTTCTCGTAAACCTTATGCTCTGATACCAAATTTGTAACACCCCACCTCCGCTAGGGTCACTCTTTAGGGGCACTAGCTTCTGGGGGGCGTTATAACTGAGTAAGCATGCATAATGGTATATCAAGGCAGAACAAGAACATAAATATATATGTTAAACAGAGTAAAACAGCGGAATATTTCAAACCATCTCAAAACAAGTCTTAGTACATCATAAAGTCAACTGGCAAAATAAACATGTCTAGTACATCATAAACAGAAATACTGAAATACATAGTGCTATCCCCAAAATAAAGATAATAAACCATAGCGAGCTCAATGTCCAAGCATACATGAGCTATCCAGCAAACAAGCAAGCGATCCAAGCTAAGCACCACTGTTCCCTCCCTGAGAACCTGGGGGGGAAACGGAAGAAAAGAAGCGAAAGAAAACAGGTCAGTCAAAAAGACTGGTAAGCCCTACTACGATCAGTCTATAAACTAATAAAGCTAACATCATGATGGAAACTGAGATGAGCATACTGGCAGTAGATAAAGGTGTCATCACATAAAGAAGATTAAGCTTTGCACCATAGTGTACTAGCAAACTAACATAACAGGTATTGATCCCTCAGCCCAAACTTTGGCCCAATTGCATGAGATGACCTTAATACAAGGTCCAGCCCAACGGTCTAGTCGATCGGCTCCCTATAAACCTAACACGTCAAGTGTTGGTGTCCATACGGCCCACATATGGTTGTAGTCAGACTGTGCTGGGTCCGCCTTCGGGTGTATCAAGCCCTCGGGTGTCAACCCCAGACACCTAAGCAATAATGCACAGTCTAAATCTACTGGTACCCGTGCCTCGAGTTTGTCCAACACCGGACTACGTGCACGTCCGTAGCCCGCCTGGACCCGCACCGCTGTACCACTCAGCCGTCGCTTTGGTCGCTTACATCAGTCCAGTAATCGTGCCCCGCCCTAGCCTAGCCTCTAGGGTTGTGAATGATACCAAACTGGGATTACTGCTGGAACATACCACGTTGCTAGGGTTTTCTAAGAGGGTTAAGTGTGGTTTAATCCCTCACTAATCATGGATTAAATTAGTTAAGTGTAACCAACAGTTCACCACTTAACCCCATTTAATCCCTCGTATCCCCAAAATTGGTTAAGTATTAGTGGGCCATGACTTAACCCTAATCATGAGGCATTAATTAATTTAGTTGTGCCTTAACCTCTCACATTAGACCTTGTTGTGGTTACTAGTTAGGCCGGGCGGGTTCGGGTAGCTTTACACCACAACTTGGTCTAACCTCGGGTCCAAGGTACACATGACCAACTTCTCACATTGGGTCCTATTGTTTGTAGCAACTAGTTAAGCCGGTCGGTTCCGGGTAGGTTTACGCTACAAACTCAACCCAACCTCGAGTTGGCCACACATGTTTTCTAAGTGTCATGTCCACTTTATTTTCAAACATAATCACAAGTTTAACAATTACTTGGGTAGACCTAACTTAATAGGTAAATTCCCAAGGGGTAGACCTAACTTAATAGGTAAATTCCCAATCTTATATTTTCATGTATTTTAAGTTTTACCCAAAACCCCCCAACGTCATTCTATCGCTTACATATTCGTCATAACGCATAAAGGATAGAAAGAGGGAATTTGGCACAACATACATGATAAATCTTACATATCATAATAAACATGCATAACATGTTGAACTTGCATAACTTAGCATAGTGAACTTGCATAAACATGCATAACTTGTTAAACTTACAAATCATGGCATAGTGAACTTGCATAAACATGCATAACTTGTTAAACTTGCAAATCATGGCTTAGTGAACTTGCATAAACATGCATAACTTGTTAAACTTGCAAATCATGGCTTAGTGAACTTGCATAAACATGCATAACTTATTAAACATGCATAACATAGCATAGTGAACTCGCATAAGCATGCATAACTTATTAAACATGCATAACATAGCATAGTGAACTCGCATAAGCATGCATAACTTATTAAACATGCATAACATAGCATAGTGAACTCGCATAAGCATGCATAACATAGCATAGTGAACTCGCATAAGCATGCATAACTTATTAAACATGCATAACATAGCATGGTGAACTCGCATAAGCATGCATAACTTATTAAACTTGCATAAATCCCAACTTTCATCACATATTAACTTTAGAGTTTCTAAAATGAAGGTAAGAGGGCTTACAAATATTATGAAGACACAAATCTACTAATAAAGATTGAGAAGCCCTTTTATGCAAGCATATAAAACCCCAAAACAAAGCTCCAATTAACAAAAATCCCAAAAACTCTAGCTTTAGCAAATAAAGCTTGCAACTTGATGATGTATGCAAGCTAATGATCATTCATACAACTTAGAAAAGCTTGTATGAACATCAAAATCTTCATAGAAATGATTTTTGAAGAGGGTGGAGGCTAGGGTTCTTAGGTGGAGGCCATTTGAGATTTCAATTTGACATAGTTTGGTTGCTAAAATGAATAATGAGGCTTTAGGGTAGGATTAGGGGCTTATTTATAGAAGATTAGAGTGTTTTTAGCCCTAGGATTAACCCTAGGTTAGTTTAGGCCCGTCAGATTTAGGAATTCTCTAGAACCAAGCCACACAACCAAGCCCAAATCAAAATGGTGCGCCAGGCAAAACTGCCTGGCCACCCCGTGTCGACAGGGCTGTCGACAGGGCAGTCGACACCCTAAGACCCCTGTCGACATGCCTGTCGACATGGGGGTCCTGGCGGGAGTTTTCCCGCCTGACGCCAATTAGCCCTAATCCTTGTTTTTAATTTGAAATTTAAATCTGTTTTTAACATGGAAATTTCTGAAAACTTCAATGGGCCTTAACTGGGTCATACGAACTCCGATTTTCGAAAACTTGGACTCTATTTCGCGTATTTTTCCGAGACGAAAGCAATGGCATAGCCCGTTTCCCTTGATTCAGATTTTAGAATTAAATTCTGCCTCGATTTATGTTATAACAGGTTATTGAAAATACGGGTTGTTACAACTGGGATCGGATCGGCTAAAGGAGGGGGATCGGATCGGAGTAAATGAAGAACGAGGGAGCTGATCGGAGCGGGAGCACGAACTGGATGGGAGATGGCAACCCGACCTGACCCGAAGTGGGACACCCGACCCGAACCGATGCAACGCTGTGAACCCGAACCGAACCGTTACCAGAGGAAGACCACAAACCGAACCAATTCAGAGTAGAGGACCCGACCCGAACCGATGGCTAGAAGGGGAACCCAACCCGACCCAGTATTGACCAATAACCCGAGATGCAAAGGTAGTCCAATATGGGAAGTTAGAGCTTAGGATCCAGTTGGGAACCGATGGGTTCACTTAATGATTGGGCTTTGCTGCGGGACGTATGCTAAGGAGTTGTCGACGTTCATAACTTCGATTCACCATTGAAAATGAATGAGGGGCTACTTATCAGTGCAGTAGAGTCACTATGACTCGAGGGGCAAGGTGATGGTAGCAAGACTACGTTATCAGCGCAGTAGAGTCATTACGACTCGAGGGACAAAGTGATGCGTAGTAAGACTATGAGCCAGCGCAGATGGGGTGAATAACTCCATGGGGCAAGTGGACATAGTAAAGGATTGGTAAGGCTATGAGCCAGCGCAGATGGGTGAATAACTCCATGGGGCAAGTGGACATAGCGAAGGATTAGTGGCTACGTTATCAGTGCAGTGAAGCCATTTATGACTTCATGGGGGCAAAGTGATCGTAGCAAGGTATGTTGGGTGATCGAAGTGGTGAATATCGTATGCTTTACGCACTGAGTGAGAGATGCGAGGATGGTTTCTATGCTTGATTATTTGCCATCACTATGACATGCACACCCCCACCCCCGTTATCTTTACACCATTTGAAATGGCACCTTAGAGTATTGTACAGTATGTAGTGCTAACTCTTTGGTTGCAGGTCCAGGTTCAGGTATGTTTCAGTCTACCTGTTATTGTTCTATTTAGATTCTTATCGCTCATACCAGGCTTTATATCTGACCCAGAGTTTTATGTCTCCTTTTATTACTCTGGGTGCTCACACGACCAGACTAGAGACAGGTTAGCTGGTGATGCGCGAGTAGCTGATTCGGAGGCGAGCAGGAGGCTTCCACATATGATATATAGATATTCTCCCTGTGTCGTTGGTGGTCGCTACTTGGGAATTAGTAGTGTACCTCCTTTATCTTACTTTTGCTTTTGAGACAGTTTGAAAAGTTGTAATAATGTTTAACTTTGGATCATAAGCTGTACTTGGATTTTCCGCTGCTATGTTAGTTATTTCAGCTTATGCACTGTCTCACCTGTTTTATGTCAAGTATGTTATTATTATATTTTGTTCTATGTGCTGTGAGACATTCTACAGGTTCCTTGTTAGTTCACTTCCTTCTTCCCTTTCCTTCTGACGACCCGTTCCGTGCTAACTGGACATGTGTACAGCGCACCTTTGGAGTAAATGTCGGTTGGTGCGGGGCGGGCCGTCACAGTTTAGCTGAATGCCTCCCTTTCGTTCAAAGAATGCTCTATTTTGGATTTATTTGGGAAATTCTCCCTTTTCCTATTTGTTTTCTTCACTCCTATATTTAATGGTTCATCATTATCTTCTCTACTGGGATTTATTAGCATTATCGTTCATATGATTGCCTGATTGGAAGTAGTTGGTGTATTCATAATTAATGCTTACATACATTAATTTATAGGGAATACTTCTACTATTAGCGCACTGAGTTGAGAGTATCCAGTACAACAATCATTTGGCTTTGCAAGCAGTTTGTTTAAGGAGACAAAACTACGATTATACTAAATGACCGTATTCTATTTTGTTTAAGAAAGCGATTTTGGTGGGTTTTTCGTGCATTTTATACACTAAGCATAATATTAGGACGTTAAAATATGTAATGTATCATTTCTCTTAATTCCTAGGCTATAACATTGGCAGGGTGATATATTAATTGCTTAGATTATTGTACGATAAACATAGCTGCATTTCTAAGCAGTGATACATTCAACAACATTAGCCCAGCGGTTAAGGACTTTGCGCCATGGTAATATTGGCATGAGTTCGAAGCCCGGAATGGCATGCTAAAGAGCTTACCATGTGCATATGCTAAGATCAGCCACTTATGTTGTGCTCGCGGACCAGGCTAGGTGCATTAGGGTGGGTTTTACGTATTTGGTCGGTTTCACTCTTGAACAAATTCAAGTTCCAAAAAAAAAAAATACATTAGCTAAAAGTTCTGGGTGCTTGAAGCCATTTGAGTGTGTAAATGACTCGTACAAAATTATATACCACAAAGTCTACTTGTTTAGAAACATGCCACATATATCCTTCTTGCCTTATATTATTTTTCTATATTATTTCATGCATATACTGACGTATGAAATCTATTTTAAACCCTTAGTTTAGGTTTCAATGGTAAAAGAAGTAATAGGGATTTTACTTGAAATACGTTTGATTATTTATGTAGTATCTTTCTGTTTCTTCCAATTTCTCATTAGTTTAAGGCTTAGTTGAATGAATGGATGCCTCCCTGCTTCATTCAAAGAATGATCTATTTTGTATTTAATGGTTCATTGTTA
Source organism: Allium sativum (assembly GCA_030737875.1). Lineage (NCBI taxonomy): Eukaryota > Viridiplantae > Streptophyta > Magnoliopsida > Asparagales > Amaryllidaceae > Allium > Allium sativum. The sequence goes on from CM060911.1 coordinate 128,050,266, forward strand.
TCAGCTTTTCTGAACTTAATACTGAATCTTCAAAGTGATTTCCAAAAAACTAACCTTGGATTCAACCTAGTTGATTTTGATAAGAACAAAAAATCTAGAGTTAAATTCTATGAGCAAGTATTCAACGAAACAAGGAAATGAATTTTTATTGAAAAAATTTGGCATTTATGCTTTTACAGTACTGGAAGAGAGAAATTTGCAACTATGCATGTGAATAAAAAACATGCTAAAATGAACAAGGAATTTGTCGAAAAGCTAACTGTGTATCCTACATAATAGGCAGCTTATTAGGATAAAAAATGAAGACTTAAACAAATCAAACTACATCGTTCCTTCCCTTAAACTGACTGCTCTCAGTTATTTATTTACTTCAGGCAGGTCACACACTTCTAACATACTTCGTAGCTAATGAAATGATTCTAACTTTAGCGGCTTTGTTAGTATAACTGCAACTTGCTCATGAGAATCACATCAAACCAATTGAACAACTCCCTCCTTGATAAGGTCACACAGAAAATGAAAACGCACATCAACATGCTTGCTCTTTCTTCGCATCATGGGATTCTTTGACTATTTGATTGTTAAGTTATTTTCACATAAGATTGTTATGCATTCTCCTTTCATAACCGAGCTTCTACAAAATACTCTTTGTAACACCCTGCATTTTCAAGATAATAAATGAGAATAACTTAAATATTAAGAATTAAGTAAAAAAGGACTGCGCTATTGCGTCCGTCTCGGAATTTTGGTCAAGATAGACACCTAGTTTGCATAAAACGGATAACGTATGAAGAAGTTATGGGTGATGGAAGCTTTTATACATATAAGAAGCTCATATGTATATAAAATAAAAAAAATATCCAGAAGAATCAAAACACGCAGCGGGACTGGGTGGGAAAATGGCCCATTAGGGGTCGACCCCACCGTAGATTTGGGTACGTTCTGAGCATGAATATGGACTGTTTCTGGTCTAAATTCATCTCTGAGCACCTATATATAAGACCATAGACCTAACCCTAAACCTCATAATTCTGAGGCAACGCTGAAGCTCTGCTATTACTCTCTTTCTCTCCTCAAATTTATTCAGAAAATTAAAATATTAGTCTAGGAAAAACTCTGAATCCAGATCTGAAGGAAAGAGATTGATGTTTATAAAAGGTGTTCAGAATTATGTGAAAGTAAGGTAAACTTCTAAATCCAATCTATTCAAATTATTCCTCTTTCTTTCCCTTCCCTTTTAATGAAAATAATCAATCCACGGTTATTAGGTTTTAAAATAAAATTAGGGAAAAACCATGGATGTTGAAATTGGATCAGATCCAGAATTGGGAAAGCATGCGAGGTTAGTGGATTTAAGCTATAGATTTTAGATAATAATATGTTATCGTTTACCATTCCCCATTTTTGTATAATTGAAATAAACTACGTTGAGATGTTTAACATGTGATAATATTGACTAAAGCGATAAGCACGACATGTAGGGATAATTAATATGCTAAGATATTAATTTACTACGATATAAGCTGGTTAAATTCACATGTCAAATCAGTTAAAGTGTCGAATTTTTTGCATGTTGAGAAACAAACTTGTTAGAAATGGGTAGCAACTTTTTTTGTTTGAATTACACGTAAGTTTATCACATTTATATACATGAATCCTTACTTGTATGGATTGAAATAGTTATGTGATTAAAGTGTTTCGTGTTAACATATAATTGAATACATGGACATGGATTTAGGTATAAATCAAAGCATGATTAAAGATCTTAATTTTGGGCATATGATATATATATATATATATGACTTCGGGAAAAGGAAAAGAAAACCTATAATGACATAGGAAAAATGGTTTAAAACCAAATATGCCTGGATTCACAGTAATTTGAAATTGTAACGTGCTTAGAAACGAGGTTAGATTACACTTGTGGTAGAAGCTTGCCCGGACCTGCCTGGAAAATCCAGCATCCACAAGTGGTAAATCTAATGTGGGTGGTCTAAGTGGATATTTAAAGCATGTAATGGTGCTAAGGCACGAGGTTAAGTCAACTTGTGGTAGAATCTGTCCGGACCTGCCCGACAAATCCAGCGTCCACAAGTGTACGCTTAATGTGAGAGGTCTAGCAGACACACACACACACAAACACACACACACACATATATATGTGTGTATATAACAAGGTATGAATAAATGGCAATGATGGTAATAAAATGTCTAACTCAGAAAATAAGAAAGGAAGGGATATAATGGACTGAGTTAGTGTGATGCGAAGGAAAAGTGATGTATTTCCCTAAATGACCTAGTTCTGAGAACATTGTTGCAAGTAAGCCACCATAAATAAAGAAAAGTAAAAAAAAAATACTTGCTACCACGGATTACTATAGGAATACATTATGAAAATAATTCGCTGATTCCTTCTATCAAACTGATAAGGTGCATGAAGTGTTTTCCTTAATATAATAAGGAATATGTATTACAGTGAATGAAGAATAATGGTTTACAACAGTAAATGGTTTAAATGGGGAATGATAATAACCTATTATAAGTTAATAACATTAATGAGAATGTTGTATAATAGTTAGACTTGTCCTAGGGACAAGTGAAGGTTATAACCTAGGTTATAATAAACTAGTAAGGAGATGGGATAACTGGTGAATTGAGATAAGGGACACTTAATTGTAAATTAAGTAATCAGTAAATTGGGAAAACCTAAAACTATTTGAGAAAAGGGGAAAGTTATATGAAATATAAGGAGTTGTACTTAATTATAAATTAAGTAATTTTTAAACTTGGAAGTCTAAAACCCGCTGATAAGGATAACATGTTTAGACCTGTCCTAGGGACAAGAGAAAATTATAACATAGGTCATAATAAATGGGTAGAGAAACTTATTAATGGACCTTAGTTAAGAGAACTAAGTTAATAAGTAAACAAAGATAAGTTGTAGTGATGGTGTAAAATGGAATCATTATTAAATAAGAAAGAACTAGGAAAACTTATGAAATAAGTTATATTTAATCATAAATAATGACTGACATGTTAAACAAGAAAACATGTGAATTAAGATATACTTAATGTAGAACATGTTATTATAACGATGAAATCAAACAAGAAAATAAAAGGGATTGTGGCTTACAAACCTTGGACCACAACCTAGAGAATAACATGTTGTGGGTTTATTAATAAACTTAAATAGGTTAAGTTATATTACTGAAATTAATAAGCAAGAGGAACTTGGTAACTTGATTAAGAATTCAATTGTAATGGGAATAACCAAGTTAAATGGAAACCTAGTAAGGTAAGGCAAGCGCATAAAAAATGTTTAGACATAGGGTCTAACAACATATTAAAGTGAGGCGCTTGGACCAGTCTGCACAGTTGAGGGTGAATAACCCAGCAGGGTAGATCATCTGGGTGTTATAAGTCACGATGGGAGCGCACATTCATCCGATTTTTCCGTCGGCTCCGAAGCACTGAAAGGGGAAGCACGCTGCTTCCTAAGATACGTAAGGTGCTCCAAGTAGTCCTTTGTGTGGTGACAGATGTTTAGGCTATGCTCGCAGAGGTTAGGTCTGTGCGTAACTACTAGGTAGGTGGCCCTTGACTGCAAAAGTAGCTTTGCAATCAGAATGATGTGACGTGGTAACACTAGGGTGATTCAATGGTTGCCTCAACGGGGAGGCGGAGGGTCATGACCAATAAATATAGTGGACCATCGGAGACCCGTCATCGACACCCATTGAGATGCGAAAAGACTAGAGCTAAACACAAGACGCCATCCACCTTTTACTGTTAAGGCACAGTGGTTGAGGGGAGACGCCAAGTGGATGTTTAAAATGTTTGTTATTAGGGGCATGTCGTTTAGCTCTGGTAGTCTTTATTAGTTGAGGGAGGGGCCGAGGCGGGGCCGTAGCCACCCTAGAAAACAGACCCTAGGAATATCTGTATTTTGACTCTCTTAAAGGTGGGCCTGTACAGATATGAAAAAGCTCCCGACCGAGTTCCTTATTTCTTGTATCGCCCTGCCATGGGACTCGGTGCACATTAGAGGACGTGCGGTTATGGCGTCGAGCTACAATTGACGATACGAACGTGGGACAGTATAGATAGATGCATGTCAGCTCTGGGTGGTGTATCGTAGACTTGAGGGAATTACTCTAGTATGGAATCTGATTTGATCGAAGGTGGCAGTCCGTACGCTTACTTAGCATAGTAATGATAGATATATGCGGGACATAACAGTGTTATATAGAGATTCGTACGTCACTACGGCATAGGATGAAAGACTGCGTATATTTCAATGGTGTTACGGTGGAGACCGTTTGAGTGGGGTATCATGGGGTGTACCTTAATATTGGGGGTAGCTACATATATACTGTATTAGGTTAATCCGCTGGGAAATAAATGGGTGCGACATGTGAGTAAGCCTTGAGTGCTGTTAACACAAGAAAACTAATAAATAAAAAAAATATGATTGAACGGTATATGTAGTGTTATCCAAAGTGTATAATTTAAATCCAACCACAAGAACTTGTGTTCTGACCCCCTCCTCATAACATACTCGCAGGTTAGATTTGTGGCAGCGACATGAGACATTATAGCTTTGGATACCGGTTAGGCAGTATTATTAATATGGTAAGGCTATACTATGATTATACTGTAATTTATCCTTTTCGCTGTGTGGTGTTTTCTGATCTCTGACATAGTTTATGTCTCTGTCTTTTTTGCAAGATACCAGAGTAAACTAATCCGAGTTTTGATAGATTGGAATTTATATTAAAAAAAATCGGTCTGTCGGTATTAGGGTTGTTACATCTGGTATCAGAGCTTAGGTTTCGGATTCCTATATAAATAGCGAGTGAACGTATTTGTATTTTTAAAAAATATTTTATATTATACCAAGATCCATAGAAGAACCCACTAAATAGAAAGAGTATAATATGGTAAGAAATGGGATGTTTGTCTTGTACACTAAAGGAATGAATATGGAAATCTTAGACCCTTAGGTAATTTGGGTGGAGAGTGTACAATGTACTTTGTATTGAAGGAAAGTGAATCCCATATGATTAGTATTTTGGGTTAGTGGGTTTGGCAGTAAAACCTTATAGATTGGAAAAGGTTAAAAAGAGAAAAATGGATTAGGAATATATATAGTTGAGAGAATTGTCCTTGGGGAGTGTCTAGGAAAGCCTAGAAAATTGGAAACCTGCTTTGAGTCTTACCCCATTGTTAACTTTTAAAAACTTGAAATTGTAAAAGTTTTGGGAAAAGGGTTTATGGTGTTTTCAAGTTTTAATCTTAAAAGTTATAGTTTTAAATATGTAAAGAAGTACATATTGGGTTTTAAAGTAAAATGGGGTATATTTTGAAAGCAGTGATTTCTCATGAAAACTTTGTCTATGGTAAAATTCTCTCAGTAAAAAGGTGCATATTATAAAGCATGTATAGCTCGCTAGTTTTCTTGTTATATTTCATATAGAAAAAATCAATCATGAAGTTTTTAAGTCTCTATTCTTTGGACAATCATTTTTGATAAATTATTGAAAAGAGAAAATTTTGTTGGGTGTGGAATAAGTCATAGAATTAAGAATATAGTAGATGTTTGCACCTTGTAGTAAGAGGCTGAACCGACCTTAAAGGTAAGAATAAGTCATAAACCCGATTCAGAAATAGTTGTCTGTATCTACTCCAGTTTTTATGATTTGAAAAAAATGACGATTTACATCTTTAAGATGACATGTTTTTTAACGGTTTGGAAAAAGAAAATTTCATGAGGAAAAATAAATTTAGACACTTCTGATTTTTGGAAGAAAAATTTAAATGGAAAAGGGCGAAATCGTGTTTTAAAATTATGGAGTAGGTAAGGATTAGTGCCTTGGAAAGGCGGAAATTTTTTTGAGGCTATGAAATAAATAGAGAGAATTATCTTGGAATAATGGTAAATTCCCATAGAATGCGTAAGCATTGTAAACCTAGGGTGTTGCTTGAAATAATTACACTGCTTGAGTTTGTAGTGACTTCTAAGTAAAGGGCAAGTAAGTGTTTTGATCCTGTTGCTAAGTTCCATGTTTGGGGTAAAACCCGTTACTACATGTCTGTTTGGATTGTTCCATTGTTTTGTTTTTGTTGGGTAGTTAGGTTAACACCAAAACTAGTCGTAGATCCTATAATTTGGACTTTTCTAACTGAGCGGGACATAGTCCCGAGATACTTAGCCTTTAGTAGTAGGTGTGTAGGGTGTCTGTTCTCCTGTTTCAATTGAAAGACTAGAAGCTTATTTAAATTTAAACTAAGATCAGATGATTAAATAAGCCAAGAAAGGAGACATGGTACAACTAAAAAGGAAGCAACAAATGCAGTAAAGCAACAAACATGATAAGTTATGGAATAGAGGGATGAAGATAGAATTTCCAAGATTAGATGAAAAAGAAAACCAGTAACAAAAGAAAATTTTCTTATGTGAGCTGTGCTTGGATAGGAAAATAGGGAATCTTTATAAATAATTATATAAAATCCAAGTACGGTTGAAAAAAGATATATAAAAGAAAAACGGAAAGCGTGAAATTTTCCATTTTTCACCTTTTTGTAACATAAGAAATCGAATTTAGAAAATTAGATTTTTCTGAAACTCGAAAAATAAAGTTGGTTGGTAGGATTATGGATGCAACAATTGGATGAACTATGTTCTCACTCAGTAAGAGTATGGGAAAATTTGGATGAAAAAGCATTTTGATTTCCAAAATATTGCATTCATGTAGAACTGCCAGTATATTTAGGATGTGAGCATCATATTTTAAAAAGGATTTTTGAGAAATTTGCATACACATAGGAGGTCCCGCTTAGACATACATGCATCATTATGTTGTATTTCACTCTGCACAAGTGCACATGTCTGCAAAAATTGGATGCACACATGATGGATGTATATTATGCGAGGGGTTATTTGATTTTACTCTTATCATATTTCGAGGACGAAATTTCCTAAGCGTGGGAGAATGTAACACCCTGCATTTTCAAAATAATAAAATAAGAATAATTTAATTAAATATTCATAATTAAGTAATACAGACTGCGCCATTGCTCCGTCTCGGAATTCTGTTCAAGATAGACACTTGGTTTGCATAAAACAAATAACGTATGAAGAAGTTATGGGCGTCGGAAGCTTGTACACATATAAGAACCTCATATGTATATAAAATAAATAAAATATCCAAAAAATTCAAAACAGGCAAATGGACTTGGTGTGAAAATGGCCCGTTGGAGGTCGACCCACTTGATGAGGGGACGACCTCTAGGTCGACGCACCACAGATCTAGGTACGTTCTGAGCGTGAATGTGGACTGTTTCTGGTCTAAATTCATTTCTGAGCACCTATAAATAAGACCATAGAACTAACCCTAAACCTCATAATTTTGAGGCTACGCTGAAGCTCTGCCATTACTCTCTTTCTCTCCTCAAATTTATTCAAAAAATTAAAATATTAGTCTAGGAAAAACTCTGAATCCATATCTGAAGGAAAGAGATTGATGTTTATAAAAGGTGCTCAGAATTATGTGAAAGTAAGGTTAACTTCTAGATCCAATCTATTCAAATTCTTCCGCTTTCTTTCCCTTCCCTTTTAATGAAAATAATCAATCCACGGTTATTAGGTTTTAAAATTAAATTAGGGAAAAACCATGGATGCTAAAACTGGATCAGATCCAGAATTGGGAAAGCATGCGAGGTGAGTGGATTTAAGCTATAGATTTTAGATAATAATATGTTATGGTTTACCATTCCCCATTATTGTATAATTGAAATACACTATGTTGAGATTTTTAACATGTGATAGTATTGACTAAAGTGATAAGTACGACATGTAGGGATAATCAATATGCTAAGATATTAATTTACTGGGATATAAGCTTGCTAAATTCACATGTAAAATTGGTTAAAGTGTTGAATTGTTTGCATGTTGAGAAACAAACTTGTTAGAAATGGGTAGCAACTTCTGTTGTTCTTATGACACGTAAGTTAAGAGAAACATATTAATGGACCTTAGTTAAGAGAACGAAGTTAATAAGTAAACAAAGATAAGTTGTAGTGACAGTGTAAAATGGAAATATGATTAAATAAGAAAGAACAAGGAAATTTATGAAATAAGTTATATTTAATCATAAATAATGACTGACATGTTAAACAAGAAAACATGTGAATTAAGATATACTTAATTACATAGTAAGTAGAACATGTTATTGTAACGATGAAATCAAATAAGAAAATAAAAGGGATTGTGGATTACAGACTTTGGACCACAACCTAGAGAATAACATGTTGCGGGTTTATTAATAAACTTAAATAGGTTAAGTTATATTACTGAAATTAATAAGCAAGAGGAACTTGGTAGCTTGATTAAGAATTCAGTATGAATGGGAATAACCAAGCTAAATGGAGACACGGTAAGGTAAGGCAAGCGCGTAAAAAATATTTAGACATTGGGTCTAACAACATATTAAAGTGAGGCGCTTGGACCAGTCCGCACAGTTAAGGGTGAATAACCCAGCAGGGTAGATCATCTGGGTGTTATAAGGCACGATGGGAGTGCACATTCATCCGATTTTTTCGTTGGCTCTGAAGGACTGAAAGGGGAAGCACGTTGCTTCCTGAGATACGTAAGATGCTCCTTCTAGTCCTCTGTGCGGTGATAGATGTTTAGGCTGTGCTCGCAGAGGTTGGGTTTGTGCGTAACTACTAGGTGGGTAGGCCTTGACTGTAAAAGTAGCTTTGTAATCAGAATGCGGTGACGTGATGACACAAGGGTGATTGGGTGGTTGCCTCAACGGGGAGGCGGAGGGTCACGACAAACAAAGATAGTGGATCGTCGGATACCCGTCATCGACACTCATCGATATGCGAACAGACTAGAGCTAAACCTAAGACGCCATCCACGTTTTACTATTGAAGCACGGTGGTTGAGGGGAGACACCAAATGGATGTTTAAACTGTTTGTTATTAGGGGCATGTCGCTTAGCTCTGGTAGTCTTTACTAGTTGATGGAGGGGTCGAGGTAGGGCCATAGCCACCTTGGAAAACAGACCATAGGAATATCTGTATTTTGAGGCTCTTAAAGGCGGGCCTATACATATATGGAAAAGCTCCCGACCGAGTTCCTTGTTTCTTGTATCGCCCTGCTACGGGACTCGGTGCACATTAGAGGACGTGTGGTTATGGCGTCGAGCTACAATTGACGATATGAATGTGGGACAGTCTAGATACATGCATGTCGGCTTTGGTTGGTGTATCGTAGACTTGAGGGCATTACTCTAGTATGGAATATGATTCGATCGAAGGTGGCAGTCCGTATGCTTACTTAGCATAGTAATGATAGATATATGTGGAACATAACAGTGTTATACAGAGATTCGTACGTCACTACGGCGTAGGATGAGGGACTGCGTATATTTCAATTGTGTTACGGTGGAGACCATGCGAGTGGGGTACCATGGGTTGTACCTTAATATTGGGGGTAGCTACATATATACTGCATTAGGTTAATTCACTGGGAAATAAATGGGTGCGACATGTGAGTAATCCTTGAGTGTTGTTAACCCAAGAAACCTAATAAATAATAAAATATGATTGAACGATATATGTAGTTTTATCCAAAGTGTATAATTTAAATCCAATCACCAAAACTTGTGTTTTGACCCCCTCCTCATAACATACTCGTAGGTTAGATTTGTGGCAGAGACATGAGACATTATAGCTTTGGATACTGGTTAGGCAGTATTATTAATATTGTAAGGCTATATTTTGATTATACTATATCTTATCTTTTTCGCTGTGAGATGGTTTCTGAGCTTTGACATATTTTTTGTCTCTGTCTTTTCTGCAAGATACCAGAGCAAACTAATCTGAGTTCTGATAGATCGAAATTTATAAAAAAATCGGTCTATCGGAATTAGGGTTGTTACATCTGGTATCAAAGCTTAGGTTTCGGATTCCTATATAAATAGTGAGTGAACGTATTTGAATTTTTTAAAAATATAAATATATTATATATAGACCAAGATCCATAGAGGAACCCACTAAATAGCAAGAGTATAATGTGGTAAGAAATGGGATGTCTGTCTTGTACACTAAAGGAATGAATATGGAAACCTGAGACCCTTAGGTGATTTGGGTGGAGAGTGTACAATGTACTTTGTATGGAAGGAAAGTAAATCCCATATGATTAGTATTTTGGGTTAGTGGGTTTGGCAGTAAAACCTTATAGATTGGAAAGGGTTAAAAGGAGAAAAATGGATAAGGAATATATATAGTTGAGAGAATTGACCTTGGGGAGTGTCTAGGAAAGCCTAGAAAATTGGAAACCTGCTTTGAGTCTAAACCCATTGTTAACTTTTAAAAACTTGAAACTGTAAAAGTTCTGGGAAAAGGGTTTATGTTGTTTTCAAGTTTTAATCTTAAAAGTTATAGTTTTAAATATGTAAAGAAGTACATATTGGATTTTAAAGTAAAATGGGGTATACTTTGGAAGCAATGATTTCTCATGAAAACTTTGTCTATGGTAAAATTCTCTCAGTAAAAAGGTGCATATTATAGAGCATGTATAGCTCGCTGGTTTTCTTGTTATATTTCATATAAAAAAATTTAATCATGAAGTTTTGAAGTCCCTATTCTTTGGACAATCATTTTTGATAAATTATTTAAAAGAGAAAATTTCGTTGGGTGTGGAATAAGTCATAGAAATTAAGAATAGAGTAGATGTTTGCACCTTGTAGTAAGAGGCTGAACCGACCTTATAGGTAAGAACAAGTCATAAACCCGATTCAGAAATAGTTGTCTGTATCTACTCCAGTTTTTTTGATTTGAAAAAAATGATGATTTACATTTTTAAGATGACATGTTTTTTTATTGTTTGGCAAAAGAAAGTTTCATGAGGTAAAATAAATTTAGACACTTCTGATTTTTGGAAGAAAAAATTAAATGGAAAAGGGCCAAACCATGTTTTAAAATTATGGAGTAGGTAAGGATTAGTGCCTAGGAAAGACAGGAAATGTTTTGAGGCTTTGAAGTAAATAGAGAGAATTATCTTGGAATAATGGTAAGTTCCCGTATAATGCGTAAGCATTGAAAAACCTAGGGTGTTTCTTGAACTAAATATTGGTACATAGCTAGAGTTTGTAGTGACTACAAAGTAAAAGGAAAGTAAGTGTTTAGGTCATGTTGCTAAGTTCTATGTTAGGGGTAAAACCCATTACTACAATTCTGTTAGGATCCTTCCATTGTTTTGTTTTTGTTGGGTAGTTAGTGTAACACCTAAACCTGCGTGGATTCCATAGTTTGGACTTTTCTAACTGAGGGGGACATAGTCTCGAGATACTTAGCCCTTAGTAGTAGCTGCGTAGGGTGTCGTTCTCCTGTTTTAGTTGAAAGACTAGAAAGTTATTTAAATTTAAATTAAGATCAGATGATTAAACAAGCTAAGAAATGAGAAATGTTGCAAATAAAAAGGAAGCAACAAATTCAATAAAGCAACAAACATGATAAGTTATAAGAAAAGATGGATAAAGATAAAAACTTCCAAGATTAGATGGAAAAAAAATCAGTAACAAAAGAAAATTTCCTTATGTGAGTTGCTCTTAGATAGGAAAATAGGGAATCTTTATAAATAGTTGCATAAAATCAAAGTACGGTTGGAAAAAGGTATATAAAAGAAAATTGGAAAGTGTGAAATTTTCCGTTTTTCACCTTTTTGTAACATAAGAAATCGAATTTAGAACATTAGATTTTTCTGAAATTTGAAAAATAAAGTTGGTTGGTCGGATTATGGATGCAACAATTGGATGAACTACGTTCTTACTCGGTAAGAGTGTGGGAAAATTTGGATGAAAGAGCATTTTGATTTTCAAAATATTGCATTCATGTAGAACTGCCAGTATATTTAGGATGTGAGCACCATATTTAAAAAGGATTTTTGAGAAATTTTCATACACATAGGAGGTCCTGCTTAGACATACATGCATTATTATGTTGTATTTCACTCTGCACAAGTGCACATATTTGCAAAAATTGGATGCACACATGATTGATGTATATTATGCGAGGGGTTATTTGATTTTACTCTTATCATATTTCGGGTACGAAATTTCCTAAGGGTGGGAGAATGTAACACCCCGCATTTTCAGGATAATAAAAGAAGAATAACTTAATTAAATATTCAAAATTAAGTAATATGTACTGCACCATTGTGTCCGTCTCGGAATTCTGGTCAAGATAGACACCTGGTTCGCGTAAAACGGAAAATGTATGAAGAAGTTATGGGCATTGGAAGCTTGTATACATATAAGAACCTCATATGTATATAAAATAAATAAAATATCCAGAAAAATCAAAACACGCAGCGGGACATGGCGTAAAAGTGACCCAAGGGGGGTCGACCTATGGGCGTCGACCCCACCACAGATCTAGGTACGTTCTGAGCGTGAATATGGATTGTTTCTGGCCTAAATTCATTTCTGAGCACCTATAAATAAGACCATAGAACTAACCCTAAACCTTATAACTCTGAGGCTACGCTGAAGCTTTGCCATTACTCTCTTTATTTCCTCAAATTTATTCAGAAAATTAAAATATTAGTCCAGGAAAAAATCTGAATCCAGATCTGAAGGAAAGAGATTAATGTTTATAAAAGGTGTTCAGAATTATGTGAAAGTAAGGTAAACTTCTAGATCTAATCTATTCAAATTCTTCCTCTTTCTTTCCATTCCCTTTTAATGAAAATAATCAATCCACAGTTATTAGGTTTTAAAATCAAATTAGGGAAAAACCATGGATGCTGAAACTGGATCAGATCCAGAATTGGGAAAGCATGAGAGGTGAGTGGATTTAAGCTATAGATTTTAGATAATAATATGCTATCGTTTACCATTCCCCATTTTTGTATAATTGAATTACACTATGTTAAGATGTTTAACATGTGATAATATTGAGTAAAGTGATAAGTACGACATGTAGGGATAATTAATATGCTAAGATATTAATTTATTAGGATATGAGCTTGTTAAATTCACATGTCAAATCGATTAAATTGTTGAATTGTTTGCATGTTAAGAAGCAAACTTGTTAGAAATGGGTAGCAACTTCTATTGTTCGTATTACACGTAAGTTTGTCACATTTAGATACATGAATCCATACTTGTATGAATTGGAATAGTTATGTGATTAAAGGGTTTCATGTTAACATAGAATTGAATACATGAACATGGATTTGGGTATAAATCAAAGCACGATTAAAGATCTTTATTTTGGGCATATGGTATATATATATATATATATGACTTGAGGAAAGGGACAAGAAATCCTATAATGACATAGGAAAAATGGTTTAAAACCAAATATGCCTATATTCACAGTTATTTGAAATTGTAACATGCTTAGACACGAGGTTAGATTACACTTGTGGTAGAAGCTTGCCCGGACCCGTCCGGTAAATCCAGCATCCACAAGTGGTAAATCTAATGTAAGGGGTCTAAGTGGATAATTAAAACATGTAATGGTGCTAAGATACGAGGGTTAAGTCAACTTGTGATATAAGTCTCCCCGGACCCACCCGACAAATCCAGCATCCACAAGTGTCGACTTAATGTGAGAGGTCTAGTACATATATATATATATATATATATCTATATATACATGTAAATATATGTATATAACAAGATATTAATAAATGGCAATGATGGTAATTAAATGTCCAACTCAGAAAATAAGTAAGGAAGAGATATAATGTACTGAGTTAGTGTGATGCAAAGGAAAAGTGATGTATTTCCCCAAATGACCTAGTTCTAAGAACCTTATTGCAAGTAAGCCACCGTAAATAAACAAAAGTAAAGAAATTAGTTTCTACCATGGATTTAGATGGAAATACGTTAATAAAATAAATCACTGATTCCTTCTATCAAACTGATAAGATGCGTGAAGTGTTTCCTTAATATAATAAGGAATATATATTACAGTGAATGAAGAATAATGGTTTACAATATTAAATGGTTTAAATGGGGAATGATAATAACCTATTATAAATTAATAACATTAATGAGAATGTTGTATAATAGGTAGACTTGTCTTAGGGACAAGTGAAGGTTATAACTTAGGTTATAATAAACTACTAAGGAGATGGGATAACTAGTGAAAAGAGATAAGGGTCACTTAATTAATTAAGTAATCTGTTAATGGGGAAAACCTAAAACCATTTGAGAAAAGGGGAAAGATATATGAAATATAAGGAGTTGTACTTAATTATAATTTAAGTAATATGTAAACTTGGAAGTATGAAACCCTCTGACGATAATAACATGTTTAGACTTGTCCTAGGGACAAGAGGAAATTATAACATAGGTTACAATAAACGGGTAGAGAAACTTATTAATGGACCTTAGTTAAGAGAACTAATTTAATAAGTGTAAAATGGAATTATGATTAAATAAGAAAGAATGAGGAAAACTTATAAAATAAGTTATATTTAATCATAAATAATGAATGACATGTTAAACAAGAAAACATATGAATTAAGATATGCTTAACTGCATATATTAAGTAGAACATGTTATTGTAACGATGAAATCAAACAAGAAAACAAAAGGGATTGTGGATTACAGACCTTGGACCAAACCTAGAGAACAACATGTTGTGGGCGTATTAATAAACTTAAATAGGTTAAGTTATATTACTGAAATTAATAAGCTAAAGGAACTTGGTAACTTGATTAAGAATTCAATATGAATGGAAATAACCAAGTTAAATGGAAACCTGGTAAGGTAAGGCAAGCGCGTAAAAGAATGTTTAGACATAGGGTCTAACAACATATTAAAGTGAGGCGCTTGGACCAGTCACCGCAGTTGAGGATGAATAACCCAACGGAGTAGATCATCGGGGTATTATAAGGCACGAGGGGAGCGCACATTCATCCGATTTTTCCGTCGGCTCCGAAGGACTGAAAGGGGAAGCACGCTGCTTCTTTAGATACGTAAGGTGCTCCTAGTAGTCCTCTGTGCAGTGACAGATGTTTAGGCTGTGCTCCCAGAGGTTGGGTCTCTGCGTAACTACTTGGTGGGTGGGCCTTGACTGCAAAAGTAGCTTTGTAATAAGAATACTATGACGTGGTGACACTAGAGTGATTCGGTGGTTGCCTCAACGGGGAGACAGAGGGTCACGACTAACAAAGAGAGTGGATCGTCGGATACCCATCATCGACAGCCAGTGAGATGCGAAAAGACTAGAGCTAAACCCAAGACGCCATCCACCTTTTGCTATTGAGGCACAGTGGTTGAGGGGAGACGCCAAATGGTTGTTTAAACTGTTTGTTATTAGGGTCATGTCGCTTAGCTTTGGTAGTCTTTACTGGTTGAGGAAGGGGAGGTGGGGCCATAGCCACCCTGGAAAATATACCCCAGGAATATCTGTATTTTGAGGCTCTTAGAGGCGGGCTTGTACATATATGGAAAAGCTCCCGACCGAGTTCCTTATTTCTTTTATCGCCCTGCCATGGGACTCGGCGCACAATAGAGGACGTGCGATTATGGTGTCAAGCTACAATTGACGACACGAATATCGAACAGTCTAGATACATGCATGTCGGCTCAGGGTGGTGTATCGTAGACTTGAGGGCATTACTCTAGTATGGAATCTGATTCAATCGAAGGTGGCAGTCCATACGCTTACTTAGCATAGTAATGACATATGCGGAACGTAATAGTGTTATATAGAGATTCGTACGTCACAACGACGTAGGATGAGGGGCTGCGTATATTTCAATGGTGTTACGGTGGAGACCGTGCGAGTGGGGTACCATGGGGTGTACCTTAATATTGGGGGTAGCTACATATACCGTATTAGGTTAATCCACTGGGAAATTAATGGGTGCGACGTGTGTGTAAGCCTTAAGTGCTGTTAACCCAAGAAACCTAATAAATAAGAAAATATGATTGAACGGTATATGTAGTGTTATCCAAAGTGTATAATTTAAATCCAATCACCAGAACTTGTGTTCTGACCCCCTCCTCGTAACATACTCGCAGTTTAGATTGGTGGCAGAGACATGGGACAATATAGCTTTTGATACTAGTTAGGCAGTATTATTAATATGGTAACACTATACTTTGATTATACTATATTTTATCCTTTCCGCTGTGAGATGTTTTCTGAGCTCTGACATATTTTATGTCTCTTTCTTTTCTGCAAGATACTAGAGCAAACTATCTGAGTTTCGATAGATTGGAATTTATTAAAAAAAATCAGTTTGTTGGAAATCGGGTTGTTACATCTGGTATCAGAGCCTAGATTTAGGATTTCTATATAAATAGTGAGTGAACGTATTTGTATTTTTTAAAAGTATAAATATATTATATATACCTAGATCCATAGAGGAACCCACTAAATAGAAAGAGTATAATATGGTAAGAAATGGGATGTTTATCTTGTACACTAAAGGAATGAATATGGAATTCTGAGACCCTTAGGTAATTTGAGTGGAGAGTGTACAATTTGTATGGAAGGAAAGTGAATCCCATATGATTAGTATTTAGGGTTAGTGGGTTTGGCAGTAAAACCTTATAGATTGGAAAAGGTTAAATAGAGAAAAATGGATTAGGAATATATATAGTTGAGAGAATTGACCTTGGGGAGTGTCTAGGAAAGCCTAGAAAATTGGAAACCTGCTTTGAGTCTAGCCCCATTGTTAACTTTTAAAAACTTGAAATTGTAAAAGTTTTCGGAAAAGGTATTATGGTGTTTTCAAGTTTTAATCTTAAAAGTTATAGTTTTAAATATGTAAAGAAGTACATATTGGGTTTTAAAGTAAAATGGGGTATATTTTGAAAGCAATGATTTCTCAGGAAAACTTTGTCTAAGGTAAAATTCTCTCAGTAAAAAGGTGCATATTATAGAGCATGTATAACTCGCTAGTTTTCTTGTTATATTTCATATAAAAAAAAATTAATCATGAAGTTTTGAAGTCTCTATTCTTTTGACAATCATTTTTGATAAATTATTTAAAAGAGAAAATTTTGTTGGGCGTGGAATAAGTCATAGAAATTAAGAATAGAGTAGATGTTTGCACCTTGTAGTAAGAGGCTGAACCGATCTTATCGGTAAGAAGAAGCCATAAACCCGATTCAGGAATAGTTGTCTATATCTACTCCAGTTTTTGTGATTTAAAAAAATTGATGATTTACATTTTTAAGATGACATGTTTTTTTATGCTTTGGCAAAAGCAAGTTCCATGAGGAAAATAAAATTTTGATTTTTGGAAGAAAAATTTAAATGAAAAAGGGCCAAACTGTGTTTTAAAATTATGGGTTAGGTAAGGATTAGTGTCTAGGAAAGACGAGAAAAGTTTTGAGGCTATGAATTAATAACAATAATTATCTTGGATTAATGGTAAGTTCCCGTAGAATGCATAAGCATTGAAAAACCTAGGGTGTTGCTTGAAATAATTATTGGTACATAGCTAGAGTTTGTAGTGACTACTAAGTAAAGGGAAGTAAGTGCTTAGATCCTGTTGCTAAATTCCATGTTAGGGGTAAAACAAGTTACTACATTTCTGTTGGGATCGTTCCATTGTTTTGTTTTTGTTGGGTAGTTAGGGTAACACCTAAACCTGTCGTGGATCCCATAGTTTGGACTTTTCTGACTGAGGGGGACATTGTCCCGAGGTATATGGCCCTTAGTAATAGTTGTATAGGGTGTTTGTTCTCCTCTTTTAGTTGAAAGACTAGAAGCTTATTTAAATTTAAACTAAGATCAGATGATTAAATAAGCTAAGAAAAGAGAAATGGTACAACTAAAAAGGAATCAACAAATTCAGTAAAGCAACAAACATGATAAGTTATGAGAAAATATGGATAAAGATAAAAAAATTCCAAGATTAGATGAAAAAGAAAATCAGTCACAAAAGAAAATTTTCGTATGTGAGCTGTGCTTGGATAGGAAAATAAGGAATCTTTATAAATAGTTACAAAAAATCCAAGTACGGTTGGAAAAAGGTATATAACTGAAAAACGGAAAGTGTGAAATTTTCCATTTTTCAGCATTTTGTAACATGTGAAATCGAATTTAGAAAATTAGATTTTTTCGAAATTCGAAAAATAAAGTTGGCTGATAGGATTATGGATGCAACAATTGGATGAACTACGCTCTTACTTAGTAAGAGCGTGGGAAAATTTGGATGAAAAAGCATTTTGATTTTCAAAATATTGCATTCATTTAAACTGCCAGTATATGATGTGAGCACCATAATTTAAAAAGGATTTTTGAGAAATTTGTATACACATAGGAGGTACCACTTATACATACATGCATTATTATGTTGTATTTCACTCTGCACAAGTGCACAATGTTTGCAAAAATTGGATGCACACATGATGGATGTATATTATGCGAGGGGTTATTTGATTTTACACTTATCAAATTTCGGGGACGAAATTTCCTAAGGATAGAAGAATGTGACACCCAGCATTTTGAAGATAATAAAATAAGAATAACTTAATTAAATATCCAAAATTAAGTAAAACGGACTGCGCCATTGCGTCCTTCTCGGAATTCTGGTCAAGATAGACACTGGTATGCGTAAAACGGATAACGTATGAAGAAGTTATGGGCGTTGGAAGCTTGTATACATATAAGAACCTCATATGTATATAAAATAAATAAAATATCCAGAAAAATCAAAACATGTAGCGGACTTGGCGGTAAAATGACCCGTTGGGGGTCTACCCAGGGGGGTCGACCTAGGGGGCGACCCACCTGAAGGGGGGTTGACCCCACCGTAGATCTAGGTACATTCTGAGCGTGAATGTGGACTGTTTCTGGTCTAAATTCATTTTTGAGCACCTATAAATAAGACCATAGACCTAACCCTAAACCTCATAATTCTAAGGCTATGCTGGAGCTCCGTCATTACTCTCTCTCCTCAAATCTATTCAGAAAACTAAAATATTAGTCTAGGAAAAACTCTAAATCCAGATCTGTAGGAAAGAGATTGATGTTTACAAAAGGTGTTCAGAATTATGTAAAAGTAAGGTAAACTTCTAGATCCAGTCTATTCGAAATTTTCCTCTTTCTTTCCCATCCATTTTAATGAAAATAATCGATCCACGGTTATTAGGTTTTAAATCAAATTAGGTAAAAACCATGGATGTAGAAACTGGATCAGATCCAGAATTGTGAAAGCATACGAGGTGAGTGGATTTAAGCTATAGATTTTAGATAATAATATGTTATCGTTTACCATTCCCCATTTTTGTATAATTGAAATACACTATGTTGAGATGTTTAACATGTGATAATATTGACTAAAGTGATAAGTACGACATGTAGGGATAATTAATATGCGAAGATATTAATTCATTGGGATATAAACTTGTTAAATTCACATGTCAAATCGGTTAAAGTGTTGAATTGTTTGCATGTTGAGAAACAAACTTGTTAGAAATGGGTAGCAACTTCTGTTGTTTGTATTACACGTAAGTTTTTCACATTTATATACATGAATCCTTACTTGTATGAATTGGTATTGTTATATAATTAAAGGGTTTCATGTTAACATAGAATTGAATACATGAACATGGATTTGGGTATAAATCCAAGCACGATTAAAGATCTTAATTTTAGGCATTTGATATATATATATATATATATAAGACTTGGGGACAAGGACAAGAAAACCTATACTGACATAGGAAAAATGGTTAAAAACCAAATATGCCTAGATTCACGGTAATTTGAAATTGTAACGTGCTTAGACACGAGGTTAGATTACACTTGTGGTGGAAGCCTGCCCGGACCCGCCCGACAAATCCAGCATCCACAAGTGGTAAATATAATGTGAGGGGTCTAAGTGCATAATTAAAACATGTAATGGTGCTAAGTCACGAGGTTAAGTCAACTTGTGGTAGACGTCTGCCCGGACCCGCCCGACAAATCCAACATCCACAAATGTAGGCTTAATGTGAGAGGTCTAGTACATATATATATATATACACATAAATACATGTTTAAAACAAGATATGAAATAATGGAAATGATGGTAATTAAATATCTAACTTAGAAAATAAGAAAGTAAGAGATGTAATGGACTGAGTTAGTGTGATGCGAAGGAAAAGTGATGTATTTCCCTAAATGACCTAGTTCTATGAACGTTGTTGCAACTAAGCCACCATAAATAAATAAAAGTAAAAAATTACTTGCTACCATGGATTTAGATGGGAATATGTTACGAAAATAAATCACTGATTACTTCTATCAAACTGATAAGGTGCAAGAAGTGTTTTCCTTAATATAATAAGGAATATATATTACAGTAAATGAAGAATAATGGTTTACAATAGTAAAAGGTTTAAATGGAGAATGATAATAACCAATTATAAATTAATAACATTAATGAAAATGTTGTATAATAGGTAGACTTGTCCTAGGGACAAGTGAAGCTTATAACTTAGGTTTTAATAAACTAGCAAGGAGATGGGATAACTGGTGAAATGATGTAAGGGAAACTTAATTGTAAATTAAGTAATCAATAAATGGGGAAACCTGAAACTAGTTGAGAAAAGGGGAAAGATGTATGAAATATAAGGAGTTGTACTTAATTATAAATTAAGTAATCTGTAAACTTGGAAGTCTGAAACCCGCTGATAAAAATAACATCTTTAGACCTGTCCTATGGACAAGAGGAAATTATAACATAGGTTATAATAAATGGGTATAGAAACTTATTAATGGACCTTAGTTAAGAGAACTAAGTTAATAAGCAAACAACGATAAGTTGTGGTAATGGTGTAAAATGGAATTATGATTAAATAAGAAAGAATGAGGAAAACTTATGAAATAAGTTGTATTTAATCATAAATAATGACTGACATGTTAAACAAGAAAACATGTGAATTAAGATATACTTAGTTACATATTAAGTAGAACATGTTATTGTAACGATGAAATCAATCAAGAAAATAAAAGGGATTGTGGATTATAGACCTTGGACCACAATCTAGAGAATAACATGTTGTGGGCTTATTCATAAACTTAAATAGGTTAAGTTATATTACTGAAATTAATAAGCAAGAGGAACTTGGTAACTTGATTAAGAATTCAATATGAAAGGGAATGACCTAGTAAATGGAAACCTGGTAAGGTAAGGCAAGCGCATAAAAAAATGTTTAGACATAGGGTCTAACAACATACTAAAGTGAGGCACTTGGACCACTCCTCACGGTTGAGGGTGAATAACCCAGTGAGGTAGATTATCGGGGTGTTATAAGGCACGAGTGGAACACACATTCATCCGATTTTTCTGTCGACTCCGAAGGACTGGAAGGGGAAGCACGCTGCTTCCTGAGATACGTAAGGTGCTCCTAGTAGTCCTCTGTGCGGTGGCAGATGTTTAGGCTGTGCTCGCAGAGGTTGGGTCTGCACGTAACTACTAGGTGGGTGAGCCTTGATTGCAAAAGTAGCTTTGCAGTTAAAATGCTGTGACGTGGTGACACCAGAGGATTCGGCGGTTCCCTCAATAGGGAGGCGAAGGATCACGAACAAAAAAGATAGTGGATCGTCGGATACACGTCATCAACAGCCGATGAGATGCGAAAAAACTAGAGCTAAAATGAAGACACCATCCACCTTTTACTGTCGAAGCACGGTGGTTGAGGGGAGACGCCAAATTGATGTTTAGACTGTTTATTATTAGGGGAATGTCACTTAGCTCTGGTGGTCTTTACTAGTTGAGGGAGGGGCCGAGGTGGAGCCATAGCCACCCTAGAAAATAGACCCTAGGAATATCTGTATTTTGAGGCTCTTAAAGGTAGGCCTGTACAGATATGAAAAAGCTCCATGGGACTCTGTGCACATTAGAGGACGTGCGGTTATGGCATCGAGCTACACTTGACAATACGAATGTGGGACAGTCTAGATACATGCATGTCGACTCTGGGTAGTGTATCGTAGACTAGAGGGCATTACTCTAGTATGGAATCTGATTCGATCGAAGGTGGCAGTTCTTACGCTTACTTAGCATAGTAATGATAGATATATGCAGAAGGTAACAGTTTTATATAGAGATACGTATGTCACTACAGCGTAGGATGAGGGACTGCGTATATTTCAATGGTGTTACGGTGGAGATCGTGCGAGT
Organism: Allium sativum; assembly: GCA_030737875.1. Lineage (NCBI taxonomy): Eukaryota > Viridiplantae > Streptophyta > Magnoliopsida > Asparagales > Amaryllidaceae > Allium > Allium sativum. The sequence goes on from CM060911.1 coordinate 128,072,425, forward strand.
GGGGTACCTTGGGGTGTACCTTAATATTGGGGGTAGCTACATGTATATTGTATTCGGTTAATCCATTGAGAAATAAACGGGTGCGGCGTGTGTGTAAGCCTTGAGTGCTGTTAACCCAAGAAACCTAATAAATAAGAAAATATGATTGAACGGTATATGTAGTGTTATCCAAAGTGTATAATTTATCTACCATCCACATAACATACTCGTAGGTTATATTTGTGGCAGAGACATGAGACATTATAGCTTTGGATACTGGTTAGGCAGTATTATTAATATGGTAAGGCTATACTTTGATTATACAAGATTTTATCCTTTCCGCTGTGAGATGTTTTCTGATCTCTGACATATTTAATATATCTGCCTTTTCTACATGACATTAGAGAAAACTAATCTGAGTTTTGATAGATTGGAATTTAAAAAAAAATCGATCTGTTGGAATTCGGGTTGTTACACTCTTCATCCATATAGTTTGACAAGCACTCGTCGCAGCAGCAACAAAAAACTCAGCCTCTGTTATGGAAAGTGACATGATTGATTACTTCTTTGAGGACCACATTATAGTTCCCTAACTCAACAAAAAATATCTTGAAGTACTTTATCTGCCATCCACATAGCTAGCATAATTACTATCAGTGAAAGCAACGAGATCCTTATTTGCTCCCCTTTTGAACAAAATGCCAAAATTTACTAACCCTATCACATTCTCAATACCCTTTTGAAACCATGAGATGAAGTTCAGTAGGATGGGACATGTATTTTCTAATTAAAGCCACGACATACATTAAATAGGGATGGGTAGATGTTAAGTACATTAAATGTATCACCCTATACTTTTATGCGCCCAAATTTCAACAAAATTGAAACGTGAACACATCCAAGCATGAAGCGTGTATATCTGGTACCTGCAATAAATGAGCATGAGCATAATCAGAGTACGATAAAAGAAAACTCACAACAGAAAAAGAATAGGATAACTAGTATTAACTTAAGTAACTACTTTTTTCGAAGTAAGTCACTTTGCCAATACCTAGCATGAGAGAGAACGAGAACCAAAAAGCCAAACATAAATATCTGTGAGAACCCGATCTTCTCTAGGAAACCTGTGAGGTTGTAATGAGGAGGGGGTCAGAACAAAAAGTTCTGCTGACTAAGAAATGTACAACACAGACTATAATACACAGATATATCCCGCTTGGTTCAACGCAAGCTGTATGTCTAATAAGGTTAGTAATTCTAACCTAACCTTGTAAATGTTTACGCACTATTCTACCACTCTTCCCAAAGTCGTATTCTAAGGTGTAATACTAACTTAGAACATTTACATATATCTAGCAAGCCCCCTTTGATATAACAATTCAATTTGATTCTTAGATCGAGAAGTGAGCCCCTAACTATGGAGTCTTCACATACAAATATACCTTTCCATCCACTTTCCCTTTATAATTTCTACCTCACTATCAATGATAGATGGGTTGGATTCTCCGATCACTTAAGACTCTAGGCTGGTTGGTGGACTTATTGGTGATTTAATACCTCTCGATAACTCATTCCATCTTTTTATAAACTAAAGAGTACTAGCTACGTGCCCTTTTAGTTAAGGTTTCCGTCATTCACGCATATAACCTTTCCTCGTATAAGGTGAGAGATGGTATTTTGACGCTCGCAATACCACAAGCTGACCTTAGTAGATAACCCCCTTAGTTGCTTATTACTTCCCGTAGGGTAGGTAGCCAAATCTGACATTTTTAATTTTCAGGTTTGGGCAGACAATACTTACACATGACGTTTATTACCATTAAACTGAAAGACCTACTCCTAGGTGGAATCCTCAACCCAGAGCCACTTAAGACCCAAGAAGCGGACTATACCCCATTTTCCTTTAACACCTTTCACTATTGGGGTAAAGTAGGCTACGTTATCAAGTTGTTCTTGTTTAGCCCCTCTACAAGGAAATACCAAACGTATATAATTCATTATCGTCACAGGTTCATATGGTTAATAATATTTTACATTATTAATCTACTAAGTCCAACTCTATTTTTAAATTATAAGTTCTATATTCATTAATATAAATACGGAAGGTTGTATCCCCTTTTCCCTAGGTATTTATTTGATTTCTTCCCTGATTTGTACTTACTATTTAAAAGACAATCAACATCCGTTAATCCCTTTTCTTCTTATCCATAGGTTTATTGCCCTTTTCGACCATAACAGTCACAATTTTCGTGAGGCACTCCTTAATTCTGGATGTCCTTATTTTATTAGTCCCGAAGTGTCAACTTATTGTACCCCAACATACATTTACTATTATTTATTTATTTATTGGTTATCTATTATATATATATATATTTATTTACGTAACAGGCCTCTCACATTAAGTTGAAAACTTGTGGATGCAGGACTTGCCGGTCGGTTCCTGGCAGACTTCTATCATAAGTTAACTTAACCTTGTGCCTTAATATGATTATATTTATGCATTAGACCCCTTACATTAAGCTGACTATGGATTTTCCGGTCGGTTCCGGACAGGCTTATACCACAAGTTGAGCTTAACCTCATGTCTAAATGCAGTTATAATTCATATTCCCTAATTTTTGGTTTGCAACATTTATCCTAATTAAATTAGGAATTGTAACCATTTTCCTATCATTTTCATTTCCCCCAATCAGTATTGGTTGCAATTGTTATTTATTGATTTGCGTTCCTATTTATAGCAATTAATTATGTGGATTGGTACGAATGCTCACTACAAATATATTAATTCAATATGGATTACATTTACATATTATTCCATAATTGAACTTTATCCAAACATTCAAGATTCCATACAATGTATATTTTACTGTTTTACGCTGATTTGGACGGATAATATGTATATATTTATATTTTTGTTTTCGTGCAGTCAATGTAGTTATTATTATTATTATTATAACTTAAATGATTTGATTTACTCAATAACCAAACATTTCTTTTTGCATTCAATCTTTCTAAAAGGTTCAAATCTTGCAAAAAGACTTTAAGCCGTAATCATTATAAATTGTGTCTAATTAATGGAATTGGCATATTTCAAAATCACAAGAAATATATGTAAATATATAATTTGGAATTGTTGATGCAAATTACGCTCAAATATATATATTATACGTACATTTGCACCACTTTTCCCTTTTTGATCTTTTTATCACATCTCTTGTGATATCAAAATAATGCCTTTTTATGCAAAAGGAGGAAAATGACAAATTTAACAACGATTAAGCAAAAACCCAAAAATATTGAATACAGACATGCATATTTCTTTTAATATTACAATTACACAATTTACCAATTTCATCTTTTTACCCAAATTAACATACTTTATTATTCAACACTCAACTAAAGATCTGGAATGTAACTACATTTAATTATTGTTAAATGAGACTGATTTCCAGTTCTACAGTGTTATACAGTATCCACGATGCATTTTACAACATAATTGCAATATATTTCGTAACATAACTATAGGAATTTGTGTAAACATGTTTAAGAATCCTACAATTGATATTAGACATAACCACAACTTACAATTCACAAGTTTTAACCATACTTAAAACTAAATCTGATGGTTGTCAATAAATTCACAGTATTTAAATGAGCAGATCTAATAGGGAATAAGCATAAAAAAATAGTTCTAATTCAACTGAAATAGATAAGTTATTGTAAATGTATTCGTAAATTTCCCACTCACCTTATATCCTCCAAATCCAAAGTTTGAACCTTTAGGCCTACAATCCCCAAAGTCTTATAAATCTATAATTTATTTGGAAAGGGAAAATTCCAAATCTGTAGAGATGTAAGAAAACATGAAGAGAGGGGAAAATCTGATTTGCAACGTCACTTTGCAATCTTTTCCATTATATCCTCTTATCCTCTCAATTTCATATGAATTGGATTTGATTTGTTATGTATGAATATAATTTTATTTTAGAAATTAGGTTTGGAGAAGGAGGAAAATGGCAGAGCTCCGCTGCCACTATAGATTTTTATGGAAAAGAATAAGGCCTTACCCCTTTATTTATAGGGTGGAAATGGTCTAGGACCATCGGATTAGTTTTAAATTATACCTATCCATCCGTATTAATAATATTATAAACCAAACCCTAAAAAAACCTAGTCGTCACTGGGCATTTGACGCCCAGTAGGCCGACCGCTACGGTCAACCCCCTAGGCCTCAGATTCCTTGGTCGACTAGGTTAAATAAGGTAAATTATAATTATAAATTCCGGTTTATTTATTTTTCGTCCATTTTCGTATTTCTTACATAACTTTTTCATACAGACCCCGTTCGCAAAACTCCAAACATGAAAGTTGACCAAAATTCCAAGACGAAAACGCATCAGTTAAATTTTTGTTTCCAAATTCCGTTATTTGCATAAATTCCTAATTTTGAAATTCTAATAATTAATTTATATCGCCAAAAATTCTAGGTTGTTACATTCTTCCCTCCTTAAAAGGAATTTCATTCCGAAATTCTAACGCATATAGTCCTATTCTACGCAACAGATTTGTTTACATCCACTTTGCGACCATATGTATATGTGCATGGTGTACATAATGCAATTCAACCAAATGATATCAACTTTTACGGTTGAGTCCTAGGTCCAAGTTGTACCAAAACTCATTAACTAGTTGACCATTCTAGTATAAGACTAAACGGTCAACTATAAAATGAGCTGTGGACAAAGGTTGAACCTTGGCCTTATTAGGCTGGATTAAAATATTAATCGTTGCTCATCATCTTTTTAAATTTGATGCGATCCGAAAAATAATTATCCTCATCACCGCGGTATTTAAGGACCGTAGTTAAACTCCGAACCAACACCAAGGATTTGTAGTCTCAACAATGATGTTGCAACTACACAACGAAAGAATTCTTAAAATAATTCAGCTAGAAATCCGCAATATAAATTAAAACAGTTTTCCTCTTACCTAGCTGACAACAAACAGACGATTCATGAAATCAGATACCCCAAAAATGAAGACGAAGGATTTTCCTTAGCCTTTTCGAAGAAAAATTTAGAACTTTTCAAAAATGGAATTTATTATAAACTAACAGTTTCGTATTTATAAATCTGTTTTATTATTATTATTATTATTATTCAAGTTTTATATTTTAAACTAGAAAAATCTTTTCATGTTCAAAAATATTGGAGCTTAAAAACAATTAAGATTAATTTTGATAACTTTAATAAATTATCCAATATATATAGGTAAATGGATACTAAAAATCAAAAGGAATGGATATTTATTATTCTCGAGTTTCGTGGTATGTTCCTTGTTATTTTTAATTCCTTCTTTCCTACCAATCAAACCATATTTATTAAAATTACTGAATGGCCTCGATAATTTTAGAACAAGAATAGATTAAAGACTTAAAAACCATATCTTTACAAACTATTTTCTGAAACCGTATTTCAAAACCGTTGAAATCCATTTTTCTCAAATAGTTTTAAAACAAAATTTCCTCAAATACAAGGCCAAGAACTCAACTGAATGCTTCAATAAAGGTAGATTCGAAATTTCAACGAAGTAACAAATGGATACACCTCGTAATTTTATTTCCGGAATGGATACAACATATTAACTTGGGATTTTTCACGTTTTGAATCGAGTAACGGTCTTAACCAAAACTACCAACGAAACCAAATCAGGAATTATGACTATCTCGTTTGTAGCTAGATTATATATATATCATTATTCTAGTATCCAAACTTTAATCAACAGAATCTACCATATGTCATCCTCATGCTCTTCACGGCAAGATCGCCAATGTACTATGGGGTAAGACAGAATTGGCTCAAAACCCGAACTCAACATATTCAACTCTTGGTTGCCTAAAGTCCATTTATATTATTAGGCCCACGACTAATTCATCTTCATAATAAATTAAAGCCGAGTAAGAAATACGAAGAAAAACAGAAAATAAAATCGAATTATGTTCTCACACAAGTCCTAATTTAACTAATTTCTCTGATCGTTTAACCTAAGCTCTGATACCAAATGTATCACCCCACACTTTTATGCGCCTAAATTTTGACAAAAATTGATACTTGAACGCATCCAAGCATGTAGCATGTATATCTGGTACCTGCAATAAATGAGCATGAGCATAATAAGGGTACGATAAAAAAACTCACAGCGAAAATAGAATAAGATAACTAATATTAACTTAATTAACTACCTTTTTCGAAGTAAGCCACTTTGCCAATACCGAGCATGAGAGAGAATGAGAACCAAAAGCCAAATTTATATATCTGTGAGAACCCGGCCTTCTCTAGGATACCTGGGAGGTTGCAATGAGAAGAGGGTCAGAACAACAAGTTCTAGTGATTAAGAAATGTACAACACAACTATAATACACAGATATATCCCATTTGGTTCAACCCAAGCTGTATGCCTAAAAAGGTTAGTAATTTTAACCTAACCATGTAAATGTTTACGTACGACTCTACCACACTTACCAAAGTGTATTCCATTGTATAATACCAAGATAGAACATTTACGTATATTTAGGAAGCCCTCCTTTATATTACAATTCAATTTGATTCTTAGACCGAGAAGTGAACCCCTAACTGTGGAGTCTTCACATACATATATACCCTTCCATCCACTTTTCCATTATAATTTTCCACCTCACTATCAATGATAGATATGATGGATTCTCTGATCACTTTAGATCCTAGGCTGGTTGGTGGGCTTATTGGTGACTTAATACCTCTCGATTACTCATTCCATCTTTTTATAAACTAGAGAGCACTAGCTACAGGCCCTTCTAGTTAAGGCTTCCGTCATTCATGTACACACCCTTTCCCCGGGTAAGGCGAGAGATGGTATTTTGACGCTCTCTATACCACTAGCCGACCTTATTAGATAACCCCCTTAGTTGCTTTGTAATGTCCCGTATTTTCTATAGCCAAATATTTTATTTATTTATTGTTTTATATATTATATTTGGAATATTAATGGATTTCTAATATTTAATTCGTTTATTAAAATGAAGTTTTAACGTTAATTTATATTTAATTTAAAACGAGCTAAAAATTGGCGTAGTACTTCATAATATTGAGTTTTGAACTTCAATTGGTTATACAAGATCCGACGTAAGTCAGAATTCTGTGAAACAAGAAACGTTTGAATCTTGTTGATTATAATTTTTATATGAAAGAGAAAATCAAGAATTCATGTTATAAATTGTTAGTTATGTCCAAATCAAATTTTAAAATAGTTGTTATGGAATTCGTTAATAAACGATAACGATTATTTAATAAATTAAAATGGTTTTTATTTATAATTTCAATATCGTTTAACTCGAAACTGATGATATCTAGTTGTACAATCCATATTGCTTTATATTTGAAGCCATATGATAATTTTATTTGGATATTTACGATTATAATAATTTATTTAATATTTGGAATTAAATTAATATTTTATTGATATTATGTAAGCCTTAAAAATAGTCATTTTGCAAATAGCCTCGGTTTCCGATGAAATTAGTTTCATTGGAAATGTAATGTTAAATTATTACATGAAATCAAATTTCGTGACAATTTGATGTTGTATGTGACAACGGTAGTCAAAAAGCGTTCTGTTTTTATTTTATCGTTTTATTGATTTAATTTGGAAATTAAGAATAACTGACTATCTAACGAACTCCGCTTTTAGAGAAATTAATTTTATTAAATTCGTAATGATTTATAATTGTAGTATTTTAATTTTCAAGTTAATTTGATTTATTTTGGGATCAAACGCAATTTAAATGTGTTTCAATTCACATATATGAGTTATAAAGGAATTTTCATCGACATTCTCGGAATTCGATGAAACCTGCCCTATCGTGTTCGGAATGTCATTTATGCTAGGGTGTAAATTTTCATCTCGATCTATGGCCGTTTGTAGTTGTTTTTGTACGTTACTTCAGCCCGAAGTTTCGATTAATAATTAAATAATAAAATCCTCCTATTTATACCCACACCCCCATTATCAATCAAACCCTAGTTTACATTTGCACATGGTCAAATATATGCGCCTCCTCCCAACTAGAAATGAACAGCTGTTACCTTGCCACTTTCTTCCCCAAAAAGCACTTAACCTAGACCTCGAATCGAATACTCCCAACAGAAAAAATCTCCATCTCCTCGGGTTCAATAGATGTAACAGCGGTGATTGGTTCCTTCGATCTGAGATGGTCGAGATTGGCCTCGAAAGCCAAAATAGTTCGGGTTATTCTAGACAGAGGATAGCATCATGCGTTGCAGAGTTTGGGATGATCGACAAGGACGTTGAGGGGATGTTTTTGGTAGTTGTCGATCAATGGCTGGTGGAGGATCAAGGACGCAACATGGAGGATTTTCGATCGATAGTGGTCATCGTGGGTGAAGCAGCTACGAGAGGTAGCAGAAGGGAAGGAGCACTATCGGGAAGAAATAAATTAAGTGTGGCCGACTTTTTCTCTAATAATATGTAATTAGTTATATTAATAATGTTAATTAAGGGATTATTATATTTAGTGTGATGCAAAGGGCACCGCGCTGGTGGCTAAGGGCTACCAGCGCGGGGGTCAACCACCGACCGAACAAGGATTTGGTCGACGGTTGACCGCCGACCGAAGGGCGCTGCGGTAGCCCTTAGTGGAAACTGCGGCGCCCTTAGCATCACACTATATTTGTAACTAGACTCTTAATGATATTATAATGTGGACTGAGGTAGGAACGAAACAAAGGTGAATTAAGGAATGAAGGAACCCGCAAATCAGGCTGTAACAATTTCAATTGTAAAGTAATTAGTAAATAAAATTAACATTATAAGTTATAATTTAGAAATAACTTATTTCCTGTAGGTGTTGAACAGAAGTATCTGTTTGAACGGAGAATGGAACGTTGCGTGGAAGAGTATATCGTCCTGTTAGACTGTGTAACCAAAGTAATCAAACATTTTATTAATTATTAACATATGTAGGAAAGTTAACTAATTTATTTAAAAGAAAAACCCGTATATTTATAATCGTTATAATTCATGCAGTTCGAATGAGGCAACATGCTTGATATTGGTTGTTCAAACAGAAGTGTGAAGCAAGAATTTAATCGACCATAGGTTATAATAATTAAAATAATAAAAGGGTAATAATTATTAGTTGATGGAAATAAATAGTTTAATTTAAACCTATAACTTATAATATTTATAGTCAATGTATACGTTATCAGATTGGATCAGAAATGAGACGCTGGGACCGTATTATTGAATACTGCATTATGAAACAGAACTGGACGTAAATGGAGACAACTGGATTGTAATAACCCGGAAATCTGGGCCAATTTAAAATTTTTATTTTGGCAATTTTAGTGAATTTTGAATGTTTAAAAAGGATTATTTTAAATAATATCGACGAGAAATTTAATTTGAACAGAAATAGAACGTATATATTTATATACGTCGTCGTTAGAATATAAATTTTTATTTATAATTATAAAAGGAATTGAAAATGGCGCAGTAGTTCGATAATTCGATTTCAAATTTCAATTGAACATATTGGGTGCAAAATAAACCGGATTTTAGCGAAACCAAAAATAATAGGATCTAATTGAGAATATCTTTCTAATGAATCCGAAAAATTGAAATTTCATAGTGGGAATCAAAAGATATGTCCAGTTGAAAATTCAGAATAGTCGCTATTGAATTTAGGCCCTTGAAAATGGAAATTTTGCAAACGACCTCGGTTTTTGACGAAACCACTTTTTTTGGATCCGCGATATCAAATTATTGCTAGATTCGAAATTTCGTAATTTTTTAAATCAGTATGTGAGCGTGGCGAAGGTAAACGCGTTTGACCAGTTTCAGTTGATTTTAATCGACTAGAAAATGGCTATTTTCATACGGTCGCCGAATTTGACGAAATTAGTTTTGTTAGGACCGTATCGCCAATACGAAGCTAGAAAATATTTTTCTGGAATTTTCCCGGTTAGTATGTGGCCCCGGTAAATTGAAATGCACGTTCAAATTCAATATATAGAATTATACTTTGATTTTGACGAAAACTGATCGAAACAGTCGAATCAGCCTATGATACATATCCCATTGTGTTTGGAATGGGGGTAATTAGCTATGGACGACAGGCGGTGGGTCTCGTTTAGAGATCGAAAATAAAAGTTATTTTTTTTGAAATTAAATTGAATAAAATATAATTATATTTAGAGGGCCCTAACCCTGTTTCTCCATTCAACCGATCAGATAAAAAAAGAGAGAGGAGAAAAGGGGGGAGAACCGCGATCTCCCCCAAGCGATCGATCGCCATCGCCGCCGCCGTAGCTCGCACGGCCAACCTCCGCCTTCTTCCTCCCCCTCGTCGTTCTCCTCTCCCTCCCTCCTCTGAGTATCCGCACGCCCTAGCCCCCAAAGGGAAACTCGCCGCTGCAGCCCTCAAGCCCGCCACCAGCGCCCGGCCGACGCCCCTCCCTATCGCACTTCCCCCATCGTCGATCCATCCTCCAAGACTGACGTGAGCCCCCCCTCTCTGAAATGCTGTAAGTTTCCCTTTCTCCTTCTTTAATTGTTTTATTTTATTTCTTTTCTTTCTTTTATTTTAGAGAACAATATGGCTTTTAAAAACTGATTTTTTTAATGTAAAAGTTTATATTTTTATACATAGGAAAAAAACCCGAGATTTTTATATAATATAAAGTTTTTATTTTTAATTTATTTAAAATATAAACAATAGATTTTTATAAGTAGAAACAATAGATTTTTATAACTAGAAAGACTAGATTTTTAGAAATAAAAAGGTTAGATTTTTATCATAGACAAGATGGGATTTTTAATAATGAAAGCTATGATTTTTAACATAGGAAAGATTAGATTTTTATCATTGAAAAGATTCAATTTTTAATCGTATGAAGTAGCGAAGAAAATATAATTTTTCCATGTAAGTAGCAAAGTAAAAATATAATTTTTATATTATAAAAAGAATAAAAATATGATTTTTATATAGGTAGAGTATTAAAAATATGATTTTTAATATATAGAACATCATATTAAAAAGGTGGTTTTTAATATGAGCAGCGTGAAAAGGATGGCGTAGGAATTTCGGGCAAATCAAATCGATCAGACGTTCAGAAATGAAACGGCGGAGTGGAACCCTCGGTCAGAACTTCTCACTTTTAATTTAATTTTCTATTTAAAATATATACTAGGATGCAGACGGTGTTTAGTAGCACCCGACACCCGTCGTCCACAGACCATGGACGGCTTGTATGCTTGTTTGTTTGATTTTGATGTGTAGTTGATTGTGTGATGTGATGTGAAAAGAAATAAAATATTTTATAGTTGAAAATAGAATTTTTAACGTGTATTTAAAATGAAATAAATATAAACAAATCGGACGATTTGTTTATATACACACATTTGACTGATATTGATTGGGACGATAAATTATACACATCGCCCAACTGCACAAATAAAATCTGTGTTTGATTGTTTGAAAACCCCACACGGGTATTGGGATGAGATATGACGTACACTAATCCCAATAATTAGTTGTATGTCGATCGATTGATTGACAGACTGTCATAAGAATTAAATATTTATATTTGATGCTTATACAGTGTAGAATGCACTCTGGATGACGGTTGATTTTTGATCGTTGTTATTTTATACATGTGTTGTAGAAAATCCATATAATTAACATTATATGGTAATTGATTGGGCCTCATTCCAGTTTTGAAATAGAAATATTTGAAATAGAATATTTGAAAATAGAAATATATGAAGCCGTGTTGATTAGATTTGCTCCATTTTGACGAGAACGATATTTATATCGATTTTATTCAAATTGAAATGAATATTAAAGTGAATTGAAATTCGAATTAAATTGAATTGATTTGAAATTCGAAATAAACTGAAATGATTTGAAATTCGAATAGAATTGAAATTCGAATTAAATTGAAATAGAATTGAAATCGTTTTGAAATGAATCCGAATTGAAATTGAATAGAATCGAATTTGAATTGAAATCGAATAGAAATGAATTCAAAGTGAAATTGAATAGAAATGAATTCGAATTGAAATTGAATTAATTTTAATTCAAATTGAATTGAAAACGAAGTGAAATTGAATTAGAAATTGATTTGAATTGAAATCAATTTGAAATATATTAAAAACGAATTTCTAAGGGAAAATTCAATTTTGATTTGAATTTGAAAAGGAAGTCGAAATCGTTTTGAAAATGAATTTAAAAACGATTTATAAAATTCGTCTCGAAAGGAAATCGACGAAGTATATATTATATATATTATATATATTATATATATAATATAATGGCCAGAATAGAACGCGCCGCGCTACGTCAGTTCGTGAATTTCGACCATTGACTTCGAATGGATATTGCGGGAGATCCGACCGTCGGATTCTCCTAAAACCAAAACCGTTGGGTTCGTATCGAATAGAGCTTTCTAACGAATATTAGAAATTTGAAATCTAACGGTTGGATTTGGAATTATGTCCAAATCAAATTTGGAAAAGGTCGTTGTAAGTGCTGTTCGTTGGCCGTTGATGGAAATCGACTGTACGGGCCTTGATAAAATTATTAAAAATAGTAATAATTTATGTAAAATCATAAGAAATGATTTGTGAAGAATTGGGATGAAAAACTCCATATTTGAAAAGATAAAAATAGATTTTTATTGAAATGAACTAATTTTTAACTAGAATTAAAATCCATTTATTTTTAAAGTAAATAAATTGGATTTGAAATGGTTTTAAAAGAAACCAGAATTTCCAATAATTGAATTGGAATGGATTTGAATCGAAATTGTATTTGGAGTATTTCGATGTTGGATTTCGTGATTATACAGATAACGTTACGGAAATTTGAAAGATATATAGATATCATTATTTCTAATACGATATTTGTTGGTCGTAGAATTTAATATTAAATATAAGCCGATATATTTTCTATTCAGAGCCTTGTATTTAATATCAAATGTGATTTGGGTTTGTCGTGAATGGTGTCTTCATTAACACTTTTCTTAAGCCCAGTTGAGAAAAAAATTAAATCTTTTTATTTAGATTTAATGAAGTGTACCAATTAAATAATATTTAATTGGAATTGAATTGGTATTGATTTTTGGGTTTATCGTGAACAGTGTTTTAAATAACACTTGTTCTTTAACCCGATAATTAATGAGATGTGATTTTGGGTTGTCATGAACGGTATCTTCAATAATACTGTTCTTAGACCCAAAGGAGTTAAGAAAATCAGAAACTAACTGGAGATTAGTTAAGTTGAATGGTTTCTGGGGTACTGATCTGATGTTGGTTTCGGCCTTCGGGGTTAATACTTAGGGAACTTCTCACTTGCTAATTTACGGTTAGGGACTGATTTAAATGTGATGTGATTTTGGGGTTTATCGTCAATCGTGTTTTAAATGACACTGATTCTTTAACCCGGTCAAAGATTAAAACTAAGTGGAGTTTTAATGAATCTTTAATTAGATTGAAAAGATCGAGAATGGAGTATCACCAGTTTTTCTCCAAGCGATAGTTAAATCTTTAATTAGATTTGAACGTGAAATGGTAATTGAATTTACCGATAACACCGTCGTGTTAGATATGAAGTATTACCAGTTTTACTTCATGGGATGAATTGGTTGGGTTGGGAAATTAAAACAAATGATTACTTCGGTAAGGTTCGTTAATCCCGACTAGTTTGAATTGATATTCAAAGGAAGATTAAAGAATAAATTTAAAAGAATTTATCTTTGACAAAATTAATGGGAACCTTTCCCTAAGAATGTGAAATTTAGAAACTAACTGTAGGTTAGCTAAGCAGAACGGTTTCCTGGATATTGATCTGATGTTGGTTTCGGCCTTCGGGGTTAATATTTGAGGAATTATTCACTGGTTAATTTACGGTTAGTGACTGATGAATTGGAATGAGGCGTATGTTGTGTTCGTGTAACACTTGTTTATTATATACGCGAGTTATTCGGAAAGACCGGGTTTACCCATTCTGAATAACTGATACGACGATAAGTCGAAGATGAAGACGGTGGTTGAAGACCGGAGGTCTTCACGTCGTTTGGATAATTACTGATGATCTTGATTGGATCGTACACCCAAGAGGAGGCAATCAGTTAGTGGTCGTCCAGACGTACTTGGAGATCGATGGATATGCAGGGTACTAAGTGCCTCCGGTTTCGTTCAGACCCAGAACGGACTTGTAAATGGACTGTGTGTCTGACATCGGATTTCATTCTGTGTGACTGATATCGGTTTCATAGAGTGGTTTGCCTGTGTGGCATGCTAAGATGCAACTGAGCAAGGCTTCTGTTGAAAAGCAGAGTCTTGTGGTTGATGATCAAAGTACGGCCTATGTGGCATAGCTTTGTGTAACGTGAATTTGCGAGCCTCACACCCCGGTTGTGAACTAAAAACGGGAGAAGGACCTCCGGGAGGACATGCGTTTCTTTCTAGCTAGAAGTGGCGTCAGTGGTTTTACACGCCCTGACGAGTTTGACTTATGTGGTTGTTGCTGTTGCGAGGCTCCTCGGTTTCATCGGACGATCCGGGTCCGATGGAGTCATTTGTTGGCTCATTTGCCCCCCATGGGGGGGGAGACGTAGTGTTCAGGATTTCGTCTAATCCACATCGGTGGACCGGCCCTGTCACTCCAAGGGTCGATGCGTTCTGATCCTGAGACATGGTAGGCTAGATTGTCTCGAATCGGTAGATGACTATCTTTTGCCTCGGTTCACAGATGGAAATCCAACTTCCAATACGTGACGTTTCAATTTTAGTTGTAATCCTATATATGGCGACATAGTGGGATGAGGCGCTTATGCCGTCTATGATTGATACTTATGATTTAAAGTTGTTTTATACACTATACACATATTATAGTATCAAATGATTTGTTTTAAACGTATCAAGCATGCTTTGGCTATTATAAGGGAAAACCCTATCCTTTGGTTTGTGTTGCATTGTGTGATGGGACCTGGGTCTTATAATAGCTTCATTTTTCTTTATTTAGCATTGCGCTGTTTGTTTTATGCACTGGTATTCTTAGGAGAAAACCCGTTCCGTGTTATACGGCGTGGTCCCTTGATTTACCGAACTTTAAAATAAAGATTAATAACTGCTTTAGTTCTCACACCAGTCCCATGACTAACCTGGAGTTTATTGTTTTAACCTAAACTCTGGGTGCCCTTATTTTGACACGGGCAGCTAGTAGTTTCGGTTTTGCAGATTTATATTCACAGGATCCTGATTTACAACTGGAACGATATCCGGAAAGCTTGGTATCCGTATATCTCCTTCTAGTTGTGTTTTGTATTATTTCCGCTGCGATGTATTTAAATGTAATTTAAATCTCTGATATTTCTGTGTAATATGTATTCATACTCTGTATGTTCTTGTATTCTGATGGAATTATTGTAATATACAATGTAATGTTCTTCCGTCTGCGTTCTATTTTGTCTTGTTCTCGAAGCATCCATTCTTTCCTTCACGGGGAAGTTACGGGAATTTACATTTGGTATCAGAGCTTTGGTTTATAAAGCTCAGAGAACAAGATACATTAGAACCAAATGAAAGAATTCATCAGAAATTGGATTAGTAATATCCAATGAGAATGACTCGTTAGAGATAGAATCAGTAGTATCCTAGAACGAGTGTGAAGAGTATATTTTTAAAATGAAACAAATTTTGTTTTGAAAAATTAAATCACTTATTCGTATTTGATTATTTATTTTATATTAAATTTGGACAATCCAATATATAAAGATTTTGCATATACGCCTTGCAAACGTGTGTTCGAAGTTTTAATATACTGGGTAGATATAGAATCCCTCTAGTGCCCGGGGATAATTCTGGTGATGGGGCACCATCGCCAGTATTTATTTTCGAGTTTCGAAAGTGAGATTTCTATATATTTCCAATTGACTGGTGTGAGAACCGAAACTAGATAGGGCTCATTGTTGTGATTTGGCATCAAAAATCTGATTTTTTGACTGTATATCAAAGTTATGGATTTGAAAAGCTAAACAACTAATTGATTGATGGTTGTGTTGTTTGATTATTGTTTGATTAAATTAAATGTTGAACGTTTAGCCAAATTGTATCAAATAGTAAATTGTATTAAAAATTTATCGCATTTGCTTGCATATACATGTACTTACATTGAACAGGTCATAGCAAGGAGGCTAGAGCAGAAGAATAAAATTGTTTGCCCGACAAATAGGTACATGTTTACCATAATTTATTGTTTTATTTGGGTTATGATGATTTTATGAGCCGATTGGCTAGCCGCTTGGCTTTTTCTTTTTCTTTTTGAGATCAGAGGGCCTGTATGGAAATTTCGGGATTTTCCCGGTGATCCTGGTGTAGGGGTGGTTATGGCGAAATTTTTCGAAAATTTAGGGCGTTAGCCAAATTTTTGAAAAATTTGAAAAGTTCTTAGAAACTGAAAAGTTGAAGAACTTAAGCCGTAGTCAAAATAATTAAAGTTGAGTTGATTTGTTAAACAACTTTCGGCTTCGTTCCTTTTCGGGGACGAAAATTTTTAAGTGGGGAGATTGTAATAACCCGGAAATCTGGGCCAATTTAAAATTTTTATTTTGGCAATTTTAGTGAATTTTGAATATTTAAAAAGGATTATTTTAAATAATATCGGCGAGAAATTTAATTGGAATAGAAATAGAACGTATATATTTATATACGTCATCGTTAGAATATAAAATTTTATTTATAATTATAAAAGGAATTGAAAATGGCGCGGTAGTTTGATAATTCAATTTCAAATTTCAATTGAACATACCGGGTGCAAAATAAACCGGATTTTAGCGAAACCAAAAATAATAGGATCTAATTGAGAATATCTTTCTAACGAATCCAAAAAATTGAAATTTCATAGCGGGAATCAAAAGATATGTCCAGTTGAAAATTCCGAATAGTCGCTATAGAATTTAGGCCCTTAAAAATGGAAATTTTGCAAACGACCTCGATTTTCGACGAAACCACTTTTGTTGGATCCTCGATGTCAAATTATTGCTAGATTCGAAATTTCATAATTTTTCAAATCAATATGTGAGCGTGGCGAAGGAAAACGCGTTTGACCAGTTTCAGTTGATTTTAATCGACTAGAAAATGGACATTTTTCATACGGTCGCGGAATTTGACAACATTAGTTTTGTTAGGACCGTATCGTCAATACGAAGCTAGAAAAAAAAGATTCTTGAATTTTTCTGGTTAGTATGTGGCCCCGGTAAATTGAAATGCACGTTCAAATTCAATATATAGAATTATACTTTGATTTTGACGAAAACTGATCGAAACAGTCGAATCAGCCTATGATACATATCCCATTGTGTTCGGAATGGGGGTAATTAGCTATGGACGACAGGCGGTGGGTCTCGTTTAGAGGTCGAAAATAAAAGTTACTTTTTTTTTGAAATTAAATTGAATAAAATATATTTATATTTAGAGGGCCCTAACCCTATTTCTCCATTCAACCGATCAGATTAAAAAAAAAGAGGAGAAAAGGGGGGAGAATCGTGTTCTCCCCTAGGCGATCGATCGCCATTGCCGCCGCCGTAGCTCGCACGGTCACCCTCCGCCTTCTTCCTCCCCCTCGTCGTTCTCTTCTCCCTCCCTCCTCTGAGTATCCGCACGCCCTAGCCCCCAAAGGGAAACTCGCCGCTGCAGCCCTCAAGCCCGCCACCAGCGCACGGTCGACGCCCCTCCCTATCGCACTTCCCCCATCGTCGATCCATCCTCCAAGACTGACGTTAGCCCCCCCCCCCCTGAAATGCTGTAAGTTTCCTTTTCTCCTTCTTTAATTGTTTTATTTTATTTCTTTTCTTTCTTCTCTTTTAGAGAAAAATATGGCTTCTAAAAACTGATTTTTTTAATGTAAAAGTTTATATTTTTATACATAGGAAAAAAACCCGAGATTTTTAGATAATATAAAGTTTTGATTTTTAATTTATTTAAAGTATAAACAATAGATTTTTATAAGTAGAAACAATAGATTTTTATAACTAGAAAGACTAGATTTTTAGAAATAAAAAGGTTAGATTTTTATCATAGACAAGATGGGATTTTTAATAATGAAAGCTATGATTTTTAACATAGGAAAGATTAGATTTTTATCATTGAAAAGATTTGATTTTTAATCGTATGAAGTAGCAAAGAAAATATATTTTTTCCATGTAAGTAGCAAAGTAAAAATATAATTTTTATATTATAGAAAGAATAAAAATATGATTTTTATATAGGTAGAGTATTAAAATATGATTTTTAATATATAGAACATCATATTAAAAAGGTGGTTTTTAATATGAGCAGCGTGAAAAGGATGGCGTAGGAATTTCGGGCAAATCAAATCGATCAGACGTTCAGAAATGAAACGGCGGAGTGGAACCCTCGGTGAGAACTTCTCACTTTTAATTTAATTTTCTAGTTAAAATATATACTAGGATGCAGACGGTGTTTAGTAGCACCCGACACCAGTCGTCCACAGACCATGGACAACTTGTATGCTTATTTGTTTGATTTTGATGTGTAGTTGATTGTGTGATGTGATGTGAAAAGAAATAAAATATTTTATAGTTGAAAATAGAATTTTTAACGTGTATTTAAAATGAAATAATTATAAACAAATCAGACGATTTGTTTATATACACACATTTGACTGATATTGATTGGGACGATAAATTTTACACATCGCCCAACTGCACAAATAAAATCTGTGTTTGATTGTTTGAAAACCCCACACGGGTATCGGGATGAGATATGATGTACACTAATCCAATAATTAGTTGTATGTCGATCGATTGATTGACGGACTGTCATAAGCATTAAATATTTATATTTGATGCTTATACAGTGTAGAATGCACTCTGGATGATGGTTGATTTTTGATCGTTGTTTTTTATACATGTGTTGTAGAAAATCCATATAATTAACATTATATGGTAATTGATTGGGCCTTATTCCAGTTTTGAAATAGAAATATTTGAAACAGAATATTTGAAAATAGAAATATATGAAGCCGTGTTGATTAGATTTGCGCTATTTTGACGTGAACGATATTTATATCGATTTTATTCAAATTGAAATGAATATTAAAGTGAATTGAAATTCGAATTGAATTGAATTGATTTGAAATTCGAAATAAACTGAAATGATCTGAAATTCGAATAGAATTGAAATTCGAATTAAATTGAAATAGAATTGAAATCGTTTTGAAATGAATTCGAATTGAAATTGAATAGAATCAAATTTGAATTGAAATTGAATAGAAATGAATTCGAATTGAATTTGAATAGAAATGAATTCGAATTGAAATTGTATTAATTGAATTCAAATTGAATTAAAAACGAAGTGAAATTGAATTAGAAATCGATTTGAATTGAAATAAATTTGAAATGAATTTAAAACGAATTTGTAAGGGAAAATTCAATTTTGATTTGAATTTGAAAAGGAAGTCGAAATCGTTTTGAAAACGAATTTAAAAACGATTTATAAAATTCGTTTCGAAAGGAAATCGACGAAGTATATATTATATATATTATATATATATATAATATAATGGCCTGAATAGAACGCGCCGCGCCGCGGTAGTTCGTGAATTTTGACCATTGACTTCGAATGGATATTGCGGGAGATCCGACCGTCGGATTCTCCTAAAACCGGAACCATTGGGTTCGTATCAAAAAGAGCTATCTAACCAATATTAGAAATTTGAAATCTAACGGTTGGATTTGGAATTATGTCCAAATCAAATTTGGAAAAGGTCGCTGTAAGTGTTGTTCGATGGCCGTTGATGGAAATCGACTGTACGGGCCTTGATAAAATTATTAAAAATAGTAATAATTTGTGTAAAATCATAAGAAATGATTTGTGAAGAATTGGGATGAAAAACTCCATATTTGAAAAGATAAAAATAGATTTTTATCGAAATGAACTAATTTTGAACTAGAATTAAAATCCATTTATTTTTAAAATAAATAAATTGGATTTGAAATGGTTTTAAAAGAAACCAGAATTTCCAATAATTGAATTGGAATGGATTTGAATTGAAATTGTCTTTGGAATATTTCGATGTTGGATTTCGTGATTATACAAATAACGTTATGGAAATTTGAAAGATATATAGATATCGTTATTTCTAATACGATATTTGTTGGTCGTAGAATTTGATATTGAATATAAGCCGATATATTTTCTATTCAGAGCCTTGTATTTAATATCAAATGTGATTTGGGTTTGTCGTGAAAGGTGCCTTCATTAACACTGTTCTTAAGCCCAGTTGAGAAAAAGATTAAATCTTTTTATTTAGATTTAATGAAGTGTACCAATTAAATAATATTTAATTGGAATTGAATTGGTATTGATTTTTGGGTTTATCGTGAACAGTGTTTTAAATAACACTTGTTCTTTAACCCGATAATTAATGAAATGTGATTTTGGGTTGTCGTGAACGGTATCTTCAATAATACTGTTCTTAGACCCAAAGGAGTTAAGAAAATCAGAAACTAACTGGAGATTAGTTAAGTTGAATGGTTTCTGGGGTATTGATCTGATGTTGGTTTCGGCCTTCGGGGTTAATACTTAGGGAACTGCTCACTTGCTAATTTACGGTTAGGGACTGATTGAAATGTGATGTGATTTTGGGGTTTATCGTCAATCGTGTTTTAAATGACACTGATTCTTTAACCCAGTCAAAGATTAAAACTAAGTGGAGTTTTAATGAATCTTTAATTAGATTGAAAAGATCGAGAATGGAGTATCACCAATTTTTCTCCATGCGATAGTTAAATCTTTAATTAGATTTGAACGTGAAATGGTAATTGAATTTACCGATAACACCATGGTGTTAGATATGAAGTATTACCAGTTTTACTTCATATCTAACACTAGTTTGAATTACTTCGGTAAGGTTCGTTAATCCCGACTAGTTTGAATTGATATTCAAAGGAAGATTAAAGAATAAATTTAAAAGAATTTATCTTTGATAAAATTAATGGGAACCTTTCCCTAAGAATGTGAAATTTAGAAACTAACTGTAGGTTAGCTAAGCAGAACGGTTTCCTGGATATTGATCTGATGTTGGTTTCGGCCTTCGGGGTTAATATTTGAGGAATTATTCTTTGGTTAATTTACGGTTAGTGACTGATGAATTGGAATGAGGCGTATGTTGTGTTTTTGTAACACTTGTTTATTATATACGCGAGTTATTCGGAAAGACCGGGTTTATCCCATTCTGAATAACTGATACGACGATAAGTCGAAGATGAAGACGGTGGTTGAAGACCGGAGGTCTTCACGTCGTTTGGATAATTACTGATGATCTTGATTGGGCCGTACACCCTAGAGGAGGGAATCAGTTAGTGGTCATCCAGACGTACTTGGAGATCGATGGATATGCGGGGTACTAAGTGCCTCCGGTTTCGTTCAGACCCAGAACGGACTTGTAAATGGATTGTGCGTTTGACATCGGATTTCATTCTGTATGACTGATATCGGTTGCATAGAGTGGTTTTCCTGTGTGGCATGCTAAGATGCAACTGAGCAAGGCTTCTGTTGAAAAGCAGAGTCTTGTGGTTGATGATCAAAGCACGGCCTGTGTGGCATAGCTTTGTGTAACGTGAATTCGCGAGCCTCACACCCCGGTTGTGAACTAAAAACGGGAGAAGGACCTCAGGGAGGACATGCGTTTCTTTCTAGCTAGAAGTGGCGTCAGTGGTTTTACACGCCCTGATGAGTTTGACTTATGTGGTTGTTGTTGTTGCGAGGCACCTCGGTTTTATCGGACGATCCGGGTCCGATGGAGTCATTTATTGGCTCATTTGCGCCCCATAGGGCGGGGAGACGTAGTGTTCAGGATTTCGTCTAATCCACATCGGTGGACCGGCCCTGTCGCTCCAAGGGTCGATGCGTTCTGATCCTGAGACATGGTAGGCTAGATTGTCTCGAATAGGTAGAGGACTATCTTTTGCCTCGGTTTACAGATGGAAATCCAACTTCCAGTACGTGACGTTTCGGTTTTAGTTGTAATCCTATATATGGCGACATAGTGGGATGGGGCGCTTATGCCGTCTATGATTGATACTTATGATTTAAAGTTGTTTTAAACACCTATTATAGTATCAAATGATTTGTTTTAAACGTATCAAGCATGCTTTGGTATTATAAGGGAAAACCCTATCCTCTGGTTTGTGTTGCATTGTGTGATGGGACCTGTGTCTTATAATAGCTTTATTTTTCTTTATTTAGCATTGCGCTGTTTGTTTTATGCACTGGTATTCTTGGGAGAAAACCCGTTCTGTGTTATACGGCGTGGTCCCTTGATTTACTGAACTTTAAAATAAAGATTAATAACTGCTTTAGTTCTCACACCAGTCCCATGATTGACCTGGAGTTTATTGTTTTAACCTAAACTCTAGGTGCCCTTATTTTGACACGGGCAGCTAGTAGTTTCGGTTTTGCAGATTTATATTCACAGGATCCTGATTTACAGCTGGAACGATATCCGGAAAGCTTTGTATCCGTATATCTCCTTCTAGTTGTGTTTTGTATTATTTCCGCTGCGATGTATTTAAATGTAATTTAAATCTCTGATATTTCTGTGTAATATGTATTCGTACTCTGTATGTTCTTGTATTCTGATGGAATTGTTGTAATATACAATGTAATGTTCTTCCATCTGCGTTCTATTTTGTCTTGTTCTCGAAGTATCCGTTCTTTCCTTCACGGGGAAGTTACGGGAATTTACATGGATTTTTAGTTAATTTAATCACTTGTTTAATTTAACTGAAACAAGCCGTTTAATCAACGAATCTACTCATGGTGTGTTAAACTCACTCAGTTTTTCCCAGTTATATTTTATATAAGTCAGGTTTTTATTTGTGTGTGTTATAGTTGTTGATGATTGACTGTTTGTTAAAAATATATTCATATATTGATTGAAGCGATGAAAGTAAACGTTGTTTAATTTCAATGAAAACCAAATCGCTATTTTAACGATTGGAACCAATTGAGGTAACTTACCTTGTTCGTCACGTTTATAAAATAAATGTGTTAAATTTAATGAATTGTGTTAAATTGTTATTATTGATGGTTATATAAGTTATTAGTTTAAATTAGATAATTTTTATTGAATAATATTATTTGAGGTAACGTATTTAGATGCATGGAATAACAGGTTGGAGAGATCCAATTGGATTCCTCATAATAGTTATTAAATTTTATTATATTATAATATATGTTGAATAATATGAAATTGTGAGGCAGGGATTGATAGGTTGGAGAAATCCAATAGGATTTCTAATTAATATTGATAATGTTTATCAATATGATTTGTTGTGTTTATTGGATGTGAAATTGGATCATATTTCACGGTTTGGTACTTTAGCAGATATTTACCTCTTTAGTACCATTAATAAAAGAAATATTATTGGAATCGATATTAAACCGACTATGAAAGTTTACAAAGTTTTATATATATTTGAAATATGATATTAGTTTTAAATATCAACGCCTAAGATTTATTTATGTTTTTAAAACTATTTAAATTACAAATTAATTAATAGAATATCCAAGATATAAATAAATGTTTGAACAGTATGGAAATGTCAAAATGATTGCAAATTAGGGTTTAAGTGGCATAAATGGAATGTTTGAAAATTTTAAATTGTTGAAATTGACTAACAGAGTTGGAAGTGTACAGGAATTGAGTTAAAAAGAACGGAGGAGTGATTTTTCGTTACAAATGAACGTTTTCTGCAAATGTTGTTTTAAACATACAAAATGTGATAAAATATATTTTCTCTAATAAGATTAGCGAATAAATGGAATTGAAAATGGAATATGAATAATTGGCATAAATGGAAATTGAGATGAATATTTTAAAAAAAATGGGATTTTAAGGAAAGATTTTCCGAAGGGAGTTATATATGGGAATTCACACAAACTGAAGTTACATGGAAAGAATTGTGGAAAGGTTTTATAAAATAAAGGAATTTATTGAGTTGAGTTAAATATCAATAAATGATTAAGGATATTATCAATGGAAAATTAAGAATTTTGTAAAGGAAAGAGGAAGAGTATTGAATGGAATCTACAATTTTGTTACAAAAGTTAAATGGAACTGTTTTAGTTAATTTCATGAAATGATATTGTGAGTAAAATTGGGAAGGATTAGTGAAATTATAAGATAATATAATCATTTAAAATTAGTGTAAAATTGAAATTAGTAATTATTATTTAAGTTATAAGGAATTATTAAATGTTTTTTTAAAAGAAAATTTGTATGTATATAAGCAAGTGAGCAGGTATTAACCTAACAGTAAATAATTGGGATTTTTTTAAGAAATAATTAAATTGGGATTATATTGAAATTTGCTTATTATTTATTTAATAATAATTAAAGTAAATGGGTTTAATTAGTTAAACTAGTTATATTATTAATTATTCTAAATGCAAGGGCAAAATTGAATGGATTAACGAATTAGTTGTGTTACGTCGAATAAGTCAACTACTTAAATGATATTTGATTGTGAAATTTTTACAGATAGAAATGGTTAATGATGACGAAAATCATTATTTTAATATTGAAGATTTATTTTTATTTCTTTAATAATAATCGAAGTGGTGATCTTGAAATTAAATTAATGGAGATCAATGAAACCATAAAGCACTGGTATGGTAAAAAGAGTTTCAAACATATGTATCTTAAATATATATGCAAGTTTAGATTGATGTCTTCTTGGAATTTTATTTAATTGTATTTCCAAAATCCAAATTGGACGAAGGTATATAAAACCAAGTTTTATGAGCTATATTTGATTAATGAAACGAGTTATGAATGGATGAAATTCAGAAGTGTGAAGATATAGAATGGAAATCGAAATAGAAACCCGAATTGAATTAAAATAGTTTGGCGAGATAAGTTATAAGGATTCAATCCTAAATGGCGTATTTTAAGCAAGGGATGGAGTTTTATTAAGATTTAACCAAAATAGGTTGAAGTAAGTGTTTAATAAAGTTTTATATAGTACTTGATTTATATTTAAATCAAGGTTTATTTATAATGTTTTAAAAGGTGTATATATATATGTATATAATATGAGTAGGGAAATATTTTTCGAATTAGAAGTTTTAAATATTTGATTAACAACTGGTTAATTAAAGAGGCTAAATGATGCTGGATACTGAATCAGTAAATTTATTTTATTTTTATGGATGAATGGTTGTTTATTTGATAGTTAAATAACCAACTATCAAATCTGACCTATACAATTGTTGGTACTGAAAGACCGGGATCAAATTTATATTCGAAAACCATTCCAAACCAACGAATACGTAAACATGGAAGATGCTGATTTGAGATGGAGCAATCGAAGACCAATGATCTTCATAAGCGAAAGACCTACTCGTTAAATTTCTCTAGTCTGGTGTGCCAGAGTTATTACTACTTGTGATTTTATCGTAATTGAAATCTTTGGATTTTTAAGGACTACTCGCTACTAATCCGTAGGGTGATACCTAGGATGTGGCAGGAAGGTGCCTTCAGTTCATCCTTTTCCTAGATGAATTGTACAGACAGGTGTCTGACAGAGTATTTCCAAACGAGTCACGTACATTAATTTCCTCAAACATACTTCTGTTTGTTGCGGAGAAGGCACCTTCTCTTAGCTTAACAACTAGAGTATTTTTGTGGATGTCAATTTAGTGATTTTCTAGCGAATATGATGAAGTGACATTCAAAGTGAATAGTGGCTAGATGTTCTAAAGATATTCATGACCTCAAGCCTCATCAACCGGAAAATGTTATAAAATCGAGTAGGTCGCATAGCTAAGTGGGTCGCTCCTAATTAGGGTCTATTGTCACCATCTAGAGAATATTCATATTTGTTACTTCTTTTCAATTCTGTATCTCCCGAGAACTATGGTGGTCACGACAAAAATCCGTTAGGTGGTAATACATTTGGTACTCTCAAGCGAAGTGAGGGGTCGGACATGTTTAGCCTGGGTTGCAAAATGTTCTTGTTGAATCCTTGTATATTCCTTTCTAGAGATACACCTTAGAAGGTGGTTCCATACCTTGCCAGGAAATGCATTCTCCAATAAGAGCCCGCAGTTTTGATTGTATACTATATATGTGGAGCCGTAGATGCAAGCATTCCACTAGATTGTTATTTATTTGTATTTAGACACTATTATGATATAAAAATAAGATATGATTTCAATTTTTTTGGGTTATCGTAAGGTAAAAACCATCTGTGTTTATGTGTGGATCAGTCTTACGATTATCATTTTCTTTTAGAAAAGGTTTGTTAACTTAAAATCAAGTTGGATGTTGCTTATAAACTCAGTGGGTTTCTCACTCTGGCTCACCAGACTAATCCAGCATTTGTAGTGCTCGGGTTAGACCGAGTTTTACAGGTTCAGGTTATCAGATGCCATGAAATGACGAGCTGGAAGAGTTCAGACATATGACATTATATAACATTATTCCACTGTGTGATTGTATATGAGGACATGTTATTATAACTATCCAGCAGTGTGATGTAATCTGATGAATGTAAGTATTTTTCAAGCTCTCAATAAATATTTATTTCTATATTATATTTTGTTCCGCTGCGATGTAAGACTCTGTGCTGTGTTGGTTCTTCTTCTTCTTCTATTCTAATATTTCTTTCTTTCTTATCTCACCCACTAATTTCTTTCTCCTAACTATCTACTTTTCTATGCAACTCGAGTTGACATATGTCGTAAAATGTTGGCTTAAACTGTATGGAAAAAGTGGGTTGTTACAAGTGGTATCATAGCTATTGGTTTAGAATAACCTTGTCTTTGCAGTATAACTTGATAGAGGTGAGGCTAATAATACCATAGAATGAGTTGAGTGTACATATGAAAGCGTATTTGTAGATTTTATATACAAATGTTTTATATTGTGTTGTTTGATCAGTTCAAGAATTGAGAAGCATTGAATTGGCAATAGATATGATATTGTTTGGAAAAGAGGGCAAATGAAATAACTTTACCCAAAATATATTTTCGTACGGAAAGGAAAAAAGGGAAAACAATAAAAAAAAATTAAATTATTAAGATATTGGTTCGTTTGTGGGTCGATTTGAATGTAATTCAAATTCGATTAAAAATTTGAAATGGTTTAATATGGCAAAGGATATTTTCAATGTGAAATTAGTAAATGAAATTGTATGAATCAGAATTTGGTTAGAAAAATCAATTGGTAATTGGATTTGGGATGAGAACTTAACTTCGTTAAGTGAAGTTAAGAATGAATACTAAAATTAAATAAAATAGATTTGAAATTTGGAAATTTAATGGATAAAAATTAAATAAAAATCAATCGGATATTAACTGATTGATGTTCAAATATTTAAACCAAAGTAAATATTAATATTGAATGTAAACTCAGTTGATCTGTTTGAGTCAGTTTATTGGTTGATCGATTGTATGTTAGATTAGTTGAGTAAAATTCATCAATAGCATAATAAAAGAATTGAATGAATCGAAAATAAATCCCAGTATTATAAAATTAGAATGAAACCGCATATGAATTAAAATTAATGATTTATCCCTGTACTTGCAAATGAATGGTGTTCATGTTTAGTTCTTGGAATCTGTATTGTTATACTTGTTAATCCATGAAATATTAAATAAAATTTCATGTATATGTTACTAATATGTGGGATTGAGTTAAGTAAAGATGCCATATGGCTTTGAGGATTAATTTTGGTTGAATAAATTGCACGTAAGTTGAGCAAGTATGCACAATAGCGCTCGTAAAAGGTACGCCTACGCGGGAATATAAATGTTGGGTTTTGAATTTTGTTTCCAGACTGTGTGGGTCAATGTATATATGTTATTTGTTCCTGTGATATTGCAGAAGTCCCTCTGTACAAAGGAGACATTGCCGAACTTTTCGAGAATTCAGTGTGTTAGAAAATTTTCGATATTTTTGAAATTTTATAATGACAATGATGAATTGGGTTACGATTTAATATAAATTGGATTTTAGAATAGTAAATGGGTTCGTTAAGTTTTCTTACCTTAGTAATTTCGGGGATGATATTCTTTTAATAGGGAAGAATGTAATGTCCCGTATTTTTAGTAGTCAAATATTTTATTTATTTATTGTTGTAAATATTATATTTGGAATATTAATGGATTTTTAATATTTAATTCATTTATTATAACGAAGTTTTAACGTTAATTTATATTTAATTTAAAACGAGCTCGAAATGGCGCGGTAGTTTGTAATATTGAGTTTTGAACTTCAATTGGATATACAGGATCCAGTATAAGTCGGAATTCTATGAAACAATAAACATTTGAATCTTGTTGATTATAATTTTCATATGGAAGAGAGAAGTCGAGATTTCATGAAGGAGTTCGCTTTATTTGGTCCAATAAGTGCGAAGCTTCTTTTTAGCGATTGAAAGAGCTTCTCACTAATGCTCCTGTTCTTGTGGTTCCTCAAGGGAATCAGGATCTTTATGTCTTTACAGATTGGTAGTTATGTCCAAATCAAATTTTGAAATCGCCGTTATGGATTTTGTTAATAAACGATAATGTTTATTTAATAAATTACTAAGGTTTTTATATATAATTTGAATAACGTTTAACTCGAAATTGATGATATCGAGTTTTATAATCCATATTGTTTTATATTTGAAGCCATATGATAATTTTATATGGGTATTTACTATTATAATAATTTATTTATTATTTAATTTAGTTACTTGGAATTAAATTAATATTTTATCGATATTATATAAGCCTTAAAAATGGCCATTTTGAAAACATCCTCGGTTTTCGATGAAATTAGTTCCATTGCAATCGTAACGTTAAATTATTGCATGAAGTCAAATTTCTTGACAATCCGATGTTATATGTGACAACGGTAGCCTAAAACGTCTCTGTTTTTATTTAATCGTTTTATCGATTTAATTTGGAAATTAAGAATAACCGATTATCTAACGAACTTCATTTTTAGTGAAAATAATTTTATTAAATCCATAATGATATAATAGCCACAAACACCAAGCCTAAATAACTAATATATTTATAATAGCCACAAAATATTTAAACGCATCTAGACAACCAACAAACATCTTATAAAAATAATATAAAATAAAAATTCGTTTATAATATGATCATAGAGTGAGTTTACTCACCGTGATTTTATTTTCAATCCATTCCAGTTTCTTTTCAAATTTAAATTGAAGAATATTTGATTAAATTTGAAAATTCTTTTTGACTCCAACAAATCCCAAACCCGATTCCATTGCAAGCTTTTGCTAATTCAAATCCAACTTAATCAATTTCATTTGACTCTGGAAATGTATAAGAAGGTTATACATTTTATATTTAACTATATATTTGTGATAAATTAATTTGAATTTAATTTCTATCATAAACCTTAATTACCCCGTTAACTATTTATTTTAGTGATAAAGATAAAAACCTAACCTTTCCTTAATTTTGTACTTAACGGTTAGTTTACAATTTAATTATTACACCAGCTAACGTCATAGGTTTATACCATTTAATTGGATACAAATTTATATAAACTATTTTCTATATAAATTTAAATCTAAAAAAACAAAATATACCTTTTTTTAGATTTAAAACCCACGCCTAATCTTCTTTTTCCCCTTAATATTATCTGCTTCATCCTCTAACTCCTCCAACCACTTATCCTCTTCACCACCATCTACAATACACGTTCGAACTGTACCTTTTCCCGTTCAACTAGCCTACAATTTCCAGCAGATGCAAGTCTGAGCACAAGAAGCATCACGATTTTGTTTTGAGTTTAACTGTGGAGTGCAACCATCTTTTCTTCTCGATTTCTGAAGCTTGCGACTCCCATACTGGATCGAACAAAACAACAAAAGAAAGAAGGGATTTCGCGAATTCCATTCTGCGAAGAGGCGGGTATTTTCAATTTCGTGACTCTCGATTGTTTTCGATTTAGTATAAAGACAGGTGCCATTTTTGTGTTTGAAGGATTGGCTTCGGGTATTTGAGAAGGAGGACTCGCGTTTCAGAAAAGTAACTACTATTTCTTTATTCTATCAGTAGTTTGATTTTTGTTTAAGAGGAAACATGAGCATGAAAAGAAGAATGGGAAGGCAATGACTTGAAAATGAAGGCGATGGCTTGATTTATATAAGCGAAGAGGAGACATAACGTACTTCATCGTTTCAATTCATGAAGGAAGGAGACCATTTGTACATGAATGGAAAGGAAGTAGCTGTAGTTAAAGGTAGGTTTACAGTGTACCATTAACTTAGGAAGTAAGGAATTTATTTTTTAATAATTTATATTTTATTTTATTTTAATTTGATTAGAACCGGTATGATTTATTTAATTTAAAATAACACAGTTTTTCCGAACACCTATTTGAATGCAACAATCGGCATTCCTAGGGTTATACCACTATTCTGGACACACTGGAATAGGCTTCGAAGCTCAATTCGATCATATGGAGAAGATATCGATTTAAATAGATATAATATAAATTTAATTAAAAATAGTTGATTCCTTGATAATAAATTATTATTATCGTCGTTTTTATTCCAATAGAATTTCTATTAATCATTTTGACTCCGTTTTAATTTCAAATTGAATTATTTCAGATTTTCGTATTACGATAATTTTATATATTCGAAATAAATCGTGCTTCGACTATTAAATCGATAACTTAATATCAAAATTGGTTTATATTATCAACTCAACATTTAAAACAATATTAAATGTTTAAAATAAATCGTCCAAAAATCCGGGTCATTACAATGTTCTTGTTGAAACCAGTGTAATCCTCTTTAGAGATACACTATCGGAAGGTGGTTCCATACCTTGTCACAGTTTGAAATCCATTATCCAATAAGCGCCCACGATTTTTGATTGTATACTACGTATGTGGAGTGTAAGATGCAAACGCTCTAGTAGATTGTTATTAATTTGATTAGACACTATTATAATATCAGAATTGTGTTGATACAAAGAATAAGTTGGGTTATCGTAAGGTAAAAACCATCCGTGTTTATGTGTGGATCGGTCTTATGATTATCATTTCTTTTAAAAGGGTTTGTGAAAATTAAACCAAGTGGTTGTATTTTACTCACACCTGCCCTATGAGAAACTCAGAGTTTATTTTGTTTTGTTTCACCCTCAACTCTTGGGTGCCCAAATTTTACGGGCAGTTAGATAATCGGGATTTTACAGTTATACTTGGAGGAGCTTAGAGTCGAAGGCTTTAACATTAGATAGCTATTGTTTATTTCTGTTGTAGCGTATTGTGTTGTACTCTGATGATGGTACGTGTATACAGTGACAGATTTGTAATTCAAAAGTCATGTTATATAATGTATTTTATTCATTTCGATGTGATATTGTGTCTGCTTTGGTTCTGTGTTATTGTAATCTTCTTTTCTAACTTTTCTTTCTTTTTATTTCTCACCCTCTAACTTCTTTCTATTACTGATATGGTAATTTATGATGCTTGGTTAGTTGACATGGTATTTGTCTTGATAATCAGGATCGGGAATTGGTTGGTTCTAGGGGTAAGCGTTTGGTTGGTTTGGTTTATCCGATTATAAAATTTGTCAAACCAAATTAAAACCAATAAAAATGAAAACCAAACCAAACCAAGCGAATTAAGTTTGGTTGGTTCGGTTGGTTATCCGATTAAACCGAACTAAAAATGTTTTACATTTTGTGTTTAAAATATTCACTATAATTGAAATAAATTATAAGTATATGATTAGAGTATAATTATTTATGATTTTTATGTTTTCTAACATTAATTTTGACACGTAGATAATGACTAAAATTTATTAAATAACTAAACTAACCTAAAATATTTATTATAACACCGATATTTTTGAAAATACAGTAAAAGTTCTGTTAATTTGGTTAAACCAATAACCGAACTTAATATTTTTTAGAACCAATTACAAACCGATTTAATTTTAAAACCGAGCCAAACCGATCAAAACAGATTGATTTGGTTGGTTTGTTTGGTTTAACCAAATAATGCTCACCACTAGTTGGTTCATTACATTTGCACCAATCTAGATGTTACTGCATTAATTCTTTGTAACGACCTGCCATATCGACCGCTTCAAGTCGGTAATTAAACCAACTCGAAACATTCGAAATGACCGATTGTTATTTAGCTTACAGGGTTTAAACTTAAAATACACATGGAATCACAAACACAAAATGAACAACAATTTATTACATAAGTATCAGAGTTTACAAAATTTATATTTTACAGCGGAAGATTTTACAGTAAATGTACATTTAAAATTAAATAAAAAATGAAAGAACGAACCAAAGAGAGCACGTCTTCACATGCTTCAAGCTACAATCGCTGAAATTTCTAAAATTTGCAACACTTGTATTTGACCTGAGTATTCATTGCAAAAACATAAAACACTCAAAGTCAGAATTAATCTTTGTTCAGGTACGTCAACTTCGAATAAACACTAAATATAACTTGAAAAGATAATAATGGTTCGAGTGTATCAACCCAGACGTTGCTGACATGTACATGCAGAAATGTAATTGAAACCAAGTAGTATATGTGAAATTCATGTGTTTTATGCATAGCATATACACGTACACAACAACCAAAATGGATAATAAGGTGGTACGGTCTGCCATTCATACTAGGGAACGAGGCATGCAAATGCTACAAAATGCTCATGCCTAACATAATAAGAGGGGTTGGCACGATAGGAATTCCATGCAGCTGATTCAAATTGTATGGGCGGCCTGGAAGACAAACTCAAATTATGGAGCAACCAGGATAGACAGCCAAGTCATATAACATTGAAATATAAACTAGTAGTATAATGTAGGCATGAATTTTTTTTATTCAAAAACAAATGAAAATCGCTGGTCTGTCTATACTGGCGAGAGCGAGCAAAAATTACAATCATTCTTATAACACATGTTTATAACACAAAGTATGCAAAATGAGGTGCAAATCAGGATGACAATAAAAAAATTTGTGTTAACAGCCAATCAAGATGCACATACCAACGTGATATCATGAATAGGGGCACATAAACACATAGCCAAACAGCTAATAGAATTCCTATGTACATACTCCAGGTTTGTAGGGCAACCAACCACATGCAACAAGTTCCTTGCGGAGGAAGTTATATGGAGGAAGCTATCTTGCCAAATCCAAATTCAAAATCAAACAATTCATGAATCGATGAAGCTCAATCTAGATCCATATGATGAAGATACCAATCAAGTTCCGATTGAAGATGATTTTTCTTCTCTATATTTTGTCAAATCAGTGGATGAGTATGTCTTTATTTAGAAAGAATCTTTCGAATCTTCGGCGGATTCATGGCGAAATACTATTGCTCTTCATCCTATTTATTTTAGAATTTCAGTGAATAAATTGAAGGAATTTATTGGGAAGGTATGGAAGCATAGAGGTAATTTCTTAGTTCATATAGCGCTTGGATTTCACTATACAATTCAATTTGAGGATGTGTCAGATTTCTTATCTGTATTAAAAACATCAACATATTCTTATTTTGGAAGATTATTAATGGTTTTTAAGTGGTTTCCTAGATATCAATTTAAGAAGTTCACTGCAAATAAGGTCCAAAATCTAGGTTAAGTTTTGCAATCTAGACATGGAGATGTGGTCGAGTAGAGCTTTTTCGATGATTGCTAGTTTGATGGAGATCTGATTCGCATTGATGATAATAGTGCTACCAAAAGAATTACTAGATTTGCTAGGGTTCTTATTAGCATTTATATAGGGTCTAAGTTGGTTGAGAAAATTCCTTTGTTGTTACATAATGGTGTTCCAAAAGAAGTGATAGTGGAATACTGAGTATGTGCCTCTGAGATATGAACAATGTAAGAAATTTGGTCATAGTTATCTTATACATTAATTATTAAAGGAGCCTTCATGGACTTCAAAGCAATCAAAAGATGGTGCAAGTACTTTAAATGTGGATAGTCAAGTAGAAGGAGATGATCAATCTGATGTGTTTAGAGGTGCTAAAGAAAGTGAAAAAGAGGATCTAAATTTTATGGATGCAGATTTACCAAAAGACATCGTTCCTAATGATTTAAAATATATCGCGAATAGTATAACTGAAATGCCTCCAGTAGAAGTTCATAAGGATGTATCTGAAGGGGTCACTAGAAATGAAAATTATCTTGCTCATCTAAAAGGGAAGAATCAAGTTATTGTTACTACTCCTCCTAAAAGGCCGCTAAGGAGCAACTCAGCTTTTAAATGACATTTATGTCATGGAACGTTAGGGGGATGAACACATCATAGAGAATGGGTGATATGTTATCCCTTCTGAATAAATTCAGACCAACTCGTATTGATTTGATTGAGAATAAACTAAATATTGACAAATTTAAGGAGGTTTAATAGGTTAATACCTAGTAGTTGGGATTATATTCCGCATGACTCAACGTGTTTTGCTGGTAGAATTTTGCTTATCTAGAATATTGAAGTGTTGCCTATTCATGTTATTTCTTCATCTAAGCAATATGTAACAGTGCAGGGTAGAAATTCTGGAGGTTTTATTGTATTTCTTTCGATTATATATGCAAGTAATTTGTTCTAGGAAAGACAATTGTTGTGGCAGCCAAGGTTTAAATCTCGGATATCGATCGCCTTTCGTCTCGGGGATTTTATAGACTCGGTCTCGTATCGGGGGAGATCTCGGACGAGATGAGTCTAACTCGGGAGTTCATCTCGGATTTTCATCTCGGGTCTGAAAGTTCATATCGGGATAATCTCGGGGTACATGATAAGTTAAAAATGATATTTTAACAAAATTATTTTTATGAATGCTACTAAAAACATAGTTACTTAAACTTAAAATGCAAAATAACTTTATTATTCTTTATTTTGTGAAAGATCATTCATACACTAAATCGTAATATGCTTAAAACAGAAATATTGTTAGACACTAAACATTAAAAGGATCCAAAACATTAAAAAATTCAGCATAAATAGACCATAAAATACATAATTTCATAAGTAACATGTATGTAAAAAGATGAATATGAAAATTATAAGCATTGTAAAACATATACGAATAAACAATATAGTCATTTAACATGCAAAATTTAAAATAACAAAAGTTTGTTATGGCTAGATTTGAGTTTTTTAATTATAGTTCTAGTTCAGGCACAAATTTAAATTTTAACCAAAATAACTAAGATCTCGGATGATATTCCAGTATTTCATCTCGGTCGATATATCGTTCGATATTGCAATATCTCGGCCGATATATTCGAAAGGAGATTTAGAGTGATGTTTGCTGTTTCGTTCCGAAAGGAGCCCAAAACGAGATCTCGGAGGAGATCTCGGGTGATATTTGCGAGATTTGAAATAGTGGTGGCAGCACATTATTTAGGATTCAGAAACGATAAATGAAGAGTGGGTATTAATGGGAGATTTCAACAACTCAACTTCTCATTTAGATTAAAAAAAGGGTCTGTCTGTTCCTTTTTAGCAAATCAGAGCTATTAACAACTATGTTACTCAATCTGGATTGATAAAGATCAAAGCAGTGGGTTTTAATTATACATGGAGGCGTAGAGGAATGGTAAACAGTATCGATAACTTTTTTGTGAATCACTC
The DNA here is from genome assembly GCA_030737875.1 of Allium sativum. Classification (NCBI taxonomy): domain Eukaryota; kingdom Viridiplantae; phylum Streptophyta; class Magnoliopsida; order Asparagales; family Amaryllidaceae; genus Allium; species Allium sativum. The sequence goes on from CM060911.1 coordinate 128,108,144, forward strand.
TTTTCTTCATAAATTAGACTGAAAGCGTTATCGCTATCTCAATTGTCGAGTGATCATAATCCTCTATTGTTGGATTTAGTTCCTATGCCAGCATCTAAAGGTATTCCTTTCAGATACTCTGATGCATGGCATATGAAGTCTAGATACAGTGAATGTATACAAAGAGGTTTAATAATGAATTGGGGTGGATTTCCTAGTTATAATTTTTTGAAGAAACTCAAATCTTGCAAAATGGAGCTTAAATACTGAAATAAACTGAGGCCAAAAGACAATGCTCTTCTTGTACAAGCATAACATACTTTCAAAGAAAGATTAGCTACATCAGATCGTGAGCCAGAGAAATTGGAGCTATATGAAAGCATGTTAGAAACAAAAAAAGCATGAACTACGCAGAAGTAGATTCAATTTTTGAGTTATAAATAGAAGGCTAAAGTTTCATGGCTAAAAGACGAGGATACTAATTCAAGCTTCTTCCATTCAAAAATGACTACTAGGAAATATACAAATCATCTTAAAGCTTTAATTAATTCAGATGGTGATTTGATTTATAAGGCAAAGGAAGTAGATAATGAATCCATTGCATATTATAGTTCCCTCTTCAATGGAGATGTGATTTAATAGTTCCCTTCATTCCAATCGATTTCTACGATCAATGCACAAGGACAATAGTCATTTCTTGTTCCTATTTCTTTAGAAGCGGTCAAATATGCAGTTGATTAAGTTAAGGATGACACAAGTCTAGGTCAAGACAGTTTTATTTCCAAATTTTTTAAAGTTCACTGGGAGGTGATCAAATTAGATTTGTTATTAGAAATGCAAGATATTTTTGAATCTGGAAAACTGCCAAAAGGTATAAAACATACATTTGTTACTCTAATACATAAAATTGACAGGCCATCGGAAATTTCTCATTATCGACCTGTATCCTGTTGCAATTTGTATTACAAAATCTTCAATAAGATTTTACGTAATAGAATCAAGTGGTTTTTGCCTCATTAATAACCCCTAATCAATGTGCTTTCATTCCATCTCGATATATTGGTGATAATATACTTTTAGCACACGAATTGTTAAGGGACTTTAAAAGGCTAAGTGTAAATAAAATGTGTGTGAAAATTGATTTGCATAAGGCATATGATATGATTTCGAGAGAGTTTATCTGTCATATTATGTTGAAGGTGGGCTTCCCAGTTCATTTCATAAATGTAATCTACGAATGCATATCAACTCCATCATTTTCAATATTGATTCAAGGGGTGCCATAAGGATTTATCTCATCAAATAGGGGTATACGTCAAGGTGACCGTATATCACCCTATTTGTTTTCTGTTGCAATGGAGTACTTCACCTTTTGTATGAATGAAGAGACTTTTTGAATAGATTTAGTCTTGTGCATTCAAGAGAACCCGTAGTTACTCATCTTCTATATGCTGATGATCTTACGGTATATGGGAAGAATTCGATTGTTTGTGCTAATTCTTTGAAAGCTTTCATTGGTAAATTGAATAAATATAGTGGTTTAACTATTAGTGAGATGAAAACTAAGATATATTTCAGCTCGTATGCAAGAAATTCTGAAGAGATTTCATCTATTCTTGGTTTTCAGACAGATCAATTACTAGTAAAATATCTTGGGGTTCCAATTTCTTCTAATTACATACACTACCATGATTGTCAATCTCTTTTACACAGAATTCAGAATAAAATACAATCATAGGATGCTGAACTTCTCAGTATTGCTGGTAGGGATGAGTTGATATAACCTATCGTTACTCATATTATTTTATATTAGATGTTTGTGTATCAATTACCTGAGCATGTGCTAGATAAATTAAACACTATGTGTGCTGATTTTTTTTGTGGTGGTTCAGCTCATAAGATCAGTTGGCAGAAGCTTTGTTTGCCAAAGGACGAAGGAGGCATTGGTTTGAAATTGTTCAGTGATCTCAAGAAAGAGGCTTGTATGAAATTTATGTGGAGATTTCTATCATCTTCTTCATTATGGAGTAAGTGGATGTACATGAAGTATTGTAATGGCAAGCAATTTTGGAGCATGAACATTGACAATAATGCCTCGAGCACATGGAAGGCCATACTGAGATTAAGAACATAATGTAATCAATTTTTTAATAAATTCATTTCTTCAGGTTCTTTTACTTTGTTATGATTTGAACATTGGATCAATTGCAAGTGTTTGGTGGATATGACTGGGTTTTCTAGATTTCATGAATTGGGTAGGGTAGATGATATGGTGTCTTCTATTGTTGCTGATGGAAGTTTAAATTGTTTGTTAAACCCAGCTACATGTGAAGTATAACAATATGTTAATGAAGTTAATATGAATCATTCAAGTCAGGATGATCATTATGAATGGTGTGAAGGAGGTATGTTTACATTTCGAAAAGCTTGGGAAAAGATAAGAGGTAGAAACTCTGGCATTAGTGTTCCATTCAAAGAACGCAAGGAAGATGGATTTTATTACTTATATGGCTACTAATAACAGACTGTACACGAAAGATAGAATCATGAGATTTCGAATGATCAACTCTAACTAATGTTGTTTGTATGGCATTGCTAAAGAATCTTCACAACATTTGTTCTTCGAATGTGAGTATTCTGGGTACATATGGGGTTCGATTTCTTTGAAGCTAGGCATTTCAGGTGTTAGTTCATGTTCAATAGAATGTGAAGCTTTAAAAATTATGCATGGTTTCAAAGAAAAGGATCAGGTGTTAGATATTGCATGTGGAGCTCTTACTGCTGCTGTATACCACATATGGATGGAGAAGAATTCTCGAATTTTCAGTAAAAAATGTATTTCAAAGGATATTCGATTGTATATGATTGAAAAATAAGTGTTTTACTTAGTAAACAATAATGGGAGCAAGACAAAGTGGAGCCAATAGAAGGCAGATGTGATGAGTAAGTGGGGAACAGTACTTGTGGATACGGGTTGAGATGCGAGATTTTTTTATCATATTTTTTTATGCTTGTATGTGATACGTTGTTGAAATAGTTGTATTGGCTGGTTATATGATGTAATGCTAATATACGGAGTTTATATGTACTTGTTTCCCTTATATCACACCCATTGCTAGGGGGTATAAGGTTTTGATGAGGCATATAAACATAGTATATGGTTGGTAAATGCAATAAAGCTTACCAATCTTCAATATATATATATATATATATGTATATATATATATTGACTCAATAGGGTACCCATATACATAGCAACTAAAAAAAGGGGTAGAGTGGCTTCTTATGCTTTTTACATTTCAGCCTACCCCTATGTATAGAGTACAAGCAGTGATGTACTAGCAACTAATCAGGTGTTTCAGGGGCTACGAAACAACAAGGAGGCATGCAATAATGTAGGTTAGTAGGGTGTGTGTGTATATATATATATATATATATATATATATATATATATATATATATATATATGAGGGTTCCACTACACTTCTTATATTACACGTGAACTCTCCCCCTTAATCTCCACCACCCATTTCCCCACTCATTCTCTCTTTACACTAAGAAAATAATATTGAAATGGGAAGAGAGAGAATGAGTAGGGAAATGGGTGGTGGAGATTATGGGGTAGAGTTCACATGCGATATAAGAGTTGTAGTGGTACCCTCCTCATATATATATATATATATATATATATATATATATATATATATATATATATAAACCCATACATTTCATGTGTACAACAAAACAGTGGATTGGGCATGAAAATTCCTCAGTCAAGGAAAGTGTCGGGCCTTTATTTGGCAACAAATTTAATATCCTCAGAAATTGTTCCCAGCCATGCAAATATTGGTTATAACATTTCCACTAAGTATTTTCTAAGCCATCTTCACACGTGACAAAATCTGAAAATTATATACCAGCAATATGAAAAAATAAAATATACAGGTTGTAGTGCAACATAGCAAGTGAATAGCGCAGCGGATGAAATGCCATGAGCCATAAGGTTAGCAACAATCACAAAAATACAGAAATCAACAAATCAAAAACAAACTCTATTTCCTATCGCAGGTAACTTACTTGAAACAGATTAATTGTGAGATTATACTCACCTCTAACAGTGAAGAAGAAGAAGCATGCAAGGGAGGCTTGGCTTCGAAGAAATGCGGTGACGAGGTAGGCACAATGAAGGTTAGTAGGCGGTTCGACGTTGGAGCGAGCTTGCAGTGGTTCAGGTGGCGACGCGGATCGGTCCGCTGGCGAGCTAAAGGCAGCGGCCATTGGTGGTTGCGGGTTCAGGTGGCGTGTGCCACTGCTGTTACGCCATTTTGCATCAGTGAAGCAGGATTTGGGACAGAGTAGAAGAGGCGACGATGGGAACAACGACGAAGGCTTCAGGTGGCTCAAGGAGGACGGATGGCTACTGTGACTTAGTGGGTTGAGAAGGAGGCTCGGTCAGGTGTGTGGATGCTCGGATCTGTCAACATGGAGAGAAGAGGAAGTCGATTTTTGATGGAAGCCATTTCGAATTGGGGAAGAATTGATTTTCGGCAAATTCTATTTGAACACAGAGAAATGCTGAGTAGCCCCCATTTTTATAAAAAATATCAATGACAAAACTGCCCCTCTTCAGTTATATTTTTTTTCCAATTTTCGGTCTACCTCGTAGTGGATCTACGTGGAATTGTATGAAACCACGCAAGGCCACTACTAGGATACTAACCATACTCTGTAGAGCCTCTACGAGGTATGGTTAGTATCCTAGTAGTGGCCCTGCGTGGTTTCATACAATTCCACGTAGATCCACTACAAGGAAGGGTATTATTGATTTTTTTAAAATTAAACGGGGGGCTACTTAGCAAAATGATGGGTTTACTTGTTTTTACAGAATTTTAGGGGGCTACTCAGCAATTCGCTGGTTTCAAATAGAATTTGCCTTGATTTTCGGTGGGTCGTAAATTAATTTGGGGATGGAGAAAGTATTCGGATGAAGTATAAATGAATAAAGGGGGAGTTTTAATTGGGGATTGTTAAAGGGACTCCACATTTGGTTAAGGGGGGATAATTTTAACGGGACTCCAGCTTAAAATTTTTTTGTTAAGGGGGGTCCGGTTTATTTAAAATAGAAAGAAAAAGAGACTAAACTACCCAAGGCTTGTCACTTTTGTTAAACTCTAACTTACTAAATTCAACTCAAATAATAAACTTTGGAATTACTAAACATCTCAATTACTCAAATTAGATACAACATATTAAATTAAAAATTTTATTTTTGCATTTATTTTAAATTAACCATACTAACACTAATATGAAATTAAAATTAATAATTACCTAATCCAATGCCTTCTGATCACCCATTAAACTTTCTTGTGTCTCCATTATATTAAATATATTAATCTTTTATTTTTATGTGCATCATTAAATTATTAACATTAATTAAGGTTTTAGTTTCATGGTCTATTTTAACGAGGATTATAGGGGGTTAATATTGGAATTTTAATTTATATACTTAAGGGGAGGCTAATTTATTTTGTCCTCCCCATAACAATTATACAATAAATAAAAATTGGTCCTCCCCTTAATCAAATGTGGAGTCCCTTTAACAATCCCCTTTTAATTTTCTTTCCGCAGAAGTGAAAAGAAAAATAAAAGTGGAGGGTAACACGTGGATAACGAAGGGAAAAGAGGAGAGCTAGGAAACACAGAAAAGTTGAGGACGCATGTTTCAAACGTTCTGACCATCACATGTGTTCATTTTTGTTTGAATGAAATTTTTCTCTTAGAAGATATGTACAAGTTTGAATACGTAAAAATGCAACTATCATATTCACAAGGATACAGAAAGGATACGGGTTAAGATACATAAAAACGTTTTGTAAATTATCGATTTCATATTTGGTTCTAAACAAACAGATTCTTAATGTAACATATCACTTTTCAATTCTTATTTACAAACAAACATACATATTTATGTTATATTCATAGTTCAACATCGATCATAATTTCAAGTTTCAACTTAGATCTTATTTATAAACGTCCATTCAAACGTTAAGTTTTTAATTAACTTCGTATTTTAAAACATCGAAATTTTAAAATCGTTACATTCTCGATCCTTTATTCTGAACTCTAGCAGCTCTAATCATTCATTATCTTCTATTCTTTTGAAAACCTGGTAACATTTCCCATTGTCGATTCGTTATCACATCTTGCATTTACTTAGTCATTTTCTCCATGTCACATAGGTGAATTGATTAGTATTTAAGATTACCTCAAGGTTTCCCACATGCTCTTGCTGACTTCAGATGAAAGTGTTAATTACTGAAATATAGCTTCTCTGTAAATGAAAGCACCAACATTTTTTGCATCAAATTTAGCAGATGTAATATCCCCCTTTCTAAGGCTCAAAGCAGAGCGTTACGAATGCTGTAGTAGTCTATAGTATTTACTTTCGATGATAGAAATAGATAAGTTAATGAATCATAACATCAGAGAACACAAGAATATGAAGAAAAAAAATTCATTCACTACAAGAAAATATGTTATTAATAATGCCATTTAATAACACGTTATTTTATAATGTTATTGTTTATGGTTAAATATTTGTTTTTTTAACTCATTTTGTTCCATGGTGTGTTGAGTAACGCTCTTCCCTCTAATATTTTCATCTTCCCTCTGAAGGAAGGTTTAGCTCGTATCTTCTCTCTAATATACAATCATTTTCTATCCCTCCCAGTTCTATCTCCAGCTGAATAACCCTAATCAAACTGTCCACTTCATTTCAGATTTTTGCGGCTGTGCTCCTTCACTACAATAGTTTTCTCCTCAACTCAACAATGTCTGAAACCCTAATCTTTGATTTCTCCTTTCTTTAGTGTTTTTCAGGTTCGCTCTTCAGTGGTCAAAGATTCCTATATTTCAGGCAGTGACGAACGAATCTCCTTTTATGCGGCAACTGCAAGGGAATCCATCTTGACGGTTGGCGGCACGACACCATTTAGGGCATAACAATACAAGAAAAAAATGAGCAGCAAACGCATAAATCCAATCTCACCTTTTCAGTTGATTCATCATTTACTTGAGGGCGAAGGAGTAGGTACTAATTTGCAAGTTTTTATTGTTCTAAATTTTTATTTGTTGAGGACCGGAGGTTGTTTACATGCTGAGTTGTTGCCGTGAATTTTAATACTACAGATTGGAATTTCCTTGTACTATCAGTGTATATTCATAATCTGATTTGTTTCTTTAGGAAGGAAATTTGAACAACCTCTAGTCTCTGAAACTCAGGATTATTGCAATGTTGCAAAATTAGTTTGTAGGATTCAGTGAGATCAGTTCAAATAACTAATAATATATTGATATTCCGTAATAATAAGGTTAGTTCAAATTACTAAGTATACTGAAATTACCAATAATATTGCCTACAGAATATTATGGTTATATTGCAAATTTTATTTGAACAATGAGATCCTCACATATGGAACATGCAAATTGGTACATGACATAACTGATAATTGCATAACAATGATTTATTCGATAGTAATTAATGAATTTTTTAAAGGCTAGTTAACTATAATTTGCCGATAAATAACTATGCTTTCATAAGTTGTGGTTATTTTTTTAGTACAATCGGTTACTTAAAATAATTGCTTTAAATTATCACTGAAAATATTTCTGATAAATTAAAAAAAGAAGTTTTGATGTAATACATTAACTTCTGTATGAGGGCCATTTTTTGGGGGTTTTAGGTACCAAAACTCATAGGAACAACCATGTCAATGGAGTTCGGTATCCATGAGCAATCTATTTTATGATTCTGTGCACGAATATTCTATGTATGTTTAAATTTTTGTACAATTTGATACCACGGATTAGGTTTCTAGAACTCAGAAAGGTTGGGAATTTACTGAAGCAAATAATAATGATACGGCTGGTTCATTAAATAGTTGTTTTTTTTAAATTGTAATAATTGCTGAAAATTATATGGTGTCTATTTGATTCAAATTATTTCACTTTCACTATGTTATATGCTTATTCTGGGTCTGGTTATTGGATATAATAATTATACAGGTTATACTTAACTTGGATGTTGTAGGTGGTTCAAATCTTATTTATTCTTGGGATATTTGCATGATACAAATTAAATTACATTTCTTCCCGTTCCAATTTGCTAGTTTCAAAGGTCTAATTCATAGTCATGGCTTGAGTTCGTTTTCACTATCCAAGGAAGTATAGTCTCTTTCAGGCGAGTTGAATGAACGGTCTACTCAAGCTCCTGAAAGCGAGCAGAACAACCATCAATGAGTCTTTCAAATTCAATAACAATAAAATAAGTAGTTAACCTACGTCGTCAACCCCCATATAAGATAAGCAATTAATTGACTCTTTGTTTGCGTGGATCCATACGATCATATTATTCTATAGCATAAAAGGTCTTTCCTTCATGGACTAAATCCCAACATACAGTGATCTTCTTACTGAGAACCCAACGTTTAACGAATCAAATGGGGGAATCACCCACATAAGGACCAGAAGATGCATTCTAACGCTCTACAGAGCCCGAAAGACGTATTGCTGAGTTCGGGATCAAATCAAATTCCGAATCGGAGAATAGGAACAAGAGGAAGTGTAACGACCGTGTTCTACGCATCGGAAGATCATAGAATATTTATTTCTTTTTCGTATGAAGTCGTATGGTCATGTAACTTTGAGGAACGTCTATTGGGATGATTTCCCATGTTCATGATTTTTGCCGATTTTTAAATGACCATTTTACCCTTAACTGATCTTGTTTCGGCCATAACTTTTGATTGCTAACGAGTTTTGACCTCAAACCACTTCCATTAGATCTGTACGATGGTTAACAATTCCGTAGAGTGGTCACATTAGCCAAACAGACTCACCGTTTGGGAGATATGGCTGAAACAATGTTCATAAGGTTAAAAACAGCTTAACCGGGCCAAATTAGGGTGATTAGCAAGAGGGCCCATAACCCATTTCGGGATTAGGTTTATGGGAAGGCTGAGAACAGTAGGAAAACGAATTTTATCTCATTTTTTAGCATCCTAAAACATTTCTCTAACCCTAGCCATGGCCTTCACCTTTTAATTTCATCCCAAATCACTCCTAATCGCTTTCTAATTGAAGACTAAGCCAAACTACATCTAATCAAGGAAAACTAGCATCAAATTGGGAACAGAGCTGCTGTGTTTCATAGAGATTCAACCCAAATATGAGAATATTTCAGATCTAAAGTTTGAGTGGATAAGGTGAGTGATTAACATCGTTTTTACACTAATTACAGTTAATTAGGATGATTAGTGTTAACTAACGAAATTATGCAAGATTAAATTCTGCAAAAATATTTAGAAATTCCTAAATATTATTTTAGACCTCTGTTAGAAATTTGGGTCGGTTTGGTTAAGTTTTACTAATCCTATCATTAGTTTTGCTTAAACATGCTTAAGGGAAAATATGGGGTTTTGGCTATGCTTGATCAGTTTTAACATATCAAATCGTCGTTTTGGTGTTTGTGGTCAATTCTATATGTTGCTATGACTATATGGTATGCTTTTTGATTGTCTAGAAGTGTTAGATTGGTCGAAAACGTCGTTGAATGGCGTAAACAGCTCGCTCTGAAGCAAAGGCCTAAGAGGATGCACTTGTGGCCTACATGCCACGACCCACTTGTGGCCTACATGCCACGACCCGAACCGAAGTGCCAACCACGAACCAGAAGCTCCGACCTAGATGCTCATCACGAAGCAAAGGCCTGGGAGGATGCACCCGACCCGATCCAACTGGGGAATCACGACTCGATCCGACGGAGGGAGCACGAACCGACCCGATGTGGATGATCACGAATAGGGCTACTTCAAGGAGCACGATCTGAAGCAAAGTGAAGTGAATAACCGAACCGATCCGGTGATGACCAAAACCTGAGATGCAAAGGTAGTCCAAGTAGGGAGTTTGCACTCAGGATCTTGTTGAGAACCAACGAGTTGACTTCATAATTGGACTTTGCTGTGGGACGTGTGCTAAGGGGTTATCGACGTTCATAGCTTTGATTCACCATCGAGACGGATGTTAGGCTACGGATCAGTGCAGTGGGGTAGTTATTACTCCATGGGGCTGAATGATCGTAGCACGGCTATGAGCCAGTGCAGTGAAGTCGTCATGACTTCATGGGTAGAGTGGACATAGCAAGGACTAGTGGCTATGGATCAGTGCAGTGTAGTCGCCATGACTCCATGGGGCAGAGTGATCATAGCAAGGATTTGGGTGATCAAAGTGGTGGATATCGTATGCTTTACGCACTGAGTGAGAGATGTGAGGATGGTTGCTATGCTTGATTATTTACTATCACTATGACATGCACACCCCCTCCCCCGTATCTTTATACCTTATGTTTAGTGGCACCTTAGAGTATTGAGCGGTATGTTGTGCTAACTATTTGGTTGCAGGTCCAGGTTCAGATATGGTTTAGTATACCTGTTATTGTTCTGTTTTGCTGCTTATCGCTCATACCAGACTTTTGTCTGACCCAGAGTTTTATGTCTCTTCTTATTACTCTGGGTGCTCTTAAACGGGCAGACTAGAGACAGGTTAGGTAGTATGCACGAGTAGCTGTCCGAAGATGAGCAGGAGGCTTACACGTATTATTCCAAGATATTCTCCTTGCGTCGCCGCTGGTCACTACTTTGGGCATTAGTAGTGTACCTTTCCTTTCTTTTGCTTTAGAGACATTTTTAAAGTTGTAATAAAGATGATGCAGAACATAAGCTGTAATTTTGGATTTCCGCTACTGTGATGGTTTAAGTTTTCAACTTATGCACTGTCTCGCCTATTTTATGTCAAGTTATGTTATTATTATATTTTATTCCATGCGCTGTGAGATGTACTACAGGTTCCTTATTAGTTCAAATTTCTTTCTTTTCCTTTCTTTGGCGACCGTCCCGTGCTAGTCAGGCATCAGTACAACGCACTTTCATTGGAAATGTCGGTTGGTGCGGGGCGGGCCGTCACATTAGATATCAGAGCGAGGTTGCGTAGTTAACCTAGGGAAAGACACCAGGGAGAGATAGTATACATATATGAGAGCGCGTATTTGTGATTATTTTGGTTTTTAAAAGCTATGTATATATATATTATTAGTATATCTAAGGATGGAGTCGCACTACACTAGAACCACTGAAGAGAAGGTTAATCGTTTTCTCCTTACAGATTGAACGATGAGCCGATACACGAGGAATACTGGTAGAGGAGCTAAAAATGTGAATGCTCCTGATATGAGGAGGATGTTCACTGAATTCATGAGAGAAATGCTTAGAGATTGGCAAGGAGCAATTCCTAATGCTGCTAATGGTGGTGGTGCAGCGGTGCAGGCGCCTAGGGCCGATTTCGCCAAGCTCTGTAAGGATTACGCTAGCCTTGGTGGGAAGCCGTTCCACGGAACGCAGTCAGCTATGGATGTTCAGGATTGGTTGGATAGGTGTGAACGTATCTTCGAAGACTTGGGTATTGGGGATGCGATGAAGAGAAAGCTAGCATCCCTTCAGTTACAAGGACGGGCAATGAACTGGTGGAATGCTATAAAGGCAGCTACTCCCAAGAATCAAATTACTTGGGATTAGTTTAAGACTCGCATTAGCGACAAGTTTATTCCAACTGCTCAGAAGTCAGTATTGTTTAAGAGGTTCTTGGAGCTAAAGTAGAATGGTAGAGCTGTCTCGGAGTATATTGCTGAGTTCGATACTCTATCAATAAGTTCATAACTGGTTTGGATGGATACTTGGGGGAAAGGCTTATTAACCACATCGATGAGACGTTTGAATCGATTGTGGGGAAAGCATTGAGGCCAGAGAGTCTTTACCCTAAGTCAAAGACTGAAGTTGCTGTTGTATCTGCAGGAGAGCCGAAACCGCAAGCAGGCGGTGGAGGCAAGAATAATTCTCAGAATAAGAGGAAGCAGAATCAAGCTAAGGACGGCCAAAAAAAGAGTAAGAAAGATGTTGAGTGCTTCAGCTGTGGTAAGAAGGGCCACTATGCTAAAGAGTGTCGGGCCAAGCCAGCGAATAGGAAGTGCTTTAACTGCGGCCAAGTGGGACATCATAAGGATAAGTGTCCGCAACCCCCTAAAGAGAAGTAGATTGTGAAAGCATATGCTATCAATGCTGTTCCTTCTTCGTCGAATGCCCCAACTGCGGAGGAGAAAGGAAAGAATGTTGTTATTCAAGGTATGCTTTCTATTTATGATGTTCCAGTTAGAGTGTTGTTTGATACCGGAGCTTCCAGTTCCTTCATATCTAGTGACCTGGTAGATAGATTAGGATTGGAGCCCAAGATTGTCGATAGACCTTTAGTAGTGATGAACCCGATTGGTGGTTTGACTAGCCTTAGCATGATTTGCCATAATGTGGTCTTATCGAGTCATGAATGCATGTTTGTTTTTGATTGCTTCGTTTTGGGATTTACTGGGTTTGGCATTATTTTGGGAGTCGATTGGCTCCAAAGATACGGGGTTGTGGTAGACTGTGAGGGCTTTTTGGTTATAGTTAGAGCGGATAATGAGCGGAGGGTAGTGTTTGGTGGTCTACCTAGTGATGGGGTAATGGCTAGTTTTCTAAATTCCATCGACATCCTGCATGATGAGTTGTCAGATGTGCCCGTGGCTGGCCAGTATCCGGACGTCTTCGACGAAGTGATCGAACTTCCACCATACCGAGAGATTGAGTTCCGTATTGATTTGGTGAAAGATGCCAGACCTATAGTGATGCCACTTTGTCGTATGGCACTAAGGGAGCAGCGAGAGATCGGGGTGCAAGTGAGCGATCTTTTGAAGAAGGGGTTCATCAAAAGAAGTGTTTTTGAGTGGGGAGCATCGGTTGTGTTTGCTACCAAGGCTGATGGTTCCCTTCGATTGTGTGTGGACTACTGCGAGCTGAATAAGGTGATGAGGAAGAATAAGTATCCTCTACCGCGGATAGATGATTTGTTTGATCAGTTGATTGGAGCGAGTGTGATCTCTCAGTTGGATCTCGCGATAGGTTTTCATCAGCTTAAAGTGGAAGCTGAGAGTATAGCTAAAACGGAATTTTGAACGCCGCCTGGATTCTATGAGTGGTTGTTCATGCCATTCGGGTTGACCAATGCACCAACATATTTTGTGGATCTTATGAATAGGGTATTCAGGGATCAATTGAATAAGTCTGTTCTTGTGTTCGTGGATGATATTTTGTTCTACTCGAGGACAGAGGAAGAACACAAGGAACAATTGAGAGTAGTGATGGAGGTGTTGAGAAAACACCAATTGAAAGCAAAGTTTTCTAAGTGTCACTTCTGGAGGAGGGAAGTGAGATTCTTGGGCCATGTTGTTTTAGAGAATGGTATTGCCATGGATCCTGCGAAGGTGGCTATGGTACAAGATTGGTCTACGCCCAAGAATGCAATAGACATAAGAAGTTTCTTGGGATTAGCGGAATATTATCGTAAGTTTATCCAAGACTTCTCCAAGATAGCAGCACCGTTGACTCAGTTGATCAAGAAGAATCAAGCTTTCGTCTGGGACGAAAAGTGCGAGAATGCATTCAAGAGTCTAAAGGAAAAGTTGACATATGCACTAGTGTTAATCATTCCTTAGAGGAATGAAGAGATGACGGTATACACAGATGCCTGTGGTACCGGACTAGGTGTTGTACTGATGCAAGGAGGTAGGGTTGTAGCTTATGCAAGTCGACAATTGAAACTGCACGAGAGAAGATACCCTACCCATGATTTGGAATTAGCAGCGATCATGTTCGCGTTGAAGATGTGGAGACATTATCTCTTGGGAGAAAGATTTGAGCTGTTTACCAATCATAAATCGTTAAAGTATCTCTTCTCTCAGAAGGATCTAAATCTCCGACATCAAAGATGGTCAGAATTCTTGGCTTCCTACGATTTCGATATCGCATATACACCAGGAAAGGGCAATGCGGTAGCTGATGCATTGAGTAGAAGACATGCCAGTTTAGGGGCTATGTTTCTAGAATGGAAGCAACTGGAGTACATACCTGGGTATGATTTCAGACCAAAGTGCGAATTGGATCCAGAAATGTTGGCAAGTTTGACAACCAGACCCGCTTTGATTGAGCGGATTGGTTCCAGTTAGAAGGACAATCCTAACTTATTAGAAATCATCTCCAAGTTAGAGATGGGTATCGACGAGGGGATGAACAGGTATGGGCTTGATCGAGATGGATGGCTTAGAGAGAATGGAAGACTAGTTGTGCCCAATGTCAATGGATTGAGAGATGAAGTACTTAGAGAATGTCATCACTCAAAACTGACCATACACCCCGGTGGTAATAAAATGTAGCAAGACATGAAGCAGACCTACTACTGGGAAGGGATGAAGAGAGACGTTGGGAAGTTTATCTCCAAGTGTATGAATTTTCAGCTAGTCAAAGCCGAGCAAAAGAAGCCTAGTGGTTTGTTAAAACCATTAGAAATTCCAGAATGGAAATGGGAACAAGTATCAATGGATTTCATTGATGGATTACCGAGGACTAGGTCAGGCCACGATAGTATTTGGGTAATTGTATATAGGTTAACCAAGAGTGCAAGGTTCATTCCAGTCAAGTCAAATAGGACAGCAGCTAAGTTGTCAGAACTGTATATGAAATTGGTAGTGAGATTTCATGGAGTATCCAAAGGCATTGTGAGTGACCGAGATCCGTTATTTACTAGTGGATTTTGGAAGAGCTTACAAGAGGCTTTAGGATCAGAACTACATCTCAGTACCGCGTATCATCCTCAAACCGACGGTCAAATAGGGAGGGTGAATCGAGTATTAGAAGACCTCTTGAGAGCTTGTGTATTGGATTTTGGTGGATCATGGGATGACCATTTGCATCTAGTAGAGTTTGCCTATAATAACAGTTATCAATCCAGTATTGGTATGGCTCCATTTCAAGCTTTGTACGGAAGACTATGCAACTCACCGTCATGTTGGTTAGAAACTGGTGAGAAGTTTGTGCTTGGACCAGAAGTAATAAGAGAAACTTCAAACAAAATCAAGATCATTCAACAGTGAATGAAGACTGCCCAAGATAGGAAGAAGAGTTATGCTGATAGAAGGAGAAGAGAATTGAAATTCTCCGTTGGTGACTTAGTATTTTTCAAGATCTCTTCATTAAAGAATGTTATTCGATTTGGTAGGAGAGGAAAGTTGGCACCAAGATTTGTTGGTCCATTCCCAGTTCTCGAGCAAGTTGGGAATTTGGCATATAGAGTCGAGTTGCCTGACAAGATGGCGGGAGTTCACAACGTATTTCATGTTTCCCAGTTAAGGAAGTTCGTACACGACCCCGATATGACTATTTCACCTGATCAGTTGGATGATTTCGAAGTAGAACCCGAGGCGGTTGGGAACCACAAGCCGATTCGTATTGTCGAGCACGATACGAAGCAACTTTGAAGGAAAGCGGTGAAACTAGTAAAGATTCAGTGGGGCAAGGATGAAAATGACTGTACTTGGGAGACAGAGGAGAGCATTAGGAAGGCGTATCCAGAACTCCTTGCCTGGTAAGATTCTACTTGCGATTCAGTTTTCCGCATTCTAGGATAGACTTGTTTGTTTTTTATGTTGATTGTTGTAAATGATTGGTAGGCATGCGGGACCCTTTGTATGTTTTGGTTAAGGAATTTCGGGGACGAAATTTCCTAGAGGGGAGAATGCAACGACCCGCGTTCTACGCATCGGAAGATCATAGAATATTTATTTCTTTTTCGTATGAAGTCGTATGGTCGTGTAACTTTGGGGAACGACTATTGGGGTCATTTCCCTTGTTCTTGATTTTTGCTGATTTTTAAATTACCGTTTTGCCCCTAGCTGATCTTTTTTCGGCCATAACTTTTGATTGCTAACGAGTTTTGACCTCAAACCACTTCCATTAAATCTGTACGATGGTTAACAATTCCGTAGAGTGGTCACATTAGCCAAACAGACTCACCGTTTGGGAGATATGGCTGAAACAAGGTTTAGAAGGTGAAAAACAGCTTAACCGGGCCTAATTAGGGTGATTAGCAAGAGGGCCCATAACCCATTTCGGGATTAGCGTTATGGGGAGGCTGAGAACGGTAGGAAAATGAATTTATCTCATTTTTCAGCCGCCTAAAACATTCCTCTAACTCTAGCCATGGCCTCCACCTTCTAATTTCATCCCAAATCACTCCTAATCGCTTTCTAATTGAAGAATAAGCCAAGCTACATCTAATCAAGGCAAATTAGCATCAAATTAGGAACAAAGCTGCTGTGTTGCATAGAGATTCAACCCAAATCTAAGAATATTTCAGATCTATAGTTTGATTGTGGCTAAGGTGAGTGATTAGCATCGTTTTTACACTAATTATAGTTAATTAGGGTGATTAGTGTTAATTAACGAAATTATGCAAGATTAAATTCTGCAAAAGTATTTAGAAATTCTTAAATAGACCTCTGTTAGAAGTTTGGGTTGGTTTGGTTAAGTTTTACTAATCCTATCATTAGTTTTGCTTAAACATGCTTAAGGGAAAATATCGGGTTTTGGCTATGTTTGATCCGTTTTAACATATCAAATCATCGTTTTGGTGTTTGTGGTCAATTCTGTATGTTGCTATAACTGTATGGTATGCTTTGTGATTGTCTAGAAGTGTTAGATTGGTTGAAAACGCCGTCGAATGGCGTAAATAGCTCGTTGGACAAAGTGCAGGAAATATGCAGGAGGACCGGATCGGATCGCCCCCCCCCCAAACCTCGAACCGACCCGCTCGTGTATGGTGGCATCGAACCAACCCGCTCACCTGGAGAGCCATATGATCCGAACCGCTCGCGTCTGAAGATCTCCGACCCGACCCACTCGTGGCCTATATGCCACGACCCGACCCGAAGTGCCAACCACGAACCAGAAGCTCCGACTCAGATGCTCATCACGAAGCAAAGGCCTGGGAGGATGCACCCGACCCGATCCACCTAGGGAATCACGACCCGATCCGACGAAGGGAGCATGAACCGACCGAATGTGGATGATCACGAATAGGACTACTTCAAGGAGCATGATCTGAATCAAAGTGATGAAGAGCCGAACCGATCCGGTGATGACCAAAACCCGAGATGCAAAGGTAGTCCAAGTAGGGATTTTGCACTCAGGATCCAGTTGGGAACCAACGAGTTGACTTCATGATTGGACTTTGCTCCGGGAGGTGTGCTAAGGGGTTATCGACGTCCATAGCTTTGATTCACCATCGAGACGGATGTTAGGCTATGGATCAGTGCAGTGGGGTAGTTATTACTCCATGGGGCTGAGTGATCGTAGCATGGCTATGAGCCAGTGCAGTGAAGTCATCATGACTTCATGGGGCAGAGTGGACATAGCAAGGACTAGTGGCTATGGATCAGTGCAGTGTAGTCGCCATGACTCCATGGGGCAGAGTGATCATAGCAAGGATTTGGGTGATCAAAGCGGTGGATATCGTATGCTTTACGCACTGAGTGAGAGATGTGAGGATGGTTGCTATGCTTGATTGTTTACTATCACTATGACATGCACACCCCCCTCCCCCGTATCTTTATACCTTATGTTTACTAGCACCTTAGAGTATTGAGCGGTTTGTTGTGCTAACTCTTTGGTTGCAGGTTTAGGTTCAGGTATGGTTTAGTATATCTGTTATTGTTCTGTTTTGCTGCTTATCACTCATACCAGACTTTTGTATGACCCAGAGTTTTACGTCTCTTCTTATTACTCTGGGTGCTCTTAAACTGGCAGACTAGAGACAGGTTAGGTGGTATGCATGAGTAGCTGTCCGGAGATGAGCAGGAGGCTTACACATATTATTCCTATATATTCTCCCTGTGTCACTGCTGGTCACTACTTTGGGCATTAGTAGTGTACCTTTCCTTTCTTTTGCTTTAGAGACAATTTTAAAGTTGTAATAAAGATGATGTGGAACCTAAGCTGTAATTTTGGATTTCCGCTGCTATGATGGTTTAAGTTTTCAGCTTATGCAATGTCTCGCCTGTTTTATGTCAAGTTATGTTATTATTATATTTTATTCCATGCGCTGTGAGATATCCTTATTAGTTCAAATTCCTTTCTTTGGCGACCGTCCCGTGCTAGTCAGGCATCAGTAAAGCGCACTTTCGTTGGAAATATCGGCTGGTGCAGGGCGGGCCATCACAGGAAGAAAGTAGCTCGCCTGAAAGGACTTCAACAAGAGGAACAACTCTTTACTTCGATAAAGAAATAGCCTTCTAAAGAGAGTTGCTTTCTTATTATTTATGTAGCAAATGCTTCCTTGGATCTGAATTTATGCCATGGCATTTTTTATAACCAGACTAATTTGTCTTTTTCATCTCCTAACAAGTCTATAGTCAAAAGTGAAATGGATTTTGAACTTCCAGGAAAAAACTATAGAGAAGTGGTTGTATCCAGCTACAAGGAGTTAAGGCGGTCATTTCCTTATTTTGCCAATTGGCAGCATGTAAATGCATATTCGATTCAAGATAATCTGTTTGATATTTAATACTTGATTTCAATAATTTAGCGAGTACTTAGTTTTATTAAATCCTTATATTTTACTATTATAATAACCATCTAAGATGGATCTTTTTAATCCTTCATTATAAAATAGGGTAACGAAGTGTAGGTTTAACTAAAAAAAGGGACTGATGTTTATTGACCTTTTTATTTGTTTAGTTGTATAATAAGAGGATTAAAAAACAGATACCTAAATGGTACTTCTTGACAAAACAACTATTTTGGAGTTGGCATATTGCTGTGATTGGAGGGAAATTAGTTGTTACGTTTGAGTTGGTTTCTTTGCCATACCAATAATTTTATTCGTTGTTTTTGGCTTGAAGTTTACACTTGGCTTGTGAAGTTTTTTTATAATATTCACGGCTTGACTCCACTATTTTTTCTTTTGCAATCATTTTGTATTAAATAGTGCCACCATATAGGGACCATTGAAGAATTGTACTCCTCGGTTCCATTCCAATTCTCATTGTAGAAGCGGGAATGGAAATTCAAACCAAAAGAACTAATCAATTCAATTATATTTAATTGGTTTGATTTTGTTTTTGTAGCGAATTGGTTGGTTTTTATTTATAGTTTTTTGTTCGTTGATCGAGTTTGATTTTAAATATGTGAAAGCCGAGCCAATTAATTAAATCAAACTTCAAAAATAAATTAGTCTAAAATAATGAAATTATTACATACCACCCTATTATTTACTACATTTTTATGAAATTTTACTATGTCAGTTCATTTTAATATCCTAAGAGGGCTTCGTTTTTCAAAATATTTGCGTGATGCGGAATCTATTAAGTTTTCATTCTTATGTTTTATCTACAAATCTTAAAAGATCAAATTAGTCTAAGACAAATCAAATAAACACATAAAACAGGATGAAGTTGTTCACTTATTTGTTACTGCATACTGTAACGACCCAGATTTTTTGGCCATTTGAATTCGAATATTTAAATCTATTTTAAATATTTTATTTGGAATATTAATGGATTTTAGTATTGAATTTGTTTATTAAACAATGATTAAACATTTATATTTATATTTATATTAAAACGGACTCGAAACGGCGGTAGTTCGTAAAGTTGAGTTTTTAACTTCAATCGAATATACAGAATCCATTTTAAGTCGGAATTCTGCGAAACAAGAAACGTTTGAATCTATTTGGTTATAATTTTCTAATGAAAGAGGAAGGTCGAGATTTCGGCTTAAATGTTGTAAGTTATGTCCAATTAAAATTTTAAAATAGTCGCTATGGAAATCATTTATAAATTATAACATTTATTTAATTTGCATAATAAGGAATCTCTTTATATTTGGGTATCGTTAGTTCGAAAATATTAATTTTGAGTTATAATTTCATATTGGTTATATTTGAAGTGATATATATAATTTTATTTGGTTATATTCGATAATAATAATAATTTATTATTATTTAATTTAATTGATTGGAATCTAATATATAATATAACGATATTATATAAGCCGTAAGAATAATTATTTTTCAAATAATCTCCATTTTCGACAAAACATATTTTATTGGAATACATATAGCTAGTTATTGCTAGATTTCCAGTTTGGAGCAAACTGGATATATTTTGTCGGTAGATGAAATTTAAACGTGAACCGATAAATATATTATGATTAAAATAACGTCGTTGGGCAAACGGAGTCGGAATTCAATGAAATTAATTTCATTAGGTTCATAGCGTCAAGACGTAGCAGTGTGTCCATTTTCGTTTTGTTTGGTGCTATGACGGAGCAAATATGTAGAACGTTTGACGATTTTTGTAGTATAACAAATAAAAATAAAACGAATAATAAACTAATAAAATAGATGTCCTTGCCAAATTCATGAATAAAGAAACCTATCAAAACCAACATCACATGTCTTTATCTTCAAGCATGGAGATTTAAGCACCCAAGACTACACCCTACCAACGCAGGTCTATGAATGAATATAAATACCAGCACACGTAGACTAAGACAACTACAAATAGCTAGCCTACTCCTTTGAAGCAAAGTAATGTGCAAACTTCATTGCCAAGTTTCTACGAAGTACAGCAGTTATGCCCTAAACTATATGTGTACAGATTTACGTTATACACAGCAATAGCTGTGTAAAATTTTAATCAAAGTTAATGAACCCACCTGCTACAAGAAGGACTATGCCTACAATTAAATATGTACATACCTATCCTACGTACCCTTTTATGCATAATGGCCAAGTTGTTTCACTCTGTATAAACACGCAAGCCTAAACACAGACCTAAAATTTGTGACTGGACATCCTACCTCGTACCCAATACCTTATACCAACCTTCCTTCAGTATATAAAGCTGCTACGTCGTTGTATTCTTTTCCTTTCTCCTCTGTGAAGCAAGATTAAAATCAAAAAATATAAAATCATTCCCTTCGTAAATCATTTCCCTTGTTCTTTCAGTCATATATCAAGCCGAACTCCTCCACTCCAAAATACAATATCAAATCCGTATGACCTACGAGCTCACCAACGATGATAGCATGAAGTCGAAATGGGTGTTCTGTGCAGTGAATGGTGGTAGAGTACGGTGGAAGTTGTTGTACGTATATGGGACTTGGAAGTGAGTGCCAAGGTATGTGATGCGTTGAGGCTCTGTGAAGCCGCGAATAACGGGGAAGTGTGGCGCAAGTTTCGACGGTGATGGACGGCGGTTGAGAAATGGTTGGGCGGTGCAGTTCCATGAAGGTGTTGGCGTTTGTTTAGGTTGCTGGGTGCGTGTTTCTGTATTCGAGTTTTGGGAGTAACCAAACACTGGAGTTGCGAGATGGCCGACTAGTTGGTCGGAGAGCTGACCGAAGGATAGCTCGTGGAATGTGCGAAGTCGGCCATGGGTTCGGCATGTGGAGCTGCGTTTTGTGTAGCAGCAGAACGAGGGAGGGAAGATGAACAGAGTAGGTGAGAAGAGTTTTTAAACTGGGAAAGAAGCCTGTCGTATTATTTTTTTCCTTTCGATGGAAGATTTGGTTGGGGAAAGATTGCTGTAGCTTTTATTTTAAATGGGATGCAAAATTTTGAAGACGAGTCACTACTGTGCATGCGGTTGTGTATTGTAGAGCAGGCTGAACTTATGTGATAATGGGCTTTAGGCGTTGGGCTTTGGCCATATAGAAAAGAAGAAGAAAGTAACGAAACTGGAAAGAAGAATGGGATTTTGGGGAGGAGAATACACGGTAGTAGGAGGTAACATTTGGGGAAGAAAGTTTAGAGGGAAGCAAGCTATACAACATGCATGGGCTATATCGTTCATTGGGCCATTGGGGCTTGCATTTAAAAAAAATGTAAAGAAGGATTTAAAAAAAAGGGAAACCGGGAAAGATCGGCAACGTACCAACATAGAACAGATATATATTGTGGCCAATGATTATAACTAGGTAAGTTAATTAGGATTTATTTATATATGAACCATAATTAGATTAGCCGACCCAATTTTTTATATGAACATATATAATTAGCATTAATTGCTAATTAAGAATATAAATTATTTAAAATTAAACCATTAATTGATTAAATTTATAACTTATTCGTACAATGTCAGAATCAAACCAGGCCAAAGGCGTCAGAACCATATTGAGAAGTACTGCATTCTAGAGTTGGAACAAACGGAACTGATAGCAGTTGTTATCCTGTCGAACGAAAACTGTTGACACGCTTTTTGTCAAAGCTATCACACGTCAAGTATTTGGTTAGCAACGTGCTCAAGCATGGAAAACGGCGTCGGAAAACACAAAGCAACTCGGTCAAATTTGTATATTTGTTTTTTAAGATATTTTTTAGCTTTTAATTTGGACAATGATTGTGTCTATTTATGTTACTGAAGGCATCAATTATGTTTTTAAAATAATTTTTATATCTCGAATTTGCACCATATTAGTGGTCTGATAAATTATTAGTTTGAAACATATAATAAGTGTTTATGATTGCCAATTTGAAATGCCTAGTAGGTATTGTTAGTTGTCATTTTTAAACACCTAATAAGTGTTATGGATTATCATCTTGAAACACTTATTTAATGTTGTAGTTTAAAATTTTGAAACATTCAATAAGTGTTGCTGATTATTAACTTGAAACACTAAAAAAGTGTTGCAGTTTATCAATTTGAAATACTTGCTAAGTGTTTCAATCTGTTGATCTGAAACACTTGTTAACGGTTTCAATTTACCAATTTGAAACATAATATAAGTGTTTCAAAAATCTGCAACATACTATCGATAACACCTAAAAAGTGTTTCTAAAATTTTTAGCAACTTTTTATTACCGTTTCAAATAAGCCATTTTGGTGTTGTGAAAGTCGCGTCGCAAATAAAATAAGGCCCAAGACTCCTATCAGATGATCTCTTTTGGCCCCAAGAACGTCTACTTCAAGGCTTTGTAATATAACTCTTAGTCAAACCGTCATTCGAGCCGAAGGCGAGTCGTGCTTCGAGCTGAAGGCAAGCCGTCAAGCGGGTCGGGCGTAGCCGTGGTGGGGGTCCGGGGCCCCATAGTCCCGACGGCGATCAACCTAACTGGTTAGGTCGAACCAGTGGGCACCGCCCGATTCATCCTATTTTCTCCATGCCGGAAGCTCAGATTCCTTCACTTCGGACCAGCAAAATAGCGGATTCCCTCACTTCACATTCAGGAACTTCGACTCCCTCGACGGCGCGATTCCGGTCCCCTCCTCAAACAAATTCGTATCCCCCAGTGGGGTGCGAATTTTGCATTGCGAAATTCCGGACCCCCTGGTGGGGTGTGAATTTCGCACCCCTCGGAAAGTGCGAAATTCTGCATCCCCCTGGTGGGGGTGCGAATTTCACACCCTTGGCCAGGGGTGCGAATTTCCTGATAGGGGATGTTTTAGGGGGTGCGAAAATTAGCTTCTGTAGGCCCCGTTTCACCCCTACTCCCCCATAACCTGCCTCCTATAAATACCCCAAGCCTTGGCCTTCATTTGGATCCTCCTCCTTTGGAATTTTTGGACCTTGAGAGCTCCAAACACTCATTAATGGATTCCAACACCTCCTCCATGGACATTGGACATGGCATGAATAGTTGAAAGGAAGTGCATACATATTCTATAGCTTGTTGGACATTAGCAAGCATAGTTACATTATATCTTGACCTCTTGAATATTAAAGCTTGTTTTGCTCATAGTTGACCAAGTCAACTCATCTCAAGGAAGAGGAAGAAGGATAATTAAAACATGACATGCATGTTTTCCCTCAACACTTGAACATTAGCACGGGTTGTCATGCTACTTTTGAACTTCATGGACATGAACACTAAACTTGGATATTATTGACCAAGTAACGCTTCTCAACGAAGAAGAAGAAGGGAAATTTGGTCAAAGTGTAGAAAAAACATATATTTTGTTATTCTACTGTAACACTTTGAACTTAGCTATTGTCCAAAATTGTACAACTTTGTAATCGACAAAAGATATGATGAATAATGATTATAAAGTGGATGTAGGTGTTAGTGCCGAACCACTATAAAAGCCGTGTCTCCCCGCATTTATTTACTTTACTGCTTATTTGGATAATTGTTCACACATACACATTGGGTGTTGGCGTAAGATAATTTTGCCTGTCAACAGAAACCAAGGTGAGTTAAACTCACTCAGTTCTCCCACTTATATTTATTTAAGTCGGGTTTAAATATTTGTGTGCTTTGTTTGCTAATGGTTGAATGATTCGATGATTGTTTGCATATATATTGAATACTTTATATAATTGATTTAAATTAAACATTCGTTTAATTTAATCAAACCAAATCGTTATTTTTAATGATTATTTCCAATGGAGGTAACTTGCCTTGTTTGTTACATTTATTATAATATAAACGTATTTAATTTAATTGAGTACTTGAACTATTATTATTTATTGACCGTTCTCAGTTAAATTGGTTATTCTCTTTATTTTATATTATCATTATATGAATTTTTTAATGAACACGATTGGATGATTGATTATTAAATCCAAATTCAAAGGTTATTTTGATATTAATCAATGGAAAATATTGTTTAAGAAATTGACAATAGATGGCCTAAATTATATATCGTTTATAAAGATTGATTTACAGTCATGTGAATCGATAGAAATGAAGTTATGAATTTATTTTATAACTGAATATAGATTTTAAATATATTATTTAAAATGAAGTTTATAAAAAGGAAATAAACCAACCACACACACACACACACAAATATATATATATATATTGATTGTTTTAACCACCAACCACCATTTTTATACCAAAATCTGCCATGTGCGAAGCACGCACCTCATCTTAATTATTAAATGATTTATAAAGCCAATTCTTATATTGCTATGATGGATAAGCAAGTGAGCAAGGATTAATGTAATGATTAATAACTGAGATTAATTGGTTTTAAGTAACAATTAAAATGGGACAATTTAAATTAATTATATTATTAATTAATTTAAATGGAAAAACGAGTCAGAGTTGATCAACAAGTTAATCATGTTTTAGAGTTGGCCAAGTCAACTGTTTTAACGGAAATTGATTATTAAATTAAATTAATTTGTACTGATTAATTTAATGGAATAATTTAGCAAATGGTGTTTAACTTAATAAGAATTAAAAAGGAAATTGAATATTTATTCCAGTTAATGATAAAGTAAATTAATATTAATTTAAAGAAATTTCTTCATAAATGAAGTTCATTTAAGTGAGTAATCGATGTTAGTAATGAAATATAATTGAATTTAAAAGTGAGTTTATGTACGGGTTTATATTTAAACCAGGCTTGGTAAATTAAACGATAAAAGGATTTTAAGCGAAGGCGATAAGCTTAAAATAAATGTTACGTAATATTGGAATTAAGTAAAGGAAATTGAAATGAAAAATGGTTTTATATTAAACTAGAATTGTATAAACGAGTTTATAAAAAAAGATGGGAAGTTAAAGCATTAATTTTAAATTAATTTACATGAAAATGGTATTAAGTGAAATGGATGAGATTTAAAATAAGATTTCCCAGAGTGAACGATTGAAAGGTTTAGAAAAGGTTTTTTGTAATTAAATTAGGTAAAAGATCTAGTAATGGGATTTGTAATAAAAATCCAGATAATGAAACAAATAATTTAAAGACATTAAGTTTAAAAGTTGTTGTTGTATTAATCATTTACTAAATAAATAAATTTTGTAATAATAATATATTTAAAAAGGAGATTTCAAAAGTAAGAAGGTTTTATAAGACCGTATGTTAAATCAAATTGTGAAATGGTATTGTTGGTATTTGAATGAATATGGATTTTTGAATTACAATTCATACTTACCTTATGATAAGAATGTTGTTGATCAAGGTCTGAGAGGTAATTAAAATACCCTAACTTGAACGACTTCAGGATTATCGTTGGATGATATTAATTGTAATGATAAAGATGTTAGAAGCGATTTATTATAGGAAATAATAATGCAATGTTATTTGAAGAATTTGATAATAGGTATAATGAGATTTCAGAATAAGGAAATAAAAGAATTTGAGGAAATATGTATTAACATTTTCCAAAGTAACGAAAATAAAAGGGCTTGAGAATATGAAATGATATTTTCATAATAAAAGAAATTAAAGGAGATTTGGTGAAATTATAACGATATTTTCAAAGTAAAGAAATGAGTTTTAGAATGAGTTATTCTAGAAGTATAAGGTGTGATTATTGTTTTCAAATAACGGAACAAAAGATATCATAATGATCATTTTACGAATGATAAGTGTTGAATCGATTTCCTGATTATAGACAATAAGAAATATTATAGCAATTTATTTGAAATGATAATTAAATTGAAAATAGATATGACTATAAAATACTTTCTAAGTATTAAAAAGAAATGTTTTGAGAATATTTCTATATTAAACAAGAAGTGAATATTGTGTTGAAAGATTTAAAAAATTTAATTAACCACTCATAAATTATTTTAAAAGGCCAAGAGATGCTGTATACTCAACTAGTATATCTAATTCATTTTTGTTTATTTGATAGTCATTTAACCGACTGTCAAATCTTGCCCATAATATTGTTGTTACGGAAAGACCGGGATCGAATTTATATTTGAAAACCATTCCGGCCAATAAATACGAATACGTTGAAGATGCTAATCGAGTTGGAGCAATTGAAGACCATGGATCTTCATAAAACAGTAGTATTACTTACAATATCTGGCTGATCCCTAGAGATATATTGTGATTCTGTCGTGGTTGGAGTTTACGAATTGCAAGGACTACTCGCTACTGATCCATAGGGTAATTCAAGAATGCAGTAGGAGGATGCCTTTGGATCATCCTGTTCCTGGGTGACTTGTATGGATTGATGTCTGATAGAGTATATCCAAAAGAATCACGTACTTTGATTTCTTCAAACGTATTTCTGTTGGTGGTGGAGAAGGGCGCTTCTCTTAACTTAACCACTAGAATATTATTGGGGACATCAATTAGTGATATCTGGAGAATCTGGCAATGTGGCATTCAAAGTGGATGGAGATGTTCTGTTATGAAGAATACGCTTAACTTCTAGCCTCATCAACTGGGAAATGGCATAAAATTGGGTAAGTCGCATGGCTATGTGGGTCGCACCCATCAAAAGGATATATCATTACCTGATCTAGAGAATTCAAATGCCTTCGGTTGTCCCTTTTATTTTTGCATGTATGTTATCGATTCGGTTGGCTATCCCCCAACCATGGTAATGATATATTCAATACTCTCAAGCGAAGTGAGGGGCCGGTCATGTTAGCCGGGGTTGCAAGATGTTCTTGTTGAACCCAATGTATTCATCTCTGGAGGTACATTGTCGGAAGGTGGTCCCGTACATTGCCATGGAAATCCATTCTCCAATAAGCGCCCATTGTTTTGATTGTATACTATGTATGTAGAACGTTAGATGCAAGCGTTTTGCTAGATTGATATTTATTTGTATTTTGACACTACTATAATATCAGAAAAGATATTGGTTTCAAAAATGTTTTGGGTTATTGTAAGGTAAAAGCCGTCCGTATTTATGTGCGGATTTGGTCTTACGGTTATCCTTTTCTTTTGAAAAGATCTTGACTTTAAAATCAAGTTGTATGTTTGAACTTAGTGTGTTTTTTCACTTTGGTTCACCAGACTGATCCAGCGTTTGTAATGCTCGGGTTTGCCCAGGTTGCACAAATTCAAGGTTATCGGATGCGATGAAGCTTCAGAGACGTGCTGGAGGACAGCAGACGTATGATATATATAGTTATTCTGCTGTGTGTTGTATACAAGTATAGATTATTATAACTGTCTAGATGTTTTGTGGTACTCTGGTGATTGTAAGTTTTATTTCAAGCTCTCAGTAAAGTTTTATTTCTGTATTATATTTTGTTCCGCTGAAATGTGAGACTCTGATCTGTATTGCTTTTTCTTCTCATTCTTATATTCTAATATTTCTTTCTAACTTCTTTCTTCTAGCTTTCTGGGTATTCGATACTTGGGTTTTGGCATAATATGTATCGTTGTCTTAATTCGAGAGTCGAATTTCCTAGGTCGCTACACATACTCTATACTGTTTATTTCAATAGAGGATTTTCTCTTGATCAAATAGGCTGAAAATATTTTGAAAATACGTGTTGATTTTCCCTCTACCATTACTGCTTACTCAGTATCCGTTCAAATGCCTCTACCAAGTTATACAATATGGTACTTGACCTAAGATCTTTTAACTGCTAAGGCTGCGTGACAGCCAGTTTGAATTTATACCAATGAAGGGCAAGTGGGGAGGTTAAAAGGATAACATGAGTCAAGCCTCCTGAGCTTGCTCCAGCTCCTTCTCCATGACAGTATCAACAATTTGGAAGTAGTAAGAGATGTGCAATGTGTTTCTTTGGTTGATGATGAAATTGGGACAAGATCGCGGTTCTTTCAATAGCTCAGCTCTAGTTGTGAAAGGAGGATTGAAGGGTATGTTAGATGCAGCCTGCATGACATTGAGCCGATTTCCACTTGAATTGGGCAAAACTCTGGGACTTGTTACGTATTGACATGGAATGGACCTCCTTTTGTTTCTTTGTCTGCACCACAAGGGACATGATGATCATTCCTGAAATCCGAGAGTATGTCAGCATTTAAAGCTCCATTATTTGATGAATTTCCAATTGCCATTAAATTACTATCTATGAATAATCAATAAAAAAAATTCCACAAAAAAACCCCCATTGGATTTCGGTTGCTGCATGTACACACATGACTGTGTACTATAAGGACCATACTCTACGGAAATTATGTATAATTCTTGCACTTTATCAGTTGATTGAAGTAGAAAAAGTTAATTAGATAAAATCAAAAAAAAATTACCCATTGCTCTTGACTTTTTCTACCCAAAGACCATTAGAATATCATTATATCTGTTAGCATATAATTTTATACACTATATCGGTGAAGTAAAACTAAATTATGTTTTCTATTTCCTATTTACTAACATTGTTAGTGTTGCAAGAATGGAGAGCGAGAGGATTAAATGATATGCTAGACAGGAAAGCAATCTTTTGCTATATGTGCCAATCAAGGTAGCAGTAAACAAAAATATTTGGAAAGTATATTGTCGTGTACGAATTCTGGATAATAGAACTTGACTTTGCAAACAATTTTAATATGTAATTAAATCCATGTAAATGAGGATCTTTATGGCATAACTGATTAATACAATTACATTTGTTTTGTTCAAGTTTCTTTACATAGCATTAGCTTTTCTAGGGAAAGATATCATGGCGCGCAAGCAAAGATGGATGTTTATAATTTACCTAAAGTTGGAAAAAACCAAAGTAGCTGCACCTTGATGTGTTTACGGAACAAAGATGGTGTCAACAAAGCTAATAGCATAATAGTAGGATGGCATTTAAGTATCTGATGCCATCTTGTTATGATTTTGCTTGCACGTTAACACATAGACATACATGGGATTGTGTTTGTAGTCCAATTGTTATTATACAAACATGTTGTTCTACCCTACAGTAATTTGTTAGATATAAGAATGGATTAAACTAATCACTTTTATCAATTAATTTTTTGTAATATGCAGTTGTTGGTTCATTATAATAATGAACATTTGACATGATATGAAATTCAAGCAAACAAAGCAACATTGATTAATTTTTAAGGTAGATTTTGACGTTTTGCCTCAATTCATCTCTAGATTGCTTCATGGAACCAATACTAATCTTTTCCTATTTCATTTTGTAGTCAAATGTAAGCGAAACAGATTTAATTTCTATTAGGATTACTTTGGCCTTGATTTTTTTAGAAGTTGCTATGTGCTCGAAAATCTGATTGCACCTTTCGTTTCAGATGTGATTTATTGTTGTAGTGATAGTTATCCTATATTTTTTGCAAGTCCTTTTGTTGAGAAAAAAATAAGCAAATCAATGATTTCGGTGATGATGACATGGCTGTGAGAAGTATTGATTTGTAGATTCCCTTTGTTGAAATCGCAAATGAAACTGGAGTAACTACAATTGTAAAAGAGGAGATTTTTATCTTCTTCTACACAGTTACATAGTTAACATAGTTTATCAATTGTAGTAGCCCACTTGCTTAAGAGTGTTAAGCCAGTTAATTCAAGCTAAGTATGGAGTAAATGAGTACTTCTACATAGTAGGATTTTTCCTCGCTAATTTAGCTCATTCAAGAATATGAGTAAAAGGGGAAAGAGTAGAATAAAAATAGTTTTCGATTGAAGAAACCCTTTATTATTACGAGAAAATGTCCAATAATATTCCTGATTGTCATTAATGATTTTAGCCCTCTATATTGCTTCAATTCTATAGGGAGGAAGAAGTTATGCTGTCAAAATTCCAAATATTTTATAAAATAATGGTAGGCACATTAGGATTTGAACCTCCACCGTTGACCATAATATGTTGCCAGCCATACACAAAATTAATGTTTGATCCATTAAAAGCTAATGATCAAATCGTATATGAGTTAATCTTCCATTGACAATGTTTTTATTGATAGGATATTTACATCATTCTCTAGCTTTGAGCATTGTTTTCCAAGTGTATGAGGCATTACTATCAATGCTCATAATCCAAAAATTCTTTTTATTGGCATACCTAGTCTGAACTTAGGATGTCAAGGATTTGTAGTTGATCATTCTTAAGTAATGGTACCAGGAAGCCCAATACAACAGTTGCCTGGACAAAATGGACAAAGTACCACCTTGAAACTGTCAAAGGTAATTAATGTGTATCTGGTTGTAACTGGTTATGAAAACGTATGCAGTGATAATGCAATGGTGATGATCTTCGACTTGTGCGTCTAGACGGTGAATGTGTGGAGTAGAGACCAGATTGGTAGCATGGTTGTGGAAGTTTGATGGAGGAGAGCGGTTTTATTGTATATTTTAAATTTGAACTTTGTTTTATTTTTTGTTAACTCAAATTGACATCAATATGAAATTGAAAAAATATGTATTTAAATTATTTTTCGTTGATTGATCCTTTATCTTGCTATTATGAATTTGTGTTACATTTGTCGAGTATTATAATTTTTTGAATAATATACTACTTTTGAAATTGTTGTGAAGATTCATTTGATTGTTATTATTAGAATATATTGAAAAGCATTATAAAAGATAATGTAATACAGGAGCTTGCTGGCAAAGGATATCATCGAACATGTGTTATATTTACATATTTTATAGCAGCATACAGAGGCTGTAAAAGGATTTATAAATGCTATCCTGTTGGTTTATAGCGTGATAAACCCGCTATTAAGTAAATATTTTATAACAGCTATATAATGTTATAGAATTTCGTTATTTTCATGAAGAATGACATATTTTATAGCAGCAATAGCGAGCTACTATTCTTAGGTAATATAGCGGTATATAGCCACTATAAAATAATACCCTTTTATAGCGGCAGTTTTTGTGTTATAATTATTCAACTGTTTTTTATAACATGTTGATATACAGCCCTTTTCGGGCCGCTATGTTATTGCTTAATAGCGGCTATATGTCGTTATAAAAGACTATTTCTGTTGTATTGATTCATTAATAGTAATTCATTATATTTCCCATCATAAAACCCACGTTCAAATCAAAATATAATTATTGCAGGATATACTCTAAGAGACTATATGAAGATTCCCCCTTGTTTGATCAGCGTCTAACGTAGGTAATAAACATCCTTTCCTTTACATACATCCAAATGATAAAACACATGGCAAAAAACTTCAAAAATACCTAACTTCATCCTCACATGTTCATAAGCTTATTCGGTGAAGAAGAACATGAAAAACCCTTACTCTCAAACTACTCAAATGTATACTTGAAAGATTTTGGGAAAAATAATAATTTAAGTCAATCAAAAGACTAGTGCAAATAATAATCACTTCTCGAAACAAATGGATATCTAATGAGCTCATGCGGCTTAGCAAAATGGTTTTCCCTCTCTTTGATCCTGTTATAAAAGATCAAACCCTATGCTTCTGCACTCTCAATAGTTATATCAACAACAATAAACATAATGATGATGACGACGATGATAAAAGTGATGTACGACATGTGGTATATAGTGGAATCTCCATCATCGTTTTTCAGACTAGCTATTTTGATGGTTTATAATTAAGTAAAGGATATACAAATCATCCACTTATCTATAAGTTATGCACTTAAGTTTAAGCATAAATGGTTCCCCATCATATTCAAGTTATTATGTATCTTTTGTCAACTAAGTTGCCAATCTGCATCATTTGAGTTACCCATCCCTACTTGGTATTCTAATATTTATACGGAAGTGGATAACACATTCCATACCACATACTTTTATCCATAGAATAACTATGAACCCCCAAATAAAATGTTGTGGACTATCTATCAAACACTTACCATATTTTTATCTATAGGAGGAACCCATCAATTAACTATAGTCTTAACCTTTAGAATAATTAATCCTGTTGGAACCTAAATTACATGATCAGTTCAATTCCTATTGGTAACCCCAATATGCAATTTTATATAAGCAACATAAGTGGCAATATTCAACCATATTACCCCCATTTCTTTACAATCAATATTATGGTTACCTGCCATCCTAAAACATAAGCGTCAAGTCTACTGGCTCTGTTGATAAGGCATGATAGAAGTTGTTCCCTACCATAACGCAATATTAATCAATTGTTGTGATACCCTTTTTGCCACTATCCCATATCAACTCTTTATTTAGATGCCGAGACTATAAAACATGTGATAATGATAGGGAAGGCATATAGACTTTAAACTTAGGTTAGCTACCTATATGAACCAAAACAAGCTAAGTTGGCCTTGTCGACATAATCAATGGAGACACAATATAGATGCGACAACCTTAGTTTCTTTTGAAAGCAATTGAAATGTTTCACCCTGTCGACAATCAGCAAGCCACATAGGCAATAACCTAAAAAAAAAGAAGTTAAAACCTTACCTTGTTGAATATAACCGTGACTAAAAGGAATGGAGTTGTTAACCTCTTAACATGTTACAAATTTATCTTCAATAAGGCTTATCAACATAAACGATGACACTCTTGTGGACATAAATGATGACACTAAAGATTTAGAGGAAATAATCCCTAAAGCTTTTAGAAAACTATTTTAAGAATTAACCCTATCGACCAAAACACCGATGAGAAGGAAGGGTATATAATCCCTAAGTGTATTGGAAAGCAAGTTTGGAAATTAGTTGGAAACATGTCTTACCAACCATAACTGTGATAATAAGGATACAGGCAATAAGCCTCAAGTTTTAGAAAATAATTTATGTGAACAAGCCTTGTCGACATAGTCTACAAGATATAGAGGCTGTAAACCTTCTTATTTTAGATATCAAGGGTTATCAAATAAGCATTGTCGACCCAGTCGATAAGGTGTAGATGCCTTAAGCCATAAATCTTTATAAAACAAGTCTTTAGGAAATAAGATTTGTCGACCTAGTCAACAAGGTATAGAACTGATAACCTTTAACTCTTTTAGAAAATAGGTTTAGGAAATAACCCTTATCAACAACATCTATGATGACAAGGTATGGAGAAAATATGTTTTCTTTTTTAGTTAGAAATAGTCTTATTGACTAGGTACTACAACGGTAAGCCTATATACAAAGGCAATATATGGAGTGGCTATCATTTAAAACCTATGTAAAAACACTAGTGACAAGGACAAAGTTGACAAGGAAAGTAGTGACAACTCTAGATGCTTCCTATACCATGCTTCATGACATTTCAAGCATAAAGAGTTATCAATGAAGGCGACAAGGTCATACTGACCATGTTGACATCGTTTTATTGACCAACTCGATGGCCTTAATAGTAAATATTAGAAAAACTGGTTTGTTTCTAAGTAAAGTAAAACTATTCACCTACTAAGCTATATTTGACAAAACTTTATTGGATAATAAAAAGATGGACTGACAACCACTCAAACTTTTAAGTTTTTGTTTCATTAAAAAGTTAAGAAACCATTAGTTTTCTTAATTAATGTATTAATTACCCTAAGTCCATCCAACTTAGGAAAATCATAACAATTCATAAAAACTAAAGGAGAAATGCAAAAAATTCACACAAATTATAGTATAGCATTCTCTTTTGCATATAAAAATTTCAGCTCTAAAATCATTTTTAATTATTTTAATTAATTATCCCATAGTTAGCACATATTCTTTCTAAGGAATTTCACTGAAAATTCCTAAGTGATTCGAAAATTAGATTCTCAAAACCCAACTCCGAAAACATGTTATAAACAAATAAAAAATTCAAATCATTTGGAGATGAAAAAAATATAGGTTTTGCATTAAATTCTAAACAAATCCTATACAAATGAGCATGGACAATTAAATCCGAACAATGACAAAACATCAAAATTCATATGAAAACAAACACATATTCAAAAAACAAATTCGGATATAATCAATATTTGAATATAAACAAGGGTAGAATCATTAATGACATTAATTTTTTATGAGAAGTAGAGATTTGTTGATGATGATTCTTAATATTGATTGTTTTTAGCTTATCGTAGTCTTTTCTTCTTTTCTATATTTTGTAATGGCCAGCCACTTCTCGTAGTTTCAGGTTTGTTATTGACAAATGAGAAAAGAAGGGTTGGTAGCAGGTTATGTTTATATTAGAGGCTATGTGTTTCCCACTTTGCCCTTCCGGAAAACCTTCTTCTTATGTCCTTTTAATTCAATTACTTACTAAGGCCAAACAATTATTATCACCTAAAAATCTCATTTCATCATCCTACTCCATTTTTCCTACTTAACTCATCCAATTAAATTCTTTAATGATGTTCACCAAAATTGATGGTATTACATCCTCCCCTCCTTAAAAGAATTTTGCCCTTGAAATTTAATCATGGACTAAAACAAAGTAGTAGTAATGCAAATAGTGTTATAAGTACTAGTGTAAGCCACTAGATGTCAAGTCAAATGACACAATATGTAATGGCCCACAAATCCGTAATACCTGAGTTGACTATATACATCATACGTCAAACCCAAATATCACGAAAATATGAATCATTTTTTTTAGAAGAAAAATGTAGAAGAAGAACAGCAATAACAACACAGAATCTCACATCGCAGCGGAATAAAATATAATATATCATATCTTTTGAAATACAAAATTTCAACTGTATAACATACACTTATCAGAGTACAACATTTACAACACAGCGGAACAAAACTCTATATAACTAATGCTGAAGCCTCCTGCTCCAAGTTCCTTTAGATAAATCTGTAAAATCCTGAACTACTTGATTGGTCGTACAAA
This sequence comes from Allium sativum, assembly GCA_030737875.1. Taxonomy (NCBI): domain Eukaryota; kingdom Viridiplantae; phylum Streptophyta; class Magnoliopsida; order Asparagales; family Amaryllidaceae; genus Allium; species Allium sativum. Next base: position 128,143,472 of record CM060911.1, read on the forward strand.
TTTAGGAACCCAAGAGTTTAGGTAGAACAAAACAAAATAAACTCCGAGTCAGTCATGGGACTGGTATGAGTAAACAGTTTAAAACAGTTTCAGAAAAACTAAATGATATCCCATAAGACCACGCCGTATAACACGAAGCGGGTTTTTCCCTTATGAGAATCCAAACACTTGATTTAACTTTCAGAATCATTTTGAAAGGAATGATAATCTTTATATCAAAACTCTTTTGATATTATAATAATGTCTAAATCAACTAGATAACAATCTAGTGGAACGTTTGCATCTCATGTTCCACATATATAATATACAATCATAAACCGCGGGCACTTATTGGATATTTGATTTCCAACTATGACAAGGTATGGAACCACCTTCCGCTGGTATATCTCTAGAGGAGAATACACCAAGTTCAACAAGAACATCTTGCAACTCAGCCACACATGACCGACCACTCATTTCGCTTGAGTGTATCGAATGTATATCACCAACGGTTGGGATCAGCAACCGTTTCCCGAATGGGACAGCATCAACAATAGATTTTTAGAAGTAAATGAAACTCTAGATCAGGTGATTATACACCCTAATAGGTGCGACCTACATAGCCATGCCGCCTGCCCGATTTCTGTCATTTACCGGTTGATGAGGCTTGAGGTTATGCTTTACCATCACATCAGATTCACTTCGAATGCCACATTGTCAGATCCATCGAAAATCACTAATTGACTTCTACAACAGTACATTACGTGTTAGCTAAAGGGGTTTACTTCTCCACTTCCACTCTTGGTACGGTTGAAGAAATCAATGTGCGTGACCTTTCTAGAAATACTCTGTCAGACATTCATCTATACAAGTCATCCAGGAATAGGATGAACCGAAGGCACTATTCAGTACATCCATCTTAGGCACTGTTATCTAAGACTTATACAATAGCCCTTGCACTTTACTCCGTCTTCAATTTTCTTTGGCATATATGATTCGCAACGCTTATGCCAATATAGAGTGGTTCTTTGGATAATAATCCAACCGGTCTCTTCATATTGACAACGATGGTCAAAAACTTCGATAGTCTGTGATTTAACTATCGAATAAAAACAAGTGTTTTGATAGTCGATGATTTAACTATCGAAGAAAACAAGTGTTCATCCAATTATCAAACAATCACTGAGCCCTTAATTAATATTCCATTAATTAAATCACTTCTCTATTTCTTTATCAATATTTGTTAACCAAATATTTTCAATAACCATATTGGCCTTTCATGTTATTTGGAAAACATTTCGAATATCACCTTCCTTTATTTTCTAAACTTTAGAAAATATATGCTATTTATAATTGGAAAATATTCCAATTACTTATCTCTTTTCCGATCTCATTTATTTCTATACTTAGGAAATATTCTTTATTATATTTCCAAGCTTACACTTATTTGGGTTAAAACGGATGTTGTGTAAAACATCGTTACGACAACCAAATACTATATTCAACTAACTCTTATCCAACATTGATTTTCGAGCCTGAAATCTTACTATTTATTTGTTAATAATGAAATCAATCAAGTTGGGGTATAACTACCTCTCAGACATTGACTAAATAACATTAATAACATCAAAACAGATATGACTAATTACTCGAAAAATCAATACCATACAACTACTTATTCACTTTTAAACACGTATACGCTTTCTCTTTCTATTCTTACGGGATTTTATTCCTAGTCTTCCTTTATGATTTTACTATTCTATTCTTTAGTTTGTTTTCTTATCGACTTCTATACATATTGATATATAGATTCTAGTTATCAAATTTCTTAAAAATATTCTAACTCTTTAAATTTCCGGAAATTTTTTCTATAACCTCCTTTGTACCGGGAGCATCGGGATATTTCAAATAGCCTCCCATGGCCCTCACCAATCCAAAAGAAAAAGAAAAAGTCAAGCGACTTGCCGATACAGCGCATAAAATCTCATATATGAATTAAATACGTACCTTCTTGTCGAGCACTCTATCTATTTCACTTCTATACTTTATTCCAAACCTGTCTCATGTATATCCATGCATTTCTAATTCATTTAAACTTAATCCAATCGTTTTAACTTAGTTCGTTAATTGATTTGCAAATTACTGGTTTGCCTATTTCACCTTCATATTTGAGTATAACATGTTCAAATATATTTTAACTTACTTATAAACCAAATCTAATTCTATTTTTAAGCTCGTTTCCTTATCGACTTCTATATTCAAATTCCAATTCAATTCTATTTGAATTCTCTTTCAAATTCCATATTCAATTCTATTTGAATTCTCTTTATTCTCTTTATTCAAATTCTACATTCAAATCCTATATTCAAATCTATTTGAATTTTCTTTATTTAAATTTCATTTCAATTCTATTTGAATCTTATATATTCAAATTTCAAATTCAATTCTATGCATTATTTATAAACAACGTTTATAACTTCACTTAAAATCCCACATTATATATTTATAAACAAAGCTTATAAATTCAATTCAAATACCACATTTTAATTTATAAACAGTGTTTATAAATTCAATTCATATCCCACATTTTAATTTATAAACAGAGTTTATAAATTCAATTCAAATCACACATTATATATTTATAAACAAAGTTTATAAATTCAATTCAAATCCCACATTATAAATTTATAAACAAAGTTTATAAATTCAATTCAAATCCCACATTATATATTTATAAACACAGTTTATAAATTCAATTCAAATCCCACATTTTAAATTTATAAACAAAGTTTATAAATTCAATACTCGTTTTATATATATTTAAAACAAGTTAATATTTTCTATAGTTCATTAAAAATTCAAATTATATTTATAAAAATAGAATTCGCTTTTTAAATCTCAGTTATCCTTTTTCGATATTTTTATAAATCAATATTCAAGCCCCAGTGATATTTAAATACCCCAAACAGTCAGTTATCAAATCACGGGATTTCTAACACATCATATATGACAGTATATATGAACAAACAGATAATAATATTTTTGAGGAATCCTGTTGGATTCCTCCAACCTGTTTTCATGCATCCACAGACGTTAACACATAAATAATACCCATTCTGCTTCGCGGTAGAATATCGCGGTATAGAAGGTCATCCACTAATATATATTTGTGGGGTGCATAGGGAAATCATCCGCTATGAAACTGCGGGCATCCGCTAATGAGACTGCGGGAACAATCCAATCATCAACCATATATATATATATAATAGTCAACCCTAAATAACTATATATATTTAAACATGCCACAGTAATATTTTAACGCAACCAAACAAGCAACAACAATTATTTTTTTAACGAATAAAAATAATTCTAAAAGAGGTGAGTGAGATTTACTCACCAGGATTATTTTTGATCCATTCTGATTCCATTTTAAATTCTCGATTTGGTATCCCGCAGCTATGATTTATTCAACTGACTTCATTTGCTAAAATCTTGTATATATTCAATATACATTAATTAGTTGACAAGATCTTATATATATATATATCCATATATATATTTTATTTAAGTGAATTTAAGCAAGAAATCATTTAAATAAAATTACCTTATCCATTAGTATTTTTCTTGCTAAGTTTTCCTCCCAAAACACAGTTCTGTCTCCTCAACATCTACACTATGACATTCCATTCATCAATTTCGTGATTACATATATGTATTATAAGTATTTATTAAATCAATATGTAAATAACTTAAATTATTGAATTACTTTACCTTACTGCTTTAAACTTCCCCCCGTTCAAAGAATACTACAGTGGAAAACAACATCGACACTGCCATATTGTTTCAGCTCGAAACCCATCGCGACTTCCTCCTTACATAGCGCCTCAAATCCTCAATCGAACCCTCAGAACTTTGCCACCGAACTCACTTGCTGTCCAATGATCAACACCATCACCAATTCCCTTTTCCGACTCCTCCTGTAGTAGCAGCGTGACTCGACAAAACAATACCTCCAGGAAATAACCGAGTCCAACCTAATATAAATCAACGCTACTTCTGATTCATGCTTAGCAAAACCGAAGCATCGGATTTGAAAATCGAATTTGATTTCGATAACTTTCTGCTTTTCTTCTTAAAAGTGGGTTCGAACTAATAGAAATTGTTTGAGAGGAGAAGGATAGGAAGGTCCGTCTTTGCTCCACATCTGAAGCTCGATCGATTTTCATTTGAGATTGGAATTGGGCAGGATTCAATCCTTTGTTTCTATTTTATGCAGAAGATCGAAATAAGGCAATAAAAAGGGAGTGGCGCAATTTATAATAGAAGAGGGTGGTTGCAATTTGTGCTAAATAAAGGAGCACGGTATGTTTTTGTTTTGTGGTAATAGAAGAAGCACAGTATGTTTGATTGGGTGGAGATAAAGAGGAACACGGGTTTGGTTTTGGTCCACCCACCCTGATATTTTATTTTAAATTTAATTTAATTAAAACCCACATCCTTAAATTTAAAATACCCATGCTGCCGAACTCCTTTCTGGACCTAACAACTATCAAATTCTAGGGTAAAATCACTATTCTGAACCCACTGGGATAGGTCACGAAGTCTAATTCGATCATCTGGAACATATATTAATTTAAATTGATATAAATTAAATTTTCAAACCATTTAAATTCTTTGATAGTAATTTAATATTATTATTCTAACTCAACTGAATTTTATACTGATCATCTTAACTGATTCGATTTAGTTATATATTTTTAAATTAAACTATTACTGCATTACGATAATTTAATTTATTCGACATTAAATCGAAATCGATTATTAAATTGATAACTTAATATAAAATTCCATTTATATTATCCACCCAATATTTAAATCCGTATTAAATATTTAAAATTAACCCATAAGAATCCGGGTCATTACAATCTTCCCCACTTAAAATAATTTCGTCCTCGAAATTGCTAAGGTAGAAAAAGTGCTACAAACCCGTTTATCTTTTCAAAACTTATTTATGTTCATACTCAACATTTCAAACTTCCTTACTTAACTCTCTTTCGAATAAATACCTATTCGATAACTCCTCCCTTCGAATAAATATATTCGATAATCTCTCTTTCGAGTAACTAGATTCGAAAACCTTTATTCTCTCTTTCGAATAAATCCCTATTTGATAACTCCTTCCTTCGAATAACTATATTCGATAATCTCTCTTTCGAATAACTAGATTCGAAAACCTTTATTCGAATAAACTATATTCGATTTACTCTATTCAATTTACTCTTATCAATTAACTCTATTGGATTTAACTCTTATCGATTAACCCTACTTGATTAGCTCTTTTCACTTAACTTCTTCCGAATAAGCTATATTCGATAACTCTTTTAACTCTATTTGAATAAACTATATTCGATAACTCCTTTTATTCTATTCGAATAACTAATATTCGATAACTCCTTTTAACTTTATTCGAATAAACTATATTTGATTTAACTCCATTCGCTTGACTCTAGATCGCAGCGATCACAATGGTTACGCATGATTCCCTCAGGAAACATCCGACCGCCCTACGCTATCTGCAGCCCTGCGAATTACGCTAGCAGTCGTACGAAATGGCAACTTATCCTGAGTAACCATGTTTGACTAACTCTATCTCAATAACTATATTCGATCAACTTTAATTGAATAACTAACATTCAATTAAATCCTAATTCGATTAACTATGTTCAATTAACTCTATCTGGTTAACTCTTAATTTGAATAACAAATATTCGATAAATTCTATTTGAATAACTAATATTCAATTAACTCTACGGATTAACCCTAACTGATTAACTCTAACTGGTTAATTCTTACTCTAATAGATTTATTCTAACTCTAATCGATTTATTTTATTTGAATAACACCTATTGGATAACGTTTATTCATTTATAAAGATTTACTTTTAGTAACAGTTCTTCACTTTATAAATGTTCTCTTTAATAACGTTACTTCACTTATACAAGTGTTGTGTACCCCTTCTATTTAAAACTATCGGTGTTAAAGACCAATATCTCTTCTCTATATAAGTTCAGACTTATATATTCCATTTATCGAATGATAAATATTTAATTTAATTTATAAACTATTATTTATAAATTAATCTTTTCTATTTATCTGTAAAAAACAGATTTCCATTTTCTATTCATCTTCTAAATATTCCTTTGATTAAATTCTATTTATTTAACAAATAAATATCTCATTTATAACATTCTATTTATTTTTTATAAATAAATATTTCCATTTAATCTATTTGTAAATGTTTTACAAGTATTTCCTTTTAAATTCTATTTGTATATGTTTTTACAAATATCTCTCCTTCTATTTGTTTGCACATAACTTCCTTTGTATTTGTGTTACAAATATAGTTCCTTTATATTTGTTTTACAAATGTATTTTCTTTTTAACTCTTTTGGTTTTTCCTTTATTCACACCCAATTCATATTTCATTCACATTGATTTTACTCAATTTATTCATTTCGATCCATTTAACTTACTTAAGTTAAATTTAATTTCAATCATTCGAATTCCCAGGGTTTTATTTCAAAACTCCTTTGAAGTAATATAAATATATACATATATTTATATCCATCTCAAATTCAAAACATTTGAATTTTCAAACAACTTGTTTTTTTTTCAAAAAATTTTCCATCAAAAACTTTTCTAAGGCAGCAATTCATCACTTAGAAACTCGAAAATGAACACTGATGATGTTGCGACCATCATCAGAATTATTTTCCAGCCATTGAAGTGAGTTCAGTGCTATATTTCTTTCAAACTCCATTTAGAAAAATATTTTCCAAACTCCCAGGATTTTAAATTCTGAATTCTTGTTTGAATTCAATTTTAATTCATCTCATTTGCATATATTTCATTCTTATACAAATTCTGTTGGTTATATATAACTATTTCTGTTTTATAATCTCCTTTGATTATAATATTAACAACTAACACATGCATATATTATAATAATTTCAGAAAAATATTCCTTTTTTTATCAAAAAATAGAATTTTGAGTAAATTTATTTCATTTACCCATTTTAAAACAATACTGTGTCCAATCTTCTGTTCAAGTATTTACAAACTCTTATCGACGTCATGGCGTCCCACGATTCAATCAGAATTCATAAACAACTCAACAGACTAGCCAACACAATATAAAACAATTGTTTTAATCAATTAACAAATACGCGCTCTCGTATATATATATATATACACTCAACTCATTCTAGGGTACTACTGACCCTATCTCTAATGAGCACAATTCCCCAAAGCCTACGTATTCGCTCAACCTAAGCTCTGATACCAACTATAATGGCCTGCAAATCCATAATACCTGAGTTGACTATATACATCATACGTCCAAACCAAATATCACGAAAATACGAATCATTTTTTTTAGAAGAAAAAGGTAGAAGAAGAACAATAATAACAACACAGAATCTCACATCGCAGCGGAACAAAATATAATATATCATATCTTTTGAAATACAAAATTTCGACTGTATAACATACACTTATCAGAGTACAACACTTACAACACAGCGGAACAAAACTCTATATAACTAATGTTGAAGCCTCCTGCTCCAAGTTCCTTTAGATAGATCTGTAAAATCCTGAACTACTTGACTTCCTGTACAAATTTAGGCACCTAAGAGTTTAGGTAGAACAAAAAAAATAAACTTCGGGTCAGTCATGGGACTGGTATGAGTAAACAGTTTGAAATAGTTTCAGAAAAACTGAATGATATCTCATAAGACCACGCCATATAACACAGAACGGGTTTTTCCCTTATGAGAATCCAAACACTTGATTTAACTTTCAGAATCCTTTTGAAAGGAATGTTAATCTTTATATCAAAACTCTTTTGATATTATAATAATGTCTAAATCAAGTAGATAACAGTCTAGTAGAACGTTTGCATCTCACGTTCCACATATATAATATACAATCATAAACCGTGGGCACTTATTGGATATTTGATTTCCAACTATGACAAGGTATGAAACCACCTTCCGCTGGTATATCTCTAGAGGAGAATACACTGAGTTCAACAAGAACATCCTGCAACTCAGCCACACATGACCGACCACTCATTTCGCTTGAGTGTATCGAATGTATATCACCAACGGTTGGGATCAGCAACCGTTTCCTGAATGGGACAACATCAACAATAGATTTTTAGAAGTAAATGAAACTCTAGATCAGGTGATTATACACCCTAATAGGTGCGACCTACATAGCCATGCTGCCTGCCCGATTTTTGTCATTTACCGGTTGATGAGGCTTGAGGTTACACTTTATCATCACATCAGATTCACTTCGAATGCCACATTGTCAGATTCATCGAAAATCACTAATTGACGTCTACAATAGTACATTACGTGTTAGCTAAAGAAGTTTCCTTCTCCGCTTCCACTCTTGGTATGGTTGAAGAAATCAATGTACGTGACCTTTCTGGAAATACTCTGTCAGACATTCATCCATACAAGTCATCCAGGAACAAGATGAACCAAAGGCACTATTTAGTACATCCATATTAGGCACTGTTATCTAAGACTTATACAATAGCCCTTGCACTTTTGAAACGACCCAAACTTCCCCGTAAAGGAAAGGCTGGATTGCTTTGAGAACAACACACATCAGAACATAAACTGAAGAACATTTCATTGCTGATAACAACAATTACATCAGAGTACAAGAATATAACAGAGTATGAAAACTCATTACACAATAGAAATACAATAATATCAGAGTTTTAAATTACATTTAAATAGCAGCGGAAAATATTACAAATATACAACTGAAAGGAATACATGGATACAGAGCTTTCCGAATACCGCTTCAGCTGTAAACCAGGATCCTGTAAATATATCTGCAAAAAGCTACTCGACTGCCCGTGTGAAAAATAAGGGCACCCGAGTTTGCTAGTGAAACAAACTACAGGTCAGTCATGGGACTGGTATGAGAAATCTTAACTTAACTATCTAATAATAAGGCTAATCACAGGACCACGCCGCTAACGCGGAACGGGTTTACTCCATTGGATTGCCAGTGCATAAATCAAAGTAAATTGTTAGGCAACGCAATGTTTTTTAGAAAAATGAAACCATTATAACCCAAGTCCCATCACACAATGCAACGCAAACCGAAGGATAGGGTTTTACCTTATAATGGTCGAAAGATGCATAATACGATAAAACGGATTTAGTATTAGTGTGTATACCTATGAGTATATATATTAAAAAGACAATTTCAACCATAATGTATTAATCATAGACGGCATAGTACCCCATCCTATTATGTTGCCATACTAGTTCTACAATCAAAACCGCAAGGTCGTATTGGAAATTGGATTTCCATCATGAGTCGAGGCTAGGGGCAAGCTCCTCTCCGATATCGAGACACTCTAGCAAATGCCTCAGGATCACACCTATGGGCAACCCTTGGATCTTCAGGGTCGGTCCCTACCTAAGGGTAGTGGATTAATTATGCCTGAACACACGCTTCCCGGTCCCTTTGGACCTATAGTATGACCACTAACGGCCTATAAAAATCGGAGGTGCCTCAAAATCCGTCATCCACATAAGTAAAATGTCAGCGCTGGTAGGTCCCTGACATCACTCTAGCTAGAAAGAAACGTGTGCACTCCCTGCAGTCTGTATCCCGTTTTTGACTCATAACGGGGTGTGAGGCTCGCGAAGTCATGATATACACAAAGCTATGCCGTAATAGGCTATACTTTGATCATCCCATAAGGCCCTGCTTTTCAACAAAAGCCTTGATCAATTGCATCTTGGCGTGCCACATTGACAATTCACGCCGTGCAATCAATCACTATTAATATATACCAGGGTGTTAAGTAGAGAATAAATCCTCCACCACCAAACAGACATACATTAATAACAATCAATTTAATTCACATGGAAAGAAGTCCAATGTCAGACACGCATCCATTTACAAGCTTATGCTCTGGGTCTGAGCGAAAACCAAATCCGAACAATCAACAATAGTCCGGACGGCCACCACTGAAGCCCCTTCAAGGTAGCTACTCCCATCAAGGGTCTCTGTAGCAACGCATCCCTTCGATGTGATGATCGTTGGTCTTCAACCACCGTCTTCATCTTCGACTCTTCATCGTCGTAGTAATTATTCGGAATGGGTTAAACTCGGTCTTTCCGAATAACTCGCATATTTTTATAATTAAAAATCAAGTACTATAAAAATACATCCAACGCCTCATTCCAATTCAGAGTATTCTTTTAAATAAAATAATCACATTATTTTATCAAAGATAAATTCTTTAAATTATTCTTAAACCTTTCTTTTAAAGATTTATTTGAGACGACCCGAAATCCCGTTCAGACGGAAACAAGGGTTATCTTTGGAATATAACACAGAAACAGATAATAGCAGAACAAAATTAAATAAATACACCAGATAATGAACAATAGAATATACTGGACAAAAGTAATCATCAGAGTTACACAGTATACAGGATCTTACTTAGTACAAATACAGTTCAGCTATACATAAATGTCTACAGCGGAAATAAACAAAATATGTACAATAGGAGCTGAACAGCATAAAAAGAGATAAATGATAGAATCCATCTTCAGCTCCAGCTATCCAGAAAGAACCAGCTAAACCTGGATACAAGGCTGCCCGTGTAGAAAAAGGGGGCACCCGAGTTTGAGAGTGAAACAAACTACGAGTCAGTCATGGGACTGGTATGAGAAATCTACTCAACACATATATAATATGGCAGATCACAGGACCACGCCACTTTCGTGGAACGGGTTTACTCCATTGGATTGCCAGTGCTTTAAAACAAATCTTTCTTTTAAACATCGCTATGCTTTTTATAAAAATGAAGCCGTTATAAGACTCAGTTCCCATCACACAATGCAACGCAAACCGGAGGATAGAGTTTTTACCTTATAACGGCCAAAATATGCTTGATACGAATAAAACAAAGGCATTTGATATTATTTCTAGCGTTTATATGTTTTGAAAGCAATTTCAAATCATAACTATCAATCATAGACGACATGAGCGTCCCATGCCACTATGTCGCCAAATGTATATATACAATCGAAACCGCACAGTCACGTATTTGGAAATTGGATTTCTGTCATGAACCAAGGCAAAAGATAGTCCTTTCCGAATTCGTGACTCTCTAGCCCGAGCCACATGCAAGTACTCAGTCAAGCCTTCGGAGCGACAGGGCCAGTCCACCGATGTGGATTAAAATGCCTGAACACTACGTTTCCCCGCCCTTTGGGGCGTAAACGAGCCAACGAATGACTCCATCGGACCCGGATCGTCCGATCAAACCGAGGCGCCTCGCAACAGCAACAACCACATAGGTGAAAAGTATATAAATGTCAGGGCTGGTAGGTCACTGACACCACCCTAGCTAGAAAGAAACGCATGCCCTCCCTGAGGTCCTTCTCCCGTTTTAGGTTCATACTGGGGTGTGAGGCTCGCGAATTTACGTTATACACAAAGCTACGCCACACAGGCGGTGCTTTGATCATCACCACAAGACTTTGCTTTTCAACAGAAGCCCTGATCACTGCATCTTAGCATGCCACACCGACAATTCAGGCCATGCGACTGATGTCCATCGATACACAACCTCTGAGCTCGTGCGTTTCAGAGAAGGGCGTTAAGCAAAAGAATCAATTCTCCGCCGCCAAACAGATGTATATTTAACAGAAATCAATCAACACAGAATAAACTCCAATGTCAGGCACACAGTCCATTTACAAGTCCGTTCTGGGTCTGAACGAAACCGGAGGCACTAAATACCTCGCAAACCCATCGATCACCACGTACGTCTGGACGATCACCACTCATTATCCATATTTCGGGATGCCTCCCAATCAGGACCTCGGTTACCATCCAAACGAGGTGAAGATCTCCGGTCTTCGACCGTCGTCTTCATCTTCGAATTTCAATCGTCGGTCAATCATTTGAAATGAGCATTAACTCGGCCTTTTCAAATAATTCACGTATATTTAGAATTTCAAATCAATTTATTTCAATGGTTAAATTATTTGACAACACCAATCTTGTTCTTTAATGTAATTTTCACACCAAACACATTCAACCATCAAATACAACATAAATCGAGCAAATTCAGTTTATTTCCATTCTATATCGCTTATGATATTTTATAACTATTTATCCCTATTTTTATTTGTTTTAAAATAGCTAATATATTCAAAACGACGCTTCGGGCCATAAAGCGGCCGTGGCGCTGTTTTTCCTCAGATTTGATTTACACATATCTGAAAATCTAACCGTTGGATCTTCGCAAAATTTACATCATTAGAAAGGTCTTTTAAAAACGAATCCAACGGTTCCAGTTTCGGGAAAATCCGACGGTCGGATCTCCCGGTACAATCGTTTGAAGTTTCGATTTCAAAATACGAACTGCAGCGTCGTTATTCGATTAAATATAATTATATTTATATATATAAATAAATATAATCGTTTCTGGCGCTGTTTTTCTTCCGATTTGAATTAAACATTCCAGACAATCCAACCGTTGGATTTTTACAAGGTTGGTGCCGTTGGGAAGATATTTCCAAGGCGAACCCGACGGTTGAGGTTTCGGGAAAATCCAATGGTCGGATTCCCCGTACTAGTTGTTTGAAATCACGGTTTCAAAATACGAACTGCACGGCCTCGTTTCGTTTTAATTTTATTTATATTTATATAATTATATAAATATAGTTCATTCAACAATTTCAATATCGTTTTCACTTCAAATATTTCACTAACACCTTAAAATTTTGGAAAATTTCGCCATAACCTCCCCTGCACCGGGAGCATCGAGAAATCGCAAATAGCTTTCCCGGTCCTTCTAATCTCAAAAAGAAAAAGAAAAAGCCAAGCGGCTAGCCAACAGGCTCATAAAATCATCACCCAAACAAAACAGTAAATGTGTACCTATTTGTCGGGCACAAAATTTTATTCCTCTTCTCTAGCCCCTTTGCTATAACCTGTTCAATGAATATGCATGTACATATATATACAGTTCTTATCATTTATCATTTTCTATTCAACTTCATATTTGATTTCTATTTGGTTTAAAAGCACCATTCATTCTAATGTTACATACATAGGTGCAAATCATTTCATTAGTTAATTAATGAATATTTCAACTCATATATGTCTATTTTGAACAAGAGGCTATTTTTAACACTTCACATTTCAACGATTCATGCATACAATAAAAATGTGATTTTTATTGTAAAACAATTCATTTCAAAACACTATTATTTTATATACTTCATATTGGTGATAAAAGGTGATTTTTATTATCAAACAATTTATTTCAAAATATGAATACCATTCTACACATGAATTTCTAATCAACGAATGAATATCAATTCAACACATGAATGTTTTCTATAGTTTTTATATATAGATAAAAATGTGATTTTTACATTTTAAAACGCGAATACCATTCAACACATGAATTTTTAATCAACGAATGAATATCAATTCAACACATGAAGGTTTTCTATTCAATGAATAAATATAGTTTAAGCATATGAAAATAATTCAAACACACGAATATTATTCAAAATTTCGGCAGCATAACGGCAGGGTAGTTAAAACCGGGACCGTCCCTAGTACGGCTCCTCGCTCTACCTTAAAACCTCGCGGTTTTTGATAATGGGGATCATGCATCTAGTTCGCACGCAGGCGGCATGTATATATTTATTTCATTTCCACAAACTAATCCTATGTGGTTTCAACCAAATATTTCTCAATCACAAACGGGTATTTTTCAACCACAATCAATCAATATCAACCACAAACAATCCCAAACAACCATTCGCTATCAATCAATTTTCACAACAATTTCAACCAATAAATATCGTCCATGGTTTGTGGACGAGGGGCGTATATATATATATATATATATATATATATTTATATATAGTAATTCACTTTTATTTCAACACATATATATAGCTAGAAAAAGAAATTGAAGAGTGAGAAATTCTCACCAATAGTTATCCAATACCACGACTCTTCCTTTATAGAAATCTTCGCCAATCTCGCCTTTTTGTCGCTTTCGCCCGTATTCTCTACATATGTAAAAATCGAATTTTTACTATGTTATTCAATATATAAAAATCATATTTTTACTATGCTATTCAATATATAAAAATCGAATTTTTATTATGCTATTCAATATATAAAAATCGAATTTTTATTATGCTATTCAATATATAAAAATCGAATTTCAATAATATAGATTCCGCCTTTTCAAAAATAAAGATTATATTTTTAATATTCCTATGATGTAAAAATTATATTTTTATTACTTTAAAAATATAAAAATCATATCTTACTTCTTCTACTTAATAAAAATTCCGTCTTTTCTATTTTAAAAATATGATCTTTATTATCCAAGTTCAAATCTTTTTCTATTTAAAGTTCAAATCTTTTTCTATTTTAAATCTTAAAATTAAAATCAGTTTTAAACCTTAAAAAAAAAACAGTTTTTAAACCTTTTTAAAAAAATTTAGTTTAAACCCTTTTAAACAAATCAGTATTCTTTTAAAAAAATAAAATCAGTGTTTCAGAATTAATAATAAAAATAAAATAAAATACTTACTGTAACGCGAAGAAGGGGGGGCGTCGTCAGGGTCGGAGCTGGTTTCGAGGGGGGGGCGGCGGCTTCAGTGGCCTCGAACTGGGGGGGCTCGCGAATCGAGCGTCGCGATGCTTCAGGGGGGTTTGGGCTCGTCACTGGCGGTTCGACGAACGAGGGGAGGGGGTGCGGTGATGGGCGGCGGCGGCGGCGCTTCCTGGGCTGAGCGACGCGATGGTCAACGTCGGGCTAGGTTTTTTTTCTTTCTTTTATTCGTTTGAAATTGAAATGAACGGGGGGGGGGGGGGGGGGGCAGAACGAAAGATAAGGGAGGGGGTTGAAATTATTATTTTTCCTTTTTATTATTTAATTATTTAATTTTGCAAAAAGGTTGACTTTTACATACGACCTCGAAACGAGGCCTACCGCCTGTCGTCCATAGCGTTTTACCCCCATTCCGAACACAATGGGATAGGTATCGCAAGCTGATTTGATCGTTACAATCAGTTTCCGTTGAATTTAAAGTGCAATTCTTTATATATTCAATTTAAACGCACATTTCAATTTAGTGGGGCCACATACGAACTCGAAAAATTCCAGAAAAATATTTTCTAGCTTCGTATTGACGATACGGTCCTAACAAAACTAGTTTCGTCGAATTCTGAGACCGTTGGAAAAATGGCCAATTTCCAGTTGATTAAAATCAACTGAAACTGGTCAAACACGTTTTCTTTTGCCACGCTCACATATTGATTCGAAAAATTATGAAATTTGAAACCTAGCAATAACTTGACACTGCGGATCCAACAAAAGTGGTTTCGTCGAAATCCGAGGTCGTTTGCAAAATGTCTATTTTTAAGGGCCTGAATTCCATAGCGACTATTCAGAATTTTCAACTGGACATATCTTTTGATTCCCGCTATCAAATTTCGATTTGTCAGATTCGTTAGAAAGATATTACCAATTAGATCCTAATATTTTTGGTTTCGCTAAAATCCGGATTGTTTTGCACCCGGTACAGTCCGACAAAGTTTGAATTCAAATTTTGAAACTGCCACGCCATTTCAGGCCTTGTTTATAATTATAATTAATTATATTCGTTTTCAATTGTCGATTCAAACTCAGTTTTCATCGCCATTATTTAAAATATTTATTTTAAATATTTAAAATCCATTATTTTAGCCAATTTAAATTTTTTAAATTGGTACAGATTTTCTGGGTCGTTACAATCTCCCCCACTTAAAACTTTTCGTCCCCGAAAAGGAACAAAGTCGAAAGTGGTTTGATAAATCTACAATCATACAACAACCAATTTGTTTTTACCCTTCAAAAATATACTAATCAAATCCTATACTCTTTAAAATCATTCAGACTATATAATTAAAAGTGCACATCTACGAAAAGAAAATAACAATAGAGTTGAGAATTGAATGGTAATGCAAAGTAGGTTAAATGTATCTTGCACCGGAGTCAATCAGAGATATCTACTCGGCATCTAGGATAAGCTTTCTGAATGCTCTCCTCAGTTTCCCAAGTACAATCTCGCGGATCTCCACTCCATTGCACTTTGACTAAGCGAACCTTCTTGTTCCTCAGCTCTTTGGTTTCTTTGCCTATAATCTTTAGCGGCTCTCTTCTCACAGCTAATTCTGGGGTTATTTCAATGTCATGTTGAGCTGCTTCTTCCACGATCAAGTCTGGATCATGAACGTGCTTTCGAAGTTGAGATATGTGAAATACATCATGAATTTCAGGCAACCAATTAGGCAGTTTGACCCTATAAGCGAGAGTTCCGATCCGTTCCAGAATAGGAAACGGACCTATGAATTTGGGCGCCAGCTTTCCAGTTTTTCCGAACCGGATAACTCCTCTCATCGGCGATACTTTCAAATATACATAGTCGCCAACTTCAAAGGATATATCTCTTCTTCTTCTATCGGCATAGCTCTTTTGTCGGCTTTGAGCGGCGAGTAATCGCTTCTTAATAAAATCGACTTTGTCGGCAGCTTCGCGAATCATATCAGGCCCTAACACAAGTCTATTTCCAGGCTCGACCCAACAAGCAGGAGATCGGCACGGTCTACCATACAATGCTTCGAATGGCGACATTGTCAGACTCGCCTGGTAGCTGTTGTTATAAGAGAATTCAGCCAAATGCAGATGGTCTTCCCATGATCCACCGAAATTTATAACACAAGCCCGCAATAGATCTTCTAAAATGCGATTCACCCTCTCAGTCTGACCGTCTGTCTGAGGATGATAAGCGGTGCTCAAGTTTAACTTCGTTCCCAGCTCGACTTGAAATGCTTCCCAGAATTTGCTAGTGAATATTGTATCTCTATCACTGACTATACTGAGCGGCACTCCATGTAGTCTAACTATTTCCCTGAAGTAAATCTGCGCCAGACTCTGAGCAGTTCTGTTTGATCTGACAGGTATAAAATGGGCGGTCTTCGTGAAGCGATCTACGATCACCCAAATACTGTCATTCCCTTTTCTGGTTCTGGGCAGACCATCAATGAAATCCATGGAGATATGCTCCCACTTCCAACCAGGGACTTCTAGCGGTTGTAATAATCCAGCCAATTTCTGTTGGTCGCTTTTGACTAGTTGGCAAGTAGGGCATCGACTAACATATATCGAGATGTCTCTTTTTAACGACTTCCACCAGAATGTGCGTTTGATATCGTTATACATTTTATTCACACCCGGATGGATACTGAGCTTAGATTTGTGGCATTCATCAAGCACCTCTCTTCTGAGTTCAGGAATATCTGGAACGCAAATTCGCCCTTCTAACCTCAGAATCCCTTCGCTGTCTAACTGGAAATCCGAAGCATTGCCTTCACGAATTCGCTGACCTATTCCTTTGATAAATTGGTCGTCTTCTTGGAGAGCCGATATCTTATCAATCAACGAGGTCGCAATGATGAAACTGGCGATCATCTCATTCTTTCGGCTTAACGCATCGGCCACGACATTGGCTTTCCCTGGAGTGTATAGAATTTTAAAATCATATGCTGCAAGAAACTCCAGCCAACGTTGCTGCCTCAGATTCTGGTCTTTCTGAGTGAACAGATACTTTAATGACTGATGATCTGTAAATAGTTCAAATCTCTCACCCAGAAGATAGTGTCTCCAAATTTTCAAAGCGAACACGATAGCCAATAACTCAAGATCATGAGTTACGTAGTTCTTCTCGTGCGGCTTTAGCTGACGGCTAGCATAAGCAATTACTTGGCCTCTTTGCATTAACACTGCTCCAAGGCCTTCTCTAGACGCATCAGTCCAGACTTTTAGATCTTGGTTGCCATCGATGATGGTTAACACTGGAGCTGTCGTTAATCTTAACTTTAGATCTTCGAAATCCTCCTCACTTTCTGAAGTCCATTTGAATTTAGAATGCTTCTTTGTAAGCTTCGTTAAGTGACCAGATATCTTCGAAAAGTCTTTAACGAACTTTCGGTAATAGCTAGCCAATCCGAGAAAACTGCGGACTTCAGTGGGGGTACTGGGCTGTTTCCAATTCTGAATGGCTGTGATTTTACTTGGATCCACAGCGATTCCTTCTTTCGATACAACATGGCCCAGAAATTTCACTTCATCTTGCCAGAATATACAATTGGAAAACTTGGCTTTCAATACATTCCGTCTCAGAATTTCTAGAACCTGTTCCAGATGCTTTTTATGTTCGGCCTTTGATTTAGAGAAGATTAGAATATCGTCAATGAAAACCAGAATAAATTTATTCAATACTCCTCTGAATACTCTGTTCATCAGGTCGACGAAGTAAGCTGGAGCGTTACATAAGCCGAACGGCATTACTAACCACTCGTAGAATAAGTCGGGGCCTCTGAACGCTGTCATTGGAACACACTCTTCAGCGATTCGAAGTTGATGGAAACCTGTAGCTAGGTCCATTCTTGAAAATACTTGTGCTCCATTTAATCGATCTAACAAATCATCTATTCGCGGCAATGGATATTTATTCTTTATTGTCTGTTTATTCAGATCACGATAATCCACACATAACCGTAGAGTACCGTCAGATTTTGGGACAAACACCACTGCTGCACCCCAATCAGAGAAACTAGGCCTGATCAGACCCTTCCATACTAGCTGTCGTGTTTGATTGTCTAATTCCTACTTCTCTTTCAAGGACATTCTTCGAATAGCATGAACTACCGGCCTTGCATTTGGAATTAAAGCAATTTTGAAATCTATTTCTCTCTGCGGAGGTAAGCGAACAACTTCCTCGAACACATCCGCATAGTTCTCGACAACAGGAATGTCTTTGATGAGGTCGGGAATATTCTCCGCAACTTCAGGGATATTTTCCATTTGTGCTGGAGAAACATTCAAAGCAGCCCAGAAGTCTTTTCTATTAGAAGTCGGGCCTTCACATGGTATGGTTATATAATTCCCCAATTGTGCCTTTGCCTTAACAACCCTCTCGGCGCATCTAACCTCCGCCTCATATTTGGTTAACCAATCCAATCCCAAAATAAGATCGAATTCATTATAATTCATGACGATAGAGACAATGGGGAATTTATAGCAAGAAAAAGAGACAGGTACTGCACAAATCCAACTGAGATTGATGGAACCTCCAACTGGATTCTGGACAGTCATTGGCTCTTTGAGCTTCTTCAAATTCAAATCCAACTTCTTGACTGCACTCTTTGCAATAAAGCTCCGTGATGCACCTGTGTCAAACAGTACTTTAACTGGAATGTTTTTGACATTGAGCGTGCCTTCTAAAACATCAGACCTCCCTTGCTTATCTGAGGGCTCAGAAGTTTCTGCTACTTCGTTTATATGTACTGCCTCAGATTTCTTTGAGAGTTGACACTCCCGTGCAATATGACCTGTTTGACGACACTTATGGCATCTCCTTTCCCCATGCGGGTTCTTTTGTTTCATAGCGCGTTTATACCCACTCTCGATCTGCTTCTTTAGAGATCTGCAACTTATCGAGAAATGTCCTTGCTTATTGCAGTTAGAGCAAATAGTAGTTGTCACTGGTTCTTTCCCAGACTTAGCCCTTTTTCTCTTGGCACTGGGCCTCTTACTGGCTTCAGGAATATCAGTTTCCGACTCTGCTTCGTCACTACAACAAACTTCTTCTTCGTCGCGCAACATTCCTTTCTTATGGAGGTCTTCATACTGATAAGCCATATAAATCATTTCAGAAAAGGGAAGCTTCACGTTCCTCATTACACTATTCTGATACCTCCTTTACAGGCCATGAATAAATCTCAGATTTTTCCTCTTTGGATCTTGAATCAGATGAGGAGCAAAGTGAGCAAGCTCGTTGAATTTCTTATAATGTTCGGGAATGGTCATGTCACCTTGTATTAGATAAGAAAATTCATCACATAATCGCTCCGTCGCTTCGGGAGGAGTAAATCTTTCTAAGAAAATCGCTTTGAATCTGTCCCAGGTGATATCACCTTCTGGATTATCTTTAATTACAAAATCCCACCAAAACAAAGCTTCTTCTTTGAGTGCCCAGGAGGCCAGTAATCTTTTCTGGTCATCCCTAAGCTTTAAACCATCAAAGATCTTTTCAGCCGAACGAATCCAAGCCTGTGTCTTCATAATAGATTCTTCACCAGAGAACGGTATTTCACCCATATTTCGATATTTGATTAATAGGGCCTCAATATCCGGTTCTGCATTCCTTCTGTTTCTGACACTCATTTTTCTAGTACTTCTGCAAATGGCAGATCAAGTGTCAGGTCACAGAAAAGGTATTTTAAAATATAGAAACACATACTTCAAATGTAAATGTGTCTATCAAGGTGTAATTTTATTCTGCTTTACTCATACTAGGATATTACTGATCCTATCTGTATTGAGTTGCCCGTCCTAGAACACTACTGGTTCTATTTCTGACGAGTTCGTTCAAATGTTATATTCCAGAACTAAGCTTAACCAAAGCTCTGATACCACGTTAAGACGACCCGAAATCCCGTTCAGACGGAAACAAGGGTTATCTTTGGAATATAACACAGAAACAGATAATAGCAGAACAAAATTAAATAAATACACCAGATAATGAACAATAGAATATACTGGACAAAAGTAATCATCAGAGTTACACAGTATACAGGATCTTACTTAGTACAAATACAGTTCAGCTATACATAAATGTCTACAGCGGAAATAAACAAAATATGTACAATAGGAGCTGAACAGCATAAAAAGAGATAAATGATAGAATCCATCTTCAGCTCCAGCTATCCAGAAAGAACCAGCTAAACCTGAATACAAGGCTGCCCGTGTAGAAAAAGGGGGAACCCGAGTTTGAGAGTGAAACAAACTACGAGTCAGTCATGGGACTGGTATGAGAAATCTACTCAACACATATATAATATGGCAGATCACAGGACCACGCCACTTTCGTGGAACGGGTTTACTCCATTGGATTGCCAGTGCTTTAAAACAAATCTTTCTTTTAAACATCGCTATGCTTTTTATAAAAATGAAGCCGTTATAAGACTCAGTTCCCATCACACAATGCAACGCAAACCGGAGGATAGAGTTTTTACCTTATAACGGCCAAAATATGCTTGATACGAATAAAACAAAGGCATTTGATATTATTGCTAGTGTTTATATGTTTTGAAAGCAATTTCAAATCATAACTATCAATCATAGACGACATGAGCGTCCCATGCCACTATGTCGCCAAATGTATATATACAATCGAAACCGCACAGTCACGTATTTGGAAATTGGATTTCCGTCATGAACCAAGGCAAAAGATAGTCCTTACCGAATTCGTGACTCTCTAGCCCGAGCCACAGGCAAGTACTCAGTCAAGCCTTCGGAGCGACAGGGCCGGTCCACCGATGTGGATTAAAATGCCTGAACACTACGTTTCCCCGCCCTTTGGGGCGTAAACGAGCCAACGAATGACTCCATCGGACCCGGATCATCCGATCAAACCGAGGCGCCTCGCAACAGCAACAACCACATAGGTGAAAAGTATATAATTGTTAGGGCTGGTAGGTCACTGACACCACCCTAGCTAGAAAGAAACGCATGCCCTCCCTGAGGTCCTTCTCCCGTTTTAGGTTCATACCGGGGTGTGAGGCTCGCGAATTTACGTTATACACAAAGCTACGCCACACAGGCGGTGCTTTGATCATCACCACAAGACTTTGCTTTTCAACAGAAGCCCTGATCACTGCATCTTAGCATGCCACACCGGCAATTCATGCCATGCGACTGATGTCCATCGATACACAACCTCTGAGCTCGTGTGTTTCAGAGAAGGGCGTTAAGCAAAAGAATCAATTCTCCGCCGCCAAACAGATGTATATTTAACAGAAATCAATCAACACAGAATAAACTCCAATGTCAGACACACAGTCCATTTACAAGTCCGTTCTGGGTCTGAACGAAACCGGAGGCACTAAATACCTCGCAAACCCATCGATCACCACGTACGTCTGGACGATCACCACTCATTATCCATATTTCGGGATGCCTCCCAATCAGGACCTCGGTTACCATCCAAACGAGGTGAAGATCTCCGGTCTTCGACCGTCGTCTTCATCTTCGAATTTCAATCGTCGGTCAATCATTTGAAATGAGCATTAACTCGGCCTTTTCAAATAATTCACGTATATTTAGAATTTCAAATCAATTTATTTCAATGGTTAAATTATTTGACAACACCAATCTTGTTCTTTAATGTAATTTTCACACCAAACACATTCAACCATCAAATACAACATAAATCGAGCAAATTCAGTTTATTTCCATTCCATATCGCTTATAATATTTTATAACTATTTATCGCTATTTTTATTTGTTTTAAAATAGCTAATATATTCAAAACGACGCTTCGGGCCATAAAGCGGCCGTGGCGCTGTTTTTCCTCAGATTTGATTTACACATATCTGAAAATCTAACCGTTGGATCTTCGCAAAATTTACATCATTAGAAAGGTCTTTTCAAAACGAATCCAACGGTTCCAGTTTCGGGAAAATCCGACGGTCGGATCTCCCGGTACAATCGTTTGAAGTTTCGATTTCAAAATACGAACTGCAGCGTCGTTATTCGATTAAATATAATTATATTTATATATATAAATAAATATAATCGTTTATGGCGCTGTTTTTCTTCAGATTTGAATTAAACATTCCAGACAATCCAACCGTTGGATTTTTACAAGGTTGGTGCCGTTGGGAAGATATTTCCAAGGCGAACCCGACGGTTGAGGTTTCGGGAAAATCCAATGGTCGGATTCCCCGTACTAGTTGTTTGAAATCACGGTTTCAAAATACGAACTGCACGGCCTCGTTTCGTTTTAATTTTATTTATATTTATATAATTATATAAATATAGTTCATTCAACAATTTCAATATCGTTTTCACTTCAAATATTTCACTAACGCCTTAAAATTTTGGAAAATTTCGCCATAACCTCCCCTGCACCGGGAGCATCGGGAAATCGCAAATAGCTTTCCCGGTCCTTCTAATCTCAAAAAGAAAAAGAAAAAGCCAAGCGGCTAGCCAAGCGGCTAGCCAACAGGCTCATAAAATCATCACCCAAACAAAACAGTAAATGTGTACCTATTTGTCGGGCACAAAATTTTATTCCTCTTCTCTAGCCCCTTTGCTATAACCTGTTCAATGAATATGCATGTACATATATATACAGTTCTTATCATTTATCATTTTCTATTCAACTTCATATTTGATTTCTATTTGGTTTAAAAGCACCATTCATTCTAATGTTACATACATAGGTGCAAATCATTTCATTAGTTAATTAATGAATATTTCAACTCATATATGTCTATTTTGAACAAGTGGCTATTTTTAACACTTCACATTTCAACGATTCATGCATACAATAAAAATGTGATTTTTATTGTAAAACAATTCATTTCAAAACACTATTATTTTATATACTTCATATTGGTGATAAAAGGTGATTTTTATTATCAAACAATTTATTTCAAAATATGAATACCATTCAACACATGAATTTCTAATCAATGAATGAATATCAATTCAACACATGAATGTTTTCTATAGTTTTTATATATAGATAAAAATGTGATTTTTACATTTTAAAACGCGAATACCATTCAACACATGAATTTTTAATCAACGAATGAATATCAATTCAACACATGAAGGTTTTCTATTCAATGAATAAATATAGTTTAAGCATATGAAAATAATTCAAACACACGAATATTATTCAAAATTTCGGCAGCATAACGGCAGGGTAGTTAAAACCGGGACCGTCCCTAGTACGGCTCCTCGCTCTACCTTAAAACCTCGCGGTTTTTGACAATGGGGATCATGCATCTAGTTCGCACGCAGGCGGCATGTATATATTTATTTCATTTCCACAAACTAATCCTATGTGGTTTCAACCAAATATTTCTCAATCACAAACGGGTATTTTTCAACCACAATCAATCAATATCAACCACAAACAATCCCAAACAATCATTCGCTATCAATCAATTTTCACAACAATTTCAACCAATAAATATCGTCCATGGTTTGTGGACGAGGGGCATATATATATATATATATTTATATATAGCAATTCACTTTTATTTCAACACATATATATATAGCTAGAAAAAGAAATTGAAGAGTGAGAAATTCTCACCAATAGCTATCCAATACCACGACTCTTCCTTTATAGAAATCTTCGCCAATCTCGCCTTTTTGTCGCTTTCGCCCGTATTCTCTACATATGTAAAAATCGAATTTTTACTATGTTATTCAAGATATAAAAATCATATTTTTACTATGCTATTCAATATATAAAAATCGAATTTTTATTATGCTATTCAATATATAAAAATCGAATTTTTATTATGCTATTCAATATATAAAAATCGAATTTCAATAATATAGATTCCGCCTTTTCAAAAATAAAGATTATATTTTTAATATTCCTATGATGTAAAAATTATATTTTTATTACTTTAAAAATATAAAAATCATATCTTACTTCTTCTACTTAATAAAAATTCCGTCTTTTCTATTTTAAAAATATGATCTTTATTATCCAAGTTCAAATCTTTTTCTATTTAAAGTTCAAATCTTTTTCTATTTTAAATCTTAAAATTAAAATCAGTTTTAAACCTTTTAAAAAAAAACAGTTTTTAAACCTTTTAAAAAAAAATCAGTTTAAACCCTTTTAAACAAATCAGTATTCTTTTAAAAAAATAAAATTAGTGTTTCAGAATTAATAATAAAAATAAAAATAAAATAAAATACTTACTGTAACGCGAAGAAGGGGGGCGTCGTCAGGGTCGGAGCTGGCTTCGAGGGGGGGCGGCGGCTTCAGTGGTCTCGAACTGGGGGGCTCGCGAATCGAGCGTCGCGATGCTTCAGGGGGGTTTGGGCTCGTCACTGGCGGTTCGACGAACGAGGGGAGGGGGTGCGGTGATGGGCGGCGGTGGCGGCGCTTCCTGGGCTGAGCGACGCGATGGTCAACGTCGGGCTAGGTTTTTTTTTCTTTTATTCGTTTGAAATTGAAATGAACGGGGGGGGGGGGGGGGGGGGGCAGAACGAAAGATAAGGAAGGGGATTGATTTTTTTTTCCTTTTTATTATTTAATTTTGCAAAAAGGTTGACTTTTACATACGACCTCGAAACGAGGCCTACCGCCTGTCGTCCATAGTGTTTTACCCCCATTCCGAACACAATGGGATAGGTATCGCAAGCTGATTTGATCGTTACAATCAGTTTCCGTTGAATTTAAAGTGCAATTCTTTATATATTCAATTTAAACGCACATTTCAATTTAGTGGGGCCACATACGAACTCGAAAAATTCCAGAAAAATATTTTCTAGCTTCGTATTGACGATACGGTCCTAACAAAACTAGTTTCGTCGAATTCTGAGACCGTTGGAAAAATGGCCAATTTCTAGTCGATTAAAATCAACTGAAACTGGTCAAACACGTTTTCTTTTGCCACGCTCACATATTGATTCGAAAAATTATGAAATTTGAAACCTAGCAATAACTTGACACTGTGGATCCAACAAAAGTGGTTTCGTCGAAATCCGAGGTCGTTTGCAAAATGTCTATTTTTAAGGGCCTGAATTCCATAGCGACTATTCAGAATTTTCAACTGGACATATCTTTTGATTCCCGCAATCAAATTTCGATTTGTCAGATTCGTTAGAAAGATATTACCAATTAGATCCTAATATTTTTGGTTTCGCTAAAATCCGGATTGTTTTGCACCCGGTACAGTCCGACAAAGTTTGAATTCAATTTTTGAAACTGCCATGCCATTTCAGGCCTTGTTTATAATTATAATTAATTATATTCGTTTTCAATTGTCGATTCAAACTCAGTTTTCATCGCCATTATTTAAAATATTTATTTTAAATATTTAAAATCCATTATTTTAGCCAATTTAAAAATTTTAAATTGGTTCAGATTTTCTGGGTCGTTACATTATTGAAACCCCAATTTGGTTTTAAATATCAAAAATCATTATTCAATGATTATTTAAATTTAAGAAATAAATCTTATCTTTAACTGGGTTAAAGAACTAGTGTCATTTTAAAACACCGTTCACGATAAACCCAAAATCATCTTCCCTTAAATATGGAATCTTCACAGAAATCAAATCAATATATAATCGTTATAAGTTTCTGTATCTGATCAATAATATAAATGGAATAACGGCAAAGTCTCTTAAATTCCATATGTAGTATCGATCTTCTTTTACAGACGCTTATCTCGGTTATTATTAATTCAAATTCCATTCAATTCCAATTTAATATATTAAATTGGAAAACTTTACTTTTGGAAAATTCCTATTTAAATCTTAAATAAAGATTTACAAATTCCAAGTCATATTCTTACTGTTAATTGAGTTAAAGAACAGATGTCATTTAAAAACATTGTTCACGATAAACTCAATTCACAAATCATTTTTATTCCAATTACAAAATATAGTTTGAAACTCTAGTAATCTTAACTAAAAGATTTATTCCTTTCAACTGGGTTTAAGAAAGGTGTTATTGAAGACACCATTCACGACAAACCTAAAATCCAATTTATTTAATTTAATTTCAATTAAATCTTAACAAATCGGAAAATTTCATTAAATCCAAATTTAATGGTTTATTCTAGTTAATAACTAGTACATTTAAATAAAAATATATTTTCCAAAATATATTCTTTTCTAAAATATTTTCTAAGACATTTTCTAAAATATTCTTTTTCTAGAATATCCTTTATTGGAATGTGACTCAATCAACAACCATATATTGCATGAAATCAACAATTATGATAAATAATTATCAAACATCCAAATGACAACCAAAGTGGAATTTATAACTGTGTGAGCATTAAAGTAAATAAATAACGCTCATCACAGACCGTCAATCCATCGATTGACAGATAGCTAAATATTGGGATTAGTGTGTGTCCAATATCATCCCAATACCCGTGTGGGGTTTCATCCATCAAACAAATAATAATATATTTGTGAATTTAGGCGATGTGTAAAAATTATCGTCCCAATCACATAACAAGTCGGATGACTTGTAAATGGAAGTGTAATATGCAATTTGAACCTTATGTCAAGCATTTCAACATTACAGACATATACCCCATGCCATCCCTAACATCGTATTTTTAGCATATGATCTTTTATTGTAACTAATTGACAATAAAAATATTAACTTTCATATCTTTGTGTAATCCCTTCCGATGACCAAAAATGTATATTTAGGTGTAAACCTCTTTAATCGCCCGAAATGTATGTTTTGGTGTTATCCTTTTAAATAACCCAAAAATGTATATTTTTACTTCATTCTTTTTAAGTGACAAAAATGACTATTCTTGTCTGATCCTTTTTATGTGAACAAAAATGATTATCTTGTCTAATTCTTTTAACGTAAACAAAAATGTCTATTTTTGTTAAACTCTTTTTAATGTACAAAATATGATAATTTTGTTAATTATTTTTAATGTAACAAAATATGATAATTTTGTTGATTCTTTTTAATGTAAGAAAATATGATAATTTTGTTAATTCCTTTTAATGTAACAAAAATGTCATTTTTGTTTTCATTCTTTTAAAGTAAACAAAAATGCTAATTTTTCTTTAATCCTTTTCAGTGACCAAAATGTAATCTTCCTCCATAGTGACAAAAATTTATATTCTATTCTAATTTTTCATTTTCTAACAAAAAAGTATATTTTATTCTAATTTTCATTTTCTAACCAAAATGTGTATTTTATTCTAATTCATTTTAATGTAAACAAAATGATAGTTTGGATCTACTTCATTTCAATGTAAACAAACGACAATTTTGATCTTGTTTAATTCTTTCAATATAAACAAAATATGCATTTTTGATTCATCCCTTTTTAATATATAAAAATACTCATTTTTATGTCATCCTTTTTAATATAAAAAAAAATGTTCATTTTTATTTAACTCTAACCATTCTTTTGACAAAAATGTTATTTCCTTAGCTAATCTTTCTTTTGACAAAAATGTTAATTCTTATTCAAAAATCATATTTTGGCCAACAATGTTAATCTTATTCACTAATCAAGTTTTTGACAAAATATGTAAATTCTATTCACTAATCAATTTTTGACAAAAATGTTAATTCTATATGAACATCATTAACAAAAGTGATGTTTTAATTCTAAAGTATCATTTCTAGAAAAATGTGTATATTTAATCATGTATGACATTTAACAAAATGTACATTTTATTTGTGTATAACATTTCTAACAAAATGTACATTTTATTTGTATAACAAGTTCTAAGTTTCAATTGACAAATAAAAAGTGAACTTTATTTGTATAACAAGTTCTAAGTTTCAATTGACAAATAAAGAAAATGAACTTTAAATCCATTCCTTTTATTTCTAATAAAATGGCAATAAAAATGTTACTTTTTAATCTCAACTCTATTTCATTGTAACTAATTGAAGATAAAAATGCAATCTTTTATTTCAATCTTTTATGTTAATCTTTTCATTAAAATAAAAATAAATTTTTTGTTCCTACCAACTTGTTTTAACCCCAATTTTAATCTTATTACAACTAACATGTTCTAATACAAATGTGATTTTTTTTATTCACTAAACATATTTTAACAAAAATGTGATAAAATTTGTATCCTCTAAATGGGTTTACAAAAATGATATAATCGGTTTCAACCTTTAAAATTTGGCAAAGGTGACATTTTGATCAAATGCAACATTTTATAATAAATGGTTATTTTTATTTTCATGTAACGTTTAATAATAAAAATGTTATTTCCTATTCTAGTATAACATTTTCAACAAAAATGTTATTCTCTACTTACACAAAAATATTCTAACCAACAACGTTATTTTTGTTTTTTACAAAATATTCCAACTAAAAATATTATTTTTGCTTACACCAAAATATCCTCACAAAAATGTTACTTTTGTTTCAATAATCGTGTTTTGACAAAAATATTATTTTTGTTATGTCCTACCTTTTGTTTAAACCAAACATGAACCTCTTTATTTATTTATATACATATATATATATATATATATATATATATATATATATAGAGAATAAAAATATGTTTTTTTTCTTTTTTTATACACAAATTTGACACATGAATATAATATATTATATATATACGACAAGGTAGGGTTTCATTGTATATACTAAATGCTGAAAAACATGAATACACAATCCAATTCTATGGTTCGTCGAATCACAAAACAAATCAACATTGCAGCAAGTATACTTACAACATCAACATGAAACAATTATACATTCCACATCAAAATAAATAAATAATTATAAATAAAAAAACAGAAATCTCACATCGATTTTAATTCTGTACAGTTCAGAGTTGACTTTCCCCTAATTTCTGATTTTCTCTAATTCAGATCTGGATGGTCCTATGTTGTAGATCTCTGAAAGACGATTCCAACACTTTTCATTTCGTTCGATTTCATCTCTTTTTGCAAAAGTTACGGCTGTTTAAACATTGAGTTTATATTAATCGATAATTAATTAGAAATTAATTAATTAAACAAGGGATTAACCCCTTCTTCCTCCTATAACACATCGGCCACGATGAAACCCAATAGCCGATCCCTAGGGCTTGATCTCGCCGTCACCACGCCATGTCGGAACCCGATCAGAACACCTCACGTCAACGGCCATCAATCCCCCTTCCACCACCTGGCGGCACGACCAACTCGCCCCCCCTCCGTCGCCGAAACCAGCCTCAAACGTGCTGACTTTGGGGACAAAATTCGAACGCTATACTCAATTGTTTCATATCATGACCGTATAAGAATAAAGGCCTCGAAAATCTCTAGAATGTTTGTATTGGCACTTGATTTAATTCTCTGTATCTAAAGAGGAATTAGGGAATGAAAATCGGATGAGGATGGCCATTGAATATAGGTATACGGCGGCCTGGGTATTGGGAAAATTGGGTTTCGTATTGGGGCCGTATTTCAACAGTATTTATAGGCGTATTTTTATTTTATTTCATTTGAATTCAATTCATATATCACTCTTAACTTCAAATCAAACCCAACAAGTGTCGCCCCCGGCTAATAACCCCCGTCCCGGACACAATGGAACATGTTTCGTAACCCAGTTCGGCTATTACGATATGTTTTTCTTTAAATTAAATTATAAATCAATTTAATTATTAAATTTAAACTTACATTTTAAATTACCGGGGCTACATACTACCTCTAAAAATTATAGAAAAATTATTTCTAGTTATGTTTTGACGATACGATTCTAACGAGACTAATTTTGTCGAATTCTGAGACCGTTTGAAAAATGGCCATTTTCAAGTCGATTAAATTTGACTTAAACTGACAAAACACGTTTTCCTTTGCCACGCTCACATATTAATTCGAAAAATTATGAAAATTGAAACCTAGCAATAATTTGACATTCCGGTTCCAACAAAAGTGGTTTCGTCGAAAACCGAGGTCGTTTGCAAAATGGCTATTTTTAAGGCCAATATATTGTATTAAAATATATATAAATTCTACAACGACTTTTCTAAATTTTAAACTGGATATAACTTTTGATTTATAAAGTGAAATTTTAGTTTTTAAGATTCATGAGAAAGATATGATTAAACAGATTTAAATATTTCTTGTTTCGCTCAATTCTGATTTATTTTGAATCATGTACAGTCCGTCAAAGTTCAAATTCAAATTTTCAAACTACAGCGCTGTTTTAAATTCCTTTTGTAATTAAATTAAATTCATTCGTTTTCACTTTGATTAAAATAAATTTTTAGTCGTTCTTATTTAAAATAAATTATTTTAAATATTGAAATCCAATAAATTTCTAAATAAAAATTTTAAATTGGCCCCAAAATTCCGGGTCGTTACAACTTTACTCCGTCTTCAATTTTCTTTGGCATATATGATTCGCAACGCTTATGCCAATACAGAGTGGTTCTTTGGACAATAATCCAAACGGTCTCTCCACATTGACAACGATGGTCAAAAACTTCGATAGTCTGTGATCTAACTATCGAATAAAAATAAGGGTTTCGATAGTCGATGATTTAACTATCGAAGAAAACAAGTGTTCATCCAATTATCAACCACTGAGCCCTTAATTAATATTCCATTAATTAAATCACTTCTCTATTTCTTTATCAATATTTGTTAACCAAATATTTTCAATAACCATATTGGCCTTTTACGTTATTTGGAAAACATTTCCGAATATCGCCTTCCTTTATTTTCTAAACTTTAGAAAATATATGCTATTTATAATTGGAAAATATTCCAATTACTTATCTCTTTTCCTATCTCGTTTATTTCTGTACTTAGGAAATATTTTTTATTATATTTCCAAGCTTACACTTATTTGGGTTAAAATGGATGTTGTGTAAAACATCGTTACGACAACCCAAATACTATATTCAACTAACTCTTATTCAACATTAATTTTCGAGCCTGAAATCTTACTATTTATTTGTCAATAATAAAATCAATCAAGTTGGGGTATAACTACCTCTCAGACCTTGACTGAATAACATTTATAACATTGTTTCAAAAAAAAATCATTTATAACGTCAAAATAGATATGACTACGTACTCGAAAAATCAATACCATACGACTACTTATTCACTTTTAAACACGCATATGCTTTCTCTTTCTATTCTCATGGGATTTTATTCCTAGTCTTCCTTTATGATTTTGCTATTCTATTCTTTAGTTTGTTTTCTTATCGACTTCTATACATATTGATATATAGATTCTAGTTATCAAATTTCTTAAAAAATTTCTAACTCTTTAAATTTCCGGAAGAATGTGCCATAACCTCCTTTGTACCAGGAGCATCGGGATATTTCAAATAGCCTCCCATGGCCCTCACCAATCCAAATGAAAAAGAAAAAGCCAAGCGGCTTGCCGATACGGCGCATAAAATCTCATATATGAATTAAATACGTACCTTCTTGTCGAGCACTCTATCTATTTCACTTCTATACTTTATTCCAATCTTGTTTCATGTATATCCATACATTTCTAATTCATTTCAACTTAATCCAATCGTTTTAACTTAGTTCGTTAATTTATTTGCAAATTACTGGTTTGCCTATTTCACCATCATATTTGAGTATAACATGTTCAAATATATTTTAACTTACTTATAAACCAAATGTAATTCTATTTTTAAGCTCGTTTCCTTATCGACTTCTATATTCAAGTTCCAGTTCAATTCTATTTGAATTCTCTTTCAAATTCCATATTCAATTCTATTTGAATTCTCTTTATTCAAATTCTATATTCAAATCCTATATTCAAATCTATTTGAATTTTCTTTATTTAAATTTCATTTCAGTTCTATTTGAATCTTCTATATTCAAATTTCAAATTCAATTCTATGCATTATTTATAAACAATGTGTAACAACCCGGAAAATGTGAACCAATTTTTTTTTTTAAAATTGGTTATTGTCAAAGAATTTAAACAATTGAAATAGAATATTTCAATAAAATAATGTATTGGAAATAGTGAGGCAGTTTGAAAATTTGAATTCAAACTTTGACTGACTGTACCAGGTGGAAAATATAACAGACTTTAGTGAAACCAAAAATATTTAAATCTGTTTATGAATACCTTTCTAACGAATCTGAAAAATCGAATTTTCATAGCAGGAATCAAAAGTTATGGCCAAATGAATTTTCAGAAAGGTCGCTATATAGAATATATAGCCCTTGAAAATAGAAATTTTGCAAACGACCTCGGAATTCGATGAAACCACTTTTGTTGGATCCGGGATGTCAAACTATTGCTAGGTTTCAAATTTCATAATTTTTGAAGCTAGTATGTGAGCGGGGCAAAAGAAAATGTGATTGGTCAATTCCTGTTAAAATGGGTCGACCAGAAAATGGCCTTTTTGCAAACGATCTCAGAATTCGACGAAACATGTTTTGTTGGAACCGTATCGTCAAAACAAAGCTAGATTTATTTTTCTGGAATTTTTCGATTCAGTTTGTGGCCCTGGCAAATTGAAATGTATGTTCAAATTGAATATTAAATGTTTTATACTTTAATTTGAAAAATAACTGACTGTAACAGTCGAATTGGCCAACGAAACATATCCCATTGTGTCCAGGATGGGGGTATTTAGCTAAGGGAGACAGCCGTTGGGTTGAAATTGGTGTTCGTTTGTACAAAAGGATATTTTTGGAATTTAAAATTTAAATATAATAGGTCAAAGCCCTTTATTTTCTCTCACTTCTGATTTTCTGGTCAAACCCCTATCGACGAACGGCGTAGAAGCATTCGAAGCTTCAAGGCCCGATCGCCGCCGCCATGATCGTTTTCACCGCCCCCTCCAGTTAGCTTTTCTGTTCATCTTCTCCCCCTCTTCAAATCAACACCACCTGCACCCATCCTTGTTCGACCGTCGACGAGAACCGTCGCCCCAAAACATCACCGCCGCACACCGGAATTCTCGCGCCACGTCAGCTCGAGTTGGGGGTGACTGGCATCGACGTGAAGCTCTCTCCAGGCTCTAGGCCGTGGCATCGTTTGATTGCAACCTCGGTTCAAGGATTCGCCGAAAACCTTAAACCTAGTTTCGAAGGTTTGGCAAAGGTATCGGCTTGGAAACTTCTGAAATGAAAATAACACTTTTAAGTGTTGCAAAACTTTGAAAAATAATATCTTTCTCGTGTGTTGATGAAATTCGATGAAACAGGAAACATCAGAACCACAAGGAGGCTCTCTACCATCTAGCAGAGGCTGCGGATTTTTCTGTTCTACATACGATTTTTAGCACTTCAAAAACCAACGTGAGGAATCTAAATTAAATTGTGTGAATGAAATCGTGTTGTATAAATTATATAAACGAAGTGTAAATTATATATGCATTGTATACCTCATGTACGTGTGTTGTATAAGTTATATTAGCGATGTATAAATTATACAAGCGTTGTATGAAACATATATGCTTTGAATTGTGTTTAAATGCAAGTGAAATATAGAAATAATATATATATATATATATATATATATATATATACTCCCCTCGTCCACAGACCATGGACGATATTTATTGCTTGTGATTGGCGTGAAAATATTTAGTATGACGAATGGTTGGAAATAATTGTTTGTGGTTGATATTGTGGTTGAAAAATACCTTTGTGGTCGAAAAATACCCTCTTATGTTTGAAACAAATTAGAGTAAAATTGTGGAAATGAAAATAAAACATGCCGCCTACGTGCGAACTAGATGCATGATTCTCCATTATCAAAAACCGCAAGGTTTTAAGGTAGAGCGAGGAGCTGTACTAGGGACGATCCCGGTTTTAACTATCCTGCCGTTATGCTGCCGAAATTTTCTGAAATATTCATGTGTTAGAATAATTTTCATTTGTTGAAATTATTTTCATATGTTGAAACAGATATTCATGTGTTGAATTGAAATT
Organism: Allium sativum; assembly: GCA_030737875.1. Taxonomy (NCBI): domain Eukaryota; kingdom Viridiplantae; phylum Streptophyta; class Magnoliopsida; order Asparagales; family Amaryllidaceae; genus Allium; species Allium sativum. Next base: position 128,178,057 of record CM060911.1, read on the forward strand.
CATTCGTTGAATTGAAATTCATGTGTTGAATGTTATTCGATTTTTAAATAAATAGCTTTAACTATAAAAATCACATATATATATACAAACTGTAGAGGATATTCATGTGTTGAATTGAAATTCATTCGTTGAATTGAAATTCATGTGTTGAATGTTATTCGAATTTTAAATAAATAGCTTTAACGATAAAAATCACATTTTTATATACATACAAACTGTAAATGATATTCATGTGTTGAATTGAAATTCATTCGTTGAATTGAAATTCATGTGTTGAATGTTATTCGAATTTTAAATAAATAGCTTTAACGATAAAAATCACATTTATATATATAAACTGTAAAGGATATTCATGTGTTGAATTGAAATTCATTCGTTGAATTGAAAATTCATGTGTTGAATGTTATTCGAATTTTAAATAAATAGCTTTAACGATAAAAATCACATTTTTATATATATACAAACTGTAAAGGATATTCATGTGTTGAATTGAAATTCATTCGTTGAATTGAAATTCATGTGTTGAATGTTATTCGAATTTTAAATAAATAGCTTTAACGAAAAAAATCACATTTATATATATATACAAACTGTAAAGAATATTCATGTGTTAAACGGAAATTCATTCGTTGAATTGAAATTCATGTGTTGAATGTTATTCGAATTTTAAATAAATAGCCTTAACGATAAAAATCACATATATATATATATACAAACTGTAAAGAATATTCATGTGTTGAATTGAAATTCATGTGTTGAATGTTATTCGAATTTTAAATAAGTAGCTTAAACGATAAAAATCAAATTTTTATACATATACAAACTGTAAAGGATATTCATGTGTTGAATTGAAATTCATTCGTTGAATTGAAATTCATGTGTTGAATGTTATTCGAATTTTAAATAAATTGATTAAACAATAAAAAATACATTTTGTTGTGAATATGAAGTGTTAAAAACATCCACATGTTGAATAAATATTTTTGATGATAAAAATATTACTTTTATCATGTATACGCTTTGATAAAAATACACACGTGTTGAAATAAATACTAGTTCGCTAGAAATATTATTATTAGCTTTGTTCTGCCTATATATACATGTGTCGAACAGGGAAAAATGGATTAGCTGTAGAGTAAAGAAATTATTTGCGTGCCCGACAAATAGGTAAGCCTTGATGAGTTGGCTACGCAATTTTATTTTTATATCAACTCCTGTGAATGCCATTGGATGCGGAGTGTTGGTTATTCTGGGTGTAATATTAAACATCGCCATAGGATAGTAAGAATTAATTTTGAACTACACTACATGGCATACTTCTTGACGATAGGCATACTTCATCATATTCCACATAAGCATTTGGAGCTTGTGTGACGAGGTTGAAGATTTACCATACGAGCGAGTGGCTTTTATGGCGATGATTATATACTAGATGTTGAACTGATGACTAATATGGACTATATAAAATATAACGATAAATTGCCAGATTAATAAAAACCCCACACGAGTCTGGAGTTGACAATAATCACGTCTCTCTAGTCATTAGATACAGCACATGGACTATTTATTCCCACACGGGACGAGGTGACGAGGATTTATCCTCTGGAGTAATTAAAAATACACGCTCCCTCAGGCTTGATAGGGTGACGAGAATTTATTCTCTGGAGTTATTATCTATACACGCTCCCCTGTAAACACCAGAATATATCACTATAAATATGTGTATGCTTTATAGGATTTATTGGGTACCTAACACGGCCCAATAAATTTCCAAACCCCTTTTCGTACAAAGGAGGTTATGGCGAAATTTTTCGAAATATAAAGGCGTTAGTGAAATATTTGAAGTGAAAACGATGTTGAAATTAAAGAACGAACTATATTTGAAATTAAAGAATGAACTATATTTATATATATAAATATAAATAGAATTGAAAGGAATCGAAGCCGTGCAGTTCGTGTTTTGAGATCGTAATTTGAATCGATTAGTTTGAGAGATCCGACCATCGGATTTTCCCGAAACCGCAACCGTTGGGTTCGCCTTGGAAATATCTTTCCAACGACACCAACTTTGTAAAAATCCAACGGTTGGATTGTCTGGAATGTTTAATTCAAATCTGAAGAAAAACAGCGCCAAAATCGTTTATATTTATATATAAATATAAATATAATTAAATTAAATCGAATAACGACGTTGCAGTTCGTATTTTGAAACCGTAACTTCAAACGACTAGTGTGGAAGATCCGACCGTCGGATTTTCACGAAACTGGAACCGTTGGGTTCACTTTGGGAATATCTTCCCAGTGATATATACTTTGTAGAAATCCAACGGTTAGATTTTCCGATATGTGTAAAACAAATTAGGGGAAAAACAGCGCCAGTGCCACGGCACGACCTGAAACATCGTTTAATTAAATATGGCCATTTTAAATAAATAAAAATGGCGAAAAATCGTTATAAAATATTATAAGCGACATGGATTGGAAATAAACCAATTTTGCTTGACCTATTTGATATTTGATGGTTGTATGTGTTTGACATGAAAATAATACTAAAGAACTGAAATGTGAATGTCGAATAATATAACCGTGGAAAGAATTGATTTGAATTCTAATTATACGTGAATTATATGAAAAGGCCGAGCTAACCCTCATTTCAAATAATTGATCGAACGTTTCGAATTTGAAAATACGAAGATGGTTGAAGATCGATGATCTTCGTATCGGATGGATGGGCGCGGCTGAGGTTCCTGATTGGAGTAGCTACCGTGAATGAATGGAAGTAGTAGCCGTCTGAACGTATGTGTTGATTGTACGGATATAGGAAGAATATGGTGCCTCTGGTTTCGTTCAGACCAAGAACGGACTTGTAAATGGACTGTGTGTCTGACATTAGATTTTGTTCTATACTGATTGATCTCTGTTAGATATATATCTGTTTGGCGGCGGAGAATTTATTATTTTGCTTAACGCCTTTCTCTGAGATGTACGAGCTCAGAGGTTATATATCGATAGAAATCAGTCGTATGGAGTGGATTGCTTATGTGGCATGCCAAGATGCAGTGATCAAGGCTTCTGTTGCAAAGAAAAGTCTTGTATTCGATGATCAAAGCACGTCCTACATGGCCTGGCTTTGTGTATAGCGTGGATTCGTGAGCCTCACACCTCGGTATGAGTTAAAAACGGGATACGGACCGCTGGGAGAGCAAGACGTTGCTTTCTAGCTATGGTGGTGTCAGTGACCTACCAGCCCTGACATTTATATCTACTTTTCATCTGTGTGGTTGTTGGAATGCGAGGCGCCTCGATTTTAGGTCTGTAAGGACCGGGAAACGTGTGTTTAGGAATTGCCAATCCTCAAACTTAAGAGAGGACCGGCCCAGCCGATCCAAGGGTTACCCAGAGTGTGTAGTCCTGAGGCATTTGCTAGAGTGTCTCGAAGCGGAGAGGAGCTTGCCCCTTGCCTCGACTCATGACGGAAATCCAATTTCTGATACGAGATAACAAATTCGATTGTAACTTATGTATGGCGACATAGTGGCATGGGACGCTCATGTCGTCTATGATTGATATTTATGATGATATTCGTTTTTGAAACATATATGCACTAGTAATAATATCAAATGATTTTTCATTGCACGTATTAAGCATATTTGGCCATTATAAGGTAAAACTCTATCCTCCGGTTTGCGTTGCATTGTATGATGGGACTTGAGTCTTATAATGGCTTCATTCTTTTTAAAAGCATTGCGTTGTTTTTAAAGAATTTACTCTGTTTTGAATGCACCGGCAATCACTGGAGTAAACCCGTTCCGCGAAAGTGGCGTGGTCCTATGATTTGCCGTATTACTGTTGTTTAACCAGTTAAGTAGATTTCTCATACCCGTCCCCATGACTGACTCGTTGTTTGTTTCACTTTGCAAACTCGAGTGCCCTTATTTTCACATGGGCAGCCTAGTTCACAGATGACAGGTTGTTTTGGCTTAGCACTGTAGTATGGAGTGCACTTTTGGCTTATGGAGAGGCTGACTTCACCGAGATGACTTTGACATTTTCCGCCATTATTGTATATATATTATGATTCCTCTACAGGCGATGCAGACTATTTTACTTCCAGTATTTATTATCGTATGTATATGTACCGCCTCCGGCGATGTAGACTGATACCCTTATTATGTCTCACTGTATGTATATATTCCGCAGATGGTGATGCTGACTGATCATTCCCCTTTTATTTACTAAGTTATATCCTACGTTGTGCTATTCTGATGTTGTTACATGTCGTGATTCCGCTGTCATACCCATGTAAAATTATTCTATTTATTGTTTTTGCTATTATCTGTACTCTGCTATGATGATTGATGTGTTATACTCCAATGATTATCCTTAATACCGTCACACGGATTTTGGGATCGTCACAGTTGGTATTGGAGCTTTGATTAACCTTAGTTCAGGAATCTAACAAATTAAACACTTCATTAGAATAGAATCAGTAGTGTTCTAAGGCGAGTGACTCATTAGAGATAGGATTAGTGATGTCCTAGAATGAGCTAAGCAGATTAGCAAAACAATTTGATCAGTACATCATTACCTTTCCTTATGTTCTCCTGCTTTATCATACATGAAAGTTATCATTTCTGTGAGCTTGACTCTTTTCTTGCTTATACAGTATTTTATCTGATGGCGACACGAGCAGCTGCAGCCAGAGGTGGCCGAGGAGGTCGAGCAGGCAGAGCTGGAGGACGGGGGAATATCCCCGTAGCAGAGGAGGGTCCTATGATTCAGTCACCAGCACCCGAGGACTTCGAGCTTGACAGAGTAGCAAAGAGATACAGGAACCTGGAAGGCAAACTCTTTTCTGGCCTTGGTACCGTGACAGAGGCTATTGCATGGTTGAAGACTTGTGAGAAGATTTTTGGGGGATTGGAACTGGGAACCGACAACAAGGCACGTCTAGGCATTTGGCTCTTACAGGAGGAGGCCGAGTTGTGGTGGGATGCCATCACCTCTGAAGATGAGGAGGGTACTATTAGGACCTGGGAACAATTCAAGACCATGTTCAAGGAAAAGTTCATCCCTGAGCAGGCCTTAGAGCGGATGCGTGATCAGTTTGCTAATCTCCAGCAGGGAGACCTCTCTATCCAAGACTACCTCAACAAATTCACTCAGCTATCACGCTATGCTCCAGAGCTTATTTTGACAACCAAAGCTAAGAATAAGAGGTTTATATTTGGGCTGCGGCGTAAGTACCAGGACGGGGCCATGAGAAACATCAAACTCCCATTCTTAGAATTTGTAGAGATGGCCTGCAACTACGAAGATCTGGATGAGAGAAACTCCAACCTAGACCGCGCCAAAAGACAAGCTGGAAACAAGCGCAAAGCTTCAGGAGATCAGCCAGAGTCCAGCAATGCAGCAGCCGCTACTCAGCAATCTGGAAAGATACCCAAAGGAAGCTGCTACAACTGCGGAAAGAAAGGACATTATTCAAATGTGTGCACAACCCCAAAGAAACTAAAGGCAAATCCAGACCGCAGCTCAGCCGAATGCTACAACTGCCATCAGAAAGGGCACTATAGCAGGAATTGTCCTTTGAAGAAGAATGCACAGGTGGCTCATGTTTATGACGGGGAGACCCCGCCAGCTATCACCGATGGATCAGGTAAACCTGACGTCTTGGGAGGTACCCTTACCATTAAAAATATTCCTGTTTCAGTACTTTTCGATACCGGTGCATCATGTAGCTTCATTTCTAGTAACACTGTTAGTAAGTTAAAGTTAAAAGTAAGAAGTCTAAAGGAACCAATTAAAGTTCAAAACCCGATAGGAGGCTCTATCATTCTCAGTTCATATTGTAGGTACCTATTTCCTTTTCTCGATACCAATTTCCTTTTGATTCGATTGTCATGGATTTTCGTGAGTTCGATATTATTCTGGGACTAGAATGGTTGACAAAATATAAGGCCGAAGTTAGATGTGCCGAAAGAATCGTTAAGGTTGGAAAAAAAAGTTGGGCATATCACTATACCATGTCTCAGTTCAGATCCGGATAGAGAAAAATTTTGGTCTTCTTTGGAAGTTATTCCCACTTCATTAGAAAAGATACCGGTCGTTAAAAACTATGCGGATGTGTTTGAAGAAGTCGAAAACTTACCTCTGCAAAGAGAAATTGAATTTAGAATAGATCTAATTCCTAACGCCCGACCAGTAGTACATCCAATTAGAAGAATGGCCCCGGAAGAAAAAGAAGAGTTAGGTAGCCAAACTCGAGAATTGCTTTGGAAAGGTCTGATCAGACCAAGATTTTCAGATTGGGGAGCAGCAGTAGTGTTTGTCCCGAAATCAGATGGTACTCTACGACTTTGTGTTGACTACCGAGATCTCAATAAGCAGACACTGAAGAACAAATATCCCTTGCCACGGATAGATGATCTGTTAGATCAATTAAATGGGGCGACAATATTATCCAGAATGGACCTAGCTACAGGTTTCCACCAATTACGTATAGCCAAAGACTGTGTTCCTTTGACAGCCTTCGGGGGTCCCGATTTATTCTATGAATGGTTAGTGATGCCGTTCGGCTTGTGTAACGCTCCAGCATACTTCGTCGATCTTATGAATAGAGTGTTTCGTGGTGTCTTGAATAAATTTTTTCTGGTCTTCATCGATGACATTTTAATCTACTCCAAGTCAGAAGGAGAGCATGCAAAACATTTAGAACAAGTGTTGGTAATTCTGAGGAGAAATGTCTTGAAAGCTAAATTCTCTAAGTGTATCTTTTGGCAGGATGAAGTTAAGTTCCTTGGCTATGTCGTATCAAAAGAAGGGATTGCTATAGATCCAAGCAAAATTACAGCGATTCAGGACTGGAAACAGCCTACTACCCCCACAGAAGTTTGAAGTTTCCTTGGATTGGCTAGTTACTATCGGAAATTCATTAAGGATTTTTCAAAGATATCTGGTGTATTAACAAACTTACAAAGAAGCATGAGAAATTCAAATGGACTCCCGAATGTGAGGAAGCTTTCCAGGAGCTGAAACTGAAACTGACAACTGCTCCAGTATTAACCATTATAGAAGGCAACCAGGACTTGACTGTATGGACAGATGCTTCTATTAGAGGGCTTGGTGCAGTATTAATGCAAAAAGGCCAAGTGGTCGCTTATGCCAGCCGTCAGCTGAAGCCGCATGAAAGAAACTATGCAACTCATGATCTTGAGTTGTTAGCTATCGTGTTTGCTTTGAGAATCTGGAGGCATTATTTATTGGGCGAGAGGTTCGAGCTGTTTATTGATCATCAATCATTGAAGTATCTATTCACTCAGAAAGATCTAAACTTGAGACAACAGCGTTGGTTAGAATTCCTTGCAGCATACGATTTTGAGATTCTATACACTCCAGGGGAAGCCAATGTTGTAGCAGATGCGCTCAGTAGAAAGAATGAAATCATCGCCAGTTTTATCATTACTTCTTCCTTAGAAGATAAGATTACTATTGTCCAGAAAGGATATGAATTTATTAAAAGGATTAGTCAGCGGATCCAGGAAGGAAAAACTTCAGATTTCAGCCTAGATAGCCAAGGGGTCCTAAGATTACGAGGGCGAATTTGTGTACCAGAAATTTCTGAGCTCAGAAGGGAAGTACTTGATGAATGTCACAAGTCTAAACAGAGTATCCATCTGGGAGTTAGCAAACAAGTTAAGAGTGATCAGCAGAAATTGGCTGGACTATTACAACCATTAGAAATTCCAGGATGGAAGTGGGAGCAAATTTCCATGGACTTCATTGATGGTTTGCCTCAAACTAAGAAAGGAAACGACAGTATTTGGGTGATCGTAGATCGCTTCATGAAGATTGCCCATTTCATACCTGTCAGATCCAACAGAACGACTCAAAGTTTAGCATATATTTACTTCAAAGAAATAGTTAAACTACATGGGGTGCCGCTCAATATAGTCAGTGATAGATATCCTCTATTTACTAGCAAATTCTGGGAAGCATTCTAGACAGAATTGGGAACCAAATTGAATCTAAGCACCGCTTATCACCCTCAGACAGATGGCCAAACTGAGCGAGTGAATAGAATTCTAGAAGATTTACTACGGGCTTGCATTATTGATTTTGGCGGGTCATGGGAGGATCACTTATATTTGGCAGAATTCTCTTATAACAATAGCTATCAAGCAAGTTTGGGAATGTCGCCATTTGAAGCGTTATACGGTAGACCGTGCAGATCTCCCGCATGTTGGGTAGAACCTGGCAACAGACTTGTGCCGGGGCCCGATATGATTCGGGAAGCATCAGATAAAGTCGATTTCATCAAGAAGCGATTGAAAACCGCACAAAGCCAACAGAAAAGTTATGCTGATGCGAGAAGAAGAGATTTATCATTTGCTGTTGGCGATTATGTTTATTTAAGAGGTTCTCCAATGAGGGGAGTAATCAGATTTGGCAAAACTGGGAAGTTGGCACCGAGATTTATTGGTCCCTTTCCTATACTTGAACGGATTGGAACTCTTGCATATAGGGTTTCATTACCTGATTGGTTGCCTGGAGTGCATGATGTGTTCCACGTATCTCAACTTAGAAAACAAGTGCGTGATCTGGATCTTGTTGTAGAAGAAGCAGCACAACAGGACTTGGAAATTACTCCAGAATTAGCAGTCAGAAGAGAGCTGTTGAAGATCGTTGGCAAAGAAACTAGAGAGCTAAGGAGCAAAAAGATTCATTTAGTTAAAGTGCAGTGGAGTAGTGATCCTAGAGACTATACTTGGGAGACAGAGGAAAGCATTAAGCAAGCCTACCCCAAATGCAGAGTGGACATCTCTGACTAACTCCGGTGCAAGGTACCTTTACAATACTTTGCATTTACATTTTGTTTCCTACTTTGCTGTTGTTTCCTTTTCGGGGACGAAAAGTTTTAAGTGGGGGAGATTGTAACAACCCGGAAAATGTGAACCAATTTAAAATTTTTAAAATTGGTTATTGTCAAAGAATTTAAACAATTGAAATAGAATATTTCAATAAAATAATGTATTGGAAATAGTGAGGCAGTTTGAAAATTTAAATTCAAACTTTGACTGACTGTACCGGGTGGAAAATATAATAGATTTTAGTGAAACCAAAAATATTTACATTTGTTTATGAATACCTTTCTAACGAATCTGAAAAATCGAAGTTTCATAGCAGGAATCAAAAGTTATGGCCAAATGAATTTTCAGAAAGGTCGCTATATAGAAAGAATATATAGCCCTTGAAAATAGACATTTTGCAAACGACCTCGGAATTCGATGAAACCACTTTTGTTGGATCCGGGATGTCAAACTATTGCTAGGTTTCAAATTTCATAATTTTTGAAGCTAGTATGTAAGCGGGGCAAAAGAAAATGTGATTGGTCAATTTCTGTTAAAATGGGTCGACCAGCAAATGGTCTATTTGCAAACGATATCAGAATTCGACGAAACTGGTTTTGTTGGGACCGTATCGTCAAAACAAAGCTAGATTTATTTTTCTGGAATTTTTCGATTCAGTTTGTGGCCTTGGCAAATTGAAATGTACGTTCAAATTGATTATTAAATGTTTTATACTTTAATTTGAAAAATAACTGACTGTAACAGTCGAATTGGCCAACGAAACATATCCCATTGTGTCCGGGATGGGGGTATTTAGCTAGGGGCGACAGTCGTTGGGCTGAAATTGGTGTTCGTTTGTTCAAAAGGATATTTTTGGAATTTAAAATTTAAATATAATAGGTCAAAGCCCTTTATTTTCTCTCACTTCTGATTTTCTGGTCAAACCCCTATCGACAAACGACGCAGAAGCATTCGAAGATTCCAGGCCCGATCGCCGCCGCCACGATCGTTTTCACCGCCCCTTCCTGTTAGCTTTTTTGTTCATCTTCTCCCCCTCTTCAAATCAATACCACATGCACCCATCCTAGTTCGACCGTCGACGAGAACCATTGCCCCAAAACATCACCGCCTCGCGCCGGAATTCTCGCGCCACGTCAACTCGAGTTGGGGATGACTGGCATCGACGTGAAGCTCTCTCCAGGATCTAGGCCGTGGCATCGTTTGATTGCAACCTCGCTTCAAGGATTCGCCGAAAACCTTAAACCTAGTTTCGAAGGTTTGGCAAAGGTATCGGCTTTGAAACTTCTGAAATGAAAATAACACTTTTAAGTGTTGCAAAACTTTGAAAAATAATATCTTTCTCGTGTGTTGACGAAATTCGATGAAACAGGAAACATCGGGACCACAAGGAGGCTCTCTACCATCTAGCAGAGGCCGCGGATTTTTCTGATGTACATACGATTTTTAGCACTTCAAAAACCAATGTGAGGAATCTAAATTAAATTGTGTGAATGAAGTCGTGTTGCATAAATTATATAAGCGAAGTGTAAATTATATACGCATTGTATACCTCATGTACATGTGTTGTATAAGTAATATTAGCGATGTATAAATTATACAAGCGTTGTATGAAGCATTATGCTTTGAATTGTGTTTAAATGCAAGTGAAATATAGAAATAATATATATATATATATATACTCCCCTCGTCCACAGACCATGGACGATATTTATTGCTTGTGATTGGCGTGAAAATATATAGTATGACGAATGGTTGGAAAAAATTGTTTGTGGTTGATATTATGGTTGAAAAATACCTTTGTGGTTCAAAAATACCTTTGTGGTTGAAAAATACCCTCTTGTGGTTGAAACAAATTAGAGTAGAATTGTGGAAATGAAAATAAAACATGTCGCCAGCGTGCGAACTAGATGCATGATTCCCCATTGTCAAAAACCGTGAGGTTTTAAGGTAGAGCGAGGAGCCGTACTAGGGACGGTCCCGGTTTTAACTACCCTGCCGTTATGCTGCCGAAATTTTCTGAAATATTCATGTGTTAGAATAATTTTCATTTGTTGAAATTATTTTCATATGTTGAAACCGATATTCGTGTGTTGAATTGAAATTCATTCGTTGAATTGAAATTCATGTGTTGAATGTTATTCGAATTTTGAATAAATAGCTTTAACGATAAAAATCACATTTTTATATATATATATACAAACTGTAAAGGATATTCATGTGTTGAATTGAAATTCATTCGTTGAATTGAAATTCATGTGTTGAATATTATTCGAATTTTAAATAAATAGCTTTAACGATAAAAATCACATTTTTATATATATACAAACTGTAAAGGATATTCATGTGTTGAATTGAAATTCATTCGTTGAATTGAAATTCATGTGTTGAATGTTATTCGAATTTTAAATAAATAGCGTTAACGATAAAAATCACATTTATATATATATATATATATATATACAAACTGTAAAAGATATTCATGTGTTGAATTGAAATTCATTCGTTGAATTGAAATTCATGTGTTGAATGTTATTCGAATTTTAAATAAATAGCTTTAACGATAAAAATCACATTTTTATATATATACAAACTGTAAAGGATATTCATGTGCTGAATTGAAATTCATTCGTTGAATTGAAATTCATGTGTTGAATGTTATTTGAATTTTAAATAAATAGCTTTAACGATAAAAATCACATTTATATATATATATACAAACTGTAAAGAATATTCATGTGTTGAATGGAAATTCATTCGTTGAATTGAAATTCATGTGTTGAACGTTATTCGAATTTTAAATAAATAGCCTTAACGATAAAAATCACATTTTTATATATATACAAACTGTAAAGAATATTCATGTGCTGAATTGAAATTCATTCGTTGAATTGAATTTCTTGTGTTGAATGTTATTCGAATTTTAAATAAATAGCTTTAACGATAAAAATCACATTTTGATATATATACAAACTGTAAAGAATATTCATGTGTTGAATTGAAATTCATGTGTTGAATGTTATTCGAATTTTAAATAAATTGATTAAATAATAAAAATTACATTTTATTGTGAATATGAAGTGTTAAAAACATCCACGTGTTGAATAAATATTTTTGATGATAAAAATATTACTTTTATCATGTATATGCTTGGATAAAAATACACACGTGTTGAAATAATTACTAGTTCGCTAGAAATATTATTATTAGCTTTGTTCTGCCTATATATACATGTGTCGAACAGGGAAAATGGATTAGCTGTAGAGTAAAGAAATTATTTGCGTGCCCGACAAATAGGTAAGCCTTGATGAGTTAGCTGCGCAATTTTATTTTTATATCAACTCATGTGAATGCCATTGGATGCGGAGTGCTGCTTATTCTGTGTGTAATAATTAACATCTCCATAGGATAGTAACAATTAATTTTGAACTACACTACATGGCATACTTCTTGACGATAGGCATACTTCATTATATTCCATATAAGCATTTGGAGCTTGTGTGACGAGGTTGAAGATTTACCATACGAGCGAGAGGCTTGTATGGCGATAATTATATACTACAGGTTGAACTGATGAATGTTATAGACTATATAAAATATAACGATAAATTGCCAGATTAATAAAAACCCCACACGGGTCTGGAGTTGACAATAATCACGTCTCTCTAGTCATTTGATACGGCACATGGACTATTTATTCCCATACGGGACGAGGTGACGAGGATTTATCCTCTGGAGTAATTAAAAATACACGCTCCCTCAGGCTTGACAGGGTGACGAGAATTTATTCTCTGGAGTTATTATCTATACACGCTCCCCTGTAAACACCAGAATATATCACTATAAATATGTGTATGCTTTATAGGATTTATTGGGTACCTAACACGACCCAATAAATTTCCAAACCCCTTCCCGTACAAAGGAGGTTATGGCGAAATTTTTCGAAATATAAAGGCGTTAGTGAAATATTTGAAGTGAAAACGATGTTGAAATTAAAGAATGAACTATATTTGAAATTAAAGAATGAACTATATATATATATATAGAATTGAAAGGAATCGAATCCGTGTAGTTCGTGTTTTGAGATCGTAATTTGAATCGATTAGTACGAGAGATCCGACCATCGGATTTTCCCGAAACCGCAACCATTCGGTTCGCCTTGGAAATATCTTTCTAACGGCACCAACTTTATAAAAATCCAACAGTTGGATTGTCTGGAATGTTTAATTCAAAGCTGAAGAAAAACAGCGCCAAAATCGTTTATATTTATATATGAATATAAATATAATTAAATTAAATCGAATAACGACGCCGCAGTTCGTATTTTGAAACCGTAACTTGAAACGACTAGTTTGGAAGATCCGACCGTCGTATTTTCACGAAACTGGAACCGTTGGGTTCGCTTTGGGAATATCTTCCCAGTGATATAGACTTTGTAGAAATCCAACGGTTAGATTTTCCGATATGTGTAAAACAAATTAGGGGAAAAACAGCGCCAGTGCCACGGCACGACCTGAAACGTCGTTTAATAAAATATGGCCATTTTAAATAAACAAAAATGGCGAAAAATCATTATAAAATATTATAAGCGACATGGATTGGAAATAAACCAATTTTGCATGACCTGTTTGATATTTAATGGTTGTATGTGTTTGACATGAAAATAATACTAAAGAACTGAAATGTGAATGTCGAATAATATAACCATGGAAAGTATTGATTTGAATCCTAATTATACGTGAATTATTTGAAAAGGCCGAGCTAACCCTCATTTCAAATAATTGATCGAACGATTCGAATTTGAAAATACGAAGACAGTTCAAGACCGACGATCTTCGTATCAGATGGATGGGCGCTGCTGAGGTTCCTGATTGGAGTAGCTACCGTGAAGGAACGGAAGTAGTAGTCGTCTGAACGTATGTGTTGATTGTACGGATATACGAGGAATATGGTGGCTCCGGTTTCGTTCAGACCCAGAACGGACTTGTAAATGGACTGTGTGTCTGACATTGGATTTTGTTCTATACTGATTGATCTCTGTTAAATATATATCTGTTTGGCGGCGGAGAATTTATTGTTTTGCTTAACGCCCTTCTCTGAGACGTACGAGCTCAGAGGTTATATATCGATAGAAATCAGTCGTATGGAGTGGATTACCTATGTGGCATGCCAAGATGCAGTGATCAAGGCTTCTGTTGCAAAGCAAAGTCTTGTGTTCGATGATCAAAGCACGGCCTACGTGGCCTGGCTTTGTGTATAGCGTGGATTCGCGAGCCTTACACCTCGGTATGAGTTAAAAACGGGATACGAACCGTTGGGAGAGCATGATGTTTCTTTCTAGCTATGGTGGTGTCAGTGACCTACCAGCCCTGACATTTATGTCTACTTTTCACCTGTGTGGTTGTTGGAATGCGAGGCGCCTCGATTTTAGGTCTGTAAGGACCGGGAAACGTGTGTTTAGGAATTGCCAATCCTCAAACGTAAGAGAGGACCGGCCCAATCGATCCAAGGGTTACCCAGAGTGTGTAGTCCTAAGGCATTTGCTAGAGTGTCTCGAAGCGGAGAGGAGCTTTCCCCTTGCCTCGACTCATGACGGAAATCCAATTTCCAATACGAGATAACGGATTCGATTGTAACTTATGTATGGCGACATTTGGGACGCTCATGTCGTCTATGATTGATATTTATGATGATATTCGTTTTTGAAACATATCTGCACTAGTAATAATATCAAATGATTTTGCTTTACACGTATTAAGCATATTTGGCCATTATAAGGTAAAACTCTATCCTCCGGTTTGCGTTGCATTGTATGATGGGACTTGTGTCTTATAACGGCTTCATTCTTTTTGAAAGCATTGCATTGTTTTTAAAGAATTTACTCTGTTTTGAATGCACCGGCAATCACTGGAGTAAACCCGTTCCGCGAAAGTGGCGTGGTCTTATGATTTGCCGTATTACTGTTGTTTAACCAGTTAAGTAGATTTCTCATACCAGTCCCCATGACTGACTCGTTGTTTGTTTCACTTTGCAAACTCGGGTGCCCTTATTTTCACACGGGCTACCTAGTTCACAGATGACAGGTTGTTTTGTCTTAGCACTGTATATGTGATGCCTCCGGCGATGTAGGCTGATACCCTTATTATGTCTCACTGTATGTATATATTCCGCCGATGGCTTTGCTGACTGATCATTCCCCTTTTATTTACTATGTTATATCCTACGTTGTGCTATTCTGATGTTGTTACATGTTGTGATTCCGCTGTCATATCCATGTAAAATTATTCTATTTATTGTTTTTTCTATTATCTGTACTCTGCTATGATGATTGATGTGTTATATTCCAATGATTATCCTTAATATCGTCACACGGATTTTGGGATCGTCACAGTTGGTATCGGAGTTGTGGTTAACCTTAGTTCCGAAATCTAACACATTAAACACCTCGTCAGAATAGATTCAGTAGTGTTCTAAGGCGAGTGGATCATTAGAGATAGGATTAGTGATGTCCTAGAATGAGCTAAGCAGATTAGCAAAACAATTTGATCAGTACATTATTACCTTTCCTTATGTTCTCCTGCTTTATCATATATGAAAGTTATCATTTCTGTGAGCTTGACTCTTTTCTTGCTTATACAGTACTTTATCTGATGGCTACACGAGAAGCTGCAGCCAGAGGTGGCCGAGGAGGCCGAGCAGGCAGAGCTGGAGGACGGGGGAATATCCCCGTAGCAGAGGAGGGTCCTATGATTCAGCCACCAGCACCCGAGGACTTCAAGCTTGACAGAGTAGCAAAGAGATACAGTAACCTGGGAGGCAAACCCTTTTCTGGCCTTGGTACCGTAACAGAGGCTATTGCATGGTTGAAGACTTGTGAGAAGATTTTTGGGGGCATGGAACTGGGGACCCACAACAAGGCACGTCTAGGCATTTGGCTCTTATAGGAGGAGGCCGAGTTTTGGTGGGATGCCATCACCTTCGAAGATGAGGAGGGTACTGTTAGGACCTGGGAACAATTCAAGACCATGTTCAAGGAAAAGTACATCCCTGAGCAGACCTTAGAGCGGATGCGTGATCAGTTTGCTAATCTCCAGCAGGGAGACCTCTCTATCCAAGAGTACCTCAACAAATTCACTCAGCTATCACGCTATGCTCCAGAGCTTATTTTGACAAACAAAGCTAAGAATAAGAGGTTTATATTTGGGCTACGGCGTAAGTACCAGGACCGGGCCATGAGCAACATCAAACTCCCATTCTCAGAATTGGTAGAGATGGCCTGCAACTACGTAGATCTAGATGAGAGAAACTCCAACCTTGACCGCGCCAAAAGCCAAGCTGGAAACAAGCGCAAAGCTTCAGGAGATCAACCAGAGTCCAGCAATGCAGCAGCGGCTACTCAGCAATCTGGAAAGATACCCAAAGGAAGCTGCTACAACTGCGGAAAGAAAGGACATTATTCGAATGTGTGCACAGCCCCAAAGAAACTAAAGGCAAATCCAGACCGCAGCTCAGCCGAATGCTACAACTGCCATCAGAAAGGGCACTATAGCAGGAATTGTCCTTTGAAGAAGAATGCACAGGTGGCTCATGTTTATGACGGGGAGACCCCGCCAGCTATCACCGATGGATCAGGTAAAACCCGACGTCTTGGGAGGTACCCTTACCATTAAAAATATTCCTGTTTCAGTACTTTTTGATACTGGTGCATCACGTAGCTTCATTTCTAGTAACACTGTTAGTAAGTTAAAGTTAAAAGTAAGAAGTCTAAAGGAACCAATTAAAGTTCAAAACCCGATAGGAGGCTCTATCATTCTCAGTTCATATTGTAGAGTACCTATTTCCTTTTCTCGATACCAATTTCCTTTTGATTCGATTGTCATGGATTTTCGTGAGTTCGATATTATTCTGGGACTTGATTGGTTGACAAAATATAAGGCCGAAGTTAGATGTGCCGAAAGAATCGTTAAGGTTGAAACAAAAGTTGGGCATATCACTATACCATGTCTCGGTTCAGATCCGGATAGAGATAAATTCTGGTCTTCTTTGGAAGTTATTCCCACTTCATTAGAAAAGATACCGGTCATTAAAAACTATGCGGATGTGTTTGAAGAAGTCGAAAACTTACCTCTGCAAAGAGAAATTGAATTTAGAATAGATCTAATTCCTAACGCCCGACCAGTAGTACATCCAATTAGAAGAATGGCCCCGAAAGAAAAAGAAGAGTTAGGTAGCCAAACTCGAGAATTGCTTTGGAAAGGTCTGATCAGACCAAGCTTTTCAGATTGGGGTGCAGCAGTAGTGTTTGTCCCGAAATAAAATGGTACTCTACGACTTTGCGTTGACTACCGAGATCTCAATAAGCAGACATAGAAGAAAAAATATCCCTTGCCACGGATAGATGATCTGTTAGATCAGTTAAATGGGGCGACAATATTCTCCAGAATGGACCTAGCTACAGGTTTCCACCAAATACGTATAGCCAAAGATTGTGTTCCTTTGACAGCCTTCAGGGGTCCCGATTTATTCTACGAATGGTTAGTGATGCCGTTTGGCTTGTGTAACGCTCCAGCATATATCGTCGATCTTATGAACAGAGTGTTCCGTGGTATCTTGAATAAACTTGTTCTGGTCTTCATCGATGACATTTTAATCTACTCCAAGTCAGAAGGCGAGTATGCAAAACATTTAGAACAAGTGTTGGTAATTTTGAGGAGAAATGTCTTGAAAGCTAAATTCTCTAAGTGTATCTTCTGGCAGGATGAAGTTAAGTTCCTTGGCCATGTCGTATCAAAAGAAGGGATTGTTGTAGATCCAAGCAAAATTACAGCGATCCAGGACTGGAAACAGCCTACTACCCCCACAGAAGTTCGAAGTTTCCTTGGATTGGCTAGTTACTATCGGAAATTCGTTAAGGATTTTTCAAAGATATCTGGTGTATTAACAAAGCTTACAAAGAAGCATGAGAAATTCAAATGGACTCCCGAATGTGAGGAAGCTTCCAGGAGCTGAAACTGAAACTGAAACTGACAACCGCTCCAGTATTAACCATTATAGAAGGCAACCAGGACTTGACTGTATGGACATATGCTTCTATTAGAGGGCTTGGCGCAGTATTAATGCAAAAAGGCCAAGTGGTCGCTTATGCCAGCCGTCAGCTGAAGCCGCATGAAAGAAACTATGCAACTCATGATCTTGAGTTGTTAGCTATCGTGTTTGCTTTGAGAATCTGGAGGCATTATTTATTGGGCGAGAGGTTCGAGCTGTTTACTGATCATCAATCATTGAAGTATCTATTCACTCAGAAAGTTCTAAACTTGAGACAACAGCGTTGGTTAGAATTCCTTGCAGCATACGATTTTGAGATTCTATACACTTCAGGGGAAGCTAATGTTGTAGCAGATGCGCTCAGCAGAAAGAGTGAAATCATCGCCAGTTTTATCATTACTTCTTCCTTAGAAGATAAGATTACTGTTCTCCAGAAAGACGATGAATTTATTAAAAGGATTAGTCAGCGGATCCAGGAAGGAAAAACTTCAGATTTCAGCCTAGATAGCCAAGGGGTCCTAAGATTACGAGGGCAAATTTGTGTACCAGAAATTTCTGAGCTCAGAAGGGAAGTACTTGATGAATGTCACAAGTCTAAACTGAGTATCCATCCGAGAGTTAGCAAAATGTACAATGATATTAAGCGTACGTTCTGGTGGAAGTCGTTAAAAAGGGACATTTCAATATATGTTAGCCGGTGTCCCACCTGTCAACAAGTTAAGAGCGATCAGCAGAAATTGGCTGGACTATTACAACCATTAGAAATTCCAGGATGGAAGTGGGAGCAGATTTCCATGGACTTCATTGATGGTTTGCCTCGAACTAAGAAAGGAAACGACAGTATTTGGGTGATCCTAGATCGCTTCACAAAGACTGCCCATTTCATACCTGTCAGATCCAACAGAACGGCTCAAAGTTTAGCACAGATTTACTTCAAAGAAATAGTTAAACTACATGGAGTGCCGCTCAATATAGTCAGTGATAGAGATCCCCTATTTACTAGAAAATTCTGGGAAGCATTCCAGACAGAATTGGGAACCAAATTGAATCTAAGCACCGCTTATCACCTTCAGACAAATGGCCAAACTGAACGGGTGAATAGAATTCTAGAAGATTTACTGCGGGCTTGCATTATCGATTTTGGCAGATCATGGGAGGATCACTTACATTTGGCAGAATTCTCTTATAACAATAGCTATCAAGCAAGTTTGGCAATGTCGCCATTTGAAGCGTTATACGATAGATCGTGCAGATCTCCCGCATGTTGGGTAGAACCTGGCAACAGACTTGTGTTGGGGCCCGATATGATTCGGGAAGCATCAGATAAAGTCGATTTCATCAAGAAGCGATTGAAAACCGCACAAAGCCGACATAAAAGTTATGCTGATGCGAGAAGAAGAGATTTATCATTTGCCGTTGGCGATTATGTTTATTTAAGAGTTTCTCCGATGAGGGGAGTAATCTGATTTGGCAAAACTGGGAAGTTGGCACCGAGATTTATTGGTCCCTTTCCTATACTTGAACGGATTGGAACTCTTGCATATAGGGTTTCATTACCTGATTGGTTGCCTGGAGTGCATGATGTGTTCCACGTATCTCAACTTAGAAAACATGTGCATGATCCGGATCTTGTTGTAGAAGAAGCAGCACAACAGGACTTGGAAATTACTCCAGAATTAGCAGTCAGAAAAGAGCCATTGAAGATCGTTGGCAAAGAAACTAGAGAGCTAAGGAGCAAAAAGATTCATTTAGTTAAAGTGCAGTGGAGTAGTGATCCTAGAGACTGTACTTGGGAGATAGAGGAAAGCATTAAGCAAGCCTACCCCAAATGCAGAGTGGACATCTCTGACTAACTCCGGTGCAAGGTACCTTTACAATACTTTGCATTTACATTTTGTTTCCTACTTTGCTGTTGTTTCCTTTTCGGGGACGAAAAGTTTTAAGTGGGGGAGATTGTAACAACCCGGAAAATGTGAACCAATTTAAAATTTTTAAAATTGGTTATTGTAAAGAATTTAAACAATTGAAATAGAATATTTCAATAAAATAATGTATTGGAAATAGTGAGGCAGTTTGAAAATTTGAATTCAAACTTTGACTGACTGTACCAGGTGGAAAATATAACAGATTTTAGTGAAACCAAAAATATTTAAATCTGTTTATGAATACCTTTCTAACGAATCTGAAAAATCGAAGTTTCATAGCAGGAATCAAAAGTTATGGCCAAATGAATTTTCAGAAAGGTCGCTATATAGAATATATAGCCTTGAAAATAGACATTTTGCAAACGACCTCGGAATTCGACGAAACCACTTTTGTTGGATCCGGGATGTCAAATTATTGCTAGGTTTCAAATTTCATAATTTTTGAAGTTAGTATGTGAGCGGCGCAAAAGAAAATGTGATTAGTCAATTTTTGTTAAAATGGGTCGACCAGAAAATGGTCTTTTTGCAAACGATCTAAGAATTTGACGAAACTGGTTTCGTTAGGACCGTATCGTCAAAACAAAACTAGATTTATATTTCTGGAATTTTTCGATTCAGTTTGTGGCCCTGGCAAATTGAAATGTACGTTCAAATTGAATATTAAATGGTTTATACTTTAATTTGAATAATAACTGACTGTAACAGTCGAATTGGCCAACGAAACATATCCCATTATGTCCAGGATGGGGGTATTTAGCTAGGGACGATAGTCATTGGGTTGAAATTGGTGTTCGTTTGTTCAAAAGGATATTTTTGGAATTTAAAATTTAAATATAATAGGTCAAAGCCCTTTATTTTCTCTCACTTCTGATTTTCTGGTCAAACCCCTATCGACGAACGATGCAGAAGCATTCGAAGCTTCCAGGCCCGATCGCCGCTGCCACGATCGTTTTCACCACCCCATCCAGTTAGCTTTTCTGTTCATCTTCTCCCCCTCTTCAACACCACCTGCACCCATCCTCGTTCGACCATCGACGAGAACCATTGCCCCAAAACATCACCGCCTCACGCCGGAATTCTCGCGCTACGTCAGCTCGAGTTGGGGGTGACTGGCATCGACGTGAAGCTCTCTCCAGGCTCTAGGCCGTGGCATCGTCTGATTGCAACCTCGCTTCAAGGATTCGCCGAAAACCTTAAACCTAGTTTCGAAGGTTTGGCAAAGGTATCGGCTTTGAAACTTCTGAAATGAAAATAACACTTTTAAGTGTTGCAAAACATTGAAAAATAATATCTTTCTCGTGTGTTGACGAAATTCGATGAAACAGGAAACATCGGGACCGCAAGGAGGCTCTCTACCATCTAGTAGAGGCCGCGGATTTTTCTGATCTACATACGATTTTTAGCACTTCAAAAATGTGAGGAATCTAAATTAAATTGTGTGAATGAAATCGTGTTGTATAAATTATATAAGCGAAGTGTAAATTATATACGCATTGTATACCTCATGTACATGTGTTGTATAAGTAATATTAGCGATGTATAAATTATACAAGCGTTGTATGAAACATATATGCTTTGAATTGTGTTTAAATGCAAGTGAAATATAGAAATAGTATATATATATATATATATACACTCCCCTCATCCACAGACCATGGACGATATTTATTGCTTGTGATTGGCGTGAAAATATATAGTATGATGAATGGTTGGAAATAATTGTTTGTGGTTGATATTGTGGTTGAAAAATACCTTTGTGGTTGAAAAATACCCTCTTGTGGTTGAATCAAATTAGAGTAGAATTGTGGAAATGAAAATAAAACATGCCGCCTGCGTGCAAACTAGATGCATGATTCCCCATTGTCAAAAACCGCGAGGTTTTAATGTAGAGCGAGGAGCCGTACTAGGGACGGTCCCGGTTTTAACTACCCTGCCGTTATGCTACTGAAATTTTCTGAAATATTCATGTGTTAGAATAATTTTCATTTATTGAAATTATTTTCATATGTTGAAACCGATATTCATGTATTGAATTGAAATTCATTCGTTGAATTGAAATTCATGTGTTGAATGTTATTCGAATTTTAAATAAATAGCTTTAACGATAAAAATCACATTTTTATATATATACAAACTGTAAAGGATATTCATGTGTTGAATTGAAATTCATTCGTTGAATTGAAATTCATGTGTTGAATGTTATTCGAATTTTAAATAAATAGCTTTAACGATAAAAATCACATTTTTATATATATACAAACTGTAAAGGATATTCATGTGTTGAATTGAAATTCATTCGTTGAATTGAAATTCATGTGTTGAATGTTATTCGAATTTTAAATAAATAGCTTTAACGATAAAAATCACATTTTTATATATATACAAACTGTAAAGGATATTCATGTGTTGAATTGAAATTAATTCACTGAATTGAAATTCATGTGTTGAATGGTATTCGAATTTTAAATAAATAGCTTTAACGATAAAAATCGCATTTTTATATATATACAAACTGTAAAGAATATTCATGTGTTGAATGGAAATTCATTCGTTGAATTGAAATTGATGTGTTGAATGTTATTCGAATTTTAAATAAATAGCCTTAACGATAAAAATCACATTTTTATATATACACAAACTGGAAAGAATATTCATGTGTTGAATTGAATTTCATTCGTTGAATTGAAATTCATGTGTTGAATGTTATTCGAATTTTAAATAAATAGCTTTAACGATAAAAATCACATTTATATATATATACAAACGGTAAAGGATATTCATGTGTTGAATTGAAATTCATGTGTTGAATGTTATTCGAATTTTAAATAAACTGATTAAACAATAAAAATTAATTTTATTGTGAATATGAAGTGTTAAAAACATCCACGTGTTGAATAAATATTTTTGATGATAAAAATATTACTTTTATCATGTATACGCTTTGATAAAAATACACGCGTGTTGAAATAAATACTAGTTCGCTAGAAATATTATTATTAGCTTTGTTCTGCCTATATATACATGTGTCGAACAGGGAAAATGGATTAGCTGTAGAGTAAAGAAATTATTTGCGTGCCCGACAAATAGGTAAGCCTTGATGAGTTCGCTGCGCAATTTTATTTTTATATCAACTCCTGTGAATGCCATTGGATGCGGAGTGCTGGTTATTCTGTGTGTAATAATAAACATCGCCATAGGATAGTAACAATTAATTTTGAACTACACTACATGGCATATTTCTTGACGATAGGCATACTTCATCATATTCCACATAAGCATTTGGAGCTTGTGTGACGAGGTTGAAGATTTACCATACGAGCGAGAGGCTTGTATGGCGATGATTATATACTACAGGTTGAACTGATGACTGATATGGACTATATAAAATATAACGATAAATTGCCAGATTAATAAAAAACCCACACGGGTCTGGAGTTGACAATAATCACGTCTCTCTAGTCATTAGATACGACACATGGACTCTTTATTCCCATACGGGACGAGGTGACGAGGATTTATCCTCTGGAGTAATTAAAAATACACGCTCCCTCAGGCTTGATAGGGTGACGAGAATTTATTCTCTGGAGTTATTATCTATACACGCTCCCTTGTAAACACCAGAATATATCACTATATATATGTGTATGCTTTATAGGATTTATTGGGTACCTAACACGACCCAATAAATTTCCAAACCCCTTCCCGTACAAAGGAGGTTATGGCGAATTTTTTCGAAATATAAAGGCGCTAGTGAAATATTTGAAGTGAAAACGATGTTGAAATTAAAGAATGAACTATATTTGAAATTAAAGAATGAACTATATTTATATATATAAATATAAATAGAATTGAAAGGAATCGAAGCCGTGCAGTTCGTGTTTTGAGATCGTAATTTGAGTCGATTAGTACGAGAGATCTGACCATTAGATTTTTCCCGAAACCGCAACCGTTGGGTTCGCCTTGGAAATATCTTGCCAACGGCACCAACTTTGTAAAACTCCAACGGTTGGATTGTCTGGAATGTTTAATTCAAATCTGAAGAAAAACAGCCCCAAAATCGTTTATATTTATATATAAATATAAATATAATTAAATTAAATCGAATATTGACGATGCAGTTCGTATTTTGAAACCGTAACTTCAAACGACTAGTGTGGAAGATCCGACCGTCGGATTTTCACGAAACTAGAACCGTTGGGTTCGCTTTGGGAATATCTTCCCAGTGATAAAGACTTTGTAGAAATCCAACGGTTAGATTTTCCGATATGTGTAAAACAAATTAGGGGAAAAACAGCGCCAATGTCACGGCACGACCTGAAACGTCGTTTAATTAAATATGGCCATTTTAAATAAATAAAAATGGCGAAAAATCATTATAAAATATTATAAGCGACATGGATTGGAAATAAACCAATTTTGCTTGACCTGTTTGATACTTGATGGTTGTATGTGTTTGACATGAAAATAATACTAAAGAACTGAAATGTGAATGTCGAATAATATAACCATGGAAAGAATTGATTTGAATTCTAATTATACGTGAATTATTTGAAAAGGCTGAGCTAACCCTCGTTTCAAGTAATTGATCGAACGATTCGAATTTGAAAATACGAAGACGGTTCAAGACCGACGATCTTCGTATCGAATGGATGGGCACTGCTGAGGTTCCTGATTGGAGTAGCTACCATGAATGAACGGAAGTAGTAGCCGTCTGAACGTATGTGTTGATTGTACGGATATACGAGGAATATGGTGGCTTCGGTTTCGTTCAGACCCAGAACGGACTTGTAAATGGACAGTGTGTCTGACATTGGATTTTGTTCAATGCTGATTGATCTCTGTTAAATATATATCTGTTTGGCGACGGAGAATTTACTCTTTTGCTTAACGCCCTTCTCTGAGACGTACGAGCTCAGAGGTTATATATCGATAGAAATCAGTCGTATGGAGTGGATTGCCTATGTGGCATGCCAAGATGCAGTGATCAAGGATTCTGTTGCAAAGCAAAGTCTTGTGTTCGATGATCAAAGCATGGCCTACGTGGCCTGGCTTTGTGTATAGCGTGGATTCGCGAGCCTCACACCTCGGTATGAGTTAAAAACGGGATACGGACCACAGCGAGAGCACGACGTTTCTTTCTAGCTATGGTGGTGTCAGTGACCTACCAGCCCTGACATTTATATCTACTTTTCACCTGTGTGGTTGTTGGAATGCGAGGCACCTCGATTTTAGGTCTGTAAGGACCGGGAAACGTGTGTTTAGGAATTGCCAATCCTCAAACGTAAGAGAGGACCGGCCCAGCCGATCCAAGGGTTACCCAGAGTGTGTAGTCCTGAGGCATTTGCTAGAGTGTCTCGAAGCGGAGAGGAGCTTGCCCCTTGCCTCGACTCATGACGGAAATCCAATTTCCAATACGAGATAACGAATTCGATTGTAACCTATGTATGGCGACATAGTGGCATGGGAATGTCGTCTATGATTGATATTTATGATGATATTCGTTTTTGAAACATATATGCACTAGTAAAAATATCAAATGATTTTGCTTTGCACGTATTAAGCATATTTGGCCATTATAAGGTAAAACTCTATCCTCCGGTTTGCGTTGCATTGTATGATGGGACTTGAGTCTTATAACGGCTTCATTCTTTTTAAAAGCATTGCGTTGTTTTTAAAGAATTTACTCTATTTTGAATGCACCGACAATCACTGGAGTAAACCCGTTCCGCGAAAGTGGCGTGGTCCTATGATTTTCCGTATTACTTTTGTTTAACCAGTTAAGTAGATTTCTCATACCAGTCCCCATGACTCGTTGTTTGTTTCACTTTGCAAACTCGGGTGCCCTTATTTTCACACGGGCAGCCTAGTTCACAGATGACAGGTTGTTTTGGCTTAGCACTGTAGTATGGAGTGCACTTTTGGCTTATGGCGAGGCTGACTTCACCGAGATGACTTTGACATTTTCCGCCATTATTGTATATATATTATGATTCCGCCATAGGCGATGCAGACTGTTTTACTTCCAGTATTTATTATCGTATGTATATGTACGCCTCCGGCAATGTACCGCCTCCGTCGATGGCGATGCTGACTGATCATTCCCCTTTTATTTACTAAGTTATATCCTACGTTTCGCTATTCTGATGTTGTTACATGTTGTGATTCCGCTGTCATATCCATGTAAAATTATTCTATTTTTTTTTTGCTATTATCTGTACTCTGCTATGATGATTGATGTGTTATATTCCAATGATTATCCTTAATACCGTCACACGGATTTTGGGATCGTCACACAACATTTATAACTTCACTTAAAATCCCACATTATATATTTATAAAAAATGTTTATAAATTCAATTCAAATCCCACATTTTAATTTATAAACAAAGTTTATAAATTCAATTCAAATCCCACATTTTAATTTATAAACAGAGTTTATAAATTCAATTCAAATCCCATATTATATATTTATAAACAAAGTTTATGAATTCAATTCAAATCCCAAATTATATATTTATAAACAAAGTTTATAAATTCAGTTCAAATCCCACATTATATATTTATAAACACAGCTTATAAATTCGATTCAAATCCCACATTATATATTTATAAACACAGTTTATAAATTAAATTCAAATCCCACATTTTAAATTTATAAACAATGTTTATAAATTCAATACTCGTTTTATATATATTCAAAACAAGTTAATATTTTCTATACTTCATTAAAAATTCAAATTCTATTTATAAAAATAGAATTCTCTTTTTAAATCTCAATTATCCTTTTTCTATATTTTTATAAATCAATATTTAAGCCCCAGTGATATTTAAATACCCCAAACAGTCAGTTATCAAATCACGGGATTTCTAACACATCATATATGACAGTATATATGAACAAACAGATAATAATATTTTTGAGGAATCCTGTTGGATTCCTCCAACCTGTTTTCCTGCATCCACAGACGTTAGCACATAAATAATACCCATTCTGCTTCGCGGCAGAATATCGCGCGGTTTAGAAGGTCATCCACTAATATATATTTGTTGGGCGCATAGGGAAATCATCCGCTATGAAACTGCGGGCATCCGCTAATGAGACTGCAGGAACAATCCAATCATCAACCCAATATATATATATATATAATAGTCAACCCTAAATAACTATATATATTTAAACATGCCATAGTAATATTTTAACGCAACCAAACAAGCAACAACAATTATTTTTTTTGACGAATAAAAATAATTCTAAAAAAGGTGAGTGTGATTTACTCACCAGGATTATTTTTGATCCATTCCGATTCCATTTTAAATTCTCGATTTGGTATCCCACAGCTATGATTTATTCAACTGACTTCATTTGCTAAAGTCTTGTATATATTCAGTATACATTAATTAGTTGACAATATCTTATATATATATATCCATATATATATACAAATTTTGTTTAAATGAATTTAAGCAAGAAATCATTTAAATAAAATTACCTTATCCATTAGTATTTTTCTTGCTAAGTTTTCCTCCCAAAACACAGTTCTGTCTCCTCAACATCTCCACTGTGACATTCCATTCATCAATTTCGTGATCACATATATGTATTATAAGTATTTATTAAATCAATATGTAAATAACTTAAATTATTGAATTACTTTACCTTATTGCTTTAAATTTTCCCCCGTTCAAAGAATACTACAGTGGAAAACAACATCGACACTGCCATATTGTTTCAGCTCGAAACCCATCGCGACTTCCTCCTTACATCGCGCCTCAAATCCTCAATCGAACCCTTAGAACTTTGCCACCGAACTCACTTGATATCCAATGATCAACACCATCACCAATTCCCTTTTCCGACTCCTCCTGTAGTAGCAGCGTGACTCGAGAAAACAACGCCTCCAGGAAATAATCGAGTCCAACCTAATATAAATCAATGCTACTTCTGAATCGTGCTTAGCTAAACCGAAGCATCGGATTTGAAAATCGAATTTGATTTCGATAACTTTATGCTTTTCTTCTTAAAAGTGGGTTCGAACTAATAGAAATTGTTTGAGAGGAGAAGGACAGGAAGGTCCGTCTTTGCTCCACATCTGAAGCTCGATCGGTTTTCATTTGAGATTGGAATTGGGGAGGATTCAATCCTTTGTTTCTATTTTATACAGAAGATCGAAATGAGGCAATAAAAAAGGAGTGGCACGATTTATAATAGAAGAGGGTGGTTGCGATTTGTGGTAAATGAAGGAGCACGGTATGTTTTTGTTTTGTGGTAATAGAAGAAGCACGGTATGTTTGATTGGGTGGAGATAAAGAGGAACACAGGTTTGGTTTTGGTCCACCCACCCTGATATTTTATTTTAAATTTAATTTAATTAAAAAACCGTATCCTTAAATTTAAAATACCCATGCTGCCGAACTCCTTTCTGAACCCAGCAACTGTCAAATTCTAGGGTAAAATCACAATTCTGAACCCACTGGGATAGGTCACGAAGTCTAATTCGATCATCTGGAACAGATATTAATTTAAATTGACATAAATTAAATTTTCAAACCATTTAAATTCTTCGATAATAATTTAATATTATTATTCTAACTCAACTGAATTTTATACTGATCATCTGAACTGATTCAATTTATTTATATATTTTTAAATTAAATTATTACTGCATTACGATAATTTAATTTATTTGACATTAAATTGAAATCGATTATTAAATTGATAACTTAATATAAAATTCCATTTATATTATCCAACAAATATTTAAATCCGTATTAAATATTTACAATTAACCCATGAGAATCTGGGTCATTACACATTATGAAGCTAATCAAGAAGAGTTTCCTTGATCTTGTTCTCAATATCCTAAGTATAGAAATTTTCATTGTCACTACACTGGAGTTTATCTAATTTGACTATCTTGTTCCTTAGTTTCTTCTCATCTCTAGCCACAACTCTATCTGGTTATCTCACAAAATTTAGATTCGGTTCTACTACTAATTCTTCTAATGCCCCTGGATCTATGGTAGCTTATGGATTGTGCACGTAGCTAAGATGATGAGAAACATGGAAAACATTATGGATACCTACCGAACTATCTGGTAATTTTACTCGATACATGAGCTGCCCGATCCTTTCTAAGATTGGAAAGGGTCCAACGAATATCAGTGACAATTTCTCGGACCATCCGAATTTTATTGCACCTTCATTGGTAATACCTTAATGACAATATGATCTCCAACAAAGAATTCAGTATTCTTATGCCTCTAATCCTTGTAACTTTTCTGCCTCGATTGAGTTTCGTTCGCTGGATCAATTCAATCTTTGCTACAACTTCTTTTACTAAATTTGGAACTAGAATCAATCTGTCCCTTATCTCTAACCAATATACTAGTGACTTACACTGCCTTCTTCCTCAAATGGTGGCGTTTATATACTAGATTGATAGATATTACTCTTGGAAAATTCAACTAGATTCAAATTGTTTTCCCATAATCCACAAAAATACAGAATACAAACTCTTAGCAAATCCTCAAGTACATTATTGACTTTTCTTTGTTGATCTATTTCTGAGAGAATAAATAACTCAAAGACTTATGATTCGTATACAGCTAAAAAATTAAGTGTCAATGTCTCCAAATCTTCAAAGCGAAAATAATAGCCGCTAACACAAAATCTCGAGTCAGTACC
Organism: Allium sativum; assembly: GCA_030737875.1. NCBI lineage: Eukaryota > Viridiplantae > Streptophyta > Magnoliopsida > Asparagales > Amaryllidaceae > Allium > Allium sativum. Next base: position 128,207,579 of record CM060911.1, read on the forward strand.
CCACTTTATGCATCTTAAGTTGTTTAGAAACATACACAATCATTTTGTAAGAGCAGCTCCTAAACCGGTTCCATATGCATTAGTATAAACCACCAAATACTAGTTACCATCTGGTACAATCAAAATAGGACCATTGGTCAATAAAGCTTCAAGATCTGAAATACTTCCTCGCACTTACCAAACTAAACGATCTTTAAATTCTTTCTGGCCAATCAGGTAAGTGGTGTGACTATCCATGTGAAATTTTAATGAATCTTCAATAATATCCAACTGACCCAAAAAGATTTCTAATCTCAGTAATTTGTAATTTCTAATCTTAGTTTGACCTATGGACAACCCTTTGCCTGAAACTGCATGACCAAAAAACTTCACTTCTTTTTCCCAAAAGTGACACTTAGAGAACTTAGCCTTCATCCAACGTTGCCTCAAAGTATCAAGTAAAATACAAAAATTAATCTCGTCACCTTTCTCATCATGGGAATATAGTAATATGTCATCAATAAAGACCAACAAAAACCTATACAAATTCTCTTAGAAAATTCGGTTCATCAAATCCACATTGAAAAAGGTGCATTCATCATCCAAATGGCATCAACATCCATACATATGATTTGTATCTTGTCTAAAACATCCCAAATAGAATACTGTCTTCTGTGACCTATAGTTGATGAAATCTAGTAGCCGAATCTAACTGAGAAAATACATCCTCTCCACTTAGTTGATTGAATTAGATCATTCATTCTCAGCAAAGGATGCATACTCTTTGATGTTCTGTCATTGATCTTTCGACAATTAATTCACATATAAATGATCCATGTGGCTAACGAACAAACACCGCAATTGATCCCCACGGCGAACTGCTTGGTAGGAACAAACTTTTTACTTCCAGTTCCATATGTTGCACTTCAGCTATTTCATCCCTGTAGTGTCACCTATTAGGTGGTATGCTAATAGGTTCAGCTTTAGGTGGAAGATCTATTTTGAACTCTATAGTCCTCTTTAATGGTAATCTGTATCCAAGTTGAAACCATCTACAAACTCCCTAACAATAGGAGCTTGATTTACTTCGTCTTCCAGTTATGATGCACACAACAAAGCATAAACTTACCAACTAACCCTTTCCACTGAGTATATGATCCATCAACCACAAATAGATTGTCTAAAAAAATATCTTCCTTTCTTAGAAAAATATCCTAGCATCATAATGACTCAATCGATCTGTACCTTAAGTAATTCCAAAGTCCACAAAATAAAGAACATTTAAACAATAGGCAAAAGTATAGCCTAGTAACTCAAATTTCAAGTTATCGTATCTCCTCCTTAGAGTTGTGTAACCTCCTATCGAATTAGTTACCTTGAAGGAGGTGAAAAGGTATGATGGTTCTATTAATAGCTTATCTACCAAACAATTGGAGATAAATGAATGTGATGCACCAGTGTTAAAAAAAACTCTAACATTCCAACATAGCTTTTCCTTTCTCTATAGCAGTATGTTTGGCTAAAGATGGTTCCAAAGCGAGAATTTTCCCTAATTCTACCTCTAGACACTTATTCTTGTAATGCCCCCAACTGGTTGCAATTAAAGCATCTAACATTCTGCTTCTCAGCATTTATCTTGATTCACCCAACTTGCATTTGTTTTCATAAAAACCTTTGTTATTGCACTTGAGAGACGATCTCAACTTTATTCTTTTAAGTTTTTCCACCCTTCGAAGCTTTCTTTCCAGTGAAGAACTTTATCTTCTTACCTTGAAGACTCTGGTTTTCTAAAAACTCTGGTTTTCTACAGACTTCTGGCAAGTAGCAATCAACTCTTAATTTCGGATAGCTATTTCCATCATAATATTTTTGGGATCTCTTACATGTGGTTTGGTTTCCCTAAACGAATTTGACTTTGATACCCACATAAACTTCTCATTAATCCTAATAACATCATCAATGGTTATACAAGCATAACAAAGAAATTCCTTATACTTAGCAGCATACTCAACCATTGACGTCTTCATCTACTCTAGTTAAGTGAACTTTTTGAGTAGTATATATAGAGCATGTAATAGCCCGTAATTTGCGCATCGGAAGATCATAAAATATTTTTATTTTATTCCCTGCGGGTTGGATTATTCTCATCTTTTGATGTGTTGCTTATGGGGATGTAAGGCATGTCCATAATTTTTACCGATTTTGTTTGTGACCATTTTCCCCTGTCATTCTTGTACAGGGCATAACTTTTGGCACAGATCGAATCATAGAGTGAGACCTGTAACATTGGAAAGTAATTAATGATTGTCTTTCTGTAGAATGGTTACATTAAAGATTTGGCTCAGTAGTTTGGGATAAATCATCGTTTTAAGTTTTTTCAGTTGCCTGTCCAGGTTTGGTAAGCCATAATGAGCTGAATTGGAGAGGTCCATTAGTGGGCTGATGGGAGGGTATAAATAAGGGGTGAGGGATATGGGAAATGGTTTAGTTTTTCATTTCCTCGTTGGGTGGCCTTGTGCTCCTTCTTCCTCTAACATTTTTCCACCATTAAAAATCAAAATCCAAAGAGGGAAATCATAGATCTACACCATTTGAGGCTAGATCTACATCAACCAAAGCAAGAGTTCATCGAATCAAGGTGTTTGGCGCGAGGTGCTTGCTGTTTGGATTCCTATTTCATTGATTTTTGCTTGTTTGGGAGAATCGGTGAGTGATTTACATCTCTCACAAGAATGCAATGAAGTATATAAATGTTGTGCATGTTTCTCACCAAATTCAAGCGTTTTTCCATAGATCTATGCCATATTAAGTCGATATTTTCATATTATCCACCTTATGATCTGATTTAGTACGTTTAAACTGGTAATTTCTATGCTATCTCATATGATTATGCAAGTTAGATCTATAGTTTTGTTAATATTTACATTTATGGTGATTTTGATGAATTTCACATAATATTGATGGAATTGCCAAATTGGTGATGCTATTGGTTTCATAACATGCTTGTGTTGTATTGAATGAATCGGATGAGTTGGTTTCGTCGATTGTATCGATTATTGAAGTTTTGGTCGAAATTGGAGTTGCAATGGAAATTGCAGGTTTTGGGTCGCACGTAGGGGGTCAATTGCACCAAATGTGGGTTTCTTGGGGAACAAGACAGGAGAAAGCGAGCGAGACCAAGGTTGAAGTGTTGGGTTGGTCGAGCGAGCCCAAGATTGAAGTGTTAGGTCGAGCGAGCTAGCCAAAGCGTGAAGTGCTGGGTCGGTCGTACTTTCTGGGGTCGGTCGGTCAAGCAGGTATGGTCGATCATGATTTGGTTGAGCATGTTGGATCAGTCACCATGTTAGGTTGAGCAAAGGAAGGGTCGGTCACACCAGGGGGTTCGGTCATGCAGTGGTGTTGTGACTTCGAAGTGAGTTCAAGTTGGAACGTTCGAAGTGATGGAAGGTGTTCCGTGATCGGAGTAGAACAACGAATGAAGTGACAACTCAAAGGTCGTGAGTTGGTGGATAATGGTAACTCGAGAAGGTTGCTTGAGCAATTAAAAGTCATCAGTTTGGATGAATAGAGATGAGAAGGCCGAGATATTATCGTTGTCGTAAGTTCTAGCCGGTTCGAAGCAGGAGTACAATAAGGGCACCTAAAAGACCGATTGTAAGTCGATTACCCTAGGTCTTGGGGAAAGCCCTAGTTGTCAAGGTTGGACAGATAGAGTTTATGTTAGAACTGGGGTTACCATTAGCCCTTGACATGTGGCAAGGTTGGTCATCATACGATTAATGATGGTTTCAAAGCAGGATTGGCGGTGATAGCCAGAGTCAGTCATGGATGATTGGTTGTTCTGTATGTACCGTCTCATGTAGGTCATCCAACGTCAAAGGAGGTGTTCCTTGGGTGCTTGTCTGATATTGGTTTAGCCTTTTGGGGCTTGTTCTTGAGAGATGTTAATTTCGATTTGGATGGTTTACATGAGATACATATAATTTAGATGTTATGAGTGCTTTACCATGATTGAATGGATGTTCTGATTTCCATGGATGAATTGTTTAATGTAAAGGCTATCACCGTTCGATGTGGGGAAGATAAGCTTGAGTTTTTATCTGGGGTTGTGGGTAGATTAGTATGTTTATCTGTCCCTTCTCATATAGTTTACTGTTGAAGTTTGTTAGCTGTCTTATCGCTTACTAAGACTATTGTCCGACTCAAGGTTTTATGTCTCCTCTTATTACCTTGGGCTGTTCATCCGGTTATGGATGGGCAGACTAAGTAGCAGGTTGCAGGTAATTAGTGAGGATGATGCTGCTGTGCGGAGGCGAGCAGGAGGCTGGCGTACTAGTTTTACTACTGTCTAGTATTTCTGTTTCCGCTGTTTGAGTGCTATATGAGTGTTGTAGTGAGGACTTATGTACAAACTTTGGTATCAGTTGGATAACCTTTCATGATGTTGAGAAAGTTTTTTAAAATTTTGCTACATGATGCCTCATTGCTATTACCTGTTGTATATGTTTTGTTATATTTCATCCTTATGCTGTGAGTTCTACAACAGGTTTCGATGTTGTTTACCTACACTGATGATCGTCCATAGCTTCCTGGCACACCCTTCAGCACATTATTCCTCGTGTTTAGTGCGGAGGTTATGGGTGGTCATCATAGAGCAACTTTAAATAGAAATCTATCCATAACCATCCTTTGAAAATCAATCCAAGTGATCACTTCCTCCGTAACTTCAATAATATATTAGGGATTGCGGAATGGATCATTAAGGAAAAACTAACACTAGAGGGGGGTGAATAATGTTTTTGAGAAATTAAGCAAAATTTAAAACTTATATGATCTACTATATGAATCACACACCACAAAAATAATCACAGATACATAATCAAGCACAAACACAAAAATAAACAGAAATAAAATGCAAAAAAAGGAAAGAACACATCGAATAATATACTGGTTTGGAATTCTCCTACGTCCAGTCCCACGCAACGCTGGATTATGCAGAGTATTATTACTATATCAATATCTAATTACACCCCTTGATTTCACAGCAACAAGGTTAACAGCCCTCCTGTTCCTTGATTTCAATAAGGAAAACACCGATTCCATTCCTTGATTTCACGCCTACAAGGAAAACAACATTCCCAAACACTTCCCAAACAATTACAATAGCCCTATAACTCTTCAATAACACTTCGGTTTAGAGAGTAATGAGTAGAGAGTGAGAAGAGAAGAAGTTTTATATAAATAGAATTGAATTCGGCAGAGTATAAGTGTAGAAATCATAAAAATAAGAAAATATAATGGTGTAAAGAAAGGAGATGAAGATAGAGAGGAAGAATGGTGAAAAAATTCGAAATCAGCCCTTATTTATAAGATTTGAAAGGTTGCAATGCTTCTAGAACGTTACAAATAGTGAAAAGACACTTCGTTTCAATTTTGAAAAAATGAAAGCTAAATGTCGACATAGGCACTAATGTATATCGACATAACCTAGTTCAAAATTGATTTTTGAGCATCTTTTAAGTGTTTTGAAATATATATATATATATAATTCCGAAAATTCTTGAATTAAAACATAGTGTTGTAAATGATTATTATAAAGTAGAAAATCATATGAAAACATAAATATAAGGTATATGAATATATTTTATAAAATTGTAGAGTTTAAAACTATATAAATATAAAGTATATAGTATATAAAACTTATAAACTATAAAACTTGAGTTTAAAATCAAAAGTGAAGTAAAGAAAGTAAAATAGAGAAGATAGAGATTGAAGATAGAATTTGAAAATAGAATTTGAAATCAGAAATTGAAAACCAGTATTTGAACTTGAAGTGCTATTCAGAGTCTTACATAAACTAGACTCTATTACTATATTTATCTTGAAATCTTGATTAGTCATGAGTCTTGAATCATCTCTGATTCTGATTCTCTAATATTTTTAAACTGTATAGTCTTCAGTAATAATTCCTGTATATGAATCCTACATATGTATATATATATTCTTGATAATAGTGTTAGTATATATTTTATAATCAATTAATATTGAAATAAGGTTGTTGTCATAAAAACTCCATTCTCCAACAATCTCCACCCTTTTAACAATGACAACCTTAGTTTATAAAATATCATACATGTACATACCTATTGATGATGATTCTTCTAAAACTCCCCCTGTCAATATGAATCCTATAAACTGATTCTATATTTTATATTTTCTCCCCCTTGGGCATTATCAAAAAGAAATTCAAAAAACTACTCCCCCTAAATCCTATAACTATCTAATTTACATATAGTTTGTGATTATAATATTTGATATATATGACCTTCCCTAAATCCTTGCTTATATAACAAATAAATAGAACACTTATGATAGACAAAACAAGCAATATATGTGAACATTGTTTTCATAAACGATATAACATGAACATGTCATACATCGAATTCGCAAAAAGGAATTAAAATATATGACAAGAAATGGATCAAAGCCTACTTCTACATGTCCGTAACTATAGTAGACTTGTTGGTAGGGCAATTTGGGTAACAGAGACAGAATTCTCCATTTCTTCCGATCATATTTCCATTATGATCGTATAGGACTTCACCCACGCAAATGACTTGATCTTCTTCATTTGAGACATCTTTTTGTTCCTCCTTGGGTTCCTCTTCCTCCATTATCTCTTCTTCATCTTCTTCTGGTTCCTCCTCTTATTCCATATGTTCATTATCATCTTAGATGATAATAGGATTAATCTGATTATCCATTACAAACTTAAGAAGACTCCTTATCACTTTTCCTTTCCTATTTTGCTCTTGGCTCACCCAAATTTGAAGCACTTGTATTTCAACCAGCATTTGAAGAGCATATTCCTTCTTCTCTTCAATTTTGATGACATATGATAGCATAGAACGTTGAAAAGGACCATTCAACGGTCCAATGGATGATTCAGGATTGATTCGAGTGTTAAAATTGGTGGAGGCCATTGTTTATTTTAGTTTAGAGTTTTTACAGAAGTGAGAAATGAAAATGAAGAAGAAAATTTGAAGTGGAGAGTTTAAATGAATATCGTAACTAACTTTTAGGGGGAATGAATTTTAAAAACCTGGCAGTTATATGTCGACACAGTGATAAATGGATGTTGACATACTTGTCTTTTTAATTTTATTTTTATGATTTTTTAATGTTTTCTTATATATTAATATATTTAATTATTCTAACTCACTTAGTGTACAAATTCCTAATTCTCTTCTAAATTTAGTAAACGTTGCTTCTTTTAATGGTTTTGTTAATATATCTGCTATTTGTTTATCTATTTCTATAAATTCAAGTGAAGTTTACTCTTTACTTACGTTATCTCTTAGAAGATGTTGTATATCGATATGTTTAATTCTTGAATGATGAGTTGGATTTTTAGAAATATTTATAGCACTCGTATTATCATAGTATATTGGTGATTTATTTATATTTAATCCAAAATCATTTAGAGTTTGTTGCATATATATTACTTATGAACAAGCCAAAGCAGCAGAGATATATTTTGCTTCAGTTGTTGACAAAGATACAATATTTTTCTTTTTACTAAACCATGAGACTTGTGAATGTCCTAAGAAGTGACATGTTCCACTAGTACTTTTACAATCGGATTTACATCTCCCATAGTCAGCGTCACATTTAGAAATTAAGTCGAATGAATCATCCTTAGGATAAAATAATCCAAAGTCTGATGTATGCTTTACATACCTTAGAATACGTTTTACGGCTGTTAAATGTGTTTCATTAGGTTGTGATTGATATCTTGCACAGAGACATACACTATGCATTATATCTGGTCTACTTGCGATTATATATAATAGCGATCCTATCATCCCTCTATATAATTTTTGATTAACATCTTTTGATGTATCATCTTTACTTAATGCTATATTAGTCACCATCGGTGTTGGTATCCCATTAGTTATTGTTAGATTATATTTATTAATTAGATCTCTTGCATATTTTTCTTAATTGATAAATATTCCATTCTTTTATTGACGAATTTCTAAGCCTAAAAAGAATATTAGTTCTCCCATATGACTCATCTCAAATTCTTGGGTCGTAATATCTGAAAATTATGTATTCATCTTATCGTTTGTTGATCAGAAAATTATATCATCAACATATATTTGTACTAATAGTATATACCTATTATTCTTAATAAATAAGGTATTATGTAATTTTCCTATTTTAAAGTTGGATTGTAACAAATAATTTCTTAATCTATCAAACGAAGCCCTAGGAGCCTGTTTTAATCATATAACGCTTTCTTTAATTTATATACGTGATTTGGTAATTTTTCGTTTTCAAATAGAGGTGGTTGCTCTACATATACGTATTCTTTAACAAATCCATTTAGAAAAGCACTTTTAACATCCATTTGATATAATTTGAAATTATTATGGTTTGCGAAGGCTATTAAAATCTTAATAGCTTCTAATCTTGCTACGGAGGCAAAAGTTTCATCATAATCTATTCCTTCTTTTTGAGTATAACCTTGTGCTACTAGTCGTGACTTATTTCTTACGACCTCACCATGTTCATTCATTTTATTTTTATAAACCGATTTGGTTCCTATTATAGTCTTATTCTCTGGTCTAGGAACAAGTTCCCATAAATCGTTCTTAGTAAATTGATTTAGTTCTTCTTGCATAGAAAGTATCCATGAATCATTGGAAGATGCTTCCTTTGGATTCTTAGGTTCAATAGATGAAATAAATTCAGAGTTACTCATATTATTTAATTGATTATGAGTTTTAACAACGGATTCAATATCTCCTAAGATATTTTCTGCATGATGGTCTTTCAGTAATCTAATTTGTTTATTTGTTTGACTATCTTCATGATTTGTTTCATTTATTTCATTTTCACATTCATCTTCATTGTTTTGTGTTATATTTTTATAATTTCCGTCAGACGATACATTTAAGGTTTCTTTTATATTATTGGTTATAGTATTGAAAACTCTATATGCTTTTCTTCTTTCTAAATATCCTATAAATAGGCCTTTATCGGATTTCAGGTCAAATTTGTCTAAATTGTCTTTAGTATTAAGTATAAAACATTTACTTCCAAATGTTCTAAAATAAGTTACTTTTGGTTTCTTATTATATAGAAGTTTATAAGGAGTTTTGAGAGTCAAGGGTCTAATTGAAATTCTATTTAAAATATAACAAGCTGTTGCAACTGCCTATGCCCAAAAAAATTTTGGTAAATTATTATCAGATAACATAGTTTCGCACACTCTTATATCGTCCTATTTTTACGTTCTACTACTCTTCTTTGTTTAGGGTTTCTTGGAATAGAAAAATTATGGGTTATTACCTTTTTATTACAATATTTTTCAAAATTTTCGTTTTGGAACCCTCCTCCATGGTCACTACGTATTGTTTTTATTTTTAGTGATATAAGTTTTGAATCCTTTTAGAAAAAGTTTTAGATTGGTCAAAAGCATCACTTTTATTTTTAAGAAACAAAGTCCAGGTAAACCTAAAATAATCATTGACTATTAAGTAAACATATCTATTATGATTTACCGATTGGGTTTTGAGACAGACCAAATAAATCCATATGAATTAACTCTAATAGTTTCAAGGTCATAATTTCCTCTTTTGATTTAAATGAACTTCTCTTTAATTTCCCGAATCGACAAGCATCACATAAGTTATTAATTTTAAACTTCATTTTGGCTAATCCTCTAATTTAATCTAATTTAGAAATCCTAGAGATGTGTTTGAAATTTATATAACCAAATCTCTTATGCCAGATGCAGGGGTCACTTGTATTGGCCATAAGACATAGAATATCGCTAGAGATTTTCATACTCAATATATAGATATTTTTCTTTCTATCTCCTTCGAATATTACTTTTGAATTCCTATCTTCTATAGAACATTTATTCTTTTCAAAGTTTATTTTATCACCCTTATCGCAAAGTTGACTTATACTTAGCAAGTTGTGTTTTAGATTCCTAACTAATAAAACATCAGAAATAGTAGGACATTCAGAATTACCTACGCTTTCGATCCCAATAATGTATCCTTTAGAGTTATCTCCGAAGTTCACCATTCCACCATCTTGATATGTCAGATTATTGAATAATTTAGGGCTTCCCGTCATATGTCTCAAACAGCCACTATCCAGTATCCATTTGTCCTTTTTGATTTCCACCAATTGCTTTCCAGAATTTGAATTCTCAATGGCTATGTAACACCAATTCGGAGTTTGAATTTTCAACAGCCACCTTTTCAGAATGTGAATTACCAATAGCCACCATTTCAGAATTTAAGTTATCATTAGTCACTTCACCCATCTTTTAATCTTTTGAATTTTCAAAAGCCATAAAACACATCTTTTCCTATATTGAACAATATTTCAGTACATCACTTGATTTTTCAACATGATTATATGCTGACTCTTTCAACATTGGTACAATGCATGAATTGGCACTAGTGTTAACAATTATTTCGAAATTTACCATTAAAATTTTTCAAAAATCAGATTATGAACATTTTGAAAGACCTTGCTCTGCTACCAATTGTTAGGGATTGCGGAATGGATCGTTATGGCAAAACTAACACTAGAGGGAGGGGGAGTGAATAGTGTTTTGAGAAATTAAGCAAAATCTAAAACGTATATGATCTACTATATGAATCACACACCACAGAAACAATCATAGACACAGAATCAAAAACAAACACAAACACAAAAATAAACAGAAATAAAATGCAGAAAAGTAGAGAACACACTGGATTTTATACTAGTTTGGAATTGCTCCTATGTCCAGTCCCATGCAACATTGGATTGCGCCGAGTTTTATTACTATATCAATATCGAATTAAACCCCTAGATTTCACGGCTACAAGGTCAACACCGCTGCCGTTCCTTGATTTCAAGGCAACAAGGAAAACACCGACTTCGTTCCTTAGTTTCACGGCTACAAGGAAAACACCAATTCCAAACACTTCCAAATCAATTACAATTGCCCTATAACTCTTCAATAACACTTCGATTCAGAGAGTAATGGTTAGATAGTGAGAAGAGAAGAAGTTTGATATAAATAGAATTGAATTCAGCAAAGTATAAGGGTAGAGATCATAAAAATAATAAAATAGAATGGTGTAAAGAAAGGAGATGAAGACAGAGAAGTAGAATGATGAAAAAATTCGAAATCAACCCCTATTTATAAGATTTGAAAGGTTGCAATGCTTTTGGAATGTTACAAATAGTGAAAAGACACTTCCTTTCAATTTTGGAAAAATGACAGTTATATGTTTAGGCAATAATGTATGTCGACATAACCAAGTTCAAAATTGATTTTTTTAGCATTTTTCAAGTGTTTTGATATATATAATTCTGGAAATTCTTGAATTAAAACATATTGTTGTAATTGAGTATTATAAAGTAGAAAACCACATGAAAATATAAATATAAGATAAATGAACATATTTATAAAATTATAGAGTTTAAAACTATATAAATATAAAGTATATAATATATAAAACTTATAAACTATAAAACTTGAGTTTAAAATAAAAAGTAAAGTAAAGAAAGTAAAACATAGAAGATAGAGATTGAAGATAGAATTTGAAAATAGAATTTGAAATCAGAAATTGAAAACCAGATTTTGAATTTGAATTTGAACTTGAATCTGGAGTACTATTCAGAGTCTTACATAAACTAGACTCTATTACTATATTTATTTTGAAATCTTGAAATCTTGATTACTCATGAGTCTTGGATCATCTATGAATTCTGAATCTCTAAAATCTTTAAACTATACAGTCTTCAGTAATAATTCCTGTATATAAATCCTAGATATATATAAATATATATATATATATTCTAGATAAAAGTGTTAGTATATATTTTATAATCAATTAATATTGAAATAAGGTTGTTGTCACTAAAACTCCATTCTCCAACACAGTAACCACGTTCCACCTGTGCAAAGCAGTTCCTTGAAGCTACTTTGAAGACAATCTCATCTTCTTCTCTTCGTTTAAACCTAAATCCAAAAAGATCCCCTTATAGTGTAATAGAAAATTCTCTAACTCCGATAGTATCCTCTATTCCGTGAGGAGGCCTTCCTCCAAGACTAGCATAATCCCTACTCAAATAGACATAATTGCTTCTAACTGGTACCGTAGGATTAGCTCCTCCTCCAAAACTAGTAGCAACTCAAACTTCCATCAACTGAGCAAATAACCGCGGCAAACTTCCCATATTTACAAGTGGAGCAGCAACATCTTCATTCTCATTAGCGTAGGGAGCTTAATTCCCTTAAACATTAGATTGACCATTTCCATTAGTTGCGGTGCTTTCGCCAAATAGATTCACTATCCTTCTCTCCACATCTTACTTGCTTTATATGCATTCGAACATTTAAGATACCGATGGATGGTCTAATTGGGTGGGGGTAAATACAGGTTTATATAATACAAATACAAGTACGTCATCATATCATTATCACATATTATGGTATATCACTTTGACCTCTGGGTTTTAGTTTAAATCATTTCAAGTTTTTTTAAGTTTTCATAAACTTATGCGCTGATACCAAACTATAATGTCACCTTTTTTAAGAACCAATGTTAAGTGCCACAAATGTTGTCGTCACATATAGTATTAAGTTTCGATGATTGAAAACAAAAATGTTAATGAATCATAACAACATAGAAACAAAGAATATGAAAATTTTCCATAATACATTCATCAATACTAATTCATTACATTACTCATTGTAAAGACCTCATTCATATCAAAATATAATTATTATTGAATATACTACAAGGTCTGCATATGAAGATGCACCTTAGTTGAACAAAGTCTAATATAAACAATAAATATATTTGCCTTTACATACATCCAAATGATAAAATACGCAGCTAAATTCTTCTAAAATAGCTAACTTCCTCCAGCATATCTTTGGAAACTTATCCTATGAAGAAGAACATAAAGAAACCTTACTATCTGACTACTTACATAAGAACTTGTGAGTTTTAGAGGGAAAGATTCAATTAGTCGATAGACTGGTGCGAACAATAATTGCTTCTCGAAATCAATGGATATCTAGTGAGACCACAACACTTAACAGAATGGGTTTTCCTTTCACTTGTATCTTGCTATAGATTAAAAATTCACGTGCTCCTACACTCTCAACAGTTAGATTAACAATAATAAAGAAATAATAATAATAATAATAATAATAATGAGCAACTTGGAAGATAGAATGTGTAACACCCCGTATTTTAACAACACCAAAAGAGGATAAATTAAATAATAATTAATTTAATATTCAGAATTAAGGGAAACAGACTATGCCATTGCGCCTATCTCAAAATTCTGGTCAAGATAGATATTGGGTTTGCGTAAAACGGATACCGTATGAAGAAGTTATGAGGATTTTAAGTTTGTATACACGTGGAAGAATTATATATATACATATGAATCATATATGAGTTAGAACTTATCCAGAAAAAGGGTTCAAAAATCAAAATTTCTTAAGGTGGCAAATTTCCCGCTCTAGGGGTAGACCCCCCAAGGGGGTGTCTACACCAGAGTCGACCCCCTACAGGGGTGTCGACCCTCCTACAGAGGTGTTGACACCCCTAGGGCTGATGTGGCAGTCGGTTTCTGGAGGCTGGCAGCTACATATACAGGTCCATTTCTCTTGTCTTTTTCACTGGAATTCAATGGAGCCCAAATGCTACCGGTTCTGAAATGAACTGGACCCGTTATCTTCTACAACTATCAACTAAAGCAAATTAGTTGGAGATTCAAGATCCATTCTTTTCCTATTTTTTAATCCAAACTATGTGAGTTCTTAGTTGCTTTTAGATTTAAATATTTAAAAGTAAACCTGATATGACTATAGTTTGGATTTGTTCATGTGCCTATATTATACTGGATCCATTTTAAATTGTGAACACATGACAGAATAAATTGGTTATAACTTGGATCTAAATCTCTATCTTGTCAGATCTATTGTAACTTTTGTGGCATTCTACGATATGGATCTTAAACCTTATTTGTGTCAGATCTACTTTTAACTATTAGATCTGAATTATGTGAACATCTAAATTATTAATCAGATCTAGCCTATTACTTAGATTTCCTTATGTTTATCATATTAGATCTGAACCTATTAGACATCTAAATAAATATTTAGATCTTGTCATGTTTTTCTTATCACCTTTTCTATGTTACAACTAGTCAACTGCCGCAAGTTCATCCGATCTTTGCTTATATGTTCACCTTATCACCATATTAGTGTATATTTATGCCAGTTATGTTAGAACATTAACTCTTGTTATATTCCCACCACCTTTCCCTTTTATCATTTATGACTAGGTTATTATCTAGCCTAGGCATGCAACAAATTTTGTGAATGCGCTAGTTAGTGAACGGGGGAAAAAGATTAGTATTGACATAATTTGAATAATGCTTATAAACATGAATTGGACATATAATTCAATAATTGGGTAAATGGGTATGAACACCTATAAAGGAATATGCACTAGTAATTGGATAATAATGAAATGCCTAGAACTACAATTAAAAATTGTAACTGCACTTATGAAACGAGGTTAGATTGCATTAGTGGTGGAAGACTGCCTTGATCCGACCGACATATCCGACAACCACTAATGTTGAACATAATGTGAGAGGCCTAAGTGCACAAATATGAATCGGGCTAAGACATGAGGTTAGGCCCAAGTTATGGAAGAAGTTTGCCCGGACCAACAGGCATATCCAATATCCACAAGCTGTAGGCCTAATATGGGAGGTTTATCCCATTATAAACTATAATTGGACATGGTAATGAATTTAAATACAACTTAGTTGAATCATAAACATAAATAGGGGTTAGTAAATTTAGTTGAACAGTGGGTAGGTTAAGTAAATCTGAGGGGGGTGGGTAATATTTACCTATAGGCCCACAAACTTATCCTGATAAGATTATGTATTAAAGACACCTAGTGGTATACATAACTGATGGAAAAAAAATAAAGATATGTAATTAAAGACACCTAGTGGTATACATAATCAAAGGAAAAACCTAGTGGGGGTACAAAACAAAGGGGAGCAGCATGTATCATATTGTGTGGGACCCGTTTCATCTAATAACCCGGAGTAGGTATCAAACATGTACTCTGGACTAGGTCGGAGAAGGGGCAAGCTTATTGGACTAATTGTAAGAGATCCAAATGAGGAGGACGGTGTGGGAGGCACAAACTGATTGGGCCATGTACATGCATGAGCTGGGCATAGGGGGATAAGACGACTGTGACACATGTAGATATGAGGATGTGCATATCAGCAGGGGGTTGCCACTTTAGGACGTGATACATCCTACGGTGGGGTCAACACAGAGTATCTACGCGGATTAGGGAGCCGATCAATTAGGGTAGTAATTAGGATATATTTGGACGTATGCCTAAGTTTACCACCTTATATTGGAAGGGGTCATCTCATTTTGGTTAACTACTAATAGTGCAGAGTAATCATTAGGGAAGCATATACACCTTATCATATCTACCATGTCACACCTGCCTTTTATGTAGTAATCTCTCTTATCCACTTTATATGCCTATCATACCACTTTTATTTATTTACTTGCTAAAAGTAACTAGACTCGCCAGACTTTATGTTTGACCCTTTTTGTTTCCTCTTCTTTCTTCTGTTCCCTCACCCAAAGGTTCTTAGGGCGAGAACACTCAAGCTTTGTCAGGACTCAGTTATAATCTTGCTAGGAGTTGCTTTCGAAGTATGGCTTAAGTTCTTATCTCCACTATGGCTTTGTCTCTTTTTAGGGAATTATGTTTTCTTTTAAGTATTTATGTACTCTGATGGTACAAGACAGAAGTCTGACACTTTGCTAGGGAGTGCCCAAAGAAACAGGGATTACAGGGACAAGGTCAAAGGGCAGGAACTTCTGGAGGGTAGGTGCATGCTCCCGCGATCAGTGCTCCTGATAGCGGTAGAAAAATTTATGTGGAAGGTTTAATTTCTCTTTCAAACCATCCAATAAGAACACTTTTTGATTCTGGCACATCACATTCATTTATATCTAGTTCTGTGGTTGAATCTCTACACTTATTTACTAGTATGGCAGTGGATCCCGTAGTTGTCTCATACCCCGTTGGTGGTTCGGCTCATTTATCTGTGATTTGTCGGGATTTGATGATATCTTTATTAGGCGTCGAGTTTGAGTGCGATGCATGTGTGCTCGGGTTTATGGGCTATGGGTTGATTCTAGGAATGGATTAGCTTACCACGTATGGTGCCATCCTGGATTGTGAGAGGACGGTCATTAGGCTTCTGACTTTTCATGGGAGGACCTTTGAGATTCTTGTGACCCACAAGGTTCGGTTATGCTTAGTTTCCTATAGTCTCTTGATGCATATATCGATGATCTGCAATCTGTTCCAATAGTTCAATATTATTCTGATGTTTTTGATGAGGTACGGGGCTTACCTCTGAGGCACGAAATCGATTTTTGTGCATATCTGGTGGACAATGCAAAGCCAGTTGCATTACTAGCGCGCCATATGGCTCCGGGGTAAAGGAGGAAGCTGAGTAAGCAAGTAAGGGACCTACTTGAGAAAGGAATTATTAGACGAAGCATATCTGAATGGGGTGCTCTAGTTGTATTCGCAACTAAGGCGGACGGTTCGCTTCGTTTGTGTGTCAACTATAGAGAGTTGAATAAACTCACCAAGAAGAACAGACACCCGCTCCTAAGGATTGATGATTTATCTGATCAACTTGTTGGTGCCTCGGTATTTTCTCAGTTAGACTTGGCCACGGGATTTCATCAGGGTAGGGTGGCTGAGGACAACATAGATAAGACCACCTTTAGAACTCCGGATGGTTTCTTCGAATGGCTAGTTATGCCTTTTGGCTTGACGAATGCACCCGCCTATTTTGTTGATCTGATAAGTAGGGTGTTTCGGGAGTATCTAAATAAATTTTTCGTGGTCTTTGTTGATGATATCTTGATCTTCTCCAAAAGCGATGAAGAGCATGCCCAACATCTGAGAGAAGTTTTGAAAACTCTCTGTACGCATCAGCTTAAGGCAAAGTTCTCCAAATGCCATTTTTGGAGAAAAGAGGTGAGATTCTTAGGGCATGTGGTCTCTAAAGAAGGGATAGCTGTAGATCACACAAAGGTAGTTACAGTGCAAGATTGGCAAATTCCAAAAAATGCAACAAAGGTGAGAAGCTTTCTTGGGTTGCTAGGTTATTATAGGAAGTTCATAAAGGACTCCGCAAAGATATCAGCCCCACTCACCAGGCTGGCAAAGAAGAATTTGGCGTTTTCCTGGTATATAGATTGTGATGTTGCTTTCCAACGGCTGAAGAGGGCTCTGACAACAGCCCCACTCCTGACCTTGCCTGATGGAAGTAAAGTGTTTACCATTTACATTTGATGCACGTGGTACAGGACTTGGTGCGGTTCTGATGCAAGAAGGGAAAGTAGCATGTTATGGGGGTAGACCGTTAAGAGTTCATGAGAAGAACTACCCCACCAATGATTTGGAGCTTGCTGCCATAATATTCGTGCTTAAGACCGGGCATCATTATTTACTTGGAGAGAAGTTCGAGTTATACACCGATCATAAATCTCTTAAGTACTTGTTCTCGTAGAATGATCTTAATTTAAGGCAACAACGGTGGATGGACTTCCTAGCTTCTTATGATTTTGAGATTTCTTATACCCCTGGCAAAGGTAATGTGGTGGCAGACACACTAAGTAGGCAGAGGATGGCCTTAAGTCCTCTGTTTGTGGAGAAGAAGAGCTTAGATTTCATATCAACTTTTGATTTTAGACCCTCCATCGAGATTTTGCCTGGTTTGTTTGCATCATTAGAGATACGACCAACTCTTATGGATTAGATAGGAGCTTCGCAGTAAGGTGACCCACATATTTTAGACATCATGGATAAGCTCTAAAAGAGGGAGACTTCTAGTCACCTCGGTAGATATTCCATAGATGAAAAGGGGTGGTTGCGACGAGATGGAAGGCTTTGTGTTCCTCAAACTGGAAGTTTGATAAAGGCAGTCCTAGAAGAAGCCCACCATTCTAATATGACTATTCATCTAGGCAGCAATAAGATGTACAGAGACATGAAAAGGGTTTTCTTTTGGGCAGGATGAAGAAAGATGTGGCAGAGTTTGTTTCTCAATGTTTAGTTTGTCAGCAAGTTATAGCTGAGCAAAAGAAGCCCGGTGGTTTACTTCATCCTTTGAAGGTTCCTCAGTGGAAATGGGAGAGCGTCTCTATGGATTTCATAGATGGTTTGCCTAGATCGAAGAAAGGTAACACCAGTATCTGGGATGTGGTAGATAGACTCACTAAGAGCGCTCACTTTATTCCAATTAAGAGTAAGAGGATGACATCATGGTTGGCAGCAATTTATGTTCGAGAGATAATTCGTCTTCATGGAGTACCTTCCAACATCATGGGCGATCGTGAACCCATCTTCACCAGTTAATTTCGGAGGAGCTTGCAAGAAGCATTAGGTACACAGTTGTGTTTGAGCACCGCTTATCATCCTCAGACCAATGGGCAGACGGAGAGGATGAATAGAATTCTTGAAGATCTTTTAAGGTTGTGCATCCTAGACTTCGGAGGGACTTGGAAAAAGCATCTTCCTTTAGTATAGTTTTCCTATAACAACAGTTATCAAGCTAGCATCGGCATGCCACTCTTCGAAGCATTGTACGTACGACCCTGTAGATCGCCAACCTATTGGTGGGAATCTACAGAAAGATTATTACTTGGACCAGATATGGTTAGAGAAACATCCAAGAAGATTAACCTTATTCGACGGTGGATGAAGACAGCCCAAGATAGGCAGAAATCCTATGCAGAAAAGAGAAGGACCGACATCGAATTTAAAGTGGGAGATTTAGCTTTTATTACAGTGTCACCTCTGAGAAATGTGGTTCGCTTCGGATCTGTAGGGAAGTTGGCACCTAGATTTGTGGGACCATTTCCCATAACAGAAAGGATTCGCCAAATGACCTATAGAATAAAGCTCCCAGAAAATCTATCCGGCGTTCATGATGTTTTCCACGTTTCTCATCTACGGAAGTGCTTGCATGACACTGCGTAAGTTGTTGAGCCTAATATATTGGAAGAGGTAGAAGTGGAACGGGAGGCGACAGTCAGGCGAGTCCCTACCCGTATTCGTGGAACAGAAATTAAGAAGCTATGCAATAAAGAGATCAAGTTGATAAAGGTTCAATGAGGGAGATAACCCAGAGGATGCGACTTGGGAGACCGAAGACAAGATTCGTGCTTCGTTCCCTTTTCTTTTTGAGGGTATGTTCTTAACTCCTTTTTCCAAAGTTTTATCTGTACCTATTTCTATCATTTGAATATGTCCTATCCATAGTATTTTCGACCTTTAGATAGGAATCCTATGGATGTAAACATGTGTTTGAGACATGTTATGTTTGATGGATGCAAGTGTTTGCTAGTGGCTGCCTGTGGATGCATATATACACACATTAAGCACTAGATCGGCTCAATCACTCTCATACTGCATATGGATGTGTGTGCATTTTCTTTTCTTTTATGGATGAAAATGGATGTATTAGCATATGGATGTTGCATTTGGACGAATGACTGTGCACACATATAGAACTCACATGTTATAATAGGATTATTTGCATACATATTGGATACATGGCACTAACATACATTGCATTAAGGAGGTCAACTGAATCAGTAGACCGCCTGATCTTCGCATTAGTATTGGGACATATACACCCACCTTTGCATATTTCATATAAGCATTAGAAATATTTAAAGACAATGGATGTTAGTGATTGATGGACGAGTAGATGGATGATGGGTGGTAGGATATGCATTCTTCTCAACTTATAGATTTCGGGGACGAAATCCTTTGAGTAAGGGAGAATGTAACACCCCGTATTTTTAATAACACCAAAAGAGGATAAATTAAATAATAATTAATTTAATATTCAGAATTAAGAGAAATGGACTTCGCCATTGTGTCCGTCTCAAAATTCTGGTCAAGATAGACATTTGGTTTGCGTAAAATGGACACCGTATGAAGAAGTTATGAGGATTTTAAGTTTGTATAAGCGTAGAAAAATTATCTATATACATATGAGTCAGAACTTATCCAGAAAAGGTAAAAATCAAAATTTCGTAAGGCGGAAAATTCCCCGCTCTAGGGGGTCGATCCCCCTAAGGGGGTGTCGACACCGGGGTCGACCACCCTACAGGGGAGTTGACACCCCCTAAGGCTGATGTGGCAGTCGGTTTCTGGAGGCTGGCAGCTATATATACAGGTCCATTTCTCTTGTCTTCATCACTGGAATTAAATGGAGGCCAAACGCTGCCGGTGTCTGAACTGAACTGGATCCATTATCTTTTACAACTATCAACTAAAGAAAATCAGTTAGACATTCAAGATCCTTTCTTTTCCTATTTTCTAATCCATACTCTGTGAGTTCTTAGTTGCTTTTAGATTTAAATATTTAAAAGTAAACCTGAAATGACTATAGTTTGAATTTGTTCATGTGCCTATATTATACTGGATCCATTTTAAATCGTGAACATATGATAGTCTAAATTGGTTGTAACTTGGATCTGAATCTCTATCTTTTCGGATCTATTGTAACTTGTGTGATATTCTATGATGTGGATCTTAAACCTTATTTGTGTCATATCTACTTTTAACTATTAGATCTGAATTGTGTGAACATCTAAATTATTAATCAAATCTAGCTTATTACTTAGATTCCCTTGTGTTTATCATAATAGATATGAACCAATTGGACATCTAAATTAATATTTAGATCTTATCATGTTTATCTTAACTTTTGCTATGTTACAACTAGTCAACTGCCATAAGTTCATTCGATCTATGCTTATATGTTCACCTTGTCACCATGTTAGTATATATTTATGCTAGTTATGTTAGAACATTCACTCTTGTTATATTCCCACCACCTTTCCCTTTTATCGTTTATGACTAGGCTATTATCTAGCCTAGGCATGCCACAAATTATGTGAATGCGCTAGTTAGGGAACGGGGGAAAAAGCTTAGTATTGGCATAATTTGAATAATGCTTATAAACATGAATTGGACATATAATTCAATAATTGTGTAAATGGGTATGACCACCTATAAAGGCATAGGCACTAGTAATTGGATAATAATGAAATGTCTAGGACTACAATTAGAAATTGTAACTACACTTATGGCACGAGGTTAGGTTGCATTAGTGGTGGAAGTCTGCCCGGACCCGACCGGCATATTCAGCAACCACTAATGTTGAATCTAATGTGAGAGACCTAAGTGCACAAATACGAATCAGGCTAAGACACGAGGTTAGGCCCAACTTGTGGAAGAAGTCGGACCGGACCCGACCAGCATATCTAGCGTCCACAAGTTGTAGGCCTAATGTGGGAGGTCTAGCCCATTATAAACTGTAATTGGACTGGACATGGTAATGAATTTAAAAACTTAACCTAGTTGAATCATAAACCTAAATAGGGGTTAAGTAAATTTGGTTGAACAGTGGGTAGGTTAAGTAAATCTGAGGGGGTGGGTAATATTTACATATAGGCCCACAAACTTAACCTAATAAGGTTATGTAATTAAAGACACCTAGTGGTATACATAACCGATGGAAAAATTAAAGATATGTAATTAAAGACACCTAATGGTATACATAATCAAAGGGAAAACCTAGTAGGGGTACAAGACAAAGGGGAGAGCTTGTATCATATTGTGTGGGACCCGTTTCATCCAGTAACCCAGAGTAGGTATCAAACATGTACTCCGAACTAGGTTGGAGAAGGGGCACGCTTACTGGACTGATTGTAAGAGATCTAGACGAGGATGATGGTGTGGGCGGCGCAAAACGACCGGGTCATGTGCATGCATGAGGCGGGTGGAGGGGAATAAGACGACCGTGACACCTGTAGATACGGGGCTGTGCGTATCAGCGGGGAATTGCCACTTTAGGATGTGATACATCTTACGGTGGTGCCAACACAGTGTATCTACACAGATTAGGGAGCCGATCGATTAGGGTGGTAGTTAGGATACATTTTGACGTATGCCTAAGTCTACCACCTTATAGTGGAAGGGATCATATCATTCCAGTTATACTAGTAATAGTGCACAGTAATCATTAGGGAAGTGTATACACCTTATCCTGTCTACCTTGCCACACCTGCCTTTTATGTAGTAATCTCTCTTATCCACTTTATATGCCTGTCATGCTACTTTTATTTATTTACTTGCTAAAAGTGACTAGACTCACCAGACTTTAAGTCTGACCCTTCTTGTTTCCTCTTTTTTTCCGTCCCCCCAAAGTTTCTCAAGGCGGGAACACTCAGGCTTAGTCAGGACTCAGTTATCATCTTGCTAGGAGCTGCTTTCGAAGCATGACTCAAGTTCTTATCTCTACTATGGCTTTGTCTCTTTTTAGGGAATTATATTTTCTTTTAAGTATTATTTACTCTGATGGTACAAGATAGAAGTAATGTTATTGTAATGGTTTTTTTGTATTTCAGACATGTGAATTTTTCGACCATGGTGTTTTATGATAAATAAAGTTTTATTCCGTTGTTATTCTATATATCTATCTTGTAATATTTCTGTTCTGTTTACTTATAACGCTTCACGAAACTTAATGTGTTCCCTTTGTGAGTGACATTAACGGCTCACAGAATGTATTCCCTCTCCACATTATCCTGACATGCAGTCTTGACGACTAATAATTAAGTAAATGATATATAAATTTCCAGTTGTCTACAAGTGACCTACTTGAGTTTAAACAAAAGTGATTCCCCATCATATTCCAGTGATCCATTATATTCAAGTGACTACCAATCTCTTATTCAATAAATTACCCATCCCTTACCATTTGAATTACTGATCCCTTTTTTATGTACTATTATTTATATAGACGTGGACTACCATCTTACACCTTATAGTTTTATCTACAAGATTATTGTAACCCTCCAAATAAATAATGTAGATTATCCATCACACAATTATCATGGTTTAATTCATAGAATAAATAACAACATTCTAATTCGTTTTAATCTTATCTCCAGGAATACTTAAACTTTTTGATACCTTAAATTTCAATGATTCATTCTGTCCCCATTATTAAACCAATATATGTTATTTTATATAAACTATAAGAGGAAATATTCTACCGTGTGTAACAGCCCGCATTTTACGTATTAGAAGATCATAAAGCATTTTTATTTCGTTCCACGAGGTTGGATCATTTTCATGTTTTAATATGTTACTTATGGGGATGTGAGACATGTCCACAATTTTTACCGATTTTGTTTGTGACCATTTTGCCCCGACCAGTCTTGTACAGGGCATAACTTTTGACTCGGGTTGAATCGGAGTCTGCCAATGGAAAGGAATAGATGATTTCCTTTCTGTAAAGTGGTTACATTAAAGATTTAGCTCAGTGGTTTGGGAGAAATCATTGTTTTAAAGTTGTTCAGTTGGTTGTTCAGGTTTGGAGAGCCTAATGGGCTGAATTGGGGAGGCCCATTAGTGGGCTAGTGGAATCTTGTAAATATGGGGTGAGAGTGGAGGGAATTTTTTTTACTTTCCCATTCTCTCATTTCGAGGCATTGATCTCCTTCTTCCTCTAACACCTTTCCACCATTAAAAATCCAAATCTAAGGAGGGAAATCATAGATCTACACCATTGTAGGCTAGATCTACATCATTTCAAAGGTGAATTCATCGGATAGAGGAGTTTGGTTTGAATTGCTCGCTGTTCGGATTCATAACTCTATCATTTTAACTTGTATTGGAGAACCGGTGAGTGGATTACATCTTTTACATGGATTTAATGAAGTGTATGTGTAGTAGATTATGTTTTTCATCAAATTCAAGTGTTTTTCCTTAGATCCAAGCATTGGTAAGTTCATTTTCATAAAGATCAACCTAGGATTAGATTTATTAGACAGGCAATTTCTATGATATTTCATATGAATGTGCAAGTTAGATCCATGATTTTTGTTTATATGCATATTTTTGGTGATTTTCATGGATTTGGCATTATCATGGATAGAATTGTCATATTGATGATATTGTTGATTTCATAACATGCTTGTAATCCGTTTGGATGAATTGGATAAGTTAGTTTCGATGGATTTATCGTTTGGCGAAGTTTTGGTCGAAATTGGAGTTAAATTGCAATATGCAGGTTTTAGATAAGACCAAAGTTGGATCGGACTGCAGTTTGGTCGGACAAAAGTTGTGTGGGACTGAAGTTGGGTCGGACTGAAGTTGGGTCGGACTGAAGTTGGGTCAGACCAAAGTTGGGTCGGACTAAAGTGGGGTTGGACCAAATTGGGTCGAACCAAAGTGTGTCGGCCAATTCTAATCAGCCATTTTTGCCATTTCTGGGCAGCTATTTCTAGTCGGACATTTTCGGTGATGATGTGACTTCAAAGTGAATTCAATTGGGAAGTTTGGAAGTGTTGAAAAGTGTTTGTTGTTCATTGTATGCAACAAATAGGGAGACAACTCAAGGATGTATTGAGTTCGTGTGAAGTGACAGTTCTAAGGTGTTCTGAGCTAATTAATAGTCGTAATTGATAACGACTAGAGAGAAGAATGACGAGGAATTATCGTTGTCGTAGGTTCTAGTGGACTCAAAGCAAAGGTACAATTGAAGACCAATTGTAGGTCGAGTGCCTTGGGCGTCGTGTATGGCCTAGACACATGTTGAGTATAGTGTGTAGCATGTGTTGAGTATAGCATGTGGAGTTTTGCTAGAACCGGGTCGTCGTGTGTGGTCCTTGACAATTGACGACAAAATGTTAGCCTATCATATGATAACGAAGTTTCCAAAGCAAGGTTGGCGGTGATAGCCGGAGTTAGTCATGGACGTTTGAATGCATGTAATGATCATGATTGAGTTGCTTTGGCATATATGAATGAATGCTTTAAATACCGTGACTGAATTGTTATTCCTTTGGGTGTATGGATCGAAAAGGCTATCAATGTCATGTAATGGGGAAGGAAATTGAGAGCTCTTCTCTGAAGCTGGGTAGATTAGTTGATTATTTACCCATTCTCATATACTTTATTGATGAAGTTTGTTAGCTATTTATCGCTCACTAAGACTGTTGTCTGACTCAAGGTTTTATGTTTCCTCTTATTACCTTGGGCTGTTCATCCGGTTGTGGATGGGCAGACTGAGTAACATGTGGCAGGTATTGCTTTAGTGAGGACGACGATGTTGATTGATGGCAAGAATGAGGCTCATGTACAAGTTTTATTACTATCCAGTATTTGTTTCCGCTGTTTGTTATTCCTATGAGTGTTGTAATGAGGCAAATTGTATAAACACTATTGTTGTTATCCACGTTTATGGGAAATACTTTCTAGTTATCATAAAAGTTTAGTGTTTTTCTGCTTCACTATCACTACCTGTTGTATATGTTCTATTATATTTTATCCTTGCGCTGTGAGTTTACGACAGGTTTCTTTTATCTACCATACCTTGATGATCGTCCATAGCTGCCAGGCACACCTTTTAGCGCATTATTCCTCTTGTATAGTACGAGGGCTGTGGGTGGTCATCACATTTGATATCGGAGCTCTGGTAAATGATTTCAGCCAAAGTTCTAAGATGCAATCACGTATGAGAGACGTACTTGTAGTTTCAGTTGGATGCATACCATATACTAGCATATATAGTAGTAACGATTGTATTTTTTAGCAGTTTTTCTTGGAAGTGACTAATTATTCTAAATTGCATATTTAGAATGAGTAGACGATCATCAAGACATGCTGCTAGGGAAGCTAATACTGGAGGGGGTAATGGTGGGGCGCAAGACTACCCGGCCATGTTTGAAGCTAAGATTGAAGCATGCCTTCGAAGGAACCCCGCTCCAGTGGCCGCTACGGTTGATGTTGGAGTCCAAGTGTCTAGAGCTGTAGAATTTGCAAAGCTATGCAAAGAATTTTCGTCATTGGGAGGAAAACGGTTCAAAGGCACTAAGCCAGTTGAAGAATTCTAGAGGTGGATGAATACTTGTGTTAGGATTTTCAAAGATATGGGCATTGATGATGTAACAAAGTGGAAGCTTGCATCAAGGCAGTTAGTAGGCAGAGCAATGGACTGGTGGAACTCTGTCACACTTGAGACCCCTGAAGAGGATATTTCATAGGAGTTGTTCCGAGCTATGTTTGAAGAAAAATTTATCTCCACCATGCAAAAGTCTGTTTTGTTTAATAGGTTCGTGGAGCTTAAACAGAATGGTCGCCTGGTTCTTTACTATATTTTTAACTTCGAGGCTTTGTCCAAGTATGCTCGTTCATATGTGGATACTCCTTATAAAAAGAATGAGAAATTTTCCTTGAGGTTGGGTGAATATCTTGGGGAATAGCTCGTGAATCACCTCGACGATAGCTTTGAGAAAATCGTCGAGAAGGCTTTGAGGCATGAAAGTCTGTTCCCTAGTAAGATGTCTGTTGTTGCACATAAGGAGGAACAGAAGCCACAACAGGGTGGTAATAATAAGAAAAGTAAGAAACAACAATATAAAGGAAAGGATGGCTAAAAGAAGAAGAAGTGACTTGCTTCAATTGTTGGAAGAAGGGCCATTTTGCTAGTGAATGCAAGAATCCTAAAGCTGAGAAGAAGTGCTTCAAGTGTGGGAAGTCAGGACATGAGAAGAAAGATTGTCCATAATCTGCCAAAGGGAAGCAAGTGGTTAAGGCGTATGCTTTATGGGTAGTGCCATCTTCTTCCAAAGCTCCTACTACTGAGGAGAAGGGAAAGGGTGTCGTGGTGCAAGGTACTCTTTATGTTCATGGTGTTTCAGTTCAAGTTTTGTTTGATACTGGAGCATCTTATTCATTCATTTGCAATGATCTTGTGTGCCGCTTGGGTTTGGAACCTGAGATATGTGATATACCTTTCGTAGTAACTAATCCAATTGGGGGTTTGTCAAATCTTTGCATGATTTGTCGAGGTCTATTGTTGTCGAGTCATGGTTGCTCTTTCGTGTGTGATTGCTTTGTTCTTAACTTCGCTGGGTTTGGGATCATATTGGGCATGGATTGGCTCAAGAGGCATGCGGCAAGGGTGGATTGCGAGA
The DNA here is from genome assembly GCA_030737875.1 of Allium sativum. Taxonomy (NCBI): domain Eukaryota; kingdom Viridiplantae; phylum Streptophyta; class Magnoliopsida; order Asparagales; family Amaryllidaceae; genus Allium; species Allium sativum. The sequence continues at coordinate 128,234,739 of CM060911.1, forward strand.
AGCTAGAGGTGGGAGTCAGGGATGTGGAAGGAGAAAGGTGTTAATAAAGTGTAAGCGTGAAGAGGGTGTCTTCGTTAGCTATCTATACTCGCTTGTGATTCCACAAGAAGACTTGTCATATGTGTTGATCACTAATGAGTATGAGGATGTCTTTGACGATATCAAAGGGTTGCCACCGCGCTGTGAGATCGAGTTAAGATTAATTTGGTCAAGGGTGTTAGACCAATTGTTATGCCTCTTAGGCGGATGGCGCCTAAGGAACAACGAGAGTTGGAGGTGCAAATTCGTGACCTTCTAACAGAGGGATTCATTCGGAGAAGTGTTTCCGAATGGGGTGCCCCGGTCGTGTTTGCAACCAAGGCAGATTGCTCGTTAAGATTATGTGTGGACTTTCATGAGCTGAACAAGGTGACTAAAGAGAACAAGTATCCATTGCTAAGGATTGATGACTTGTTCGATCAGCTTCACGAAGCCAAAGTGTTTTCTCAGATGGATTTGGCAACGAGATTTCGCCATTTGAGGATGGCCAAGGATAGTGTACCAATGACTGCTTTTAGAACACAATCCGTTTTCTTCGAGTTGTTGGTGATGCCATTCGGGTTGACTATTGCGCCAACGTATTTCGTGTATCTTATGAATAGGGTATTCAGAGACCAGTTGAACAAGTTTGTGCTTGTGTTCGTGGATGATATTCTGGTTTACTCTAGGATTGAGAGATGAGGTTCTGAGAGAATGTCATCACTCGAAGTTGACAATTCATCCCGGTGGTAATAAGATGTATCAAGACATGAAGATAATTTACTACTGGGAGGGGATGAAGTGAGATATTGGAAAGTTCATTTCCAAGTGCATGAACTGTTAGTTAGTGAAAGCTGAACAGAAGAAGCCGAGTGGTTTGCTTCAGCCATTGGAAGTTCCTACATGGAAGTGGGAATAACTATTGATGGATTTTATCGATGCACTACCTAGATCCAAGCCAGGAAATGGGTCGGTTCATTCTCGGATCGATTGTCCTTTGGGTCGGCCGGGATGGAACAGTGTGAAGGCATCGGGTCGAGTCAGTCAAAGGGAGATGGAGGCTGGTGATCAGGCCGTGATTTTTTGGCTCGGGTCGACCATGTTGGTGTAGCCGGGTCGGGTCGGTCATGTTCCAAAGAGGAATGATCGGGTCAGGTCGGTCATGTTGGTGTTGCCGGGTCGGGGCGATCATGTTTTAGAGAGGGGTGATCGGGTCGGGTCAGTCGGCCTAGAGTGGGTTGGTCGGTCAAGTCCTCTGGAGTGGGTCGGTCATTTCCAGGGTTTTCAGCAGCGCTTATAAATGCTGTGGTGGGTGCCTTAAGTCCTATGGTTTGTTGGACTATCTCCGATAGTCGGGCGAATTGGAAAGCTCGCATATAGATTAGAGTTACTCGAGAAGATGTCGTGTGTGCATAACGCTTTTCGTGTATCGTTCCTACGAAATATTTGCATGGTCCGGATGTGGTAGTACCTCCGGAGTAGTATGTCAACCTTATAGTTGAGGTCGTAGTTATAAAACCTCGTAAGCCGCTTCGTGTTGTGGAGAATGACACGAAACATCTTAGGAGGAAGACGGTTAAGCTAATCAAGGTACAATGGAGTGAAGATGGCAACGATTGTATGTGGGAGACGGAAGAGGGCATGAAGGAGACCCATCCAGAACTCTTCGTCGGTAGGACCCTTTGTTATCGTACTATCGTTGTAACTTGTTGTGTTTGATAGAATTCCGCGTGCTAGGATAAGTTTATGGATGCATCGCTTGATGGTTGCTAGTTTGGATGACAGAATTGGCTTCTCATGGATGAAAGGCATGCAAAATTGTTGTGTTCTCTTGGAATTTCGGGGGCGAAATTCTTAAGGGAGGGAGAATGTAATAGCCCGCATTTTATGTATTACAAGATCGTAAAATATTTTTATTTCATTCCCTAAGGGTTGGATCATTCTCATCTTTTAATATGTTGCTTATGGGACGTGAGACATGTCCATAATTTTTACCGATTTTGTTTGTGACCATTTTGCCCCTATCAATCTTGAATAGTGCATAACTTTTGACTCTGTAATGTCCCGTATTTTTATGGTGTAATAATTAATTTATTTAATTATTTAAATAGTGATTCAAAGAATTAAATGGTCGTTTAATTAAATAATATTGAATATTTAATTAAATTAAATAACATAATAATATATTTAATTTCTGAAATAATCAGATAGAGTGAATTGAAAATATAATGTGAACTGGACAACCCAAAGTATTTAATTCAGCTTAGAATTGAATTAGAAGGACGAATATATTATTTGAACGACAGTTTGAACGTATAATTATATTAGAATTAAATTCGAGCTCCAAATGGCGTGGCAGCTCGCTATTTGGCCATTCGAACTTCAATCGAATATACAGAATCCGTTTTAAGTCGGATTGTTGTGAAATAAGAAACGTTAGGAGCTGGTGAAGTATATTTTTCTAGTGGAAGAGAAAATTCAGGATTTCGTCGTGTAGATTTTGATTTATGAACAAATCAAATTTTAGAAAAGTCGCTGTGGAATTCCTTTATAATTTATAATGATCTATTTATATTTTAAAAAAGAATTTCATTATAAATCGAATATCGATTTATATCGGGATTTGAAATATCGAGTTAGAAATTCATATACGAATATTCTAAAGTTGTATGGTATTCTAGTGTGAATATATACGATAATATTTATTTATAAATATTTAATTTAATTGTTTTTAAATATATTTAATATTTAAAATAGGTTATTTAGAGCTTTAAAAATAGCCAGTTTTGCAAACGACCTCAGAATTCGAAGAAACTAATTTTGTTGGATCTGCAATATTAAATTATTGCTAGATTTCAATTTCCGTGATTTTTGAAGTCAGTATGTGGCCGTACCGATTTTTAATGTGAAACACAGTCGATAATTTGACCTTTAAAAATACGTTGTGTGAGCAAACGGAGTCGGAATTCGAAGAAACCAATTTCGTTAGGACCATAATGTCGAACTGTAGCTGCATGTCCAGTTTCGTGATTTTTAGATATCATGTGTGATCGTACGGATTTTTAGAAGGAAAATACAATGAGAAATTGGCAAAATATAATATAAAAATATAAAAAATAAATATCCTAACTTATAACTAGGTCAAATTAAGTCCACGTTCATCACATTCAGCCACATAAACATCTCATTCCCTTATATAATCTTTCTTCAGCCAACACAAAATATTCTTCCTCAAATACAAAAAAACAGCAAAAGAAAAAGAAATCAAATCAAAATAAAATGTTATAAATCCTCTAATACATATATTTGAGTACATTGTGAGTTGCTCTACGTTTCTATATGCTTTCTTCTGAGTTCGAACTCAAGATCGTTCGACTGTGTTTTTGGGTCTCGAGCTAGGGTTGATCGATGTGAGTAATTAAAGCATTTATGGTGGATTTCGAGTTCATAGATGGATTTAGGAGAACGAAGGGCATCTAGCTGAAAGATTTGGTGGATTTTGGCATCTACAAAGTTCGGACCTGCTATAGGAAAGGTGCGACGTCGGATTTCAGGGGAGGCCGGCGAGTTGAGTCAGTAGGGGTTGAGGTCGAAGAGGATTCAAAGGAGACTGAAATGATGTTGTTTGTTTTTGAATTCATGAAGTATTTGGTTGGGAAAGGGAGATGGAAAGTTCGGTAATGGTGGAGTGTAGGTTGCTGGAGCACGGCAGTTTTCATTTTGGGGAGAAAAGGATCGGGAGCGGGTTCGGTAGTGTAAATAAGTGGGTTGGGCCTTAGGAAAGTGTGAGCCCAATTTAAATTAAAGGTTCTGTTTTAATTTATAATAATCGTATAACCTGTATAATGTATAACTTTGTCATACATTATCAGAATTCCAAACGGTTGGATCCGTTGGAATTGTATGGACGGTGGCTACACCATAGAACTGACGGGGAGTGAATCAAAGCTCGCTACAATTTATAGCAAAATAAATTGTCCGTCTGAATCAACAGACGCAAATCGTTTTATAACGGTTAACGCGAAATGTGAGTAAAACTCACCAACTCTGAACAGTTATATTTTTATAACGTATTCTTAGAACTGATAATTATCTATTGATTGCAGTGTGTTAACTATTTGGTTGAATTGCTTGTGTATTGGTTGAAATCATAGATAACGATATATATATATATATATCGTTAATCAAATATTGATTCTGTTTAATAGAATATTTCATATTGAAATGATGTTAATGTTATTGTTTAACATCTGTGATGCAGGGAAACAGGTTGGAGGAATCCAACTGGATTCCTCAACATTTATTTTACTGTTTTCATATATTGTAATATATTATGTGATATATAATATGTTGATGATTATGTGTGTTTGGATGATATCGATCACGATTTTTGGTATTTTAAATACCGCAAGAAATAGTGGATGTAAAAAGGGGATTTTCAAAGTATATTTTGAAAATAATTTATTTATATAAAATCAATGGATTTTATATATATAATGGGAAAAAGATTTTATAAAAGGAAATAATTATAAAATCAAAAGAGTTAAAAAGAATATATTTGTAAAACAAATATAAAGGGAAAATATTTGTAAAACAAATATAAGAGAAAATATTTGTAAAACATTTACAAATAAAATAGAAAGAGAAAATATTTGTAAAACATTTAGAAATAGTATTTAAATGGAAATATTTGTAAAACATTTACAAATAGATTAAATGGAAATATTTATGTATAGAATAAATAGAATTAATTAAAAGGCATATTTATGGATAATAAATAGAATGTTTTAAATGAGATATTTATTTAGAAAGTAAATAGAAAGATAAAAAGGGAATATTTATTGGTTAAATAAATAGAATTGAAAGTAAATATTTATTAGTTAAATAAATAGGATTAAATCATAGGAATATTTATTTGGAAATAAGTAGAATTAAATCAAAGGAATATTTAGAAAATGAATAGGAAATGGAAATCTGTTTTTAACTGATAAATGGAAAAGATTTATTTAAAGTGAAATTAAATAGATATCTGTTTTTAACTGATAAATTGGGAAGATAAATTTATAAATAATATTTTATAAATTAAGTAAAATATTTATCATTGGATAAATGGAATATATAAGTCAGGACTTATATAGAGAAGTAAGAATCGATTTCAACATAAATATTTGAAACTGAATATGGACGAAGAGTGAATCGAATATTCCTTATTCGAAAAGGAGTAAATCAAAAGGATTTAATCAATAGAGTTATTCAAATAGAGTTAGTTGATTAGAGTTAATTGAATAGAGTTAGTCGATTTGAGTTAACCAATAGTGTTGAAGGAGTTAATCGAATATAATTTATTCGAATAGAGTTAAAGGAGAAAATCGAATCTAGTCATTCTAAATGAGGTTAAATCGAATATAGTTATTTGAGATAGAGTTAAAACAAACATAGTTATTCGAATATAAGTTAATCGAATATTAGTTATTCGATAGGAGTTAATCAAGCCGAGTTAAATAAGTCGAGTTAATTAAGTTAAGTTAGTCAAGAGTAGTTAATCAAACCGAGTTAATAGAAATGAGTTAATCCAAAGGAGTTAATCGAATATAGTTTATTCGAATAGAGTTAAAGGAGTAATCAAATATAGTTTATTCGAATAGAGTTAAAGGAAAGAGTTAATCGATTTGAGTTTAATCGAAAGGAGTTAATCGATGTTAGTTTAATCGAAAGGAGTTAATCGATGCTAGTTTAATCGAAAGGAGTTAATCGATGTTAGTTTAATCGAAAGGAGTTATCGATTATAGTTTAATCGAAAGGAGTTAATCGATGTTAGCTTAATCGAAAGGAGTTAATCGATGTTAGTTTAATCGAAAGGAGTTATCGATGTTAGTTTAATCGAAAGGAGTTAATCAAATTTAGTTATTCGAAAGTGAGATTATCGAATATAAGTTAATTGAAAGGAGTTAATCGAATTTAGTTATTCGAAAGTGAGATTATCGAATATAAGTTATTCGAAAGTGAGATTATCGAATATAAGTTATTCGAAAGGAGGTTATCGAATTTAGTGTATTTGAAAGAAAGGAGATTATCGAATATAGCGTATTCGAAAGAATGAGAGCGAATATAGTTTATTCGAAAGAGTGAGTTAATCGAATACAAGTTATTCAAAGTGAGTTAATCGAATATAAGTTATTCGAAGAGAGTTAATCGAATATAAGTTATTCGAAGAGAGAAAATCGAATATAGGTTATTCAAAGAAGAGTTAATCAAATAGAGATTACTTGAAAGAAAGTTATATGTCGAATTCAATTATATCGAATTCGGGAAAGTACTTATACTTTCCGGTGTTTAAATCAAGATTTATTTATTTATAAATTAGGTTTTTATTTATTTATTCACATTAAAGAATAAAAGTTATAATGGAAATTAGATATTTCGAAAGTAGGGATTATAACGTTATCGTTATAACCAATGCTTTCAATAAAGAAGTGGATACGTAAATAGAATCCGAGAGTTACGTAAGGAAGTTTGTTAAAGATTTAAAAGATAAACTTTGACTATTTCAAAGTTAAAACGTTGTTCAGTCAAGGTCTGAGAGGTAATTATTTCCCAGCTTGATTAACTTCCTTCTTAACTAAGGAATGGTAAGGTTTGATAGTAAAGGATGGTTAAAGGAATTTAGTTAATGAGTGAAATGGTTTGAGTTGGCATGGCGATGTTTGATTTAAACATCGGTTTAAATCTAGTGAAGGAGTTTAGGAAATGTTTTTCAAATAAGAATCAGAAATGTTTTCTGATAATAGAAAATAAGAATTTAGAATACATGGAAACAAGAGATAAGTAAATTAATGAACTAAAGAGATAAATGTTAAATGATGATTGATCGATATAATTTCCATTTGGAAATTATATCATTGTTTGTACACGTGTTTTTCTTTGATAGTCAACTCACCGACTATCGAAATTTTTGACCATTTTAACGTTGTTAATATGGAGAGACCGGTTCGATTATTATCTGAAGAACCACTCCGTATTGGCATAAGCTCTGCAAATCATATATGCCAAAGATAATTGAAGACAGAGTAAAGTGGAAGGGCTGTTGTATAAATCTCAGGTAAAGGTTGCCTAAGATGGCTGTACTGAATAGTGCCTCCGGTTTGTCCAGTCCCAGGATGACCTGTATGGAAGAATGTCTGACAGAGTATATTTAATAGATCGCGTAAGTTGATCTCATCAAACGTATTTACGTTTGGTGGCGGAGGAATTCATTTCTCTTAGCTGTATACCCGTGGTATTTTCGGGGAAATCAATTTGTGATTTGGCGGGTATGACGATGTGACATTCAAAGTGATAAACGTGTGATCTGTCAGAGATAAGCGTGGCCTCTAGCCTCACATCCGGAAATGACAAAAGTCGGGCATGCAGCATGGCTATGTAGGTTGCACCTATTAAGGTGTATAATCACCTGATCCAGAGTTTCATTTACGTCTAAAAATCTATTGTCGATGCTGTCCCATTCGGGAAACGGTTGCTGATCCCAACCGTTGGTGATATACATTCGATACACTCAAGCGAAATGAGTGGTCAGTCATGTGTGGCCGGGTTGCAAGATGTTCTTGTTGAACCCAGTGTATTCCTCTCTAGAGGTAAACTAGCGAAAGGTGGTTCCATACCTTGTCATAGTTGGAAATCCATTATCCAATAAGCGCTCGCGGTTTTGATTATATACTATATATGTAGAACGTGAGATAAAAGCGTTTCTGCTAGATGATTATTATATTGTGGTTGATAGACACTATTATAATATCAATGAGTCTTGATATAAAGATTATTTTGGATTCTCATAAGGGAAAAACCCGTTCTAGTATACGGCATGGTCTTATGAGATATCGTTTAATAGCTCAAACTGTTTTAAACTGATTTACTCATACCAGTCCCATGACTGACCCGGAGTTTATTTTGTTTTGTTTTCCCTAAACTCTTGGGTTCCCAATTTTATACGGGCAGTCAAGTAGTTGGGATTTACAGATACTTGCAGAGCTGGAGCAGGAGGCTTCAGGATTATATAGTTATTGTTTTTTTCGCTGTGTTGTAAGTGTTGTAATTTGGAAATCATATGTATATTCAAGTACAAATTTATATTTCAAAGTTATGTTATGAAATATATTTATTCCTTCCGCTGTGAGACGTGTTTACTCTGATGTTGTATGTTCTTCTTCTATTATAAGTTTCTATCTTATATATCCTCACCCTCTAATTTCTTTCATTAGCTACTGGTATTTTCGATCCTTGGATGTTCGATATGTGTTGTGTATTGGACAACCAAGATCGACTTTTTCTGGGACGTTACAGTTGGTATTAGAGCTTAAGGTTATGTTATCACCTTAGCTCTGTGGCGTGACTCAGTAAAGATGGGGTTAGTAATATCCTAGATTCAGTTTGAGTGTATATATAAGAGTGAACGTATTTGTTATTTGATATAAAAATTGTTTTATATTGTGGAGATTTATTGGTTGAATTGTTTTTGGGTTCTGGTCGATCAGTTTGATCCACTGTATCGGTAGGAGTTTCTAAACACTCGAATACGATGGGTCGACATGATATGTTTTGAAAAGAGGGTAAACAGAATAACTTTACCCAAATTATATTTTGATATAGAGAAGATATATATATATATTGGAATGAATATATATTGGATATATTGGTTGTTATTATAATCGAATAAGATTATAAAAATGTGAAATGGTTATGTAAATAACCGATCAGAATTTAGATAAGCATAATGAATTGAATTAAATCTGAAATTAAAACCAGAACTGAAATTAAAATCCTGGAAATGTGAAAAAGTGTTTGTAAATGGATTTAGATTAAATATATGAGAATTTTAAAATCCTGGGAGATTTTAAATAGTTTTACAAACCGTGTGAATGGTATTTTGAAATGAATTTCAAAATGGAAGTATTTAAATATGGCTTTTGAAAGTGATATAGTATTGAACTCACTTCGATAGCTGGAAAATAACCCCGATGATGGTGGCCACATCATCAGTGTCATTTTCGGGTTGCTAAGTGACTGATTACTACCAAAGATTTTGTTTTTGAATTGTTTTGTAGAAAACAAGTTGGTTTGAATCCTGAAAAGAAGAGTTGATTTTTGTGAAAAACAAAGCTGTTTAAAACTCCCAGAAATAGATTGATGAATTAAAAACAAATTGAATTGAAATTTGTGAAAGCCAATTGGAATTAAAATAAAGTCAGTTAAGTGGTAACTGAAATTGAATTAGAATGATATCGAGACAAAATGGATTTGTGAGATTTGAATTTGAAGTGTAATTTGATAATCAAGTTAAGAGTTTGGAATCGAGAATGAAACTCAAGTTTGAAATGATATTTGGCTTGGATATATCCAAATGGTTGTATTGGAGATAAAAGTGATATTAGTTTGATTGGAATGACATTGGTATATGCTGAATTGATAGCAGATGTAAAGAATATAATGATATGCCCGAAAAAAAGGTACAAGTTTATTTTATATGAGTTTGGTGATTGATGAGCCTGATTGGCAAGCTGCTTGGTTGTTTGATTTTCTTTTGGGTTGGAGAAGGCGTAGAGAGGCGAGTTGTAGTTGTACCAATTGACAGTACAAAGGAGGTGCTGGCAAAAGTTTTCGAAAATTTCGGGTGTTAGAAAATTTTCAGGATTCTTGAAAATTATCGTTGGTAAGAATTAATTAATATTTAATAGAAAATAAATAGGTTCAGTCGAAACTGAAGTCAAGAAATGAAGAAATAAGTTTAACCCGGTTGGTGGATTTTGTTTTCTACCTTAGCAATTTCAAGGACGAAATTATTTTAAATGGGGAACAATGTAATGTCCCGTATTTTTACGGTGTAATAATTAATTTATTTAATTATTTAAATAGTGATTCAGAGAATTAAATGGTCGTTTAATTAAATAATATTGAATATTTAATTAAATTAAATAACATAATATTATATTTAATTTCTGAAATAATAAGAAATAGTGAATTGACAATATAATGTGAACTGGACAATTCAAAGTATTTAATTCGGCTTAGAATTAAATTAGAATGAAAAATATATTATTTGAACGACCATTTGAACGTATAATTATATTATAATTAAATTCAAGCTCCAAATGGCGCGGCAGTTCGCTATTTGGCGATTCGAACTTCAACCGAATATACATAATCCATTTTAAGTCAAATTTCTGTGAAACAAGAAACGTTAGGAGCTGGTGAAGTATATTTTTCTAGTGGAAGAGAAAAATCAGGATTTCGTCGTGTATATTTTGATTTATGTCCAAATCAAATTCACTGTGGAATTCCTTTATAATTTATAACGATTTATTTATATTTTAAAAAGGAATAAATCGAATATCGATTTATATCGGGATTTGACATATCGAGTTAGAAATTCATATAGGAATATTCTAAAGCTGTATGGTATTCTACTGTAAATATATACGATAATATTTATTTATAAATATTTAATTTAATTGTTTTTAAATATATTTAATATTTAAAAAGGGTTATTTAGAGCTTTAAAAATAGCCAATTTTGCAAACGACCTCAGAATTCGACGAAACTGATTTTGTTGGATCCGCAATATTAAATTATTGCTAGATTTCAATTTCCGTGATTTTTGAAGTCGGTATGTGGCCGTACTGATTTTTAATGTTAAATACAGTCGATAATTTGACCTTTAAAAATACGATGTGTGAGCAAACGGAGTCGGAATTCGATGAAACCAGTTACATTGGGACTGTAATGTCGAACTGTAGTTGCATGTCCAGTTTCGTGATTTTTAGATATCATATGTGATCATTTGGATTTTTATAAGGTAGATACAATGAGAAATTGGCAAAATATAATATAAAAATATAAAAAATAAATATCCTAACTTGTAACTAGGTCAAATTAAGTCCACGTTCATCACTTTCAGCCGCACAAACATCTCATTCCCATTATATAATCTTTCTTCAGCCGACACAAAGTATTCTTCCTCAAATACAAAAAACGCAACAAAAGAAAAAGAAATCAAATCAAAATAAAACGTTCTAAATCCTCTAATACATATATTTGAGTTCGTCGTGAGTTGCTCTACGTTTTTATATGATTTCTTCTGAGTTCGAACTCAAGAACGTTCGACTGTGTTTTTGGGTCTCGAGCTAGGGTTGATCGATGTGAGTAATTAAAGAATTTATGGTGGATTTCGAGTTCATAGATTGATTTAGGAGAACGAAGGGCATCTAGCTGAAAGATTTGGTAGATTTTGGCATCTAAAAAGTTCGGGCCTGCTACTGGAAAGGTACGACGTCAGATTTCAGGGGAGGCCGGCGAGTTGAGTGAGTAGGGGTTGAGGTCGAAGAGGATTCAAAGGAGAATGAAATGATGTTGTTTTTTTTTGAATTCATGAAGTATTTGGTTGGGAAAGGGAGATGGAAAGTTCGGTAATGGTGGAGTGTAGGTTGCTGGAGCACGGCAGTTTTCATTTGGGGGAGAAAAGGATCGGGAGCGGGTCTGGTAGTGTAAAGAAGTGGGTTGGGCCTTAGGAAAGTGTGAGCCCAATTTAAATTAAAGGTTTTGTTTTAATTTGTAATAATCGTATAAAATGTATAATGTATAACTTCATCATACATTACCAGAATTCCGAACGGTTCGATCCATTGGGATCGTATGGACGGTGGCTACGCCATGGAACTAACGGGGAGTTAATCAAAGCTCGTTACAATTTATAGCAAAATAAATTGTCCGTCTAAATCAACAAACGCAAATCGTTATATAACGGTTAACGCGAAATGTGAGTAAAACTCACCAACTCTGAATAGTTATATTTTTATAACGTATTCTTAGAACTGATAATTATCTGTTGATTGTTATGTGCTAACTGTTTGGTTGAATTGCTTGTGTACTGGTTGAAATCATATATAACGATATATATATAAATCGTTAATCAAATATTCATTCTGTTTAACAGAATATTTCATATTGAAATGATGTTAATGATATTGTTTAACATCTGTGACGCAGGGAAACAGGTTGGAGGAATCCAGCTGGATTCCTCAACATTTATTTTACTGTTTTCATATATTGTAATATATTATGTGATATATAATATGCTGATGATTATGAGTGCTTGGATGATATCGATCACGGTATTTGGTATTTTAAATACCGCAAGAAATAGTGGGATGTAAAAAGGGGGTTTTCAAAGTATATTTTGAAAATAATTTATTTATATAAAATCAATGGATTTTATATATGTAAAGGGAAAAAGGATTTTATAAAAGGAAATAATTATAAAATCAAAAGAGTTAAAAAGAATATATTTGTAAATCAAATATAAAGGGAAAATATTTGTAAAACAAATATAAGAGAAAATATTTGTAAAACATTTACAAATAAAATAGAAAGAGAAAATATTTATAAAACATTTACAAATAGAATTTAAAAGGAAATATTTGTAAAACATTTACAAGTAGATTAAATGGAAATATTTATGTATAGAATAAATAGAATTAAATAAAAGGCATATTTATAGGAAATAAATAGAATGTTTTAAATGAGATATTTATTTAGAAAATAAATAAAAAAGGAATATTTATTGGTTAAATAAATAGAATTGAAAGTAAATATTTATTTATTAAATAAATAGGATTAAATCATACGAATATTTATTTGGAAATGAATAGAAATATATCAAAGGAATATTTAGAAAATGAATAGGATAAATGGAAAAGATTTATTTAAAGTGAAATTAAATAGATATCTATTTTTAACAGATAAATTGGGAAGATAAATTTATAAATAATATTTTATAAATTAAATAAAATATTTATCATTGGATAAATGGAATATATAACACAGGACTTATATAGAGAAGTAATTATCGATTTCAACATCGATATTTGAAACTGAATATGGACGAAGAGTGAATCGAATATTCCTTATTCGAAAAGGAGTAAATCAAAAGGATTTAATCAATAGAGTTATCCAAATAGAGTTAGTTGATTAGAGTTAGTTGATTAGAGTTAATTGAATAGAGTTAGTCGATTTGAGTTAACCAATATGGTTGAAGGAGTTAATCGAATATAATTTATTCGAATAGAGTTAAAGGAGAAAATCGAATCTAGTCATTCGAAATGAGGTTAAATCGAATATAGTTATTCGAGATAGAGTTAAAACAAACATAGTTATTCGAATATAAGTTAATCGAATATTAGTTATTCGATAGGAGTTAATCAAGCCGAGTTAAATAAGTCGAGTTAATTAAGTTAAGTTAGTCAAGAGGAGTTAATCAAACTGAGCTAATCCAAATGAGTTAATCAAAAGGAGTTAATCGAACATAGTTTATTTCAATAGAGTTAAAGGAGAAGTCAAATATAGTTTATTCGAATAGAGTTAAAGGAAAGAGTTAATCGATTTGAGTTTAATCGAAAGGAGTTAATCGATGTTAGTTTAATCGAAAGGAGTTAATCGATGTTAGTTTAATCGAAAGGAGTTAATCGATGTTAGTTTAATCGAAAGGAGTTATCGATTATAGTTTAATTGAAAGGAGTTAATCGATGTTAGTTTAATCGAAAGGAGTTAATTGATGTTAGTTTAATCGAAAGGAGTTATCGATTTTAGTTTAATCGAATGGAATTAATCGAATTTAGTTATTCGAAAGTGAGATTATCGAATATAAGTTAATCGAAAGGAGTTAATCGAATTTAGTTATTCGAAAGTGAGATTATCGAATATAAGTTATTTGAAAGTGATATTATCGAATATAAGTTATTCAAAAGGAGGTTATCGAATACAGTGTATTCGAAAGAAAGGAGATTATCAAATATAGCGTATTCGAAAGAAAGAGATCGAATATAGTTTATTCAAAAGAGTGAGTTAATCGAATATAAGTTATTCGAAGTGTGTTAATCGAATATAAGTTATTCGAAGAGAGTTAATCGAATATATGTTATTCGAAGAGAGAAAATCGAATATAGGTTATTCGAAGAAGAGCTAATCAAATTGAGATTACTCGAAAGAAAGTTATAAGTTGAATTAAATTATATCGAATTTGGGAAAGTACTTATACTTTCCGGTGTTTAAATCAAGATTTATTTATTTATAAATCAGGTTTTTATTTATTTATTCACATTAAAGAATCAAAGTTATAATGGAAGTTAGATATTTCGAAAGTAGGGATTATAATGTTATCATTATAACCAATGTTTTCAATAAAGAAGTGGATACGTAAATAGAATCCGAGAGTTACGTAAGGAAGTTTGTTAAAGATTTAAAAGATAAACTTTGACTATTTCGAAGTTAAAACGTTGTTCAGTCAAGGTCTGAGAGGTAATTATAACCCAGCTTGATTGACTTCCTTCTTAACTAAGGAAGGGTAAGGTTTGATAGTAAAGGATGGTTAAGTGAATTTAGTTAATGAGTGAAATGGTTTGAGTTGGCATGGCGATGTTTGATTTAAACATCGGTTTAGATCCAATAAAGGAGTTTTGGAAATGTTTTCCAAATAAGAATCAGAAATGTTTTCTGATAATAGAAAATAAGAATTTAGAATATATGGAAACAGGAGTTAAGTAAATTAATGAACTAAAGAGATAAATGTTAAATGATGATTGATCGATATAATTTCCATTTGGAAATAATATCGTTGTTTGCAAACGTGTTTTTCTTTGATAGTTAACTCACCGATTATCGAAGTTTTTGACCATTTTAACGTTGTTAATATGGAGAGACTGGTTGGATTATTATCCGAAGAACCACTCCGTATTGGCATAATCATATATGCCAAAGATAATTGAAGACAGAGTAAAGTGGAAGGATTTTTGTATAAATCTTAGGTAAAGATCACCTAAGATGGCTATAATGAATAGTGCCTTCAGTTTGTCCAGTCCCAGGACGACCTATATGGAAGAATGTCTGACAGAGTATATTTAATAGATCGCATAAGATGATCTCTTCAAACGTATTTATGTTTGGTGGCGGAGGAATTCGTTTCTCTTAGCTATATACTCATGGTATCTTTGGGGAAATTAATTTGTGATTTGGCGGGTATGACGATATGACATTCAAAGTGAATAAAAGTGTGATCTGTCAGAGATTAGCGTGGCCTCTAGCCTTGTATCCGGAAATGACAAAAGTCGGGCAGACAGCATGGATATGTAGGTCGCACCTATTAGGGTGTATAATCACCTGATCTAGAGTTTCATTTACTTCTAAAAATCTATTGTCGATGCTGTTCCATTCGGGAAACGGTTGCTGATCCCAACCGTTGGTGATATACATTCGATACACTCAAGCGAAATGAGTGGTCGGTCATGTGTGGCCGGGTTGCAAGATGTTCTTGTTGAACCCAGTGTATTCCTCTCTAGAGGTACACTAGCGAAAGGTGGTTTCATACCTTTTCATAGTTGGAAATCCATTATCCAATAAGCTCTCGCGGTTTTGATTGTATACTATATATGTAGAACGTGAGATGAAAGCGTTTCTGCTAGATGATTATTATATTGTGGTTGATAGACACTATTATAATATCAATGAGTTTTGATATAAAGATTATTTTGGATTCTAATAAGGGAAAAACCCGTTCCGTTATACGACATGGTCTTATGAGATATTGTTTAATGGCTCAAACTGTTTTACTCATACCAATCCCATACTGACCCGGAGTTTATTTTGTTTTGTTTTCCCTAAACTCTTGGGTGCCCAATTTTATACGGGCAATCAAGTAGTCGAGATTTACAGATACTTGCTGAGCTAGAGCAGGAGGCTTCAGGATCATATAGCTATTGTTTTTTCCGCTGTGTTATAAGTGTTGCACTTTGGAAATGATATGTATATTCAAGTACAAATTTATATTTCAAAGTTATGTTATGAAATATATTTATTCGTTCCGATGTGAGATTCGTGTTTACTCTGATGTTGTATGTTCTTCTTCTTCGATTCCAAGTTTTTATCTTATCTATCCTCACCCTCTAATTTCTTTCATTAACTACCGGTATTTTTGATCCTTGGTTGTTCGATATGTATTGTATATCGGATAACCAAGATCGACTTTTTCCAGGACGTTACAGACTCAGTTCGAATCAGAGGGTGAGACTTGTTCCATTGGAAAGGAATTGATGATTTTCTTTCCGTAGAGTGGTTACATTAAAGATTTGTCTCAGCGGTTTGGGAGAAATCGCTATTTTAAGGTTTTTCAGTTGGCTGTTCAGGTTTGGAGAGCCTAATGGGCTGAATTGGGGAGGCCCATTAGTGGGATAGTGGAATCCTATAAATATAGGGTGAGAGTGGAGGGGAAAAGGTTCAATTTCCCATTCTCTCATTTGGAGGCATTGATCTCCTTCTTCCTTTAACACCTTTCCACCATTACAAATCCAAATCTAAGGAGGGAAATCATAGATCTATACCATTGGAGGCTAGATGTACATCATTTCAATGGTGAATTCATCGGACCGAGGAGTTTGGTTCGAATTGCTTGCTGTCCAGATTCATAACTCTATCATTTTAGCTTGTATTGGAGACTCGGTGAACGAATTACATCTTTCACATGGATTCAATATAGTGTATGGGTAGTTGATCACATTTTTCATCAAATTCAAGTGTTTTTCCTTAGATCCATGCATTGGAAAGTTCATTTTCATATAGATCACCCTAGGATCTGATTTAGCAAGTTTAGATAAGTAATTTCTATGATATTTCATACGAATGTGCAAGTTAGATCCATGATTTTTGTTCATATGCATATTTGTGGTGATTTTGGTGAATTTGACATTATGATGGATAGAATTGTCATATTGATGATATTGTTTATTTCATAACATGCTTGTAATCCATTTGGATGAATTGGATAAGTTAGTTTTGTCAGGTTTATCGTTTGGCGAAGTTTTAGTCGAAATCGGAGTTGAATTGCAATATGCTAGTTTTGGATTAGACCAAAGTTGGATCGGACCGAAGTTGGATCGGACCGAAGTTGGATCGGACCGAAGGTTGGTCTGGCCGAAGTTGGGTCGGACTGAAGTTGGGTCGAACTAAAGTTTGGTCGGACCGAATTTGGGTCGGACCAAAGCTAGATCGGACCAAATTTGGGTCGAACTAAAGTGGGTCGGCCAATTCTAGTCAGCCATTTATGCCATTTCTATGCAGCTATTTCTGGTTGGACATTTCCGGTGATGATGTGACTTCAAAGTGAATTCAATTGGGAAGTTTGGTAGTGCTGAAAAGTGTTTGTTGTTCATTGTATGCAACAAATGGGGAGACAACTCAAGGATGTATTGAGTTCGTGTGAGGTGACAGTTCTAAGGTGTTCTGAGCTAATTAATAGTCGTAATTGATAACGACTAGAGAGACGAAGGCCGAGAAATTATCGTTGTCGTAGATTTTGGCAGACTCAAAGCAGAGGTACAATTGAAGACCAATTGTAGGTCGAGTGTCTTGGGCGTTGTGTATGGCCTAGACACATGTTGAGTATAGCGTGTAGTATGTAGAATGTTTTGAGTATAGCATGTGGAGTTTTGCTATAACCGGGGCGTCGTTTGTGGTCCTTGACAATTGACGGAAAATTGTTAGCCAGTCATATGATAACGAAGTTTCCAAAGCAAGGTTGGCGGTGATAGCCAGAGTCAGTCATGGACGTTTGAATGCATGTTGCGATCATGATTGAGTTGCTTTGCCATATATGAATGGATGCTTTAATTACCGTGACTGAATTGTTAATTATTTGGGTGTATGGATTGTAAAGGCTATCACTGTCATGTAACGGGGAAGGAAATCGAGAGTTCTTATCTGAAGCTGGGTAGATTAGTTGATTATTTACCAGTTCTCATATACTTTATTGATGAAGTTTGTTAGTTGTTTTCTCGCTCACTAAGACTGTTGTCTGACTCAAGGTTTTATGTTTCCTCTTATTACCTTGGATTGTTCATCCAGTTGTGGATGGGTAGACTGAGTAAAAGGTGGAAGGTATTTCTTTAGTGAGGACGACGATGCTGATCGATGGCGAGCAGGAGGCTCACGTACCCGTTTTATTGCTATCTAGTATTTGTTTCCGCTGTTTTCCATTTCTCGGAGTGTTATAGTGAGGCAAATTGTAAAAACACTATTGTTGTTATCCACTTATATGGGAAATACTTTCTAGTTGTCATGAAAGTTTAGTGTTTTCTGCTTCACTATCACTACCTATTGTATATGTTCTATTATATTTTATCCTTGCGCTTTGAGTTTATGACAGGTTTCGTTTATCTACCATAACTTGATGATCATCCATGGCTGCCTAGCACACCTTTCAGCGCATTATTCCTCTTGTATAGTGCGGGGGCTGTGGGCGGTCGTCACATCGTGGTATCATCATTCCTTTACTAATAATAGTATGGTTACTTACTATCCTAAACATAAGTGTTAACCCTATCTACTTTGTTGATAAGGCATGATAAAGGTGGTTCCCTTTAATCACGCAACACCAATTAATCAGTATGACACCATTGTTGACTACACCCTCTTGATTATTTATCTTAGTCTCTAGATTATAAAATAAGCAATAAGGATAGGTAAAGCTTATCAGCTATAAAATTAGGTTAGCTACCTATATGAACCGAACAAGCTAAACATACCTTATAGACATAATCAATCCCGAAGTGATATAGAGGCGACATCCATAATTTTTTTGCAGATAGTTTAAATGTTTTTCCTTTTCAACACCATCAATATTAGCAAGCCATAGAGGAGAACCACAAAATAAATTCAAAAACTAGTTAAAATACATACCTTATCGACCATAATTGTGACTACAATGAATGTAGTCGTTAACCTCAATACATTTAAGATAATCATTTGAAATAAAGCTTGTCGACATAAACGATGAGGCCAAACATTTAGTGGAGATAAGCCCTGATCCTTTTTTGAAAACAAGTTTGAAAATAAACCCTATCAAGCACGATACTGACGAAAAGGATAGCGATGATAAGCCCTAAATGTTTTGAGTTTTCTTTTTGGAAATCAGTTGAAAATGTGTTTTATCGACCACAACTGTGACAACAAGGATAAAGGCAATAAGCCTCAAGCTTGAGAAAATAATTCATAAGAACAAGCATTACCAGTGTGGCGGTAAACCTACTTGTTTTATAAAACAAGGGTTTAAGAGATGAGCCGTGTCGACCCATTCGACAAGGAATAGATGTGATCAGGCTCAAATATTTATAAAACAAGTCCTTAGGAAATAATCTTTATTGACTTAATCAATAAGCACAAGGGTGATAGCCTGCAAATCTCTTGGAAATAGGCTTAGGAAATAATCCTTGTTGAGCACACTAGTAATGACAAGGTATGGAGATGATATGCCTCCTTCTTTAGTAAGAAAATAGTATTATCCACTAAGTACAATGACGATAAGCCCATGTACAAAGGAGATGAGCTTTATGGAGTGGGTATGCTTTATAACTCAAGTAAAAACACGGGAGACAAAGACTAAATTGATAAGGAGAGAAGCGACAAGCCTATAGGCCCCATATACCTTGTTTTGTGGCACTCCGTTCATCAGTAGTTATCAATGGAGGTGATAAGTGCTATCGGCTATGTCGATAGGATCTTATTGACCGGGTTGATAGCCTTGACAGTATATATAAGGAAAATTGTTTTGTTTATAAGTGAAGTAATAATTTTCACCTACTCCACTATATTCGTCAAAACGCTAATGGGTAATAAAAAGACAGACTAAGCAACCACTCATAATTTTTAATTTTATTTCTTGAAAATATGAAGAAATCGTTAATTTCACTAATTAATGTTTTAATAACTCTAAATCCACCCAATATAGAAAAAATCATAAAAATTAATAAAAATAATAGAAAATTCCTAATATATCACACGAATCAGAGAATAACCTTCTTTTTCACGTATAAAAATTTCACATCGAAAATCATCATTTAATTAATTTAATTAATTAATACCGTCATCAACACACATTCTTTCTTAGGAGTTTAATAGAAAATTTTTAATTGCGTAGGAAATTATGAAACTCAAAATTCACATCCAAAATCATGTTGTAAGCAACATATATTTTTTTAAATCATTTGAAGTTGCCAAACTATTTTTGATTTAATACTTAACCAAATCCTATTCAAATAAGCATAAACAATTAAATCCAAGTAATGATAAAGCATCAAAATACATATGAAAACAATCATTTATTTACAAAATAAACTCGGTCATAATCAATATTTAAATATAAACAAGGATATAATCATTATTCACCTTAGATTTGAATTAGAAGTAGAGATTTGTGGATGTTGAACGATAAGCTTGATTTCTTCTAGCTTTTTCTTCTTGTTTCATAAGTTTTAGTGGCCAGTTTCCTCTCTTAGTTTTAGGGTTTGTATTTCGCAAATAGTAAATGAGAATGAAAATAGGGTAAAAGGTTATATTTATATATGGAGTTATGTGTTTCCCACTTTTCCCTTCCCACAACTTGCTTCTTATGTCTTATTAATTCAATTAGTTACCAAGACCATTCATTGTTATTATTTACAAATCCTATCTTATCATCCTACTACATTATTTCTGCTTAATTTATCCAATTAAATTCCCAAATAATTATTACTAAAATTAGGAGTATTACAACACAAACACCCTTAAGTTAATTAAATCGTTTATTCCGATAAAATAAAGGGAAATGTAGTGTAGAAGAACAATTTGTTGTATTTTGACATAATCTTCAACCTACGTCAACCTTAATTTTTTTTATTAATTGTTTTCTCTATGAATTACACCTACTTTTATGATATATCCATGGTCTAGTGGATCTCAAATTTAAAAAGGAATTTTTAGAAAGTTTTTTAAGAAGGGGAAAGGGTGAAGAAAATATGAAGTTTCTAGTTTCCAAAATTTTAGAATTTTTTTGTTTAGTTTTAGTTAGGATGATATTTATAAGGAAACCGGTATACATGTTTGAAATTCCACTTGCGCTGAAGTCCAAAAGATAGGCCATGTTGTACAAGTTGGCAACTAGACTCATGAACAAAAAAAGCAACTCGACACCAATCTGAATAATGGGAACTGACCTATCTGGATTGATGAAATTTGAAATTCCTAACTTATTTTGCTATTATATCTTCTGTTCAATGTGTTCCAGGTTGTATTCATTGACATTGAATTGTTTCTTGGTACCTTCTTGATAATTTAAGTCATCTTGTTTTCCTCTTAATGATCATCGAAGTTGTTCTTCAAACTCTGAGAAACTATTTGACCAGGGGTGGTTAGACTAGTGTATGGGATATATGGAGTTTTAAGGTAGAAAGGGACGAGAGATACGATGGTACCAATCTATACAACCTGATGCCTCGTTGTATGCCTAGCTGTATTTTTATTGAAACTCTCTTAATAGTTTCCTTGTTCTTCTGATCATGTTTTTTCCTTGTTCATCTGATCATGTTTTTAAATTCACGAATCATTTCATTCTCATTATATTCTTATAAGTTTGATTGATATCCTTTTGGCTAAAAGTCTTGTTAACAACTTCAACGAATGTATTTTTGTTCGTTTTTGTCTTAATATTGAATGGGCAAGGACTATTATATGTTTTAAGGATTGTATTTTTTTAATTTATAATTACATATATTATATAATTTATTTATAATTTCAAATTCATCATGGAGAATCAAACTAAAATTAATTGGTATTATGGCACTATGATCAATGACATTTTTTAAGTAACTTAATATATTTTTTACAATAAACTCATTAATGTTGGTGGTGTGAAACATTTGAAATAACATTTAGCAAGACTGAATGATGGATATTTTTATGCCTAGTTGTCCCTAAAGAAGCTAAACAATTTGTCTCTTTTAAAGAGAAATGAACAAAATAAAGAAAAAGTAATCAAACAATGCTTATAAGAGGAATTAATGGGCAAGTCGTAACAACTACCAGAAAATGAAATTAAAGATGTGAAGAATTTCAGAACATTATACGACAGAGCAAAGATGCATTCAGAGACAAAGAGATGTACGTGTATCATGTTGCGAGCAATCGAGTAGTGGTCCAATTCCAAATATCCTGCCACGTACATGGAAAATCAACCAGAGTTGATGATTTTGGCACTTATGACATTGGACAGATTGACTCATATCTGCAAAAACAAGTAAGTAGAAAACAACCTTCTATTAAACCAGTAATGAAAGATACTAAATATTCAAGGAGCATACAAGTCAAGCAATTTCTTAGATCTGTGTTTTCAACCATATTCTACGTACCGCTGCTAATAATCCACATTGTACAATAATGGTTAAATGCGATTGCAAAATGCAATTAAAGAATTCATTCACCTACTATGTGTAAAATATCAAACCCATATCCTGAATAGAAATAGGTAAGGTTAAGCAATATATTAAATGTTACAGAATTTCTAGGGTAAATATTGTTGCACACTAATGCGTAATGGTTAAAGAACATAGGATCGACAAAAATATATAATTTTTCGTGCATACTCTACCCATAGAACTATATTTATCAAATTTATGGATTCCATTGATGAATTCCAAAATAAGAAATGTATTTGTGGATTAGAGGATTATGTCATTGACATAACTGATAAAAATTTGATAGTGAAAGAAGTTACAGATAATAGTGCAAACTAAAATGATGCTGGCTAACTATTGATGTAGAAAAAGAGCATTTATATTGGACACATGTGCTATAAACTACATTGGATTGATTTTTGGATGAAAGTTCCAAGGAGCTGGAGGTAATAGTTATTATCACAAATTTTCAGTTTGTAACAAAATTTATATACAATCATGGTTTGCTATTTTTCATCGATAAAAAAGGAAACCAATAATGAATTGATTAGACTGCCATAAACATAGTTTGTAGCCTGTTTCATCACACTAGACTATATCTTTTTTTTAAAGAAGAGATAAATAACATACCTGATAAACATGACCTGATGAGAATGACTGCTTCAGTAGAGTGGACATCAAGAGTTTCTAGACTCAATATCAAATACAAACTACAAAATATTGTCTCTACACTGATTTATACTAACTACTTTTAGACCGAAGATGCTTTCATCATCTTTGTTTTTTCTGCTTTCATCATCCTTGTTTTTGAGCTATTGCTGAAGGTTTTACGAATTGTAGATAGTGACAACATCTTAGATATGGGTATCATTATGAGATAATGGATCGAGAAAAGAATCGATTAGATAAAATATTGGTAAAAAAAGGCACAAAGTAGATGGGTACATTAGATAAAAAATAGAAAAAAAAATTACATCGATCACTGCATAGTAATTTATTTTATCTTATTGTTGTGCAAATAATCAAATGCATAATATTTCAATAAGATGTTATACTTTTTTCCTTATGAGACATTTTCTCAATCCTAACATTCAATAGAAGAATGCAACAAACAATGAAGAAGTGTTAATGGATTTAACAACGTTATCGAAATACTGATGCCAAACATTGTAACATAAACCAATTGAAAAAGGGGTGAAACTAACATATAAATGTACGTTATGATAGAGATAAGCACTTCAAGACATATTAAATATTTAAGATGGACATAAGCTGGTAAAAGATATGGAATGAAAATATATGCAATTAGCCTTGCAAAGAAAATTTAACTACAAATGTTAACGCTATAAATGGCATAAACACCAACTGGAGATGAAAGCACCGGTACTTACATGCATTCTGATTATGAATCATATAGATCTAGTCATAGAAAAACAAAATAAATAAAAATAAGAAAAAGAAATAGGTAAGAGACATAAATTTTATAGTGGTTCAGATACTAATCAAGCCTACATCCACTTTGTAAGTTTGATTCTATTCTCCTTTGCCAAATTACAAGTCGTTTTTATTACAATTGATTGAACAGACATTGATAGAAAAAAATCAGAAGTATAAGAGCTGACTAGAGTAGATCACAATATCCCCTAGGTAATGTTATGTTAAAGGAGAAGGATTGAAAACAAATCCAGCATTGTGTAGACTGGGAGAAATCATATTCTCTGTACGTTACAGATTCACTGGTATTTGTAGGAGTTTGGAGACGAGTTGGGCTAGACTATTACATCATAAGACTTGTATTGGGAGTAAGAGCCACAAAAAAACCATAGAGTCATATGACTCAGTATGATGGAAGGGTATCATTTCGTAGGTTATGTATTGGTATTGATCTGTAACCATGGGTCTATACTCTATGGTTTGTCTAATGGGCCTTTTTATCTTCTTATAACGTCTCCTGCAAAGTTTCGTTGCTTTTAGAACTCGTTTATTAAGTATTCATACTTGAGTGACTTTGAACTGAGTTCTGTACTGGATGATCCATTGATAATTTGATCTAGGAACATCATGATGCTACAAATACTAAAGAATAGCCTAGAGTATTGGTGATGATCAATGTGGTATGAACCCTGATGGATCGGTTGTTGTTCCTATGGATCAGTACCGATCCATCGATCCATCCATTTAGCTTATTTTTTGATCTTTTTTCTTGAGCTCTTCTGTAGTCTTATTTTGAGCGTCTTGGTCATGCTTTGAGTAATTTTGACTTCATTTGGGAATTCTACTTTTATACATGTTTTTTTTTTGTTAAAAACCGAGTTAATAGCAAGCATAACGACATGTTTGGTCACTAACTGAAAGAGAGACTGCTCCAAATTTAACATGTTTAGCAATGTATGTTTTAAGCCAAACATTTTTCTCTTCAAAGGGCGGAGAACACTGGACTACGTTTTCGACGATCCATGCAAAATTACGATACATAGTAAAAATGGAGAGTCTAGAAAAAATGACATGTGTGAATTACAAATTAAGATTAATAGAAAAAAAAATTCAAGATGACGTAAAATCGAAAACCAGTCAATGGATTTGAACCATATACTTCATGAAGATAACTACTATCAGAGTGGATTGCTAATGCTAACCTATCTACATAGGAGGATGTAAAATATATTTGTGATGTGGTTGCTATCGTTGATGGTATACCAGCACGCACAACAAAGGACCTTTATATCGGCTAGCAACTTGTCAAATAACGAGTATGGTAATACTGCGAGATTTGTGATATACAAATCAAAATTATGGGCAACAAATTATCTATGTAGATCCATTTTTTGTGGAGAGATTTGTTGCTATATTTGTGGGATATTTGAAAGCGAAGGCAAGGATATTTTGGTGCTTATCCAAAAGATTTTTGACATATACGAAGATAACTTTGTGGTCAAGTTTACTTGAGTGTAAAGTTTACTAGGTTGTCAAGAAAACTTTGGTATGAAGCAATTCATGCTATAAAAGGCCCATTTAACATCTTCATTAGGTGTGGAAAATTTGACGGTTATCAAATAGAATCATTGGGGTTGGTGCCATTGTTCTTCATTGTCTTTCTCCTCAAATTGTTTAGCCATTAGATATTCTCTACCTATTTCTCAATAAGGTTATTGGTTCAAGTTGTGTTTGTTTGTAATGATAGCCGAGATCGGTCGTAAACAATATTTTGGTGAATCGATATAGATGGTGGATGGGTGGAATATCGTATGTTCATATTTTCGATATTGTTTGTGTTGTTTTCTGTTTTTCAATCACATTAATCACCAAGTGATTGGGTGAAAAAGGTTCGCTTTGTTTTTTGTGTGTTTTGTTAGACTTCCGTTGCGCACACACCCCCAACAGTTGGTATCATAGCTCAGATCATTGCATAGCTTGGAGTGTTTGTTGGATTGATGATTGTAGAAGTCGATGATGATGACGTTTTTGAAAATTGTTATTCTGAATGGGAAGAATTAGGGTATCTGAAAGCCGAAGATGGTGGACATTCTACATCTCAATAATTTGCATGATCGAATTGATGGAGATGGGGAGAAACCTCGAATATGAATGAGGTAAACTGGAAGAAAATGGACAAAAAGGAAATTACATTGATTCGCCAATATTTGGATGATTCGGTGTTCCACCATGTGGCTAGTTGTAAATCCGCGAAGGCGTTGTGGAAAAAATTGGTATCGGTATATGAGTCGAAGAGTGTTATAAGTAAGGATTTTCTAGTACGAAAGTCGGTACATCTAAGGTTGAATACGGAAAAGTCGGTTGCAGAGCATTTGAACGAGTTTTAGGATGTAGTCAGCCAATTGTCAAACATTAAGGTCAATTTTGATGATGAGTTGCAGGCTCTTTTGTTGATGAGTTCTCTTTCGAAAAGCTGGGAGACTTTTGTTGTTTCATTGAGTAATTCCAATGCTAATGGAACTGTTTCGTTAAAATGGTTTGAAGCAGTCTTTTGAATGAGGAGCTAAGGGGAAAATACCGGAGTTGAAATCGATTCAAAGTTTGGCGATGGTAGCAAGGGACACGAAGGATACGGTTTGGAAGAAAAAGGGAACCCAGTGTAAAGGAGAAATCACTTATTTCCATTGCAAGAAGGAAGGTCACAGACACAATGATTGCTATTCATATATACCAGATATGAAGAAGAAGACACAATGTGATAATAATAGTGATGTGGCACAAGCAGGCTTTGCAGGTACCGAAGGCGATTCTTCATTGAATGTCCTATTTAGTGTTGTGGAGCCTTGGAAGATGGATTCAAAAACCAATATTCTCATATGTCAAAATGTGAAAAGTTTTTCTTCATATGAGAAAAGTGTTGGCATGATAAAGACGGCTAATGGAGTAGAGCTACCAATTTGTGGAGTTGGAGCTATTAGGTTTCAAACGCATGATGGAGTGGTGAGAGAAGTAGCCGGTGTGAGGCACATACCCACTCATTCGCATAACCTGACTCTCGGTTAGTTAGGTCGTTGTGGTTGCACTTATGACACTTGCGGTGGTGTTTTTGGAGTGAAGAAAGGTGGTTTTTTGATGATGCGAGGAGTTTTGAGGAGGGAAACCAATATAGTTTGGTCAGTTCAGTGGTCGACAGTGGAAGGCGGGTGACGGTTGAAGAACCCAGTCCGCAGCAAGGTGGAGAGGTTAATATGGTCACTGCTGATGGTCCTAAGGTGGAGGATCATGGTATCGACAAGGATCTAGATGTTGATGATTTTCGAAGGATCCCGTAGATGAAGAGATCATGTCAAGCGGAAGACTGATGTCGAGTTGTGAAATCCACAAATACGAGATGGAGGTCTTTATGGTATTACAAACGCTTTTGAAGATCGCTATTGGCACGGTGCACAGATGAGGGAGGTGATCCATTAGTGGGAAATAGTGGAGGTTTGAAATAATGTTAATTGAGAAAAGTAGGTTGAAAGTGACAGCTAAGATGGCAGGCGTTGAGTGGAGGAGATGTTGTGATTTGGTATCAAGGTAGAGTGTTGAGAATTGTGATACACAAATCACAATTGTGGGAAAGAAATTATCTATGTAGATCCATTTTTTGTGGAGAGATTTGTTGCTATATTTGTGGATATTTGAAAGTGAAGGCAAGGATTATTTGGTGCTTATCCAAAAGATTTTTGACATATATGAAGATAACTTTAGGGCCAAGTTTACTTGGGTGTCAAGAAAACTTGGGTATGAAGCAATTCATTCAATAAAAGGCCTAGTTAACATCTTCATTAGGTGTAAATTTTTTGATGGTTATTAATTAGAATCATTAGGATTGGCGTCATTGTTCTTCGTTGTCTTTCTCCCTAAATTGTTTATCCGTTAGATATTCTCTACTTATTTCTCAATAAGGTTATCGGTTCAAGTTGTGTTTGTGTGTAACGATAGTTGAGATCGGTTGCAAACAATATTTTGGTGAATCAATAAACAGAGTGGTTGTGTGGAATATCATGTGTTCATATTTCCGATATTGTTTGTGTTGTTAGTTGTTTTCAATCACGTTCTTCTCCAAGTGATTGGGTGAAATAGGTTCGCATTGCTTTTCAGGTGTTTTGTCAAACTTCCACCATGTACAACTCCCTAAAAAATATTGGTGAAGGTGATGTGGAAACATGTAATTGCAGTATCAGTTTTGGTGATGATGGTGAATTATATAGATTAACCTAGACATATTCAATAACAAGATGTGCAGAAAGCAACCCTAATAGAAAAAATAGTAATTTAATCCTTGAGTATAAACATCAATATGAATATGAGCATTACAATTCATATACTTCAAATGATCCAATAAACCATAGATATTATAGTTTTAACTCTACATGTCGTAATTTGTATTATGGTGCACACGATACATACAGTGGTATATCGAGTGATCAAAATAATCAAGCTACATATACAACACAAAATAATAAATCATCGCTAGTATGATGATGACATTCATTGATATAGGGAAAATGCAATATAGTTATCCATGATATTATATAATACAAGATGATGTAGAAAATTTTGAAACTGATTCATATTACTACAACAAAAATACAATTTTATAACGCTAATTCTACGACGGTTCACCAAAATGGTGTAAAAAATAGATCTTTTACAACATATGTAAAGATAAACATTGTAATAAATTTTTCCAGAAAATATTCCATGTACAATGTTCATATTATGGATGATTTTTAATTTACATTTTTAGTAACATTATGTTTAACATCTTTTCGTCGATATTGTTATTGCTCGTATTTTAGCAATATATTATTAAGATCATCATAATTCCTAAGCGTGACCAAAATCTTCAAATATTTCTTGTTCAAAATTGAAATCTTCCATTTCCGGTTTTTGCTAGTATAACAATGTGATGTTATAAAAAAATCTAAAAAATATGAAAAAGTTATATCATAGCATATGCTATTGGACCGTATCTATGTTCTCATAATTACTTAAATGTGCGAAAGCAAAGAAACTTTGACAAGAGGAAATCTTGGAAATTTTAAGCCTATCCATTTAATAGTCGCTGTCCAAAAACTAAAAATCAACAATTTTTCTCATGAGGGAAAAATTAAGCATGATCTACGTCTAAAAACCAAATAATTATGCCTTGTGCATTTGGTTCAAGAAAATTAGAATTTGAATTAACGATCTCTTAGTCTTCCTATAATCCAACAATGATGCATGGCATTCTTTCTATGGTTCTCGAAATTTCGGAAACAAACTAAAACTATGCATCCATTATCAGTTTCACTTATTGCATCCAACTAAAACTATAAAATAAATGTACTAATAAACTAAAAATCAACCTTCAATGGCGGAAACAGAAGCAACTAGGCCCATTTTATAAGGCAAGCAGAAGAAAGATGCCTTGGATTAATACATAAGGCTCTTCTTCTTTGACCCTTTAATGAATGTCTTCTTTCTCCTAGGTTAAGGACTTTCACCATCACTTGATTCATTTACTTAGTTGGGTTGTTCAACTGTCCAACGACATTAGAACAAAAAAAAGTGCATGGTACAGAGAAGCAATTGGTCTATTTCTTGGCCACCAATTTCTTCGTATCTATACGCTGCCTACCATCAGCTCAATTAACCAAATTAACAACCATATATTTCTTCCACATGTTTTGCGTTATATCAACCACACATCTTCCATTTCAGCTACTATAAATAATTCCATGCATTGCATTTTTAAGGGTCGTAATATATAATAACTCTATGTACTATTCATAACTCAAAACTCTTCATAACGCAAGTTCTTAAGATTAGCAATATATAATTGCCTGCAATATACGCCTTGGTAGTAAAATTTAAATTAAAAAAGAATAAGTAAAAAAAGAAAGAAATATAAAAATAAGGGATGTATATACTATTTCCTACTTCCATTAAGTAAGGTCAAATAATAAAAGTTATCTACTCCAAAACAAAAACATTTGACTAAGTTTAAAATTGTTTTAGGAAACTGAAACAAATGACAATCTACATATGAGAGAATTTGAAAAATAGAAGTTACAAAAGGAATAATTTAAAAGAACACATTAATATGTCCCTTATTTTAGGAAAAATATAGTATTAGGATATATTAATTACAACCTTTCATGAATATATAATTAAGAAATTTTTTAGTTAAATTAAACAATCAATATTGTTTTAGCCCTCATTTTGCGATCCAATACAATTATACAATTAAGGAAAAACAGAACACAAAGGCTTTCTATTTTTTCTTCATTTTCCGGCAACGATCAAAAACCCTACCACCTTTACCTCCATTTTCCTTCTCCACTTCCCTGTTAATAACTCGTCCCGCTAAATTAGTGGATTATTCATTTTTAGTTCATTACCTCTAATTCCCACATTCGAAAAACCGATTGAGGCAATCATTTTAAAATATGGATTTTTGTTCGTTCTTCGAAATTTGAAAACTAAAATTCATAATTAGGATGCAAATTTCATTGTAAATTTCTGAAACTTTCCATTACTTTTTGTAACTCACTCTTGTTGCAACAAATTTTAAGTGTCTTACCTTCCTATTGTAATTATTATTAGATATTTAACTTCCAAAGCCATTTAATTAGTTAGCTTTGTTCATTTTCTAGAAAAGTTATTGCCACTAATCTTTATTTATTAACTATAACATCCATTTTCTTACTGTTTTTAATTAGATTGGATGATATATATATAGAGAAGAATTAAATTTAGTTAGGAGATTTAAAACTTAG
Source organism: Allium sativum (assembly GCA_030737875.1). NCBI lineage: Eukaryota > Viridiplantae > Streptophyta > Magnoliopsida > Asparagales > Amaryllidaceae > Allium > Allium sativum. The sequence continues at coordinate 128,265,298 of CM060911.1, forward strand.
AGATAAATTATATTTTGTGAAAATGTTAGATGATTTGTCAATTATGGATATACATCAGAAAAATAGGGGCTTAAGCCTTACAAAAATTTCACATTTGACACACTCTGTACTTGTTTTTAGTTTAATGCTAAGGGCACCCCAATTTCCTCTTCCTATTACCACAACTAAAAATACCACAAAAATTACCCTTCCACTCTTCTTAATACCTCACATGAAAAAATAGGGTGTAACGAACAGGAATTTTCGACCCCGAAAGTCAACATAAGATACCATGTCGACTATTCAAGCATCAGAAATACCAGATCGTTAATAGAAAGAAGTTAGAGGGTGAGAAATAGAAAGGAAAGAACATTAGAATAGAAGAAGATAAAAATAGAATAGAATTAGAGTAAACACGAATCTCACAGCGGAACGAATAAAATGTATAATATAACATAACTTTGAAATACAAAACTGTATTTATACTTACACACATTATCAGAGTACATCACATGTATATTACAATGGAAATAAACTCTATACATATCTAACTCTGAAGCCTCCTGCTCCGAGCTCCTCCAAGTATATTTGTAAATCCCGACAACTTGACTGCCTGTAAAAATTTGGGCATCCAAGAGTTTAGGGAAAACAAACCAAAATAAACTCTGGGTCTGTCATGGGACTGATGTGAGTGAACTCTAATCACTTGGTTTAACTTTTAAAATCCTTTTAAAAGAAATGATATCCATAAGACCGATCCACACATAAACACAGACGGTTTTTACCTTGCAGTAACCCAAAATATTTCTTAAGATCAATATTTTCTGATATTATAATAATGTCTAAATCAAGTAAATAGCAATCTAGCAAAACACTTTCATCTCACGCTCTGCATGTATAATATACAATCAAAAACTGTGAACTCTTATTGGGTAATGGATTCCAACTATGACAAGGTATAGAACCACCTTTCGATCAGTGTACTCTAGAAGCGATACACTGGAGTTCAACAAGAACATCTTGTAACTCAGCATACACGACCGACCATTCATTTTGCTTGAATGTTTTGAATATATTATCACCTTACGATTGGTAAACCAACATAACCGTTCCCGGGAGATAAAGAAGCGAAAAAAGTAACAGATATGAATATTCTCTAGACATGACAATATACCCTAATTGGGTGCGACCCACTTAGCCATGCTACCTGCCGATTTTTGTCATTTCCCCGTTGATGCGGCTTGAGGTCACAACGTATGATTATACAAATCATATCTAATTTACTTTGAATGCCACATCGTCATACCCACCAAATCACAAATTGGTTTGCATAAAAATATCATGGGTATAAAGTTAGGAGAAACGAATTTCTCCCCCACTATTGTAAATACATTTGAAAAGATCATCTTACGCGATCTATTAGGTATACTCTGTCAGGCATTCATCCATACATGTTGTCCTGGGATTGGACAAACCAAAGGGACTATTATGTAATTCCATCTTAGGAAAATTCTACCTAGGATTGCTAGAACAGCCCTTGCACAAACTTCGTCTTCAATTATCTTCGTCATATTTGATTCGCAACGCTAATGTCCATATGGAGTGGTTTTCAGATAATAAATCTGATCCCGGTCTCTCCGTACTGATAATGAAAAAATGGTCGAAACTTCTATAGTCGGTTATTGTAATAACCCGGAAATCTGGGCCAGTTTAAAATTTTTATTTTTGCAATTTTAGCGAATTTTGATTATTTTAAATGAATTATTTTAAATAATATCGACGAGAAATTTATTTTGAATATAATTCGAACGTATATATCCGTTTGAATCGACGTTAGAATATAAATATTTATTTTAAATTATAAAAGGAATTGAAAATAGCGAGGTAGTTCGATAATTCGATTTCAAACTTCAATTGAATGTACCGGGTGAAAAATAAACCGGATTTTAGTGAAACCAAATTGATAATACCTTTTCAACGAATCCGAAAAATCAAAATTTCATAGCGGGGATAAAAAGTTATGCCCACTTGAAATTTCTGAATAGTCGCTATGGAATTCAGGCCCTTAAAAATGGAGATTTTGCAAACGACCTCGGATTTCGACGAAACAACTTTTGTTGGATCCGCGATGTCATGTTATTGCTAGGTTTCAAATTTCATAATTTTTTGAATCAATATGTGAGCGTGGAAAAGGAAAACGTGTTTTACCAGTTTTAGTTGATTTTAATCAACTGGAAAATGGCCATTTTTCAAACGGTCTCAGAATTCGATGAAATTAGTTTTGTTAGGACCGTATCGTCAATACGAAGCTAGAAAATATTTTTCTGGAATTTTTCGAGTTAGTATGTGACCCCAGTAAATTGGAATGCGCGTTCAAATTCAATATATAGAGTTATATGTTGGTTTTGACGAAAACTGATCGAACAGTCGAACCAGCTTACGATACATATCCCATTGTGTTCGGAATGGGGTAATTAGCTATGGACGACAGGCGGTGGACCTCGTTTAGAGGTCGAAAATAAAAGTTACTTTTTGAAATTAAAATAAATAAATATATATATATTTCCTCTCTCTCTCTCCTCCTTAAACTCCTCTGGCCCCCCGTCCTTCATTAAATCAGAAGAAAAAAAAACGAGATCGCGCCGCTGCCCTCGACGACGCCACCACCCCCCTCCGCTTCCATCTCCCCCTCGCCCCCTCGTGCCGCGACCCCTGCCTCTTCTCCAACGCGAGCCCAAGCCCCCTCGACGCAGTCAAGCCACGAACTCCCAACCCGACACCCGTCGTCCTCCCCCTGCGCGAGCAGCACCCCCTCCCCCTGCGCGAGCAGCAACCCCTCCAACGACGAACAACAGCCTCTACCACTCCCAATTCAAACTGTAAGCCCTCTAATTTTGTTAATCTTCATTCATTGAGTGTTTTTAGATTATAAAACACTTGATCTTTAATATAGAAAACATAGGATTTTCAGTATAGGAAGATTTGATTTTTATTACAGAAAAGTTTAGATTTTTGTTAAGAAAATATAAATGATTTTTATATAATGAATAGCGAAGTAAAAATTCGATTTTTATATATTGAATAGCGAAGTAAAAATTCGATTTTTATATATTGAATAGTAAGGTAAAAATTCGATTTTTATATATTGAATAGCAAGGTAAAAATTTGATTTTTATATTTTGAATAGCAAGGTAAAAATTTGATTTTTATAAATTGAATAGCAAAGTAAAAATTCGATTTTTATATATTGAATAGCGAAGTAAAAATTTGATTTTTATATATTGAATAGAAAAGTAAAAATTCGATTTTTATAAATTGAATAGCGAAGTAAAAATTCGATTTTTATATATTGAATAGCGAAGTAAAAATTCGATTTTTATATATTGAATAGCGAAGTAAAAATTCGATTTTTATATATTGAATAGCGAAGTAAAAATGTGATTTTTATATATGTAGAGAATACGGGCAGTGATAACTGACAAAAGGGCAAGAACGACGAAGATTTCTACATAAGAAGAGCCGAGGCGTCTGGTTTAGCATATCGGTGAGAACTTCTCACCTTTTAATTTATTTCTAGTTAAAATATATACTAGGATGCAGACGTTGTTTAGTAGCACCCGACACCCGTCGTCCACAGACCATGGACGGCTTGTATGCTTGTTTGTTTGATTTTGATGTGTAGTTAATTGTGTGATGTGATGTGAAATGAAATAAAATATTTTAAAGTGGAAAATATTTTATAGTTAAAAATAAAAAATTTAACGTGTATATGAAATGAAATAAAAATAAACAAATCGGACGATTTGTTTATATACACACATTTGACTGATATTGATTGGGACGATAAATTTTACACATCGCCCAACTGTACAAATAAAATCTGTGTATGATTGTTTGAAACCCCACACGGGTATTGGGATGATATATGACATACACTAGTCCCAATAATTAGCTGTATGTCGATCGATTGATTGACAGACTGTCATAAGCGTTAAATATCTATATTTGATGCTTATACAGTGCAGAATGCACTCCGGATGATGGTTGATTATTTATCGTTGGTATTTTATACATGTGTTGTAGAAAATCCATATAACTAACATTATATGGTAATTGATTGGGCCTCATTCCAGTTTTGAAATAGAAATATTTGAAAAGGAAATATTTGAAATAGAATATTTAAAAATAGAAAAATATGAAGCAGTGTTGATTAGATTGACGCCATTTTGACGTGAACGATATTTATATCGATTTTATTCATTTTATAATGAATATCGAAAGTGATTTCAAAATCTGATATTTTGAAAAGAATTAGAATTCGAAGTGAAAGTGCATAGAAATGAATTCGAATTGAAATTAAATATAAATGAATTCGAATTGAAATTGAATAGAAATGAATTCGAATTGAAATTGAATATAAATGAATTCGAATTGAAATTGAATTGAAATCGATTTGAAATGAATTTAAAACGAATTTATATTGGAATATTCAATTTTGAATTGAAATTGAATATGAAGTTGAAACCGTTTTGAAAATGAATTTAAAACGATTTATGAAGCACGTTTTAAAAGGAAATCGACGAAGTATATATATTATATATATATTATATATATAATATAATGGCCTAAATAGAACGCGCCGCGCCACGGCAGTTCGCGAATTTCGACCATTGACTTCGAATGGATATTACGGGAGATCCGACCGTCGGATTCTCCTAAAACCGGAACCGTTGGGTTCGTATCGAAAAGAGCTTTCTAACGAATATTAGAAATTTGAAATCTAACGGTAGGATTTGGAATTATGTCCAAATCAAATTTGGAAAAGGTCGCTGTAAGTGCAGTTCGATGGCCATTGATGGAAATCGACTGTACGGGCCTTGATAAAATTATTAAAAATAGTAATAATTTGTGTAAAATCATAAGAAATGATTTGTGAAGAATTGAGATGAAAAACTCCATATTTGAAAAGATAAAAATAGATTTTTATCGAAATGAACTAGTTTTGAACTAGAATTAAAATTCTATTTGTTTTTAAATAAATAAATTGAATTTGAAAAGGGTTTTAAAAATAACCAGAATTTCCAATGATTGCATTGGAATGGATTTGAATCGAAATTGTCTTCAGAATATTTCGATGTTGGATTTTGTGATTATACAGATGTTGTTATGGAAATTTGAAAGATATAGATATGTATATCGTTATTTCCAATACGATATCTGTTGGTCGTAGAATTTGATATTGAATATAAGCTGATATATTTTCTATTCAGAGCCTTGTATTTAATATCAAACGTGATTTGGGTTTGTCATGAATGGTGTCTTGACTAACACTGTTCTTGAACCCAGTTGAGAAAAGATTAAATCTTTTATTTAGATTTAATGAAGTGTACCAATTAAATAATATTTAATTGAAATTGAATTAATATGGATTTTTGGGTTTATCGTGGACAGTGTTTTAAATAACACTCGTTCTTTAACCCGATAATTAATGAAATGTGATTTTGGGTTTATCGTAAACCGTGTTTTTTTAAATGACACTGATTCTTTAACCCAGTTAACGATTAAAACTAAGTGGATTTTTAATGAATCTTTAATTAGATTGAAAAGATCAAGAATGGAGTATCACCAGTTTTGCTCCAGACGATAGTTAAATCTTTAATTAGATTTAAACGTGAAATGGTAATTGAATTTACCGATAACACCGTGGTGTTAGGTGTGTAGTATTACCAGTTTTACTTCATGGGATGAATAGGTGGGGATTGGGAAATAAAATAAATGATTATTCCGATGTGATTCGCTAATCCCGACTAGTTTGAATTGATATTCAAGGAAGATTAAAGAATAAATTTAAAGAGTTTATCTTTGATAAAATTAATGGGAACCTTTCCCAAAGTAGAAGAATATTTGAATAAACGAATATTCTGAATTGGAATGAGGCGTATGTTGTGTTCGTGTAACACTTATTTAAAGTATACGCGAGTTATTCGGGAAGACCGGGTTTATCCCATTCTGAATAACTGATACGACGATAAGTCGAAGGTGAAGACGGTGGTTGAAGACCGGAGGTCTTCACGTCGTTTGGATAATTACTAATGATCTTGATTGGGCCGTACACCCAAGAAGATGGAAACAGTTGGTGATCGTCCAGACGTACTTGGAGATCGATGGATATGCGGGGTACTAGGTGCCTCTGGTTTCGTTCAGACCCAGAACGAACTTGTAAATGGACTGTGTGTCTGACATTGGATTTTAGTCTGTGTGATTGATTTCTATTAAATATATATCTGTTTGGCGGCGGAGAATTTATTCTCTTACTAACGCCCTTCTCTGAGACGCACGAGCTAAGGGGTTATATGTTGGTAGATATCAAACGCATGGAGTGAATTGCCTGTGTGGCATGCCTAAGTGGCAATTGATCAAGGCTTCTGTTGAAAAGCAAAGTCTTGTGGTGATGATCAAAGCACGGCCTGTGTGGCATAGCTTTTTGTAACGTTAATTCGCGAGCCTCACACCCCGGTAGTGAACCGAAACGGGAGACGGACATCAGGGAGGGCATGCGTTTCTTTCTAGTTAGAAGTGGCGTCAGTGGTTTTACACGCCCTAACGAGTTTGACTTATGTGGTTGTTGCTGTTGCGAGGCGCCTCGGATATACCGGTGACTGTGTGAAGCCGAAGGAGCCATTCGTTGGCTCATTTACGCCCCATAGGGCGGGGGAACGCAGTGTTCAGGCATAATAATCCACATCGGTGGACCGGCCCTGATGATCCAAGGCTTGCCTGCGCGCTTGTCTGAGGGGCGGACTAGAGCGTCTCGAATCGGTAGAGGACGATCCCTAGCCTCAGTTCACAGATGGAAATCCAACTTCCAAATACGTGATTTTGCGGGTTTAATTGTAGAACTAGTATGGCGACATGATATATGGTACCCATGCCGTCTATGATTGATACTTATGATTTGAAATTGTTTTAAACACTTTACACTTATTATAGTATCGAAGGACTTGTTTTAAAACGTATCAAGCATGCTTTGGCTATTATAAGGGAAAACCCTATCCCCCGGCTTGCGTTGCATTGTGTGATAGGACCTGGGTCTTATAATAGCTTCTTTTTTCTTTATTTAGCATTGCGCTGTTTATTTTATGCACTGGTGTTCTTGGGAGGAAACCCATTCCGTGTTATACGGCGTGGTCCCTTGATTCACCTAGCTTTAAAAATAAAGATTAATAACTGTTTTAGTTCTCACACCAGTCCCATGACTGACCTGGAGTTTATTGTTTTAACCTAAACTCTGGGTGCCCTTATTTTGACACGGGCAGCTAGTAGTTTTGGTTTTGCAGATTTATATTCACAGGATCCTGGTATACAGCTGGAACGATATCCGGAAAGCTTTGTATCCGTATATCTCCTTCTAGTTGTGTTTTGTATATTTCCGCTGCGATGTATTTAAATGTAATTTAAATCTCTGATATTTCTGTGTAATATTCATTTATACTCTGTATATCCTTGTATTCTGATGAATTGTTGTAATATACAATGGAATGTCCTTCCGTCTGCGTTCTGTTTTATCGTGTTCTCCAAACGATCAGGGGTTTCGAACGGTCTAGATCGGTTTACGACTGATTCGGATCGAGCGAAATTCTCGGCCGTCACATTTGGTATCAGAGCTTTGGTTTACAAAGCTCAGAGAACAGGACACACTAGAACCGAACGAAAGAATTCATCAGAGATTGGATTAGTAATATCCAATTAGAATGACTCGTTAGAGATGGGGTCAGTAGTATCCTAGAACGAGTGTGAAGAGTATTTTTAAAATGAAAACGAATTTTGTTTTGAAAATTTAAATCAACTATTCGTATTTGATTATTTATTTTAAATTGATTTGGACAATCCGATATATAAAGATTTTGCATATGCGTCTTGCAAACGTGTATTCGAAGTTTTAATATACTGGATAGTTATAGAATCATACTCTAGTTGCCCGGGGATAATTCCGGTAACGGGGCACCATCGCCAGTATTTATTTTCGAGTTTCGAAAGTGAGATTTCTATATATTTCCAATTGACTGGTGTGAGAACCGAAACTAGATAGGACTTGTTGTTGTGATTTGGCATCAAAAATCTGATTTTTGACTATGTATCAAAATTATGAATTTGAAAAGCTAATCAACTAATTGATTGATGGTTGTGTTGTTTGATTATTGTTTGATTAAATTAAATGTTGAACGTTTAGCCAAATGGTATCAAATAGTGAATTGTATTGAAATTTGGTCGCATTTGCTTGCATATACATGTACTTACATTGAACAGGTCATAGCAAGGAGGCTAGAGCAGAAGAATAAATTTGTTTGCCCGACAAATAGGTACATGTTTAACATAATTTACTGTTTTGTTTGGGTGATGATGATTTTATGAGCCGATTGGCTAGCCGCTTGGCTTTTTCTTTTTCTTTTTGAGATCAGAAGGCCTGTATGGCAATTTCGGGATTTTCCCGTGCTCCCGGTGTAGGGGAGGTTATGGCGAAATTTTTCGAAAATTTAGGGTGTTAGACAAAAATTTGAAAAGTTCTTAGAAACTGAAAAGTTGAAGAACTTAAGCCGTAGTCAAAATAATGAAAGTTGAGTTGATTAGTTAAACAACTTTCGGCTTCGTTCCTTTTCGGGAACGAAAAGTTTTAAGTGGTGGAGATTGTAATAACCCGGAAATCTGGGCCAGTTTAAAATTTTTATTTTGGCAATTTTAGCGAATTTTGATTATTTAAAATGAATTATTTTAAATAATATCGATGAGAAATTTATTTTGAATATAATTCGAACGTATATATTCCTTTGAATCGACGTTAGAATATAAATATTTATTTTAAATTATAAAAGGAATTGAAAATAGCGCGGTAGTTCGATAACTCGATTTCAAACTTCAATTGAATGTACCGGGTGCAAAATAAACCGGATTTTAGTGAAACCAAAAATAGTTGATTCTAATTGATAATATCTTTTCAACGAATCCGAAAAATCAAAATTTCATAGCGGAGATAAAAAGTTATGCCCAGTTGAAATTTCTGAATAGTCGCTTTGGAATTCTGGCCCTTAAAAATGGATATTTTGCAAACGACCTCGGATTTCGATGAAACCACTTTTGTTGGATCCGTGATGTCAAGTTATTGCTAGGTTTCAAATTTCATAATTTTTCGAATCAATATGTGAGTGTGGCAAAGGAAAACGTGTTTGACCAGTTTCAGTTGATTTTAATCGACTGGAAAATGGCCATTTTTCAAACGGTCTCAGAATTCGATGAAATTAGTTTTGTTCGGACCGTATCGTCAATACGAAGCTAGAAAATATTTTTCTGGAATTTTCGAGTTAGTATGTGACCCCAGTAAATTGAAATGCGCATTCAAATTCAATATATAGAGTTATATGTTGGTTTTGACGAAAACTGATCGAAACAGTCGAACCAGCTTACGATACATATCCCATTGTGTTCGGAATGGGGGTAATTAGATATGGACGACAGGCGGTGGACCTCGTTTAGAGGTCGAAAATAAAAGTTACTTTTTGAAATTAAAATAAATAAATATATATATATATTTCCTCTCTCTCTCTCCTCCTTAAACTCCTCTGGCCCCCCGTTCTTCATTAAATCAGAAATCAAAAAAAATAGAAACGAGATCGCGCCTTAGCCTGGACGCGCCGCCGCCCTCGTCGATGCCACCACCCCCTCCTCTTCCATCTCCCCCTCGCCCCCTCGTGCCGCGACCCCTGCCTCTTCTCCAACGCGAGCCCAAGCCCCCCCGATGCCGTCAAGCCACGAACTCCCAACCCGACACCCGTCGTCCTCCCCCTGCGCGAGTAGCACCCCCTCCCCCTGCGCGAGCAGCAGCCCCTCCAACGACGAACAGCAGCCCCTACCACTCCCGATTCAAACTGTAAGCCCTCTTATTTTGTTAATCTTCATTTATTGAGTGTTTTTAGATTATAAAACACTTGATCTTTAATATAGAAAACATAGGATTTTCAGTATAGGAAGATTTGATTTTTATTACAGAAAAGTTTAGATTTTTGTTAAGAAAATATAAATGATTTTTATATATTGAATAGCGAAGTAAAAATTCGATTTTTATATATTGACTAGCGAAGTAAAAATTCGATTTTTATATATTGAATAGCAAGGTAAAAATTCGATTTTTTTGTATTGAATAGCAAGGTAAAAATTTGATTTTTATATATTGAATAGCTAGGTAAAAATTTGATTTTTATATATTGAATAGCAAAGTAAAAATTCGATTTTTATATATTGAATAGCGAAGTAAAAATTCGATTTTTATATATTGAATAGCGAAGTAAAAATTCGATTTTTATATATTGAATAGCGAAGTAAAAATTCGATTTTTATATATTGAATAGCGAAGTAAAAATTTGATTTTTATATATTGAATAGCGAAGTAAAAATTCGATTTTTATATATTGAATAGCGAAGTAAAAATTCGATTTTTATATATTGAATAGCGAAGTAAAAATTCGATTTTTATATATTGAATAGCGAAGTAAAAATGTGATTTTTATATATGTAGAGAATACGGGCAGTGATAACTGACAAAAGGGCAAGAACGGCGAAGATTTCTACATAAGAAGAGCCGAGGCGTCTGGTTTAGCATATCGGTGAGAACTTCTCATCTTTTAATTTATTTCTAGTTAAAATATATACTAGGATGCAGACGGTGTTTAGTAGCACCCGACACCCGTCGTCCACAGACCATGGACGGCTTGTATGCTTGTTTGTTTGATTTTGATGTGTAGTTAATTGTGTGATGCGATGTGAAATGAAATAAAATATTTTAAAGTGGAAAATATTTTATAGTTAAAAATAAAAAATTTAACGTGTATATGAAATGAAATAAAAATAAACAAATCGGACGATTTTTTTATATACACACACTTGACTGATATTGATTGGGACGATAAATTTTACACATCGCCCAACTGCACAAATAAAATCTGTGTATGATTGTTTGAAACCCCACACGGGTATTGGGATGATATATGACATACACTAATCCCAATAATTAGCTGTATGTCGATCGATTGATTGACAGACTGTCATAAGCATTAAATATCTATATTTGATGCTTATACAGTGTAGAATGCACTCTGGATGATGGTTGATTATTTATCGTTGGTATTTTATACATGTGTTGTAGAAAATCCATATAACTAACATTATATGGTAATTGATTGGGCCTCATTCCAGTTTTGAAATAGAAATATTTGAAAAGGAAATATTTGAAATAGAATATTTAAAAATAGAAAAATATGAAGCCGTGTTGATCAGATTGACGTCATTTTGACGTGAGCGATATTTATATCGATTTTATTCATTTTATAATGAATATCGAAAGTGATTTCAAAATCTGATATTTTGAAAAGAATTAGAATTCGAAGTGAAAGTGCATAGAAATGAATTCGAATTGAAATTGAATATAAATGAATTCGAATTGAAATTGAATAGAAATGAATTCGAATTGAAATTGAATATAAATGAATTCGAATTGAAATTGAATTGAAATCGATTTGAAATGAATTTAAAACGAATTTATATTGGAATATTCAATTTTGAATTGAAATTGAATATGAAGTTGAAACCATTTTGAAAATGAATTTAAAACGATTTATAAAGCACGTTTTAAAAGGAAATTGACGAAGTACATATTATATATATAATATAATGGCCTGAATAGAACGCGCCGCGGCAGTTCGCGAATTTCGACCATTGACTTCGAATGGATATTACGGAAGATCCGACCGTCAGATTCTCCTAAAACCAGAACCGTTGGGTTCGTATCGAAAAGAGCTTTCTAACGAATATTAGAAATTTGAAATCTAACGGTTGGATTTGGAATTATGTCCAAATCAAATTTGGAAAAGGTCGCTGTAAGTGCAGTTCGATTGCCATTGATGGAAATCGACTGTACGGGCCTTGATATAATTATTAAAAATAGTAATAATTTGTGTAAAATCATAAGAAATGATTTGTGAAGAATTGAGATGAAAAACTCCATATTTGAAAAGATAAAAATATATTTTTATCGAAATGAACTAGTTTTGAACTAGAATTAAAATTCTATTTGTTTTTAAATAAATAAATTGAATTTGAAAAGGGTTTTAAAAATAACCAGAATTTCCAATGATTGCATTGGAATGGATTTGAATCGAAATTGTCTTAGGAATATTTCGATGTTGGATTTCGTGAATATACAGATGTTGTTATGGAAATTTGAAAGATATGTATATCGTTATTTCCAATACGATATCTGTTGGTCGTAGAATTTGATATTGAATATAAGCCGATATATTTTCTATTCAGAGCCTTGTATTTAATATCAAACGTGATTTGGGTTTGTCGTGAATGGTGTCTTGACTAACACTGTTCTTGAACCCAGTTGAGAAATGATTAAATCTTTTATTTAGATTTAATGAAGTGTACCAATTAAATAATATTTAATTGAAATTGAATTAATATGGATTTTTGGGTTTATCGTGGATAGTGTTTTAAATAACACTCGTTCTTTAACCCAATAATTAATGAAATGTGATTTTGGGTTTATCGTAAACCGTGTTTTTTTAAATGACACTGATTCTTTAACCCAGTTAACGATTAAAACTAAGTGGAGTTTTAATGAATCTTTAATTAGATTGAAAAGATCGAGAATGGAGTATCACCAGTTTTGCTCCAGACGATAGTTAAATCTTTAATTAGATTTAAACGTGAAATGGTAATTGAATTTACCGATAACACCGTGGTGTTAGATGTGAAGTATTACCAGTTTTACTTCATGGGATGAATAGGTGGGGATTGGGAAATAAAATAAATGATTATTCCGGTGTGATTCGCTAATCCCGACTAGTTTGAATTGATATTCAAGGAAGATTAAAGATTAAATTTAAAGAGTTTATCTTTGATAAAATTAATGGGAACCTTTCCCAAAGTAGAAGAATATTTGAATAAACGAATATTCTGAATTGGAATGAGGCGTATGTTGTGTTCGTGTAACACTTATTTAAAGTATACGCGAGTTATTCGGGAAGACTGGGTTTATCCCATTCTGAATAACTGATACGACGATAAGTCGAAGGTGAAGACGGTGGTTGAAGACCGGAGGTCTTCACGTCGTTTGGATAATTACTGATGATCTTGATTGGGCCGTACACCCAAGAAGATGGAAATAGTTGGTGGTCGTCCAGACGTACTTGGAGATCGATGGATATGCGGGGTACTAGGTGCCTCCGGTTTCGTTCAGACCCAGAACGAACTTGTAAATGGACTGTGTGTCTGACATTGGATTTTAGTCTGTGTGATTGATTTCTATTAAATATATATCTGTTTGGCGGCGGAGAATTTATTCTCTTGCTAACGCCCTTCTCTGAGACGCACGAGCTCAGGGGTTATATGTTGGTAGATATCAAACGCATGGAGTGAATTGCCTGTGTGGCATGACTAAGTGGCAATTGATTAAGGCTTCTGTTGAAAAGCAAAGTCTTGCGGTGATGATCAAAGCACGGCCTGTGTGACATAGCTTTGTGTAACGTTGATTCGCGAGCCTCACACCCCGGTAGTAAACCAAAATGGGAGACGGACATCAGGGAGGGCATGCGTTTCTTTCTAGTTAGAAGTGGCGTCAGTGGTTTTATACGCCTTGACGAGTTTGACTTATGTGGTTGTTGCTGTTGCGAGGCGCCTCAGATATACCGGTGACTGTGTGAAGCCGAAGGAGCCATTCGTTGGCTCATTTACGCCCCATAGGGCGGGGGAACGCAGTGTTCAGGCATAATAATCCACATCGGTGGACCGGCCCTGACGATCCAAGGCTTGCCTGCGCGGTTGCCTGAGGGGAGGACTAGAGCGTCTCGAATCGGTAGAGGACGTTCCCTAGCCTCAGTTCACAGATGGAAATCCAACTTCCAAATACGTGATTTTGCGGGTTTAATTGTAGAACTAGTATGGCGACATGATATATGGTACCCATGCCGTCTATGATTGATACTTATGGTTTGAAATTGTTTTAAACACTTTACACTTATTATAGTATCGAAGGACTTGTTTTAAAACGTATCAAGCATGCTTTGGCTATTATAAGGGAAAACTCTATCCCCCGGCTTGCGTTGCATTATGTGATAGGACCTGGGTCTTATAATAGCTTCATTTTTCTTTATTAGCATTGCGCTGTTTGTTTTATGCACTGGTGTTCTTGGGAGGAAACCCGTTCCGTGTTATACGGAGTGGTCCCTTGATTCACCTAGCTTTAAAAATAAAGATTAATAACTGTTTTAGTTCTCACACCAGTCCCATGACTGACCTGGAGTTTATTGTTTTAACCTAAACTCTGGGTGCCCTTATTTTGACACGGTCAGCTAGTAGTTTTGGTTTTGTAGATTTATATTCACAGGATCCTGGTATACAGCTGGAATGATATCCGGAAAGCTTTGTATCCATATATCTCCTTCTAGTTGTGTTTTGTATTTCTGTGTAATATTCATTTATACTCTGTATATCCTTGTATTCTGATGAATTGTTGTAATATACAATGGAATGTCCTTCCGTCTGCGTTCTATTTTGTCGTGTTCTCAAAACGATCAGGGGTTTCGAATAGTCTAGATTGGTTTAGCGACTGATTCAGATCGAGCGAAATTCTCGGTCGTCACAGTTATTTAACTATCAAAGGAAAACATTCATGCACACAACGATCTTATTACCAAATGGAAATTTAATCGATCAATCATCAATCAACATTTTTCCCTTTAAATTAATTTATCATTACTTTATTCATTTCCCCGTTTCTCGTTTCCATATATTCATAAATCCTTATTTTCTAAGTTTATAAAATATATGTTATTAACATTGGAAAACGTTTCCATTCTTATTCACACATCATTACTCTCCCACATCTATCAGTCTCTAACTGTAAACTAGTACGAGACCAATTCCCAAAGTATAAATCTGAAGGCCGAAACCAACATCAGATTGATATTTAGACAACTATTCAGCATAACTAATTCCCAGTCGGTTCTTAACTCCATTTCTTAATTTCTTATTTACGAAACAGTTTACAAAACTCTCTATTCAGTTTCCAAATCCACTTCTTTATGGATATCTTTGATTATAACAATAACGTTATAATATAAGCTTTTGAAATATTTAATTTCAAACTATAACTTTTATTTAAATAAATAAACAAATAATTAATTAGTTAGATAAATAAATGAATCTTGACTATAACCGGAAAGCAAATGGTACTTTCCTAAATTCAATAGAATCGAATTCCAACATATAATTCACGTTTGAATACTCTCTATTCAAATAACGTTACTAATGTTGGAATAAACTCACCGTTTCAGCTTAACTTGATTTCTAAATTCATATTTGAATTTATCACTTCAAATATTCAACAAATTCCTTTTATAACCCATTTAATCTACAAAGTTTTTGCTTTTAAATCGTTATTCACTTTAAAACGAAAATAATATTCCTTTATAGAAACTGGACTCGTTTTATCAAATCAAAACTTGATTTATATTTATAAATACCATTACAAGTTAAATTCCTATTTATCGAGTTATTTAATATAGACGTATTTATATTCCGCTTAATAACTCTACTTTCAAGTAAACTGCTTGTTAATTATAAATCAAGTTTATAATTAAATCTGGACTTCATATTCTATTGTAATCTATTGAATCTAAATCAAATTTAATTATCTTGTCCAATTCCTAATTTATATAATATATAAATTCTAAATTAAATCATTTTTAATAACATTCGACATTGTCGAATTATAATTACAAACCCTTATGGTTTTAACTTTATTCATATTTTGAGAATCGAAATAATCTCATCGTTTTTCTTTCTAACACTTCCTTTTCCTTGTAAATGAATTCATTTCTTGAATTTTTATTTCCAAACTATTTAATAATAATCATTTTGCTTCATTTATAAATAAAATTACTTGTTTTATATAATTAAACAAGTTATTATATTCTAGCCAATCGTAATTCAATTTCTGTTTTTAAATAGATTTTTTTTTTAAATCTCGAACCATTTTCTAATGTATTTTACGATATTTTAAATACCAAATATTCAGGTCAATGTTATTCAAACATATCAAACACACAATAATCAACACCAAATTATTTGTCACATCATATAATACAATATATGAGAAACAACAATATAATTGTTGAGAAATCCAGTTGGATCCCTCCAACTATTTCCCTGCATCCACAGAGGTTAATTAACATAAATAACATTAACTTCATATCAATATGAAATATTAAAATAAATAGAATCAATATTTAACTAATGATTTATATATATAACTGTGTTGTTAATTTCAAACAGTTAATAAACAAATCATCCAAACAACCATCACAGACAGCATTCAATCATTTTTACAATATTAAATAACGTTTATAAAATTATAAAACTGGGCAGAGTTAGTGAGTTTACTCACCTTGGTCATTAACCGTTAAATAACGATGAACGTTCGGTTGATTATAACAGGCGTTTAATTTTGGTAATATTTCCAGTGAGCTCCAATTGATTCTGAACCAGCTTACTTGTGTGGTCTGCATTGATATGGTCTCAACGATACCAAATTTGTCAGATTTGGATACCGTATGGAAGAGTTATGCTTTTTAAAAGTTATCAGGTATTAAATTAAAACTACACTTATTAATTACTGTAACTGGGCATTACTTTAATTCGATCAGCCCACCTCCATATTTTTAATACGCAGCCCGTGTGATAACATCTTCCCCTAGAACTTAAATCGCTTGTTCCTTGTCCCTTTTAATTCACATTCTAATTTTATGGTCTTCTTTCTTCTTCTTTTTTTTCCTTTTCTTTTCTTTTCTTAATACTAGGCCTCAGCCCATCCACATTCAAAGAAACCGACTACATATACAAACCCACTACCTCTCAAACAGCTCCTTCTTCTTCATCAAAACAATCGCCTCCTGTAACCATCTTCCTCCTATTTCTGTGGCTGTGAAGTTTGCCCAACCTATCATCTCTCCACGAAAATACCCGAAACCCCCACCATTCTTATTCACTTCCATTCCTCTACATCACGCAGCACAAATACCGGTAATTCCAGCCACTCAATTCCATGACCCGGTCACCAAGCTTCTCACCGAGCTGTACAATGTTGTAACGACCCGCATTCTACGCATCATAGGATCGTAGAATATTTATTTCTTTCACATTATAAAGTCGTATGGTCATGTAACTTTGGGAGACGACTATTGGGGTCATTTCCCATGTTCATGATTTTTACCGATTTTTAAATCACAGTTTTGCCCCTAGCTGATCTTGTTTCGGCCGTAACTTTTGATTGATTAGGAGTTTTGACCTAAAACCACTTCCATTGGATCCGGATGATGGTTTACCTTTCTGTAGAGTGGTCACATTAGCCAAACGGACTCACCGTTTGGGATATATGGCTGAAACAAGGTTTAGAAGGTGAAAAACAGCTTAACCAGGCCTAAGTAGGGTGATTAGCAAGAGGGCCCATAACCCATTTCGAGATTAGGGTTATGGGGAGGCTGAGAACAGTAGGAAAACGAATTATATCTCATTTTCCAGCCGCCCAAAACATTCCTCTAACCCTAGCCATGACCTCCACCTTCTAATTTCATCCCAGGTCACTCCTAATCGCTTTCTAATTGAAGATTAAGCCAATCTACACCAAATCAAGGCAAATAAACATCAAATTTGGAACATAGCTGCTGGAACATACAGGGATTCAATCCATAACAGAGGATATTTCAGATCTAAAGTTCATGTGTGGCCAAGGTGAGTGATTTGCATAGTTCCTCACTAATTATGGCTAATTAAGGTTAATTAGTGTTAATTAACGAATTTAAACATGATAAAATTCTGGAAAATATTTATAAATTCTGAAATAATGTTTTAGACATCTGTTAGAAATTTTGTTTGATTTGATTAAGTTTTACTAATCATATCATTAGTTTTTCCTAAACATGCTTAGGGGAAAAGATGGGATTTTAGGTATATTTGATCCATTTTACATGCTGTGATTGTTGTTTTGTTGTTTGTGGATGATTGTACAAGTTGCTATGACTGTATGGTATGATTTGTGATTGTCTAGAAGTGTTAGATTGGTCGAAAACGCCGTCGAATGGCGTAAACAGCTTGCTGGACAAAGTGCAGGAAAACACCCGATCCGGATCGGATAGGAGGAGGGAGTCCGAACGGATGCACCATGGAGAAGCTTAAGAGACCCGACCCGATCGCGAGCCATGCAACACGAGCCGATCTGATACGATGACGCCCATCCGAATCCGGAGGAGGAGCCAAGAGCTGATCTTTGTGTCATGACCCGATCCGTTCATGATGAGGATGGCGCGACCCGGACCGATGTACTACGCATTGGACTGGACGGAGGACAACATGACCACGAACCAGAAGCACCCGATTCGTCCTGATGAGTAGGCACGACCCGACCCAACCTGAATTGCCTTGCACGAGCTGGAACCATGTTACCCGACCCGAACCGATGCGCCATGGAAGAACTAGAGGAACTCGACCCGATCAGAGATGATGAAGCATTCTGAACCGAACTGTAGAGCTTGGACATGAGGCGTGGACCATGAACTGAACTGGGGGAGCACGATCCAAACCTGATGGGAGTACGATCCAAAGCAAAGAAAAGGGAGGAACCGAACCGATCCAGTGACGACTAGAAACCCGAAATGCAAAGGTGGTCCAAATGGAAGTTTATACTTAGGATCCAGTTGGGAATGTGTGCTAAGGGGTTGTAGATGTCTATAACTTTGGATCACTATGTGTAGGGGGTACATGAACGGATTCAGGGCCACAATGGCCTAGGTATTTCTAAAGAGCTATAGACCAATGAAGTGGAGTCATTTGTAAAGGTTTGGTCATGACTCCATGTGGTAAGCTTGGTAGTAGCAGTAGTTGTACAAGTCGAACTCCGTCACTGCGTCGATGGGTCTAGTGATTGACAGTGGTGGACATCGTACGCTTTACGCACTGAGTGAGAGATGTGAGAATGATTGCTATGGTTGATTCGTTTGCTATCATTATGACATGCACACCCCCACCCCTGTTATCTTTACACCATATGTTAGTGGCACCTTAGAGTATTGTACGGTATGTAGTGCTAACTCTTTGGTTGCAGGTCCAGGTATGGTTTAGTATACCTGTTATTGTTCTGTTTAGCTGCTTATCGCTCATACCAGACTTTTTGTCTGACCCAGAATTTTATGCCTCTTCCTATTACTCTGGGTGCTCTCACGAGCAGACTAGAGACATGTTAGCTGGGTACGCACGAGTAGCTGATCCGGAGACGAGCAGGAGGCTTCCACGTATGATACATATAGATATTCTCCCTGTGTTGTTAAAGATCACTGCTTGGGCATTAGTAGTGCATCGTCTACTTTAGCTTTCTTTTGCTTTAGAGACAGTTTAAAGTTTAATAATGATGTTGGATCATAAGATGTATTTGGATTTCCGCTGCTACGTTGGTTTTGTTTTCAGCTTATGCACTGTCTCGCCTATTTTATGTCAAGTATATTATTATTATATTTTGTTCCATGCACTTTGAGACATTTTACAGGTTTTCGATTAGTTCATTCTCTTCTTTCCTTTCTTTGGTGACCGTTTCGTGTTAGTCGGGCATGTGTACAGCGCACTTTCGGAGGAAATGTCGGCTGGTGCGGGGCGGGCCGTCACACTTGGTATTAAAGCTCTAGGTTGCGTAGTTAACCTAGGGAAGTTATCAGGGAGAGATAGTATACGTATATGAGAGCACGTATTTGCGATTATTTTGGTTTTCAAAAGCTATATATATACTATTAGTATAGCTAAGGATGAAGTCGCACTGCACTAGCACCACTATGGAGATGGTTAATCGTTTTCTCTTTACAGATTGAACGATGAGCCGATACGCAAGAGGTGCCGGTAGAGGAGCCAATAATGGGAATGCTGCTGACATGAAGACGATGTTTACTGACCTCATGAGAGAGATGCTTAGAGATGTTCAGAGGGAAGCTCCCAATGCTGGTATTGGTGGTGGTCCAATAGTGCAGGCGCCTAGGGCCGATTTCGCCAAGCTGAACAAGGATTATACTAGTCTTAGTGGGAAGCCGTTCCACGGAACGGAATCGGCTACGGATGTTCAGGATTAGTTGGATAGCTGCGAGCGTATCTTCTAAGATTTGGGTATCGAAGATGCGATGAAGAGAAGGCTAGCATCCCGTCAGCTGCAAGGACGGGCAATGAATTGGTGGAATGCTATAAAGGCAGCTACTCCCGAGGATCAGATTACTTATGAGCAGTTTAAGGCTCGCTTTAGTGATAAGTTCATTCCAGCTGCTCAGAAGTCAGTGGTGTTTAAGAAATTCTTGGAGCTCAAGCAGAATGGTAGAGCTGTCTTGGAGTATATTGCAGAATTCGATACTTTATCGAAGTATGGACTATCTCTTATTGATACTGCCAAGAAGAAGAATGAGAAGTTCATAACTGGCTTGGATGGATACATGAGGCAAAGGCTTGTTAACCACATCGATGAGACGTTTGAGTCGATTGTGGGAAAAGCATTGAGGTCAGAGAGTCTTTACCCTAAGTCGAAGACGGAGGTCGCATCTGCGGAGGAGCCAAAGCCGCAAGCCAGCGGTGGAGGAAAGAATGGTTCTCAGAATAAGAGAAAGCAGAATCAGACCAAGGATGGCCAGAAGAAAAGGAATAAGCAAGATGTTGAGTGCTTCAGCTGTGGTAAGAAGGGCCACTATGCCAAGGTGTGTCGGTCCAAGCCAGCGGATAGGAAGTGCTTCAACTGTGGCTAAGTGGGACATCACAAGGACAAGTGTCTGCAACCCCCTAAAGAAAAGCAGATGGTGAAAGCATATGCCCTTAATGCTATTCCTTCTTCGTCTAATGCCCCAACTGCGGCGGAGAAGGGAAAGAATGTCATTATTTAAGACTGTTTATGATGTTCCTATTAGATTTTTGTTTGATACCGGGGCTTCCAGTTCTTTCATATCTAGTGACCTGGTAGATAGGTTGGGATTGGAGCCCGAGATTTTCGATAGACCTTTAGTAGTGACGAATCCGATTGGTGGTTCGACTAACCTCAGCATGATTGTTCGTAATGTGGTCTTATCGAGTCATGGATGCATGTTTGTTTGTGATTGCTTTGTTTTGGGCTTTACTGGGTTTGGCATTATTTTGAGAGTCGATTGGCTCCAAAGATAGGGGGTGGTAGTAGACTATGAGGGCTTTTTGGTGACAGCTAGAGCGGATGATCGGCGGAGGGTAGTGTTTGGTGGTCTACCCAGTGATGGGGTAATGGCTAGTTTTCTAAATTCCCTCGACATCCCGCATAGTGAGTTGTCAGGGTTGCCCGTGGTTAGCCAGTATCCGGACGTCTTTGAGGAAGCGACCGGGCTTCCACCACACCGAGAGATTGAGTTCCGTATTGATTTGGTGAAAGATGCCAGACCTATAGTGATGCCACTTCGTCGTATGGCACCAAGGGAGCAGCGAGAGCTCGGGGTGCAAGTCAGCGATCTTTTGAAGAAGGGATTTATCGGAAGGATTGTTTCCGAATGGGGAGCACTAGTTGTGTTTGCTACCAAGGCGGATGGTTCCCTTCGGTTATGTGTAGACTACCGCGAGTTGAACAAGGTGACGAGGAAGAACAAGTATCCTCTACCGGGGATAGATGATTTGTTTGATCAGTTGAGTGGCGCGAGAGTATTTTCCCAGTTGGATCTCGCGACAAGTTTTCATCAGCTTAGGGTGGAAGCTGAGAGTATAGCTAAAATGGCATTTTGGATGTCGTTTGGAT
Organism: Allium sativum; assembly: GCA_030737875.1. NCBI lineage: Eukaryota > Viridiplantae > Streptophyta > Magnoliopsida > Asparagales > Amaryllidaceae > Allium > Allium sativum. The sequence continues at coordinate 128,287,157 of CM060911.1, forward strand.
TTTATGAGTGGTTGGTCATGCCATTCGGGCTGACCAGTGCCCCAGCATACTTTGTGGATCTTATGAATAGGGTATTCAGAGATCAGTTGAATAAGTTTGTCCTTGTGTCCGTGGATGATATTTTGGTCTATTCGAGGATAGAGGAAGAACACATGGAACATTTAAGAATAGTGATGGAGGTGTTTTGAAAGCAAAGTTTTCTAAGTGTCACTTCTGGAAGAGGGAAGTGAGATTCTTGGGCCATGTTGTTTCAGAAAATGGTATTGCCGCGGATCCTGCGAAGGTGGCTACGGTACAAGATTGGTCTACGCCCAAGAATGCAACGGACATAAGAAGTTTCTTGGGATTAGCTGGATATTATCGCAAGTTTATCCAAGACTTCTCCAAGATAGCAGCACCATTGACTCAGTTGACCAAGAAGAATCAAGCTTTCGTCTGGGACGAAAAGTGCGAGAATGCATTCAAGAGTCTAAAGGAAAAGTTGACATGTGCACCAGTGTTAGTCATCCCTAAGGGGAATGAAGAGATGACAATATATAGGATGCATGTGGCACAGGGCTAGGTGCTGTATTGATGCAAGGGTTAGGGTTGTAGCTTATGCAAGTCGGCAACTGAAACCGCATGAGAAAAGATACCATATCCATGATTTGGAATTGGCAGCGAACGTGTTTGCGTTGAAGATGTGGAGACATTATCTCTTGGGAGAAAGATTCGAGTTGTTTACCGATCATAAATCGTTAAAGTATCTCTTCTCCCAAAAGGATCTAAATCTCCGACAGCAAAGATGGTTAGAATTCCTGGCTTCCTATGATTTCGACATTGCATATACACCAGGAAAGGGCAATGCGGTGGCTGATGCATTGAGTAGAAGACATGCCAGTTTAGGGTCTATGTTTCTAGAATGGAAGCAACTAGAGTACATCGCTGGGTATGATTTCAGACCAAAGTGGGAATTGGATCCAGAAATGATAGCAAGTTTGACGATCAGATCCACTTTGATTGAGAGGACTGGTTCCAGCTAGAGGAATGATCCTAACCTATTGGAAATCATCTCAAAGTTAGAGATGGGAATCGACGAAGAGATGAACAAGTATGGGCTTGACCGAGATGGATGGCTTAGGAAGAGTGGAAGACTAGTTGTACCCAATGTCAATGGATTGAGAGATGAAGTGCTTAGAGAATGTCATCACTCAAAACTGACTATACACCCCGGTGGTAACAAGATGTACCGAGATATGAAGCATACCTACTACTGGAAAGGGATGAAAAGAGACATTGGGAAGTTTATATCTAAATGCATGAACTGCCAGCTAGTTAAAGCTGAGCAAAAGAAGCCTAGTGGTTTGCTACAACCATTAGAAATTCCAAAATGGAAATGGGAACAAGTGTCAATGGATTTCATTGATGGGTTACCAAGGACTAGATCGGGCCATGATAGCATTTGGGTGATTGTGGACCGATTGAATAAGAGTGCAAGGTTTATACCCGTCAAGTCAATCAGGACGGCAGCTAAGTTAGCGGAACTGTATATAAAGTGGGTAGTGAGATTTCATGGAATACCCAAAGTCATTGTGAGTGACCGAGATCCGTTGTTCACTAGTGGATTTTGGAAGAGCTTACAAGAGGCGTTACGATCATAATTACATCTCAGTACCGCGTATCATCCTCAAACCGATGGTCAAACAGAGAGGGTGAATCGTATATTAGAAGACCTCTTGAGAGCCTGTGTATTGGATTTTGGTGGATCATGGGACGACCATTTGCATCCAGTAGAGTTTGCATATAATAATATTTATCAATCCAGTATTGGCATGGCTCCATTTGAAGCTTTGTATGGAAGACTGTGCAACTCACCGTCATGTTGGGTAGAAATTGGTGAGAAGTTTGCACTTGAACCCGACGTGATAAGGGAAACTTCAGCTAAGATTAAGATTATCCAACAGCAAATGAAGGCTGCCCAAGACAGGCAGAAGAGTTATGCTGATAAGAGGAGAAGAGAATTAAAGTTTTCCATTGGCGACTTGGTGTTTATCAAGATTTCTCCGTTGAAGAGCGTGATACGATTTGGTAGGAGAGGCAAGCTAGCACCAAGATTTGTTGGTCCATTCCCAGTTCTTGAGCAAATTGGGAATTTGGAATACAAAGTTGAATTACCAGAGAAGATGGAAAGGGTTCACAACGTATTTCATGTTTCCCAGTTAAGGAAGTTCGTGCACGACCAAGATGTGACTATTTCACCTAATCAGTTGGATGATATCGAAGTTGAACCCAAGGCGGTTGGGAACCGCAAGCCTATGCATATTGTTGGGAATGATACGAAACAACTTCGAAGGAAAGCGGTGAAGTTAGTCAAAGTTCAGTGGGGCGAGAATGAGAATGATTGTACATGGGAGACAGAGGAGAGCATTAGGAAGACGTATCCAGAACTCTTCGCCTGGTAAGATTTTAACTTCGATTTAGTCTTTCCGCATGCTAGGATAGGCTTGTTTTGTTTGTTTTGCATGATTGATTGTTGTATATGGTTGTTAGGCATGCGGCATCCTTTTTTATGTTTTGGGTTAAGGAAATTCGGGGATGAAATTTCTTAAGGGGGGGAGAGTGCAATGACCCGCATTCTACGCATCATAGGATCGTAGAATATTTATTTCTTTCACATATGAAGTCGTATGGTCATGTAACTTTGGGAGACGACTATTGGGGTCATTTCCCATGTTCATGATTTTTACCGATTTTTAAGTGATCGTTTTGCCCCTAGCTGATCTTGTTTCGGCCGTTACTTTTGATTGGTAAGGAGTTTGACCTGAAACCACTTCCATTGGATCCAGATGATGGTTTACCTTTCCGTAGAGTGGTCACATTAGCCATACGGACTCAACGTTTGGGAGATATGGCTGAAACAAGGTTTAGAAGGAGAAAAACAGCTTAACCGGGCCTAATTAGGGTGACTAGCAAGAGGGCCCATACCCCATTTCGAGATTAGGGTTATGGGGAGGCTGAGAACAGTTGGAAAACGAATTTTATCTCATTTTTCAGCGGCCAAAAACATTCCCCTAAACCTAGCCATGGCCTCCACCTTCTAATTTCATCCCAAATCACTCCTAATCGCTTTCTAATTGAAGATTAAGCCAATCTACACCAAATCAAGGCAAATCAACATCAAATTTGGAACATAGCTTCTGGAATACACAGGGATTCAATCCATAACAGAGGATATTTCAGATCTAAAGTTCATATGTGGCCAAGGTGAGTGATTTACATTATTCCTCACTAATTATGGCAAATTAAGGGTAATTAGTGTTAATTAGCGAATTTAAACATGATAAAATTCTGGAAAATATTTAAAAATTCTGAAATAATGTTTTAGACCTCTGTTAGAAATTTGGTTTGATTTGGTTAAGTTTTACTAATCATATCATTAGTTTTGCCTAAACATGCTTAGTGGAAAAGACGTGATTTTAGGTATGTTTGATCCATTTTACATGCTGTGATTGTTGTTTGTGGATGATTGTACATGTTGCTATGACTGTATGGTATGATTTCTGATTGTCCAGAAGTGTTAGATTGGTCGAAAACGCCATCGAATGGCGTAAACAGCTTGCTGGACAAAGTGCAGGAAGACACCCGATCCGGATCAGATCAGAGGAGGGAGTCTGAGCCGATGCACCATGGAGAAGCTTAAGAGACTCGACCCGATCGCGAGCCATGCACCACGAGCCGATCTGATATGATGACGCCGATCCAAATCAGGAGGAGGAGCCACGAGCTGATATGTGTGTCACGACCCGATCTGTTCGTGAGGAGGATGGCGCGACCCGAACCGGTGTACTACGCATTGGACTGGACGGAGGACAACATGACCACGAACCAGAAGCACCCGATCCCACCCGATGAGTGGGCACGACCCGACCTGACCTGAATTGCCTTGTACGAGCTGTAACCATGTTACCGACCCGAACCGATGCGCCATGGAAGAACTAGAGGAACTCGACTCGATCCAAGGTAATGAAGCATTCTGATCCGAACTGTAGAGCTTGGACATGACACGTGGATCACGAACTGAACCGGGGAAGCATGATTCGAACCTGACGGGAGTACAATCCGAAGTAAAGAAAAGGGAGGAACCGAACCGATCCGGTGACGACTAGAAACCCGAGATGCAAAGGTGGTCCAAATGGAAGTTTGTACTTAGGATCCAGTTGGGAACCAACGACTTGACTTCATGAGTTGGGCTTTGCTGCGGGACGTGTGCTAAGGGGTTGTAGATGTCTATAACTTTGGATCACTATGTGTAGGGGGTACATGAACGGAATTAGGGCCACAGTGGCCTAGGTACGACTAAAGAGCTATAGACCAATGAAGTGGGGTCATTTGTAATGGTTTGGTCATGACTCCATGTGGTAAGCTTGGTAGTAGCAGTAGTTGTACAAGTCGAACTCCGTCACTACTTCGATGGGTCTAGTGATTGACAGTGGTGGACATCGTAAGCTTTACGCACTGAGTGAGAGATGTGAGAATGATTGTTATGGTTGATTTTTTTGCTATCATTATGACATGCACACCCCCACCCCCGTTATCTTTACACCATATGTTAGTAGCACCTTAGAGTATTGTACAGTATGTAGTGCTAACTTTTTGGTTGCAGGTCCAGGTATGGTTTAGTATACCTGTTATTGTTCTGTTTAGTTGCTTATCGCTCATACCATACTTTTGTCTGACCCAGAGTTTTATGTCTCTTCTTATTACTCAGGTGCTCTCACGAGCAGACTAGAGACAGGTTAGCTGGGTATGCACGAGTAGCTGATCCGGAGATGAGCAGGAGGCTTCCACGTATGATACATATAGATATTCTCCCTGTGTTGTCAAAGATCACTGCTTGGGAATTAGCAGTGCATCTACTACTTTAGCTTTTTTTTCTTTAGAGATAGTTTAAAGTTGTAATAATGATGTTGGATCATAAGATGTATTTGGATTTCCGCTGCTATGTTGGTTTAGTTTTCAGCTTATGCACTGTCTCGCCATTTTTATGTCAAGTATATTACTATTATATTTTATTCCATGCGCTTTGAGACATTCTACAGGTTTTCGATTAGTTCATTCTCTTCTTTCCTTTCTTTGGTGACCGTTCCGCGTTAGTCGGGCATGTGTACAGCGCACTTTCGGAGGAAATGCCGGCTGGTGTAGAGCGGGCCATCACACTTGGTATCAGAGCTCTAGGTTGCGTAGTTAACCTAGGGAAGTTATCAGGGAGAGATAGTATATGTATATGAGAGCGCGTATTTGCGATTATTTTGGTTTTCAAAAGCTATATATATATATACACTATTAGTATAGCTAAGGATGAAGTCACACTGCACTAGCACCACTATGGAGATGGTTAATCGTTTTCTCTTTACAGATTGAACGATGAGCCGATACGCAAGAGGTGCCGGTAGAGGAGCCAATAATGGGAATGCTGCTGACATGAGGACGATGTTTACTGACCTCATGAGAGAGATGCTTAGAGATGTTCAGAGGGCAGCTCCCAATGCTGGTAATGGTGGTGGTCCAATAGTGCAGGCGCCTAGGGCTGATTTCGCCAACCTGAACAAGGATTATACTAGTCTTGGTGGGAAGTCGTTCCACAGAACGGAATCGGCTACGGATGTTCAAGATTGGTTGGATAGCTGCGAGCGTATCTTCAAAGATTTGGGTATCGAAGATGCGATGAAGACAAGGTTAGCATCTCGTCAACTGCAAGGAAGGGCAATGAATTGGTGGAATGCTATAAAGGCAGCTACTCCCGAGGATTACATTACTTGGGAGCAGTTTAAGGCTCGCTTTAGCGATAAGTTCATTCCAGCTGCTCAGAAGTCAGTGCTGTTTAAGAAATTCTTGGGGCTCAAGCAGAATGGAAGAGTTGTCTCGGAGTATATTGCAGAATTCGATACTTTATTGAAGTATGGACTATCTCTTATTGATACTGCCGAGAAGAAAATGAGAAGTTCATAACTGGCTTGGATGGATACTTGGGGGAAAGGCTTATTAACCACATCAATGAGACGTTTGAGTCGATTGTGGGAAAAGCATTGAGGTCAGAGAGTCTTTACCCTAAGTCGAAGACGGAGGTCACATCTGTAGAGGAGCCAAAGCCGCAAGCCAGCGGTGGAGGCAAGAATGGTTCTCAGAATAAGAGAAAGCAGAATCAGACCAATGATGGCTAGAAGAAAAAGAATAAGCAAGATGTTGAGTGCTTCAGCTGTGGTAAGAAGGGCCACTATGCCAAGGAGTGTCGGGCCAAGCCAGCGGATAGGAAATGCTTCAACTGTGGCCAAGTGGGACATCACAAGGACAAGTGTCCGCAACCCCCTAAAGAAAAGCAGATGGTGAAAGCATATGCCCTTAATGTTATTCCTTCTTCGTCGAATGCCCCAACTGCGATGGAGAGGGGAAAGAATGTCGTTATTCAAGGTATGCTTTCTGTTTATGATCTTCCTGTTAGAGTTTTGTTTGATACCGGGGCTTCAAGTTCTTTCATATCTAGTGACCTGGTAGATAGGTTAGGATTGGAGCCTGAGATTGTCGATAATGCTTTAGTATTGACGAACCCGATTAGTGGTTCGACTAACCTCAGCATGATTTGTCGTAATGTGGTCTTATTGAGTCATGGATGCATGTTTGTTTGTGATTGCTTTGTTTTGGGCTTTACAGGGTTTGACATTATTTTGGGAGTCGATTGGCTCCAAAGATACGGGGTGGTGGTGGACTGTAAGGGCATTTTGGTGACAGCTAGAGCGGATGATGGGCGGAGGGTAGTGTTTGGTGGTCTACCCGGTGATGGGGTAATGGCTAGTTTTCTAAATTCCCTCGACATCCCGCATAGTGAGTTGTCAGGGTTGCTCGTGGTTGGCCAGTATTCGGGCATCTTCGAGGAAGTGACCGGGCTTCCACCACACCGAGAGATTGAGTTCCGTATTGATTTGGCGAAAGATGCCAGACCTATAGTGATGCCACTTCATCGTATGGAACCAAGGGAGCAGCGAGAGCTCGGGGTGCAAGTCAGCGATCTTTTGAAGAAGGGATTTATCAGAAGGATTGTTTCTGAATGGGGAGCACTAGTTGTGTTTTCTACCAAGGCGGATGGTTCCCTTCGATTGTGTGCAGACTACCGCGAGTTGAATAAGGTGACGAGGAAGAACAAATATCCTCTACCGCGGATAGATGATTTGTTTGATCAGTTGAGTGGCGCGAGAGCATTTTCCCAGTTGGATCTCGCGACAGGTTTTCATCAGCTTAGGGTGGAAGCTGAGAGTATAGCTAAAATGGCATTTCGGACGCCGTCTGGATTTTATGAGTGGTTGGTCATGCCATTCGGGCTGACCAATGCCTCATCATACTTTGTGGATCTTATGAATAGGGTATTCAGAGATCAATTGAATAAGTTTGTCCTTGTGTTCATGGATGATATTTTGGTCTATTCGAGGATAGAGGAAGAACATAAGGAACATTTAAGAATAGTGATGGAGGTGTTGAGAAAACACCAATTGAAAGCAAAGTTTTCTAAGTGTCACTTCTGGAAGAGGGAAGTGAGATTCTTGGGCCATGTTGTTTCAGAAAATGGTATTGTTGTGGATCCTGCGAAGGTGGCTACGGTACAAGATTGGTCTACGCCCAAGAATGAAACGGACATAAGAAGTTTCTTGGGATTAGCTCGATATTATCGTAAGTTTATCCAAGACTTCTCCAAGATAGCAGCACCATTGACTCAGTTGACCAAGAAGAATCAAGCTTTCGTCTGTGACGAAAAGTGCGAGAATGCACTCAAGAGTCTAAAGGAAAAGTAGACATGTGCACCAGTGTTAGTCATTCCTAAGGGGAATGAAGAGATGACGGTATATACGGATGCATGTGGCACAGGGCTAGGTGTTGTATTGATGCAAGGAGGTAGGGTTGTAGCTTATGCAAGTCGGCAACTGAAACTGCATGAGAAAAGATACCCTACCCATGATTTGGAATTGGCAGCGATCGTGTTTGCATTGAAGATGTGGAGACATTATCTCTTGGGAGAAAGATTCGAGTTGTTTACCGATCATAAATCGTTAAAGTATCTCTTCTCCCAAAAGGATCTAAATCTCAGACAGCAAAGATGGTTAGAATTCTTGGCTTCCTATGATTTCGACATCGCATATACACCAGGAAAGGGCAATGCGGTGACTGATGCATTGAGTAGAAGACATGCCAGTTTAGGGGCTATGTTTCTAGAATGGAAGCAACTGGAGTACATCGCTGGGTATGATTTCAGACGAAAGTGCGAATTGGATCAAAAAATGTTAGCAAGTTTGATGATCAGATCCACTTTGATTGAGTGGATTGGTTCTAGTCAGAGGAACGATCCTAACCTATTGGAAATCATCTCAAAGTTAGAGATGGGAATCGACGAAGAGATGAACAAGTATGGGCTTGACCGAGATGGATGGCTTAGGAAGAATGGAAGACTAGTTGTACCCAATGTCAATGGATTGAGAGATGAAGTGCTTAGAGAATGTCATCACTCAAAACTGACTATACACCCCGGTGGTAACAAGATGTACCGAGACATGAAGTAGACCTACTACTGGGAAGGGATGAAAAGAGGCATTGGGAAGTTTATATCCAAATGCATGAACTGCCAGCTAGTTAAAGCCGAGCAAAAGAAGTCTAGTGGTTTGCTACAACCATTAGAAATTCCACAATGGAAATGAGAACAAGTGTCAATGGATTTCATTGATGGGTTACCAAGGACTATATCGGGCCATGATAGCATTTGGGTGATTGTAGACCGATTGACTAAGAGTGCAAGGTTTATACCCGTCAAGTCAATCAGGACGGCAGCTAAGTTAGCGGAACTGTATATAAAGTGGGCAGTGAGATTTCATGGAATACCCAAAGGCATTGTGAGTGACCGAGATCCGTTGTTCACTAGTGGATTTTGGAAGAGCTTACAAGAGGCGTTAAGATCAGAATTACATCTCAGTATCGCGTATCATCCTCAAACCGATGGTCAAATAGAGAGGGTGAATCGTATATTAGAAGACCTCCTGAGAGCCTGTGTATTGGATTTTGGTGGATCATGGGACGACCATTTGCATCTAGTAGAGTTTGCATATAATAATAGTTATCAATCCAGTATTGGCATGGCTCCATTTGAAGCTTTGTACGGAAGACCGTGCAACTCACCGTCATGTTGGGTAGAAACTGGTGAGAAGTTTGTTCTTGGACCCGATGTGATAAGGGAAACTTCAGCTAAGATTAAGATTATTCAACAGCGAATGAAGGCTGCCCAAGACAGGCAGAAGAGTTATGCTGATAAGAGGAGAAGAGAATTAAAGTTCTCCATTGGTGACTTGGTGTTTATCAAGATTTCTCCGTTGAAGAGCGTGATACGATTTTGCAGGAGAGGCAAGCTAGCACCAAGATTTGTTGGTCCATTCCCAGTTCTTGAGCAAATTGGGAATTTGGCATACAAAGTTGAATTACCAGAGAAGATGACAGGGGTTCACAACATATTTCATGTTTCCCAGTTAAGGAAGTTCGTGCATGACCGAGATGTGACTATTTCACCTAATCAGTTGGATGATATCGAAGTTGAACCCGAGGCGGTTGGGAACCGCAAGCCTATGCGTATTGTTGGGAATGATACGAAACAACTTCGAAGGAAAGCGGTGAAGTTAGTCAAAGTTCTGTGGGGTGAGAATGAGAATGACTGTACTTGGGAGACAGAGGAAAGCATTAGGAAGACATATCCAGAACTCTTCGCTTGGTAAGATTTTAGCTTCGATTTAATCTTTCCGCATGCTAGGATAGGCTTATTTTGTTTGTTTTGCATGATTGATTGTTGTATATGGTTGGTAGGCATGCGACATCCTTTGTATGTTTTGGGTTAAGGAATTTCGGGGACGAAATTTCTTAAGGGGGGGAGAGTAACGACCCGCATTCTTCGCATCATAGGATCGTAGAATATTTATTTCTTTCATATACGAAGTCGTATGGTCATGTAACTTTGGGAGATGACTATTGGGTTCATTTCCCATGTTCATGATTTTTACCGATTTTTAAATGACCGTTTTGCCCCTAGCTGATCTTGTTTTGGCCGTAACTTTTGATTGGTAAGGAGTTTTGACCTGAAACCACTTCCATTGGATCTGGATGATGGTTTACCTTTCTGTAGAGTGGTTATAATAGCCATACGGACTCACCGTTTGGGAGATATGGCTGAAACAAGGTTTAGAAGGTGAAACAGCTTAACCGGGCCTAATTAGGGTGATTAGCAAGAGGGCCCATACCCCATTTGGAGATTAGGGTTATGGGGAGGCTGAGAACAGTTGGAAAACGAATTTTATCTCATTTTTCAGCCTCCAGAAACATTCCTTTAACCCTAGCCATGGCCTCCACCTTCTAATTTTATCCCAAATCACTTCTAATCGCTTTCTAATTGAAGATTAAGACAATCTACACCAAATCAAGGCAAATCAACATAAAATTTGGAATATAGCTGCTGGAACACACAAGGATTCAATCCATAACATAGGATATTTCAGATCTAAAGTTCATGTGTGGCCAAGGTGGGTGATTTGCATTGTTCCTCAATAATTATGGCTAATTAAGGGTAATTAGTGTTAATTAGCGAATTTAAACATGGTAAAATTCTGGAAAATATTTAAAAATTCTGAAATAATGTTTTAGACCTCTGTTAGAAATTTGGTTTGATTTGGTTAAGTTTTACTAATCATATCATCAGTTTTGCCTAAACATGCATAGGGGAAAGATGGGATTTTAGGTATGTTTGATCCATTTTACATGCTGTGATTGTTGTTTTGTTGTTTGTGGATGATTGTACATGTTACTATGACTGCATGGTATGATTTGTGATTGTCTAGAAGTGTTAGATTGGTCGAAACGCCGTCGAATGGCGTAAACAGCTTGTTGGACAAAGTGCAGGAAGACACCCGATCCGGATCGGATCGGAGGAGGGAGTCCGAACCGATGCACCATGGAGAAGCTTAAGAGACCCGACCCAATCGCGAGCCATGCACCACGAGCCGATCCGATATGACGAAGCCGATCCAAATCAGGAGGAGGAGCCATGAGCTGATCTATGTGTCACGACCCGATCCGTTCGTGATGAGGATGGCGCGACCCGAACCGATGTACTACGCATTCGACTGGACGGAGGACAACATGACCACGAACCAGAAGCACCCGATCCGACCCGATGAGTGGGCACGACCCGACCCGACCTGAATTGCCTTGCACGAGCTGGAACCATGTTACCCGACCCAAACCTATGCGCCATGGAAGAACTAGAGGAACTCGACCCGATCCGAGGTGATGAAGCATTCCGATCCGAACTGTAGAGCTTGGACATGAGGCGTAGACCACGAACTGAACTGGGGGAGCACGATCCGAACCTGATGGGAGTACGATCCGAAGCAAAGAAAAGGGAGGAACCGAATCGATCCGGTGACGACTAGAAACCCAAGATGCAAAGGTGGTCCAAATGGAAGTTTGTACTTAGGATCCAGTTGGGAACCAACGAGTTGACTTCATGAGTTGGGCTTTGCTGCGTGACATGTGCAAAGGGGTTGTAGATGTCTATAACTTTGGATCACTATGTGTAGGGGGTACGTGAACGGATTCAGGGCCACAGTGGCCTAGGTACGACTAAAGAGCTATAGACCAATGAAGTGGGGTCATTTGTAAAGGTTTGGTCATGACTCCATTTGGTAAGCTTGGTAGTAGCAGTAGTTGTACAAGTCGAACTCAGTCACTACTTCGATGGGTCTAGTGATTGACAATGGTGGACATCGTACACTTTACTCACTGAGTGAGAGATGTGAGGATGATAGCTATGGTTGATTTGTTTGTTATCATTATGACATGCACACCCCCACCCCCGTTATCTTTACACCATATGTTAGTGGCACCTTAGAGTATTGTACGGTATGTAGTGCTAACTCTTTAGTTGCAGGTCCAAGTCCAGGTCCAGGTATGGTTTAGTATACCTGTTATTGTTCTGTTTAGCTGCTTATCGCTCATATCAGACTTTTTGTCTGACCCAAAGTTTTATGTCTCTTCTTATTACTCTGGGTGCTCTCACGAGAAGACTAGAGACAGGTTAGCTGGGTATGCACGAGTAGCTGATCCGCAGATGAGCAGGAGGCTTCCACGTATGATACATATAGATATTCTCCCTGTGTTGTTGAAGATCACTGCTTGGGCATTAGTAGTGCATCTTCTACTTTAGCTTTCTTTTGCTTTAGAACAGTTTAAAGTTGTAATAATGATGTTGGATCATAAGCTGTATTTGGATTTCCGCTGCTATGTTGGTTTAGTTTTCAGCTTATGCACTGTCTCGCCTGTTTTATGTCAAGTATATTATTATTATATTTTGTTCCATGCGCTGTGAGACATTCTACAGGTTTTCGATTAGTTCATTCTCTTCTTTCCTTTCTTTGGCGACAGTTCCGTGTTAGTCGGGCATGTGTACAACGCACTTTCTGAGGAAATGCTGGCTGGTGCGGGGCGGGCCGTCACAAATGTAAAGTGCGAACCATTTTTAATGAAACCTATCCAAAACTTGCAACTTGATGTAACCCTCCCCCTTATTCACGCTTCCAGTTTTATCCATTGCTTACAAACTAACACCGAATTCATTGACTTCTGCTTAGTTCTCTATCTCGATTTTCAGACTGAAACTTAATCCAAATCCATCCTCATCGTTAAAATCACTGTACCAAGCCCTACCTCGCTGCCACCCGTAGCATCAACTCGCGCAACCCTTCTTGGTCATGTTCTCTACCAGTCATCGCCTACTACAAAAAGGCTACGTCACCTTTTTCCCTATTCCACCCAAAATTTGGCGTGCATGCCTTATTTCCTATCTTCCTACCACCTACGTATACACCCTGCTCCAATATACATGCTGCGTTCTTCCTTTTTACAATGCATGTGCATGTCTCCACCATCTTACTGACTTCGTTCCTCTACGGTTTAAAGCAAGCTCGCAACTTAGATACACCCAGCTCGATTGTCTCTCTCTTCGTCTGCCCACTTCCCAAACACCAGCGAGGCTCGCTCCACCAATGGTTCTTGTGTCACAATAGAGCTGTTCAGGTCTTCACAGTTATTATAATATTTTTTCATTGAGGAGAAATGAAAAAAAGATGGGGATTGAGAAGGATCAGTGCTCCTAGAAACATACGTGAATGGTTGTGTGCCAATATATACAGGTAAGTTTTCTATCTGGGCTAAGGAATCATGTTCTCTTCCTAACTAAGCAAACGTGATGTGACAAGGTGATCAAATACATTTTTGGGTACTTTTAGGCTAAGAAAACTTCCAGGTTAAGTAAACTTAAAGAAGAAGTATATATGGCTGTTGTATAAACTTTTATGTTGTAAAAGTTCATCGCACCCTATTGCGTAAAACTCCATTTGTTTATGGACCCCTATCAACAAAAATAAAAACACTGTTGTGATGAGCAATGTGCCACAATATCAAAAATATAATGAAATAGAAAAGTCAGCTTATTTTGTGAAATTCCGAAACACCGATATAGGGCATAAAATATGTTAAAAGAAATTGAGCTTATTTTCCAAAATAAAAATTACAGAAAAATTCTATAAATCAAATTAAAAATATGCCTAGAAAATCTTATCCAAATTTGAAATAAATAGTTTATTATAATTAAATAATCATTATGGCTTATTACCAATTTCGTAGCGATTATCTGAAAATTTGATTTGGACATATTTACAATCTATAACACAAAATCTCGATCTTTCAATTCCATTAGAAATATATAGTTCAACAGATATGAACGTTTCTAGTTTCAAAGAAATCCGACTTATAACGAATCCTTTATACTCGGTTGAAGTTCAAATCTAAATATTACGAACTACCACGACGTTACAAGCTCGATTATAGTTATATTATAATTAATATGTTCAATGGTCGTTTATACAAATATATTCATTATACTAATTCGAATATAAACTCGATTAAACTTCTTAAATAATCCAATTTACACAAAATTACCAATTCAACTGTTTTTGACTATTTTGAAAATAAATTATATTATTCCACTATTTATATTATTTAAATATTCAAAAATATTTTAATTCAAATGTTTATCCCTTAAAACCATACACATATGGGTATATTAAATTTGTATAAAAATCGCGGGGTAAATGTCGTTAGGGTCGGTCATATGCAGTTCTACCCAGTACACTTGGACAAGTTGCAAAGGATAAGGGACGATCGCATAGAACAAGGTTCAAGTGCTAGCTCCAAGGTTAAACACGGCAAGAAAGAACAAGTAGGGTCGTCCGCTCAACACAGTCAGGATCGGTCACACAGCATATTACGACCAATACGAAGAGGTCATACACACAAATCTAGCTCAAGAATAGCACGGCCCACGAAATAATAAGGATCACACATCCTGTAAAGATCGCCCGTATTAAAGGAAGACTCACATCAAAAAGGTCGGTAGTACAAGACAAAGAGAAGAATTGGTTCCAGTCACGAGTTCTACTCTGTAGTCATTCGTTCATAGTAAACTGATCGATCGTGCATAGAAAGAGATGCAAAGAAGTCATAGGTCGCACATGTATCCCATATCCGCTCATAAAGTGGAACCCCAGTCACCCGCTCTTTCCTCGATCAGCTGCTAATATTTCAACCAGATGCTGCTTACGAGTCGGTTGGATATCAGTTCTTAAAGGGTCATACTTATATTTTGTTCTACAAGCATTGATCACTCGATTGCGGACTACAGTGTATGTCACCCGTTCATCTATAATCAAACAAGCTGCATCAACCAGATGCCATCTATCGGAAGCTTTGACAAGTCATTTGTACACTTATCACTTGCCCGCCATTCAATATGCTCAGACCTGTGCAATCGCTCGCTTCTATAGAGCCGCTCGCTCCTATGAAGCCATTTCGGGACAACTGAATACAACTATTGTCAGTTGGCTACAACTAAGCGATGGCATATTCGTAATTAATGAGACAAGCGACCCGTAGTCTGTAAATATGATTTTCAGATCATTTCTTCATGTAGGTACACCTATAAATAGGCCATGGCTTCCATCATAAGGGGGCCTTTTTCTTTTTGCCACAACGGAGTGTTATAGAATTCTTCCCTCCACCATTCCTTAAGCATTTTCAATCATCGTCCTCATCTCCATTGGAAGATCCTTCATCCACTTGGCCATGGCATCCATCGAGATCACCTAAGTAGCAAAGAGGTTGAATGTTATCCTTTATCCTCCTCTCGAACAAGGACATTCTCCTTCTCCTCCGCTGACTTCTCCTTCCCATCCGTCGATTTTATCATTTCTCCATTGAAATCCATGAGTTTAAAGGAGATCTATATATGAGAATGAGAATATGTTGAGAGAACAAGAAGGTGTATGAAAAAAGAGACTTTATACGCTTTGTAATCATTGTCATGATAATGCAAACTATCTTCATAGTGGACTTAGGCCTAGCTTAGGGCTGAACCACTCTAAAATCTTGTCTCCATTTTACTTTCCTCGCGTTTTAACTATCAACTTTTAATCGAGTACGGCTCCACTTACTTTCTAACCACATTGGTGAAGTACAATCCTTGTACCCTTGGTGTTTGAGCCATTTTTTGTGAAAACATTTGGCACCCACCGCGGGGCCTTGTTTGTATTTCCTTCCTTCACACTTTCCTCCAATCCCAACAGCATACCCTTGAAATCCTAAACCGCTTCCTTCCTTGAAGCCATGGTCAGTTCGAAGAAAAATAGCAAGTCCATCAGAGCTACCACAATTGTTGAGGATATTCATGGTGATGAAGCTACACTGCAAACTTTGAATCAAGAAGTTGAGGAGACCTCAAGGCCATGTGTAACACGAGACGAATTGGATGTGGCTGTGACTTGCTTGAATGAAGAAAAGGATGCTACGACAAAAATGATGATGGAAAGGCTTGATGCCCTAGTTAATGCTCAAGCCAATCCTCCGCCACCAAATGTTGTAAATAATGTTGACGAAAAAGAGGACTCTTCAGCCTCAGACCCTAGTCGATTCCACTTCTTAGTGGAAGGTAGGGGGCCGGCGTTGAGGACTCTAAAGTCAAATCTCCACAACACGAGGAGAAACGTGCAGCTCAGAGCGTCGCGAGTCCCACCAAAAGGATGCTCCCAAAAGAGGTGCAAGGCATCGGAACTTCAACTGTGATTGCACCAATAAAAGCTCTGATGCCAATCTTGTGGAACGAGCAAGCGATGAGAAGCGCATTACAGATATGATCCAGCGAATAATGAAAGAAAAGACGATATGAGAGGATGAAGAGAAAGAATGGGAATTTTCACCCAGTAAAAACCCGTTTACAGAAAGAATCCGTCTAGCGAAGTTTCCAAAGAAATTCATACCCCCAACCATAGCACCTTATGGCGGGACTAGTGGTCCAAACATCTTCCTATTTAAGTATGATCAACACATGAACGGAGCTAGGGCAACTGATGAGATCAAATGCCTGTACTTCCCCGTATGCTTAGAAGGTGTAGCCTCACTATGTTTCACTAGACTTCCACCTAAGTGCGTTGATCAATTCGCCGATCTGGAGAGAAGATTTCAAGACTAGTTTCGTCTCCAAACAATCAAAGAAAGGGATGTGATGTCACTCAGGAGATGGAACAAATGCCTGGAGAAACTATTAAAACTTTTCTTACACGATTCCATGCTGCGACGGCTGAAGTCATAGAACTGGAGCCTTGGTACTTATTGGCTGCTCTGAAGGGTGCTATTGATAAGAAATCAGAATATGGGAAATGGCTCAAGATGAAGAAACCCAAAACTCTAAAGAAATTATATATGAAAGCCGAGGAGTATATGAGCGTGGAGGATGATGCACCGAATGTTCAGTAGGTCATAGAAAGTAGCACTATCAAAGAAGGGAAAAGAAATGAATCCCAGACCAAGCAGAAGAATGACTCTGGCCAGAAAAGAGGGAGTGATGAGAAGGATAACAAAGCCTATAAAAAACACGGCTTTACAAGCATTCAGAATTGACTCTCTTAAATGAAACTACAGAAAGGATCTACTCCTCTACAAAGGATTCAGGCATTTTTCCTCAAATGAAGGCTCAAAAGATTACTGAACAACAAGCCAACTCTAGTAAATTTTGCTGGTTCCATAATCAACCATGGCATAGCACTAATGAATGTCGGCACCTAAAAAGTTTGATCGAAGAACTCAACAAAAAGAAACAACTTCAACAGTATTTGAAGAATCCTCAAAATGATTCGACTACCCAAGGACAGAACAATACCACTAATCAATCCGGTTCAGGAGAGAAAGCTCAAGCACCCGTTGATTCGAGGCCAGTGATCAACATGATTTTCGGCGGGCCCCACCCAGTCGGAAGTAGCTGGGTATATATGGAAAGGTATGCTAACAAGCTGAAGGGTGTCTCAAAAGAAGAAAGGTGCATGATTTTAAGCAATGAGCTTCCAATGAAGATACCTAGAACTTCGACCGATGACGTGGTATTCGAAGATAGAGGTGCTAACGGACTACTTGTACCAACTGTCGATGCCATGGTAATCACAATTGGTCTTGGCCCTGCGGTTGTGAAGAGAGCCCTAGTTGACACGGGGGCATCCGTTAATATGATCTTCATAAATACATTCCAAAAAATGAACCTTTCGATGACATAAGTGCGAGCCTATCCGAACAAAATCCATGGATTTACCGGGCAACACACGCAACCCATTGGCATGATTGACTTGCTTGTTGAACTAGCAGACGGGGAACGCAAGGCATCTATGATGCAAACTGTCGTCCTGGTAGACGAGCTCTCCTCTTACCATGTGTTCCTCGGGCGACTGACCCTCGTAGGCTTTAAGGTCGCGCTAGCTCCGTGGTGTATAACTATGAAGTTTCCAACTGAGAATGGAATTGTTGTAATCAAGGGCAATTAGGCCACCACGAGGGATTGCTATGTGACAGAGCTGCGCGAGGCAAGGAAGAAAGATTTGGGAAAGAATGCGGAGACTCCATCCCGCACTCGCAAGCTCCCTTTATAGCAATTAAGGAGCGGTCCTTGCACTGGCGAACACAGTGGCGCACAGAAGGAAATTGACCCCAGGAAAGAGAGTGCAGAGGACGAAAGAGTGGCCCCGGCTGAGATCACAATTCCTTTAGCCGTTAGTCCAAAAGATCCAAACCACGTTCTAAACATAGGAGTTGAGCCCCGAATTGAAGAGTCAATTGATTGTCTATTTAAAAGCTAATTTGGATGTGTTTGCTTGGAACCATTCTGACATGAGCGGCATATATCAAGACGTTGCGGTCCATAAACTTAATATTAATCTACATATTCTGTATATCAAGCAGAAAAGGAGAACCCAGAGACTAGAGAGATCAAAGGCCTTGAAGGAGGAGGTCGACAGGCTAACGGAAAACAACTTCATCAGGGAATCAACCTATCTAAATTGGGTCTCCAATCCTGTACTTTTGAAGAAAGCAAACGGAAAATGGCGGGTCTGTGTGGACTACTCAGATCTTAATAAAGCTTGTCTAAAGGATAGTTTCCCTCTTCCCATAATAGATCAATTGGTGGATTCCACAGCTGGGCATGAGTTGCTGTCTTTTATGGATGCATATTCTGGTTGCAATCAAATCATGATGTATGAACCGGATCAAGAGGACACGAGTTTTATCACTGATCTTGGCCTATATTGCTACAAAGTGATGCTATTTGGCTTAAAGAACACAGGGGCAACTTACCAGCGATTGGTAAACGCTATGTTCAAAACCAAATTAGCAAGACAATGGAAGTCTATGTCAATGATATGTTAGTCAAATCCAAAAAGGTAGTTGATCATTTGGAAGATTTAGCCCGGATGTTCGATATTCTACACCGATATGGTATGAAACTTAATCCTTTAAAATGTTCCTTTGGGGTCGGTTCGGGCAAGTTCCTAGGGTTTGTGGTCAACGCTAGGGGCAAAGAAGCCAATCCAGCAAAAATATCAACCTTAAAAAAATGTGTGCCCCAGGAACCAAGAAAGAGCTCCAGTTTTTGAATGGGAAAATTGCAGCTTTGAATCGTTTTATATCCAGGGCAACGAACAAGTGTCTTCCCTTCTTCGATGCCCTTGGGAAAGGGAAGAAAGAGATACGATGGACTCCTGAATGCCAAAGAGCTTTTGAAGAGCTAATCCAGCACATGACGACGCCTCTAATGTTGTCGAAACCTAATGACGGAGAAGATTTGTTTGTATATCTGGCAGTATCCGCCCATGATCTAAAAGTGGCATTAGTGAGGGAAGATTCGAAGGTTCAGAGACTGGTTTATTACATCAGTAAGAGATTATCCGAGGCGAAACTAAATTACCCCAAACTTGAAAAACTTGCTTATTGTTTACTTATCGCGTCAGAGAAGCTTCAACCTTACTTTCAGGCTCACCCTATCAAGGTCCTCATGGATCAACCGCTGAGGCAAGTTTTGTTCTGGCCAGAGACTTCCGGGAGGTTGTTAAAGTGGAATATTGAGCTTACTCAATACGACACTACCTACCATCCCTGAAAGGAAATTAACAGACAAGAACTTGCAGATTTCATCGTAGAGTTCACCGATCGAGGAGAGATAAAAGAGGAGCCTAATATTGAAACCAACATCCGATGGAAATTAATCGTTGATGGAGCATCGAACGATTACGGCTCTGCGGCCCCCTGAACGAAGATCTATATGCTATGCACTAAGAATAGAGTTCCCATCAACAAATAACGAAGCTTAATATGAAGCCCTCATCACACGAATAAAACTAGCAAGAGAATTATAGCTAAAAACCATAAAAATCTTTAATGACTTCCAACTAGTGGTGTGTCAGATCCGAGGAGAATTCCAAGCCAAAATGGGTAACTTGCCGTCCTACCTATCTAAAGCCCTGGAATTACTAGAGAGCTTCGAGCATTATACCATATCTCACATTCCGAGAGAAGAAAATACCAAGGCGGATTCACTGGCAAAGTATGAAAGCATGGGAGATGCACAACTTATAGGGTTGTTCCCAGTGGAGTTCCTCTCCAACCCCAGCACGGAACAAATTGAGATTGATTGGGTCCTGGAGGTGGATGTTGAGCCAGATTCGTGGATGACACCAATCAAGGAGTATCTCATGACCGGTGCACTCCCGGCAGAGGTTAAGAAGTGAAGGAAAATACTGGAAAAATCTCCTATGTATCTCGTCTAGGATGGACGGCTATACAGACGAGGATTCTCTATGCCCCTACTCCGTTGCATTACGATAAATGAATCGAAAGAAATCATGACAAAGTTACATGAAGGTGAATGCAGAGGTCATAGACATTGGCCAAGAAAATCCTACGATTTGGTTATTTCTGGCCATCCATAAATAAGGACTCTGTGGCATATACTAAAAGATGCGATGGATGTCAAAGGTTTGCAGAAATTCCAAGGATGCCATCAATAGTTATAACCCAAGTGGTCAGCCCATGGCCATTCGCCATCTAGGGTATCGACCTTATAGGAGCACTCCCCATGCAAAATCTGGTTTTAAATATGCTTTGTTGCTGTTGATTATTTTACAAAATGTGCAGAACCAGAACCACTGGCAACTTTAACCTCAAAGAAAGTTATTAACTTTGTCATGAAAAACATCATTTGTAGGTTAGGAGTCCTATAAAAAATAATCACAAACAACGGAACCCAGTTTGAGAGCGAAGAATTCCAAAATTTCTATGCCATGTATAAAATCCAGAAAAGTTTTTCTGCGGTTGCCCATCCACAAGCAAACGGGCAAGTAAAAGCGGTAAACAAGATCATTAAATCGACCATCAAGAAGTGATTAGAGAAATCCAAAGATGGTTAGACAGATGAGCTTCCACTAGCACTATGGGCATACCGAACCACTTATAAAACTACGACTGGGAACACTCTCTTTTCCTTAGCTTTCGGCTTTGAAACCATGATCCCTGTGGAACTGGAAGTTCCCATTTATAGGAGGATTCACTTCAACTAGGAAGAAAACAAAAGGCTACAACTTGAAGCCCTCGACTAGATCGAGGCAAAAAAGAAAGGAAGCAGAACTCGGGGTAGTTGCGCATCAGAGAAGGATGGCTAGGCATTTCAATTATAAAGTCAGACACAGGATTTTTGAAATCGGAGACCTTGTGTTGAAGAAAGTAATGACCAGAACCGGGGTTTTTGGACCAAATTGGGAAGGGTCCTATGTTATAAACCAAAAACTTCGAGATGGTACTTTCAAATTGACCACCACGGATGGAGTCCAGATTCCTCAAGCTTGGAATAGAGAACACATTCGCTGCTATTTTCTATAATGCATTATTCAAATCTATTGTAAAGCTGTGAATATTTACAAAAAACTTCGCATTCAAGCTATATACATAAAAAAAAAACATGAGTAAGAAACTCCATTTGCTTACACGGATCATATATTTACAAACTTCTGCTAAATTTTAACTTCTTTTATGTAGGCAAGAAAGAACAGTAACTCTCTCAAAATCCAAACATAGTTGGAGACTTCCCAAGCATATCCTGGCCAGAACAATTCAAAAAACATTGAGTGTCGGAGCATCATATAAACTAAACAACGAGTCGACGAAAAATCAGAAAGCTCCACCTTTCATCAAAAAAACACCAAATCCTTAGTTAGCATCTAGCTAAAGAATTGGTGCCAAACTGTGGAAATAATGCAAAGGTGGAAACAACTATATCTGTCCCACAAATAAAAGATTACCAGTCCCAAAAGTGGCACCTTGTTGGGTACAGGACGCAAGTCTTTCAAATCAAGCCAAAGATCGATAAGATGAACTAGTGTCCACCTCCCAGGATGATGCATAAAGTCGGAAGGACTGACAAAACCTAGGCTAGAAGTACCAGTCCTAGTGCCGGAAGGACCGACAAAAAAATAAATAAATAAATAAATAAAGTTGGAAGGACCAGCAGTTGGAAGAACCAACAAACCTAAGATTGGAAGCACCAATTCTAGTGCCGGAAGGACCGGCAAACATAGTGGAAGGACCAACACCAAATTAACAGAAATCCTAGCCGAAAGGGGGTAACAGAAATCCTAGCCGAAAGGGGGTATCTAATTTAGGCCTTGTTTGATTCTAGAGTAACCAAATCAAACAGGGCCAAAATTGGATCGAAATCTAGAACCCAAGTCCTCCTTTGGGGGCACGTATTCAAGACCAGTCTCCGAAGGGATTTGGTCACCGACTCAGTAAGATATGGAGTTGAATACATTTTAGTAAAAAACAACAAACACACACACACACATACATACATATATATATATGTACGAATGCGTATTTAATCATAAAGTCTATGACCCTCTTTAAAGGGCATGCGTTCAAATCCAAATTCCGAAGGGCTTGGGTCACTAGGTCAGTAAACGTACGAATGAATGCGAGAATAATGGAATAAAATCAGTCAACTAAATTGAAACTCCAAAGAAGCTAATTGTTTCCAATCTAGTCAACTGTAGCAAAGCTACTATAATAACAAAAGGCAAGTCAGTAGCGTTAAAATCACATACCATAAAATGCGATACTAACGCATGATCGATTAAGGAAATTATAATGTACGGTATGAATAGAAAGTGCCATCAAGCAGGGTGAAAGACCACGGTACAACAAGCAAGAGCATAGTCTTATACTAGCAAGATAGAGCACAGAAGCATCACAACAAACCATTCACAAGGCCACCAAAACACCAGAACAAGCACAAGTCGCGGCATAGATCAGCATAGTCAAATACGAGGATCGGCATTCGCTTATACAACCGATCTAAAAGAAAAATCTGAGGAAGAAACAACTGAAGGCAAAATAGAGAAGCTACAAATCCCTGTTCTTCCCGGGCCTGCTAACCTTCCTCTTAACCTGGGTAGAGCAGGATGGAAGTTCATCAGCACGCTTTGAAACTACCAACTCAACATCTCCCGGAGCAAAAGAAGCAACCACGCTATCTTTGGATCTAAGGGCCTGAATCAACTTTGTTTTATCTTCCTCCAAGGTGGAAATACGTTTGAGATTGTCCTTATGAAGCTTTTGAAGATCACAAGCCAGTGTGTATCAACCACTCATTTGTTTTGCAGAGTGGTCTTTTAGCAAATCCATCTATTTTCCAAACTGATACATAGCGGTTTCAAATCGGGCTAACATTTGAGATTTTGTGGCAATCATGTCACAAGAAACAGTTTGGTGGTCAGATGGATGTATATCTACATTGGAAGATACTCCCCGTAAGCTCCAGCCTTTGAGCCACTAAGCAAGCTTGGGATTGCATGGCTTAGGAGCATAACATGGCCTGCTAATGATGGTTTGAAGTTCTGTGTGAGAGGAACTGAGGGGAGAGTTCACATACGGCTGACCGGTCGATTGAACATCGGTTACCTGAACATCCAAGTCAAAAAAACCTTTCTATCCGATGTCGCTCCAGAGACGAATCCATCCTGTATGAATGAACCAGTAAATGGTTGAGAAATTTAGGGATCTAAAGAATCAGTCAAGGTTAAATGAGTAATGAAATTAAAAGCAGAACCGCAAACGATCGATCCCACCAACTCTGGTCATGCAAAACAAGTTCATGTTATCACTCAGAAAGGTCACTCTTGTTCAACCAAGTCAGAATCACTGAGGGTTAGATAATAGTAATAAAATGGGAGAACGACCTTTCGTCAAAAAATACTTGGGTGACCATGGGGGTCAAGCCAAAAGTATGGATCATAATAACAAAATCAAGGCCGCATGGTTTAAGCATTTCGTCGAACATCGCATGTGTAAAAAAAATAACTGGAACAAATTAGTAGCACATGGTCACAAGGTTGGGAATTGAGCAAGATATGAACTTATCCTAAGAATTTCAATGAGCATATCATGTGTACAGAGTTTAGAACCATAAGAAAAAGGAATATCGTAGTTAAATGTTGTTAGACCAGTACATGCACAAAACAACCCAAATACAGTCCAAAAAATCTGACTATTGTCATAATAAAAGATCAACAGCGACCCGAATCGCATCTAATGATCATAAGAGTTTCGAAAAGCATAAAAAGAACTTATTTCCTAGTAAAATGTATGCTATTGATTCCGAAAAGAAACAAGCATAAGCAAGAATGACAAACCTCTGCTTCACAGATTGATGATAGGAAGGAGTACGGGGTTTTCGACTGAAGGAATCTAATCAAGAAAAAGTAGAAATAGAAACTAGAGTAGCTGTTACCAATATGTTTTATCTGGGAAATAAAAGTGAATTAAAGGGGGGGGGTAAGAAAACGACAGGGAAGATTACAAGACATGCATCTTGTAACACCCTGAATTTCAATTAACACTAATGGTTAGTAATTAAAGTATAATTAATCTCAGATGTGAGAATCAGGGGAAACGGGCTGCGTCATTGCGTTCGTCTCGGAAAAATACGCGAAATAGAGTCCGAGTTTGCGTAAAACGGGTACCGTATGAAAGAGATATGGACGAACGAAGTTAGGCAGAAAAACCGAAAACAAGCAAGAATGCACTGGCGCACTTGTGAAGTGTGCCAACACAAAAATGCACTGGCGCACTTGTGAAGTGCGCCAACACATTTTTACACTGGCGCACTTGGGAAGTGCGCCCATGTCGGGACAGGAAACCTGCACAGTTTCTAGAGAGTTCTGTGGTTGGGTGCACCAGTTTGGGGTTTGGGCTTGGTCTTAGGGCTGGTTTCTGGAAGGTTCCGAAATCTAAGGGTCCTAATCTAATTTAGGGTTAATCTAATGGCCTAAAACACTTGCCTAATCCTATAAATAAGACCCTAAGCTAGCCCTAAATGGTCATAATCCTATCTCCTAACTAAACTATGCCAAAATTTTCTATGATCATGGCCTCCACTCAAAACCCTAGCCTCCATCCTATTTCTAAACTATTTCTATGAAGGCTTTCATGTGCATACAAGCATCTTTGAGTTGTATGAGTGATCATTGGCTTGCATTCATCATCAAGTTGCAAGCTTTATGTTCAAGGCTAGAGTTTTTGGGTGATTTGTGGCAAGGGTTTGCTTATTGGAGTTTAGTAGTGAGTTTCTATAGACTTAACAATCAATTGTTAAATTGATTATGATAGGATATGATAAGATATGGCTATGTTTGTGGAATCAATGTGTTTATGCAAGTTTAGTATAGTGTATGTTGTGTGCTATATGCAAGTTTAATGCTATGTTTTATGATGCAAAACACTATGTTGAACATTGATTCATATGTAACATGTTATGCAAGCTATATGGGAGATTATATGCAAGTCTATATGTAACATGTTATGCAAGTTATGTATTTGGTTTTATGCATGCTAAGTATTTGGTTTTATGCATGCTATGTATGTGGTTTTATGCATGCTAAGTATTTGGTTTTATGCATGCTATGTATGTGGTTTTATGCATGCTAAGTATTTGGTTTTATGCATGCTAAGTGTTTGGTTTTATGCAAGTTTGTCTCTTTTTATGATATGCATAATATATGCAAGTTTGTCTCTAAGTATGGCATGTTATGCAAGTTCATATGCAAGTTATGATACATATTCATATGCAAGTTATGATGCAAGTTCATATGCAAGTTATGATACATATTCATATGCAAGTTATGATACATATTCATATGCCAGTTATGATGCAAGTTCATATGCATGTTATGATACATATTCATATGCAAGTTATGATACATATTCATATGCAAGTTATGATGCAAGTTCATATGTAAGTTATGATACATATTCATATGCAAGTTATGATACATATTCATATGCAAGTTATGATGCAAGTTCATATGCAAGTTATGATACATATTCATATGCAAGTTATGATGCAAGTTCATATGCAAGTTATGATGCAAGTTCATATGCAAGTTATGATACATGTTCATATGCAAGTTATGATGCAAGTTCATATGCAAGTTTATGTGCAAGTTCATATGCAAGTTGTCTCTTTTATGATATGCATAATGCAAGTTTGGGTTAAATACTAGTTGGGTTTAATGTATGTTCATATATGCAAGTTGACAACTTTTGAACCCATGATAAAGTTACATGCTATGTTGGCTAAACCCATGACCTTTGTGATGAATCTTCCCTTTATTATGTCGTGTTATGAGAACGAACTACGTGGGGAACGATGGGGTTAATATGCATGTTAATAAAATGATGTGAAATGGGTATGATTAATCATACCACAAATTAAATTGACGTAATTGGGAATTTACCTATTAAGTTAGGTCTACCCATATTATGGAGTTGGGAATTTACCTATTAAGTTAGGTCTACCCATACTATGGAATTGGGAATTTACCTATTGAGTTAGGTCTACCCATATTCTTAAAAATGTGTAATTAATTAGGCATAATTAATTCAAATTATGGGGGTGATTAATTAGGTGTAATTAATCAACTAAGACACGAGGTTGGACCCTTTTGTAGCGGATGTCTGCCCGGAACCGACCGGCCATCCAGCAGCTACAAATGATTGGCCCAATGTGAGAGGTCTTAGTCATAAATTAAATACGTGATTAAAGTAAAGACACGAGGTTAGACCTTTTTATGACAGAAGTCTGCCCGGAACCAACCGGCATATCCAACAGTCATAAAAGATGGTCTAATGTGAGAGGTCTTTATGAGGTCATGATCTTAATTAATTAAGAAACACTTAACCATATTAGCATGTAGAGGGACATGAGGGGTTAAGTAAGTGCTTTGGGTGGCATGTGGAAATCTAGTGGGTGCCTTAAGTGGCAATTGAAATATGATTAGATGACTTAACCAAACCGTAACATGTAGGTGGGCATGATTATAAAAGGGGTTAAGTGGGATACACTAGATAAAATAACAAGCTTAGGTGGTAGCTTGTGGGGGCCCATTTCAACCAATATCCCAAACGTATCTTAGTGGGCTCGACTCTAGTCGAGTGACGGGACACGCATATTGGGCTTGACTATAAGAGGCCAAAACAGGGTAGCGGTGGCAACGCGAGTCCAACGGGTTTCATCTGCGTGTGTGGACCCGGGATGGTAGGTAAGACGTTGTCGCATCGTGTAGATATAACCCGTGCACCATTTGTTGTATCGGGCTAGCCACTTTGGGGAGTGATACACCCCATTGTGGGGCCAGCACGGATATCTACGGTAGGGAGCCGATCGCTTGGGAGTAGTGGGTACACCTAGTAAAGATAGGGGCAGACGGCACCTATGTAGGGGTACACGAACCTACTGGGTAAAATTACTAAGTACACTTAGTGGGATCAACCTTTAAGTAGGAATTATCCTTGGGTAGGTAGAACTGGTGTGGTGCAGTGTAGGAATTACCCTTGGGTGGGTAGATCTGGGGTGGTGTAATCTAGTAATTATCCTTGGGTGGATAAATGCGTCTTTTCGGTTATCTTAGTACATCCTGTGTTTAGTTGGGTACTTAGTGTAGTCATTATCCGCAGAGGTACCGTACCTTACTTATATCATACCCTAATTACTTTAGTGATTGTATTGTTAGGGTTATAGGACTCACTCAGACTTATGTCTGACCCCGTTGTTTTTATATTTTTCCCAACCCTCAGGTTATCAGAGTGGGCCTAGCACTAGTGGGCTTTGATCGGACTGCTTTATCTATCTTTTGGAGCTTGGACCGTGGATGTAAAGCTCAGTTTATCTTTTCTATTATGGCTATTAGGTTATGTAGTGGGATTATGTACTTTCGTTTTTATCAGGATGGATATTATGTACTTGACTCTTATTTATGGTTTTGGTGTAACCAAACATGTTTTACTTTCCGCTGAAATGAAATGATGTTTTAAATTCTCAAGTATTATTTATATCTGTCTTGTTGTAATTTTTCTGTTCTATATTCACTTAAAATACTCCACCGATGTTATGGCATTCCCTTAGTGAGTGACCGTAGCGGGTGTGGGGTGTTACACGTGGTATCAGAGCCAGGTTACCAGAACAGATAATTTTTTTAGAAAAACCATTTTCTAAGAATATTTTTGAAAGGAGTATTTTCAAAAACATGTCTTTTAAGAGAAAAGTTTTTGAAAGAAAAGCATAATCCCCAATAGCCATATCTATATCTTTCGAATTCTCCGTTTTGAATCTCTTCCTCTCTCGTTTTGAGTTTCCCCTCCGCGTATAGATGACCTTTCTAAGATAGATAAGAACGGAAAACCACTTCAAGGGACTTAGACATTAGTCGGATTAGAAGTTGGTTCAAGAAGGAGGAGGACTGGTAGGTATCTATTGGATAGACGATGGGAGGAAGGCTCAAATAGTTGTTTGGTTAATGAAGGATGAAACCTCATTGGTGGGAGGTTACGAGTGGAGAATGGGAAGAAGAAGGCGAGTAGTTATCCTTTTGGAGGAATGGGACACCGTATTAGGATTGTCCAAAGGGGCATGGGCAAGGTATGGAATCTCCTGGAGGGTAGTTGTATTCCCTCGCGGCTAGTGTACCAGATGGAGATAGGACCGTCTAGGTTGGAATTTGGATTTCTTTATTTTTCGGTTCGAACTTTATTAGATTCTGACGCATCGAGTTCGTTTATCTCATCATTTTTAGTTGAGTCACTGCACTTAGACACCAGTGTGGTAGATGATCCCTTAGTTGTTTCAAACCCAATTGGGGCTCCATGATGTGTTTGGGTTTGAAAGTTTCTATACTTAGCGTCGAGTTTAGATGTGATGCTTCTTGGGCTTCACGGGCTATGGGTTAGTTTGGGCATGGACTGGTTATCCAGTAGGGGTGCCGTTCTTGATTTTGAAGGGAGAGTTGTTAGGCTTATGACCCGCTTGGTTAACACTCTCGAGATCTCTTGTAATCCCATGGAATCTGTTATGCTAAGTTATCTAGAATCGCTTGACACGTCGGTCGAGAGTTTGCGATCTGTTAGAGTGGTCCGGGAATACTCGGATGTGTTTGAGGAGGTGAAGGGCTTACCTCCGGAGCGGGAGATTGACTTCCGAATATATCTGGTAGACAATGCTAAACCTGTATCTTTACCAGTGCGCCACATGGCTCCTCGCGAGAGGAGGGAACTCCATAAGCAAGTAGGGGAGTTGCTTGAGAAGGGGTCCATAAGACAAAGTATATCGGAGTGGGGTGCTCCAGTAGTTTTTGCTACGAAGGCGGATGGGTCCCTCAGACTTTGTGTAGGCTAAAGAGAACTAAATAAACTCACAAAGAAGAATAGACACCCATTGCCGAGGATTGATGATCTCTTTGATCAGTTGGTTGGCGCCTCAGTATTTTCGCAAGTTGGACTCAGCCACGGGGTTTCGTCAGTTGAGAGTGGCTGAGGATAGTATAGAGAAGATTTCCTTTAGGACTCCGGATGGTTTTATGAGTGGATGGTGATGCCATTTGGTTAGACGAACGCCTCCGCATACTTTGTTGATTTGATGAGAAGGGTGTTCAGGGAGTACCTAAATAAGTTCGTGATGATCTTGGTGGATGTCATCTTGGTCTTTTCTAGGAGCGAAATAAGTTTTTGTATGTGCTCAATAGGTTGAGCAAAGTCAGTTATGGGATAAACGGTGGTTTTGGAGCGAGACTGGCAAGGACATCCAGAATTGGACAAGGGCTTAATTATTTAGCCATTTTTACTAGTATCATCTCACGTAGGTCGTCTGAATTCGAAGGAGGTATCCCTTGGGTGTTTGTCTGATATTGGTTTAGGCCTTTGGGGCTTGCATTTGGGGGATGTCGAGTTCGACTAGGGTGGTCTGCGTGAGAGATGGATAGTTGTGACAATTTTGCATGGGAGAATATCCTGATTTTCTCTAGAAGTGGAGAAAAGCATGCCCTACATCTTAGGGAAGTGTTGGAGACTCTTTGAGAGCATTGTCTTAAGACAACAAAGGTGGATGGAATTCTTAGCATCCTATGAGTTTGAGATAGCGTATACCCCTGGCAAGGGTAACGTGGTGGCAGACGCCTTTAGCAGAAAAAGGCTGTCTTTGAGTCCATTGTTCGTGGAATGGCGAAGCTTGGAGTTTAATTCTATGTTTGACTTTAGACCTTCCGTTGACTTTGTACCCGGTTTGCTAGCCTCCTTGGAGGTTAGGCCTACTCTTTTGGGGCGGATTGGCGAGGCACAGCGAGACGACCCACAGTTGGTTGAGTTAGTAGAAAAGCTCATAAGGGGGGGAGTCGTCCAGCCATTTGGGTAGGTACACCCTAGATGGTAAGGGGTGGTTGCGTAGAGACGGTAGACTTTGTGTACCGCAAGACGAGGGTTGAGGAAGGCTATACTTGATGATGCACATCGTTCGAATATGACCATTCATCCTGGTAGGGACAAGATGTACCAAGACATGAAGAGAGTTTTCTTCTGGGCCGGTATGAAGAAAGATGTGGCCGAGTATGTGGCTAGATGCTTAGTGTGCCAACAAGTTAAAGCGGAGCAAAGGAAACCCGGTGGGTTGCTACACCCATTGGAAGTTCCGCAATGGAAGTGGGATAGTGTCTCGATGGATTTCATTGATGGGTTACCGAGATCGAGGAAGGGCAATACGGGAATTTGGGTTGTGGTAGACAGACTTACCAAAAGTGCCCATTTTATACCCGTGAAGAGTAAGAGGACCGCTCCATGGCTTGCTTCAGTCTATGTTAGAGAGATTGTTAGATTGCATGGAGTACCATCCAGCATTGTGAGTGATCGAGATCCTATCTTCACTAGTGAGTTTTGGAGAAGTTTGCAAGAGGCGGTAGGGACTCAGTTGCGTTTGAGCACCGCATATCATCCTCAGACGGACGGTCAGACCGAGAGGGTGAACCGTATCTTAGAAGATCTCTTGAGGCTTTGTATCTTGGATTTTGGAGGTACATGGGAAGAACAACTTCCTTTGGTGGAGTTCGCATACAATAACAGCTTTCAGTCTAGTATTGGCATGGCACCTTTCGAAGCTCTTTATGGAAGGCCTTGTCGATCTCCTACATGTTGGTGGGAATCTACGGATAAGATCTTGCTTGGGCCAGATATGGTTAGAGAGACTTCAGAGAAGATTGATTTGATTCGAAGAAGGATGAAGGCAGCGCAAGATAGACAGAAATCTTATGCGGATCGGAGAAGGACGGATCTTGAGTTTGAAGTAGGGGACATGGTCTTTGTCAAAGTGTCTCCGTTACGAAATGTGGTTCGCTTTGGATCTGTTGGGAAGTTAGCACCAAGGTTCGTAGGGCCGTTTCCTATTAAGGAAAGGATTGGACGGATGGCATATAGGGTGGAGTTGCCCGACAGACTTAGTGGTGTTCATGATGTATTCCATGTATCACATTTGAGGAAGTGCTTACATGAGACCGCAGAGGTGGTAGAGCCGAGCTTGCTTAGAGAAGAGGAAGTAGAGCGTGATGCGACTATTAGACGAGCTCCTACTCGCATCCTTGGGTCAGAAACTAGGAAGTTGAGGAACAGAGAAGTTCAGCTAGTTAAAGTGCAATGGGGAGATGACGAAAGCAATGCTACTTGGGAGACGGAAGCGAAGATGCGTTCTTTGTACCCATTTCTTTTTGAGGGTATGTCCTTTGAACGTCTCCTTTATCGTTTGTCTAGTGCTTATCTTATCTTTAGTATGTCCTCTCATTAATACCTTTGACCTTTAGATAGGGTAAATCTATGGTTGAAACATGTGTTTGAGACATGTTATGTTTGATGGATGCGTGTGGATGCAAGTGGTTGCTAGTGGTTGCTCGTGGATGCATATACACACACTCTAGACACTAGATCGGCTCAATCACTTCATATGGCATATTGCATAAAATTGTGTGTAGGAAGCTATATTTATGAATGTATAATGATTGTGTTATCATATGGATGATGCATTTTGGTGAATGACTGTGCACTCATGTAGATATTGTATGTGTCGATAGGGTTCTCTCGCATACATAATGGATGCATGGCACTATCATGGTTTGCATATGTTCATACATTAGATAGGGAACATATACACACACTTTTTGCATATGCTCATACATCATTAGAAACTGTTTTAAGGACAATGGATGCCCTTGTTTGATGGATTGAGTAGATGGTTGTTTGGATGGTAGGATATGCATTCTCCTTAGCTTAGAGATTTCGGGGACGAAATCCTTTAAGTAGGGGAGAATGTAACACCCTGAATTTCAATTAACACTAATGGTTAGTAATTAAAGTATAATTAATCTCAGATGTGAGAATCAGGGGAAACGGGCTGCGTCATTGCGTTCGTCTCGGAAAAATACGCGAAATAGAGTCCGAGTTTGCGTAAAACGGGTACCGTATGAAAGAGATATGGACGAACGAAGTTAGGCAGAAAAACCGAAAACAAGCAAGAATGCACTGGCGCACTTGTGAAGTGCGCCAACACAAAAATGCACTGGCGCACTTGTGAAGTGCGCCAACACATTTTTACACTGGCGCACTTGGGAAGTGCGCCCATGTCGGGACAGGAAACCTGCACACTTTCTAGAGAGTTCTGTGGTTGGGTGCACCAGTTTGGGGTTTGGGCTTGGTCTTAGGGCTGGTTTCTGGAAGGTTCCGAAATCTAATGGTCCTAATCTAATTTAGGGTTAATCTAATGGCCTAAAACACTTGCCTAATCCTATAAATAAGACCCTAAGCTAGCCCTAAATGGTCATAATCCTATCTCCTAACTAAACTATGCCAAAATTTTCTATGATCATGGCCTCCACTCAAAACCCTAGCCTCCATCCTATTTCTAAACTATTTCTATGAAGGCTTTCATGTGCATACAAGCATCTTTGAGTTGTATGAGTGATCATTGGCTTGCATTCATCATCAAGTTGCAAGCTTTATGTTCAAGGCTAGAGTTTTTGGGTGATTTGTGGCAAGGGTTTGCTTATTGGAGTTTAGTGGTGAGTTTCTATAGACTTAACAATCAATTGTTAAATTGATTATGATAGGATATAATAAGATATGGCTATGTTTGTGGAATCAATGTGTTTATGCAAGTTTAGTATAGTGTATGTTGTGTGCTATATGCAAGTTTAATGCTATGTTTTATGATACAAAACACTATGTTGAACATTGATTCATATGTAACATGTTATGCAAGCTATATGGGAGATTATATGCAAGTCTATATGTAACATGTTATGCAAGTTATGTATTTGGTTTTATGCATGCTAAGTATTTGGTTTTATGCATGCTATGTATGTGGTTTTATGCATGCTAAGTATTTGGTTTTATGCATGCTATGTATGTGGTTTTATGCATGCTAAGTATTTGGTTTTATGCATGCTAAGTGTTTGGTTTTATGCAAGTTTGTCTCTTTTTATGATATGCATAATATATGCAAGTTTGTCTCTAAGTATGGCATGTTATGCAAGTTCATATGCAAGTTATGATACATATTCATATGCAAGTTATGATGCAAGTTCATATGCAAGTTATGATACATATTCATATGCAAGTTATGATACATATTCATATGCCAGTTATGATGCAAGTTCATATGCAAGTTATGATACATATTCATATGCAAGTTATGATACATATTCATATGCAAGTTATGATGCAAGTTCATATGCAAGTTATGATACATATTCATATGCAAGTTATGATACATATTCATATGCAAGTTATGATGCAAGTTCATATGCAAGTTATGATACATATTCATATGCAAGTTATGATGCAAGTTCATATGCAAGTTATGATGCAAGTTCATATGCAAGTTATGATACATGTTCATATGCAAGTTATGATGCAAGTTCATATGCAAGTTTATGTGCAAGTTCATATGCAAGTTGTCTCTTTTATGATATGCATAATGCAAGTTTGGGTTAAATACTAGTTGGGTTTAATGTATGTTCATATATGCAAGTTGACACCTTTTGAACCCATGATAAAGTTACATGCTATGTTGGCTAAACCCATGACCTTTGTGATGAATCTTCCCTTTATTATGTCGTGTTATGAGAACGAACTACGTGGGGAACGATGGGGTTAATATGCATGTTAATAAAATGATGTGAAATGGGTATGATTAATCATACCACAAATTAAATTGACGTAATTGGGAATTTACCTATTAAGTTAGGTCTACCCATATTATGGAGTTGGGAATTTACCTATTAAGTTAGGTCTACCCATACTATGGAATTGGGAATTTACCTATTGAGTTAGGTCTACCCATATTCTTAAAAATGTGTAATTAATTAGGCATAATTAATTCAAATTATGGGGGTGATTAATTAGGTGTAATTAATCAACTAAGACACGAGGTTGGACCCTTTTGTAGCGGAAGTCTGCCCGGAACCGACCGGCCATCCAGCAGCTACAAATGATTGGCCCAATGTGAGAGGTCTTAGTCATAAATTAAATACGTGATTAAAGTAAAGACACGAGGTTAGACCTTTTTATGACAGAAGTCTGCCCGGAACCAACCGGCATATCCAGCAGTCATAAAAGATGGTCTATAGTGAGAGGTCTTTATGAGGTCATGATCTTAATTAATTAAGAAACACTTAACCATATTAGCATGTAGAGGGACATGAGGGGTTAAGTAAGTGCTTTGGGTGGCATGTGGAAATCTAGTGGGTGCCTTAAGTGGCAATTGAAATATGATTAGATGACTTAACCAAACCGTAACATGTAGGTGGGCATGATTATAAAAGGGGTTAAGTGGGATACACTAGATAAAATAACAAGCTTAGGTGGTAGCTTGTGGGGGCCCATTTCAACCAATATCCCAAACGTATCTTAGTGGGCTCGACTCTAGTCGAGTGACGGGACACGCATATTGGGCTTGACTATAAGAGGCCAAAACAGGGTAGCGGTGGCAACGCGAGTCCAACGGGTTTCATCTGCGTGTGTGGACCCGGGATGGTAGGTAAGACGTTGTCGCATCGTGTAGATATAACCCGTGCACCATTTGTTGTATCGGGCTAGCCACTTTGGGGAGTGATACACCCCATTGTGGGGCCAGCACGGATATCTACGGTAGGGAGCCGATCGCTTGGGAGTAGTGGGTACACCTAGTAAAGATAGGGGCAGACGGCACCTATGTAGGGGTACACGAACCTACTGGGTAAAATTACTAAGTACACTTAGTGGGATCAACCTTTAAGTAGGAATTATCCTTGGGTAGGTAGAACTGGTGTGGTGCAGTGTAGGAATTACCCTTGGGTGGGTAGATCTGGGGTGGTGTAATCTAGTAATTATCCTTGGGTGGATAAATGCGTCTTTTCGGTTATCTTAGTACATCCTGTGTTTAGTTGGGTACTTAGTGTAGTCATTATCCGCAGAGGTACCGTACCTTACTTATATCATACCCTAATTACTTTAGTGATTGTATTGTTAGGGTTATAGGACTCACTCAGACTTATGTCTAACCCCGTTGTTTTTATCTTTTTCCCAACCCTCAGGTTATCAGAGTGGGCCTAGCACTAGTGGGCTTTGATCGGACTGCTTTATCTATCTTTTGGAGCTTGGACCGTGGATGTAAAGCTCAGTTTATCTTTTCTATTATGGCTATTAGGTTATGTAGTGGGATTATGTACTTTCGTTTTTATCAGGATGGATATTATGTACTTGACTCTTATTTATGGTTTTGGTGTAACCAAACATGTTTTACTTTCCGCTGAAATGAAATGATGTTTTAAATTCTCAAGTATTACTTATATCTGTCTTGTTGTAATTTTTCTGTTCTATATTCACTTAAAATACTCCACCGATGTTATGGCATTCCCTTAGTGAGTGACCGCAGCGGGTGTGGGGTGTTACACATCTAGACCATTCACGCCATGTCAGCTCGATCCTCGATTGCGCAAGCATAAGTGGCCCATCAAGTCTAGTTGTTCCACATGCATCCCTATGACTTGATCGATCATGATGATACTTCAACTCAAAGGAAATAGTGTGAGTGCCTTAGACCTCTCGCTCTAGAGAAAGAACAATCCTATACACCTTTACCTAAATGACCCTGAGCTCTTCGTAATTGTTCCTTAATAAGCCAGACTTAGTCTACCCAAAATATGTTATGGATAGTTATTTCGATGCCTGTAATTTCTGCGAAAATTACAAACTTCGAGGGGTACATGTTTATACCTTAAAAACCGTACACATATGGGTATATTAAATCTATATAAAAATCACTAGACAAACATTGTTAGGGTCATTCGTTTGTAGTTTTACCCAGTACACTTAGACAAGTTGAGAAGGATAAGGGACGATCGCACATAACAAGGTTCAAGTGCCAGCTCCAAGGTTAAACATGGCAAGAAAGAACAAGTTGGCTCATTCGCTCAACACAGTCAGGATCTGCCACGCAGCATAATACGACCAATACGAAGAGGTCATACACACAAATCTAGCTCAAGAATAGCGCGGCCTAAGAAACGGTAAGGATCACATATCCTGTAAAGATCGTCCATATTAAAGGAAGACTCACATCAAAAAGGTTGGTAGTACAAGACAAAGAGAATAATTGGTTCTAGTCACGCATTCCGCTCTGCAGTCATTCGTTCATAGTAAACTGATCGATCGTGCATAGCAAGAGATGCAAAGAAGTCAGAGGTCGCACATGTACCCCATATCCGCTCATAAAGTGCAACCCCAGTCACCTGCTCATTCCTCGAACAACTGCTAATATTTCAACCATATGCTGCTTGCCAGTTGGTTGGATATCGGTTATTAAAGGGTCGTACTTACATTTTGTTCTACAAGCCTTGATCAATCGCTTGCGGACTACGGTGCAGGTCGCCCATTCATCTATAATCAAACAAGCTGCATCAACCAGATGCCATCTATCGAAAGCTTTGAAAAGTCGTTTGTACACTTATCGCTTGCCCACCCATTCAATATGCTTAGATCTGTTTAGTCGCTCGCTCCTATAGAGCCACTCGCTCCCACGAAGTCGTTCCCGGACAACTGAATACAACTGTTGCCAGTTGGCTACAACTAAGCGGTGGCATATTCTTAATTAATGAGACAAGCGACCTGTAGTCTGCAAACATGATTTTCAAATTATTTCTTCATGGAGGTACACCTATAAATAGGCCATGGCTTCCATTATAAGGGGGACCTTTTTCTTTTTGCCACCATGGAGTGCTATAGAATTCTTCCCTCCACCATTCCTTAAGCATTTTCGATCATCGTCCTCATCTCCATGGGAAGATCCTTCATCCACTTGGCCATGGCATTCATCGAGATCACCTAAGTAGCAAAGAGGTTGAAGATTCTCCTTTATCCTCCTCTCGAGCAAGGACATTCTCCTTCTCCTCCGCTGACCTCCCCTTCTCCTCTGTTGATTTTATCATTTCTCTACTGAAATCCATGACTTTAAAGGAGATCTATATATGCGAATGAGAATATGTTGAGAGAACAAGAAGGTGTATGGAAAAAGAGAGTTCATATGCTTTGTAATCATTGTATTGATAATGCAAACCATCTTCATAGTGGACGTAGGCCTAGCTTAAGGCCGAACCACTCTAAAATCTTATCTCCATTTTACTTTCCTCGCATTTTTACGATCAACTTTTAATCGAGCTCGACTCCACTTACTTTCTAACCACATTGGTGAAGTAAAATCCTTGTACCCTTGGTGTTTGAGCCACTTTTGGTGAAAACATCAAATTATTGAAATTATCAAAAAATATATTAAGATAATTTTTTTGAGTAGAACGGATGTGTAGCCCGAGACTACACATCCGATTAAGCATAATATTAATATATATAATCCAGTTGACAATCTCAACTGGTGGCTAATTGTACGAAAGTTTAAAAGAGATAATTATACAATAGGTTACAACATAACAACCATTACAAAAAAAGAAAAACATCCCAAGAACCAGTTCGATAATATGCAGTACCATTGCTAGCCAAAATATGAAACCATAGAAGAAGAACATACTAAACCAGACAACCATATCCAGATTAATGCAAATCTGGACTTGAATCACCATGATTAGAACCCACTGATTCAGCTGGGCTGTTAGACGCTGGCAGAGCAAGCATGAACTTCACTGGAGAAGAAGAAGGCTGACCTATCCAATAGTTAAAGTAGAAAATAATGAGTCTGCTTAATCCTTCAAACCGCTTCAATGGTTTATTAAAAATCACTGCATTCCTTTCTTTCCAAATACACCAACAATATATTGCCAAAAAGGAATCTAAAGCAACATTAGCAGCATTGAATTCCCAATAATCAAACACTGAAACAATGCTAGGCACAAATCCAAGCAAAAGAGAGCTAGTGGCTGCAAAGATAGGGAATGAGAATTCACAATCAAAGAAAAGATGATCTATAATTAAATTAATTAATTATTAATCACTAAAAATCCGGGACGTTACGTTCCTTCCCCCTTAAAAGAATTTCGTCCCCGAAATTACCAAGCCGGAAAAATGCTATCACTCTATTAACTAAATTAAAAATCTTTTATTTTATTCCTTAATTATAGCTACAACTGAACTAATTAATTTCAATTAAAATATTAATTTATTTTTATTAACTAAAACTTTCAAAAATTCTAAGAATTATCTAACACTCTAAATTTCCGAAATTTTTTGCCAGTGTCTCTTTTGTACGGCTCAACCAGTACAACTACAACTCGCCTCTCTAGGCCTTCTCCATTCCAAAAGAAATTCAACAGCCAAACGCTTGCCAAAAAGGCTTATAGAAATCTCATACTCAATATAATATAAACTTATACCTTTTTGTTTGGCATTCAACTCTATTTCATCCATTTTTTTTCACTTCAACATATACAAACATATTCCCAATTGATCTCCACTCAATTTATTCTCGAACCAAACCATTTGCTTATAACTAAGCCAAATTCCATTCAAACTATAATTCCAATCTCAATTCCAAACTCTTAACTTATCAATTCAATTACATTCCATATTATCTCTAATCCAATCCAATTTTTATTTAACTTAGATTAAGTTAAATTCTAATTTATTTATTCACTTTACCATTTTCAATTTTTCATCTTCATAAGTTAAATTTACATTCCAGAATTCAAATTCCTGGGCTTTACTTCAAATCAGTTTGAAATTATATATAATAATAATTCAAAACATTTGAATTTCTAAACAAATTATTTTCTTAAAACAATTAAAAAAAAAATCTTTGGTAGTAATCTGTCACTTGGAATCTCGAAAATGAACACTAATGATGTGGCCGTCATCATCATGTTTATTTTCCGGTGACTCGAAGTGAGTTCAATACTATGTCACCTTCAAACCACATTTCAAACGCTTCCATTTTGAAAATTTTCAAAATATCCCCTTCAGTACTTGGAAAATATTTCCAATATTACCTAGGATCTTATATTTTACATAAATTTAATGCAAAATTCATTTACAACACTTTTTTAAATTTCCAGGATTTTAATTCCAAATATGTATTCAAACCTGTTTTAAAAATTCAGATTAATCCATCTGATTTTATATTTATACAATTTCAATTCGTTATTTTAACCATTTCAATTATAATTTTATTCGATTATAATTATAACCAATACATTCAATATACTATATTTATTCCAATTTATATACTTCCTCTTATATCCAAAATAATTTTGGGTAAAATTATTCCATTTTCCCTTATTTCAAAAACATACTATTAGATCCAAAAGTGGCTCTAACACCCAAATTATCTGAATTGGCAGAGATTTATATCTAGAAATGCAAGAAAACATAGAAAACACACAAGATTTATAGTGGTTCGTCATTAACGAGCCTATGTCCACTTTATATCTATGATTATATGTAAGATTCGAGTACAATCAATGATCTTTCTATCAATCTCACTTATACAATGATGATTCACTCAATAATTTCGGGCTAAGACCGATAAGAAATTGTAAGATGATAATAATGGTGGAAATAGTACTAAGAACTACCAAAAGATCCTGAAAATGTCGAGCACAGGGCTATTTATAGTTGATATCTACAGGTGGATCGTGGTCACACGTGCACAAATCCCGAGGATCTCAGACTGGTTCGTAGTTTGATGGAGAAATGGTCAAGACGGTTGTAGATAGGTTTCCTTAGATCCTGTATTTCGGATCGTGGTAGACCATGACGTGGTCAATGTAATTTGATTCCTAAGATCGGGTCGTGGAGAACTGGCGTGGAGGGATCGGATCATGACAGGGAGTCGCGATCGCTGATGGGAGCCACGAGTCGGGGAGGACGATGTGACCACGATCGAGTGTTTAAGGGTTTTGACATGCGAGGCTTCATATTTCCTTTGTGTGTGAACCTTGGAGGCTTGGTCAACATTTAGCCCCCTCGAAGTATGTTTTATCAAGGATGGAACATGCTTCGAAATCCCTGAGCTATCTTTTCACGAAGCGATGTGAGTCAGTGGTCGTGTCTGTTTGAAATGTCGTACTGTGTCAGGAGGTTGCGCTCCTGGACTGGTATAAGAATCAAGTTAATTCTCCGATCATTTCTTTATTCATTGGTTGATTTTCATCTTCCAAATTCCAAAGTATATTGTGATCGACTTGTCAGGTAATCTATCAAATCTCAAGAGTATTTATGTACCTTTGATTTTAGTGGCCATTCTTGAGTGCAGATCATTGCAATCCCGTACAGTTCACGACCACAATACACATCACGGATCAATCATTGGAGGAAACCGCCTTCCAGGCTTTAATGGGCCTTCATAAACACTCGTGGCCCGTGGTCTTTCATGGATCGAATCGCGACAAAAAAGGGAATGCGAAGGGACTTTTGGTTTGACTATATTATCCGCTCTCTTCTCCTTCCTTTATTCTGTCTCGTTATTTCACTACCGCTACAGTCCTCTTCTTCTCTAAAACCCTAATCGCAATATCTAGAAAACACTTTCATCTCATAATTATAAAAAAGGTAATTGTGCTAAAAGTACTCCCATGTGATTTTATTCTCGTTTCTCCCTGTTCCTCTTGAATTGTTACCAGTACGACGACGGTGGTGGTGAGAGTTTGGGCATGGCGACATTGTTAATGGGTTTATGGAGGAAGAAAGGAGATGGTGAGGAGGAAAACGAACTTCACCGGGCTGGTTCGTGAATGGGGTAGAGGCTCGGGTTGTGGTTGTTGTGAGATGGAGGGATTAGAGATGAAGGAAAAGCACTAGCAATGAAAATGGTCAGTGGATCAGGTCGTGAGAATGGGAGAGCGCTGGTTCGTGGAGATGGATAACGGAGTGGATCGTGGAAATGGATAATGGAGCGGATCGTGGGGGTCCTTCATGATCTGTTTTGGTCTTATGAGCTGGGTCGTCCCACGATCTGAGGACCTCACCATGAGCCGAGTCCATTCTCTCGAGTCGAAGTTCTTCCACTGTCCTGACCTATATCACGAACTAGCCTCACATCTCGAGTCGGACCAAGCCTCACGAGCCAATACACATATTGACCAAAAATGCACTATAATTCTGATATATTAACGGACAGTTAGATTAGAGCCTTTGAGATGAACTTTCTGGACTAATTAACAACATGATTTTACAGCATACAACGACCAATATCCCGTTTATTTAACTAGCTTCATGTTTTTCTTTAATGTATGTACAGGCACACACTTGCACTTACACACACGGGGAATGGGTAATTGTGTTCTAACTTCTCACGTTTTCTCACCAAGACATGCGGTCAACTGAGATGTCAGAGAAAGATACAGAATCAGAGTCGTCGAGGCATTATGATCCTGATGCGCTTCCCATAGATTCAGATTGGGAGAATTCCGACCTTGACTATGAGACACACACCGAAATTGAATCGACGACTTCTGAAAGTACATCTCTCGAAGATGAGGAAGAAGAAGATGATCGGGCTCCCGATGAGATCCCAGGTGTTCAGGAAGTTGAGGGAAAGAAACTCATTGATTCTCTGGCTTCCAAATTAGATGACATAAAGCTTAAGAAAATACGCATAAGACACGGGATCCCCTGGGACGATGTTAAGACTCCAGGAAGTGAGGATAGACCTCATTCTGCCCCACCAGGGTATGCGACTGTCAGTAGGCTAATGTGTTGGGTATGCGCTATTCCTCCATTTCCACCAATTGTTGTTGAGACCTTAAGACGATTGCGCATTACCCCTATGCATCTTCTTCCTAACGCTTACGCGGCCTTGTATACTTTATGCATTGCGTATGCGGAGATTCTACAAACTGAGCTCACTTTCAAAGATTTGAAATTCTATTATCTCTTCAAACACTGTTCCACAGTGACTCCAAACTACTCTTTCTTTGAATCGATAGCCAATAAGAAGGTTTAATCGGAGGGTCATAGCAGCATAGGGGATCCTAAAGCTGATTGGTTCTATATAAAACACCAAGTCGGGTGTGCAAGGAAGTGGCTAAAATCAAGTAAGCTTTAAGCTTATAGATGTGTGACCTGATTATGTAACCAAAGCACTGACATGTTTCTTTTCTCTATACAGATCATAGCTTCCCATAAAATGTAAAGCTTGGTATATGATGATCGACTGTCCTGCCTTCTCAAGAGCGAATCAGACTTCTTAAAAATCAAGAAATGTATCACCGACGAGAATCTTCACAAGCACCATCTTCTGGATATAAGGTTCGGACTAGGTGCAGGTGGTATTCCTTATAAATATGTGCCCCTGGCTGATGGAGAAGGCACCTCAGGGGTTACGAAAACCACTGAACTTCGCAAGAGCCCTTACCAATGATCGATCAGGATGATAAGGATTTGAATGTATGTAAAGGAGGTGAGGTTCTAGCTGATGAGCCAAAGGAAATCTCAACTTCTAAGGAGAAATCTTCCTCCGGGACTCCGTCACCAATTGAGCCCATCACTCACGGTGAATTGATAGAAGAGCAGATATTCAGATAATTAAACAAAATTCCTCTACCAGACGACGTTTACACACAAGAAGACTTCGAAGGGGAATCATTCTTTCCCATCTCTGAGGAAGTGAATGTTCTAGCCGGGGAAAAAGAAAACACACAGACGAGCCAGACTCTGGCCTTGGTCTGTTATGGGGGATTATACGGGATGCACAAATCACTTGCACCACTCGTCACAACACTTCTACACCATCAGTATTCACAATTCTGATACACATTTGTTTTCTTTGCAGGAAAATGCCTCGCAAACAATCCTATTCTTATCGTTCTCTCCGAGCAAGCACACCGAGGCTCCTTTCTGATCCTGAGCATGCTCGTAGTGACAGTCGAGGGAGAGATAGTTACCGACCTCGTGACTCTTATCAATCTCATTCTACATGATCTCGTTCTCCCTCAAAGCAAAATCCTAGGACTCCCCACTGTCGTCCAGTGCCACCGTCGGGGAGTAAGCAACTTCCCAAAGACTTGACTCCTCCGAAAAGTACACCCTCTCATAGCAAATATTCCAAGAAACACCATGAGCCGAAAGATAAAAGCAAAGATCAAAACAAGGATTTAGAAAAGGAGAAAATAGATATTGTCCCCTCTAGCTAGCGCGATTTGGATACTACCGTTGTGCAGGATGTTGTCTACACTTCTGAGAATCAGGTCAAGCTGGAGCGTTTGCGGAAGAAGTTTCCTGATATTTTGTTTGAACGGATGATGTTTGTTCCAGATCTTGAACCAGTTCCCGAGGACTGGGATTTGGAAGTCATAGGGCGTGTGAGTCATGTGGCCAAACAATATAGGCAATGAAGAAGCATGCCGCCACTCTTTCTGCTGCCATCCGTCACCTGGAGACGAAAGCAGCCAGAACTAGAGTGAAGATTGATAATGATGGTAGGGCTAGGAGCAAAATGGAAACGGAACTAGAGGATACACAAGCTCAGCTCGCTTTAGCTCGGCGAGATGCGGAAAATTACAAATCAGAGCTGGAGAGTGATAGGAAGCATTTTCACACTGAGCTCGACTCAAATAGCCAAGAACGTTTGGCTTTGAAAAAAGAAGCGGAGGATCTCAGGACAATCAATACCGAATTGAAGACAACACATGAGCATTTTGCTGCTGAGAAGGCTTCCTGGGAGAAAGAGAAAGTGAGCTTAAAAGACAGTCTCGCTCTTGTTGAAAAAGAGAGAGCGACTTTGAATGACCGACTTGTCCAAGCCAAAGAGCGTGCATCTCTCGTTGAAAGTAATGCCAATAATGCTCATGAATCGGCCTCCGCTACTGCTGATGAGCTTGCTACAACCAAAAAGGAGATAGAAGGTTTCAAAGAACTGCTATTCGACTTCTTTAGTCAAGTTATTAAGACCCGAGATATCTCGTGGATTCAGGATTATCACATTACTTTGGCCAATGTGTGGGATATGATCGTTGAGGGCGAAAAGCGTCGATTGAGAGCCGAGGAAGTTGATGAAAAACAACTTATACAGACTTATCTCAAAGGTAAAGAGTCTGAGGCTTTGGAGATA
This sequence comes from Allium sativum, assembly GCA_030737875.1. Classification (NCBI taxonomy): domain Eukaryota; kingdom Viridiplantae; phylum Streptophyta; class Magnoliopsida; order Asparagales; family Amaryllidaceae; genus Allium; species Allium sativum. Next base: position 128,331,525 of record CM060911.1, read on the forward strand.
GGTAGACGTATGATCCAATAAGAAATCGAGAAGGAGAGAACAAAGCCCAAGGGCAAGAATAAAATTGACGAAGGCTCTAGCTCGGTTGTGGAGCCTAAGGCCTCCGAAATTGAGGAATATAATCCTGCTGATCCGTTGATTCCCTTTGCTCCAACCCCTCCAGTTGTCTAAGCTATTATTACAAATCTGGGCGAGGAGACGACTGAAGGTATATCCATATTCTCTCCACGGTTCGTCAAAGCAGTTATAACTTGCCGTCGTCTCGTGGGACATAAAACTGAGATAACCACACTATCTCCCAAATCACTAACATTTTCTTCTCATGACATAGGTGGCAAGCCAATCGAGAAGGATGCGGAAGAGAAAGCAGAGACGAAGAAAGTTAGTGTCCCCTCAAGTGCTGGTGCTGAAGTTTCTGAGGTTCCAAAGCAAACCGAGGATACAATAGGTGAGAAGGCTACTGTAGCACCTAGCACAGATGCTCCTGCAGATGCCGAAGTCATTGGGGCTTTGCAAGACACCGATGGTGGTCATGGAGATGAAGAGGATGACGTAGTCATCACAGAAGAAATAAAGGATGACGATAACGAGACCTTGGCTGGCATGCAGGCTAGGAAAGAGAAACGATTGGCTTTAAAGAAGGAGGAGCAGGACCCTCTATTTGTGCCTCCAATTTCGGAGGTTGACCCCAGGACTGGGCTGGTCATAAAATTCTTCTCCAGATCAATAACTTCACAGCTCGCCTCCCAGCCTTCTAATTCTCCCCAGGATTCTCCTGTTGATAAAAGGAAGAGGAAGAAGGGTGACCGTTCTAATGCTGACAAGGAGGAGTTGGAGAAACAGAAGAAAGAGAAGAAATCAAAATCGTCTCCCAAGCGTAAATAGGATGCACTTATTAGCTCATATTTTGCTTTTAGGCTTTCCACTGGCCAAGAAATGTAGTTGTGAGAATGGCCCTCACTTTTGTTTAGCTTTTTGGTCATGTAAACCTGCTTTTTAGTGAATGAAAATTTGTTTCTCTTGCACCATTGCGTACCTGCATGTTTAACTTATTGTACGTAGTCGTAAACATTAAGATCATAATTAAGTTAAAATCAAACCATGAAACATTGCAAAAAAAATTCAAAATTTCTGCAATTACACGAATATGTGTGTATAAATGCCCCCAATCAATCATTAATATGATGCCTGGCCAGGGCTCATTGAGGATTGATTAGAGTCATATGTGTGTTGCCCCTTATTTCCAGAGATGAGAGGTTCGAGTCATTTGGCGGCATATGTCACTATGCCTTTATTCCCGATCCTTTGGCAGGGATAGGAATTCTCAAGGCGCTAGATCCCTAGTACCTTTATACTCTCCCGATCCTTCAGCGGGTTAGAGGTCGAGCTCGGTTCTTAGTCTGCTCACCGATCCTTCAGCCGGGCAGAAGTTCTGGGGGCGCTAAGTCTCTAGCACCTTTATACTCTCTCGATCCTTCAGCGGGGTAGAGTGTTATCAAGGCAGTTTTCTCATGGTGCGCCTTCATGCCTTGGGGATGTTATCTTCGCGTCCTTTATACTCTCTCTGCAATCTCGAGAGTTAGAGTGCAAGTAGTAGTGTGATTTACCTTGCTGCACCTTTTGGAACTTTGGTTACCATTAGCCTTCCAATTTGTTAGGTGGAACTTTGAATTAGGTGTTTCGAGATTGTTGCATAGTTTATAACAAATCTCGAAATGGTAATGATTTATGTTAATTAAAATAAAAGAGCATATAAGAAACGATGCAGTAAAGTAAATGACACGCGATATTTTTATAGTGATTCGGTCGAATCATGACCTACATCCACTTTATAATCTTTTTCTCAAGTAACCAGACTATTCTAGGAAAGTCATGCCTTTTTACATGGTCCTAAAAACAAAAGAGTAAAACTGACAATTTTACGTTAGATAAGGCCGCAAATGCTGGGCATTCCACACTCTGGGGATTTCATCTCCATCCATGGTTGCTAGCTTGAAGGTTTCGTTATCAAGCCTTCATAAAATGGAGTACGGTCCTTCGCATTGCGGGCCCATATGTACTAGGGTTAGAAAGACACATTTCAGAACCAAATCTCCGGGTTCAAAGGTTCGAGCTCGGACTTTTTTGTTGTAATACCGAGCGACCTGTTGCTTATGTCTCAAGGCGCGTAGATCGGCTTCGTCCCTCTTTTATTCAACCATATCCAGAGACTCAAGGAGTAGCTCATTGTTGGTCATCATGTCATAATAAGTGATTCAATGAGATGGTACTTCTAACTTAACTGGGATGACCGCTTCGGCTCCAAAAGCAAGGGAAAAGGGTGTGTGACCCGTTGCCGACTTGTATGTTGTCATATAGGCCCATAATGCCAAGGGTGATTCATCAACCCACATGGCTTTGGCCCGCTTCAATCTTTTCTTCAGAATAGACTAAATCACTTTGTTCGCCGCCTCGACCTGCCCATTTGATTGCGGATGTGCCACGGAGGTGTATCTTTTCTCAATATGATACTTCTGGCAGAAATCTCGAAACTTGGTGCTATCAAACTGAGTTCCATTATCGGTTATGACCACTTCCGGAATCCCGAATCGACATATAATGTTCCTGACGACAAAGTTGATCACTCGCTTGGTTGTGATCGTGGTCAATGGCTCAGCTTCGACCCATTTGGTGAAGTAATCCATGGCCACAATGGCGAATTTTGCTCCGCCCTTAACTATGGGGAGGCTTCCAATAATATCAATTCCCCAAACAGTAAAGGGCCACGGGCTCATCATCGTCTTCAACTAGCTAGGAGGTTCCCTAGGGATCTTGGAAAACTTTTGACATGCATCACAACGCCATGCATACTTGGCTGCATCCTTGTTTATGTTGGGCCAGAAATAGCCATATCGCAATATCTTTTTTGCCAATGTTTGCCCTTCAGTGTAGTCTCCACATTCACCTTCGTGGACCTCTTTCAGTACACGCTTGATGTCGTCATGGGCGATGCACCAGAGAAGGGGCATCGAAAACCTTGTCTGTAAAAGACATCGCCTTGCAACATGTATTGGGAAGCCTTCCGGATAACTGCACGCCTCTCACTTTTCTTTGTTGGAAGCGTTCCATTCATCAAAAAATTCCTTAGAGGGGTCATCCATGACTCCCTCTCGGGTTCAATCTCTAGTACCGGATCAATTTCCATCTGATCTACAATAGGGGACTGTAGCACTTCAATCGGAACTAGTTCCATATCTTCAGGATTATTAGAGCTAGCCATCTTCGCTAACTTGTCTGCCTTTTGATTCTCCATTCGAAGAATATGAGATATGCTATTGTGATCAAAACCGTCCAACAACTTCTTCACTTTTTCCAAATATGATATCAGCCTCGGACTTTTGGCCTGAAACTCTCCAGTGACCTGGTTCACGACTATCTTGGAATCGCAAAAGATGTCCAGCTTCGTGATCTCCAAATCCTTTGAGAGCTTCAGCCCGGCAATTAGAGCTTCATACTTGGAGTCGTTATCAGTGGCGTGGAACTCCAATCTAAGAGCGTAGTAAATTAGCCGTTACTCTGGAGTTTCAAACACCACTCCGGCACTAGATCGTCTGTCGTTCTTAGCTTCATCAGTGTACAATTTCCAGGCACTGGGGTCAAGGAGTAGTTTTGGTGGGTCGGCTTCTTTACTTACTACATCATCTTCTGGGATGGTAAACTCTGCTATGAAGTCTGCAAGTACTTGCCCCCTTATCGATCATCGGGGTTGGAAGTTCAAATCGAACTGACTTAGTTCAATATTCCACTTGAGCAGTCTTCCTAATGCTTCTGGCCTTTGCAAAACTTGTTCGAATGGGTGATCTGTGTACACAGTAATGAGATGAGCATGGAAGTAGTAGCGAAGCTTTCTTGATGCGATCAGTAAGCTATACGCAAGCTTTTCTATTCTTGGGTAGTTTCGTTCGGCTGCCGCCAATTTCTTACTCACATAGTACACATGTCTTTGCACCTTGTCTTCCTCTCTTACCAAAGCCAAACTGATAGGGATGACACTGCCAAGTACACAAATAAATCCTCGTGATCCATGGGCTTAGACAGTATCGGGGGTCTTTCCAGATGATTCAATAGGTTCTGGAATGCTTCTACACAATCAAGATCCATTTAAAGTTGCGCTTGCCTCGCTTTATCTGCTCAAAAAACGGGATGCATTTATCTGTGGCTTTGGATATGAATCTACTTAGCGCTGCCACTTTTCCAGCGAGGCTTTGCACATCTTTAATCTGCCTTGGTTCTTGAATATTTCGGATAGCTATAATTTGATCTAGATTGATTTCAATTCTACGCGAGCTGATGATGAATCCTAGGAATTTTACATATGCTACCCCAAATGAACATTTCGAAGGATTTATTTTCATCCCGTATTTCCGGAGAATCTCAAACATCTCTGGTAAATCGGTGGTATGGTCGGATGATTGTCTGGACTTTACCAGCATGTCGTCAATGTATAGCTCCATCGTTTTCTCGATTTGGTTGTAGAACATCCTATTCACCAATCGCTGATACGTAGCACCGGCATTCTTCAGACCGAAAGACATCACTACGTAACAGTATAATCCCAGATCTGTAATGAAGCTGGTATGCTCTTGGTCCAGGACGTGCATGGGGATTTTATTCTACCCTGAGTAGGCATCCATAAAAGAAAGAAGCTCATGACCCTCCGTTGAATCCACCATTTGATCGATTCTAGGTAACGGAAAGCTATCCTTTGGGCATACTTTATTTAGGTCTGAGAAGTCAATGCATGTGCGCCACTTTCCATTGGCCTTCTTTACCAGAACGGGTTTGAAATCCACTCAGGGTATGTTGAATCTTTAATGAACCCATTACTTCTCAGCTTTTCGACTTCTTCCTTTAAGGCAGCAGACTTCTCTGGGCTAAGCATTCGCCTTTTCTGTTTGACGGGAGGATGTTTTGGGTTGATGCTTAATGAATGACTCATAATTGAGGGAGATATTCCACACATGTCCGCATGGGCCTAGGTGAATACATCCAAGTTAGCTTTCTAGAAATTTGTTAATTCTTTGGCTCGAACAGGGTCCAACTGGGATCCAACCTTCAGGACCTTCTATGGATCACTATCATCGATTGGTACGTCCATAGTCGCTTCATTGGGAGTCGCCATTCTGCCCCCAGGCTCTTCATCCTCTCTGGGATCTATATCCTCGGGAAACTCTCTGGGCGACCCTCCCAGAGTTACTTTCTTTAGTTGCTATGACGTTTCCTCCCTTGGAGGGGAAGAAGCGCCCTTTGTTTCTACATCTCTTCCTTTGCGGAGCAACTTTAGCTCCGCTATGTAGCATGCTCGTGCAACACTTGATCTCCTCTGACTATACCTACACCGTCATCCATCGGAAACTTCAGCAATAAGCACCAGGGTGCGATGTACGCCCTGAATTTGGCTAGGACCGGTCGGCCCAAGAAGGCATTGTACGGCAACTCAATATCCAGAACCACAGAGGGGAGGATCCTCACTCTCTGGCGTTCTCCTTCCCCAAGGGTTACTGACAGTTCCACGTATCCCATCGGAGCGGTTGAGGATCCATTAAATCCATGTATCCAACCCTCACATGGTTTCAAATCCTTTGGCTTGAGTTTCATTTGGTCGAATGTTTTCTTAAATAGAATGTTAACCGAACTCCCGTTATCCACTAGAACTTTATGGACTATAGCTGTACCGATGGTGATGGTGATCACTAATAGGTCTTCACTTGGGGAGTGGACTCCAATACTCTCTCGATCGTGAAATATAACGTCATCGGACATCGTCTTCTGTTGCTTAATCGGGGCGTTATCCTCGGGATTGCTACATTCTCCCACTTCAAAATGTTGTTTAGCCACTTTCACGTATTGATCCATAGCCCCTGAAATTGTGCCCTGCCATATGAAGCCCACCAACTATGGTATTGATAACGATACTTTTTCCTTTTTGCTGAGCCATTGGTCTGGCAGCAGGTTGGCTTTGGTTCGGGGCTTGTGCGGCTTGCCCCCTGGCCCTAGGAGTCACCTTATATTCATCAAGCTTTCCTTCTCGGAGTAGCTTTTCGACCACATCTTCAGATGACGACATTCATTTGTGATGTGACCATGAGTTTGGTGAAAAAGACAAAAGTTTCCAGTCTAACGTTCCTTCTCCGTCGAATCTCTCAGAGGAGGCCTCACGTATCCAGTTTGGTGAAAAAGACAAAATTTTCCAGTCTCACGTATCCAGGAAGATATTCTCCATTGTATCGTTTAACTGTGTAAAACTGTCAAATGGCCCAGGCCGAGATCTTCTCTGAGAGTCATTCCCTCGGTTTCTCTTTCGATTATTGTTATTATTGTTATTCCCTGATTGGCGGCCACTGCCTTGATTCTTGTTCCTGACATTGACTTCAACCTTTCTCGAGCTGTCTCCTGTCTACTTGACGGCCACATTACTTTGGATACCCTCCTTATCAGCAGCCTTCCTCTTTCGGTTGGCGTAAATTTCCTCTCGATGCACGCGGATGTTGGCCTTTTCGTAAAATATTTCTCTGGTCAACGGTGGTTTACCGGCCAGGTATCTTCCAAACTCAGTATCCATATCCACTCCGTCAATCAAGGCCATCAAAACAGTTTGTTCATGGGGATCTCTGACCTCCATGACTGCTAGATTAAAGCGATCTAGATAGGACCTCAAAGATTCATCCGGACATTGCTTAATGAGGGATAATTCGATGACATTCTTAGATCTCTGAGTATGCAGCCGGAACTGATTCACGAACTGTTCGCTTAATTCCCTAAAACTGGAGATCAATCGCTCTGGAAAACGAGTAAACCACATTAATGTCGTATCCTCCAGAAATATCTGGAATGCCTTACATTTTACAGCGTCGGAGGCAGCAGCTGCATTCATGTACCATGAATATCTCATTAGGTGCTGGACTGGATCCGCCCTTCCTACATAGCGGTTTATAGGTGGCATGTTGAATTTCCTAGGGAATCGAACCTCTGATATGTCATCCGTGAAAGGCGTATGACTGCGGCCTATACCCCAATCCTCAGTTCTTCATCTGCGACTTTCTTCCATCATTTGCCTAATCATGGCTTCGACATCTGCATAGGTCAGGGTGGATTAGGGATCATCACTTCTTGCCCTGCGAGCTTCTCCAGCATTTCTTTGACGTGTTACTGCAAGGTCTGGGCCTGAGCAGAAATCCCTTGCCCCCTATTGTCGCGGTCAGTCAAGCGACAAACAAGAGGAATTGGTTGATTTTGAGCAGTGTCAATGACGTCTCCATTCCTAGGTGGTAGGACGGGCTCATTTAAGTTACGGTTATTAGTTCCCTGATTAAGTGCCTCTTCTTCTCAAGAAGGAAGTGTCCCAAATTGAAGCTGCTCTATATTCTTAGCCCTTTCTAACGGAGGCCACTGCCAGTTTCTTCGAAATTCTTCAGACAAGGATGTATGTTCCAGGGAAAAAGGGTGAGCTGGCGGTGGCAAAACCTGCCCTTGAAAATCATCAATTCGTCTGCCTAGGGCAGCAATATTCTGACGCAGCAACGAGCTCTCCCGCCTTTGAGCAGCCAATTCATCATTTTGTTTGTCCAATGCTTTAATTATGTGAGAGAGATCTCCTTCCGTAGCTGGGGCAGAAGGGTTGAACTGATCATCATCATCTTCTCTTATACGCAAGGAACTCGAGCCAGGTCGACCAGAAGTACTAGCACAAGCGGAACGAGCCATAATCTCCTTCCCAGGTCGAGTAGTGGTCTGATTGTCATTTTGGATCATGGTCCCCTTAGGCTGATTGCTCGTGGTACCCTCTTGGCGTCGGTTCGTGGTGGTCCCCTGCGTTCGGATCGTGGGAGCATTGGCAGGAAGGAGGGTGGCGTTATCTTGAGAACGGGTCGTTACGCCCTCAGTCACATGGTTCATGGTACCTCCAGCGGGTTGGATCGTCCCCTCCACGTCACGATCCGGAGAATCAACCTCGACCCGCTCCTGAACGCTGTCATCATGAGCTTCGTTTGTTACTTCATCGGCCTGTGAAGCTCGTACATCCTTGGACTTCTTTCCAGCCATAATACTTTGGATTTGCTGAAATCTTGAAAAATCGGAATAGTGGGGTTTTGGACTGTTTTCTTCGGACCTCACTATCCAAACAATAGTAAAACAATCCAATATGCTGAGACTTCGTTCTCATTGAAAGCACCAAAATGTTAGATTCAAAAGTGGCTCTAACACCAAATTATCTGAATTGGTAGAAATTTATATCTAGAAATGCAAGAAAACACAGAAAACACACAAGATTTATAGTGGTTCAGCGTTAACAAGCCTATGTCCACTTTATATCTATGATTGTACGTAAGATTCGAGTACAATCAATGATCTTTCTCTCAATCTCCCTAATACAATGATGATTCACTCAACAATTTCGGGCTAAGAGTGATAAGAAATTGTAAGATGATAATAATGGTGGAAATAGTACTTAGAATAGCCAAAAGATCCTGAAAATGTCAAGCACAGGGCTATTTATAGTTGATATCTGCAGGTGGATCGTGGTCACACTTGGCACAAATCCCGAAGATCTTGGATTGGTTCGTAGTTTGATGGAGAAATGGTCAATATGACGATTGTAGACAGATGTCCATAGATCCTATATTTTTGGATCGTGGTAGACCAAGTCGTGGTCAATGTCCTTTGGTTCCTGAGATCGGGTTGTGGAGAACTGGCGCGGAGGGATCAGATCATGATAGGGAGTCGTGGTCGCTGATGGGCGCCACGAGTCGGGGAGGACGATGTGACCACGATCGAGTGTTTAAGGGTTTTGATATGCGAGGCTTCATATTTCCTTTGTGTGTGAACCTTGGTGGCTTGGCCCAAAAGCTAGCCAACACATACCGTGTCAGTTCGTCGTATTCAAGTGTTTAGAACTCCCTATCGACACTGTGGTGCCCCACTGCCGATCATAATTTATAAGTCACTTAACCGATAAATCTCCACAATATAAAACCATTTCTAATAAATCTACAAATACGCTCTCTCGTATGTACACACTCAACTCAATCTAGGGTATTACTAAACACATCTCTACTGAGTTATGCCACAAAGCCAAGGTAATTACTCAACCTTCAGCTCTAATACCACTATAACGAACATGAATTTTCGACTCCGAAAATGAACATAAGATATCATGTCGACTATTTAAGCATAGGAAATACCAGATCACTAATAGAAAGAAGTTAGAGGGTGAGAAATAGAAAGGAAAGAATGTTACAATAGAAGAAGAAGATAACAATAGAATAGAATCAGAGTAAACACGAATCTCACAGTGGAACAGATAAAATATGTGATATAACATAACTTTGAATACAAAACTGTATTTATACTTACACACATTATCAGAGTACATCACATGTTTATCACAGTGGAAATAAACTCTATATATATCTAACTCAAAAGCCTCCAGCTTCGAGCTCCTCCAGGTATATCTGTAAATCCCAACAACTTGACTGCCTGTACAAATTTGGGCACCCAAGAGTTTAAGGAAAACAAAAAAAAATAAACTTTGGGTCAGTCATAGGACTGGTGTCAGTAAACTCAAATCACTTGGTTTAACTTTTAAAATCCTTTTGAAAGAAATGATAACCATAAGACCAATCCACACACAAACATAGATGTTTTTTTACCTTACGATAACCCAAAATATTTCCTAAGATCAATATTTAGTGATATTATAATAAGGACTAAATCAATTTAATATCAATCTAGCAGAACGCTTTCATCTCATGCTCTACATATATAATATACAATCAAAAACCACAAGCTCTAATTTGATAATGGATTCCAACTATGACAAGCTATAGAACAACCTTCCGATCGGTGTACTCTAGAAGCGATACGATGTAGTTCAACCAGGACATCTTGTGACTCGGCCACACACGATCGGCCATTCATTTCTCTTGAATGTTCCGAATATGTTATCACCTTATAGTTGGTATACCAACATAACGATTCCCAGGAGATACACAAGTGGAAGAAGTAACAAATATGAATATTCTCTAGATGATGACAATATACCCTAATTGGGTGCGACCCATTTAGCCATGCTGCTGGCCCGATTTTTGTCATTTCCCGGTTGATAAGGCTTGAGTTCATAACATACTATTATATATATCACATCTATATTCACTCTGGATGCCACATTGTCCTACCCGCCAAATCAAAAATTGACTTCCCCAAAAATACCACGAGTATAAAGCTAAGAGAAACGAATTTCTCCGCCACCAACGTAAATACATTTGAAATGATCAACTTACATAATCTATTAGATATACTCTGTCAAACATTCATCGTTCACGTTGTCCTGGGACTGGACAAACCGAAGGCTCTACTCTGTAATTCCATCTTAGGCAATTTCTACCTAGGATCGCCAGAACAGCCCTTGCACAAACTTCGTCTTCATTTATCTTCATCATATTTGATTCGCAACGCTAATGCCTATATGGAGTGGTTTTCAGATAATAAATATGATCCTGGTTTCTCTATATTGATAATGGAAAAATGGTCAAAACTTTGATAGTTGATTATTTAGCTATCAAAGGAAAACATTCACACACACAACGATCTTATTTCCAAATGGAAATTTTATCGATCAATCATCAATCATCAATCAACATTTTTCCCTTTAAATTAATTTATCATTAATTTATTCATTTGTCCATTTCCCATTTCCATATATTTATAAATCCTTATTTTCTAAATTTAGAAAATATACGTCATTAGCATTGGAAAACATTTCCATTCTTATTCATGCAGCATTACTCCCCCACATCTATCCGTCTCTAACTGTAAACTAGTAAGAGAGCAAATCCCTAAGTATGAACCCCGTAGGTCGAAACCAACATCAGATTAATACTCATACAACTATTCAATATAACTAATTCCCAGTCAGTTTACAATGTTCTTAACTCCATTTCTTAATTTCTTATTTACAAAAATATTTACACAACTCTCTATTCATTTTACGAATCCACTTCTCTAGGGAAATATTTGATTATAACAATAACATTATTATCTCTGCTTTTGAAATATTTAATTTCAAAAAAAAAATTTATTTGAATAAATAAAATAATAATTAATTAGATAAATAAATAAATCTTGACTATAACCTGAAAGTAAGTGGTACTTTCCTAAATTCGATAGAATTGAATTTCAACGTATAACTCGCTTCTGAATACTCTCTATTCAAATAACATTTCTACCATCGAAATAAACTCACTGTTTCATGTTAACTTGATTTCTAAATTCATGTTTGAATTTATCACATCAAATATTCATCAATTTCCTTTTATAACCCATAATCTGCAAAGTGTTTGCTTTTAAATCGTTATTCACTTTAAAATGTAAATAATATTCCTTTACAGAAACTGGACTTGTTTTATCAAATCAAAACTTGATTTATATTTAAAAATACCATTACAGGTTAAATTCCTATTTATCAATTTATTTAATACAGATGTATTTATATTCCACTTAATAACTCTATTTCCAAGTAAAAATTTTGTTAATTATAAATCAGGTTTATAATTAAATCTGGACTTATATTCTATTATAATCTATTGAATCTAAACCAAATCTTAATTATATTATCCAAATCCTAATTTATATAATATATAAATTCTAAAAATAAATCATTTTTAATAACATTCAACATCGTCGAATTATAATTACAAACCCTTATGGATTTAACTTCATTCATATTTAAAATATCGAAATAATCACATCGTTTTTCTTTCTACCGATTTCCCTTTTCCTTTTAAATGAATTCATTTCTTGAATATATATTTCCAAACTATTTAATAATAATCATTTCACTTCATTTATTAATATCGTTTATGGAACAATTTATTTATTTTATATAATTAAACAAGTTAATATATTCTACCTAATTGTAATTCAATTTCTATTTTTAAAAAAATTTCCTTTTTAAAACTCGAACCATTTTCTAATATATTTTACGGTATTTTAAATGCCAATTATTCAGGTTAATGTTATTCAAACATCCTAAACACACAATAATCAACACCAGATTATTTATCACATCTTATAATACAATATATGAAAAACAATAATATAATTGTTGAGGAATCCAGTTAGATCCCTCCAACTTGTTTCCCTGCATCCACAGATGTTAATCAAAATAAATAACATTAATTTCATATCAACATTAAATATTAGAATAAATAGAATCGATATTTAACTAATGATTTATATATATAACTGTGTTGGTAATCTCAAACAATTAATAAGCAAATCATTCAAACAACCATCCCACACAACATTCAATCATTTTTATTAATATTAAATAACGTTTATAAAATTATAAAAATGGACAGAGTTAGTGAGTTTACTCACCTTAGTCGTTAATCGTTGAATAACGATTAACGTTCGATTGATTATAGTAGGCGTTAAATTTTGTAAAAAATTCCAACGAGCTCCAAATGGTTCTGAACCAACTTAATTGTGTGGCCTACATTGATACGGTCCCAATGATACCAAATTTGTCAGATTTGGATACCGTATGGAAGAGTTATGCTTTTTAAAAGTTATACAGTATTAAATTAAAACTAAACTTATAATTAATATAACTGGGCTTTACTTTAATTCGATCAGCCCACGTCCATATTTTCAATACCCACCCCGCGTGATAATAGCTTCCCCTAGAACTTAAACTGCCTATTCCTTGTCCTTGCTAATTCACGTTATAATTTTATGCTCTTCTTCCTTCTTCTATTTTTTTTTTCCTTTTCTTAATACTGGGCCTCAACCCATCCACATTCAAAGAAACAAACCGCATACACAAACCCACTACCGCTAAAACAACTCCTTCTTCCTCAACAAAACAGCGGTGTCCTATAACCATCTTCCTCCCATTGCTGTGACTGTGAAGTTTCCCCATCCTATCATCTCTCCATGAAAATACCCGAAACCCCCACCATTCGTATCCACTTCCATTCCTCTACATCACGCAACACAAACACGAGTAACTCCAACCACTCAATTCCGCGACCCAGTTACCAAGCTACTCACTGCACTGTACAATGTAAAGTGCAAACCATTTTCTCATGAAACCCATTCAAAACTTGCGACTCGATGCAACCCTCTCCTTTATTCACGCTTCCAGTTTTCACCATTGCTTACAAACTAATACCGAACTCATTGACTTCTCCTCAGTTCTCTACCTCGATATTCAAACCGAAACTTAACCAAAAACCATCCTTATTGTTAAGATCACCGTACCGAGCCCTACCTCTCTACCACCCGTACAATCAACTCGTGCATTCCCTCTTGGTCACGTTCTCTACCAGTCATCGCTTGCTACAAAAAGGTTGCATCACCATTTTCCCTGTTCCACCCAAAATTTGGTGCATAAGCCTTATTTCCAATCTTTTACCACCTATGTATACACCCAGCTCCAGTATACATGCTGTGTTTTTCCTTTTTAAGCCGCCTGTGCATGCCTCCATCATCTTACTAATTTTTTTCCTCCACGGTTCGAAGCATGCTCGCCACTTAGATACACCCAACTTGATTGTCTCTCTCTTTGTCTGCCCACTTCCCGAACACCACCGAATCTCGCTCCATCGATCGTTCTTGCATCATAACAGAGCTGTTGATGTCTTCACGGTTATTATAATATTTTATCGTTGAGGAGAAATGAAAAGAAAACAGGAATTGAGAAGGATCAGTGCTCCTGGAAACATACGTGAATGGTTGTGTGCCAATACATATAGGTAAGTTTTCCGTCTGGGCTAAGGAATCACGTTCTCTTCCTAACTAAGAAAACATTATGTGACAAGGTAATCAGAGATATTTTCAGGTACTTTTAGGCTAAGCAAACTTCCAGGTTAAGTAAACTTAAAGGAGAAGTATATATGGCTGTCATATAAACTTTTATGTTGTAAAAGTTCAGCGTACCCCATTGCATAAAATTCCATTTGTTTATGGACCCCTATGGACAAAAATAAAAAACACTATTGTGATGAGCAATGTGCCACGATCTCAAAAATATAGTAAAATAGAAAAGTTATCTTATTCTGTCAAATTCTGAAACACTGATATAGCGTATAAAATACATTAAACGAAATTGAGCTTACTTTCCAAACTAAAAATTGCAGAAAAATTCTATAAATCAAATTAAAAATACGTCTAGAAAATCTTATCCATGTTTGAAATAAATAATTTATTATAATTAAATAATCGTTATTGTTTATAACCGATTTCATAGCGACTACCTGAAATTTGATTTGGACATAATTTACCATCTATAACACGAAATCTCAAACTTTCAATTCCGTTAGAAAGATATAGTTCCAGAGATACGAGCGTTTCTTATTTCAAAGAAATATGACTTATAACGAATCCTATATACTCAGTTGAAGTTCAAATCGAAATATTACGAACTCCGGGCTCGATTATAGTTATATTATGATTAATACGCTCAGTGGTCATTTATATAAATACATTCGTTATACTAATTCGAATATAAAATCGATTAAACTTCTTAAATAATCCAATTTACACAAAATTACCAATTCAACTATTTTTCACTATTTTTAAAATAAATTATATTATTCCACTATTTATATTATTTAAATATTTAAAAATATTTTAATACAAACAATTGAAATTATCAAAAAAAAAAATTAAAATAATTAAATTAATTAATTATTAATCACTAAAAATCCAGATGTTACATAGGGGATACCACCGTTTATACCTATTTCTCCATCTCAACTTCAATTCGTCCGCTCTCTCTTTCAAAAACCCTTGATTTAACTCTGATCATCGTGAAATAGTTCAACGCCGTTAATGTCGAGGATGAAGAAAGCTGCAGATACATCATCAATCCCAATAACATCAATCAGGTAACTAACCCTAATTTTAGTTAGGTTGAAGATTGCGTTGAGTGTTATTTGACATGAATGAAATTGGTGGAACAACACTTTATTTTCACGAACGATATTTTTGAATGGTCGTTAATCATCATACATATATTATTTCGGCGATGGTTGATCACCTTTCGTTCTATTGACTTTATTTGTTCTAAGATCAATGTGGCATCAGGACGCATACAGAATTAAATGTGTTTTAAATTTTAGTTACGGTAATAGGAAGAGGAAATTAGAGAGCCCTTAGCACCACTCTATTTTTATGTTGCGTTTGTATTTTTCCATTGGAAAATGTATAGCATTTACAAATAAATATTCTATTTTTGCAAAAATTATTTGTAGAGTATATGTGATATAGTAGATTGCAGGATTGTCATAAAATCAAACGTGGGTATAGTATATAACTAAACTGTTTTATTCATTATTTTATCTAATGTGTATGCTAATTGTTTAAATTTTTATTACTTCCAGGTAATTGCTTTCCTTTTCCCACTCGTTAATTTTTCCATTAGTAGTAATACTTTATGAATTTTGCATCTAAAACAAATGGTCTTATTTCAATAATTAGCACTGTTGCTATTAATACTTTCCTTCTTCTTTTCAATAGAATACACCAAATTGTATCATTGAACCTGGTGTATGCGTAAATCAATATTTTTAAAAATGTAATGTACGTATGCAAATGAAAAATAATAATTCAATATGATGGATTTTACATCTAAAATTGATGGTCTCATATCACTGATTTGAGCTAATATAGTAATACTTATGTTTTCATTGATTTGCCCTGACATTGTAATACTCCGATTTTCTTTAGTTAAATATCAGATAGGATACTTCAAATTGTATTTTCGAATATAGGATGCAACAAGTTATATTTTCGACCCATTCAATGTTTATGTCGCAGATACGCTATTTGGATTATATATTAAAGTGCTGGTGAAGTGTCAAAGTAAGCTATTGTTGTCACTTTATAATGTTTGTTATCTATATTTTGCTTTTTAGCATGAGATAAAGTGAATGAATTGAAGCTACATTTTTCACCCTAATAAATGTTTGTTGCTGCAGTGCTAATCACTTATTTGTTTATTCATCCACTTGATGCTAGAATATTTGTACATTTTATGCTCTATGTCACTGTGTGCATAGTGAGGGGTTACCAATGGCTTTGGTTTTGATGAATACAAATTAAGGTAAACCATTTGAGATTATACAGAATTTTAGGTATTTTGAGATGGTCGTGCAAAACCTAAATATATATTGAAATTTTTAAAGAAGGATTACTGGTTAGGGAAGCTCATAGGTTTCATTCTTTGGAGATGGAAAATACAACTATAACGATAGCTGGTTGTACTACCGTGGTAAAAATTATTGATTAAAGGTTGGTACTTTATTCTGTGGTTCAATTTTATATCACACATTATTATTTTTAAAGTCAATGATGATCTTGTAAGCGAAAATAAGGAAATTTGGGTTGACCTTTTGCCTTTTTATTATTGTAAATCCTTTTCACCATAGTTATAGGAATATAAAATGTCAATATTATTTTCATAAGCCTTATCAAATTGAAATATTATGCATGTATTTTACTTGATCAAGACCATAGGAATTGCGACTTAACAACTGAGATAAGGGTAAACATTTCTTTGGTTTTCTGCATAAAGAATGAGATGATTGTCCACTCATTTTTTGAAACTTCATCACATTCATTTTTTTCATTTGTGCAGACATCATGCAGATAAACACTCCAAACCTTTTTTATTGCTTGTTTCAAGTTCAGTACCGGCCTTTCGATGCTACCACCATCCTCTTCTCCACATATGATAAACTTTTCTGATCAAAATGTGATTTGGCTTGGCCTATGAACGGTATGTCTAGATGAGTCAATGGTCAGGTGATTGCTGTTAACTTTATTGATCACATGAAATAGAATAGAAAACAAAAGAAAAGAATAAGACAAAGAGAATAATGGAGATTACTTTATTGATTGATTGCATAATTACATTGTCAATCGTTAGCCTTGTTTATACAAGCTTCATCCTTATCCATTCTAGATAAGACTTTTCTAGAATACATTGATTGGGTTTATCATAATCAATAATGCTATACCATAAACCAATCAATGCACTAAAGGTAACATATCTTCTAGCCCAATCAATCCAATAAGGGAAACATATCCTCTAGCTCAATCAATGCAGTAAAGGCAACATGGTATATTCTCTAACATCCCCCTCAAACTCAGGATGTAGTTGCTATGAACATCGAGAGTTTGCTAACTAGAAAACGAAAACGAAAAACTGAATGTGACTAAGTAAAGAAATCTGCAATTTGCAAAGAAGATGGTACAAAAGGTAGGTGATGGTGCACTTCTCAAGGTGATGCCAAGTAAGGTGACAATCAATCTCAATATGCTTGATTTCTTCATGAAATACTAAATTGCAAGCTATTTGAATTGCACTTTTATTATCATAATACATAGGAGTTGGCTGAGAAAAAGATACTCCCATGTCCTCAAGTAACCAACGTAACCAAACAATATGTTTAGTAGTAGATGTCATAACACGCTATTCAGCTTCAATTGAATAATGAGAAACAATAGATTGTTCCTTACTCTTCCAAGATATAAGAGAATCTCCAAAAAAATACAATAAGCAGTGACTGATTTACGATCAGTTAGATTACTACAATAATCAGCATCAGAATATGCATGCAACTCCAAGGAGGAAGTAGAAGAAAGCATCAGACTATGGAAAATAGTACCTCTAAGATATCTCAATATGCGAAGAACAGTGACCCAATGAACTGTAGTGGGACAAGCTACAAAACTGACTAACAATATGAACATCATATGAAATATCTAGACGTGTGATAGTAAGATACACCAAGCTTCCAACAATAGTACGATACAAAGTAGGACCTGATAAAGGATTTCCATCAGAAGGAGAAAACTTCACGTTAATCTCAATGGAGGTATCTGCAGTCTTATTATCTGTGAGTCTAGCTCAATCAAGAATATCTGTGATGTATTTTGACTGAGAAAGAAGATACAATTTGGGTGAATGTGCTACCTCGATACCCAAGAAACATTTTAATGAACCCAAATCTTTCATTTCAAATCATCTAGCTAACTCATTCTTTAATACAGAAATTCCTTGTACATCATCACTAGTAATAATCATGTTGTCAACATGTAATGATAAGATTATACGTCCAGCATTAGTGCATTTAACAAAGAGAGCAGGATCATGACCACTAGAGATAAAACCAAGAGATGATATGACAACTGAAAATTTCTCAAGCCAAGCTTGAGGAGCTTGTTTTAGACCATACAACGCTTTCTTTAGTCTACAAACATATCCCGAATCATGTGGAACATCTGGAGGAGGTTATATGTAAACTTCTTCTTGAAGATCTCCATTCAAGAAAGCATTCTTATAATCAAGTTGAGAGATAGACCATTGACGAACAGAAGCTATAGCAATTAAAGTAAGAACAGTTGTCATTTTAGTAATAGGAGCAAATGTTTCCTCATAATCCATACCATACTTTTGAGAATACCCTTTTGTAACCAATCTAGCTTTGTATCTCTCAATAGATCCATCGGAATTAGTTTTAACCTTATATACCCAACAACAACTAATAACCCCCTTACCAGAAGGTAGAGGAAATAATACCAAGTATTTTTCTTATGCAAAGCGGAAAGTTCCTCATCCAACACCTTTTTCCAATGAGGATGAAGAATTGCCTCTTTATTTGAAGAAGGTTCAGAGAAACTATGAATCGAAGACAGAAAAGAGGTAAAAGACGAAGAATTACAAGAATATGCAAAATCTGGTAATTTTGCGGACTTACGATTGCGTGTGGAATGATGTAAAGGCGGTGGAGGTGGTGGTGATGATGGTGGTGGTGGTTATGGAAGGTATACAGTCTCAGAAGTTTCTTGAGGAGGCATACGAAAAGAGGGAGATTCATCGTTATTATTTTCTGAAAGCATGTTATTATATGCAATACTACTAGCATTAATATCATCTGAAAAAGGTCGATATGAAGAAGATCTGATCCAGTTATGTCATGAGTCTAAGTTGGAACAGAGAAGAAAGGGATGTGTTCAAGAAACACAACATGATGAGAGACATAAAGTTTGTTAGTAATTGGATCAAAACATCTATATCCTTTTTGTCCAGCACCATATCCTAAAAAGACACACATAGTTGAACGAGATGATAATTTATTGCATTCAATATGAGGACGTAGAACAAAGCAAGTACATCCAAAAACTTTGAAGAATGAATAATCAGGAGGAAAACCATACAATTTTTCAGAAGGAGAAATACCAGATATATGAGAAGATGGAATAGTATTAATTATAGTCACAGCTGTAAGAACAGCCTCCCCCGAAAAGTCATTAGGAACAGAAGAGGATAATAACATAGATCTAGCAGTTTCAAGAACGTGTCCGTGTTTTCTTTCTACAACACCATTTTGTTTAGGAGTGTCTGTGCATGAAGTTTGGTAAATGGTTCCATCTAAGGTAAGTAATTCTCGAATTTTTTTAGATGTGTATTCCCCACCTAAATCACATCTAAAACGTTTAATGACAGTTGAGTGTTGAGTTTTAACAAGAGCATGAAAAGCATGATAAATTTCAAAAAATTATGAGCGATGTTTCATTAAATATATCCAACAATAACAAGTATGATCATCAATAAAAGAATCATCATAATGAGACCCTCCTTGTGTGGAAATAGGGGATGGACCCCATACATCAGAATGAAATAAATCAAAAGGAGCATAAGAAATAGAAGTACTTTTATTAAAAGGTAATGCAGAAAAATTAGCAAGTTTGCTACCACTACAATAAAAAATATCATGAATTTTCAAATTTCCTAATGCCCTTGTGGATGCTAAAAATCTCAAATTAGATGAAGAAACATGAACAAGACGTGAATGCCATAAATAAAAACTAGAAGAAGAAGGACTTAAATGAAAAGATGATAAATCAACACTAATAGCAGCACTAGTAGCAGATGCTTTCAACTCATTAAAAACATAAAGCCCCGCATTTCTATGGCCTATCCCAATCAACTTATTTTACTGCAAATCCTATACAAAATATGAAGAAGATGTAAAAGTGACTATATTATCAGTATCATATAATTGACCAACAGATGCAAGATTTAGTGTGAGATTTGGAGCATGGTAAACGTTTGGAAACGACAATTTAGAATTTATTACAGATCCAACACCTTCTGAAGGCATAGGAGTGCCATTAGAGGTCATGATATAAATAGAAGATGAATTGGTCAAAGAAACAAAAGATGAAGAATCTGGTGTTATACGATGTGAAGCACCAGAATCTAAGATCCACAAAGTAGATGACATACCCGAAGATTTTTGAGGCAATTGACCTATAGAGGAAGTGGCCGACATTGCTTGAGGCTGTAAGACGAAAGACTTCCGAAATTGCTCTGCCATATTATTGGGATCTGATGTTGATATTGCTGTAGTATTATTAGGTCACACTTGATCAAAAGATGGAACTCGGGGAGAAAACTGTCTTGGTTTGTTTCTTTTCAAGGAAGGGCACTAATTTTCCTAGTGACCTTTTTCCTTACAATACCTGCATGTATTAGGGGGAGTATAACATGTAGAAGGCTTCCAAAATGATGTACCTAGTTTTGCAGGAGCAACCGCTCGCACAGAAGGGACATCTTTTTTTAAACACGTCTTAAGGCATACTTTTTCAGCCAACAATTCACTAACAACAGAATCAGCTGATGGAAGCGGAGAACGATGTAAAATTGAACCTCGTAGTCCATCAAAATCAGTGCGTGAAGCCATCAAAAACTGAACCAAGCGTTATTCGTCTCTGAAAATAACATATGCTTTGGATGCTTTCAATACATCAGGTTCTGTAAGTGCCAATTCATCCCATATATTTGTCATAGCCGAGTAGAATTCTTGTATGCTCATACTATTCTGTTGAAGAGCTCTAATGTCATTTTCCAACTGATATCGTTTTGCAAAATTTGATTGGGTGAATAACTTTTTTAAATGCTTCTAAACCAATTTTGTTGTATCATACTTTGTTAATTGCCTACCTATTAAATGTTCAACAGAACTATTGATCCATGTGATAATCTTTGCATTGTTTGCTTCCCAAACATCCATAGCACTTGCGTAGTTTTCATCCTTTTCTTCGAGCATATTACAAATCTCTTCAACGTATCCCCATAACTTCTTTCCTTTCAATTTTTTTCATGACGTAACTCCAATACGAATAATTTCTTCCATCCAACTGCACGCCAATAGCTTGAAGTGAATCTTCTCTTTCGCTTGCCATAACTAGGTTCAAGAATTATCAAAATATTACAAATCTCGCAGATTTTTTTTCTTCCCTTTTTTTCTTTCTTTTTTTCTTTTTTTACCAACAATAAATAATAGATATCAAAATTACCAACAATGCTTGTCTAGCACAACAAATAACATATCTCAAACTCACCAAAGAAGAAAGACATAATACAGTAGGAACAATAAGAGAAAAATAATAGATTACAGATACGCAAATAGATGTTAACTTTAACTGAATGCAAATAACAGATCCGTGACAGCAACCCGCTCTGATACTATGTTAACTTTATTAATCGCATGAAATAGAATAGAAAAAGAAGATAAGAAGAAGACAAAGAGAATAACAGAGATTACTTTATTGATTAATTGCATAATTACGATGTCAATCTTTAGCCTTAGTTATACATGCTTCATCCTTATCTATTCTGGATAAGACTTTTCTAGAATACATTGATTGGGTTTATCATAATCAATAATGCAATCCCATATATAATGCAATACCAAATATAAACCAATCAATGCACTAAAGGTAACATATCCTCTAGCCCAATCAATGCAATAAGGGAAACATATCCTCTAGCTCAATCAATGCAGTAAAGGCAACATGGCATATTCTCTAACAACTACGTGGCATTTACAAAAGGGTGAGTTGTAATGTTTTGTGATAATGTCTTTTAGGTGGTAATAGTTCTTGTAGCAATTTCTTATAAATTATTATATATGTGTTCTAATGTAAGAGAATTCCCTTTAGCATTTGTAATTGCACATTGCTTATAAGTTGCAAGAATGCTGATTGGCCAAAGCCTAATTCATTATTCACATAAGTAGTTCATCTATCTATTCGACTAATCTGATTATTGATTTGTTGTCAAATAATTAGCTTTAAAACATCAGAGGTTAAAAAACTATTTAATCCATCTAAAACCTAAAAAGAATTTACGAAATAAATGCCTTATCCCTGAGGTATTTTAATTGGCTTAATATCGAAGTTAATATTCATTTTTAGTTTCTTTCACTTCATAAGATGTGGCAATATAATCGACATAAGAATCTTGAATTCTTTTAACAGAAATAAAATCGGGACTGTGTTGTCTTGGTTACAATACATAATGGAAGATTGTTGTCTCTGTTGCGAAACTAGGATGGTGTTAGGTTGTCCTAGTTCTCAAAAAGTTGAATTTTTCTTAGAGCTTTGGTCATATGAAAAGTAGTCCAAATATAGATATAGGTCACTATAGATACAATGCATAAATTAGTGGCTAAAATGCACAAAATATAGATAGGAAACCAGATAATTAAATAATCACATTAATGGTACATTAGAAAGTTCACGAAGAGTCAATACATAAAGTGTTAAAGAATATGCTAAGAAATATGCTACAGAATAAAGAATATGCTAGAGAATAAAGAATATGTTAGAGAATATTCTAGAGAATAAGGAACATTCTAGGGAATAAATAACCCTATAAATATAGGGTTTAGTATTGTATTCTTCAATCAATCAATAAAAGAGATCTCTATTTTTTTTCTTCTTCTTATCTTTTATTTTCCATTCTATTTCATGTGATGAATAAAGTTATCATGGTATCAGGGCGAGTAGCTATCGCAGATCTGTTATTTGTGCTCAGATAAAGTTATCATTTTTTGGGTACTCTCTTACCATTTTTACTGTATTTTGTCATTTCTTCTTTGTTAGTTTCGAGATCTGTTATTTGTTGGTGGTGAAAAAAATTGATCATTCTTGAATATAGTTATGGCAAGAGAAAGAGAAGATTCGTTTCAAGCTATAGGTGTGCGATTGGATGGAAGAAATTATTCGTATTGGAGTTATGTCATGAAAAAAATTCAAAGGAAAGAAGTTGTGGGGATATATTGAAGGGATTTGTAATATGTCTGAAGAAAAGGATGAGGACATTGCAATTTCTATGGATGTTTAGGATGCAAACAATGCAAAGATTATCACATGGATTAATAATTATATTGAACATTCAATTGGTATGCAGTTAGCAGAGTATGAGACAACCAAATTGTTTTGGGAAAATTTAAAAAAGTTATTCACCCAATCAAATTTTGCAAAACGATATCAGTTGGAAAATGACATTAGAGCTCTCCAACACAATAGTATGAGCATACAGGAATTCTACTCTGCTATGACAAAAATATGGAATGAATGGACACCTACAGAACCTGATGAATTGAAATCATCCAAAGCATATGTTACTTTCAAAGAGGAATAACGCTTGGTCCAGTTTTTGATGGCTCTACACACTGATTTTGTAGGACTTCAAGGTTCAATATTACATCATTGTCTGCTTCCATCAGTTGATTCTGTTGTTAGTGAATTGTTGGCTGAAGAGATACGTCTTAAGACGTGTTCGGAAAAGCTATCTGTTATGTGCTAGCGGCTGTTCCTATACAACGAGGTCCACCATTCAAGAAACCTTATACAGGTTATACTCCCCTTGATACATGCAGGTACTTTAAGGAGAAAGGTCATAAAGCAAATCAGTGTCCTTCTTTGAAAAAATTTGACCAAGACAGTTTCCACCTAGAGTTCCATCTTTTAATCATGTACAATCTAATACTGCAGTAATATCAACATCAGATCACAATAATTTAGCTGAGCAATTTCAGAAGTTTCTCGCCTTATAGGCACAACCTTAAGCCATGTCTACCACTTTTTCTATAGGTCATTTGGCTCAAAAATCTTCAGGAATGTCATCTACTTTATAGATCTTTGATTCCAATGTTTCACATCATATGACACCAGACTCTTCATCTTTTGTTTCTTTGAACCTTCATCTTCTATTGATATTATGATCGCTGATGAAACTCCTATGCCTTCAGAAAGTGTTGGATCTGTAATAAATTCTAAATATTCACTTCCAAACGTTTACCATGTTCCAAATCTCACATTAAATCTTGCATCTGTTGGTCAATTATGTGATATTGATAATATAGTTACTTTCACATCTTCTTCATTTTTCTGCAGGATTTGCAGTCACAAAAGCTTATTTGGATAGGCCATAAATGGGGGCTTTATGTTTTGATTGAGTTGAAAGCATCTGCTACTATTGCTGCTACTGGTGTTGATTTATCTTCTTTCCATTTATGTCCTTCTTATAGTTTTTATTTATGGCATTCACGTCTTGGTCATATTTCTTCGTCTCGTTTGAGATTTTTATCATCCACAGGGGCATTAGCAAATTTGAAAAATTCATGATATTTCTGATTGTAGTAGTTCCAAACATGCTAAGTTTTCTACATTACCTTTTAATGAAAGTACTTCTGTTTCTTATGCTCCTCTTGATTTAGTTCATTCTGATGTATGTGATGCATCCCCTATTTCCACAAAATGAGGGTCTCGTTATTATGTTTCTTTTATGGATGTTAATACATGTTATTGTTGGATATATTTAATGAAATTCATTTTGAATTTTTTGAAATTTATACTGCTTTTCGAGCTCTTGTTAAAACTCAACACTTAACTATCATTAAACGTTTTAGATGTGATTTAGGTGGGGAATACACATCTAAGAAATTTTGAGAATTACTTACCTTAGATGGAACTATTTACCAAGCTTCATGCATAGACACTCCTCAACAAAATTGTGTTACAGAAAGAAAACATAGACACATTCTCGAGACTACTAATCTGTGTTATTATCCTGTTCTGTTCCTAATGACTTTTGGGGAGAGGCTGTTCTTACATCCGTGAATGTGATTTATACAATTCCATCTTCTCATGTTTCGAGTATTTCTCCTTTTGAAAAACTGTATGGTTTTTCTCCTGATTATTCATTCTTCATAGTTTTTGGATGTACTTGCTTTGTTCTTCAACCTCATATTGAATGCAACAAATTATCATCTCGTTCAACTATGTGTGTCTTTTTAGAATATGGTGTCGGGCAAAAAGGATATAGATGTTTTAATCCAGTTACTAACAAACTACGTCTCTTGTCATGTTGTATTTCTTAAACACGTCCCTTTCTTCTCTGTTCCAACTAAGACTCATGACATAACTAGATTTGATCTTCTTCATCTCGATCCTTTTTCAGACGATATTGATTTTAGTAATATTGTAGATAATGACATGCTTTTAGAAAATGATAACGATGAAGCTCCCACTTCTCATATGCCTCCTCAAGCTACTTCTGAGGGTGTAGATCTTCCATCACCACCACCACCATCACCACCACCACCACCTTTACGTCGTTCCACATGCAATCGTAAGTCCACAAAATTACTAGATTTTGCATATTCTTGTTATTCTTCATCTTTTACCTCTTTTTAGTCCTCGATCCATAGTTTTTCTGAACCTTCTTCATATAAAGAGGCAATTCTTGATCCTCATTAGCAAGAGGCGATGGATGAGGAACTTTCCACTTTGCATAAGACAAATACTTGGGATTTGGTTCCTCTACCTTTTGATAAGAGGGTTGTTGGTTGTCGTTGGGTATATAAAGTTAAAACTAGTTTCGATGGATTTATTGAGAGATACAAAATTAGATCGGTTGCAAAAGGGCATTTTCAAAGTATGGCATGGATTATGAGGAAACATTTGCTCCTGTTGTAAGATGACAACTGTTCGCACTTTAATTGTTGTAGCTTCAATTTGTCAATGGACTATCTCTCAATTTGATGTTAAGAATGCTTTCTTGAATATAGATCTTCAAGAAGTTTATGTGGAACCTCCTCCTAGTGTTCGACATCATTCTGGGTATGTTTGTAGATTAAATAAAACATTGTATGGTCTAAAACAAGCTCCTCGAGCTTGGTTTGAGAAATTTACATTTGTCATATCTTCTCTTGGTTTTATCTCTAATACTCATGATCATGTTTAGTTTATTAAATGCACTAATGCTGGACGTATAATCTTATCATCATATGTTGACGATATGATTATTACTAGTGATAATGTATAGGGAATTTCTGTATTAAAGACAGAGTTAGCTAGACGATTTGAAATGAAAGATTTGGGTTGTTAAGATATTTCTTGGGTATCGAGGTAGCACATTCACCCGAAGGATATCTTATTTCTCAGTCAAGATATATCACATATATTCTTGATCAAGCTAGACACACAGATAAAAAGACTGCCCCCATTGAGATTAATGTGAAGATTTCTCCTTCTGATGGAAGTCCTTTATCAATCCTACTTTGTATCATACTATTGTTGGGAGCTTGGTGTATCTTACTATTACGCGTCTAGATATTTCATATGTTGTTCATATTGTTAGTTAGTTTGTAGCATGTCCCACTACAGTTCATTGGGCCGTTGTTCTTCGCATATTGATATATCTTAGAAGTATTATTTTCCATAGTCTGATACTTTCTTCTACTTCCTCCTTGGTGCTGCGTGCATATTCTGATGTTGATTATGGTAGTAAAAACTGATCGTAAATTAGTTACTGGTTAGGGCATATTTTTGAGAGATTCTCTCATATC
Source organism: Allium sativum (assembly GCA_030737875.1). Lineage (NCBI taxonomy): Eukaryota > Viridiplantae > Streptophyta > Magnoliopsida > Asparagales > Amaryllidaceae > Allium > Allium sativum. The sequence continues at coordinate 128,358,278 of CM060911.1, forward strand.
TTGGAAGAGTAAGAAATAATCTATTTTTTCGTGTTCTTCAACTGAAGCAAAATATCGTGCTATGGCATCTACTACTAAAGAGATTGTTTGGTTATGTTGTTTACTTGAGGATATTGTAGTATCTTTTTCTTAGCCAACTCCTTTGTATTGTAATAATAAAAATAGATTTCAAATAGCTCGCAATTCAGTATTTCATGAACGAACCAAACATATTGAGATTGATTGTCACCTTACTCGGCATCATCTTAAGAAGCACACCAACACCTTACCCTTTATACCATCTTCTTTGTAGGTTGCAGATTTCTTTACCAAGTCACATTCAATTGTTCGTTTTCGTTTTCTAGTTAGAAAACTCTCGATGCGAATAACAACAATATTGTGAGTTTAGGGCGGATGTTAGAGAATATGCTAAGAAATATGCCAGAGAATATGATACAGAATAATGAATATGCTAGAGAGTAAAGAATAAACTAGAGAATATGCTAGAAAATAAGGATCATTCTAGAGAATAAATAACCCTATATATAAGGTTTAGCATTGTATTCTTCAATCAATCTATAAAAGCAATCTCTAAATTTTCTTCTTCTTATCTTTTATTTTCTATTTTATTATATCTGATGAATAAAGTTATCATAAAGGAGTCTAAATTAAATAAAGTTGCAAATGCAAAAAAACTAGAGAGGACTAAGCAAAATTTCACTGAATGAAATACCCCTTGGAATGTATAAAACAACTAATACAAAAAAAAAATCTCTTCGAGAATGCATATCGTGGCAAACATTTTTGACAACCTCGGATTCAATATAGGACAAGCCATATTAAGACAAAATGTAAAATAGTAAAATATAAAATGATTTGTGTGTGTAGTTAAATGGCGATTACTTAAGAAATGGATAGATTAGATATCTCGATATAAGCTAATAGATATAATGAACACAAATTGAAATATTTCAAACTTTGGCACTATGTTTCATTCTAAACCAATTGTAGATAAAGCTGTCATGACAAAACAATTTCAATAGATAAGTGAACTTAACTTGGAAAAGATAAACTATTACCTACAATTATATTGTGTTTAAACATAGCCTTTGCTTAAGCATAATGACTTATGTTTAAGCACAATGACTTCTGTTTAAGCACACTATTAAAACATATGTTGTTGTGTTTTAACAAAACAGCTTGTGTTTAGCATAGAGACAAATTGTGTTTAAATACACTATTAAAACATAGGTTGTCGTGTTTTAACACAATTGCCTATGTTCAACATAGAGGCAACCTATGTTTAATCATAACAACATGTGCTCAAATATGGTGTTTAAACATAGTTGTTTAATAAAAGCTATTAGACAAGGCTTTGTGTCAGAGAGGAACAAGTTTGTACTACTTATAGGATGAATGCTCATAATGTGAGGTTTGATCATGCCATTAAGTTGTCGAGTACTTCTGCACCTACGCTTATGTTATTTACTATTAAGGTATATAATTTAGAAAACATATCTTATTACCAAGATTTCTGCTTATCGTCCAGTAATACTTTTCCCCCATTTTTTTTGGAGAAGAGAGATAATGAAGAAAAGTTTTTTTTTTTTTTTGGCAAAGCCGACCGGTTTTTATAGTGATCCATAACACTCTTTTATTTATCACAAAATAAAAAGTACAGATAAGTCCATGTGATATGTAGTTAACATATCAGCTACAAGTTCTTCCACACACGAAAGAAACCAACCTAAAACTCCAAATGCTAACAAATTTGACATACAGTTCCATAACATGTTAAACAAAAAACAATTTGACATGCTGATTACGAAAGAAAGGAGCTCTCAGCAGATCAGCCCATATCATCGTCGAGTCCTTTGAGTAGCTCAATCTTTTTGCTTCTTTTCATATGTGCATTACCCATCGTACGACCAGACGTAGAAACCGCTAACGGGGTGCTAACGTTCTGCTCCGGAGGCGCTTTGTATCCTGGAGGTGGTTTAATGTGATCATACGGACCCGGTTTTATCTTGAATTTGTCGTTTTCTTTGGTTCCAGTAATTGGAGTTCTGCTGTTACGAGCGTCTTTCGACGATTTTTCTTCCTTTGAGCTTTCTGGGGTCCTGCTTCCCTTGCCGCTACAGTTCAAAAAACCCGGTTTGAAAGCTGGCGTCATAGCCTTGGAAGAGCATGGTTCATTCTGAATTAAACCCAACGTTTCACGTTCAACTGCATATATTTCCATCGTATTATAGTTATGGATCATATTATCCATGCATTTTTTCTTCTCAGTACTGACAATTGGTTCTAACTTGCCACTGTTTATCTCCATCCGCAGTGCTTCTATAATTTCTCGCACCCCTTTATCTTGATGTCTGGCGTAAGTTTTGGTATTTCCATTAGTGTGCTGCTCCCCCACCTTTTCACTCACATTAGCACAGTCAAAATTTGTTTGCAAAAAGCTGTCAAGCTCATTCACTGCATCATTATGCCCTTCTCCAGAATTGCGGTCTTCCTTGCTTTCAGGTGGAACTTGTCCTCCCTCTTTTGTTATCACTTGGACGCTAGACAGATCAGCATCATCCTTTTTTGCTTCATTCACAGCGGAAGCTTTCGTAACATGCAAACAAAGATTGCTTGGACTAGTGTTTTCAACTATGGCTTCAGGCATATTGCTAGAGCAAGCTCTTCGCAGAGAGTCTGCACATTCTTTTTCATTCTCAAATGGCGGGAAAACACGCGAAAGCAACTCACTAACTTGCCTTATTTCACCCTCCTCACCTTCATCGTTTTCATCAATCAGATTATCCTCCTCTTGGAGTGCAGAAAGCACATCATACCTACCATTACTTGTTTCCCCTTCACTTGATATCGCTTTATGTTTCTGATTACTCTTATTGGAGTTTCTACCCGAAACTTCCTTCCTTTTTCCAATTACTTCCGTCCACTCAGGACTAGGTCAGACCATACTTGGACCTGATCTCGCATGCGTATTAAAACGTTCACTTGCCCGGTTTGAAGTTGAGTTCATTCTATTGTTTTCCGCTCTCGGGTTTCTTCTGATATTAAGATCCCTGTCCTTCATACACTTTAACGTGGTATGCCCAAAGCTACTACACTTAACACATATTGCTGGCCGCCACAAGTAGGAGACGTACACGATTTGCTCACTACCGTCCGATAATAACACTGGAAATTCATACGAAAGCTCATCACGAGGAGAAACCTTGACCATACATTTCGCATACTCGAGTCTATCAAGCTGCTCTGTTGATAAATCCATGCAAAGAAATTTTCCAATTCGCATAGCCAAATAACTGATTCCGACTTTAGTCAAATACACTAGTGGCAAGTTTGATAATTTAATCCAAACCGGAACAGAATTAAAGGCTTTGTTCAGATCTCCCAAATCCGTCGCCCACGGATGCACAATAAATAATTTGTTGTAAATCAGTACTGGATCTGCTTGCAATATTTTCTCACGGTCCTCATCTTTATCAAAATAAAAGAAGAAAACGCTACCTGTCGATAATATCTTAATTCCCCCTGAAGGATTCCATAGCTTCTTCAGACGCGTTGTGACAACCGAATAAGGAAGCGGTCGATCCAGAAAGTGGCCGATGAGGTAACCACTCCACTGCTCCTCTGCAGCGTCAATGATTTGAGCTGTTGTCTGGATCGCTTTACCTTTGAAGATAAGCTTCATAGGCGGGGGAGAGTAAGATCCGGCATTACGAGGCTTTGATTCAAAAAGGGAAGACCATTTCTTGTTAGGAGAACCGGCGGCTAGAGGAGGGTTACAGGCGGGCGGCGGAATTTGTGTCGGAGGCGGTTCTGGAGGAGGAGGATAAGGTAGAGGCGGTCTGCTTTGGATTGGTGAAGTTAGATTGAGGTTGATTTGAGAGGGGGGAAGTATGGAGGAGAGATTTAAGGGTGGAGAGAAATGATGGCATGCCTCAGCGGGGAAGCTAGGGTTTGAGGAAGGGGAAACGGAGGAAACAGTGGTGGGTTTGGTTCCGGCGGCGGATCCGGAGGCGAAGGAACCAGAGGTGGAGGGAATGGTAGAGGCAGAGGAGCTAAGTGGGAGTTAAATTGGGTTGAGGACAGGCATGAAGATAGGTTTGGATGAGGAGAGAACGAACGGGGAAAGGAGGCAGCCGCCATTGTGAAAATTTTCATCTAATGAAGAAAAGTTTAAGAGCTTATTCTACATGATTTTCTTATTTTTTAACATTTGATGTTGCTACTATGGTTACAATGGCAAATTATGTTCCTTTTGGGATATCTAGACATGGTTATTGGATAATATATGTATCATCTCTTTATTTCATATTCTATTTTGTTTACTTTTTTAAAATTATCATCTATAAATAGTAAATGGTTATCTTTGAAGAAAGATACTCTAATTTAAAATGGAATCATTGGGTCGGCGTACTTATTATATTTTGTATTATTATTATTTATCTATAAAAAAACTTATTATGTTTGACCTTATCTTAAATGTGTAAATATACATAGGGCCTCCCAAAAAATCAATAATTGTTAGCTGTGGGTTCCTTCAAAATACACAATCTCATTAAAACAAAATACTTGCGTCGATGCACTTGTGGTAGTCTCCTAAAAATAATGCAATGAATATATGTTTGCTAGCATGTTATTGTTTTTGAATGGAGTAGAAATTATGACTACGTCACCCTCAACAGAAGAAGCCTCTCCATCAACAAATACAATTGTTTTTTGCAGAAGCTGAAAGTTTTAGCTTTTTTGAGGTTAATGATATATGAAATGTATACTATATTGAAATTTATTTCTTTAGGAATTATTGATAACTTTTAAACTGGTGAAATTCCTCATTTTTTGCATTTAATCATAACATAGTTTCTTTAAAAAAAAATATTTGTTTTGCTGGTAACGTTCTAGTAGAACTAGGAAAATACTTTGATTTATACAAGTTTGATATTTCTATAAAAAAAATTGAAGAAGAATTTCCTAAGATTTTATATGCAAGAGAAGCTTTAACACTTTGATTGATTTTAAAAATAGTCTTTTAGGTAATTTAGCCGATAATCTTGGTGATTATGAAAGCTTGAACTACGTCAGATTCTAAGTTACCAAAATGTTGCATGTTAAACTTTGGTGTTTGCTGAGAATTTACTAGCTTTAGATGGAGAATAACATATACAATGGATCAGTGTTGAAAAATATTTCTAGATTGAGGAATTTGTCAAAAAAAAAAAATTGAATTTTTCAGAGGGGAAACCGGCCAGAGTCGTAAAATCTCTTTAGTCCACTTAGCCCGATATTCGAGCACCACATAAGTGGCTAATCTTAGAGTTGAACATGGTAAGCTTTTAGCGTTCCTTTTCAAAATTTGACTGAGTTGTTGCTTGCAAATAACGAATTTTCAAGTGAGATTCCTTCATCAATTTGTCATCTACTCATGTTGACTATAATTTATTATGTCGAATTTATCTTATGGCAATATACCATAGTTTATATTATCTTTATCTAAATTTGGGAATCTTAGACATAATGATAACTTACTCTCTATCAAAGTTACTTCCGGATATTGGTCAAAACAAACATTAATGAATTTGTCCAATAGTTCTTTTTATGTTGTTGTTCCAAGTGAGCATGGAAACTTACGGTGCAAGCTTATCTTGATCTATTCTCAAAATTTCTATCTGGCGAAATTCATCAGAGTTTGATAAATATAAACCCTAAAATTTCGTCTTGTCCAAAAATAATTTTGCAGAAAAATCCCGCATGATATTCTCTTTTCCTTTTCCATTTAAAGTGTCCTTGAAAATTCTATGATTTGTTCATCATAAAATTTGAAATCAACCCCTCCTTGTTTTCACAGGTCTAAACCTGTAACCTATTTTTGATTCACATACATTGTGAAGTCGTTCTTCTTGAATTATCTCTATTACTACAAATTTTTCTATAGTGCCTCCACAATACATGAAAGCATACTTATTCCAATTAGTTGGGTTCATTGGAAAAAAATTATTCGTGTGCCTTATGGAAGAAAACCTTTCATAGGTAAGTCAAACAAGTTTTACCTTGCATTTCTAAAAATGGATGAAACAACTACAGTCAAAAGGCTTTGAACATGTAGGTCTGTTGTTGCATATGAGGGTAGTCCGCTGCACAAGCTTGAGGTGAGATAGAATATCGAATATGCAGAATAAGTTTATGAACGAATGATGAAGATATTATTTTAAATGGCATGAAATTAATCACAAAGCTAACTATATATAACATGAAGAAAATTGGAAGCAAGCTGCATGGAGCAACTTAATATAGTGAAATTTATGTTAATTTGAGCGAAAGCGCTATTATTTGATCAGGATTTAGTATTGTCTATTTAGATACCAATGGAACTTAAAAAGAATATCAATTATGGAGTCTTATGGTAACAATAGCAGAAATAAGAGGCACAAAAGATGTAACGTGGTTCGGATATGAGTATCCTACATCCATAGAGAACCAACAAATTATTTTATTCCAATGAAGAAAAGAGGACAAAAGAGAGATGGATAATGGTGTATGCACTTACACTCTCACATACAAATGAAGATAAAATTCCTTTATTTAAACAAATTTGATAATGAAGGGTTGATTAGAGATGAAGAAAAATAATTTTCATATTATCTTAATATGTTTCCAAATTGCATGATATTATTTTAATACAAATAGATGGCATAATCTTAGTTTCTATCTATTTCTTTTGATTGATTAATTCTCGATGCATAATCATTTATTTCTTCATATTGTAATAACCCGGAAAATACGAGCCAATTTAAAATTTTTAAATTGGTGATTTCAAAGGAATTTGAACAATTGAAATAGAATATTTCAATAAAATAGTGAATTAGAAATAGTGAGTCAGTTTGAAAATTTGAATTCAAACTTTGACTGACTGTGCAGGGTGGAAAATATAACGGATTTTAGCGAAACCAAAAATATTTAAATCTGTTTATCAATACCTTTCTAACGAATCTAAAAAATCGAAGTTTCATAACGGGAATCAAATGTTATGGCCGAATGAATTTTCAGAAAGGTCGCTATATAGAATATATAGCCCTGGAAAATTGATATTTTGCAAACGACCTCGGAATTCGACGAAACCACTTTTGTTGGGTCCGGGATGTCAAACTATTTCTAGGTTTCAAATTTCATAATTTTTGAAGCTAGTATGTGAGCATGGCAAAAGAAAATATGTTTGGTCAATTTCTGTTAAATTGGATCGACCAGAAAATGGCCATTTTTCAAACGATCTCAGAATTCGACGAAACTTGTTTTGTTGGGACCATAGCGTCAAAACATGGCTAGATTTATTTTTCTGGAATTTTTCGAATCAGTTTGTGGCCCTGGTAAATTGAAATGTACGTTCAAAGTTAAAAATTAAATATTTTATACTTTAATTCGAAAAATAACTGACTGTAACAGTTGAATTGGCTAACGAAACATATCCCATTGTGTCCGGGATGGGGGTATTTAGCTAGGGACGACATTCATTGGGCTTGAAAAGGAGTTCGTTGGTGAAAACCCTAATTTTCTGAAATATATATATTCCGGCGAATCAGAAAATTCCATTCATTATTTAAAAAATTAAAAAAAAAAAACAAAAAACCCTCGAACTAATGGCGAAACCCGTCCCTCCCTTCTCTCCTCCGCCGAAGCCGCTTCCACCCAACGCCACCACCGCCGCTCGACGCGCCTCCGTCCCCTCGTCAGATCCGACCCACCCACGACCTCCCACGACACCTCCTCCGCCTGAATCGAGGCCAGAAAGCCCGCCACTTCCCATCGCCGCCGCCGACGCCACCGACCACCGAGCGCCACCAAACCACCACCGACAGGACCCCCTCTCGAAGCTCTTCCACGTCCAACTCCCCGACCGTCCCCACATGCCACGGATTTCGCGAAAACCTCAAACCTAGTTTCGAACCAAATAGAAAGGTGAGTCCTTTTTGATGTCTGCACTTTGAAAAATCATATCTTTTTGGTGTGTTGACGAAATTCGATGAAACAGGAAACATCGGGACCGCAAGGAAGCTCTCTACCACATAGAAGAAGCCGCGGATTTTTCTGAGTCATCTACGATTTTTAGCACTCCGCAAACCAAAGTGAGAAATCTAATTTAATTGAATTTGAATGGAAAATGACGTGTATAAATTATATAAGCAAAATATAAATTACACACATGTTGTATACCTCATGTACATGCGTACTGTAAGCTATATAAGCGACGTATGAATTATACATGCATAGAATAATCAATATATGTGTTGAAATGCAAGTGAAATATAGCAATAATATATATATATATATATATATATATATATATATATATATATATATATATATATATATATATATACTCCCCTCGTCCACAAACCATGGACGATATTTATTGTTGTGAATTGATGTGAAATATTGGATGAAAAATACGAATGGTTGGATAATTGTTTGTGGTTGATATTGTTTGGTTGTGGTTGAAAAATACCCATTGGTGATTGAAATGAATTGGAAATATTTGTGGAAATAATAAAAAAAACATGCCGCCTGCGTGCGAATTAGATGCATGAATCCCCATTGTCAAAAACCGCGAGGTTTTAAGGTAGAGTGGGGAGCCGTACTAGGGACGGTGCCGGTTTTTACAACCCTGCCTTTATGCTGCCGAAATTTTGAATAATCTTTATGTGTTGGAATTATTTTCATATGTTGAAATTATTTTCATGCGTTGAAATTAAACCCATATGCTGAAACTATATCCATGTGTGGAAATGTTCATGTGTTGAAAAGTGATGTGTGAAAATTAAATTCATTTGTGAATGAATGAAGTGTTTGAACAATAAAAATCACCTTTTTTATAATATATATGAAGTATGAAAAATATTCGCCTTATATACAAATAGTTTCAACAATAAAAATTCCATCTTTCTAATATGAATAATATAAATAAAATATCCATGTGTGGGAATGCTCATGTGTTGAGAAGTGTGTGTAGTGGAAAAATTCAAGTGTTGAATAAAAAGATCGAACAATAAAAATTACATTTTTATTGAAACTATGAAGTGTTGAAAACATCCGTTTGTCGAATAAATATTTTAAATGATAAAAATATCATTTTTATCATATATGTGATATGCTAAAGATATGCGGACGTTGAAATAAATATTTGTGAATGAAATATTATTATTTTTAACATGCGTAGGAACTAAATAAAATAGTCATGTGTTGAAATGTATTTTAGTTCGCCAAAATTATCATCTTTGAAATGTGAAGTGTTAAAAATAGCCACTTGTTCAAATAAATATGCATGAGTTGAAATAAACATTAATTAGCTAATGATGTGATTTTAACCTATGCATGCAACATTAGAATGAATGGTGTTTTTAAACCAAAATAAATCAAATATGAAGTTGAATGGAAAATGATAAGTGATAAAAATTGTATATATGTACATGCATATTTATTGAACAGGTTATAGCCAAAGGGGCTAGAGAAGAGGAATAAAATTTTGTGCCCGACAAATAGGTACACATTTACTGTTTTGTTTGGGTGATGATTTTATGAGCCTGTTGGCTAGCCGCTTGGCTTTTTCTTTTTCTTTTTGACATGAGACGCCCATGTGGCTATTTGGGAATTTTCCCAGCCCCTCCCGTACAAAGGAGGTTATGGCGTAATTTTCCAAAATTTAAAGGCGTTAGTGAAATAATTGAAGTGAAAACGATATAGGAATTTTTAAATGAACTATATTTATATAAATATATAAATATAAATAAAATTAAAATGAAACGTGGCCGTGCAGTTCGTGTTTTGAAACTGTGATTTCAAACGACTAGTGCGGGAAATCCGACCATTGGATTTTCCCGAAACCGTAACCGTTGGGTTCGCCTTGGAAATATCTTTCCAACGCCACCAACTTTGTGAAGATCCGACGGTTGGATTGTCTGGAATGTTTAATTCAAATCTGAAGAAAAACAGCGCCAGAATCGATTATATTTATATATATATAAATATAATTAAATTAAATCGAATAACGACGCTGCAGTTCGTATTTTGAAATCATAACTTCAAACGATTAGTGCGGGAGATCCGACCGTCGGATTTTCCCAAAACTGAAACCGTTGGATTCGTTTTGAAAAGATCTTTTTAATGATATAAACTTTGTGAAGATCCAACGGTTAGATTTTCAGATATGTGTAAATCAAATCTGGGGAAAAACAGCGCCACGGCCGCGTTATGGCCTGAAGCGTCGGTTTAATGAATTGGCTATTTTTAAATAAATAAAAATAGCGATAAATCGTGATAAAATATTATAAACAATATGGAATGGAAATAAATTGAATTTGCTCGATTTATTTGATATTTGATGGTTGAATGTGTTTGGTGTGAAAATTACATTAAAGAACAAAATTGGTGTTGTCGAATGATTTAACCATTGAAATAAATTGATTTGAAATTCTAAATATACGTGAGTTATTTGAAAAGGCCGAGTTAATACTCATTTCAAATAATTGACCGACGATTGAAGGTCGAAGATATGAAGACGGTGCAAGACCGATAATCTTCACGTCGAATGGAGGGGTGCTACTGATGCTCATGATAGGAGTAGCTACCTTGACGGGGTTGAAGTAGTAGCCACCCGGACGTACTTGTTGATTGTACGGATATGCGAGGTATTGAGTGCCTCCGGTTTCGTTCAGACCCAGAACGAACATGTAAATGGACTGTGTGTCTGACATTGGATTTTGTTCTGTGCTGATTGATCTCTATTAAATATATATCTGTTTGGCGGCGGAGAATTTATTCTCTTGCTTAACGCCCTTCTCTGAGACGTACGAGCCCAGAGGATATATATCGATAGAAATCAGTTGCACGGAGTGAATTGCCTGTGTGGCACGCCTAAGTGATAGATGATCAAGGCTTCTGTTGAAAAGCAAAGCCTTGTGGTTGATGATCAAAGCACAGCCTGTGTGGCATAGCTTTGTGTATAACGTGAATTCGCGAGCCTCACACCCCGGGATGGACCAGAAACGGGAGAAGGATCCAGGGAGGACATGCGGGTGGTGTCAGTGACCTACCAGCCCTGACATTTATATACTTTTCACCTGTGTGGTTGAAGCTGTTGCGAGGCGCCTCGGATATATCGGTCGATCCGGGACCGATGGAGTCATTGGGCTCATTTACGCCCCAAAGGGCGGGGAAACGCAGTGTTCAGGCATTTTAATCCACATCGGTGGACCGGCCCTGTGGCTCCTAGGTGCAGTTGCGGCTGTAGCCTGAGGCTCGGGCTAGAGAGTCTCGAATTCGGTGAGGACTATCTTTTGCCTCGGTTCATGACGGAAATCCAATTTCCAAATACGACACCGTGCGGTTTTGATTGTATATATGTACATATGGTGACATGATATATGGTACCCATGCCGTTTATGATTGATAGTTATGATTGAAATTGTTTTTGAAACATATATACACTAGCAATAATATCAAATGATTTGTTTTGCTCGTATCAAACATATTTTGGCCATTATAAGGTAAAACTCTATCCTCGGGTGTGTGTTGCATTGTGTGATGGGAACTGAGTCTTATAATGGCTTCATTTTTATAAAAAGCATTGCGATGTTTAAAAGATCTATTTGTTTTAAAGCACTGGCAATCCAATGGAGTAAACCCGTTCCGCGAAAGTGGCGTGGTCCGGTGATTAGCCATATTTAAAAATGTGTTGAGTAGATTTCTCATACCAGTCCCATGACTGACCGTAGTTTGTTTCACTTGCAAACTCGGGTGCCCCTATTTCTACACGGGCAGCCTTGTATTCAGGTTTTAGCAGGCTCTTTTTGGATTGCTGGAGCTGAAGATGGATTCTATCATTTACCTCTTTTTATGCTGTTCAGCTCCTGTAGAACATATTATGTTTTCTTTTCCGCAGTAGACATTTATGTATAGTTGAACTGTATTTTGTACTAAGTATGATCCTACATACTGTGTAACTCTGATGATTAAATTTATCCAGTGTATTCTATTGTGCATTATCTGGTGTATTTATTTATTTTTGTCCTGTTATTACCTGTTTATGTGTTATATTCCAAAGATTACCCTTGCCACCGTCTTATCGGGAATGGGGTCGTCACAAACGTGGTATCATAGCTTTGGTTAAGCCTGGAATATAATATATGAACGAACTCGTCAGGAATAGAACTAGTAGTGTTCTAGAATGAATAACTCATTACAGATAGGATCAGTAATATCCTAGTATGAGTATAACAGAATGAAATACACTTCGATAGACACATTTACATACAAGTATATGTCTCTATGTTTCAGAATCACTTTTTCTGTTGGCCTAACTCTTTGTTTGCTATTTGCAGACATAGAAAATGAGTGGTAGAAGCAGAAGAAATAATCCTATGGTTCAACAAATTAATGAGCCAGTTGTGCTCCCTCAGCCAGGATCGGATATAGAAGCTCTATTTAAAAGATATCGAAATCTAGGAGGAGTACCATTCACGGGCAATGGATCTATTATTCAAAGTCAGGCTTGGATGAGTTCTGCTGAAAGAATTTTTGAAAGTTTCCAACTGAGAGATGACTAGAAAAGATTAGTGGCATCTTGGGCACTCAAGGAAGAAGCTTTAATCTGGTGGGAAACAATCATTAAAGATAATCCAGAAGGTGATACCACCTGGGATATGTACAAACAACTTTTAAATAAAAAAATTATTCCTCCAGAAGTAACTGAGCGGTTATGTGATGAATTCTACTATTTGATACAAGGAGATATGAATATCCCAGAATATCATAAGAAATTCAATGAACTTTCTCACTTCGCCCCTCATCTAATACGCGATCCAAAGAGGAAGAATCTGAGATTTATTAATGGTCTTCAGAGGAAATACCAGAATAGTGTGATGGGCCATGTGAAGCTTCCTTTTTCTGAAATGATATACATGGCTTATCAATATGAAGATCTTGATAGGCGAGGCCTTTTTGTCGACGAAGAGGAAGTTAGTACTAGCAGAAAAAGGAGATCTGAAACTGATAGCCCAGAGACAAGTACGCAACCTGAGGTCAGTACGACGTCGGGGGCCAGAAAGAAACCTAGGTTGAATCGAAAGAAGGTTAAATCGGAAGAAAGACTAATAACCAAATCCATATGCTCTAACTGCAATAAGCAAGGACATCTGTCGATAAGTTGCAGATCTCTTCAGAGCCATATAAAGGGTAAATTTAAATCCATGAAACCAATGGGAGAGAAGAGAGAGTACAATCTGTGCCATCAGGTTGGTCACGTAAAGCAGGATTGCCGGTTCCTAAGGAAATCTGAAGTGGTTTAGGTAAATAAAGTGGCAGAAGTTCCTGCATCCTCGTCTAGTCAGGAAAGGTCGGATGTTTTAGAAGGCACGCTTACTGTCAAAAACATTCCCGTTAAAGTACTGTTTGACACAGGCGCGTCGAGAAGCTTTATTGTAAAGGATGCGGTTAAGAAATTAGATTTGAAATTGAAAAAGCTCAAAGAACCCATCTCTGTCCAGAATCCGGTTGGGGGTTCCCTCAATCTTAGTTGGATTTGTGGGGTACCTATTTCCTTTTCTCATTATCGGTTTCCTTGTATCTCGATCGTCATGGATTTTACCGAATTCGATCTCATCTTAGGATTGGATTGGTTGACCAAATACGAAGCTGAGGTTAAATGTGCAGAAAGGGTTGTCAAGGTTAAAACGAAGCTCGCCAATATTGTAATTCCCTGTGCAGGCCCGAATTCTGATAGAAGAGACTTCTGGGCAGCATTAGATATCTCGCCTGCTCTAATAGAACCTGTTCCTGTCGTTACAGAGAATATCCCCGTCGACATAGAAAAAATCCCCGTTGTCAAGAACTATGCGGATGTGTTCGAAGAAGTTGTTAGCTTACCGCCGCAAAGAGAAATTGATTTTAAAATCTCTTTAGTCTCGAATGCAAGGCCAGTGGTTCACGCAATTCGAAGAATGACCTTAAAGGAGAAAAAAGAGTTGGACAATCAAACTAGACAGCTAGTATGGAATGGTCTAATCAGGCCTAGTTTTTCGGATTGGGGAGCAGCAGTGGTATTTGTTCCGAAGTCCGACGGTACTCTCAGACTGTGTGTGGATTATCGCGACTTGAATAAGCAGACATTGAAAAACAAATATCCATTGCCGCGGATTGATGATTTATTGGACCGATTGAATGGAGCACAGGTATTTTCACGAATGGACCTAGCTACGGGTTTCCATCAACTTCGTATTGTTGAAGAGTGTGTTCCTTTGACAGCATTCAGAGGTCCGGACTCATTCTACGAGTGGTTAGTAATGCCGTTCGACTTATGTAATTCTCCGGCCTATTTCGTCGATCTAATGAACAGAGTATTCAGAGGAGTATTGAATAAATTTGTTCTAATTTTCATTGATGATATCCTTATCTTCTCTAAGTCAGAAAGCGAGCAAGAAAAACATTTGGAACAAGTGCTAGAAATTCTGAGAAGAAATGTTTTAAAAGCAAAGTTTTCCAAATGTATATTCTGGCAGGAAGAAGTTAAATTTCTTGGCCACGTCGTGTCAAAAGAAGGAATTTCAGTGGATCCCAGTAAAATCACTGCTACTCAGAATTGGAAACAGCCTCGTACACCCACAGAAGTCAGAAGTTTTCTCGGGTTGGCCAGTTATTATCGGAAATTCATTAAGGATTTTGCGAAGACATCCAGTTCCTTAATGAAATTAACTAAGAAACATTCGAGATTCAATTGGACTCCGGTATGTGAGGAAGCTTTCCAGGAGCTGAAATTAAAACTGATGACCGCTCCAGTGTTAACAATAATAGATGGAAATGAGGACTTGAAAGTCCGGACTGACGCATCTAGAGAAGGCCTTGGCACGAATTTAATGCAAAGAGGTCAAGTGATGCTTATGCTAGCCGTCAGCTGAAACCGCATGAGAAGAATTATGTGACTCATGATCTTGAGTCGTTAGCCATCGTCTTTGCTTTGAAAATCTGGAGGCACTATCTTTTGGGTGAGAATTTCGAATTGTATACTGACCATCAGTCATTGAAGTATTTGTTCACCCAGAAGGACTTGAATCTAAGACAGCAGCGTTGGCTAGAATTTCTTGCGGCATACGATTTTGAGATTTTGTACACCCCAGGGAAAGCCAATGTTGTGGCTGATGCGCTGAGTAGAAAGAATGTAATAATCGCCAGTTTTATCATTACGACGTCACTGATTGATAAAATATCTGCTCTTCAGAAGGACGATCACTTCATTCAAAGAATCAAAGAAAGAATTCAGGAAGGCGAGACCTTGAGTTTTCAGATAGATGACGAGGGAATCCTAAGGTTGAAAGGCCGAATCTGTGTGCCAAACATTGCAGAACTTCGAAGAGAAGTATTGGATGAATGTTACACCAGTGCATAAAACAAACAGCGCAATGCTAAATAAAGAAAAATGAAGCTGTTATAAGACCCAGGTCCTATCACACAATGCAACGCAAGCCGGGGGATAGGGTTTTCCCTTATAACAGCCAAAGAATGCTTGATACGTTTAAAACAAATCATTTGATACTATAATAAGTGCATAGTGTATAAAACAACTTCAAATCATAAGTATCAATCATAGGCGGCATGGGTACCATATATCATATCGCCATACTAGTTCTACAATTAAAACCGCAAATGTCACGTATTTGGAAATTGGATTTCCGTCTATGAACCGAGGCAAAAGATAGTCCTCAACCGATTCGAGACTCTCTAGCCCGAGCCTCAGGATCAGAGCTCGAGTGACCCTTGGATCGTCAGGGCCAGTCCACCGATGTGGATTAAACTTAAACCCTGAACATGCGTTTCCCCGCCCTTTGGGGCGTAAATGAGCCAACTAAATGACTCCATCGGTTCGAGAACGACCGATCAATCCGAGGCGCCTCGCAACAGCAACAACCACATAAGTCAAACTCGTCAGGGCGTGTAAAACCACTGACGCCACTTCTAACTAGAAAGAAACGCATGCCCTCCCTGAGGTCCTCTCCCGTTTTTGGTTCACAACCGGGGTGCGAAACTCGCGAAGCAAACGTTACACAAAGCTACGCCACAAAGGCCGTGCTTTGATCATCACCACAAGACTTTGCTTTTCAACAGAAGCCTCGATCAATTGCCACTTAGGCATGCCACACAGGCAATTCACTCCATGCGTTTGATATCCATCAATACATAACCCCTGAGCTCGTACGTCTCAGAGAAGGGCGTTAAGCAAGAGAATAAATTCTCCGCCGCCAAACAGATATATATTTAATAGAGATCAATCACACGGACTAAAATCCAATGTCAGACACACAGTCCATTTACAAGTCCGTTCTGGGTCTGAACGAAACCGGAGGCACCTAGTACCCCGCATATCCATCGATCTCCAAGTACGTCTGGACGATCACCAACTGTTTCCATCTTCTTAGGTGTACAGCCCAATCAAGATCATCAGTAATTACCCAAACGACGTGAAGACCTCCGGTCTTCGACCATCGTCTTCATCTTCGACTTATCGTCGTATCAGTTATTCAGAATGGGATAAACCCGGTCTTTCCGAATAACTCGCGTATATTTTAAATAAGTGTTACACAAACACAACATACGCCTCATTCCAATTCATCAGACACTAACCGTAAATTAATCAAGAGAATAATTCCCCAAATATTAACCCCGAAGGCCGAAACCAACATCAGATCAATATCCAGAAAACCATTCTGCTTGGCTAACCGACAGTTAGTTTCTAAATTTCACATTCATAGGGAAAGGTTCCCATTAATTTTATCCAAGATAAATTTCTTGAATTTATTCCTTAATCTTCTTTTGAATTTCAATTCAACTAGTCGGGATTAACGAAACTTACCGAAGTAATCATTTGTTTAATTTCCCAATCCCAACCTATTAATCCCATGAAGTAAAACTGGTAATACTTCATATCTAACACCACAGTGTTATCGGTAAATTCAATTACCATTTCACGTTCAAATCTAATTAAAGATTTAACTATCGCCTGAAGTAAAACTGGTGATACTCCATTCTCGATTATTTCAATCTAATTAAAGATTCATTAAAACTCCACTTAGTTTTAATCGTTAACTGGGTTAAAGAATCAGTGTCATTTAAAACACGGTTCACGGTAAACCCAAAATATCATTCCATTAATTATCTGGTTAAAGAACAAGTGTTATTTAAAACACTGTCCACGATAAACCCAAAAATCAATATCAATTCTACTCCAATTAAATATTGTTTAATTGGTACACTTCATTAAATCTAAATAAAAAGATTTAATCTTTTCTCAACTGGGTTCAAGAACAGTGTTAGTGAAGACACCATTCACGACAAACCCAAATCACATTTGATATTCAATATAAGGCTCTGAATAGAAAATATATCGGCTTATATTCAATATCAAATTCTACGATTAACAAATGTCGTATTGGAAATAACGATATAAATATATATCTTTCAAATTTCCATAACAACATCCGTATAATCACGAATTCCAACATCGAAATATTCCGAAGACAATTTCGATTCAAATCCACTCCAATGCAATCATTGGAAATTCTGGTTATTTTTAGAACCCTTTTCAAATTCAATTTATTTCTTTAAAAATAAATAGAATTATGTTTCTAGTTCAAAACTAGTTCATTTCGATAAAAATCTATTTTTATCTTTTCAAATATGGAGTTTTTCATCCCAAATCTTCACAAATCATTTCTTATGATTTTACACAAATTATTACTATTTTTAATAATTTTATCAAGGCCTGTACAGTCGATTTCCATCAATGGCCATCGAACTGCACTTACAGCGACCTTTTTCAAATTTGATTTGGACATAATTCCAAATCCAACCGTTAGATTTCAAATTTCTAATATTCATTAGAAAGCACTTTTCGATACGAACCCAACGGTTCCGGTTTTAGGAGAATCCGACGGTCGGATCTCCCGTAATGTCCGTTTGAAATAAATGGTCGAAATTCGCGAACTGCCGCGGCGCGGCGCGTTCTATTCAGGCCATTATATTATATATATAATATATATTTCGTCGATTTCTATTTAAAACGAATTATATAAATAGTTTTAAAATTAGTTTCAAAAGCAATTTCAACTTCCATTTCAATTCAAATCAAAATTGAATTCTTCTTTATAAATTCGTTTTAAAATTCATTTCTATTCAATTCAAATTTCAATTCAATTTGAATTCATTTCAATTTCATTTCGAAATCGTTTTCAATTCAATTCATTTCGAAATTGTTTTCAATTCAATTCATTTCGAAATCGTTTTCAATTCAATTCATTTCGAAATTGTTTTCAATTCAATTCATTTCGAAATCGTTTTCAATTCAATTCATTTCGAAATCGTTTTCAATTCAATTCATTTCGAAATCGTTTTCAATTCAATATAAATATCGTTCACGTCAAAATGGCGTCAACCTAATCAACACGGCTTCATATATTTCTATTTTCAAATATTCTATTTCAAATATTCTTTTTTCAAAATAGTTGTTATTATGAAAATATTTCGTTCAACACATGACCAATCTCAATGGATGAGTACTGTCAACACATGAACCTTTATTTTATATTGATAAAGATGTAAATTTTATTACTAAAATATTTCGTTCAACACATGACCAATCTCAATGGATGAGTACTGTCAACACATGAACTTTTATTTTATAATATTCTTTATTTTCTAAATTGGAATGAGGCCCAATCAATTACCATATAAAGTTAATCATATGGATTTTCATACAACACATGTATAATAGCATGGAAAAATAATCAACCATCAACCAAAGTGCACTACACTGTATAAGCATCAAATATAGATATCTAACGCTTATAACAGCCTGTCA
Organism: Allium sativum; assembly: GCA_030737875.1. Taxonomy (NCBI): domain Eukaryota; kingdom Viridiplantae; phylum Streptophyta; class Magnoliopsida; order Asparagales; family Amaryllidaceae; genus Allium; species Allium sativum. The sequence continues at coordinate 128,377,164 of CM060911.1, forward strand.
ATCAATCGATCGACATATTCAATCAATCAGGATGAGTGAACTTCAAATTTCATCCCAACACCCGTGTGGGGTTTTCAAACAATCAAACGCAGATTTTACTTGTGCAGTTGGGCGATGTGTAAAATCTATCGACCCATTCAATATCAGTCAAATTAGTGTATATAAACAAATCGGCCGATTTGTTTATAAATATTTATTTATTCACTTTCACGTTAAAACTATATTTTTTTATGATAATATATTTTATTTTAACACATGAATTTCTATTCATTTCATTTACACAATAAAAATGATATTTTTATTTTTCTAACATATTTTAGAAAATTTCGGCGGCATAACGGCACGATACTAGAAACGGGACGAGGCCTAGCCTTATCCCCGGTCTAGTGAAGGCCCACGCCATTCACACATCAATCAAATCACCAAACAACCAATTTCACATCAAATCATATAACTAATCTATGCAACCAAACAAACAAGTCCATGGTCTGTGGACGATTGTGTCGGGTGCTACTAAGCACCGTCTGCATCCTAGTATATATATAAATAGAAAATGAAATTGAAACGTGAGAAATTCTCACATATAGCTATCCTAGCTCCACGGCTCTTCCTTTGCAGAAGTCTTCGCCGTTTCGCCTTTTTGTCACCTTCGCCCGTATTCTCTACATATGTAAAAATCGAATTTTTACTATGTTATTCAATATATAAAAATCATATTTTTACTTCGCTATTCAATATATAAAAATCATATTTTAAAAACAAAGTTGTTTATATTCTTTTCAAATCAAAGTTGTTTTTGTTTTCATATCAACAAAATCGTATTTTTCCTTGTATAAAAATATAATCTTTCTGCTATAAAAATCTCCTCTTTTCTATTTAAAAATATAATCTTTTTATAGTTAATAATATAATCTTTCCACGATGAAAAATATAATCTCCTCTATAGTAAAAGTTCAAACTTTTTCTTGCATATAAAATTCAATCTTTCTAATATAAAGATTCAATCTTTCTTATATAAAAATTCCTTTCATGTTATGAAAATTTCTTCTTTCATTTAGTAAAAATCAATCTTTTTAGCTAATGGTCATACAAGAAAATCAAATCTTTACCATTCATAAAAATCAAAAAAAAAATTCACTCCATACCGTTCATATATATATATATATATATATATATAAAAAAGAAAGAATCCATATTTTTCTTATCCTTTTAAAACTAATTTCCTTATATAAATAAATATACCTAATAAATAAAATATATAAAAAGAAGCTTACTGAGTTTTGGGAGGTGGAGATGGGCTGCCGGGGGTTCATCGGAGGTAGGGCGCGACTTCAGGTGGAAGGAGGAGCGGTTCCCGTCGGTTTCAAGGGTTTGGGGTTCGTGATGGACGTTGGTGGTGGTCAGCGGGGCGCTGGAGGTGGCGGCATCCTTCCAGTTGGCGGCGGTCTGGCTGCAGGCGGGCCCAAGGGCGTTGACGATGTCGATTTGGGCTTCAGGGGTTTTGGGAAAGAGAGGAGGAGGCGAGCGGAGAGGAGGAGGGGCTGAGGGGGTCGGAGCTTCTCGTCGGAGGCGGGTGGCGTGAGGCGTCGGCGGTGGATGTAGGCGTAGGGCGTCGGCGGTTTCCCCTTTTCGATTTTTTTTTTTTTTTTTAGTTCAAATCTGATCGGGAGAGGGGGGAAAGAGAAATGGAGAGGGTTGACCGGGAAGAGGTGGTTATATATTTAATTTATTTATTCTCCCTTTTTCCATAAAGCAACTTTTATTTTCGAACTCCAATCGAGGCCCTACGACTGTCGTCCCTAGCTAATTACCCCCATTCCAAACACAATGGGATATGTTTCGTAAGCCAATTCGGTTGTTACGATCAGTTTCCGCTAAAATTTACATTTAAATCACTATATTGAATTTTAAACGTACATTTCAAATTACTGGGGTCACATACTAACACTAAAAATTGCAGAAAAATATTTTCTAGCTTCGTATTGACGATACGGTCCTAACAAAACTAGTTTCGTCGAATTCTGAGACCGTTGGAAAAATGGCCATTTTCCAGTCGATTAAAATCAACTGAAACTGGTCAAACGCATTTTCCTTTGCCACACTCACATATTGATTCGAAAAATTATGAAATTTGAAACCTAGCAATAACTTGACATCACGGACCCAACAAAACTGGTTTCGTCGAAATCCGAGGTCATTTGCAAAATTCCCATTTTTAAGGGCCTGAATTCCATAGCGACTATTCAGAATTTTCAACTGGACATATCTTTTGATTCCCGTTAGGAAATTTCGATTTTTCAGATTCGTTGGAAAGATATCATCAATTAGATCCTAATGTTTTTGGTTTCACTAAAATCCGGATTGTTTTGCACCCGGTACATTCAATTGAAGTTTGAAATCGAATTATCGAACTACCGCGCCATTTTCAATTCTATTTATAATTATATATATAATTATTAATTTTCTAACGACGACGTATATAATATATACGTTCTAAATATATTCAAAATAAATTTCTCGTCGATATTATTTAAAATAATTCATTTTAAATATTCAAAATTCGCTAAAATTGCCAAAATAAAAATTTTAAACTGGCCCAGAATTTCCGGGTTATTACAATCTCCCCCACTTAAAACTTTTCGTCCCCGAAAAGGAACAAAGTCGAAAGTGGTTTGATTAATCAACTCTAGGCTCGATCTGGCTTCCCTTCTCTAACTTTTCAGTTTCTGAGAATTTTCAAAATTTCAAAAATTTGGCTAACACCCTAAATTTTTGAAAAATTTCGCCATAACCTCCCCTGCACCGGGAGCATCGGGGAATTTCAAATAGCTTCCCCGGTCCTTCAGATCTCAAAAAGAAAAAAAGAAGAAGCCAATAGGCTCATAAAATCATCATCACCCAAACAAAACAGTAAATTATGTAGTAAACATGTACCTATTTGTCGGGCAAACAAATTTTATTCTCTGCTCTAGCCTCCTTGCTATGACCTGTTCAAGGTAAGTACAAGTATATGCAAGCAAATGCAACCAATTTTCAATATAATTCAATATTTGGTTCAATTAGGCCAAATGGTTCAAAACTATCAAACAATTAAACAAGCAACACAAACATCAATCAATTAGTGAGTTAGAGTTTCAAATCCATAATTTTGATACACATACAAAAATCATGTTTTTGATGCCAATTCACAACAATAAGCCCTATCTAATTTTGGTTCTCACACCAGTCAATAGGAAATATATAGATATCACACCTTCGTTACTCGAACATGAATACTAATGACGACTAGTCAATCATCAGAATCATCTTCGGGCCACTAGAGTATGATTCTATATCTATCCAGTATATTAAAACTTCGAATACACGCGGATCAGACGTATACGCAAAATCTATATATGCTGGATTGTCCAAATTCATTAAAATAAATAATCAAATACGAATAGTTGATTTAAATTTTCAAAACAAATTTTGTTTTCACTTTAAAAATATACTCTTCCCACTCGTTCTAGGATACTACTGATCCCATCTCTAACGAGTCATTCTAATTGGATATTACTAATCCAATATCTGATGAATTCTTTCGTATGGTTCTAATGTGCCTTGTTCTCTGCTTTGTAAACCAAAGCTCTGATACCAACTGTGACGAGCAAGGAATTTCGCTCGATCCGAATCAGTCGTTAAACCGATCTAGACCGTTCGAAACGCCCTATCGTTTGAGAACACGACAAATCAGAACGCATATAAAAGAACATTTCATTGCATATTACAACAACGCATCAGATTACCAGAATATACAGGGTATAAATGAATATTACACAGAAATATCAGAGATTTAAATTACATTTAAATACATAGCAGCGGAAAATCATACAATACACAACTAGAAGAGATATACGGATACAAAGCTTTCCGGATATCGTTCCAGCTGAAAACCAGGATCCTGTGAATATAAATCTGCAAAACCAAAACTACTAGCTGCCCGTGTCAAAATAGGGGCACCCAGAGTTTAGGTTAAAACAATAAACTCCAGGTCAGTCATGGGACTGTTGTGAGAACTAAAACAGTTAATCTTTATTTTTAAAGTTAGGTAAATCAAGGGACCACGCAGTATAACACGGAACGGGTTTCCTCCCAAGAACACCAGTGCATAAAACAAACAGCGCAATGCTAAATAAAGAAAAATGAAGCTGTTATAAGACCCAGGTCCTATCACACAATGCAACGCAAGCCGGGGGATAGGGTTTTCCCTTATAACAGCCAAAGAATGCTTGATACGTTTAAAACAAATCATTTGATACTATAATAAGTGCATAGTGTATAAAACAACTTCAAATCATAAGTATCAATCATAGGTGGCATGGGTACCATATATCATGTCGCCATACTAGTTCTACAATTAAAACCGCAAATGTCACGTATTTGGAAATTGGATTTCCGTCTATGAACCGAGGAAAAAGATAGTCCTCAACCGATTCGAGACTCTCTAGCCCGAGCCTCAGGATCAGAGCTCGAGTGACCCTTGGATCGTCAGGGCCAGTCCACCGATGTGGATTAAACTTAAACCCTGAACATGCGTTTCCCCGCCCTTTGGGGCGTAAATGAGCCAACTAAATGACTCCATCGGTTCGAGAACGACCGATCAATCCGAGGCGCCTCGCAACAGAAACAACCACATAAGTCAAACTCGTCAGGGCGTGTAAAACCACTGACGCCACTTCTAACTAGAAAGAAACGCATGCCCTCCCTGAGGTCCTCTCCCGTTTTTGGTTCACAACCGGGGTGCGAAACTCGCGAAGCAAACGTTACACAAAGCTACGCCATAAAGGCCGTGCTTTGATCATCACCACAAGACTTTGCTTTTCAACAGAAGCCTCGATCAATTGCCACTTAGGCATGCCACACAGGCAATTCACTCCATGCGTTTGATATCCATCAATACATAACCCCTGAGCTCGTACGTCTCAGAGAAGGGCGTTAAGCAAGAGAATAAATTCTCCGCCGCCAAACAGATATATATTTAATAGAGATCAATCACACGGACTAAAATCCAATGTCAGACACACAGTCCATTTACAAGTCCGTTCTGGGTCTGAACGAAACCGGAGGCACCTAGTACCCCGCATATCCATCGATCTCCAAGTACGTCTGGACGATCACCAACTATTTCCATCTTCTTGGGTGTACAGCCCAATCAAGATCATCAGTAATTACCCAAACGACGTGAAGACCTCCGGTCTTCGACCATCGTCTTCATCTTCGACTTATCGTTGTATCAGTTATTCAGAATGGGATAAACCCGGTCTTTCCGAATAACTCGCGTATATTTTAAATAAGTGTTACACAAACACAACATACGCCTCATTCCAATTCATCAGACACTAACCGTAAATTAATCAAGAGAATAATTCCCCAAATATTAACCCCGAAGGCCGAAACCAACATCAGATCAATATCCAGAAAACCATTCTGCTTGGCTAACCGACAGTTAGTTTCTAAATTTCACATTCATAGGGAAAGGTTCCCATTAATTTTATCCAAGATAAATTTCTTGAATTTATTCCTTAATCTTCTTTTGAATTTCAATTCAACTAGTCGGGATTAACGAAACTTACCGAAGTAATCATTTGTTTAATTTCCCAATCCCAACCTATTAATCCCATGAAGTAAAACTGGTAATACTTCATATCTAACACCACAGTGTTATCGGTAAATTCAATTACCATTTCACGTTCAAATCTAATTAAAGATTTAACTATCGCCTGAAGTAAAACTGGTGATACTCCATTCTCGATTATTTCAATCTAATTAAAGATTCATTAAAACTCCACTTAGTTTTAATCGTTAACTGGGTTAAAGAATCAGTGTCATTTAAAACACGGTTCACGGTAAACCCAAAATATCATTCCATTAATTATCTGGTTAAAGAACAAGTGTTATTTAAAACACTGTCCACGATAAACCCAAAAATCAATATCAATTCTACTCCAATTAAATATTGTTTAATTGGTACACTTCATTAAATCTAAATAAAAAGATTTAATCTTTTCTCAACTGGGTTCAAGAACAGTGTTAGTGAAGACACCATTCACGACAAACCCAAATCACATTTGATATTCAATATAAGGCTCTGAATAGAAAATATATCGGCTTATATTCAATATCAAATTCTACGATTAACAAATGTCGTATTGGAAATAACGATATAAATATATATCTTTCAAATTTCCATAACAACATCCGTATAATCACGAATTCCAACATCGAAATATTCCGAAGACAATTTCGATTCAAATCCACTCCAATGCAATCATTGGAAATTCTGGTTATTTTTAGAACCCTTTTCAAATTCAATTTATTTCTTTAAAAATAAATAGAATTATGTTTCTAGTTCAAAACTAGTTCATTTCGATAAAAATCTATTTTTATCTTTTCAAATATGGAGTTTTTCATCCCAAATCTTCACAAATCATTTCTTATGATTTTACACAAATTATTACTATTTTTAATAATTTTATCAAGGCCTGTACAGTCGATTTCCATCAATGGCCATCGAACTGCACTTACAGCGACCTTATTCAAATTTGATTTGGACATAATTCCAAATCCAACCATTAGATTTCAAATTTCTAATATTCATTAGAAAGCTCTTTTCGATACGAACCCAACGGTTCCGGTTTTAGGAGAATCCGACGGTCGGATCTCCCGTAATGTCCGTTTGAAATAAATGGTCGAAATTCGCGAACTGCCGCGGCGCGGCGCGTTCTATTCAGGCCATTATATTATATATATAATATATATTTCGTCGATTTCTATTTAAAACGAATTATATAAATAGTTTTAAAATTCGTTTCAAAAGCAATTTCAACTTCCATTTCAATTCAAATCAAAATTGAATTCTTCTTTATAAATTCGTTTTAAAATTCATTTCTATTCAATTCAAATTTCAATTCAATTTGAATTCATTTCAATTTCATTTCGAAATCGTTTTCAATTCAATTCATTTCGAAATTGTTTTCAATTCAATTCATTTCGAAATCGTTTTCAATTCAATTCATTTCGAAATCGTTTTCAATTCAATTCATTTCGAAATCGTTTTCAATTCAATTCATTTCGAAATCGTTTTCAATTCAATTCATTTCGAAATCGTTTTCAATTCAATATAAATATCGTTCACGTCAAAATGGCGTCAACCTAATCAACACGGCTTCATATATTTCTATTTTCAAATATTCTATTTCAAATATTCTTTTTTCAAAATAGTTGTTATTATGAAAATATTTCGTTCAACACATGACCAATCTCAATGGATGAGTACTGTCAACACATGAACCTTTATTTTATATTGATAAAGATGTAAATTTTATTACTAAAATATTTCGTTCAACACATGACCAATCTCAATGGATGAGTACTGTCAACACATGAACTTTTATTTTATAATATTCTTTATTTTCTAAATTGGAATGAGGCCCAATCAATTACCATATAAAGTTAATCATATGGATTTTCATACAACACATGTATAATAGCATGGAAAAATAATCAACCATCAACCAAAGTGCACTACACTGTATAAACATCAAATATAGATATCTAACGCTTATAACAGCCTGTCAATCAATCGATCGACATATTCAATCAATCAGGATAAGTGAACTTCAAATTTCATCACAACACCCGTGTGGGGTTTTCAAACAATCAAACACAGATTTTACTTGTGCAGTTGGGCGATGTGTAAAATCTATCGACCCATTCAATATCAGTCAAATTAGTGTATATAAACAAATCGGCCGATTTGTTTATAAATATTTATTTATTCACTTTCACGTTAAAACTATATTTTTTTATGATAATATATTTTATTTTAACACATGAATTTCTATTCATTTCATTTACACAATAAAAATGATATTTTTATTTTTCTAACATATTTTAGAAAATTTCGGCGGCATAACGGCACGATACTAGAAACGGGACGAGGCCTAGCCTTATCCCCGGTCTAGTGAAGGCCCACGCCATTCACACATCAATCAAATCACCAAACAACCAATTTCACATCAAATCATATAACTAATCTATGCAACCAAACAAACAAGTCCATGGTCTGTGGACGATTGTGTCGGGTGCTACTAAGCACCGTCTGCATCCTAGTATATATATAAATAGAAAATGAAATTGAAAGGTGAGAAATTCTCACATATAGCTATCCTAGCTCCACGGCTCTTCCTTTGCAGAAGTCTTCGCCGTTTCGCCTTTTTGTCACCTTCGCCCGTATTCTCTACATATGTAAAAATCGAATTTTTACTATGTTATTCAATATATAAAAATCATATTTTTACTTCGCTATTCAATATATAAAAATCATATTTTAAAAACAAAGCTGTTTATATTCTTTTCAAATCAAAGTTGTTTTTGTTTTCATATCAACAAAATCGTATTTTTCCTTGTATAAAAATATAATCTTTCTGCTATAAAAATCTCCTCTTTTCTATTTAAAAATATAATCTTTTTATAGTTAATAATATAATCTTTCCACGATGAAAAATATAATCTCCTTTATAGTAAAAGTTCAAACTTTTTCTTGCATATAAAATTCAATCTTTCTAATATAAAGATTCAATCTTTCTTATATAAAAATTCCTTTCATGTTATGAAAATTTCTTCTTTCATTTAGTAAAAATCAATCTTTTTAGCTAATGGTCATACAAGAAAATCAAATCTTTACCATTCATAAAAATCAAAAAAAAAATTCACTCCATACCGTTCATATATATATATAAAAAAAAGAAAGAATCCATATTTTTCTTATCCTTTTAAAACTAATTTCCTTATATAAATAAATATACCTAATAAATAAAATATATAAAAAGAAGCTTACTGAGTTTTGGGAGGTGGAGATGGGCTGCCGGGGGTTCATCGGAGGTAGGGCGCGACTTCAGGTGGAAGGAGGAGCGGTTCCTGTCGGTTTCAAGGGTTTGGGGTTCGTGATGGACGTTGGTGGTGGTCAGCGGGGCGCTGGAGGTGGCGGCATCCTTCCAGGTGGCGGCGGTCTGGCTGCAGGCGGGCCCAAGGGCGTTGACGATGTCGATTTGGGCTTCAGGGGTTTTGGGAAAGAGAGGAGGAGGCGAGCGGAGAGGAGGAGGGGCTGAGGGGGTCGGAGCTTCTCGTCGGAGGCGGGTGGCGTGAGGCGTCGGCGGTGGATGCAGGCGTAGGGCGTCGGCGGTTTCCCCTTTTCGATTTCTTTTTTTTTTTAGTTCAAATCTGAACGGGAGAGGGAGGAAAGAGAAATGGAGAGGGTTGACCGGGAAGAGGTGGTTATATATTTAATTTATTTATTCTCCCTTTTTCCATAAAGCAACTTTTATTTTCGAACTCCAATCGAGGCCCTACGACTGTCGTCCCTAGCTAATTACCCCCATTCCAAACACAATGGGATATGTTTCGTAAGCCAATTCGGTTGTTACGATCAGTTTCCGCTAAAATTTACATTTAAATCACTATATTGAATTTTAAACGTACATTTCAAATTACTGGGGTCACATACTAACACTAAAAATTGCAGAAAAATATTTTCTAGCTTCGTATTGACGATACGGTCCTAACAAAACTAGTTTCGTCGAATTCTGAGACCGTTGGAAAAATGGTCATTTTCCAGTCGATTAAAATCAACTGAAACTGGTCAAACGCATTTTCCTTTGCCACGCTCACATATTGATTCGAAAAATTATGAAATTTGAAACCTTGCAATAACTTGACATCACGGACCCAACAAAACTGGTTTCGTCGAAATCCGAGGTCATTTGCAAAATTCCCATTTTTAAGGGCCTGAATTCCATAGCGACTATTCAGAATTTTCAACTGGACATATCTTTTGATTCCCGTTAGGAAATTTCGATTTTTCGGATTCGTTGGAAAGATATCATCAATTAGATCCTAATGTTTTTGGTTTCACTAAAATCCGGATTGTTTTGCACCCGGTACATTCAATTGAAGTTTGAAATCGAATTATCGAATTACCGCGCCATTTTCAATTCTATTTATAATTATATATATAATTATTAATTTTCTAACGACGACGTATATAATATACACGTTCTAAATATATTCAAAATAAATTTCTCGTCGATATTATTTAAAATAATTCATTTTAAATATTCAAAATTCGCTAAAATTGCCAAAATAAAAATTTTAAACTGGCCCAGAATTTCCGGGTTATTACAATGTCACAAAGCCAAGCTTAGTATCCATCAAGGGGTGAGCAAGATGTATAATGATATCAAACGCACTTTCTGGTGGAGATCTATGAAACGAGACATCTCCTTATATGTTAGCCGGTGTACTACTTGTCAGCAAATTAAAAGCGATCAGCAAAAGCTCGCTGGATTGTTGCAACCTTTGGAAATTCCCGGCGGGAAGTGGGAACAGATTTATATGGATTTCATAGATGGTTTGCCCAGAACCAGAAAAGGAAATGACAGTATTTGGGCGATCGTGGATCGATTCACGAAGACCGCCCATTTCATACCTGTCAAATCGAATAGGACTGCTCAGAGTCTGGCACAGGTATATTTCAAGGAAATTGTTAGACTGCACTGAGTTCCCATGAGCATCGTTAGTGATCGTGACCCGATTTTTGCCAGTAAATTCTGGGAAGCATTCCAAGCAGAATTGGGAACGAAACTGAACTTGAGCACCGCATATCATCCTCAGACGGATGGTCAGACTGAGAGGGTGAATCGTATTCTCGAAGATTTATTGCGGGCTTGTATTCTTGATTTTGGCGGATCGTGGGAAGGCCATTTACATTTGGCTGAATTCTCATATAACAACAGTTACCAAGCGAGCCTGACAATGTCACCATTCGAAGCATTGTATGGTAGACCGTGTCGATCCCCTGCTTGTTGGGTCGAACCCGGTAATAGACTTGTATTGGGGCCAGATATGATTCGCGATGCTGCAGATAAAGTCGATTTCGTTAAGAAACGATTACTAGCCGCCCAAAGCCGACAAAAGAGTTATGCAGATAAGAGAAGAAGGGATATATCATTTGCTATTGGCGACTATGTATATTTGAAAGTATCTCCGATGAGAGGAGTTATCCGGTTTGGTAAAACAGGGAAATTGGCGCCCAAATTCATTGGTCCGTTTCCTATTCTTGAACGGATTGGAACTCTCGCATATAGGGTTCAATTGCCTAATTGGTTGCCTGGAGTGCATGAAGTATTTCACGTATCTCAACTTCGAAAGCACGTTCATGATCCATACTTGATCGTGGAAGAAGCAGCGCAACAGGATATAGAAATCACTCCAGAATTGGCAGTTAGAAGAGAGCCGCTAAAGATAATTGGCAAAGAAACCAAGGAGCTGAGGAACAAAAGGGTTCATTTAGTTAAAGTACAGTGGAGCAGTGATCCTAGAGACTGTACTTGGGAGACTGAGGAAAGCATTAAGCAAGCTTACCCCAAATGCAGACTGGATATCTCTTACTAATTCCGGTGCAAGGTACCTTTACAATACTTTGCATTTACATTTTGTTTCCTACTTTACTGTTGTTTCCTTTTCGAGGACGAAAAGTTTTAAGTGGGGGAGATTGTAATAACCGGGAAAATACGAGCCAATTTAAAACTTTTAAATTGGTGATTTCAAAGGAATTTGAACAATTGAAATAGAATATTTCAATAAAATAGTGAATTAGAAATAGTGAGTCAGTTTGAAAATTTGAATTCAAACTTTGACTGACTGTGCAGGGTGGAAAATATAACGGATTTTAGCGAAACCAAAAATATTTAAATTTGTTTATCAATACCTTTCTAACGAATCTAAAAAATCGAAGTTTCATAACGGGAATCAAAAGTTATGGCCGAATGAATTTTCAGAAAGGTCGCTATATAGAATATATAGCCCTGGAAAATTGATATTTTGCAAACGACCTCGGAATTCGACGAAACCACTTTTGTTGGGTCCGGGATGTCAAACTATTGCTAGGTTTCAAATTTCATAATTTTTGAAGCTAGTATGTGAGCGTGGCAAAAGAAAATGTGTTTGGTCAATTTCTGTTAAATTGGATCGACCAGAAAATGGCCATTTTTCAAACGATCTCAGAATTCGACGAAACTAGTTTTGTTGGGACCGTAGCATCAAAACATGGCTAGATTTATTTTTCTGGAATTTTTCGAATCAGTTTATGGCCCTGGCAAATTGAAATGTACGTTCAAAGTTAAAAATTAAATGTTTTATACTTTAATTTGAAAAATAACTGACTGTAACAGTCGAATTGGCTAACGAAACATATCCCATTGTGTCCGGGATGGGGGTATTTAGCTTGGGACGACAGTCGTTGGGCTTGAAAAGGAGTTCGTTGGTGAAAACCCTAATTTTCTGAAATATATATATTCCGGCGAATCAGAAAATTCCATTCATTATTTAAAAAAAACCTCTAACTAACGGCGAAACCCGTCCCTCCCTTCTCTACTCTGCTGCCGCCGCTTCCAGCCAACGCCACCACCGCCGCTCGACGCGCCTCCGTCCCCTCGTCAGATCCGACCCACCCACGACCTCCCACGACACCTCCTCCGCCTGAATCGAGGCCAGAAAGCCCGCCACTTCCCATCGCCGCCGACGACGCCACTGACCACCGAGCGCCACCAAACCACCACCGACAAGACCCCCTCTCGAAGCTCTTCCACGTCCAACTCCCCAATCGTCCCCACGTGCCACGGATTTCGCGAAAACCTCAAACCTAGTTTCGAACCAAATAGAAAGGTGAGTCCTTTTTGATGTCTGCACTTCGAAAAATCATATCTTTTTGGTGTGTTGACGAAATTCGATGAAACAGGAAACATCGGAACCGCAAGGAAGCTCTCTACCACATAAAAGAAGCCGCGGATTTTTCTGAGTCATCTACGATTTTTAGCACTCCGCAAACCAAAGTGAGAAATCTAAATTAATTGAATTTGAATGGAAAATGTCGTGTATAAAATATATAAGCGAAATATAAATTACACACGTGTTGTATACCTCATGTACATGCGTAGTGTAAGCTATATAAGCGAAGTATGAATTATACATGCATAGAATAATCGATTTATGTGTTGAAATGCAAGTGAAATATAGCAATAATATATATATATATGTATATATACTCCCCTCGTCCACAAACCATGGACGATATTTATTGTTGTGAATTGGTGTGAAATATTGGATGAAAAATACGAATGGTTGGATAATTGTTTGTGGTTGATATTGTTTGGTTGTTGTTGAAAAATACCCATTGGTGATTGAAATGAATTGGAAATATTTGTGGAAATAAAAAAATAAAAAAAACATGCCGCCTGCGTGCGAATTAGATGCATGAATCCCTATTGTCAAAAACCGCGAGGTTTTTAGGTAGAGCGAGGAGCCGTACTAGGGACGGTGCCGGTTTTAACTACCCTGCCGTTATGCTGCCGAAATTTTGAATAATCTTTATGTGTTGGAATTATTTTCATATGTTGAAATTATTTTCATGCGTTGAAATTAAAGCCATATGCTGAAACTATATCCATGTGTGGAAATGTTCATGTGTTGAAAAGTGATGTGTGAAAATTAAATTCATTTGTGAATGAATGAAGTGTTTGAACAATAAAAATCACCTTTTTTATAATATATATGAAGTATGAAAAATATTCGCCTTATATACAAATAGTTTCAACAATAAAAATTCCATCTTTCTAATATGAATAATATAAATAAAATATCCATGTGTGGAAATGCTCATGTGTTGAGAAGTGTGTGTAGTGGAAAAATTCAAGTGTTGAATAAAAAGATCGAACAATAAAAATTACATTTTTATTGAAACTATGAAGTGTTGAAAACATCCGTTTGTCGAATAAATATTTTAAATGATAAAAATATCATTTTTATCATATATGTGATATGCTAAAGATATGCGGACGTTGAAATAAATATTTGTGAATGAAATATTATTATTTTTAACATGCATACGAACTAAATAAAATAGTCATGTGTTGAAATGTATTTTAGTTCGCCAAAATTATCATCTTTGAAATGTGAAGTGTTAAAAATAGCCACTTGTTCAAATAAATATGCATGAGTTGAAATAAACATTAATTAGCTAATGATGTGATTTTAACCTATGCATGCAACATTAGAATGAATGGTGTTTTTAAACCAAAATAAATCAAATATGAAGTTGAATGGAAAATGATAAGTGATAAAAATTGTATATATGTACATGCATATTTATTGAACAGGTTATAGTAAAAGGGGCTAGAGAAGAGGAATAAAATTTTGTGTCCGACAAATAGGTACACATTTACTGTTTTGTTTGGGTGATGATTTTATGAGCCTGTTGGCTAGCCGCTTGGCTTTTTCTTTTTCTTTTTGACATGAGACGCCCGTGTGGCTATTTGGGAATTTTCCCAGCCCCTCCCGTACAAAGGAGGTTATGGCGAAATTTTCCAAAATTTAAAGGCGTTAGTGAAATAATTGAAGTGAAAACGATATAGGAATTTTTAAATGAACTATATTTATATAAATATATAAATATAAATAAAATTAAAACGAAACATGGTCGTGCAGTTCGTGTTTTGAAACCGTGATTTCAAACGACTAGTGCGGGAAATCCGACCATTGGATTTTCCCGAAACCGCAACCGTTGGGTTCGCCTTGGAAATATCTTTCCAACGACACCAACTTTGTGAAGATCCGACGGTTGGATTGTCTGGAATGTTTAATTCAAATCTGAAGAAAAACAGCACCAGAATTGATTATATTTATATACATATATATAAATATAATTAAATTAAATCGAATAACGACGCTGCAGTTCGTATTTTGAAATCATAACTTCAAACGATTAGTGCGGGAGATCCGACCGTTGGATTTTCCCAAAACTGAAACCGTTGGATTCGTTTTGAAAAGATCTTTTTAATGATATAAACTTTGTGAAGATCCAACGGTTAGATTTTCAGATATGTGTAAATCAAATCTGGGGAAAAACAGCGCCACGGCCGCGTTATGGCCTGAAGCGTCGGTTTAATGAATTGGCTATTTTTAAATAAATAAAAATAGCGATAAATCATGATAAAATATTATAAACAATATGGAATGGAAATAAACTGAATTTGCTCGATTTATTTGATATTTGATGGTTGAATGTGTTTGGTGTGAAAATTACATTAAAGAACAAAATTGGTGTTGTCGAATGATTTAACCATTGAAATAAATTGATTTGAAATTCTAAATATACGTGAGTTATTTGAAAAGGCCGAGTTAATACTCATTTCAAATAATTGACCGACGATTGAAGTCGAAGATATGAAGACGGTGCAAGACCGATAATCTTCACGTCGAATGGAGGGGTGCTACTGATGCTCATGATAGGAGTAGCTACCTTGACGGGGTTGAAGTAGTAGCCACCCGGATGTACTTGTTGATTGTACGGATATGCGAGGTATTGAGTGCCTCCGGTTTCGTTCAGACCCAGAACGAACATGTAAATGGACTGTGTGTCTGACATTGGATTTTGTTCTGTGTTGATTGATCTCTATTAAATATATATATGTTTGGCGGCGGAGAATTTATTCTCTTGCTTAACGCCCTTCTCTGAGACGTACGAGCCCAGAGGATATATATCGATAGAAATCAGTCGCACGGAGTGAATTGCCTGTGTGGCACGCCTAAGTGATAGATGATCAAGGCTTCTGTTGAAAAGCAAAGTCTTGTGGTTGATGATCAAAGCACAGCCTGTATGGCATAGCTTTGTATAACGTGAATTCGCGAGCCTCACACCCCGGGATGGACCAGAAATGGGAGAAGGATCCAGGGAGGACATGCGTTTCTTTCTAGCTAGGGTGGTGTCAGTGACCTACCAGCCCTGACATTTATATACTTTTCACCTGTGTGGTTGTTGCTATTGCGAAGCGCCTAGGATATATCGGTCGATCCGGGACCGATGGAGTCATTGGGCTCATTTACGCCCCAAAGGGCTGGGAAACGCAGTGTTCAGGCATTTTAATCCACATCGGTGGACCGGCCCTGTGGCTCCTAGGTGCAGTTGCGGCTGTAGCCTGAGGCTCGGGCAAGAAAGTCTTGAATTCGGTGAGGACTATCTTTTGCCTCGGTTCATGACGGAAATCCAATTTCCAAATACGACACCGTGCAGTTTTGATTGTATATATGTACATATGGCGACATGATATATGGTACCCATGCCGTCTATGATTGATAGTTATGATTGAAATTGTTTTTGAAACATATATACACTAGCAATAATATCAAATGATTTGTTTTGCTCGTATCAAGCATATTTTGGCCATTATAAGGTAAAACTCTATCCTCGGGTGTGTGTTGCATTGTGTGATGGGAACTGAGTCTTATAATGGCTTCATTTTTATAAAAAGCATTGCGATGTTTAAAAGATCTATTTGTTTTAAAGCACTGGCAATCCAATGGAGTAAACCCGTTCCGCGAAAGTGGCGTGGTCCAGTGATTAGCCATATTTAAAAATGTGTTGAGTAGATTTCTCATACCATTCCCATGACTGACTCATAGTTTGTTTCACTTGCAAACTCGGGTGCCCCTATTTCTACATGGGCAGCCTTGTATTCAGGTTTTAGCAGGCTCTTTCTGGATAGCTGGAGCTGAAGATGGATTCTATCATTTACCTCTTTTTATGTTGTTCAGCTCCTGTAGAACATATTATGTTTTCTTTTCCGCAGTAGACATTTATGTATAGTTGAACTGTATTTTGTACTAAGTATGATCCTACATACTGTGTAACTCTGATGATTATATTTATCCAGTGTATTCTATTGTGCATTATCTGGTGTATTTATTTATTTCTGTCCTGTTATTACCTATTTATGTGTTATATTCCAAAGATTACCCTTGCCACCGTCTTATCGGGAACGGGGTCGTCACACATATTTACTAATTAATTAGTTTCCTTTCAAACATCCTCTCATATTTTCCATATGCAAGCCAAATTAATTTATTGATTGAACTAATTAATCAATTTCTTTCCTACTAAAAAAATATTTGAATTATCCAAATTTAACATTCCACCTTGATTCAAATATAACAATCTTTCTTCATCCCCTCATCATCAAACAATCAAGATAGAAGTTGTTGGGTCTAGTGCCCCATGGCGCTCAAGTAACAGGGAGCGAAATGATCAAGTATGAGCAATGCTCAAACTTGTTCTTTGGAAGTGACTTTGTCATCATATCTGAAGGAATTTCCAAAGTACCCACTTCAACAATTTTATCTTTCTTGTTCTTCCTCAAGCATAAGAAAAAACCTCTGACATCAATGTGTTTTGTCTATGAACTATGAGCTTGATTCTTTACAAGATGAATCTCCTGTTTAAAATAGTTCTATTGCCCGCTTCACCATTGAAAGATCATTCAACAACTGAAGTAAGTATAGTCCTTCATTTATTGCTTCCAAAATCGATATCACCTCTTCTTGTTAGTCGACAAAGCTATGGTAGATTGCAATTTTGATCTCCATGAAATCAAGCTCATTCCAAGCGTAAAAACATAGCCTAATACTGACTTCCTAGCATTTCTATCCCCAGCATAATCAAAATCATAGTAACCTATAAGAGTGATGTCATTATATACTCCACCATATAACAAACCCACTAAAGAAGTGCCTCGAAGATATCTAGGAATCCACTTCACTACTTGCCAATGGTCTTCGCCTGAGTTAGCCATATATATCGACTTACAACACCCACTGCATGGGCTAAATCTGGTCTTGCACACACCATAGCATACATAAGACTACCAACAACACTAGAATAAGGTATATCCATACACCTTTGGTCTTTTTCCGATGAGGGAGACTATTCTTTTGACAACTTAAAATGATGGCTTAATGGAGTACCAATCGTTTTGGATTTCTTCATTCCAAATCGAGCGAGGACTTTCTCGATGGATTACGCCTGAGTGAGCCTTATATCACTCCACTTCCGATCCCTGCTTATCTCTAAACCTAATATTCTCTGTGCCTTTCCTAAATAATTCATGTCAAACTCATTATTTAGCTACACTTTCAACTCCTTAATTCTGACCGTATTCCGAGAAGCAATCAACATATCATCAACATATAAAAACAAATAACCATATCATCATCACATCTACGGAAGTAAGCACATTGGTCTTTGAAACCTCTGGAGTATTCCTATGAAAGCATTAACTTATCAGACCTATAATACCGTATCCTAGGAGACTGCTTTAGTCGATACTGGGATTTGTTGGATTTGCAAACATTATCCAGTCTACTCCTGCCAACGAACCTTTCTACCTACTTTAAATAAAGTGGAAAATTAGGGAAGCATTCGTAGAAAGAAACTTATTGTAAAGTGAATCCCTCCCCAACTTTCAATTCAAAATAGGTTCATATTTTACTGTAGTAAAATAGTTTCATGATATTTTGGGCTGCTACATAAAAAGAATAAAAAATTGTAAATATTAATGGAAGGGTTACAAGAGAAAAATTATCGAAATGTATGCATTTTTTGTGAATGAGTGTAGGTATTAAAGAAGAAAAGAACAGGTGCAGCAATATCTGCACTTATTCTAAATAGTAGCAGAAATATCTGCATTTATTTTATAATGTATTGCATATATGTGAAAAAATTGCTATTATGTATGCAATTTTTGCTAATAATGGTTCTTTTTTTGCAACTTTACTAGAAATGAAATAATTTTCGTTTGTATGCATATTTAATTAATTTTTGATTATTTTTCTGCAGTACTTTGATGTTTGAATATGCAGGTTTTGAGTTTGAAAATTTAAAGTAAAACAACAAAAATTGCATTAAAGACTGCAATATTTTGATATAATTGCTGTGATTCCTGCAATTTTTCAAAAAATTATAAAAAGTTGTTGTAAAATGAATTTTTTGTTTTTAAATTATTTTTTGTAGTTTTTTTACATGAATATAAAGACGATTATGTGTTGAATTAAATTTCAAAGTTAAGTAATATTTTACATTGTTTTTTGTTATTTGTTTTGATGATTTTCGAAAAACAGAGACCTAATTTATAAAGTTTTAAGATAAGGATTTTTTTAATATTTTGAAACTTAAACTAGACTTGAGCCAAACTATCCCTTAAATAAATATCCTAATCCAAATCACCATGCAAGAATGTGATTTTGACATCTAGTTGCTCTAATTCTATATCATATTGAGCAACAAATTCCAAGAGAATATGAATTGGAGTATGGCTAAGTACTGGAGCAAAGACACCATGATACCCTACCCCTTCTTATGAACATGCCACTTTGTAACTAATCTTGCTTTGTGTCTGAGATTACCATTTTCGAATCCACTTGCATATAATAACTCTCTTATTGGTGGAAAGAGGCACCAAATCTCAAGTAGGTTTTCTCTGTAATGATTTAATCTCCTCCTCCATAGCAATTAACCAACTAGGACTATTAATTGATGTGATAGCTTCTCTATAATCATAGGCCTCATCATGGACAACATTCAAAGCATATGTTGCAATATCATTGAATTTATTGTCTTTGATTCTCAATCCAACAAACTTATTGAGACACTTGGCTTTCTTCTTTGTCTAACAAGCCTAGGTTCAGAATGAGCTCTTCCTTTACTCTAATCCTTTATTCCGACATTGATGTTTTCTCGATCAACCACGGTGTCATCGGAAATACCATTTGAATGTCTATGAAAAGAATCGACAAATGACTTGCTTTGTATCGGATGTTCTTCGCATGTCCTCTCATTGTCATCCAATAAGGAAGCTTACACTTTCACTATAGCTTTTTCATCAAAAGTCACATGTCATCTTATAGTGATCTTCTTGCTAATAGGACCCATAATCTATATCCCTTCACTCTTCTCCTATAATCTAGAAAGTTACACTTGTAAGCTTTATGTTACAGCTTCCCTTTACTCTCATCAACATAAGCCAGATAACCAAACACTCTGAGAAAAGAATAGCTATCAGGCTCTACTTTCCATACGTCTTTAGGGATCTTCATATTTATGGCAGTAGAAGGTATGCACTTAATGAGGAAAGCCGCCATAGATAAAGCTTCAGCCCAAAGTTCCTTCTTCAATTCAAAAGCCACTCGGAGGCATCTTGTTTTCTCCAATAATGTTTGATTCATCCATTTTGCAACTTTATTTGATTGGGGTCACCTTTTGTGTTGTAATGGAACTTAATAGCTTTAAACTCACATTGATCAATGAAGTCCTATGATACAAATTCGCCACCATTATCTAAACGGAGAACTTTCAATTTCTTCCTTACTGCTTCTCTACCATAGATTTCCACTTTTGGAACCTGGCAAAGGTTTCATCCTTTGACTGAAGAAATTATACCCATGCTTTATGAGAGTAGTCATCTATAAATGAAACAAAAATATCTATATCTACATAAAGACTGACAATCGAGGAGCGACCTTGGACATCATTATAGACATATTCCAGGACAACTTTTTCTTTATGCTCTCTTATACCAAAAGAAAATTTCTTATGCTTTTCAGGAATACATTTTTCATAAAAATCAAGTTTTGAGTGGTGAACTCCATCAATCAATCTTTTTTTTTTTGAACTTATCCATGTTAGGCTCACCAATGTGACCCATTCATAAGTGCCATAATCTTGAAGATTCAAATCCAATAGATGTAATCGAAGTTGATTCATCAACTATAGTAATTCCCTTTAATAGATAAAGATTTCCTTCCCGTATAACTCCCATAACAATCATGGACCCCTTCGATATCTTCATTTTCTGTTCTTCACTGCAATCTTCATGTCAAGTGTACTCAATGCCCCAATAAAAATCAAGCTCCTCCTCAAATTAGGTAGATGACAAACATCAGTAATCGTTCAAATAAAACCGTCAAATATCCTAATCATCATGCTACCAACACTAGCTATATGGCAAGAAGCATTATTACCCATCTGAACTTATCCTCTATAGATTCACAATAAGTGGAAAACCAATTCCCATTAGGTGTCATATGATAGGAAGTGTAATAATCAATCTGCCATAAGTTTCCCTTTCCAATAGAGCCAGAAGCCGCAAATGCATCGGTATCACTCTCTTATCGATTTATCTGCTGCATAAGCTGAGGTTTGCTTTGGACCTTTACTTCTATCTTCAAGATTGAGACATTATGCTATGAAGTACCTCGATTTCTTACAATAATGACAAGTCAACTTCTTAGGCCTTTTAGACTGAGATCCCGAAGAATTCTGTCCTCTACCTCTCTTCAACTTGCTTTGTCATCTATCTCTATGAACAGATACTTCGGTATCACTATCCTAGATATTGCTCACCAATAATTCATTCTAAAGACCAGCCTTTACATCAGACATGTAAATTTTACTACAACCATAAATCATGCAATTAACAAAAGTAGTATACTCCTTAGGGAAGGAACATAAGAGGATCACATCTTGAGCCTCAACAGTAATATCAACTAATGTTGCCTTTAGGTTCATAATCAAAGTGGATAAAGCATCGACATGCTCCATGAGATTGACTCCAAGCTTCATCTAGAACGAATAGAGTCGTTGTCGGAGAATAATCCAATTAGTGAGATAATTATCTTGATATGCATCTGACAATGCATCTCACAGTTTCGTTGCCATCTTCTTCGTAGAGAATTCTCTAAGAACTTCACTCAAAAGACATAGTTGAATTATTGTGAGAGATTTATCTTCCAAATCAGCCGTATTCATATCTTTCCATTATTCATGTGTAGAAACAACTTTATAAATCTTCTCCATGTTTAATACAACCTTCATTTTCATCTTCCAAGCACCAAATTCTTTTTTTTTTCCTTCAAAATGTGTTGCTCTATAATTAACACTAGATCTGACAACAAACATACTGGAAGTAGTCATTAATATCCAAACTGAAACAATAACACTACCTCTAACACCAAAATGTAGTGGAATTTATCTTAATGTAAGCGAAAGCATTACTACTGGATCAGGATCTGGTATTATCTATTTAGATACCAATGGAACTTAAAAGCAAATGATTTATGAAATCTCATAGAAACAATAGAAGAAATAAGATATACAGAATATTTAACATGGTTCAGATATGAATAACCTACATCCACGGACACCCAACAACTTCTCCTTTTTTAGTGACGAAAAGAGTACAAAAGAGAGAAGGATATCAGTCGGTTCCCTCACACTCTCACATACATACAAAGATAAAATTCCATCACTTAAATAGACTAGAAAATGAAGGGTTGCTCTGTAAGGACCCAGAAGAATTCGACGCTCGAATTCAACAATAATACATTATCCTGTATTCACTTGCCAAAACTCAAGTATGAAAACCCAGATAGTTAATAGAAACAAACTAAAGAGTGAGAATAAGAAAAAAGCGTTAGAATAGAAGAATAAGAAGAAGATCAACACTATAGAACCTGAGCAAAATAGAATCTCACAACATAATGAATAAAATATAATATAGCAACAACTCTTTACTCAAAAGAAAATTGTGTGTGTGTATATATATATATATATATATATATATGATTACAATATCAGAGTATACATCGAAATCAAACATATGATCTGACTCATACACATACACAGCAAAAATAAAATAATACCAGAAAATAAGGGATATGCCCGGACTCCAGCTTCTCTCTTGAAGCTCTAAGCGAAACCTGACCTGGAAATATACCCGGTCTGACCCGAGCATATTTTGAGGAAAGCAAAATCATCCGAGTAAGTCTGGAATACTTTCAGTGATAAATTCACATCACAAACAACTTGCTTAATTTTTAGAAATCCTTTGAAAGAATGGAACTCTCGTAAGACACGACCACACGTAAACATGGCACATGTTTTTACCTTAAGATAACCAAATCACTTTTTATATTAAAATCCGACGATATTATAATAGTGTATATAAAGCAAAATAAATAAGAATATAGTCGAAAAGCTTGCATCTCACTTTCCAACATAGTTGGTTTACATCTAAAAACGTACACTCGTATTGGAGTTTGGATTCCTAATCTGACAAGGTATGGAACCACCTCCCTATCAGTGTTCTCTATAGAGGAAACACTGGGGTTCAACAAGAATATCTTGCAACCCGGCCACACATGACCAGCCACTCATTCAACTTGAGTGTACCGAATATATTATCACCAACGGTTGGGACCAACAACCATTTCCCGTAAGCATACAGAAGTGATAGAAGAAGGAACAAATGAATTTTCTCTAGATGATGATAATACACCCTAAAAGGAATAAGCCACATAGCCATGTTGCTTGCCCGATTTTGGTCATTTTTCATCTAAGGAGGCTTAAGGTCATGATTACCTTTTAGAGAACATCGCATCAACTATGAATGCCATATTGTCAGATCCATCAAATCACTAATTGACATCCATAAGTATACTTTGGATGTTAAGCTAAAAAAAGTTGCCTTATCCACCACCAAACTTGGTATATTTGTAAAAATCAACGTACGTGATTCTTAGGAAATACCCTGTCAGACAGTTTTCTATAAAATAATCTAAGAACAGGATGAATTGTAGGCACTCTCCTACCATATCCTATATAGGAATCACCCCAAGGATCAGTAGCGAGTAGTCCTGACAGTCAAAAGATTTCAGTCACAAAAGAATTTCCATCAAAATATCTTTGGTTACAATCCAGAGAAATTTGTCAAGTAGTTCGTCCGCTCATGAAGATCTATGGTCTTAATTTTCCATCTTAATAAGCATCCCTCTAGGATTATTTTTGGAACACCCCATATTTTTTGTGAATATAAAAATTAACAAATCTAAGAACACTTAAATTTTAAAAGAAGAATTGGGTGAAATGGGTTACGCCATTACGTTCGTCTCGGAATTCTACTTGAGATAGAGTCTGAGTTTGCGGGAATCAGACTCTGTATGAAGAAGTTATGGAGGTTAGAAGATTTCTAGTGTAAACAGAAAATAATAATTAAATAATAAATTCAGATTGAAATTCGAGATTCGGCCAGAACAGTTGGGCGGGAAATTTCCTGCCCAGGGGTGTCGACCCCCCAAGAGGGAGTTGACATAGGTGTCGACCCCCTATATGGGTTTCGACATAGGTGTCGACCCCCCTGCCCCTGCGGGGAGTCGACCCTTTTGAGATCCAATTCCTATGATGAATTTTTATAGCCCTGAGCTGATGTGGCCTTCCTTGATTGGTCGATGACTGATTTCTGAGGTGTTAGGGCTTATGTGTCGTGCTATGGTTGGCTGGATGACACATCTCTTTGGTTTGATGGCTCTGATTACTCCTAGACTAATCTAAAGGCTAGTATTAATCCTAGATTTCTATATAATCACCCCAAACCTCAACCCCAGACCTTACAATCTCATTCTATGAAGCCGTCATGCTGTCCATCCCTAAGCTAGCATAGCCTCCATCTTCTCCACGTTAGAAACCAATTTAAAATGCTCCAAACCAAATCCAAACTAGAGAATCAAACGTCTACATCAAAGGATAGATTAACAAATTCAGAAATCAGATCCCAGAATACAAGATCCATCCTTTTTCTGTAATTTCAGTTATTATTCTGATTTAAACACCCAATGGAAATCATGACTTTAATAATAGGATTTAGAACTATGCCTAATTCTAATTCATGCTTATCCTTTTGTCAAATCCGAATTTCCTATGCCTATGAGACTATTGTGATTGATGTAATGACACCTATCATGCCTATGGGACTGTTGTTACTGACATAATTAAACCTATCATGCCTATGAGACTATTGCGATTGACATAATGGAACCTATCATGCCTATGATACTGTTGTGATTGATATGGCGGAACTTATCATTTGTACATCATATGCCTATGAGACTATTGTGATTGGTATAATGGGACTTATCGCGTTGTACATCAAAATTAGTGATTCTCTTAAGTCCAATCCTATCTAATCTTTATACCTATGGTGTAAATTTCTTAGCTTGCCTACACTTATTATTAAGTGAAAATTAGGCTCACGTCCTTAAAAGCAACAAAATTACTTACTACAAATTATGCAAGTATTTCGAATATCAACTTACCAGTTTTCTTCTAGTCCAAATAATCTTTATCATACAAACATACAAAATTACTTACTACAAATTATACAATCACGCAAGAAAACTTTATGAATTCATACTAACACGGAATAAAATAGGTAAGCAACAAATTAATAGCATATAATCATGCAATAATTCGTTTTTCCTTCTAGCAATCATGTATTAATTCAGATAGGTATTAAAATAATCAAAGTTATACCTTCTTTTTAGCCATTTCTTGCAATTTGAAGACGACGAAAACAATTCTGAACAAATATATTAGATAGCGATTAAGTTGTTGACGATCGGCTGTTTTTTTTTTGAAAATGAGTTCTCGCTTGAAGTTTTTTCTAAAATCGTCGGTTTAGGGTTTTGATTCAGATTAGCAGATCGAAATGAAAAATGAAAGGAAGACGAATCGTGCTTTGAGGGTTTAAGACATGCGTGAAGGGCAACACAGGAATTTTAGTGCGCACGATTCAAAAATAGGGACGTATTCTGTATTATGTTTATGGACGGGTTTTTTATTAATTTTAAAAGTTTACAGGGATGTGTGCCTAATGGACCCTAAACAAAATCACGTTTTCAAACACGGTTATATAATAAAAATCAGATTTTTAAAGAAAGCTATTATATATTAAAACTGAAAATAAATGTAAATAAATAAGAACTCACTTTTCTGATTAGAGGAGGGGGTTAATGGCGCTGCCGGTGAAGAGGGTGGTGCAGGGTGTCGATTTTGGGTGTATTTGGAGCTGTGGAGCTCGAATGGAGGAAAGGGGAGGGTTGTGGTTCATCAGAGGGCGTCGGCCAGTCGGAGGTGGTGGCGGATGGCTCTAGGGGTGTATTGTGGATGTGGCGACAGTTTAAGGGATTGGGTGCGGTTTAGGGCCTGAACGGAGAAAGGGAGAGAGGAGGGGTGTACGGCAAGGTGGCGGCTTTGGGGAGGGGCGGCGGCCCAGGTAGCTGCGACGTAGGTGATTCCCCTTCCCCCCCACCCCCCGGTCGCGTTTTCTTTTCTCCCTTTTTTATTTTTCGATCTAAAAGAAAATAGAAGAGAGAGAGAGAGAGAGAGAGGTAGAGAGAGCCTATATATATTCTTTAATTTAAACCCTCCAAAAAGTTAACTTTTCATTCGAACTCAGAATCGAACCCAACGACTGTCGCCTCTAGCTAATTACCCCTATTCCGAACACAATGGGATATGTTTCGTAACCCAATTCGGCAGTTTTGATCAGTTTTTGTTTCAATTAAAATATAAATCTATATATTCAATTTTAAACGTACATTTCAATTTACTGGGGTCACATACGGACTTCAAAAATTCCAGAAAAATTATTTCTAGCTTGGTGCTGACTATATGGTCCTAACAAAACTAATTTCATCAAATTTGAAGACCGCTTGAAAATGGCCATTTTCTGATCGATCCAAATTGACTGAAATTGACAAAACACGTTTTCTTCTGCTACGCTCACATATTGATTCCAAAAATTATGAATTTTGGGATCTAGCAATAATTTGAAATCCCGAATCCAACAAAAGTGGTTTCGTCGAAAACATAGTTCGTTTGCAAGATCGTTATTTTTAAGGGCTATATTTCCATAGCGCCTATTCTGAATTTTCAATTGAACATAACTTTTTATTCCCGCTATGAAATTTTGATTTTTTAGATTATTGGAAAGATATTTTCAAATGGATTCTAATATTTTTGGTTCCGCTAAAATTTGGTTTATTTTGAATCCTATACATTCATTCAAAATTTAAAATCGAAATTTCAAAAAACCGCGCCATTTCCAATTCTTTTTATAATTAAAATAAACATTTATATTCCAATTTCGATTTAATTAAATTTATACATTCTAATTCTGTTCAAAATAAATTTCGTGTCATTATTATTTAAAATAATTCATTTAAAATATTCAAAATTCATTAAAATTGCCAAAATAAAAAATTTAAAATTGGTTCTGATTTTCCGGGTTGTTACAATCTCCCCCACTTAAAATCTTTTTGTCCTCGAACAGGAACGGAGCTGAAAGTTTTTTATTAATCAACTCAACTTTCAGTTTAGCCTTCATTCTTCAACTTTTCAGTTTCTTAGAATTTCTAATTTTTCAAAAATTTGGCTAACACTCTAAATTTTTGAAAAATTTCACCATAAACGGGGAGCACCGAGAAAATCCCCAAACCACCACACAGGCCATCTCATCTCGAAAAGAAAAAGAAAAAGCCAAGCGGCTCAAAAAATCATCCAAACCCAAGAAATTAGTGAACATGTACCTATTTGTCGGGCATACAATTTTATTCCTCTTCTTTAGCCTCCTTGCTATGATCTGTTCACACACATATAAATGTACAAGCATGCAATTTTTCCGAACAATTTGCAATTCATTTCAAATTTGACTAAATTGCCTAAATTTAACTTTCATTCACATGTTGGTTTCACAATTCGATTAGTCAAACTAATAATCAAACAACACAACCAACAATCAATTAGTTGGTTAACGTTTCAAATACATAACTTTAATACATAGTCAAAAATCATATTTTTGATGCCAATTCACAACAATAAACCCTATCTAGTTTTGGGTCTCACACTCATCAATTGGAAATATATAGAAATCCCACTTTCGAAACCCGAACATAAATGTTGATGATGCTCGAGCGATCATCAGAATCATCTCCAAGCAACTAGAGTGTGATTATATATCTATCCAGTATATTAAAACTTCGAATATACGTTTGCAAGGCGTATATGCAAAATCTTTATATATTGGATTTTCCTAATCAATTTAAAATAAATATTCAAATACATATAAAATGGTTTAAATTTTCAAAATAAAATTTGTTTTCATTTTTATTTTAAAAACAACACTCGGACTCATTCTAGGATACTACTGATCCCATCTATAATGAGTCATTCCCATTGGATATTACTAATCCAATATCTGATGAATTCTTTCGTTTGGTTCTAATATGTCTTGTTCTCGAGCTCTGTGAACCAAAGCTCTAATACCAAACTAACACGACCCGAACTTCCCTGTAAAGGGAAGCCCAGATTGAGTTGAGAACAAGCCACATCAGGACAAAAACAAAAGAACATTTCATTGCTATTACAACAATTTACATCAGAGTACACGAGTATACAGAGTATGAATAAATATTATACATCAAAAAAATATCAGAGATTAAAGTACATTATATAGCTGTGGGAAATATTACAAAACACAACCGAAAGAGATAAACAGATACAAAGGTTTCTGAATATCATTCCAGCTATAAACCAGGATCCTTTGAATATAAATATGCATAAACCCAACTACTAGCTGCCCGTGTGGAAAATTGGAGCACCCAAAGTTTAGGTTAACACAATAAACTCTAGGTCAGTCATGTGACTGGTGTGAGAACTAAAACGGTTATTAATTTGATTTTTAAAGTTCAATAAATCAAAGGACCATGCCGTATAACACGGAATGGGTTTCCTCCCAAGAATACCAATGCATAAAACAAACAGCGCAATGCAAATTAAAGAAAAATGAAGCTATTATAAGACTCAGGTCCCATCACACAATTCAATGCAAGACGGAGGATAGGGTTTTACCTTATAATAGCCAAATAATGCTTGATACGCGAAATTTAATCTTTTATTATTACTATAAGTGAAGAAATAAACTTCAAATATAAATGTATCAATCATAGAAAACATAGTGCCCAATCCCACTATGTCGCCATACTAGGCTCTACAAAAAAAAAACTGAATGTCATGTATTGGAAATTGGATTTCCGTCATGAGTCGAGGCTAGGGATGGCTCCTCACTGCTTCGAGACACTCTAGCCAATGTCTCAGGACTACACACTCTGGGTAACCCTTGGATCGGTTAGGCCGGTCCACACTTACGTTAGTGGATTGGCAATTCCTGAACACACGTTTCCCGGTCCTATCAGACCTTTCCATCGGCTCCGTAAAGACCGATATAACCGAGGCGCCTCGCAATCCAACAACCACATAGGTAAAAATATAAAAATGCCAGGGCGTGTAAAACCCAGACACCACCCATAGCTAGAAAGAAACATCATGTTCTCCCAACGGTCCGATCCACTTTTTAACTCATACCGAGTTGTGAGGCTCGCGAATTAACGCTATACACAAAGCGACGCTATATTAAAGCTGTGCTTTGATCGTCAACCTCAAGACTCTGCTTTTCAATAAAAGCCTTGATCACTGCATCTTAGCATGCCACACAAGCAATTCAGGCCATGCGACTGGTATCTATCGATATATTACCTCTAGGCTCGTACATCTCACAGAAGGGCGTTAAGCAAAAGAATAAATTTTCCGCCACCAAAAAGATATATATTTGATAGAAATCAATCAACATAGAATAAAATCCAATGTCAGACACACAATCCATTTACAAGTTCGTTTTGGGTTTGAACAAAACCGGAGGCACCATATTCCTCGTCCCGTATGTCCAATACAGAAGAGAGGCCCTCGCATATCCACCGATCTCCAAGTACGTCAAGACGATCACCGCTTATTACCCCGTCTTAGGTGTACAGGCCAATCAAGGCATCAGTAATCATCCAAACGATGTGAAGACCTCCGGTCTTCAACCACCGTCTTCATCGTCGACTTATCGTCGAATTAGTTATTCAAAATGGGTATAAACTCGGCCTTTCCGAATAACTCGCGTGTATAATAAACAAGTGTTACACAAACACAACATACACCTCATTCCAATCCAGAATATTATTTTACTCAAATATTCATATCCTTAGGGATTTGTTCCCATTAATTTTATCAAAGATAAATTCTTTTAAATTTATTCTTTAATCTTCCTTTGGATATCAATTCAAACCATATTAAGGTTTTCCAAGCTAGTCGGGATTAATGCACCTTACTAAGGTAACCATTTATTTAATTTCCCAACCCCAACCTATTCGTACCATGGAGTAAAACTGGTATTACCCCTTAACTAACACCATGGTGTTATCGGCAAATTTAATTACCATTTCCCGTTCAAATCTAATTAAAGATTTAACTATCGCTTGGAGCAAAACTGGTGATACTCCACTCTCGATCATTTCCCACATTTGATAATTTAAATTATCAATTCACATTTCAATCTAATTAAAGATTCATTAAAACTCCACTTAGTTTTACCAAAAATCAATATTAATGATTATTTAACTTTGGAAACACAAACATGTCGCATCGACAATCTACACCATACTATTGATTTCTGCTTATATAAAACCTCTGAGCTCGTACGTCTCAGTGAAGGGTGTTAAGCAAGAGAATAAATTCTTCACCACCAAATAGATATATATTTAGCAGAGATCAACCATACAGTTCACGATAATCCCAAATCACATTCCATTAATGGAATCTTCAAGGAAAACGAATCAATATATATAATCGAAATCAATTTCTGTATCCGACTAATAATATAAATGGAATAATGGCAAAGCCTTTTAAATTCCATATGTATTAACAGCCTTCCTCCACAGACGCTCACTTCGATTGTCAAATCGAATTCCATTCAATTTCAAATTAATATATTAAATTGGAAAATTTTACTTTGGAAAATTCCCGTTAAATCTTAACAAAAAGATTTATAAATTCCAAATCAGATTTCACTGTAAATTGGGTTAAAGAATGTAACGACCCACATTTTTGACCGTTTAAAATCGACAATAAACCACACATGTCGACCTAAACAAATCTCAAATACAGGTAGTTATTGGGAAAAGAAGAAAAGAAAGAAAGAAGAGGAAAATAATCACAGAACCTCACAGCGGAAGGACCACATATAATAATTAAATAGCGGTTTAAATAGTTGAAATATATATACAATAGGTTATAACATCAATGGTTATCAGAGTTATACATATACAGATTTCAAACAAAGCAGCGGAAAATATTTATATATAATAGATGTATACCAAATCTTCGTCTTCGCTCTCCAAGGTAAAGGAATCTTCGCTAACTGCAAGCATCTGCTGACCTGAGCATATTGCATAAAAGAAAACACAACAAACACTCGGATCAGCACTAAATCATTCTCATATTAGTCAAATTAAAATATGAAATAACATCAGTGTTATAGGTGCAGTGACTCAAGAGATGTTACGGTATTTTTCCATCTCTCGAGGATCCGTTAAACTAATACATACATAGTATAATACGCTATTATGATAGTGTCTATCCAGTAAAGTACAAATACTGAAAATAGCGTAAGCAGGATTACATTTTTACCCTTACACTGTTTATAATACCGTAGTCTATATAGTACCGTAAACCCTCCGTAAACGATGGAATCAGAGGGCACTCCATAGGTACGATACAAATCAAAATCGTATGGGGCTCGATAAGGATAATATGACAAGGTACTCGAGGCAATGCCCAGGGTAGGATTCTACCAATTGCACTCCCGGACCGGTGGTAGTGCATAGCAGCCACTACCGCCCACCTCGGAACACACTCCCAAAGTCATAATTGGGCCCAAATAATCATCATCGTCATAGTCATAGAAATAGTATCGAAGAAGTGTGTCCGATCAAAGGTGCTACCTCAATTAGTCACGGTATAGCTCCTATTTTAGTCATCTCAATTCTGACCCGAAGGTCAGGGCTATTTCATCATCGTTCATCTTCTTCGATTCAATAATCACCTCAAAGTCATCATACTCATTCTGGATACGTAATAACGTTCACAGTTGTTAAAGTGGTATCGACACTGATAGAGAGTATGCCTTATGTCGACTCCAGTATCCTTAATAACCAATGCTTACATCTTTCACATCGGTGAAACGACCCGAACTTCCCCGGTCTCCGAAGAGAAGAGAAAGAACGAATTGTTTTGAGAACACGACAAAATAGAACGCAGACGGAAGAACATTTCATTGTATATTACAACAATGCATCAGATTACAAGAATATACAGAGTATAAATGAATAAATATTACACAGAAAATATCAGAGATTACATTTAAATACTTCGCAGCGGAAAATAATACAATACACAACTAGAGGAGATATACGGATACAAAGCTTTCCGGATATCGTTCCAGCTGTAAACCAGGATCCTGTGAATATGAATCTGCAAAACCAAAACTGCTAGCTGCCCATGTCAAAATAGGGGCACCCAGAGTTTAGGTCAAAACAATAAACTCCAGGTCAGTCATGTGACTGGTGTGAGAACTAAGACAGTTATTAATCCTTGTTTTTAAAGTTAGGTAAATCAAGGGACCACGCCGTATAACACGGAACGGGTTTCCTCCCAAGAATACCAGTGCATAAAACAAACAACGCAATGCTAAATAAAGAAAAATGAAGCTGTTATAAGACCCAAGTCCTATCACACAATGCAACGCAAGCCGGGGGATAGGGTTTTCCCTTATAACAGCCAAAGAATGCTTGATACGTTTAAAACAAATCATTTGATACTATTATAAGTGCATAGTGTATAAAACAACTTCAAATCATAAGTATCAATCATAGGCGGCATGGGTACCATATATCATGTCGCCATACTAGTTCTACAATTAAAACCGCAAATGTCACGTATTTGGAAGTTGGATTTCCATCTATGAAACGAGGCTAGGGATCGTCCTCTACCGATTCGAGACTGTCTAGCCCGAGTCTCAGGATCAGAGCTCGAGTGACCCTTGGAGCGACAGGGCCGGTCCACCGATGTGGATTAAAATTCCTGAACACTACGTTTCCCCGCCCTTTGGGGCGTAAATGAGCCAACGAATGACTCCATCGGACCCGGATCGTCCGATCAAACCGAGGCGCCACGCAACAGCAACAATCACATAGGTGAAAAGTATATAAATGTCAGGGCTGGTAGGTCACTGACACCACCCTAGCTAGAAAGAAATGCATGCCCTCCCTGAGGTCCTCTCCCGTTTTTGGTTCACAACCGGGGTGCGAAACTCGCGAAGTAAACGTTACACAAAGCTACGCCACAAAGGCCGTGCTTCGATCATCACCACAAGACTTTGCTTTTCAACAGAAGCCTCGATCAATTGCATCTTAGCATGCCACACATGCAATTCACTCCATGCGTTTGATATCCATCAATATATAACCCCTGAGCTCGTACGTCTTAGAGAAGGGCGTTAAGCAAGGGAATAAATTCTCCGCCGCCAAACAGATATATATTCAATAGAGATAAATCACACGGACTAAAATCCAATGTCAGACACACAGTCCATTTACAAGTTCGCTCTGGGTCTGAACGAAACTGAAGGCACCTAGTACCCCGCATATCCATCGATCTCCAAGTACGTCTGGATGATCACCAACTGTTTCCATCTTCTTGGGTGTACAGCCCAATCAAGATCATCAGTAATCACCCAAACGACGTGAAGACTTCCGGTATTCGACCACCGTCTTCATCTTCGACTTATCGTCGTATCAGTTATTCAGAATGGGATAAACTCGGTCTTCCCGAATAACTCACGTATATTTTAAATAAGTGTTACACAAACACAACATACGCCTCATTCTAATTCATCAGTCACTAACTGTAAATTAATCAAGAGAATAATTCCCCAAATATTAACCCCGAAGGCCGAAACCAACATCGG
This sequence comes from Allium sativum, assembly GCA_030737875.1. NCBI lineage: Eukaryota > Viridiplantae > Streptophyta > Magnoliopsida > Asparagales > Amaryllidaceae > Allium > Allium sativum. The sequence goes on from CM060911.1 coordinate 128,410,826, forward strand.
ATCAATATCCAGAAAACCATTCTGCTTGGCTAACCGGCAGTTAGTTTCTAAATTTCACATTCATAGGGAAAGGTTCCCATTAATTTTATCCAAGATATATTCCTTGAATTTATTCTTTAATCATCTTTTGAATTTCGATTCAACTAGTCGGGATTAACGAACCTTACCGAAGTAATCATTGGTTTTAATTTCCCAATCCCAACCTATTCATCCCATGAAGTAAAACTGGTAGTACTTCATATCTAACACCACGGTGTTATCGGTAAATTCAATTACCATTTCACGTTCAAATCTAATTAAAGATTTAACTATCGCCTGGAGTAAAATTGGTGATACTCCATTCTCGGTCATTTCAATCTAATTAAAGATTCATCAAAACTCCACTTAGTTTTAATCGTTAACTGGGTTAAAGAATCAGTGTCATTTAAAACACGGTTCACGATAAACCCAAAATCACATTCCATTAATTATCGGGTTAAAGAACGAGTGTTATTTAAAACGCTGTTCACGATAAACCCAAAAATCAATATCAATTCTATTCCAATTAAATATTATTTAATTGGTACTCTTCATTAAATCTAAATAAAAAGATTTAATCTTTTCTCAACTGGGTTCAAGAACAGTGTTAATGAAGACACCATTCACAACAAACCCAAATCACATTTGATATTAAACACGAGGCTCTGAATAGAAAATATACCGGCTTATATTCAATATCAAATTCTACGACTAATAAATATCGTATTGGAAATAATGATATATATATCTTTCAAATTCCCATAACAATATCTGTATCATCACGAAATCCAACATCGAAATAATCCAAAGACAATTTCGATTCAAATCCATTCCAATATAATTATTGGAAATTCTGGTTATTTTTCAAAGCCATCTCTAATCCAGTTTATTTATTTTAAAAATAAATAGAATTATAATTCTAGTTCAAAACTAGTTCATTTCGATAAAAATCTATTTTTATCTTTTTAAATATGGAATTTTTCATCCCAATTCTTTCTAAATCATTTCTTATGATTTTACACAAATTATTACTATTTTTAATAATATTATCAAGGCCTGTACAGTCGATTTCCATCAACGGCCATCGAACTGCACTTACAGCGACCTTTTTCAAATTTGATTTGGACATAATTCCAAATCCAACCGTTAGATTTCTAATTTCTAATATTCTTTAGAAAGCTCTTTTCGACACGAACCCAACGGTTCCGATTTCAGGAGAATCCGACGGTCGGATCTCCCGTAATGTCCGTTTGAAATAAATGGTCGAAATTCACGAACTGCCGCGGTGCGGCGCGTTCTATTCAGGCTATTATATTATATATATAATATATATAATATATATTTCGTCGATTTCTATTTATAACGAATTTTATAAATAGTTTTGAATTCGTTTCAAAAACCATTTCAACTTCCATTTTAATTCAAATCAAAATCGAATTTTTTTCTTATAAGTTCGTTTTAAAATTCATTGCTATTCAATTCAAATTTCAATTCATTTTTGAATTCATTTCAATTCGTTTTCAATTCAATTCGAATTCGTTTTCAATTCAATTCGAATTCATTTTCAATTCAATTCGATTCAAATTGTTTTTCTATTCGATTCAATTCAAATTGGTTTTCTATTCGATTCAATTCAAATTGGTTTTCTATTCGATTCAATTCAAATTGGTTTTCTATTCGATTCAATTCAAATTGGTTTTAAATTTCAATTCTTTTCAAAATATCAGATTTTTGAAATCACTTTCGATATTCATTATAAAATGAATAAAATCGATATAAATATCGTTCACGTCAAAATGGCGGTAATCTAATCAACACGGCTTCATATATTTCTGTTTTCAAATATTCTATTTCAAATATTTCTTTTTCAAAAATTTTCTATTTCAAAATGTTTCGTTCAACACATGACTAATCTCAACGGATGAGTATTGTCAACACATGAACCTTTATTTTATATTGATAAAGATGTAAATTTTATTATTAAAATATTTCGTTCAACACATGACTAATCTCAACAGATGAGTACTGTCAACACATGAACCTTTATTTTATAATATTCTTTATTTTTCAAATTGGAATGAGGCCCAATCAATTACCATATAGCGTTAACTATATGAATTTTCTACAAAACATATATTCAATAACAACGATGAATAATCAACCATCATCCAAAGTGCATTCTACACTGTATAAGCATCAAATATAAATATTCAACGCTTATAACAGTTTGTCAATCTATCGATCGACATACAACTAACTATTGGGATTAGTGTACGTCATATATCATCCCAATACCCGTGTGGGGTTTCAAACAATCAAACACAAATTTTATTTGTGCAGTTGGGCGATGTGTAAAATTTATCGTCCCAATCAATGTCCTTCAAATAGGTGTACATAAACAAACCGTCCGGTTTGTAAATGAATATTTATTTATTCACATTTACGTTAAAAATCATATTTTTAACGATCAAACTATTTTATTCAACCTATGAATATTCTATTCGGTTCATTTATTAAATAAATTGTAATCTTTATTTTTCTAACTTATTTTTAGAAAATTTCGGCGGCGTAACGGCACGATACTAGAAACGGGACGAGGCCTAGCCTTATCCCCGGTCTAGTGAAGGCCCACGCCATTCACACATCAATCCAAATCACCAAACAACCAAATTCAAATCAAATCATCTAATTAATCTATGCAACCAAACAAACAAGTCCATGGTCTGTGGACGATTGTGTCGGGTGCTACTAAGCACCGTCTGCATCCTAGTATATATAGAACTAGTAAAGAAATTGAAGAGTGAGAAATTCTCACCGATAGCTGTCCACTCATCTTGACTATTCATTTAGAGAAGTCTTCGTCGTTCTCGCCTTTTTATCACCTTCGTTGCCTGTATTCTCTACATATGTAAAAATCGGATTTTTACTTTGCTATTCAATACATAAAAATCGAATTTTTATACCGCTACTATATAGATAAAAATTCTATTTTTACAATGCTATTCTCCATATAAGGACTCCGTCTTTTCAACTATAAAGATTTTACCTTTTCAATTTCATCACTATAAAAATCACCTCTTTATTTTGCTATACATATAAAGATGATATTTCTAATATTCCTATCATGTAAAAATTATATTTTTAATTCTCTACATAAACAAGAATCATATTTTTACACCTTCTACATAATAAAGATTATATTTTTAATACTTTTAAAAATATAAAAAATCTATTTTTATATTGCTATTTCATTTTAAAAACAACGCTAATTTTATTTGAAAAATCTATGCCATTCATAATTGAAAAATCAATGCCCTTTATATATATATATATATTTTTTAAATCAATATTAATTTCAGTTTTATAAACAATCCTATTTAGTTAAATTAAAATTAATTAAACCTAATTAAAAACTCACCTTTGCCCCTTTTTTCCTGTTTTTCGTTTGCAGGGTGGGTTGGAGGCTCTGACCGGTGGCCGACTGAGGGTTGCTCGCGCAGGGGGGTGGCGTTGGGTAGGACGCGAGCTCGGAGGGTGGTCTTGAGGTGGCTGACGGCTTCTGGTGACTGGCGGTGTCGAGCGTGGGGCTTTGGGGGTTCTTCGTTCAGGTCTAGACGGAGGAGGAAGGGTGAAGCGGAGGAGAGAGAGGGGGGGTCTGACGGAGAGGCGCGGCTGAGGGGAAGCTCCAGGCGGCGGCGGCGATCTGTGGTGGCCATCGCCATTTTTTTCTATTTTGAAAAATGAATTGAAAATGTCGGGGGGGCCTGGGTAGTTAAGGAGAGAGAATATATATTTTTATTTTATTTGTAAAAAGTTGACTTTTACATAAGACCTCTAAACGAGGCCCACCGCCTGTCGTCCATAGTGTTTTACCCCCATTCCGAACACAATGGGATATGTATCGTAAGCTGATTTGATCGTTTCGATCAGTTTCCGTTTAAATTTACATTTAAATCACTATATTGAATTTTAAACGTACATTTCAAATTACCGGGGTCACATACTAACTCTAAAAATTCTCGAAAAATATTTTCTAGCTTTGTATTGACGATACGGTCCTAACAAAACTAGTTTCGTTGAATTCTGAGACCGTTGGAAAAATGGTCATTTTCCAGTCGATTAAAATCAACTGAAACTTTTCAAATGCGTTTTCCTTTGCCACGCTCACATATTGATTCGAAAAATTATGAAATTTGGAATCTAGCAATAACTTGACATCACGGACCCAACAAAACTAGTTTCGTCGAAATCCGAGGTCATTTGCAAAATGTCTATTTTTAAGGGCCTGAATTCCATAGCGACTATTCAGAATTTTCAACCGGACATATGTTTTGATTCCCGCTATGAAATTTTGATTATTCAGATTCGTTGGAAAGATATTCCCGAATAGATTCTAATATTTTTGGTTTCACTAAAATCCGGATTATTTTGCACCCGGTACAGTCATTTGAAGTTTGAAATCGAATTATCGAACTACCCCGCCATTTTCAATTCCTTTTATAATTATATATAATTATTTATATTCTAATGACGACGCGTATAAATATATACGTTCGAATTCATTTCAAAATAAATTTCTCATCGTTATTATTTAAAATAATTCATTTTAAATAATCAAAATTCGCTAAAATTGCTAAAATAAAAATTTTAAACTGGCCCAGATTTTCGGGTTGTTACAATCGGTCGGTTCTTTTACATTTCTCAAAGGTTCGTTTTCATATCCCCAAAATATCATATTTTGTTTCGAACCAAGTTTATATTCAAAAATGTAGAATATGAATTTCATATCAACAAATCGTAATCATACCAACCGATTTTATTCTGAACTAGAATATATTTCATTTCATTATATTATAATCATATAATATTTCACCAAATCGATTTATATTCAAGTAGAATATACTTCATATCAAAGATTATAATTATCTCAAATCAATTTGAATTCGAAATTCATTCATATTCAATAGAGTATAAATTCCCATAAAAACCCATTCATATCATTTATGGAATTCATTATATTCAAAAAAAAAATTCAATTACATCTCCATGTAAATGTCTGTTAAAGTCGATTCATATTTGAATACTTTATCTCGACTCCATCTCGAACTAGGGTTTAAACCCAGCACTTTCCGTTCAGAAGAAATTTACGATCATTTACTGTAACTTAAAAATATTCTTTAAATAAAATCTTTATATAAATATATATGTACATAAATACTGGTTAAAACAAAATAAGATAATTTAGATCATTATGAATATATACAGAATAAATTTTTTTACTAGTTAATTTAAATAGTAAAATATATAAGAGAATTTTAAGCTAAAATAAATAGTCTATAGGTAAAGTTAAATAATAAATTTTAAAGAAAGAATAACTTATTTGAAATCAAACATTGTAAATATATATATAATAAAATTTTCTTTAATCAAAATTTCTCCTTTCTTCTGAACTTTAAATACTTGAACCCATACTCCAGCCTCAATGGAGTTAGTAAGTTCAATATCTTGTTTCAAACGCCAATCAACCAATCTTCTATTTTCAAGAATTCGAATCAATATTCAAAAACTGAGTTAAACAACTCAGAATACCTCAATTCCCTTATTCAAAAATTTAATTCAGTAAGATCTTATTTCATTCAAATCCACCCCATAAATTTGAATAACTCCAAATCATATTTACATCCAAATTTAGGAATTCCCATTTTGTTTTGGGAAAATTTCCGTAACCCTTTTTAATAAGCATCCCAAGTTCAGAATCTTTAAAGAAAAGGTTTTATCGAGTACCGGCACATCCTTCTAAATGAAAATTCTATCAAATCAAATTTCCAAATATTTACAATCATTTAAACAACTGATGTCTGCATATAATTATCTATCCAATGGCCAAGTGATTTTAAATTTAATTTCTCGATATTTCAGGGATGGATCTATCATTTCAATCCACGTCAGGGTCACAGATATTTATCATTTCAATCAGCGTTCTTAATTCATTTTTAAATCGATCAATCCCAGGTTGATTCGATGCCCGCAACATCAAGGGTAAATGTGATTAATCGTCATGATGAACATACAACATACATATACTGAATAAAGGAACATTTCAATACTAATATCAATTCATCGATCAAATCAAACAAAGGCATTCATCACAACCATTTAATTCAAATGGTAAGTATTAAATCATTTCACTGACTAACAAACTTCGGGGTTTTTAACTAGAGTTTAATTAACTAGAATAACTAGTTATTGACTTAATTTCTCATATTCACACACTTGCATGTCAGTTTTAAACAACACATCAACAATCAAACACAACCATGCAACCAACTTATTTCATAATTTAATTTAATAAATATGTAAATAACTAAGTCATTCGTGGGCGAAGAATCACTCACATTGGCACTTTGGTTGATCGAACGTCCAATTTAGAGGCCAAAATTTTACAGTCTCCAAACACAGCCAGGTTAGTGCCACAACGTTGCAATCCCTCCACGATCCTAAAGCAACCAACGGTGTCCAAATCCGAGTTAATATGGAGAAGTTATCAGTGTTTTACCCTTTTGAATTTTGAAATATATAAAATAATTAAAAATAATTCCTCACCAATAATCGTTTGACACATCAGCACTGCCCCTAATCTCCTTCCCGCTCGCACTACAGTATCTCGACCGAAGAAGAACCCAACCTTGACGCCTCTTTGACCGATGTTTGCCACGAGCTCAGACCACCAGAGACCCTCAGAGGACCCACATTCTGACACGCCGGGAGAGCCGCGTCGTCCAGCACGGGAGGCTTCATCTCCGGTCACCCCAATCAGCCGTACTGTCAAACCCTAGAACCACCAATTCTGACCTTCAACCTCCAAATTCCATCTCGTCTGACACTTCCAGATGATGCCGCTATCACCATTGGATTCGTATGGACTTCCACTACAAAACCCATATTACGGAATTTGCAATTAAGTCCCGAATCAAAAATCCCCAAATTTAACTTTAGGGTTTCGATTTCCAGAACTTTGACCGAGGTTTTCCGGCAATGTTGATCACTGCATGTCAGAATAAATTGCAGATCTAGGTTCTACTCATCGAGAGCTTCGATCAGATATACAATACGATAGGTTTTGGAGAGATTTTATTTTTAGCTTATATTTTATTTTCTAGGGTTTTAAAAAATCATTTTCTGCCATTAGAGAAAAGGATTTTGAAGGAGGAAGTATACTTATAGGCAGAATGGGCTGATGGAGTTCAAGGAATTTATTTATATGCACATATATAAGGCCCAAACATTAGAACCAACTAATTATCATATTATACTGACTCCTTCAACAATTTCTTTCGTACGATCAAACGGTAAGTCGGATTGTAACGCAAACTGGAAATCCTACTATAATTCATCGTTCCGGATTCAATGGCGCCAGTTTCATCGAATTCCGAGACAGTCGCCGAAACGGTTAAATTCCACAGTTAATTAATTAATAAAATATAAAATTATTCACGTAACTGTTTTAATTCAATTTAAATATTTATAAAAATCCCATTTAAATCCAATTTCAACTTAAATAAATTTTTATACATAAATTCCAAACATTTTAAATCTAAATTTGATTATTTGAATTTCAGTTATAATTCAATGACTTAAAATTCACCATTTCAAACTAAAATTTAAATTCCACTTTTCAATTAACCCACTCAAATTAATTTAATTATTTAAATATTAAATTTCAAATTGCAGCCTTACAAAAACTAAATTTGAAAGTCTAATTATACTAAATTCGATAATCATCATTATTATTATCAACAAATAAAAAATTGGATTTTAACCCATATTATTAAATTTATTTAAATTTAAATTTAAATTTAAATACACTAGAATTTTGGGTGGTTACATTCTCCCCCACTTAAAATCTTTTCGTCCTCGAAAAGAGAATGAGATAAGGTATTAAACAATCATATTTTCAAATCCATACTAATAAGTATATAGTTGTAAAACCTCATAAATTTTCTAACTTCCGAAACCATGGAAAATTTCGGCAGCATCTCCTTGTACGGAGAGGTCCGGAGAAATCACATACGTATATATAAACTCAATATTCATCTCATCACACGATGAGGCATCCCAAAGTGGGGAAAAACTCATATATAAAACCACAAAACTATGTAATACAAATACGTACCTTCTTTAGCGTTTATTTGCAATTTTATTTACCTTAGCAATTTAGTATTTAGCGCAAGCGACCTCCAAGGCATAGTGCAACTTCCTTACACCTGCTATATACTCACATACGCATAAGAATTAAACATATATATAATATATAACAATGTATACAACTTACACAACATATATTGAACATTTCAACAACCAAAACATGTTAACAACGGGCCAGCAAACAAATTAATGATTATCACCCTATAAATGATGGAATTTGACTAAAACATATAAGGCAAAAGTTGTAGCATTTCTTTTGATCTTTCTGAGTTGTCCAGATTCGTCGAATTCCGATGATTCATTCAAAAGTTATGACTATTTTAGTGAAGGCGAACATCTGAGCCCGTGCACTAAGAAATGCAGGTCTGAGTTGTTCAGCCCAGTTTTTATCCCTTTAAATCTCAAAATTTTACAAAACATATTAAAGGAAGTTTAGTTCAGATTCTGGGCTTTCCGAATTGTACTTGCACATCGAAATCTGACGCTCCATTAGGAAGTTATGGTCAAAACAATATCGACATACGCTTCAGTTTTTAAATTTTCTGCGCATACAACTATGACTAAAACTTGCGTTCTAGCTTAGTAAACATAGGAATTCGACATGGTTTTATAAACGGATGTTTTATGTCAGTTTCTAAGATTTCCGAAGAGTCTGGAATCGTCAAATTCCGATCATCCATTAAAAAGGTATGTTCGTTTTTCTTCATCTTATCAACTATTTCTGATTTTACATAACATTGATTGATTTCATTCCAAGTTCAAACCTTTCGATTCGAAAATTTAAGGCAAGTCTGACCATCTAAATGAATTATCATTCCATTATATCCTAGTAAGGTTTAGTTTTTATTACTTAATTATACTTATGTTCATTTCACTTGTAGTAAGTAAATTTCATTTTATCTATTCATATTACACCATCGTTTATCTTACTTATGTTCATTTCAAATTATTCATTCCGGTTGTTCTTATTCGCTTGTTAAATATTTACTTATACATTTACTTCAAAATTGAAACGAATTTTCATTAAATTTCTTACTTCATTCCAAACATTAAATTTCGAATAAACTTGCGTTCATAATAAAATTTCTAACGTACTTGATTACCATGAATAAATTTGCTAATATTTTGTAATTCACTTCTCTTCTAAGTACTAATTTAATAAATCCAACTTCATTTTTTATTTCCTATACCTTTCTCATATTTCTGATTCGTTTTAGTCGACTAAGTTCATATCATGACTTACCCTCTTGTTACCTCAAGATATTTATACTCAATCTCGCTCGTATTCAATCGATTATCGCTCTGTTTGCTCATACTCGATAATCCTCTATTTAAGTTAGTCTCGATTGTTATTCATTCCAGTTATCATTTACTCACCTCATTTTCATCCGTTTATGTTTGGTTCTAAATTAACCATTTAAATATTTCCAAGTTTTCTTTTGTTCAATTCTAATTCATTTAACTTCAACGAATCGACATAGTTCCAATTTCTCGATATCCCAATTTAATACATTAGAACCTTGGTTTTATATTTCTTGTACCTTATTCCAATTTCAACCTTACTTAAAGTTTATTCTATTAACTCAATTTATCCATCTGACTTTAAAATCACGAATTGGGTTAAGAACGGTTATATAGCTCAAATTTCTATTTAGTTCTCAATCCACTATTATTCAATTTCTTGAGTTAAACTTTAGTTAACTCAATTCCTCTATTCAATTAAGTTATATTTCATTCGATAATTGATTATGTTCCATTCGTTTTATTGTTAGTATTCGGATTGACATTTTGATATATTGCCCCAAGGAGGTTTTACCTATTTTGATTTCTATGCCTTCATTTCACATTTTCACTAATCCATAGAAAGTGGTTCCATCGAATTCAACGACTGTTTGTAAGATTTCCATTCTTAAGAGCTTATATATATATTAATAAAATATATAAATTCCATAGCGCTATTTCTGAATTTTAATTTAGTCGTAACTTACCATTTATAAAGTGGAAACTAAATTTCTTACATTCATTGGAGAGATATGATCAATTCGATCCTAGCGTTTCTTGTTTTATCCAATTCTGACTTATATTGAATTTTATATATTTATTTAAAGTTAAAAGTCGAATTTCCAAACTACCGTGCCATTTCAGGCTCGCAATATAAATTTTTATAAATTTCAAACTCATGTTTCGTTTTAATAAATTTATATTTGAAATTAGTTAAAGTAAAATCAATGCTTGATTCCGGGTTTACGAATCAAGTTTAAAATAACATATGTACTTATATTATCTTATATAAAATCATACCGTATAAAATTTTAAATTCAAATCTTTATTTAACAAAAACCTAAATTTAAATTCTGACTTAAATTTAAATTCAACCTTTAAATAATATTTATTAATACCTTTATATAAAAAAAATTATACCATATGGAGTTAAATTCAAAATTCTTTATGAAACCAATTATAATATTCGTTGAATGGTCTCTACCCCACCTAAACTCTTCGGAATAAACATCGATAATGTGCGCATTCATTACCGACGTCATTTCCAAGGCCTAAGTAGGGATTACACTCAATTTGTTTTAAAACCCCTTTGAAAACTATTTTAAAAAAAACATTTCTTATAATACGATATTATTGAAAACTTTGGCAACCCATTTCAAAAACTTCCCAGAATCAAATTTCAAGTTTAATTTTCATTTTAATCGCAAATCGTCTTGCAACAAATTGCATTTAAAGGTAACATTCCATTTCAAATATTTTCTAACCATTTAAATTTTCCTTATCAAATTTACTATCGAATCAACCATAATAGGTATTAACTTAATATTATTACCTACCAACGGCCAATGCTTATACACTCAAAACCACTAATAATATATATAATATATAAAAAAATAATCGAAAACCATATTATGTCGATCATTCTGTTCGATTATTTAGAAATTCCTATCGATTCTATGTCATCCCATATATCGACCATAGTCCATAAATATTCAACAGAACAAATCAACACAAGATAAAACCATTTTATATCAAAATACAAGTACGCTCTCTCATCCCAAACAGAGCCAAGGTTATCGCTAACCATCGCTCTGATACCAAATGTAACGACCCACATTTTTGACCGTTTAAAATCGACAATAAACCACACATGTCGACCCAAACAAATCGCAAATACAGGTAGTTATTGGGAAAAGAAGAAAAGAAAGAAAGAAGAGGAAAATAATCACAGAACCTCACAGCGGAAGGACCACATATAATAATTAAATAGCGGTTTAAACAGTTGAAATATATGTACAATAGGTTATAACATCAATGGTTATCAGAGTTATACATATACAGATTTCAAACAAAGCAGCGGAAAATATTTATATATAATAGATGTACACCAAATCTTCGTCTTCGCTCTCCAAGGTAAAGGAATCTTCGCTAACTGCAAGCATCTGTTGACCAAGCATATTGCATAAAAGAAAACACAACAAACACTCGGACCAACACTAAATCATTCTCATATTAGTCAAATTAAAATATGAAATAACATCAGTGTCATGGGTGCAGTAACTCAGGAGATGTTACAGGATTTTTCCATCTCTCGAGGATCCGTTAAACTAATACATACATAGTATAATACGCTATTATGATAGTGTCTATCCAGTAAAGTATAAATACTGAAAATAGCGTAAGCAGGATTACATTTTTACCCTTACACCATTTATAATACCGTAGTCTATTCAGTACCGTAAACCCACTGTAAACGATGGCATCAGAGGGCACTCCATAGGTACGTTACAAATCAAAATCGTTTGGGGATCGATAAAGATAATATGACAAGGCACTCGAGGCAATGCCCAGGGTAGGATTCTACCAATTGCACTCCCAAACTGGTGGTAACGCATAGCAACCACTACCGCCCACCTCGAAACACACTCCCAAAGTCATAATTAGTCCCAACTCATCATCATCGTCAAAGAAATAGTATCGTAGAAGTGTGTCTGATCAAAGGTGCTACTTCAATTAGTCACGATATAGCTCCTATTTTAGTCACCTCAATTCTGACCCGAAGGTCAGGGCTATTTCATCATCGTTCATCTTCTTCGATTCAATAATCGCCTCCAAGTCATCATACTCATTCTGGATACATAATAACGTTCACAGTTGTCAAAGTGGTATCGACACTGATAGAGAGTATGCCTTATGTTGACTCCAGTCTCCTTAACAACCAACGCTTACATCTTTCACATCGGTCGGTTCTTTTACATTTCTCAAAGGTTTGTTTTCATATCCCTAAAATATCATATTTTGTTTCGAACCAAGTTTATATTCAAAATGTAGAATATGAATTTCATATCAACATATCATAATCATAACAACCGATTTTATTCTAAACTAGAATATATTTCATTTCATTATATTATAATCATATACTATTTCACCAAATCGATTTATATTCAAGTAGAATATACTTCATATCAAAGATTATAATTATCTCAAATCAATTTGAATTCGAAATTCATTCACATTCAATAGAGTATAAATTCCCAATAAAAACCCATTCATATCATTTGTGGAATTCATTATATTCAAAAAAATATCAATTACATCTCCATGTAAAAGTCTGTTAAAGTCGATTCATATTTGAATACTTTATCTCGACTCCATCTCAAACTAGGGTTTAAATCCAGCACTTTCCATTCAAAAGAAATTTACGATCATTTACTGTAACTTAAAAATATATGCTTTAAATAAAATCTTTATGTAAACATATATGCACATAAATACTGGTTAAAACAAAATAAGATAATTTAGATCATTATGAATATATACAAAATACAAAAATTTACTAGTTAATTTAAATAATAAAATATATTAGAAAATTTTAAGCTGAAATAAATAGTCTATAGGTAAAGTTAAATAATAAATTTTAAAGAAAGAATAACTTATTTGAAATCAAACATTGTAAATATATATACAATAAAATTTTCTTTAATCAAAATTTCTCCTTTCTTCTGAACTTCAAATACTTGAACCCATACTCCATTCTCATTGGAATTAGTTAGTTCAATATCTTGTTTCAAACGCCATTCAACCAATCTTTCCGTTTTCAAGAATTCGAATCAATATTCAAAACTGAGTTAAACAACTCAGAGTACCTCAATTCCCTTATTCAAAAATTAAATTCAATAAGAACTTATTTCATTCAAATCCACCCCATAAATTTGAATAAATCAAAATCATATTTACATCCAAATTTAAGAATTCTCACTTTGTTTTGGGAAAATTTCCGTAACCCTTTTTAATAAGCATCCCAAGTTCAGAATTTTTAAAGAAAAGGTTTTATCGAGTATCAGCACATCCTTCTAAATGAAAATTCTATCAAATCAAATTTCCAAATATTTACAATCATTTAACCAACCGATGTCTGTATATGATTATCTATCTAATGGCCAAGTGATTTTAAATTTAATTTCTCGATATTTCAGGGATGGATCTATCATTTCAATCCACATCAGGGTCACAGAAATTTATCATTTCAATCTGCGTTCTTAATTCATTTTTAAATCGATCAATCCCGGGTTGATTCGATGCCCGCAACATCAAGGGTAAATGGGATTAATCGTCATGATGAACATACATATACTGAATAAAGGCACATTTCAATACTTATATCAATTCATCGATCAAATCAAACCAAGGAATTCATCACAACCATTTAATTCAAATGGTAAGTATTAAATCATTTCACTGATTAACAAGCATCGGGATTTTTAACTTGAGTTTAATTAACTAGAATAACTAGTTATCGACTTAATTTCTCAGATTCACACACTTGCATGTCAGTTTTAAACAACACATCAACAATCAAACACAACCATGCAACCAACTTATTTCATAATTTAATTTAATAAATATGTAAATAATTTAGTCATTCGTGAGCGAAGAATCACTCAACTTGGCACTTTGGTTGATCGAACGTCCAATTTAAAGGCCAAAATTTTACAGTCTCCAAACACAGCCAGGTTAGTGCCAAAACGTTCGCAATTCCGCCACGATGCTAATGCAACCAACCGTGTCCAAATCTGAGTTAATATGAAGAAGTTATCAGTGTTTACCCTTTTGAATTTTGAAATATATAAAATAATTAAAACTAATTCCTCACCAATAATCGTTTGACACATCAGCACTGCCCCTAATCTCCTTCCCGCTCGCACTACAGTATCTCGACCGAAGAAGAACCCAACCTCGACGCCTCTTTGACCGACGTTTGTCACAAGCTCAGATCACCAGAGACCCTCAGACCACCCACGTTCTGACCTGCCGGGAGAGCCGCGTCCACCAGCACTGGAATCTCCGGTCACCCTAATCATTCGTACCGTCGAACCCTAGAACCCCCAATTCTGACCCTTAACCTCCAAATTCCATCTCGTCTGACACTTCCAAATGATGCCGCTATCACCATTGGATTCGTACGGACTTCCACTACAAAACCCATATTCCGGAATTTGTGATTAAGTCCCAAATCAGAAACCGCCAAATTTAGCTTTAGAGTTTCGATTTCCAGAACTTTGACCGTGGTTTTCCGGCAACTCTGATAACTGCATGTCAGAATAAATTACAGATCTAGGTTCTACTCATCGAGAGTTTCAATCTGATATATAATACGATAGGTTTTGGAGAGATTTTATTTTTAGTTTGTATTTTATTTTGTAGGGTTTTAAAAAATCATTTTCTGCCATTAGAGAAAAGGATTTTGAAGGAGGAAGTATACGTATAGGCAGAATGGGCTGATGGAGTTCAAGGAATTTATTTATATGCACATATATAAGACTCAAACATTAGAACCAACTAATTATCATATTATACTGACTCCTTCCACAATTTCTCTCGTACGATCAAACAGTAAGTCGGATTGTAACGCAAACTGTAACAACCCGAATTTTTACAAACGTGTTAAGACAAGAATCAAGGTAGAATTAAATTATAAAATCTGAATCAGGATAAACGGGTTGCGCCATTGCGTTTGTCTCGGAAAAATACGCGAAATAGAGTCCGAAATATCGTAAATCGGAGTTCGTATGACCGAGATATGGCCTCGCGAAGTTTCACGAAAAATTCAAATTCAAAACAAATTCAAAATTTCAGAAAATCAAGGTAGGCGGGGAAAATCCCGCCCAGACCTGGTCGACCAGGGGGTCGACCTGGGTGTCGACTTGGGTGGGACCAGGTCGACTGGGGATTTGACCCCAGGGTCGACCTGGGGGTCGACCTGCCTGGTCGGACCCAGGCAGCCCGTTGCACCTGTTTTGCTGTTTGGCTCGGTTTTGGAGGTTTGTGACGATTTTTGAGGGCTTGGATCTATCCTAGGGGTAATCTAACGGCCTAAAACTACCCTAATCTCTATAAAAACACCCCTAGACTTGCCTAAACCCTCACAAATCACTCTTACCACGAGGTGCTGCCCAAATGCCAAGTGATCATGGCCTCCGTCTCCAATCCTAAGAGACTATGCATTCAAATCGGATCCGAATCAAAAGGTGCAAGCTTGCTACACAAAATCGAGGCCAAATCAACGTTGCTATGGCGATTTCATAACGGTTCTTCATCAAAGGAGCCACCTTTCTTCGTCAAAACGATTCATGCTCCTAGCCCTCTTGCCACGCTATGTAAGTTCTAGCTACTTCGAGATGTTAACGGTAGTTTAATGATGGCATGGAATAAAATGCGGTTAAACATAAGTGCTATAACCTATGTGAACCTAGTTTTGCCTCTTATCTTGAATATATGACTTGGAACTATGTTTTAGCGACTATATCATGTCACTCATGTTATGTTTAGCCTAGTCTATCATGAAAGATTGAACCTTTAACTTGTGAATGTGGGCAAAAGACCTTAGAACCACTTTGGGCTTGTGAAATATGTGCATGAACTTAACTTGAGGCTTATGCAAGTATATGAACTCAAAACCCCTTATGATAATATGCAAGTTTGTGGCCAATCACCTTTTTATGTTATGCATGCTTGTGGCCAACCCCTTCTTGATTTGTCATGCATGCTTGTGGACAATCCCTATATGACACTATACATGTTAAGGCCAAACCCCCCCCCCCTTATGATACCATGCATGTTTGGAGCCAATCCCTTTTGTGGCATCGCACATGTGATGGGGTCTATATGTAGCCATAGTATACCTACTATGTTGACTCGCTTTCACTCAAGTGAAAACACGATTTTGGGGTAGTTAGATAAACATGAACATGATGCGAAATCTTGAATCGAATATGACATGAAAACTTGACTTGAGGTTACATGTGAGCACGACATGTAAGTTGAACCAAAATGGGGGCATGACACGTGGGGTAAACATGGGACTTGAAATTAGACACGTATGGGTTGTAGGTGTAATATTACACTAGACCAAACATGAAAGTGGCCAACTCGAGGTTGGGTTGAGTTTGTAGCATAAATCTACCCGGACCCGCCCGGCTTAACTAGTGGGTACAAACAATAAGATCCAATGTGAGAAGTTGGTCGTGTCGTGCTTAAGACCCGAGGTTAGACTAGGTTGTGGTGTAAAACTACCCGGACCCGCCCGACTTAACTAGTAACCACAACAAGGTCTAATGTGAGAGGTTGAGAGTGCATTAATTAAATTAATGCCACAGGATAAGGTTAAGTAAATTTGACTAATGACACTTAACCAATATGACACGAATGGGTAGGTTAAGTGGGACCGGGCTTGATTTCTTAATGACACTTAACCATACAAGACAATTAGGGGATGGGGTTAAGTAGTTTACGCTTAACTAATCCGACTTGGTAATGAGATGGGGTTAAGTAATTAAGACTTAACTAATCTAAACACGATAATTAGATGGGGTTAAGTAACCTATACTTAACTAATCTAAACACGGTAATTCGATGGGGTTAAGTTAAACACTTAACCAATCTAAACTTGGTAATTCAACGAGGTTAAGTAACCAATACTTAACCAATTTAACATGATAATTTAATGGGGTTAAGTAAATTATACTTAACCAATTATACGTGATGATTTATGAGGTTAAGTAACCTATACTTAACCAATCTAATAGGTGGACCTGATAGGGTTAAATCGCAAGACCTTTTAAAATTAGGCTTAACCATTGTAATACGATTAGTGGATGGGGTTAAGCTAACCCATACTTAACCAATCCGACTCGATCATCTGATGGGATTAAGATAATCTATACTTAATCAATCTAACAGGATAATCTGATAAGGGTTAAGACAAATAAATACTTAACCAATTTGACTTGGTAGGGTTAAGTCATGAGCTTCTTGGTACACTTAACCAACTTGTAGGGCTAAGCCTTGAACTTGAGTATTTGCCAATCTTGGCATGATTCGTAGGCGAGTTAAGTCATGAACTTGGATAACAACACTTAACCCATTGGACAAAACCCTAGCTCAGGGGACTAGGTTGGAAATCGTAGTTAACAAGGATAGCGGAAAGAGGAGCTAAGTGGTAAACCTTAGTTAAGGGTAACTAAGTAATAATTCTTAGCTAAGGACAAGGGACCAGTTCACAGATAGATGAGTAACCCGATACGGTAGGTCATCGCTTAAACACTCATGGAGGAGCGAATTATCTGACTTGGATAAGGGCTCCAACGAACTGGGTGACGAAGCGATAGCTTCGGGGGACGTGAGGGTACTCTTGGTATCCCTCTGTGAGGTGGCATGTGGTCCATGAAACCCGGCCTCACAGGGGTTAAGGTCTGCGGTAGAAGAGCCAAGAGTATGCCTTGGTTGCTATGCGAGCGACCTAAAGACTGGGATGGATTAGCGTGGAGTCGACGATACTTGATTTTGCCCTGGATAGCATGTCGCCGACTACCTACCATCTTTAGTCAATCGTGTACGTACGGAAAGGCAGGGAACTCCCAACAAACCACATACTTGCTATCGAGTTATGGGTGAGGTTGGCTATCTAGAAGTGGGCTTCGATGGGCCGTAGTGTAGTTCTCATACATGATTTTTCTTGGATTGCCTTTCATTAGTTGAGGGAGGGGTCACGTGGGAGCATAGCCACGGGTATAAAAACAGACCTTGATATCTGCATCAGCAGACGACTTAAAGCTCCCGATCGAGTTCCGTATTTCTTGATTTGCCCTGGCACGGAACTCGGATGGCACATTGAGGTACATGTGCGTCTAGACATGGGAAACGATTCACGATACATACGTGGGATAAAGGGCGCGGTTGACGGGTGGCATAATCCCTAGTGGTCCTAGGTGGCCTGAACCCAAACCGAGACACGGAAACGATCATTAGGTAGCATAATCCCTAGTGGTCCTAGGTGGCATAAATCCTAAGTGAACACGCGATAGTTCATGGTAAGAATACATAACTAGATCAATGGTAGCAGTCCAAAATAACCTCAAGGATAAAACGTTTACATGGGAAAGCCCGTACGGCCTACGACAAAGGACTGAACTTATACATGGAAAGAAACATACGAGTTGGGAAAACCTACATATGCTATATATTAGGTCGACATGAACCATTACATGACATTGGGCAAGGGACATTCATAGTTAACACATGACGCGGGTTGGGATACTAGTACGAGAGGTGCAGAGCAAATATACATGTTAGAACCATGAGAAATATACAGGATAGATACTTTGGGATAGTGTACTTGATAGAAACATGACGATGTGATACCTTGATTTATCATGACACCGTAGTTTATCATGATATCTTAGTTTACCTTGCAACAGTAGCTCAGCCTGTTACCCTGGTTTATTTTATCTATCTTGTCGTCATCCTTATGTTTACTTTCAGTTTATGCATGTCATGTTACCTTTACCTGTTTTTATACTGGAAGTAGTTAGGACTTACCAGTCTTTATGACTGACCCCGTTTTGTTTCGCCTCTTTGTCTTCCGTTCCCCCCCAGGTTTCAGGGAGGAAACACTGTTATCTAGTTCGGACTTCTTCTGCTTGAAGGTCATCACGCATGGCTTGGGCTTTTCTTGGCTATGGCTACTTTACTGTTTTACTTGGGGAATAATTTATGAAATGGTTTTATGCTTCTTTATTATTGTAAGACAGGTTTTGATGTATTCTGATGTAAAAGGCTTTAGACCTTATTTTATAAGGTAATGAAATTTGTTTTACTTCCGCTGTTTTATATATGTTCTGTCTTGTAATATTTCTGTGCATGGTTACCTCGATAATGCTTCACCAAACCTAGTGCATTCCCTTTGTGAGTGACCCTAGCGGAGTTGGGGTGTTACACAAACTGGAAATCCTACTATAATTCATCGTTCCGGATCCAATGGCGCCAGTTTCGTCGAATTCCGAGACAGTCGCCAAAACGATTAAATTCCACAGTTAATTAATTAATAAAATATTCAATTATTCGTGTAACTATTTTAATTCAATTTAAATGTTTATAAAAATCCCATTTAAATCCAATTTCAACTTAAATAAATTTTTATAAATAAATTCCAATCATTTTAAATCTAAATTTGATTATTTGAATTTCAGTTATAATTCAATGACTTAAAATTCACCATTTCAAACTAAAATTTAAATTCCACTTTTAAATTAACCCACTCAAATTAATTTAATTATTTAAATATTAAATTTCAAATTGCAGCCTTACAAAATCTAAATTTGAAAGTCTAATTATACTAAATTCGATAATAATCATTATTATTATCAACAATTTTTTTTTGAATTTTAACCCATATTATTAAATTTATTTATATTTAAATATAATTTTAAATACACTAAAATTTTGGGTTGTTACAAAGAACGAATGTCATTAGAAACACAGCTCACAATAAATCCAATTCACATTTCATTTTCAGTTCCAATTAAATGTTAATTAATTGGTAATTCTTCTTTAAATCTTAATTAAAAGATTATTCTTTTCACACTGGGTTTAAGACCAATGTCATTTAAAAACATAGTTCATGACAAACCCAAAATCCCATCAGTCTCTAACCGTAAATTAGTAAAAGAACAATTCCCTAAGTATTAACCCTGAAGGCCGAAACCAACATCAGATCATTACCCATGAAACCATTCAACTTAGCTAATCTCCAGTTAGTTTCTAATTTTCTTAACTCCATTGGGTTTAAGAGCTGTCTTATTAAAGATACCATTCACGAAAAACCCAAAATCCAATTTGATATTAAATACAAGGTTCGGAATAGAAAATATATCGGCTTATATTCAATATCAAATTCTAAAATCAACAAATATCGTATTTGAATAATAATATATATATCTTCGAAATTCCTCCAAAATATCTGTATAATCACGGAACCCAATATCGAAATATTCCAAGGATAAATTCAATTTAAATTCATTCTAATTCATATATTGGAAATTCCTATTATTTTTAAAACCATTTCAAATCCAATTTATTTATTTAAAAATATTGGATTATAATTCTAGTTCATAACTAGTTCATTTCGATAAAAATATATTTTTATCTTTTCAAATATGGAATTTTTCATCCCATTTCTTTCCAAATCATTTATTATGATTTTACACAAATTATTAATATTTTTAATATTTTATCAAGGCCCGTACAGTCGATTTTCAAAAACGGTCATTGAACGGCACTTACAGCGACCTTTTCCGAATTTGATTTGGACATAATTCCAAATCCAGCCGCTAGATTGCACTTGTATTTTTCAAAAAGTTGTTTTCGATACGAACCCAATGGTTCTAGTTTTAAGAGAATCCGACGGTTGGATCTCCCGTAATGTCCGTTCGAAGTCAATGTTTGAAATTCATGAACTGCCGCGGCGCAGCGCGTTCTATTCAGGACATTATATATATATAATGTATATAACATATATAATATATATATATATGATATATATTATATATATTTCGTCGATTTCGGTTTAAAACGTATTTTATAAATCATTTTAAATTCGTTTTCAAAACGATTTCAACTTCATATTCAATTTCAAATCAAAATTGAATATTCCATATCATCGATATATATAAATGATAATATTTCAAACATCAGATATTGAAATCACTTCATTTTCAATATTTACTATAAAAATGAATAAAATCGATATAAATGATAATATTGCAAACATCAGAAGTTCTCACATTTGGATTCCACTCCGGCATTCTTTAACGGACGATGGTTTGGATTCTGTTCAAAATTCCAACGCAATCTTTTCCCGTCGTTCATAGTAAAAATCGCATTTTTAATATAATGTTTATTTTAAAAATCACATTTTTATAATGGTACTTCATATGAATAAAAATCTAAACTTTATCCAAATAAAAATCTAATCTTTCTATGATTAAAAATCTTATCTTTCCCTGATTAAAAATCTTGTCTTTGTTTAAAAAAAATCAAAGCTTTATATGATTAAAAATCAAAGCTTTACCATATCAAAAATCGAGTCTTTCTCATATTAAAAATCAAATTTTTACTTCACCACTCATATAATAATAGTCATATTTTCATTTTGTTAATACACGGTTATATAATAAAAATCAGATTTTTTTTAAAAAAGCTATTATATAATAAAGTTGAAAATAAATGTAAATAAATAAAAACTCACTTTTCTAATCGATGGAGGGGGTTAACGGCGCAAAGGTGAAGAGGGAGAGAGAAGGGGGTGTACGGTGAGGTGGTGGCTTTGGGGAGAGGCGGCGGCCTATGTAGCCGCGACGGCGATGATCACCCCTCCCCCCCCCCCCCCCGCGTCGCGTTTTCTTTTCTCCTTTTTTTATAATTTTTTGCTCTGAAAGAAAATAGAAGGGAGAGAGAGAAAGAGTGAGGTAGAGAGAGTCTATATAAATATATATATATTATTTAATTTAAACCCTCCAAAAAGTTAACTTTTCATTCGAACCCAGAATCGAACCCAACGACTGTCATCTGTAGCTAATTACCCCCATTCTGAACACAATGGGATAAGTTTCGTAACCCAATTCGACTGTTTCAATCTGTTTTCATTTAAATTAAAATATAAATATATATATTCAATTTTAAACATACATTTCAATTTACTGGGGTCACATACGGACCCCAAAAATTCCAAAAAATATTTCTAGCTTCGTATTGATGATACGATCCTAACAAAACTAATTTCGTTAAATTTGAAGACCGTTTGAAAAATGTTCATTTTCTGGTTGATACAAATTGACTGAAATTGACAAAACACGTTTTCTTCTGCCACGCTCACACATTGATTCCAAAAATTATGAATTTTGGAATCTGGCAATAATTTGACATCCCGAATCGAAGAAAAGTGGTTTCGTTGAAAATGGAGGTCATTTGCAAGATCGCTATTTTTAAGGGCTATATTTCCACAACGACTATTCTGAATTTTCGATTTGACATAACTTTTTATTCCCGCTATGAAATTTTGATTTTTTAGATTCCTTAGAATGATATTTTCAAATAGATTCTAATATTTTTGGTTTTGCAAAAATCTAGTTTATTTTGAATCCTGTACAATCATTTGAAATTTGAAATCTAAATTTCTAACTACCGCGCCATTTCCAATTCCTTTTATAATTAAAATAAATATTTATATTCCAATTTCGATTTAATTAAATTTATATGTTATAATTCTATTCAAAATAAATTTCTCGTCATTATTATTTAAAATAATTCATTTTAAATATTCAAAATTAAATAAAATTGCCAAAATAAAAATTTTAAATTGGTTCCGATTTTCCAGGTTGTGTGTATATATATATATATATATGTATATATATAACGTTATTCCCAATACGATATTTGTTGGTTTCAGAATTTGATATTAAATATAAGCCGATATAATTTCTATTTAGAGCGTATTTAATATTAAATTGGATTTTAGGGTTTGTTGTGAATAGTGTCTTAAATAACATTGTTCTTAAACCTAG
Organism: Allium sativum; assembly: GCA_030737875.1. NCBI lineage: Eukaryota > Viridiplantae > Streptophyta > Magnoliopsida > Asparagales > Amaryllidaceae > Allium > Allium sativum. Next base: position 128,433,952 of record CM060911.1, read on the forward strand.
TTGGGAAAAGAATAAGTATTTTAATTAAGATTTAGAGAAGTTTTACCAATTAATTAATTTAATTGGAATCAAATTGGATTTTAGGGTTCATAGTGAACAATGTTTTAAATAACAGTCGTTCTTTAACCCAACTAAATATGAAGATATTATTTGGAATTTATAATCTTTTAAATAAGATAAATGGAATTTTCGAAAGTAAAGTTTTCCAATTTAATAAAATAAATTGGAATTGAATGGAATTCGATTTGGTAATAATCAAGATGGGCTTCTGTAAAGGAAGACTGTTACTATATTTGGAGTTTAGAAGGCCTTGCCACTATTCCATTTATAGTATTTATTTGATATGAAAATTTATATCGATTATATACTGTTATGATTTCCGTGAAGGTTCCATTTTTATGGTAGATGATTTTGGGTTTATCGCGAATTGTGTTTTAAGTGAAATTGGTTCTTTAACCCAGTTAAAGGCAGGATTAATTTCCAGAAAGTTGAACAATCATTAAGTAATGATTTTAGATATTAAAACGAAGAAGAGTTTTAATAAATCTTTAATTAGATTTGAATGAATGAATAGTAATTAAATTTACCAAAACATTAGAAGTCGTATAAACCAAATAAACTTGGTTGTGGATATTGATTATGATTGATTGTAATAACCCGGAAATCTGGGCCAATTTAAAAATTTTATTTTGGCCAATTTAGTGAATTTTGAATATTTAAAATATATTATTTTAAATAATAATGGCGAGAAATTTATTTTGAATATAATTCGAACGTATATATTCGTTTGAATCGACGATAAAATATAAAAATTTATTTATAATTATAAAAGGAATTGAAAATGGCGCGGTAGTTCGATAATTCGATTTCAAAATTCAAATGAACATACCGGGTGCAAAATAAACCGGATTTTAGTGAAACCAAAAATATTTGAATCTAATTGTGGATATCTTTCCAACGAATCCGAAAAATCAAAATTTCATAGAGGGAATCAAAAGATATGTCCAGTTGAAAATTCTGAATAGTCGTTATGGAATTCAGGCCCTTAAAAATGGAAATTTTGCAAAAAACCTCGGATTTCGACGAGACCACTTTTGTTGGATCCGTGATGTCAAGTTATTGCTAGATTCCAAATTTCATAATTTTTTGAATCAATATGTGAGCGTGGCAAAGGAAAACGCGTTTGACCAGTTTTAGTTGATTTTAATAGACTAGAAATTGGCCATTTTTCAAACGATCTCGGAATTTGACGAAACTAGTTTTGTTAAGACCGTATCGTCGATACGAAGCTAGAAAATATTTTTCTGGAATTTTTCTGGTTAGTATTTGGCCCCGGTAAATTGAAATGCGCGTTCAAATTCAATATATAGAGTTATATGTTGATTTTGACGAAAACTAATCGAAGCTATCGAATCAGCATACGATACATATCCCATTGTGTTCGGAATGGGGGTAATTAGCTATGGACGACAGGCGGTGGGCTTGATTTCGAGTTCGAAATAAAAGTCAACTCTGAAAAGAATAAAATAAAAATATAATATAATATTTCACATAAGCCCTCACCCCTATACCTTCTCTCTCATGCCCATTCGATTCAGAAAGGAAGAAAAAAAAACCCGACGTTCTGAAATCGCCCCCTCTCTCCAGCAATCGCCGCCGCCGCCCGAAGCCTGCCACCGCTCCTCCGACCTCCGCCCCTCCCTCCACTTACCACCGCCTCCCTCTTTCTCCCCTGAAACCAAAACCCTAGCCCAACCCTGGAACCACCTCGCGTCACCCTATTGGCCCCCACCTCGACGCCGACCCTCGCCCGGCCACCGGACCTCCGACGAGCTCACCTCCGACCTACGCCACGTCGAGCGAATCCCCCCTTCTTTTCCATCTAACTGTAAGACCCTATTTACTTTTATTTAGCTTTATTTATTTAATATAATTAGTTATAAAAAGGATTTTTAAATCAGTTTTTTTTTTATGAATAGTAATTAAAAGTAGGATTTTTACGTTCTAGTTTGGTGAAAAATATGATTTTTAAATAGTAGGAAGAAGAAAAATATGATTTTTATATTATAGAAAGATTAAAAATATGATTTTTATATATTAGAGATTATAAAAATATAATTTTTATAAGGTAGAGAATATAAAAATTCGATTTATTTATATATGAAGTCAAAGTAAAAATTCGATTTATATATATATATGAAGTCAAAGTAAAAATTCGATTTTTATATATTGAATAGCGAAGTAAAAATTCGATTTTCATATATATGAAGTCAAAGTAAAAATTTGATTTTTATATATTGAATAGCGAAGAAAAAATTCGATTTTTATATACTGAATAGCGAAGTAAAAATTCGATTTTTATATATTGAATAGCGGAGTAAAAATTCCATTTTCATATATTGAATAGCGAAGTAAAAATTCGATTTTTATATATTGAATAGCGAAGTAAAAATTCGATTTTTATATATTGAATAGCGAAGTAAAAATTCGATTTTTATATATTGAATAGCGAAGTAAAAATTCGATTTTTATATATTGAATAGCGAAGTAAAAATTCGATTTTTATATATTGAATAGCGAAGTAAAAATTCGATTTTTATATATTGAATAGCGAAGTAAAAATTCGATTTTTATATATTGAATAGCGAAGTAAAAATATGATTTTTATATATTGAATAGCGAAGTAAAAATTCGATTTTTATATATTGAATAGCGAAGTAAAAATTCGATTTTATATATTGAATAGCGAAGTAAAAATTCGATCTTTATATATAAAGTAGAAATAAAAATAGGATTTTTTTTATCTAATAGAAAAGAAGTGAAAAAAAATAATTTTTATTTGAACAGCGTGAAAAGACAACATTGGAATTTCAGTCAAATCCAGACAGTTCAGCAGTTCAAAAGCAAAGCACGGCGGAGTGGAACCCTCTGTGAGAACTTCTCACCTTTTAATTTTGTTTTCTAGTTAAAAATATATACTAGGATGCAGACGGTGTTTAGTAGCACCCGACACCCGTCGTCCACAGTCCATGGATGGCTTGTATGCTTGGTTGTTTGATTTTGATGTGTAGTTGATTGTGTGATGTGATGTGAAATGAAATAAAATATTTATATAGTTGAAAATATTTTATAGTTAAAAATAGAATTTTTAACGTGTATATGAAATGAAATAAAAATAAACAAATCGAACGATTTGTTTATATACACACATTTGACTGATATTGATTGGGACGATAAATTTTACACGTCGCCCAACTGCACAAATAAAATCTGTGTTTGATTGTTTGGAACCCCACACGGGTATTGGGATGATATTTGACGTACACTAATCCCGATTGTTTAGTTGTATGTCGATCGATTGATTGACAGACTGTTATAAGCGTTAAATATTCATATTTGATGCTTATACAGTGTAGAATACACTTTGGATGATGGTTGATGTAACACCCCGTGTATTCTATAATAGTGAAATTCACAAATTAAAGTATAATTAATTTCAAATCAAAGAATTAAGGGAAATGGGATACGCCATTGCGTTCGTCTCGGAATTCTGCTTGAGATAGAGTCCGAGTTTGCGTAAAACGGACTACGTATGAGGGAGATATGGCCTCCGGAATTTTCAGAATTCAGTTTAAAATTCAAACAGACAGAAACAGTTCAGAACGAATTCAAAATTCAAAAAAATCGGACCCAGATTGGGCTAGGCGGGATTTTTCCCACCCAAGGCACCCAGGTCGACTGGGTAGTCGACCTGGGCCACCCAGGTCGACTGGGTAGGCGTAGTGGGGTACCCAGGTCGACTATGTAGTCGACCTGGGGGTCGACTGGGTAGTCGACCTGGCCCCTGAGCCAGGTCGAACCCAGCCCCTCTTGGCTGGCCTGGTCTGTGCTTGGCCGAATTTCTGTGCTTTGGCTTGTCACTAGGGCTAGGTGTCAGCTCCTGATTGGTCTCTCTTTCAAACGAACGGCTATTATTAATCCAAGCTCCGTCGACTGTTCAAATCAATTCACAAACTCTATAAAAAGGACCTAAGACTCCACCTAATTCATACAAATAAAAATAAGAATGAGACCGTCATGCTGCTGAGGCGAGACTAGGAGTAGCCGTCAAAATTGAGAGACGATTAGGTGTCGATTCAAAAGCTTAAAGCAACGAAAACTAAATCAAAACAACGCCTACAACAAAGGATAGCATCTCCAAATTCACAATTCAGATTCCTGAATTGAAGATTCGTCATACGTTGTAAGTAGAGTGCTATTCCGATGTGAATGAATAATTGGGTTTTTGATTTATGTGAAATGAGAAATGGAATTGTACTTAATTTGTGGTGATGATAATTGTATGTTGCTATGATTCTAATTATGAATAGATTTGGGGATATTGTGGTATAATGATGTTAGACCTATTGAATATTTGCAAGTATATGATTCATGTTAAAAGTTAACGACTATATGTTTGTGGTAGTTTATTACAACACCTATTGGATATTTGCAAGTATATGATTCGTGTTGAAAGTTAACAACTATATGTTTGTGGTAGTTTATTTGAGATTCATGCAAGTATAGGATTCACCATTATGCCAACTTGATTTTAGATCCATCTATGTATATTTTTATGATCATTTTTAGTGTGTAGTTGGATCCAATTAAGTATTATGGTTTATATGAATTTATGTTGGAATTGGCATCATGATTCAAGTGTAAAACCATACTTTTGTATTAGTGACAAAAGCAAGCATCTTTTTGAACTTGTATTAATTCTATGAACATGACTAGATTACGTTTGGTGTTATGCCTAATTGAAACATGTTTTAGGCCTATGTTGTTATCAAACCCATATGATAATATATATGACACATAATTAAGTTAGATTCACATTTTTAAATGCAAGTTTATATGACTAGATTAAAACCATGATTCATGTTAGGTATGTTTCATGTCAAGATTATATGCTATTACAATGCAAGTTTACAAGTGCCTAATTTATGTTAATTAGATCGTTATGTTGCAAGTTCATGCGTTCACACTCCCCTTTTGATGTTACTTAGAATATATAAACACCAAGTTCTAAGCCTCCCTTTTTTTTCATGTGGCTAAGTTGGGTTTAAATGTTAAACCCAACATATGTTATGTTATAGCGAACGTATAAAACGGGGGTAATGATGCTGGGTTAAAATATAAAACATATGTGTTGGCATGTCTGACGCATGCCAATGACTTGGATAACATTTAAGGGGTATAAATTAATTTTACCCAATAAAGATGAATTTGAATAATGGGCTGCAAATATTTACATATAAAAAGAAAAGAGACAAAATATGTAAACTTAGAAAATACGATGTGTTTAACCTGAGGTTGGATTGAGTTGTGACGTAAACCTGCCCGGACCCGCCCGGCTGTCCAGTAGTCACAACAATACCTATCCAATGTGGGTGGTTAAATACTGAGCCCAATAAAGACCCGAGGTTAGACTGAGTTGTGACGTAAGACTGCCCGGAACCAACCGGCAACAGGCAGTCACAACAATACCTGTCTAATGTGAGAGGTCGAGGCTTTAATAAGATAATTAAGGCTGAGTCAGGATTGACAGGATTAAGTAAATTAAATTAATACTTAATCAAATTGAACATGCTAAACTATACAGACTGATTGGGGGTTAGGTTTGCAGGACACTTAACCAACTTAGCATGTTGGCTAGAATTAGAAAACCTAGTAGTGGGGGACCCTTTTCAGCAGTAACCCTATAAGGTGTATCAGGATACCCTGAACTAGGCAGGGTGGGGCGCGATTACTGGGCTGACTGTAAGAGGTCAAATCGACGGCGGTGGTGCAGCAGTGTAGGTTTTAACGGGGTATGGGCGTGCACACACTCCGACGCAGAAAAATAAGGCACTGGGCACCAGTAGTATACCTGTGCATTCTAGAACTGTGTCGAGCCGCCACCATGGGACTTGATACACCCCATGGTGGGACCAGAATAGGTCGCTACAACATCGGGGGCCGTAAGACACATGTAACTATGCGAGTAGGAGCCGATCATTTGAAATGGATCACTTCACCCTGATTATGGGGTGCATGTTGGGAACTAGTTTATAGGGGTGCAGAGATTAATATGGGGTACGATAGTATATTCGCCTCTAGACAACTTAACTTAGTTGTAGTGCTTTCCCATTTCCAGTTTGTACTTATCATGCTCAATTTCTTATTCATAGACTGAATAGTCCTAGACTTACTCAGGCTTTATGTCTGACTCTACTCTTCTTTCGTCTTCTTTTCTTTCGTTCCCCCCCCCCCCAAGGTCCACAGGGAGGGAATACCGCAGCTTGACTAGTTTTTACATCCAGCTTGAAGAGAAAGAATGTATTGCTTGGATCTCTTTCGTTTTGGACTATGGCTTTGGACAACAATTATGGGACTTATGCAGTTTACTTATGTTTTTATGCTTCTTTAAATAATGAAATCAAGACAGTTATGAAAATGTAATGTTTTTGGGAGTATTGTAAGACAATTATGGCATGGTTTGTGTAACACGTATTTTTGTTGAAATAAAAGTTGTTGTTGTTTCCGCTGTTCAAAAATATGTGTATTTATATTTGTCTTGTGTATCTGTGACTTATACTTATAAACCTCCACCAAAATTAGGGCATTCCCTTTGAGAGTGACCCTAACGGAAGTGGGGTGTTTCACTTGGTATCAGAGCATAGGTTTACCAGATAAGATAAAAAGTTTTGAAAATTTATTTTCAAAAGAAAATTTAAAGAAGCATTTCTAAAGATAAAATGTTATTTTAAAAAAAGGGCATAGTCCCCCAAAGCCATATGTACTATCTTTTATCCTTCGTTTTGAATCTATCCTTCTTGTTTCAGCATGTCCGAAGAACTTAACTTGCCTGAGGGTGTACCAATACCTGGTTGGTTCACACGATTCTTAGAAGCAAGGGCCAATCAGCCAGGTCCCACTATTCCTCCTCCCCCAGCTGCAGGAAATCATCCAGCTGCAGCAGCACCTCTTCCTCCACCTCCTCCGCGTGGTAATACTTTTGCTAAGATATGTAAAGATTTTAAAGCTATGGGAGGAAAGGACTTTCATGGAACCGAGTCCTTCGTGGCAGCCAGGAATTGGCTGAAGGAAACCGAGGACTTATTCATCATCTTTGAGGTAGAAGATAGGCAGAAAGTACAACTGGCAGTATGGCTACTTAAAGGCGAGGCTTCCTACTAGTGGGAAGTCACCAATGCAGAAAGACCAGTGGAAACATGGGAGGACTTTAGGGCAAGGTTTGAGGCTAAATTTCTCTCAAAAGCTGAAAGGAGTCTTCAGTTGGAAAAATTCTTATTTCTCAAGAAAGGGAATATGACAGTCAAAGAGTACGTTAATCAGTTCGATCAGCTGGCTAGGTTCGGACTGGACCTAGTCAACACTCCGCACAAGAAGGCTCTCCGTTTCGTCAAAGGACTGAATGAGTCATTACACAGTTTGGCCATGACCCATATACCCTGGGAGCTACGTATGAAAGGTTGGTGCAGATGGCATTGCTGAACGAAAAGGATAAGGGCAAGAAGGAAACAAAGGCAGAAAGCTCTCAAGGGAAGAAAGAGGGTTTACAACCTAAGAAGACAGACTTTAAGAAGGGCGGGAAAGACAACAAGGAGAAGAGGAAGTGTAATTTCTGTGGCAAAGTGGGGCACTTAGTGAAAGATTGCCGGAAAAAGAAGGCCAAGTTGAATGATGGGTGTTTTCTTGCGGTGAGATAGGCCACATGGCTAAGGATTGCCCAAAGAAGCGAGGGCAGGGGCAAAGGGCTGGATCCACCTCAGGGGTACAGGTTCATGTGTTAGAATCGCCACTTCTGCAACAGCGAGGTATGAATACTTCTGTAGAAAGTGTAGTTTATCTTTAGGATCACCCAGTTCGCACTTTATTTGATTCTGGCGTGTCACACTCCTTTATTTCATCTGCTTTAGTAGAATCCCTGCACCTAGAAACTAGTATGGTAGAGGACCCCTTAATTGTTTCAAATCCAGTCGGGGGCCCAGCTCATTTGTCTATGATCTGTGTGGGATTGAAAATTTCTATTCTAAGCGTAGAATTTAGATGTAGTGCCTTTGCTTTGGGCTTCTCGGGATATGGTTTGATTTTGGGCATGGATTGGCTATCCAGTAATGGTGCCATCCTTGATTGTGAGAAAAGGGTGGTTAGGCTTCTAACCCAACTTGGTAACACTCTGGAAATTACTTGTAATCCCTCGTATGCGGTTATGCTTAGTTATATTGAATCGCTAGATGCTTCTCTTGAGAGTTTGCAATCGGTTAGTGTGGTCCGGGAATATCCGGATGTCTTCGAAGAGGTGAAGGGCTTACCTCCGAAGCGGGAGATAGACTTCCGCATATATCTTGTAGATAATGGAAAGCCCGTTGCGTTGCCCGTTAGACACATGGCTCCACGGGAAAGGAAAGAGCTCAGTAAACAGGTTAAAGAGCTTCTAGAGAAGGGGTTCATTAGAAGGAGCATTTCAGAATGGGGCGCTCCAGTGGTGTTCGCCACAAAGGCGGATGGTTCACTCCGTCTATGTGTTGACTATAGGGAGCTCAACAAGCTAACGAAAAAGAATAGGCACCCTCTCCCCAGAATTGATGATCTGTTTGATCAGCTTGTAGGAGCGTCTGTTTTCTCCCAACTCGATTTAGCGACCGGATTTCATCAGCTAAGGGTGGCTGAAGATAGCATCGATAAGACAGCATTCAGAACCCCAGACGGCTTCTTTGAATGGCTTGTCATGCCTTTCGGCTTGACAAACGCACCCGCTTACTTCGTGGACCTGATGAGTAGGGTGTTCAGAGAATTCCTCAACAAGTTCGTAGTGGTCTTCGTAGACGATATCTTGATCTTCTCAAAGAGTGAAGAGGAACATGCTCAGCACTTAAGGGCAATCATGGAAACTCTGCGAGTCCATCAGCTAAAAGCCAAATTCTCCAAGTGCCACTTTTGGAGAGAGGAAGTAAGGTTCCTTGGGCACATAGTATCCAAAGAAGGGTTAGCTGTGGACCCTGCTAAGGTAGTAGCGGTGCAGGACTGGAAGACACCAAGGAATGCAACAGAAGTCCGAAGCTTTCTCGGGCTAGCAGGCTTCTATCGGAAATTCATCAGAGACTTTGCAAAAATATCAGCTCCGCTCACAAGGCTGACAAAGAAGAATCTAGTGTTCAATTGGGACTTGGATTGCGAGTTTGCTTTCCAACGACTAAAGAGGGTTCTTACAACAGCCCCAGTTTTGACGTTGCCAGATGGAAGCAAGATGTTCACAGTTTATACAGATGCTTGTGGGACAGGACTAGGCGCTGTCTTAATGCAAGAAGGAAGGGTAGTAGCTTATGGCGGGAGATAGTTGAAAGTGCACGAAAAGAACTACCCAACCCATGATCTTGAGTTAGCCGCCATCGTCTTTGCACTCAAGTCTTGGCGACATTATCTCCTAGGTGAGAAGTTCGAACTTTATACTGACCATAAATCTTTGAAGTATCTCTTCTCGCAGAAGGACCTTAACTTGAGGCAACAGAGATGGATGGAGTTTCTTGCCTCGTACGATTTCGAGATCTCCTATACACCGGGCAAAGGCAACGTAGTGGCAGACGCGTTGAGCCGAAAGAAACTGACCCTAAGCCCGTTGTTTGTTGAAAGGCAAAGCCTAGAGTTTATAGCCAGCTTTGACTTTAGGCCCTCCTCCGATTTTGTACCGGTCTTGCTAGCATCTCTCGAAGTACGCCCGACTCTAGTGGACTCAATAGGGACAGCACAACGCGAAGACCCTCAGCTTGTGGAGACGATTGATAGTATAATTAGGGGTGAGACTTCAAGCCACCTCAACAGATACTCCATCGAGGATAAGGGTTGGCTAAGGCGAGACGGAAGTCTATGCGTCCCACAGACAAGGGATTTAGTAAGGACGGTTCTCGAGGAAGCACATCACTCCAAGATGACGATACATCCAGGCGGAGATAAAATGTACAAGGACATAAAGAGAACTTTCTTTTGGAGCGGCATGAAGAAAGACGTGGCTGATTTCGTTTCTAAGTGTATGATTTGCCAACATGTTAAGGAGGAGCAGAAGAACCCTGGCGGTCTGCTCCATCCTCTAGAGGTCCCACAGTGGAAGTGGGATAGCATCTCAATGGACTTCATCGATGGGCTGCCTAGGTCTATAAGAAGCAACACTAGCATTTGGGTAATAGTGGATAGGCTTACCAAAAGCGCCCACTTTTTACCCGTCAAGAGTAAAAGAACTGCCTCATCCCTAGCATCTCGTTATCTCAAGGAAATTGTTCGACTCCATGGAATACCCTCCAGCATTGTTAATGACCGAGACCCTATCTTCACAAGTGAGTTTTGGCGGAGTCTGCAAGAAGCGGTAGGCACACAGTTATGCTTGAGCACAGCCTATCATCCCCAAACCGACGGTCAGACAGAAAGAGTGAACAGAGTTTTGGAGGACCTTTTAAGACTGTGAGTCCTTGACTTCGGAGGGACATGGGAAGACCACCTTCCTTTGGTGGAATTTGCCTACAACAACAGCTACCAAGCCACCATCGGAATGGCGCCCTTCGAAGCTTTATATGGAAGACCGTGCCGATCGCCCACTTGTTGGTGGGAGTCTACTGATAAGCTCATACTTGGACCAGATATGATCCGAGAGACTTCAGAGAAAGTAGACCTAATACGGAGAAGAATGAAGACAGCTCAGGACAGACAAAAATCCTATGCAGACAAGAGGAGGACCGACCTTGAATTTGAGGTTGGGGACAGAGTTTTTCTTAAGGTATCCCCTCTAAGGAACGTTGTTCGTTTTGGATCCACTGGAAAGCTGGCACCAAGATTTGTAGGTCCATTTCCTATTATCGATAAAATTGGGAAAATGGCCTATAGATTAGAGCTACCCGAAAAACTAGCTGGAGTTCACAACGTCTTTCACGTTTCGCACCTCCGGAAATGTCTATATGAATCTGCTGAAGTGGTAGAGCCAAACATCCTTGAAGAAGATGAAGTGGAACACGAAGTAACTGTGAGAAAAGTTCCAATCCGCATCTTAGGTACTGAAGTGAAAAAGCTACGAAACCGCGAAGTCAAGCTCGTCAAAGTTCAGTGGAGCGACGCCGAGGAAGGCGCAACTTGGGAAACTGAGGCTAGAATACGCGCAGCCTACCCTTTTCTTTTTGAGGGTACATCTTTGATCTCTCTTTTTCCTTAAGTTATGCTTTATCTATCTTTTAGGGTATATCTCCTCGACCTTATCTTTTAGATAGAAACCCTTTGGATGAAAACATGTAATTGAAACATGTTATGGATGATGGTTGCAAGTGATTGCTAGTGGTTGCTCGTGGTTGCATATACACACACAATCTAGGTTTTAGATCGGCTCAGTCACTTCATATTGCATATGCATATATGTATTTATATTCGTATATAGTTGAAGTTTAGTGTGTTGTCATATGGATGTTGCATTTATATATGAATGATTGTGCACTCATGTAGAATCATGAATAGGAAAATTTGCATACATAATGGATTCATGTCACTTACATAATTTGCATTAAGGAGGTCAACTGAATCAGTAGACCGCCTGATTTTGCATTAGATAAGTACATGGACACACACTTCGCATATGATCATGAAGCATTAGAAGTATTTTAAGGACAATGGATGCTCGTGTTTGATGGATGAGTAGATGGACGTTTGGATGATAGGATATACATTCTTCCTAAACTTGAAGATTTCGGGGACGAAATCATTTTAAGTGGGGGAGAATGTAACACCCCGTGTATTCTATAATAGTGAAATTCACAAAATAAAGTATAATTAATTTCAAATCAAAGAATTAAGGGAAACGGGATAATCCATTGCATTCGTCTCGGAATTCTGCTTGAGATAGAGTCCGAGTTTGCATAAAACGGACTCCGTTTGAGGGAGATATGGCCTCCGGAAGTTTCAGAATTCAGTTTAAAATTCAAACAGACAGAAACAATTCAGAACGAATTCAAAATTCATTAAAATCAGACCCAGATTGGGCTAGGCGGGATTTTTCCCGCCCAAGCACCCACGTCGACTGGGTAGTCGACCTGGGCCACCCAGGTCGACTGGGTAGGCGACGTGGGGTACCCAGGTCGACTATGTAGTCGACCTGGGGGTCGACTGGGTAGTCGACCTGGCCCCTGAGCCAGGTCGAACCCAGCCCCTCTTGGCTGGCCTGGTCTGTGCTTGGCCGAATTTCTGTGCTTTGGCTTGTCACTAGGGCTAGGTGTCAGCTCCTGATTGGTCTCTCTTTCAAACGAACGACTATTATTAATCCAAGCTCCATCGACGGTTCTAATCAATTCACAAACTCTATAAAAAGGACCTAAGACTCCACCTAATTCATAGAAATAAAAATAAGAATGAGACCGTCATGCTGCTGAGGCGAGACTAGGAGTAGCCGTCAAAATTGAGAGACGATTAGGAGTCGATTCAAAAGCTTAAAGCAACGAAAACTAAATCAAAACAACGCCTACAACAAAGGATAGCATCTCCAAATTCAAAATTCAGATTCCTGAATTGAAGATTCGTCATACGTTGTAAGTAGAGTGCTATTCCGATGTGAATGAATAATTGGGTTTTTGATTTATGTGAAATGAGAAATGGAATTGTACTTAATTTGTGGTGATGATAATTGTATGTTGCTATGATTCTAATTATGAATAGATTTGGGGATATTGTGGTATAATGATGTTAGACCTATTGAATATTTGCAAGTATATGATTCATGTTAAAAGTTAACGACTATATGTTTGTGGTAGTTTATTACAACACCTATTGGATATTTGCAAGTATATGATTCGTGTTGAAAGTTAATGACTATATTTTTGTGGTAGTTTATTTGAGATTCATGCAAGTATAGGATTCACCATTATGCCAACTTGATTTTAGATCCATCTATGTATATTTTTATGATCATTTTTAGTGTGTAGTTGGATCCAATTAAGTATTATGGTTTATATGAATTTATGTTGGAATTGGCATCATGATTCAAGTGTAAAACCATACTTTTGTATTAGTGACAAAAGCAAGCATCTTTGTGAACTTGTATTAATTCTATGAACATGACTAGATTACGTTTGGTGTTATGCCTAATTGAAACATGTTTTAGGCCTATGTTGTTATCAAACCCATATGATAATATATATGACACATAATTAAGTTAGATTCACATTTTTAAATGCAAGTTTACAAGCCTAGATTAAAACCATGATTCATGTTAGGTATGTTTCATGTCAAGATTATATGCTATTACAATGCAAGTTTACAAGTGCCTAATTTATGTTAATTAGATCGTTATGTTGCAAGTTCATGCGTTCACACTCCCCTTTTGATGTTACTTAGAATATATAAACACCATGTTCTAAGCCTCCCTTTTTTTCAAGTGGCTAAGTTAGGTTTAAATGTTAAACCCAACATATGTTATGTTATAGCGAACGTATAAAACGGGGGTAATGACGCTGGGTTAAAATATAAAACATATGTGTTGGCATGTCTGACGCATGCCAATGACTTGGAGAACATTTAAGGGGTATAAATTAATTTTACCCAATAAAGATGAATTTGAATAATGGGCTGCAAATATTTACATATAAAAAGAAAAGAGACAAAATATGTAAACTTAGAAAATACAATGTGTTTAACCCGAGGTTGGATTGAGTTGTGACGTAAACCTGCCCGGACCCGCCCGGCTGTCCAGTAGTCACAACAATACCTATCCAATGTGGGTGGTTAAACACTGAGCCCAATAAAGACCCGAGGTTAGACTGAGTTGTGACGTAAGACTGCCCGGAACCAACAGGCAACAGGCAGTCACAACAATACCTGTCTACTGTGAGAGGTCGAGGCTTTAATAAGATAATTAAGGCTGAGTCAGGATTGATAGGATTAAGTAAATTAAATTAATACTTAATCAAATTGAACATGCTAAACTATACAGACTGATTGGGGGTAAGGTTTGCAGGACACTTAACCAACTTAGCATGTTGGCTAGAATTAGAAAACCTAGTAGCGGGGGACCCTTTTCAGCAGTAACCCTACAAGGTGTATCAGGATACCCTGAACTAGGCAGGGTGGGGCACGATTACTGGGCTGACTGTAAGAGGTCAAATCGACGGCGGTGGTGCAGCAGTGTAGGTTCTAACGTGGTGCGGGCGTACACACACTCCGGCGCAGAAAATAAGGCACTGGCCACCAGTAGTATACCTGTGCATTCTAGAACTGTGTCGGGCCGCCACCATGGGACTTGATACACCCCATGGTGGGACCAACATAGGTAGCTACAACATCGGGGGCCATAAGACACATGTAACTATGCGAGTAGGAGCCGATCATTTGAAATGGATCACTTCACCCTGATTATGGGGTGCCTGTTGGGAACTAGTTTATAGGGGTGCAGAGATTAATATGGGGTATGATAGTATATTCGCCTCTAGACAACTTAACTTAGTTATGGTGCTTTCCCATTTCCAGTTTGTACTTATCATGCTCAATTTCTTATTCATAAACTGAATAGTCCTAGACTTACTCATGCTTTATGTCTGACTCTACTTTTCTTTCGTCTTCTTTTCTTTCGTTCCCCCCCCAGGTCCACAGGTAGGGAATACCGCAGCTTGACCAGTTTTTACATCCAGCTTGAAGAGAAAGAATGTACTGCTTGGATCTCTTTCGTTTTGGACTATGGCTTTGGACAGCAATTATGGGACTTATGCAGTTTACTTATGTTTTTATGCTTCTTTAAATAATGAAATCAAGACAGTTATGAAAATGTAATGTTTTTGGGAGTATTGTAAGACAATTATGGCATGGTTTGTGTAACACGTATTTTTATTGAAATAAAAGTTGCTGTTGTTTCCACTGTTCAAAAATATGTGTATTTATATCTGTCTTGTGTATCTGTGACTTATACTTATAAACCTCCACCAAAATTAGGGCATTCCCTTTGAGAGTGACCCTAACGGAGGTGGGGTGTTTAAGTTGATTATTCATCGTTGTTATTGAATACATGTGTTGTAGAAAATCCATATAATTAACATTATATGGTAATTGAATGGGCCTCATTCCAGTTTTGAAAAACAAATATTTGAAATAGAAATATTTGAAAAAGAAATATTTGAAATAGAAATATTAGAAAAAGAAATATTTGAAATAGAAATATTTGAAATAGAATATTTGAAAATAGAAATATATGAAGCCGTGTTGATTAGATTGATGCCATTTTGACGTGAACGATATTTATATCGATTTTATTCATTTTATAATGAATATCGAAAGTGATTTCAAAATCTGATATTTTGAAAAGAATTGAAATTCGAATTAAATTGAATAGAAATGAATTCGAATTGAAATTGAATATAAATGAATTTGAATTGAAATTGAATATAAATGAATTCGAATTGAAATTGAATATAAATGAATTCGAATTGAAATTGAATTGAATTGAAAATGAACTGAAATTGAATTAGAAATGAATTTGAAATCAATTTGAAGTGAATTTAAAACGAATTTATAAGGAAAAATTCAATTTTGATTTGAATTTGAAATGAAGTTGAAATCGCTTTGAAAACGAATTTAAAACGATTTATATAATATGTTTTAAAAGGAAATCGACGAAGTATATATTATATATATAATATAATGGCCTGAATAGAACGCGCCGCGCCGCGGCAGTTCGCGAATTTCGACTATTGACTTCGAACGGATATTGCGGGAGATCCGACCGTCGGATTCTACTAAAATTGGAACCGTTGGATTCGTATCGAAAAGAGCTTTTTAACGAATATAAGAAATTTGAAATCTAACGGTTGGATTTGGAATTATGTCCAGATCAAATTTGGAAAAGGTCGTTGTAAGTGCAGTTCGATGGCCGTTGATGGAAATCGACTGTACGGGCCTTGATAAAATTATTAAAAATAGTAATAATTTGTGTAAAATCATAAGAAATGATTTGGGAAAACTCGGGATGAAAAACTCCATATTTGAAAAGATAAAAATAGATTTTTATCGAAATGAACTAGTTTTGAATTAGAATTATAATTCTATTTATTTTTAAATAAATAAACGGGATTTGAAATGGTTTTGAAAATAACCAGAATTTCCAATAATTATATTGGAATGGATTTGAATCGAAATTGTCTTCGGAATATTTCGATGTTGAATTTCGTGATTACACAGATATTGTTATGGAAATTTGAAAGATATATTTATATCGTTATTTCCAATACGATACTTGTTGGTCATAGAATTTGATATTGAATATAAGCCGATACATTTTCTATTCAGAGCCTTGTATTTAATATCAAATGTGATTTGGGTTTGTCGTGAATGGTGTCTTCATTAACCCTGCTCTTGAACCCAGTTGAGAAAAAGGATGAAATCTTTTTATTTAGATTTAATGAAGTGTACCAATTAAATAATATTTAATTGGAATTGAATTGGTATTGATTTTTGGGTTTATCGTGAACAGTGTTTTAAATAACACTTGTTCTTTAACCCGATAATTAATGGAATGTGATTTTGGGTTTATCGTGAACCGTGTTTTAAATGACACTGATTCTTTAACCCAGTTAAAGATTAAAACTAAGTGGAGTTTTAATGAATCTTTAACTAAATTGTAAAGATCGAAAATGGAGTATCACCAGTTTTACTCCAGGCGATAGTTAAATCTTTAATTAGATTTGAACGTTAAATGGTAATTGAATTTACCAATAACACCGTGGTGTTAAATATGAAGTATTACCAGTTTTACTTCATGGGATGAATAGGTTCGGATTGGGAAATTAAAATAAATGATTACTTCGGTGTGGTTCGCTAATCCCAACTAGTTTGAATTGATATTCAAAGGAGATTAAAGAATAAATTTAAAGAATTTATCTTTGATAAAATTAATGGGACCCTTTCCCGAAATATAAGAATATTTGAATAAAAGAATATTCTGAATTGGAATGAGGCGTATGTTGTGTTTGTGTAACACGTGTTTATTATATATATACGCGAGTTGTTCAGAAAGACCGGGTTTATCCCATTCTGAATAACTGATTCGACGTGGTGTCGAAGATGAAGACGGTGGTTGAAGACTGGAGGTCTTCACGTCGTTCGGGTGATTACTGATGATCTTGATTGGGATGCACACCCAAGAAGATGGAAACAGTTGGTGATTGTCCAGACGTACTTGGAGATCGATGGATATGCGGGGTACTAGGTGCCTCCGGTTTCGTTTAGACCCAGAACGGACTTTTAAATGGACTATGTGTCTGACACTGGATTTCAGTCTGTGTGATTGATTTCTATTAAATATATATCTGTTTGGCGGCGGTGAATTTATTCTCTTGCTTAACGCCCTTTTCTGAGACGTACGAGCTCAGGGGTTATATATTGATGGATATCCATCGCATGGAATGAATTGCCTATGTGGCATGCCTAAGTGGCAATTGATCAAGGCTTCTGTTGAAAAGCCGAGTCTGGTGGTTGATGATCAAAGCACGGCCTTTGTGGCGTAGCTTTGTGTAACGTTTACTTCGCGAGTTTCACACCCGGTATGAACCAAAAATGGGAGAGGACCTCAGGGAGGACATGCGTTTCTTTCTAGTTAGAAGTGGCGTCAGTGGTTTTACACGCCCTGACGAGTTTGACTTATGTGGTTGTTGCTGTTGCGAGGCGCCTCGATTAGATCGGATGATCCGGGTCCGATGGAGTCATTCGTTGGCTCGTTTACGCCCCATAGGGCGGGGAAACGTATTGTTCAGGCATAATAATCCACATCGGTGGACCGGCCCTGTCGCTCCAAGGCTTGCCTGCGCGCTTGCCTGAGGCTCGGGCTAGAGAGTCTCGAATCGGTAGAGGACGATCCCTGGCCTCGGTTCATAGATGGAAATCCAATTTCCAAATACGTGACATTTGCTGTTTTGATTGTAGAGCCTAGTATGGCGACATGATATATGGTACCCATGCCGTCTATGATTGATATTTATGATTGAAATTGTTTTAAACACTATACAATTATTATAGTATCAAATGACTTGTTTTAAACGTATCAAGCATTCTTTGGCTATTATAAGGTAAAACCCTATCCCCCGGCTTGCGTTGCATTGTGTGATAGGACCTGGGTCTTATAATAGCTTCATTTTTCTCTATTTAGCATTGCGCTATTTTTTTTATGCACTGGTATTCTTGGGAGGAAACCCGTTCCGTCTTATATGGCGTGGTCCCTTGATTTACCTAACTTTAAAAATAAAGATTAATAACTGTTTTAGTTCTCACACCAGTCCCATGACTGACCTGGAGTTTATTGTTTTAACCTAAACTCTGGGTGCCCTTATTTTGACACGGGCAGCTAGTAGTTTTGGTTTTTGCAGATCTATATTCACAGGATCCTGGTTTACAGCTGGAATGATATCCGGAAAGCTTTGTATCCGTATATCTCCTTCTAGTTGTGTATTGTATTATTTCCGCTGCAATGTATTTAAATGTAATTTAAATCTCTGATATTTCTGTGTAATATTTATTCATTTATACTCTGTATATTCTTGTATTCTGATGGAATTGTTGTAATATACAATGAAATGTTCTCCCGTCTGCGTTTTATTTTGTCGTATTCACAAAACAATTCATTCTTTCTCTTCTCTTCGGGGACCGGGGAAGTTCGGGTCGTGTCAGTGTGGTATCAGAGCTTTGGTTTACAAAGCTCAGAGAACAAGGCACATTAGAACCATACAAAAGAATTCATCAGATATTGGATTAGTAATATCCAATGGGAATGACTCATTAGAGATGGGATCAGTAGTATCCTAGAACGAGTGTGAAGAGTATATTTTTGAAAATGAAAACAAATTTTATTTTGAAAATGAAACCAAATTTTGTTTTGAAAATTTAAATTCAATAATTCGTATTTGAATATTTATTTTAAATTGATTTGGACAATCCATTATATAAAGATTTTGCATATGCGTCTTGCAAACGTGTATTCGAAGTTTTAATATACTGGATAGTTATAGAATCATACTCTAGTTGCCCGGGGATAATTCTGGTGACGGGGCACCATCGCCAGTATTTATTTTTGAGCGACTAAAGTGAGATTTCTTTATATTTCCAATTGACTGGTGTGAGAACCGAAACTAGATAGGGCTTATTGTTGTGATTTGGCATCAAAAATCTGATTTTTGACTATATATCAAAGTTATGAATTTAAAAAGCTAATCAACTAATTGATTGATGGTTGTGTTGTTGATTATTGGTTGATTAATTAAAAAATTTAACCATTTAGCCAATTGAACCAAATAGTGAATTGTATTGTAATTTGTCGCATTTGCATGCATATACATGTACTTACATTGAACAGGTCATAGAAAAGAGGCTAGAGCAGAAGAATAAAATTTGTTTGCCCGACAAAAAGGTACGTGTTTACCATAATTTACTGATTTGTTTGGGTGATGATGATTTTATGAGCCGATTGGCTAGCCGCTTGGCTTTTTCTTTTTCTTTTTGAGACAAGAGGGCCTGTATGGCAATTTCGGGATTTTCCCGGTGCTCCCGGTGCATTGGAGGTTAAGGCAAAAAAATTCGAAAATTTAGGGTGTTAGCCAAATTTTTGAGAAATTTGAAAAGTTCTTAGAAACTGAAAAGTTGAAGAACTTAAGCCGTAGTGAAAACACTGGAAGTTGAGTTGATTTGTGAAACAACTTTCGGCTTTGTTCCTTTTCGGGGACGAAAAGTTTTAAGTGGGGGAGATTGTAATAACCCAGAAATCTGGGCCAATTTAAATTTTTTATTTTGGCCAATTTAGTGAATTTTGAATATTTAAAATAGATTATTTTAAATAATAACGGCGAGAAATTTATTTTGAATATAATTCGAATGTATATATTCGTTTGAATCGACGATAGAATATAAAAATTTATTTATAATTATAAAAGGAATTGAAAATGGCGTGGTAGTTCGATAATTCGATTTCAAAATTCAAATGAACATACCGGGTGCAAAATAAACCGGATTTTAGTGAAACCAAAAATATTTGAATGTAATTGTGGATATCTTTCCAAGAATCCGAAAAATCAAAATTTCATAGCGGGAATCAAAAGATATGTCCAGTTGAAAATTCTGAATAGTCGCTATGGAATTCAGGCCCTTAAAATGGAAATTTTGCAAACGACCTCGGATTTCGACGAGACCACTTTTGTTGGATCCGTGATGTCAAGTTATTGCTAGATTCCAAATTTTATAATTTTCAGAATCAATATGTGAGCGTGGCAAAGGAAAACGCGTTTGACCAGTTTTAGTTGATTTTAATCGACTAGAAATTGGCCATTTTTCAAACGATCTCGGAATTTGACGAAACTAGTTTTGTTAGGACCGTATCGTCGATACAAAGCTAGAAAATATTTTTCTGGAATTTTTCTGGTTAGTATGTGGCCCCGGTAAATTGAAATGTGCGTTCAAATTCAATATATAGAGTTATATTTTGATTTTGACGAAAACTGATCGAAGCGATCGAATCAGCTTACGATACATATCCCATTGTGTTCGGAATGGGGGTAATTAGCTATGTACGACAGGTGGTGGGCTTGATTTCGAGTTCGAAATAAAAGTCAACTCTGAAAAGAATAAAATAAAATAAAAATATAATATAATATTTCACATAAACACTCACCCCCTATACCTTCTCTCTCACGCCCGTTCGATTCAGAAAGGAAGAAAAAAAACCGACGTTCTGAAATCTCCCCCCCTCTCCAGCAATCACCACCGCCGCCCGAAGCCCGCCACCGCTCCTCCGACCTCCACCCCTCCCTCCACTTACCACCGCCTCCCTCTTTCTCCCCTGAAACCAAAACCCTAGCCTAGCCTTGGAACCACCTCGCGTCGCCCTATTGGCCCCCACCTCGACGCCGACCCTCCCCCTGGCCACCGGACCTCCGACGAGCTCACCTCTGACCTGCGCCACCTCGAGCAAATCCCCCCTTCTTTTCCATCTAACTGTAAGTCCCTATTTACTTTTGTTTATATATTTGTTAGCTTTATTTATTTAATATAATTAGTTATAAAAAGGATTTTTAAATCAGTTTTTTTTGCATGAATAGTAATTAAAAGTAGGATTTTTACGTTCTAGTTTGGTGAAAAATATGATTTTTATATAGTAGGAAGAAGAAAAATATGATTTTTATATTATAGAAAGATTAAAAATATGATTTTTATATACTAGAGTTTATAAAAACATAATTTTTATAAGGTAGAGAATATAAAAATTCGATTTTTATATATATGAATTTAAAGTAAAAATTCGATTTTTATATATATGAAGTCAAAGTAAAAATTCGATTTTTATATATTGAATAGCGAAGTAAAAATTCGATTTTTATATATATGAAGTCAAAGTAAAAATTCGATTTTTATATATTGAATAGCGAAGTAAAAATTCGATTTTTATATATTGAATAGTGAAGTAAAAATTCGATTTTTATATATTGAATAGCGAAGTAAAAATTCGATTTTTATATATTGAATAGCGAAGTAAAAATTCGATTTTTATATATTGAATAGCGAAGTAAAAATATGATTTTTATAAATTGAATAGCGAAGTAAAAATTCGATTTTTATATATTGAATAGCGAAGTAAAAATTCGATTTTATATATTGAATAGCGAAGTAAAAATTCGATCTTTATATATAAAGTAGAAATAAAAATAGGATTTTTTTTATCTTTTAGAAAAGAAGTGATAAAAAATATAATTTTTATTTGAACAGCGTGAAAAGACTGCATTGGAATTTCAGTCAAATCTAGACAGTTCAACAGTTCAAAAGCAAAGCACGGCGGAGTGGAACCCTCTGTGAGAACTTCTCACCTTTTAATTTTGTTTTCTAGTTAAAAATATATACTAGGATGCTGACGGTGTTTAGTAGCACCCGACACCCGTCGTCCACAGACCATGGACGGCTTGTATGCTTGGTTGTTTGATTTTGATGTGTAGTTGATTGTGTGATGTGATGTGAAATGAAATAAAATATTTATATAGTTGAAAATATTTTATAGTTAAAAATAGAATTTTTAACGTGTATATGAAATGAAATAAAAATAAACAAATCGGACGATTTGTTTATATACACACATTTGACTGATATTGATTGGGATGATAAATTTTACACATTGCCCAGCTGCACGAATAAAATCTGTGTTTGATTGTTTGAAACCCCACACGGGTATTGGGATGATATTTGACGTACACTAATCCCGATTGTTTAGTTGTATGTCGATTGATTGACAGACTGTTATAAGCGTTAAATATTCATATTTGATGCTAATACAGTGTATAATGCACTTTGGATGATGGTTGATTATTCATCGTTGTTATTGAATACATGTGTTGCAGAAAATCCATATAATTAACATTATATGGTAATTGATTGGGCCTCATTCAAGTTTTGAAAAAGAAATATTTGAAAAAGAAATATTTGAAATAGAAATATTTGAAAAAGAAATATTTGAAATAGAAATATTTGAAATAGAATATTTGAAAATAGACATATATGAAGCCGTGTTGATTAGATTGACGCCATTTTGACGTGAACGATATTTATATCGATTTTATTCATTTTATAATGAATATCGAAAGTGATTTCAAAATCTGATATTTTGAAAAGAATTGAAATTCGAATTAAATTGAATAGAAATGAATTCGAATTGAAATTGAATATAAATGAATTCGAATTGAAATTGAATATAAATGAATTCGAATTGAAATTGAATTGAATTGAAAACGAACTGAAATTGAATTAGAAATGAATTTGAATTGAAATCAATTTGAAGTGAATTTAAAACGAATTTATAAGGAAAATTTCAATTTTGATTTGAATTAGAAATGAAGTTGAAATCGCTTTGAAAACGAATTTAAAACGATTTTTATAATACGTTTTAAAAGGAAATCGATGAAGTATATATTATATATATTATATATATATAATATAATGGCCTGAATAGAACGCGCCACGCCGCGGAAGTTCGCGAATTTCGACCATTGACTTTGAACGGATATTGCGGAAGATCCGACCGTCAGATTCTCCTAAAACTGGAACCGCTGGGCTCGTATCAAAAGAGCTTTTTAACGAATATTAGAAATTTGAAATCTAACGGTTGGATTTGGAATTATGCCCAGATCAAATTTGGAAAAGGTCGCTGTAAGTGCAGTTCGATGGCCGTTGATGGAAATCGAATGTACGGGCCATGATAAAATTATTAAAAATAGTAATAATTTGTGTAAAATCATAAGAAATGATTTGGGAAAAATCGGGATGAAAAACTCCATAATTGAAAAGATAAAAATAGATTTTTATCGAAATGAACTAGTTTTGAATTTGAATTATAATTCTATTTATTTTTAAATAAATAAACGGGATTTGAAATGGTTTTGAAAATAACTAGAATTTCCAATAATTATATTGGAATGGATTTGAATCGAAATTGTCTTCAGAATATTTCGATGTTGGATTTCGTGATTACACAGATATTGTTATGGAAATTTGAAAGATATATTTATATCATTATTTCCAATACGATACTTGTTGGTCGTAGAATTTGATATTGAATATACGCCGATACATTTTCTATTCAGAGCCTTGTATTTAATATCAAATGTGATTTGGGTTTGTCGTGAATGGTGTCTTCATTAACCCTGTTCTTGAACCCAGTTGAGAAAAAGGATGAAATCTTTTTATTTAGATTTAATGAAGTGTACCAATTAAATAATATTTAATTGGAATTGAATTGGTATTGATTTTTGGGCTTATCGTGAACAGTGTTTTAAATAACACTTGTTCTTTAACCCGATAATTAATGGAATGTGATTTTGGGTTTATCGTGAACCGTGTTTTAAATGACACTGATTCTTTAACCCAGTTAAAGATTAAAACTAAGTGGAGTTTTAATGAATCTTTAACTAAATTGAAAAGATCGAGAATGGAGTATCACTAGTTTTACTCCAGGCGATAGTTAAATCTTTAATTAGATTTGAACGTGAAATGGTAATTGAATTTACCGATAACACCGTGGTGTTAAATATGAAGTATTACCAGTTTTACTTCATGGGATGAATAGGTTGGGATTGGGAAATTAAAATAAATGATTACTTCGGCGTGGTTCGCTAATCCCGACTAGTTTGAATTGATATTCAAAGGAGATTAAAGAATAAATTTAAAGAATTTATCTTTGATAAAATTAATGGGAACCTTTCCCAAAATATAAGAATATTTGAATAAAAGAATATTCTGAATTGGAATGAGGTGTATGTTGTGTTTGTGTAACACGTGTTTATTATATATATATAGTCGAGTTGTTCAGAAAGACCGGGTCTATCCCATTCTGAATAACTGATTCGACGTGGTGTCGAAGATGAAGACGGTGGTTGAAGACCGGAGGTCTTCACGTCGTTTAGGTGATTACTGATGATCTTGATTGGGATGTGCACCCAAGAAGATGGAAACAGTTGGTGATTGTCCATACGTACTTGGAGATCGATAGATATGCGGGGTACTAGGTGCCTCCGGTTTCGTTCAGACCCAGAACGGACTTGTAAATGGACTGTGTGTCTGACATTGGATTTCAGTCTGTGTGATTGATTTCTATTAAATATATATCTATTTGGCGGCGGGGAATTTATTCTCTTGCTTAACGCCCTTCTCTGAGACGTACGAGCTCAGGGGTTATATATTGATGGATATCCATCGCATGGAATGAATTGTCTGTGTGGCATGCCTAAGTGGTAATTGATCAAGGCTTCTGTTGAAAAGCGGAGTCTGGTGGTTGATGATCAAAGCACGGCCTTTGTGGCGTAGCTTTGTGTAACGTTTACTTCGCGAGTTTCGCACCCGGTATGAACCAAAAACGGGAGAGGACCTCAGGGAGGACATGCGTTTCTTTCTAGTTAGAAGTGGCATCAGTGGTTTTACATGCCCTGATGAGTTTGACTTATGTGGTTGTTGCTGTTGCGAGGCGCCTCGATTAGATCGGACGATCCGGGTCCGATGGAGTCATTCGTTGGCTCGTTTACGCCCCATAGGGCGGGGAGACGTATTGTTCAGGCATAATAATCCACATCGGTGGAACGGCCCTGTCGCTCCAAAGCTTGCCTGCGCGCTTGCCTGAGGCTCGGGCTAGAGAGTCTCGAATCAGTAGAGGACGATCCCTGGCCTCGGTTCTTAGATGGAAATCCAATTTCCAAATACGTGACATTTGCGGTTTTGATCGTAGAGCCTAGTATGGCGACATGATATATGGTACCCATGCCGTCTATGATTGATATTTATGATTGAAATTGTTTTAAACACTATACACTTATTATATTATCAAATTACTTGTTTTAAACGTATCAAGCATTCTTTGGCTATTATAAGGTAAAACCCTATCCCCCGGCTTGCGTTGCATTGTGTGATAGGACCTGGGTCTTCTAATAGCTTCATTTTTCTCTATTTAGCATTGCGCTGTTTGTTTTATGCACCTGTATTCTTGGGAGGAAATCAGTTTCGTGTTATACGGCGTGGTCCCTTGATTTACCTAACTTTAAAAATAAAGATTAATAACTGTTTTAGTTCTCACACCAGTCCCATGACTGACATGGAGTTTATTGTTTTAACCTAAACTCTGGGTGCCCTTATTTTGACACGGGCAGCTAGTAGTTTTGGTTTTTGCAGATCTATATTCACAGGATCCTGGTTTACAGCTGGAATGATATCCGGAAAGCTTTGTATCCGTATATCTCCTTCTAGTTGTGTATTGTGTTATTTTCCGCTGCGATGTATTTAAATGTAATTTAAATCTCTGATATTTCTGTGTAATATTTATTCATTTATACTCTGTATATTCTTGTATTCTGATGGAATTGTTGTAATATAAAATGAAATGTTCTCCCGTCTGCGTTCTATTTTTTCGTGTTCTCAAAACAATTCGTTCTTTCTCTTCTCTTCAAAGACCGGGGAAGTTCGGGTCGTTTCATTGATTGATTGTTTGGATGGTGATTGACCAGTTTATGAGCAAAATATGCTTTTACATTTAGCATTGGGTTGGGTATAAATATTGATATGCTAACACCTTGTGAAACACATCACGATTTGACTATGAGATGGTTAGCGATGTTGTTGAGTTCATTTCAAATTTAATGAATGATTTTGAAATGATATTTTTCTAAAGTGAATAGAAATGTATTCCTGATTTTGGATAGGGAATGTTTTATAAAACAGAAAGGATTTCGAGGCCTAAAACCAATGTTGTCGAAATGATTTCAAGATGTATTATGTGTTTTACATTGTAGTTCATCGCATAACCGATGAGTTTCTATTGATGATGTATCTATTTAGTGGCGGAGAATTTATTATTTTGCTTAACACCCTTCTTTGAGATGTACGAGCTCAAAGGTTATGTGATTAATAGTGACCGATCATATGTATGAATTGCTAAAGTAATGTACTATATTTTCGAAAGTATTTGTGATTATTATATTATGAAATGATTTTCCCTACTTTAGAATATAAAAAAGATCTAGTATGTGGCTAAAGATTCTGTAACTCAGATGACTAAAAGTACGGGTGAGATGGCAGTGTAGTCCCCGAGGGTGTGGGATTGTGCATCGTCATTGTAGACTACTCCTTCATGGGAGGTGTATATATATCGAGTTGGCAAGGTAGTACCCTTTGCCTTGTCTAAGGGGAGCCCGATATTTGGTTGCATACTTGTCTGTACGCAATGTGATGTTTTGGAATTCATATTTCCAAGATTTTGGTTGGAGATCCCAAAGTGAAATCTATTTTGATATAAAGCTAGATATTTATTTCAAATGATTTGAAATAGGAATCGGGAAATAAAGTCTAAAGAAATAATTTCTATAAAGTAATTTGGATTTGGAAAAATCTGAATTTGGGGTTTAAGCCTAAATGGGTAGATTGGAAAATTTCATGTTGTATGATGCATTGTAGATCCATATGTTTATTATTGGCATAGTTTGTTTGTGCTATTCTTGGGAGGAAACCCGTTACGTGTTATACGGCGTGGTCCCATAATTTCCCTTTTTAAAGTAAAAGTTAATAACGTTCTGAGTTCTCATACCAGTCCCATGACTGACTCGGAGTTTAATGTTTTCACCTAAACTCTAGGTGCCCATATATTCCACACGGGCATCTAGTAGTTTTGGTTTTGCAGATTATTTCATTTAGCAGGATTCTGGTTGAAGCTTAAAGTTGTGTAGATCATTGATAGTCGCCCGCTGTGTTAGTGCTTTTGTTTCCACTGCATTGTACATTTGTTGTAAGTTTATTTTTCGCTGTATATTATTTTCGATACTATGATATTATGTACTCTGATGTAACATTATTATAATGTTTATAAAAGTCTTCTGTTGTTTATTCTGATATGCTGTGCATCCAAAGTTAGCGTATTTACCTTTTTGGCTCAATTTAAGTCGATTTAATGATCGATTTGGATCAACCGAGAGGGTGGGTCACTACACTCACTCTCTGGTTCGATTATAATTTATTATAATCGAACTTATATTTAATTTAAATATTTATATGATGTTTGTTGGTTGATTGGTTGCATTGCTATTTATTGATAAATTGTGGTACTATATATATATATATATTAGTTATTTAGGCTTAGTGGTTGGGGCTATTATATGTATGTATATATATATATATATGTGTGTGGGTGTGTGTGTGTGTGTGTGTGTGTGTGTGTTGGTGGTGGTTGGATATTTGGCATAGTACCACCAGCGGAAGGCCGTAGTATCATTAGCAGATGACTCTATGCGCCCCAAAATATATTATAGTGGATCACCTTCTATACTAAGATTTCCTGCCTTGATGCAGGATGGGTATTATTTATCTTGGCTAACATCTGTGGGTGCAGGAAAATAGGTTGGAGGGATCCAACTGGATTCCTCAAAATTTAGAAAACCTGTGATTGACAGTTGGATGTTTTGAATGTTTAAATCTCAATAGGCCTAAATGTTGATTTATAAAAATGTCATGAAAAAGGAATTTTGAAATTTAAAAAAGAAAATCTATTTTTCTAAAATATAATTTGAATTTCGAATGCACTAGAAATATTAACTTGTTTTGAATAACAATAACATGCGGTCCATTTACAAACAATGTTTATAAATGAAGTGAAATGATGATCATTGGGTAATTCGGGAAATGTAAATATAAGTGAGAATTTAAAAAGGGAAGTTTATTTTTCCAAAGTAGAAATTTAATTTCAAATGGATTTGAAAGTGAGACTTGTTTAAATATAAAACAAGTATTATAAATGATTTTTATAAATAAAGGTGAAAAAAAATATCATTTGGATAATTTAAATATTTAAATTCAAATATGAATTTAAAACGAGAATTGGGTGTCGTGTTACAAAGGAAAAAAAATGAAATTTATTCTAATGTTTGGAATATAAATTGAATTGAAATAAATCCACGAGGATTTATAGTTTGAATTCGACTATGTCAAAATTATAAAAATTAAATTATTTCCAGAAAGTATATTTAAATTGTATTAAATAGGAACTAAAATTAAATATGAAAATATATTCTATAATTATAAATATATATAAGTTATAATAATAAAATTTTCCAGAATAGGAATTTAGTTTCACATAGATATTTGATAGGGAAGCTTCTTTTAATTTATGAGACAAGAAAATTAATTTATGGGCGATGTTTATAAAATTAATGAAGTAAATTATAATTGAATAATTTGGAATTATAAATTCAAGTATGAATTTAAAAAGGGAACTAGAAATCGTTTCAAAAGGGAACGACGGATTTTATTCTGGAATTCGGAGTGTAAACTGAATTGAGAAAAATCCAATGGATTGTAATTGAAATTTGATTTCATCGAATTTTATAAATTCATTTATTTCTAATGAAATTGGAAGTTAATATTAAAAATGGAGTTGTGATTAGATTTATAACCGAGTAATAAAATAACCGACGATTAGGAATAATCGAAATGTTAAGTTAGATTTGGTAAACTAGGTTAATTTATACTTAATATTTAAGAAATGGAATTGAAATTTATTCAATAACCGAAGTTTATAGTTTATATTTAAATATAACTAAAACGAGATCGCCGTAGCGCAGTAGTTCGTAATTTGATATTTTGAACTTCAATTGAGTGTATAGAACACAATTTAAGTTGGAATTCTATAACTACCCGGAATTACAGAACCAATTAAAAAAATTTGTTTTAGCAATTTTATTGGATTTTGAATATTTAAAATAATTTATTAATAACAACGACTAAAAATTTATTTAAATCGAAGTTAGGAAAAATAAATTTATTTTTATTATATAACGAGCCTGAAATGGCATGGCAATTTGAAAATTCTATTTTAAATTTCAATTGAACGTACAGGATTCAAAATAAATCAGATTTAAGTAAAACCAAAAATATTTGAATCTGTTTGAAAATATCTTTCCAAAGAATGTGAAAAATCCAGATTTCATAACGGGAATAAAAACTTATGGCCAGTTAAAAATTCAGAATAGTCACTATGGAATTTATATATAATTTATATATTTTAAATATATATATATATAAACCCCTTAAAAATAGCCATTTTGCAAATGACCTCCGTTTTCGACGAAACCGCTTTTGTTGGATTCGGAATGTCAAATTATTGCAAGATTCCACAATTTATATTTTTTTGTAATTAATATGTGAGCGTGGCAAATTAAATCGTGTTTGGTCAATTTTAGTTGAACTGGATCGGCCAGAAAATGGCCATTTTCCAAATGGTTTCCCAATTCGACAAAATTAGTTTTGTTCGGAACGTATCATCAAAACAAAGCTAGGAATAATTTTTCTGCAATTATTGGAGTTAGTATGTGGCCCTGGTAAATTGAAATGAACGTTTAAATTATATATACATTGATTTATATATTAATTTAAAGAAAAACGGGTCAAAACTGCCGAATTGGCTTATGAAACGTATCCCATTGTGTTCGGAATGGGGGTAATTAGCTGGGGACAACAGTCGGTGGGTTTGATTTGGAGTTTGAATTAAAATCTAACTTTTTGGAGAATTAAAGGAAATTAAATATGAAATGTATATATTTTCTCCCTCCCTCATCCTCTTCCACAGTCAACGCTCATTTTAAAAAAAATGAAAAAAGGCCATCGTTCCCCGACGCTGCCCCTTCCCGTCACCCTCCAGCCCACCGCCCGCCTTCGCAACCACCACCGCACCCCTTCAGCTCCTCCCCGCTCTCGTTCAACTCCCCCAAAGCCACCACACCCTCAAATCGTGAGAAACCGCCGCGCCCTAGCCAGAAACCACCGTCGTCGAGCTCCGCTCCACCGCCGGAGCACCCCCCTCCGTTGTCTCCTCCTTCACACTCCATCTCCTCCTCCTATTTAAAAACCGCCCAAAACCCCCAAACCGCCGGGAAGGCTGCCACCGCCGCCTGAACGGCCTGCTGCCACCGCCCCGACTCCAGCGCTCCTCCTCCTGCTCCCTACGATCGAAGAAACGTGATTTTTAGTTTATTAAACATAGATTTTAAAGTTTAGTTTTTATTTTTATATAGTAACATAGTTTAAATCAGTTTGTAATTTATATAAAACATTTTTTAAAAAACCAGTTTTTATTTATAGAAAGCATAGTATAAAAATTTGATTTTTAATATATATAACATTGTCTTAAAATGTGATTTTTAAATACATATAGCATTATTAAAAATGTGATTTTTATATATGTAGTAGTGTTACAAAAATGTGATTTTTAAATACATATAGCGTTGTTAAAAATATGATCTTTAATATAAATTGCGTGAAACATAATGCGTTGGAAACACGGTAAAGAACGCTACGCACTAGAAATAAATCCAAACCATCGTCTGCTAAAGAATGACGAAGTGGAAACCAAAGGTGAGAACTTCTCACTCTAATTTTGTTTACAGTTAAATATGTACTAGGATGAAGACGGTGCTTAGTAGCACCCGACACCTTTGATTGAAACCATGGATGTTTAGTTGTTTGTTTTGATTGATTTATTTGTTTGAATTTGGTTTGGGATGCAAATTGAATTTATTAGAATGGGTATGTGTATTGCACGAGCCAATATTAGGCGAGGGATAAGGCTAGACCTTATTCCGGTTCTAGTATTGTGCTGTTATGCAGCAAAATTTTTGTAAAATATGTTAGAACGATAAAAAAAATATCATTTTTATTATATAAATGAACCGTATAAAATATTCATGTGTTGAATAGAATATTTCATCGTTAAAAATATAAATTTTTAACGCGTATATGAATAAAATAAATATTCATTTACAAATCGGACGATTTGTTTTTGTACACTCATTTGACGGATATTGATCGGGACGATAATTTTACACATCGCCCAACTGCACAAATAATATTCAATATTTGTTGGTTGAAACCCCACATGGGTATCGGGATGATATTTGATGTACACTAATCCCAATTGTTTAGTTGTATGTCAATCGATGGGTTAACAGACTATTGTAAGCGTTAATTATTTATATTTAATGCTTATGCAGTTGTGTAATACACTCTGGATGATGGTTGACTGTGTTTGATTATTATTGTGTACATGTGTGTTTGAAATCCATATAAATAAATTATATGGTAATTGACTTTGTCTGATTCCAATTCGGAAAGAACGAATATTTTAAATTAACGAATATTTTAAAATGATGAATAATGAATATTTTAAAATAACTAATATTTTAAAATAATATTCAGTAATGGATAAAAATATGATTTTGATATCCGATTTGGGATGGACAAGAAAATATTGAAATATATGAAGCCGTGTTGATTAGACATGTGTCATTTTGACGGGAACATTATTTATATCGATTTTATTCATTTTTATAATGAATATCGAAAAGTAAATTATTTCAAAATCTGATATTTTGAAAATATTATCATTATAATAATATAATGATAAGGAGTAATCAATTTTGATTTAAAATTGAAAATGAAGTTAGAATCGTTTTAAAACGAATTTATAAACAATTTATAAAATACGTTTTAAATGGAAATTAACGAAGTATATATTATATGTATTAATTATATAATATAATGGCCTGAATAGAACGTGCCACGCTGCGGCCATTCGCGAATTTTGACCACTGACTTCAAACTGATATTACGGGAGACCCGACCGTCGGATTCTCCTAAAACAGGAACCGTTGGGTTTGTATCGAAAAGAGCTTTCCAAGAATATAAGAGATTTGAAATATAATGGTTTGATTTGGAATTATTTCCAAATCAAATTTGGAAAAGGTCGTTGTAATGCAGTTCGACGACCGTTTATGGAAATCGACTTAAAGGGCCTTATAAAATTATTAAAAATATTAATAATTTGTCTTAAATCATAATAAATGATTTGAAAAGAGTTGGATGAAAATTCCATATTTGAAAAAAAAAATCGAAATGAACTTATTATCATTTAGAATTATAATCTAATTATTTTTAAATTAATAAACTGGACTGAGAATGGGTTTTAATATAACTAGAATTTCCAATATACGAATTGGAGTGGATTTGAATGGAAATCATCTTTGGAATATTTCGACATTAGATTTCGTGATTATACGGATATTGTTATAGAAATTTGGAAGATATATTTATATCCTTATTTCCAATGCGATATTTGTTGGTTTCAGAATTTAATATTGAATATAAGCCGATATAATTTCTATTCAGAGCCTTGTATTTATTATCAACAGGTATTTTGGGTTTGTTGTGAATGGTGTCTTTATTAACACTGCTTTTAAACCTAGTTGAGAAAAGAATAAATCTTTTAATTAAGATTTAGAGAAGATTTCCAATAAATTAATATTTAATTGGAATTGAATGAAAGAATTGGATTTTTGGGTTTATCGTGAACGGTGTTTTAAATAACACTTGTTCTTTAACCCGATTAACAATGAAATGTGATTTGGAATTTATAAATTTTTCTATTAAGATTTAACGGTAATTTTCCAAAGTAAAGTTTTCCAATTTAATATATTAAATTGGGATTGAATGGAATTCGATTTGATAATAATCGAAGTGAGCTTCTATGGGGGAAGACTAATAATAGATATGGAATTTAAAAGGCTTTGTCGTTATTCCATTTATATTATTAGTCGGATATGGATATTGATATCGATTATATATTGATCTGTTTTTTGTGAAGATTCCATAATTAATGGAATGTGATTTGGGTTCATCATGAACAGTGTTTTTAATGACATTAGTTCTTTAACCCAATTAAAGATAGGATTACATGTCTAACATTGTATTTCGAACTGTATGGTTGATCTCTACGAAATTTATATCTGTTTGGTGGCAGAGAATTTATTCTCTTGCTTAACACCCTTCTCTAAGATATACGAGCTTAGAGGTTATATATAGACAAAAATCAATAGTACGGTGTAGACTGTCGATGCGATATGTTCGATTTTCCAAATTTAAATAATCGTTAACATTGATTTTTGGGAAGATTAAAACCAAGTGGATTTTTAATGAATCTTAATTAGATTGAAATGCGAATGTGATAATTTAAATTATCAAATTTGGGAAATGATCGAGAGTGGAGTATCACCAGTTTTGCTCCAAGTGATAGTTAAATCTTTAAATAGATTTGAATGGTAAATGGTAATTAATTTTACTGATAACACCATGGTGTTAGATATGGAGTATTACAAGTTTTGCTCCATGGGATGAATAGGTTGGGATTGGGAAATTAAACAAATGTTTACATCGGTAAGGTGAGCTAATCCCGACTAGTTTGGATAAACATTAACTTGGTTTGAATTGATATCCAAAGGAAGATTAAAGTATAAATTTAAAGAATTTATCTTGGATAAATTTAATGGGAACCTTTTCCGAAGTATAAGAATATTTGAATAAAAGAATATTCTGGATTGGAATGAGGTGTATGTTGCGTTTTTATAGAACTTGTTTATTATATACGCGAGTTAGTCGGAAAGGCCGGGTTTATACCCATTCTGAATAACTGATTTGACGATAAGTCGACGATGAAGACGGTGGTTGAAAACCGGAGGTCTTCACATCGTTTGGATGATTACTGATGTCTTGATTGGGCTGTACTCCAAAGAAAAGGTAATAAGTGGTGATCGTGTTGATGTACTTGGAGATCGACCGGTTATGCGAGAACCTCTCTCCTGTATTGGACATATGGAACGAGGAATAAGGTGCCTCCAGTTTTGTTCAGACCCAGAACGAACTAGTATATGGATGTGTGTCTGACATTGGATTCTATTCTGTGTTGATTGATCTCTATTAAATATATATCTGTTTGATGGCAGAGAATTTATTCTCTTGCTTAACACCCTTCTCTGAGACGTACGAGCTCAGAGGTTATATATCGATAGACATCAGTCGCACGACGTGAATTGCCTGTGTGGCATGCTGAGAAGCAAATGATCAAGGCTTATGTTGAAAAGCAGAGTCTTGTGGTCGATGATCAAAGCACAGATTTAATATAGCATAGCTTTGTGTATAGCATTAATTCGCGAGCCTCACATCTCGGTATGAGTCAAAAACGGGATAAGGGACTACAGGGAGTGCACGACGTTTCCTTCTAGCTATGTGTGGTGTCATGGTATGGAGCCCAGGCATTTTTTATATTTTTACCTATATGGATGATGGATAGCGAGGCGCCTCAGATATATTGGTTACTACGGGGCCGATGGATAGGTACGATAGGAACGGGAAACGTGTGTTCAGGAATAACCCATCCTCAAACGTAAGAGAGGACCGGACCTGAAGCATCCAAGGGTTACCTTGAGTGTGTAGTCCTGATACATTTGCTTGAGGGTCTCGAACCGGGCAAGGAGTACATCGCTTACCTTGACTCATGATGGAAATCCAATTTCCAATATGTTACATTTCAGTTTTGATTGTAAACCTATATGTCGGCATAGTAGCATGGGATACTATGTCGTCTATGATTGATACATTTATATTTGAAGCTGTTTGATACACTATGCACGTGTAATAATATCAAAATGATTTGTTTTAAAACATACCAAGCAGGTTTGGCTATTATAAGGTGAAACTCAATCATCCGGCTTGCGTTGCATTGTGTGATGGGACCTAAGTCTTATAATAGCTTCATTTTTCCAAAAAAGCATTGCGTTGTTTGTTTAGTGCACTGGTATTCTTGGGAGGAGACCTGTTCCATGTTATATGGCGTGGTCTCTTGATTTACTTTATTTTACAATAAAGTTTCAAATAACTGTCTTAGTTCTCACACTAGTCACACCACTGACCTGGAGTTTATTGTTTTAGCCTAAACCCTGGGTGCCCCTATTTTTCCACATGGACAACTAGTAGTTCTGGTTTGGGAAATTTATTTTTACAGGATCCTGGCTTACAACTGAAGCTATATTCAGAACGCTTTGTATCCATGTATTTCTTTAAGTTGTGTTATGTATTGATTTTCCGCTGCTTTGTATTTGAATCTTTGATATTTGTCAAATGCATATTATTTATTTATACTTTGTTATATTTTTGTACTATGATGAAATTGTTGTAATAAGCAATGAAATATTCTTCTGTTTGTATTCTAATTGTTCTTGTTCTCAACTCAATCCGGGCTTTCCCGTAAGGGAGAATTTGGGTCGTTTCATCATGGTATCAGAGCTTTGGTTTACAAAGCTCGAGAACAACATTAGAACCGGACGATAGAATTCATTAGAGATTGGATTAGTAATATCCAATGAGAATGACTCGTTAGAGATGGAAACAGTAGTATCCTAGAACGAGTGTAAAGAGAGTTGTTTTTAAAAATAAAAATGTAAACAAACTGAGTTTTGAAAATTTAACCTAAATATACATATTTGAGTAATTTATTTTAAATTAAATTTGGACAATCGAGTATACACAGATTTTGCATAAACGCATCATGAACGTATATTCGAAGTCTCAAATATACTGGATAGATATAGAATCACATTCTAGACGCCCGGGAATAATTCTTGTGATGCCGTGACATCGTCAGTATTTATTTTCGAGTTTCGAAAGTGGGATTTCTATGTACTTCCAATTGACTGGTGGGAAAATCAAAAACTAGATAGGGTTTATTGTTTGTGATTTGGCACAAAAAACATGATTTTGACTATATATTATATCTATGTGTTTGAAACGATAATCAACAAATTGATTGCTGATTTTGTTGTTTGATTATTGGTTTAATATATTAAAATTTTGAACCATTAAGCCAAATTAAATCAAATGTTGAACTGAATTGGAAATTTGTTGAAATAGCATATATGTACATGCATATATATAATGTTCAGGTTATATCAAGTAGGCAAAGAAGAGTAATAAAATTGTATGCCCGACAAATAGGTACATGTTTACTATATTTTTTTAGGTTCGGATGATTTTATGAGCCGATTGTTTAGCCGCTTGGCTTTTTCTTTTTGGATAATGAGGTCCCTACGTGGCTAATTGCATTTTTAAAGGTCTCCCCATACAAAGGAGGTTATGGCGAAAATTTTCAAAAATTTAGGGTGTTAGCCAAACTTTTGAAAAGTTAGAAAATTCTTAGAAACTGAAAAGTTGAAGAATAAACGCCAGAATGAAAGTTGAGTTTGTTAGTTAAACAACTTTCAACTCCGTTCCTTTTCGAGGACGAAAAGATTTCAAGTGTGGGAGACTGTAACAACCCGGGATTTCAGAACCAATTTAAATTTTTTATTTTAGCCATTTTAATGGATTTTGAATATTTAAAATGATTTATTTTAAATAATAACGACTAACAATTTATTTACATTGAAGTTAGGACGAATAAATTTATTTTAATTACATAACGAGCCTGAAATGGCGCGGTAGTTTGAAAATTCAATTTCAAATTTCAATTGAATGTACAAGACTCAAAATAATTTGGATTTCAGTAAAACCAAAAATATTTGAATTTGTTTGAAAATATCTTTCCAACGAATGTGAAAAATCCAGATTTCATAATGTGAATAAATAGTTATGGCCAGTTAAAAATTCATAATAGTCGCTATGGAATTTATATATAATTTATATATTATATATATATATATATAAATCCCTTAAAAAAGCCATTTTGCAAATGACCTCCATTTTTGATGAAACCACTTTTGTTGGATCCGGAATGTCAAATTATTGCTAGATTCCTAAAATCATATTTTTGGAATTAATATGTGAGCATGGAAAATTAAAACATGTTTGGTCAATTTCAATTGAATTGGATCGACCAGAAAATAGCCATTTTTCAAACGGTCTCCAAATTCAACGAAATTAGTTTCGTTAGGACCGAATCCTCAAAACAAAGCTAGGAATAATTTTTCTGTAATTTTTGGAGTCAACATGCGGCCCCGTTAAATTGAAATGAACATTTAAATTAAATATACATTGATTTGTGTTTTAGTTTAAAGAAAAACTGATCGAAATAGCAGAATTGGCTTATGAAACATATCCCATTGTGTTCGGAATGGGGTTAATTAGCTAGAGGCGACAGTCGGTGGGTTTGATTTGGAGTTCGACTTAAAAGCTAACTTTTTGGAGAATTAAAGGAAAATAAATATGAAATATATATATTCTCTCCCTCCCCCATCCTCTTCCACAGTCAATGCTCATTTTTTTAAAAAAAAAAAGGAAAAAACCCCATTGTACCGCGTCGCCGCCCCTTCCCATCACCCTCCAGCCCGCCGCTCGTCTCTGCAACCACAACCGCACCCCTTCAGCTCCTCCTCCCTCTCCGTTCAACTACCCCAAAGCCACCGCACCTCCAAATTGTGAGAAACCACCGCGCCCTAGCCAGAAATGCCGCCGCCGAGCTCCGCTCCACCGCCGGAGCTGTGACGATCCCAAAATCCGAGGAGCGGTATTAAGGATAATCATTGGGAAATAACACATTAATCATCATAGCAGAGTACAGATAATAGCAGAAACAATAAATAAAATAATTTTACATGGATATGACAGCGGAATCACAACATGTAGGAATATCAGAATAGCATAACGTGGGATATACTTAGTAAAAAGAAAGGGAAGTGATCAGTCATCATCGCCTGAGGCGGAATACATACATGCAGTGACATAATAAGAGTATCAGTCAACATCGCCGAAGGCGGAATACATATACATATAGTGAGAAATACGGAAAGTAAATCAGTCTGCATCGCCAGTGGCGGAATCATAATATAAATACAGTAATGGCGGAAAATATCTAAGTCATCTCTATGAAGTCAGCCTCGCCAAGAGCCAAAAGTGCATGCTATGCAGCAGTGCAGAACCAAAAACCACCTGTCACCTGTGTACTAGGCTGCCCGTGTGAAAATAAGGGCACCCGCGTTTGCAAAGTGAAACAAACAACGAGTCAGTCATGGGGACTGGTATGAGGAATCTATTTATCAGTTAAACAACAGTAATAGCAAATCATAGGACCACGCCACTTTCGCGGAACGGGTTTACTCCAGTGATTGCTAGTGCATTTAAAATAAAGTAAATTCTTTTAAACCAATCGCAATGCTTTTAGAAAGAATGAAGCCAGTATAAGACTCAGGTCCCATCATACAATGCAACGCAAGCCGGAGGATAGAGTTTTACCTTATAAGGGCCAAATATGCTTGATACGTATAAAGCAAAGTCATTTGATATTATTACTAGTGCATATATGTTTCAAAAAACGAATAGCATCATAAATATCAATCATAGGCGGCATAGCTACCATCTACTATGTCTCCATACTAGTTCTACAATCAAATCCGTTATCTCGTATTGGAAATTGGATTTCCGTCATGAGTCGAGGCAAGGGGCAAGCTCCTCTCCGCTTCGAGACACTCTAGCAAATGCCTCAGGACTACGCACACTGGGTAACCCCTGGATGCTTCAGGGCCGGTCCTCACTTACGTTAGAGGATTAATTATGCCTGAACACACGTTTCCCGGTCCTTACAGACCTATAATCGAGGCGCCTCGCATTCCAACAACCACAAAGGTGAAAAGTAGATAAATATGTCAGGGCTGGTAAGTCACTGACACCACCATAGCTAGAAAGAAACGTCGTGCTCTCCCTGCAGTCCGTATCCCGTTTTTAACTCATACCGGGGTGTGAGGCTCGCGAATCTACGAAATACACAAAGCCAGGCCACGTAGACCTTGCTTTGATCATCATCCACAAGACTTTGCTTTTCAACAGAAGCCTTGATCACAGCATCTTGGCATGCCACATAGGCAGTCCACTCCATACGATTGATTTCCATCGATATATAATCTCTGAGCTCGTACGTCTCAGAGAAGGGCATTGAGCGAAAGAATAAATTCTCCGCCGCCAAACAGATATATATTTAACAGAGATCAATCAGTATAGAACAAAATCCAATGTCAGACACACAGTCCATTTACAAGTCCGTCCTGGGTCTAAACGAAACCGGAGGCGTCAAATTCCTCGTATATCCGTCCAATCAACTTATACGTTCAGATGGCTACTACTTCCGTCCCCTTCCGGTAGCTACTCCGGTTAGGAACCTCAGTAGCGCCCATCCAACCGATACGAAGATCGTCGGTCTTGAATCGTCTTTGCATTTCTCAATTCGAATCGCTCGATGAATTATTTGAAATGAGGGTTAGCTCGGCCTTTTCAAATAATTCACGTCATTAGAATTTAAATCGATTCTTTATATGGTTATATTATTCGACATCCATCTTTCAGTTATTTAGTGTTATTTTCATGTCATTCACATACAACCATCAAATATCAAACAATTCAAGCCCAATTGGTCTATTTGCAACCTATGTTGCTTATAATATTTTATAACGATTTTTCGCCATTTTTATTTGTTTAAAAATGGCCATATTCAATTAAACGACGTTTCAGGTCGTGCCGTGGCACTGGCGCTGTTTTTCCCTTAATTTGTTTTACACATATCGGAAAATCTAACCGTTGGATTTCTACAAAGTCTATATCAGTGGGAGGATATTCCCAAAGCGAACCCAACGGTTCCAGTTTCGTGAGAATCCGACGGTCGGATCTTCCACACTAGTCGTTTGAAGTTACGGTTTCAAAATTCGAACTGCAGCGTCGTTATTCGATTTAAATTAATTATATTTATATTTATATATAAATATAATCGATTCTGGTGCTGTTTTTCTTCCGATTTGAATTAGACATTCCGGACAATCCAACCGTTGGATTTTTACAAGGTTGGTGCCGTTGGAAAGGTATTTCCAAGGCGAACTCGGCGGTTGCAGTTTCAGGAAAATCCGATGGTCGGATTTCTCGTACTAATCGTTTCAAATTACGATTCCGAAACGCGAACTGCACGGCCTCTATTCCTTTTAATTATATTTATATTTATATATATAAATATAGTTCAATCTATAGTTTCAACTATAGTTTATTTTATATTTTCAACTTCGTTTTCACTTCAAATATTTCACTAACGCCTTAATATTTCGAAAAATTTCGCCATAACCTCCTTTGTACGGGGAGGGGTTTGGAAATTTATTGGGCCGTATTAGGTACCCAATAAATCCTAAAAACCATTCACATATTTTTAGTGATATATTCTGGTGTTTACGGGGGAGCATGTACTGATAATCACTCCAGAGAATAAATTCCCGTCACCCCCGTTTCCGTGTGGAAATAAATAGTCCATGTGCCGTATCTAATAACTAGAGCGACGTGATTATTGTCAACTCTAGACCCGTGTGGGGTTTTTATTAATCTGGCATTTTATCGTTATAATTTATATAGTCCATATCAGTCATCAGTTCAACCTGTAGTACATAGTCATCGCCATACAAGCCTCTTGCTTATATGGTA
This sequence comes from Allium sativum, assembly GCA_030737875.1. Lineage (NCBI taxonomy): Eukaryota > Viridiplantae > Streptophyta > Magnoliopsida > Asparagales > Amaryllidaceae > Allium > Allium sativum. Next base: position 128,474,824 of record CM060911.1, read on the forward strand.
AATCTTCCACCTCGTCACACAAGCTCCAATTGCTTATGTGGAATATGATGAAGTATGCCTATCGTCAAGAAGTATGCCATGTAGTGTAGTCCAAAATTAATTGTTACTATCCTATGGCGTTGTTTATTATTTCACACAGAAAAACCAGCACTCCGCATCCAATGGCATTCACAGGAGTTGATATATAAATAAAATTGCGCAGCCAACTCATCAAGGTTTACCTATTTGTCGGGCACGCAAATAATTTCTTTACTCAACAGCTAATCCATTTTCCTGTTCAACACATGTATATATATGCAGAACAAAGCTAAAAATAATATTCCTAGCAAACTATTATTTATTTTAACACGTGTGTATTTTTAACTAAGCGTATACATGATAAAAGGAATATTTTTATCATCAAAAATATTTATTCGACACATGTGTATTTTTAACATTTCATATTCATGATAAAAGGAATATTTTTATCATCAAAAATATTTATTCGACACATGTGTATTTTTAACACTTCATATTTATCATAAAAATATAGTTTTCAATGTCGATTCATTTTATTTTTAAAAGATGATAACATTCAACACATGAACTTCAACTCAACGAATGAATTGGAATTCAACACATGAATATTCTATATAGTTTGTATATATAAAAAAAATGTGATTTTTATTACTAAAGCCATTTGTTTAAATTCGAATAATATTCAACACATGAATTTCAACTCAACGAATGAATTGGCAACTCAACACATGAATATTCGATATCGTTTGTATATATATAAAAATGTGATTTTTATTACTAAAGCCATTTGTTTAAATTCGAATAATATTCAACACATGAATTTCAACTCAACGAATGAATTGGCAACTCAACACATGAATATTCGATATCGTTTGTATATATATAAAAATGTGATTTTTATTACTAAAGCCATTTGTTTAAATTCGAATAATATTCAACACATGAATTTTAACTCAACGAATGAATTAGCAACTCAACACATGAATATTCGATATCGTTTGTATATATATAAAAATGTGATTTTTATTACTAAAGCCATTTGTTTAAATTCGAATAATATTCAACACATGAATTTCAACTCAACGAATGAATTGGCAACTCAACACATGAATATTCGAATCGTTTGTATATATATAAAAATGTGATTTTTATTACTAAAGCCATTTGTTTAAATTCGAATAATATTCAACACATGAATTTCAACTCAACGAATGAATTGGCAACTCAACACATGAATATTCGATATCGTTTGTATATATATAAAAATGTGATTTTTATTACTAAAGCCATTTGTTTAAATTCGAATAATATTCAACACATGAATTTCAACTCAACGAATGAATTGGCAACTCAACACATGAATATTCGATATCGTATATGTAAATAATTTCAATGAAGGAAAATTATTCTAACACATAAATATTTCAGAAAATTTCGGCAGCATAACGGCAGGGTAGTTAAAACCGGGACCGTCCCTAGTACGGCTCCTCGCTCTACCTTAAAACCTCGCGGTTTTTGACAATGGGGATCATGCATCTAGTTCGCACGCAGGCGGCATGTTTTATTTTCAATTCCACAATCCTATTCTATTTTGTTTCAACCACAAAGGTATTTTTCAACCACAAAGGTATTTTTCAACCATAAAGGTATTTTTCAACCACAATATCAACCACAACCGATTATTTCCAACCATTCGTCATACCATATAATATCACGTCAAACACAAGCAATAAATATCGTCCATGGTCTATGGACGAGGGGAGTATATATATATATAATATAATAATTCACTTGCATTTCATCACAATTCAAAGCATATATGTTTCAAACAACGCTTGTATAATTTATACATCGCTAATATAACTTATACAACACATGTACATGAGGTATACAATGCGTATATAACTTACACTTCGCTTATATACTTTATACAACGCGATTTCATTCAGACAAATAGTTTAGATTTCTCACATTGGTTCTTGCGGTGCTAAAAATCGTAGGAAGGTCAGAAAAATCCGCGGCTTCTTCTAGAATGTAGAGAGCCTCCTTGCGGTCACGGTGTCTCCTGTTTCATCGAATTTCGTTAACATAGCAAAAAGATATGATTTTTACAAATTTGCAACGCTTTAAAGTGTAAAAATCAATTTAGCCGTATACCCCCGTTTTGATTTCGAAACTACGGTTGAATCTTTCAGCAAATCCGTGAATCTATGCTCCGATCAGAGAGTGGGACTTGAAAGAGGGAAGCGAGGCAGTCCTAACGGTGGTCGGAGGAGCAGGTGCGATCGCCTCTGGCGGTCGTGGCGTCGACGTGAAGTCGGCGGCTTTCTGGGCGTCTTTCTCGACGCTGACGAAGGGAGGAGGAGCGAGGTTGGTCGGATTTGAAGAGGGCGGTGGGCGGCGTCGATTGAGGGTGGTGGCGTTGGCTGTCGTCGCCTGTGGCGGCGGGATTCTCGTCGGAAAGGTTTGAACGACGAGCGTCGTTCGTTTCCATGTGGCGGCTTAGGGTTTTAGGTTTTTATATTAATTTTTTTTTAAAGAAAATTTCTCATTGGTCGATATTTATAGAAAATTTTTAAATAGTGTTTTTGCAAACGGACTCCTTTTTAAACCCAACGACTGTCGCCCCTAGCTAAATACCCCCATCCCGGACATAATGGGATATGTTTCGTTGGCCATTTCGACTGTTACAGTCAGTTATTTTTCAATTTAAAATATAAAACATTCGATATTTAATTTAAACGTACATTTCAATTTGCCAGGGCCACAAACTGAATTGAAAAATTCCAGAAAAATAAATCTAGCTTTGTTTTGACGATACGGTCCTAACAAAACCAGTTTCGTCGAATTCTGAGCTCGTTTGAAAAATGGCCATTTTTAGGTCGACCCATTTTAACAGAATTTGACCAAACACGTTATCTTTTGCCCCGCTCACATACTAGCTTCAAAAATTACGAAATTTGAAACTTAGCAATAATTTGACATCCCGGACCCAACAAAAGTGGTTTCGTCGAATTCCGAGGTCGTATGCAAAATCTCAATTTTCAAGGGCTATATATACTATATAGCGACCTTTCTGAAAATTCATTTGGCCATAACTTTTGATTTCCGTTATGAAATTTCGATTTTTCAGATTCGTTAGAAAGGTATTGATAAACAGATTTTCGGTTTCGTTAAAATCCGTTATATTTTCCACCCGGTACAATCAGACTTAGTTTGTATTCAAAATTTCAAACTGCCATATTATACACAATTCTATATTTTATGGAAATAGGCTATTTTAATCATTCAAATTTCTTGTTAATAACCTAATTTAAAAATTTTAAACTAGTTCACATTTTCCGGGTTATTACAATCTCCCCCACTTAAAACTTTTCGTCCTCGAAAAGGAAATAACAGTTAAGCAGGAAATAAAATGTAAATGCAAAGTATTGTAAAGGTACCTTGCACCGGAGTTAGTCAGAGATGTCCACTCGGCATTTGGGATAGGCTTGTTTAATGCTTTCCTCAGTTTCCCAAGTACAGTCTCTAGGATCACTACTCCACTGCACTTTGACTAAATGAATCTTTTTCCTCCTTAGCTCTCTAGTTTCTTTGCCAACTATCTTTAATGGATCTCTCTTGAGTGCTAATTCCGGAGTTATGTCAATATCATGTTGTGCTGCTTCTTCCACAATAAGGTCGGGATCATGAACATGTTTTCTGAGTTGAGATACGTGGAACACATCATGTATACCAGGCAACCAATTAGGTAATGATACCCTATATGCAAGAGTTCCAATCCGTTCAAGTATAGGAAAGGGACCAATAAATCTCGGTGCCAACTTCCCAGTCTTGCCAAATCTGATTACCCCTCGCATTGGAGAAACTCTTAAATAAACATAATCGCCAACGGCAAACGATATATCTCTTCTTCTCGCATCAGCATAACTTTTCTGTCGGCTCTGCGCAGTTTTTAATCGCTTCTTAATGAAATCGACTTTATCCGATGCTTCTCGAATCATATCGGGCCCTAACACAAGTCTGTTGCCAGGTTCTACCCAACATGCGGGAGATCTGCACGGTCTACCGTATAGTGCTTCAAATGGGGACATTCCCAAACTTGCTTGATAGCTATTGTTGTAAGAGAATTCTGCTAAGTGTAAATGATCTTCCCATGAGCCTCCAAAATCAATAACGCAAGCCCGCAACAAATCTTCTAAAATTCTATTCACCCGCTCAGTTTGGCCGTCTGTCTGAGGGTGATAAGCGGTGCTTAGATTTAATTTGGTTCCCAATTCTTCCTGGAATGCTTCCCAGAATTTGCTAGTGAACAGGGGATCTCTATCGCTGACTATACTGAGCGGTACTCCATGAAGTTTAACAATTTCTTTGAAGTAAATCTGTGCCAGACTTTGAGCCGTTCTGTTGGATCGGACAGGGATAAAATGGGCAGTCTTCGTGAAGCGATCTACGATTACCCATATACTGTCGTTTCCTTTTCTAGTCCGAGGCAGGCCATCGATGAAATCCATCGAGATTTGTTCCCATTTCCATCCAGGAATTTCTAATGGTTGCAATAATCCCGCCAATTTCTGCTGATCACTCTTAACTAGCTGACAAGTGGGGCATCTGCTAACATATAATGAGATATCTCTTTTCATAGCTCTCCACCAGAACGTGCGTTTGATATCGTTATACATTTTGCTCACACCGGGATGGATACTTAATTTGGATTTGTGGCACTCATCAAGTATTTCTCTTTTGAGCTCGGGAAGGTTTGGGATGCAAATTCTACCCTTTAATCTTAGAACCCCTTTGTCATCAAGTCGAAAACTTGTGGATTCACCTCCTTTGATTCTTTGACTGATTCTTTGAATAAATTCATCGTCTTTCTGAAGAGTCGAGATCCTGTCTATTAATGAAGACGTGATAACAAAACTGGCGATGATTTCATTCTTTCTGCTGAGCGCATCTGCTACAACATTGGCTTTCCCTGGAGTGTATATAATTTCAAAATCGTATGCTGCAAGGAATTCTAACCAACGTTGTTGCCTCAGGTTTAGATCTTTCTGGGTGAAAAGGTATTTCAAGGATTGATGATCGGTAAATAGTTCGAATTTCTTGCCCAGTAAATAATGCCTCCATATTCTTAAAGCAAACACGATAGCTAATAACTCAAGATCATGAGTAGCATAGTTTCTTTCATGCGGCTTTAGTTGACGACTGGCATAAGCGATCACTTGGCCTTTTTGCATTAACACTGCTCCTAGCCCTCTAATAGAAGCATCTGTCCATACTGTCAAGTCTTGGTTACCTTCTATTATAGTCAATACTGGAGCGGTTGTCAACTTCAGTTTCAGCTCCTGGAAAGCTTCTTCACATTCGGGAGTCCATTTGAATTTCTCATGCTTCTTTGTAAGCTTTGTCAATACTCCTGATATCTTTGAAAAATCCTGAACGAATTTCCGATAGTAACTAGCTAATCCCAGGAAACTTCGAACTTCTGTGGGCGTAGTAGGTTGTTTCCAGTTTTGAATCGCTGTAATTTTGCTTGGGTCTACAGCAATTCCTTCTTTTGATACGACGTGGCCAAGGAATTTAACTTCATTCTGCCAGAAGACACACTTAGAAAATTTAGCTTTCAAGACATTTCTTCTTAGAATTTTCAACACTTGTTCTAAATGTTTTGCATGCTCTTCTTCCGACTTAGAGTAGATTAGAATGTCATCGATGAAGACTAGAACAAATTTATTCAACACACCACGGAACACTCTGTTCATAAGATCAACGAAGTAGGCCGAAGCGTTGCACAAGCCGAACGACATTACTAACCATTCGTAGAATAAATTGGGACCCCTGAAGGCTGTCAAAGGAACACAGTCTTCGGCTATACGCAATTGGTGGAAACCTGTAGCTAGGTCCATTCTGGAGAATACGGTTGCTCCATTTAATTGATCTAACAGATCGTCTATTCGGGGCAAAGGATATTTGTTCTTCAGTGTTTGTTTATTGAGATCTCGGTAATCAACGCAAAGTCTTAGAGTACCTTCCGATTTCGGGACAAATACCACTGCGGCTCCCCATGCTGAAAAGCTTGGTCTGATCAGACCTTTCCAAAGTAATTCTCGGGTTTGACTACTTAGCTCTTCTTTTTCTTTCGGGGCCATTCTTCTTATTGGATGAACTACTGGTCGAGCATTCGGAATTAGATCAATTCTAAATTCAATTTCTCTTTGCGGCGGTAAGTTTTCTACTTCTTCAAACACATCCGCATAATTTTTAACGATCGGTATCTTTTCTAATGAAGGGGGGATAACTTCTAAAGAAGACCAAAATTCGGTTCTATTTATCTCTGAGCCATGGCATGGTATATATATAGGTCCAAGCTTCGTTTCGACTTTAACGATTCTTTCTGCACATCTAACTTCGGCCTTATATTTGGTTAACCATTCCAAACCGAGAATAACATCGAATTCTGATAAATCCATGACAATTAAGTGGATGGGAAACTTGTAACATGAATAAGAGATAGGCACTCTGCAGTATAAACTGAGACTAACAGAACCTCCTATCGGGTTTTGAACTTTAATCGGTTCCTTTAGAATTCTTTGTTTCAATTTTAACTTGTGTACAATTTTACCAGAAATGAAGCTATGTGATGCACCAGTATCAAAAAGTACAGAAACAGGAATATTTTTGATAGTAAGGGTACCTCCCAAGACATCGGGTTTACCTGATCCATCGGTGGTAGCTGGCGGGGTCTTCCCGTCATAAACATGGGCCACTTGTGCGCTCTTCTTCAAAGGACAATTCTTGCTATAGTGCCCCTTCTTGTGGCAGTTGTAGCATTCAGCTGAGTCACTGGCCTTTGGCTTCTTTGGGGCTTTGCACACGTTAGAGAAATGACCGGGCTTCCCGCAATTGTAGCAGTTTCCTTTCGGGATCTTTGCGGGTTTTTGAGTAGCGGCCGCGGTGATGCTAGATTCGGGTTGGTCAGTTGAAGTCTTGCGCTTATTCCCTGCTTGGCTCTTTGCGCGGTCTTGGCTAGCATGCCTCTCATCCATGTCTTCGTAGTTGCAAGCCATCTCTATGAGTTCTGTAAAAGAGAGTTTGATGTTGCTCATAGCTCTATCATGGTATTTGCACTTCAGCCCAAATATGAATCTCTTATTTTTCGCTTTGTCGGTCAAAACCAGCTCTGGAGCATAGCGCGATAGCTGAGTGAACTTATTCAGATAGTCCTGAATAGAGAGGTCTCCCTGCTGGAGATTAGCAAATTGCTCCCGCATCCTCTCAAGAGCTTGTTCCGGCACAAACTTCTCATTGAATAAAGTCTTGAACTGCTCCCAAGTCCGGATAGTACCAGCTGCATCCCCAGAAGTAATGGCATCCCACCATAGCTCTGCCTCTTCCTGAAGGAGCCAAATGCCAAGTCGGGCTTTATTGTTAGTTCCCATGCCCATACCTTCGAAGATTTTCTCACAGGTTTTCAGCCAAGCGATAGCTTCGGTCACTGTGCCAGTGCCAGTAAAAGGTTTCCCTCCAAGATTACTGTATCTCTTTGCCACTTTATCTAACTCAAAGTCTTCTGGTGCTGGTGGCTGAATAATAGGGATCTCCACAGCTACGGGGATATTCCCCCGTCCTCCTGCTGCATCTCCTCGGCCTCCACGGCCTCCTCTAGCTGCTGCTCCACGCGTAGCCATCTAAGAGTACTGTATAAGCAAGAAAAGAGTCAAGCTCACAGATTTGATAATTTTCATAAATGATAAAGCAAGGGAATACAAGGAAAGATAATGATGATGTACTGATCAAATTGTTTTGCTAATCTGCTTAGCTCATTCTAGGACATCGCTAATCCTATCTCTAATGAGCTACTCGCATTAGAACACTACTGATTCTATTCTGACGAGGTGTTTAATGTGTTAGATCCCGGAACTAAGGTTAACCAAAGCTCTGATACCAACTGTGACGATCCCAAAATCCGAGGAGCGGTATTAAGGATAATCATTGGGAAATAACACATTAATCATCATAGCAGAGTACAGATAATAGCAGAAACAATAAATAAAATAATTTTACATGGATATGACAGCGGAATCACAACATGTAGGAATATCAGAATAGCATAACGTGGGATATACTTAGTAAAAAGAAAGGGAAGTGATCAGTCATCATCGCCTGAGGCGGAATACATACATGCAGTGACATAATAAGAGTATCAGTCAACATCGCCGAAGGCGGAATACATATACATATAGTGAGAAATACAGAAAGTAAATCAGTCTGCATCGCCAGTGGCGGAATCATAATATAAATACAGTAATGGCAGAAAATATCTAAGTCATCTCTATGAAGTCAGCCTCGCCAAGAGCCAAAAGTGCATGCTATGCAGCAGTGCAGAACCAAAAACCACCTGTCACCTGTGTACTAGGCTGCCCGTGTGAAAATAAGGGCACCCGCGTTTGCAAAGTGAAACAAACAACGAGTCAGTCATGGGGACTGGTATGAGGAATCTGTTTATCAGTTAAACAACAGTAATAGCAAATCATAGGACCACGCCACTTTCGCGGAACGGGTTTACTCCAGTGATTGCTAGTGCATTTAAAATAAAGTAAATTCTTTTAAACCAATCGCAATGCTTTTAGAAAGAATGAAGCCAGTATAAGACTCAGGTCCCATCATACAATGCAACGCAAGCCGGAGGATAGAGTTTTACCTTATAAGGGCCAAATATGCTTGATACGTATAAAGCAAAGTCATTTGATATTATTACTAGTGCATATATGTTTCAAAAAACGAATAGCATCATAAATATCAATCATAGGCGGCATAGCTACCATCTACTATGTCTCCATACTAGTTCTACAATCAAATCCGTTATCTCGTATTGGAAATTGGATTTCCGTCATGAGTCGAGGCAAGGGGCAAGCTCCTCTCCGCTTCGAGACACTCTAGCAAATGCCTCAGGACTACGCACACTGGGTAACCCCTGGATGCTTCAGGGCCGGTCCTCACTTACGTTAGAGGATTAATTATGCTTGAACACACGTTTCCCGGTCCTTACAGACCTATAATCGAGGCGCCTCGCATTCCAACAACCACAAAGGTGAAAAGTAGATAAATATGTCAGGGCTGGTAAGTCACTGACACCACCATAGCTAGAAAGAAACGTCGTGCTCTCCCTGCAGTCCGTATCCCGTTTTTAACTCATACCGAGGTGTGAGGCTCGCGAATCTACGAAATACACAAAGCCAGGCCACGTAGACCTTGCTTTGATCATCATCCACAAGACTTTGCTTTTCAACAGAAGCCTTGATCACAGCATCTTGGCATGCCACATAGGCAGTCCACTCCATACGATTGATTTCCATCGATATATAACCTCTGAGCTCGTCCGTCTCAGAGAAGGGCATTGACCGAAAGAATAAATTCTCCGCCGCCAAACAGATATATATTTAACAGAGATCAATCAGTATAGAACAAAATCCAATGTCAGACACACAGTCCATTTACAAGTCCGTCCTGGGTCTGAACGAAACCGGAGGCGTCAAATTCCTCGTATATCCGTCCAATCAACTTATACGTTCAGATGGCTACTACTTCCGTCCTCTTCCGGTAGCTACTCCGGTTAGGAACCTCAGTAGCGCCCATCCAACCGATACGAAGATCGTCGGTCTTGAATCGTCTTTGCATTTCTCAATTCGAATCGCTCGATGAATTATTTGAAATGAGGGTTAGCTCGGCCTTTTCAAATAATTCACGTCATTAGAATTTAAATTGATTCTTTATATGGTTATATTATTCGACATCCATCTTTCAGTTATTTAGTGTTATTTTCATGTCATTCACATACAACCATCAAATATCAAACAATTCAAGCCCAATTGGTCTATTTGCAACCTATGTTGCTTATAATATTTTATAACGATTTTTCGCCATTTTTATTTGTTTAAAAATGGCCATATTCAATTAAACGACGTTTCAGGTCGTGCCGTGGCACTGGCGCTGTTTTTCCCTTAATTTGTTTTAGACGTATCGGAAAATCTAACCGTTGGATTTCTACAAAGTCTATATCAGTGGGAGGATATTCCCAAAGCGAACCCAACGGTTCCAGTTTCGTGAGAATCCGACGGTCGGATCTTCCACACTAGTCGTTTGAAGTTACGGTTTCAAAATTCGAACTGCAGCGTCGTTATTCGATTTAAATTAATTATATTTATATTTATATATAAATATAAACGATTCTGGTGCTGTTTTTCTTCCGATTTGAATTAGACATTCCGGACAATCCAACCATTGGATTTTTACAAGGTTGGTGCCGTTGGAAAGGTATTTCCAAGGCGAACCCGGCGGTTGCAGTTTCAGGAAAATCCGATGGTCGGATTTCTCGTACTAATCATTTCAAATTACGATTCCGAAACGCGAACTGCACGGCCTCTATTCCTTTTAATTATATTTATATTTATATATATAAATATAGTTCAATCTATAGTTTCAACTATAGTTTATTTTATATTTTCAACTTTGTTTTCACTTCAAATATTTCACTAACGCTTTAATATTTCGAAAAATTTCGCCATAACCTTCTTTGTACGGGGAGGGGTTTGGAAATTTATTGGGCCGTATTAGGTACCCAATAAATCCTAAAAAGCATTCACATATTTTTAGTGATATATTCTGGTGTTTACGGGGGAGCATGTACTGATAATCACTCCAGAGAATAAATTCCCGTCACCCCCGTTTCCGTGTGGAAATAAATAGTCCATGTGCCGTATCTAATACTAGAGCGAAGTGATTATTGTCAACTCTAGACCCGTGTGGGGTTTTTATTAATCTGGCATTTTATCGTTATAATTTATATAGTCCATATCAGTCATCAGTTCAACCTGTAGTACATAGTCATCGCCATACAAGCCTCTTGCTTATATGGTAAATCTTCCACCTCGTCACACAAGCTCCAATTGCCTATGTGGAATATGATGAAGTATGCCTATCGTCAAGAAGTATGCCATGTAGTGTAGTCCAAAATTAATTGTTACTATCCTATGGCGTTGTTTATTATTTCACACAGAAAAACCAGCACTCCGCATCCAATGGCATTCACAGGAGTTGATATATAAATAAAATTGCGCAGCCAACTCATCAAGGTTTACCTATTTGTCGGGCACGCAAATAATTTCTTTACTCAACAGCTAATCCATTTTCCTGTTCAACACATGTATATATATGCAGAACAAAGCTAAAAATAATATTTCTAGCAAACTATTATTTATTTTAACACGTGTGTATTTTTAACTAAGCGTATACATGATAAAAGGAATATTTTTATCATCAAAAATATTTATTCGACACATGTGTATTTTTAACACTTCATATTCATGATAAAAGGAATATTTTTATCATCAAAAATATTTATTAGACACATGTGTATTTTTAACACTTCATATTTATCATAAAAATATAGTTTTCAATGTCGATTCATTTTATTTTTAAAAGATGATAACATTCAACACATGAACTTCAACTCAACGAATGAATTGGAATTCAACACATGAATATTCTATATAGTTTGTATATATAAAAAAAATGTGATTTTTATTACTAAAGACATTTGTTTAAATTCAAATAATATTCAACACATGAATTTCAACTCAACGAATGAATTGGCAACTCAACACATGAATATTCAATATCGTTTGTATATATATAAAAATGTGATTTTTATTACTAAAGCCATTTGTTTAAATTCGAATAATATTCAACACATGAATTTCAACTCAACGAATGAATTGGCAACTCAACACATGAATATTCGATATCGTTTGTATATATATAAAAATGTGATTTTTATTACTAAAGCCATTTGTTTAAATTCGAATAATATTCAACACATGAATTTCAATTCAACGAATGAATTGGCAACTCAACACATGAATATTCGATATCGTTTGTATATATATAAAAATGTGATTTTTATTACTAAAGCCATTTGTTTAAATTCGAATAATATTCAACACATGAATTTCAACTCAACGAATGAATTGGCAACTCAACACATGAATATTCGATATCGTTTGTATATATATAAAAATGTGATTTTTATTACTAAAGCAATTTGTTTAAATTCGAATAATATTCAACACATGAATTTCAACTCAACGAATGAATTGGCAACTCAACACATGAATATTCGATATCGTTTGTATATATATAAAAATGTGATTTTTATTACTAAAGCCATTTGTTTAAATTCGAATAATATTCAACACATGAATTTCAACTCAACGAATGAATTGGCAACTCAACACATGAATATTCGATATCGTATATGTAAATAATTTCAATGAAGGAAAATTATTCTAACACATAAATATTTCAGAAAATTTCGGCAGCCTAACGGCAGGGTAGTTAAAACCGGGACCGTCCCTAGTACGGCTCCTCGCTCTACCTTAAAACCTCGCGGTTTTTGACAATGGGGATCATGCATCTAGTTCGCACGCAGGCGGCATGTTTTATTTTCAATTCCACAATCCTATTCTATTTTGTTTCAACCACAAAGGTATTTTTCAACCACAAAGGTATTTTTCAACCATAAAGGTATTTTTCAACCACAATATCAACCACAACCAATTATTTCCAACCATTCGTCATACCATATAATATCACGTCAAACACAAGCAATAAATATCGTCCATGGTCTGTGGACGAGGGGAGTATATATATATAATATAATAATTCACTTGCATTTCATCACAATTCAAAGCATATATGTTTCAAACAACGCTTGTATAATTTATACATCGCTAATATAACTTATACAACACATGTACATGAGGTATACAATGCGTATATAACTTACACTTCGCTTATATAATTTATACAACGCGATTTCATTCAGACAAATAGTTTAGATTCCTCACATTGGTTCTTGCGGTGCTAAAAATCGTAGGAAGGTCAGAAAAATCCGCGGCTTCTTCTAGAATGTAGAGAGCCTCCTTGCGGTCACGGTGTCTCCTGTTTCATCGAATTTCGTTAACATAGCAAAAAGATATTATTTTTACAAATTTGCAACGCTTTAAAGTGTAAAAATCAATTTAGCCGTATACCCCCTTTTTGATTTCGAAACTAGGGTTGAATCTTTCAGCAAATCCGTGAATCTATGCTCCGATCAGAGAGTGGGACTTGAAAGAGGGAAGCGAGGCGGTCCTAACGGTGGTCGGAGGAGCAGGTGCGATCGCCTCTGGCGGTCGTGGCGTCGACGTGAAGTCGGCGGCTTTCTGGGCGTCTTTCTCGACGCTGACGAAGGGAGGAGGAGCGAGGTTGGTCGGATTTGAAGAGGGCGGTGGGCGGCGTCGATTGAGGGTGGTGGCGTTGGCTGGCGTCGCCTGTGGCGCCGGGATTCTCGTCGGAAAGGTTTGAACGACGAGCGTCGTTCGTTTCCGTGTGGCGGCTTAGGGTTTTAGGTTTTTATATTTATTTATTTTAAAGAAAATTTCTCATTGGTCGATATTTATAGAAAATTTTTAAATAGTGTTTTTGCAAACGGACTCCTTTTTAAACCCAACGACTGTCGCCCCTAGCTAAATACCCCCATCCCGGACACAATGGGATATGTTTCGTTGGCCATTTCGACTGTTACAGTCAGTTATTTTTCAATTTAAAATATAAAACATTCGATATTTAATTTAAACGTACATTTCAATTTGCCAGGGCCACAAACTGAATCGAAAAATTTCAGAAAAATAAATCTAGCTTTGGTTTGACGATACGGTCCTAACAAAACCAGTTTCGTCGAATTCTGAGCTCGTTTGAAAAATGGCCATTTTTAGGTCGACCCATTTTAACAGAATTTGACCAAACACGTTATCTTTTGCCCCGCTCACATACTAGCTTCAAAAATTACGAAATTTGAAACTTAGCAATAATTTGACATCCCGGACCCAACAAAAGTGGTTTCGTCGAATTCCGAGGTCGTATGCAAAATCTCAATTTTCAAGGGCTATATATACTATATAGCGACCTTTCTGAAAATTCATTTGGCCATAACTTTTGATTTCCGTTATGAAATTTCGATTTTTCAGATTCGTTAGAAAGGTATTGATAAACAGATTTAAATATTTTCAGTTTCGTTAAAATCCGTTATATTTTCCACCCGGTACAATCAGACTTAGTTTGTATTCAAAATTTCAAACTGCCATATTATACACAATTCTATATTTTATGGAAATAGGCTATTTTAATCATTCAAATTTCTTGTTAATAACCTAATTTAAAAATTTTAAACTGGTTCACATTTTCCGGGTTATTACAGGAGCACCCCACTCCATCGTCTCCTCCTTCATGCTCCACATCCTCCTCTTGTTTAAAAACCGTCGAAGAAGGCTGCCGCCGCCGCCCGAACGGCCTGCCGCCACCAACCCGACTTCAACGCTCCTCCTCCTGCCCCCTACGATCGAAGAAAGGTGATTTTTAATTTATAAAACATAGATTTTAAAATTCAGTTTTTATTTTTATATAGTAACATACTTTAAATCAGTTTTTAAGTTATATAAAACATTGTTTAAAAATCAATTTTTATTTATAGAAAGTATAGTATAAAAATTTGATTTTTAATATATATAACATTGTCTAAAAATGTGATTTTTAAATACATATAGCATTGTTAAAAATGTGATTTTTATATATGTCTTAGCGTTATAAAATTGTGATTTTTGAATACATATAGCATTGTTAAAAATATGATTTTTAATATAAACTGCGTGAAACAGATTGTATTGGAAACACAGTAAAGAATGCTACGCATTGGAAATAAATCCAAACCATTGTCCGCTAAAGAATGATGGAGTGGATACCAAAGGTGAGAACTTCTCACTCTAATTTTGTTTACAATTAAAAATATACTAGGATGTAGACGGTGCTTAATAGCACCCGACACCTTTGATTGAAACCATGGATGTTTGGTTGTTTGTTTTGATTGATTTATTTGTTTGAATTTGGTTTGGGATGCGAATTGAATTGATTGGAACGGGAATATGTATGATGCGACCCAGTATAACGCGAGGGATAAGGCTAGACCTTATTACGGTTCTAGTATCGTGCCGTTATGCTGCCAAAATTTTCTAAAATATGTTACAACGATAAAAAAAATCATTTTTATTGTATAAATGAACCGTATAAAATATTCATTTGTTGGATAAAATATTTAATCGTTAAAAATATAATTTTTAACGTGTATATGAATGAAATAAATATTCATTTACAAATCGGGCGATTTGTTTATGTACACTCATTTAACTGATATTGATTGGGTCGAAAATTTTACATATCGCCCAACTGCACAAATATTATTCAATATTTGTTGATTGAAACCTCACATGGGTATTGGGATGATATTTAACGTACACTAATCCCAATTGTTTAGTTGTATGTCAATCAATGGGTTGACAAACTGTTGTAAGCTTTAATTATTTATATTTAATGCTTATGCAGTTGTGTAATGCACTCTGGATGATGGTTGACTGTGTTTGATTATTATTGTGTACATATGTGTATGAAATCCATATAAATAAATTATTTTGTAATTGACTGTGTCTGATTTCAATTCGGAAAGAACGAATATTTTATATTAATGAATATTTTAAAATAACTAATATTTTAAAATAATATTCAGTAATGGATCAAAATATGATTTTGATGTCCGATTTGGGATGGACATGAAAATATTGAAATATATGAAGCCATGTTGATTAGATATGCGCCATTTTCACGTGAATGGTATTTATATTAACTTTATTCATTCTTATAATGAATATCGAAAAGGAAACCATCTCAAAATCTGATATTTTGAAAACATTATCATTTAAATAATATAATGATAAGGAGTATTCAATTTTTATTTAAAATCGAAAATGAAGTTAGAAATGTTTTAAAACGAATTTATAAACGATTTATAAAATACTTTTAAATGGAAATCGATGAAATATATATAATATATATCTAAATTTAATGGCCTGAATAGAATGCGTCATGCCCCGTCCATTCGCAAATTTCGACCATTGACTTCGAATTGATATTACGGGAGATCCGACGAATATAAGATATTTGAAATCTAACGGTTGGATTTGGAAATATTTCCAAATCAGATTTGGAAAAGGTCGCTGTAAGTACAGTTCGACGATCATTTATGGAAATCAACTGAAAGAGCCTTAATAAAATTATTAAAAATATTAATAATTTGTGTAAAATCATAATAAATGATTTGGAAAGAGTCGGGATGAAAATTTCATATTTGAAAAGGTAAAAATGCATTTGTATTGAAATGAACTAGTTATCAACTAGAATTATAATCCAATTATTTTTAAATAAACAAATTGGATTGAGAATGGGTTTTAATATAACCAGAATTTCCAGCATATGAATTGGAGTGGATTTGAATGGAAATCATCTTCGGAATGTTTCGATATTAGATTTCGTGATTATACGGATATTGCTATGGAAATTTGGAAGATATATTTATATCAATATTTCCGATACGATATTTGTTGGTTTCAGAATTTGATATTGAATATAAGCCAATATAATTTCTATTCAGAGCCTTGTATTTAATATCAAGTGGGATTTTGGGTTTGTCGTGAATGGTGTCTTTATTAACACTGTTCTTAAACCTAGTTGAGAAAAGAATAAATCTTTTAATCAAGATTTAGAGAAGTTTTCCAATTAATTAATATTTAATTGAAATCCAGTGAAAGAATTGGATTTTTGGGTTTATCGTGAATGGTGTTTAAAATAACACTTGTTCATTAACCCGATTAACAGTGAAATGTGATTTGGAATTTATAAATCTTTTCATTAAGATTTAACTGGAATTTTCCAAAGTAAAGTTCTCCAACTTAATATATTAAATTGGTATTGAATGCAATTCGATTTGATAATTATCGAAGTGAGCTTCTTTGAAAGAAGAATGATAAAATATATGGAATTTAAAAGGATTTGTCGTTATTCCATTTATATTATTAGTCGGATACAGAAATTGATATCGATTATATGTTGATCTGTTTTCTGTGAAGATTCCAGAATTAATAGAATGTGATTTGGGTTCATCCTGAACTGTGTTTTAAATATCATTAGTTCTTTAACCCAGTTAAATACAGGATTACATGTCTATCATTATATTTCGAACTGCACGGTTGATCTCTGCTAAATATATATCTGTTTGGTGGTGGAAAATTTATTGTCCAGCTTAACACCCTTCTCTAAGACGTACGAGCCTAGAGGTTATATATAGGTAGAAATCAATAGTACGGTGTAGATTTTCGATGCGGCATGTTTGATTTTCCAAAGTTAAATAATTATTATTTTTGGGAAGACTAAAACCAAGTGGAGTTTTAATGAATCTTTAATTAGATTGAAATGCGAATGTGATAATGTAAATTATCAAATTTGGGAAATGATCGAGAGTGGTGTATCACCAATTTTGCTTCAAGCGATAGTTAAATATTTAACTAGATTTGAACGGAAAAATGGTACTTAATTTTACTGATAACACCGTGGTATTAGATATGGAGTACTACCAGTTTTATTTCATTTGATGAATAGATTGGGATTGGAAAATTAAACAAATGATTACTTCAGTGGGATGCGCTAATCCCGATTTGTTTGGATAAACCTTAATTTGGTTTGAATTGATATTCAAAGGAAGATTAAAGAATAAATTTAAAGAATTTATCTTTGATAAAATTAATGGGAAAATTTCCCCAAGTATAAGAATATTTGAATAAAAGAATATCCTGGACTAGAATGAGGTGTATGTTGTGTTTTTATAGCACTTGTTTATTATATACGCGAGTTATTCAGAAAGACCGGGTTTATACCCATTCTGAATAACTGATTCGACGATAAGTCAACGATGAAGAGGATGGTTAAAGACCGGAGGTCTTCACATCATTTGGATGATTACTGATGTCTTGATTTGGTTGTACACCTAAGACAAGGTAATAAGTGGTGATTCTCCAGATGTACTTGGATATCGATCGGATATGCGAGGACCTCTCTCCTGTATTAGACAAATGAGACGAGGAATAAGGCACCTCCGGTTTCGTTCAGACCCAGAACAAAATAGTATATGGATGTGTATCTGACATTGGATTTTATTCTGTGTTGATTGATCTTTATTAAATGTAACACCCCACCTCCGTTATGGTCACTCACAAAGGGAATGCCTTAACTTTGGTGGAGCATTTTAGTAGACAGAACAGAAATTTACAAGACAGATAAACAATACTTGAGAAATTATAACTTTATTATAGCGGAAAACAGAAATCAGTTTGGTTACATCTTTACCAAAAACTCAAGTACATAAATATCAGTCTTGTTCAGATAATCATCAGAATACAAAACTTTAAAATCATAATCCCCACAGAAGCTGCCATAAGGAGTCAAGCCATACTTTAAGCACTCTAAGTACTTCAAGCAGAAGAAATACGGATCAAGCTAATGTATTCCCTCCTTGGAAAACCTGGGGGGAAACGGAAGAAAAAGGGGCGAAAACAAGCAAGGTCAGACATAAAGTCTGGCAAGTCCAGTGACTTTCAGCATATGAACAGATAATAATAATTATGACATGAAAATAAGCTGGATAAGAGATAACAGAAACAGGAGCAGCAGATGTACTTAGGTTAAACAGAAGAAACAGAATAATATTACTTTTCATTTCTCTGCACTAATACTAGTATAACGGGATTAGGTGTCACCCCAATGTCTAAACTGAAACAGAAATGGGAACAGATCAACAGAATAATTTCCACAGAAGAGAATGCTAGTAATGGGCCTTTACTACCCCAACAGAAACAGACAGAAACAGAATGCTAATAATGGGCCTTTACCACCCGAACAGAAGGTACAGAAACAGAAACAGATTAATCCCTACGGAAACAATGTAGAATTAGGTGTACACTAGTAAATGGGCCTTTACCACCCGAACAGACGGTACCACGCAGAAACAGATAGGTGTTACCACCCAACAGAAACAGACAGTACCAATAGAAAAAGACAGAACTAAGTGTACCCTAAAACCCTACCCCAAGCGATCGGCTCTCTAATACATAAATACCCTGTGTCGGCCCCACAGCAGGGTGTATCACTCCCTAAAGTGACAACCAATTGGCATAGACCTATTTACAGATGTCACGGCGTCTTACATCCTCAGAGGCAGACCGGGATCCATGCACGCACATAACCCGGTTGGAACGCACCATCAACACCCCTCGCCATTATCAGAATGAACCGCTTATAATTAGTTCAGTAAGCGTGCCCTGACCCTACCTACTGTTGGGTCAAAGTTTTGATACCAGAAAGGGTTACTGACTAATATGGGTCCCAAACAACAGATGACACAAGTAATTTCCCTCCTAACCTTGCGTCCCCAGACTAACAGATTTCAAATTAACTTGTTGACA
The DNA here is from genome assembly GCA_030737875.1 of Allium sativum. Taxonomy (NCBI): domain Eukaryota; kingdom Viridiplantae; phylum Streptophyta; class Magnoliopsida; order Asparagales; family Amaryllidaceae; genus Allium; species Allium sativum. The sequence goes on from CM060911.1 coordinate 128,494,281, forward strand.
ATTCAGCCATACAGAGTTCAGATCAACTAGTTCACAGATCAGACAAGTTTTCAGACTAACGGATCAGATATACGGATTTAACAAATTTATAGATTTGTCTAACTTTGTAATTGGGCCTACAGATTCACGAAAGGGGTTTGTTTAATTCATTAGTCCAATTGGTTTAACCCTATCCACCCAACACGTTTTAGACATCATATTTATCTTAGATTTGTATCAATTAAAAATTAATGCGCAAACCTCTCACATTAGACTGACAATTTGCGGCCACTGGTTAGGCCGGTTGGTTCCGGGCAGGTTTCTGCCGCAAACTGAGTCTAACCTCGGGTTTCAAGCACGTTATGACTAACTTCTCACATTAGAACCTATTGTTTGCGGCCACTGGAAGTGTCGGGCGGTTCCGGGCAGGATTACGCCGCAAACTCATTCTAACCTCGAGTTAGCCATGTTTCATGTTTTAGCCAATGCATTCATTCACAGACTATGCTAATATCAGACTAATCATGCTAATTTAACAAATTAACTTCTGTACAAGTTACAACAGATTATTCGAGGTTCTATTAACAAGTTTTGCTCAATTTTAAATCGAGCCTACAGATTTACATACTTCAAATTTCAGCATTTCAGTTCCAACAGATTACGCCATTCAACAGATTAAACAGATAACAGATCTTGCAGATTAGGCGATTTAGCAGATCTAGCAGATAAGGCAATTTTAACATAATTAGCAGATTAGGCAATTCAATATAATTAGCAGTTTAGGCAATATAACAGAACTAGCAGATTAGGCAATATAACAGAACTAGCAGATTAGGCAATATAACAGATTTAATCATTCCTTAAAGTTTCATTGACATATCTTGCCTAATTATAAATTTGGCCTAAGTTTGCATGCCTAAATAATTGTCATGATTCACAATATGATCATATACCCCACGTTTGCATTGAATTTACATGGCACAGATTATGGTCATAATTTACCATATAACACATGTCCCAATTTTAGTTAAACTTGCCTAGTACAACAGATTCACATATAAATTATACCAAATATAGTCATCGATTTCAATGCATGTCATATATTCAAAAATCTCCCACTTTGGTGTTATTCAAATTTAACAGTTATCAAATCTTAATATAGATCTTCACACCTAAGTCATATTCTCTTTTTATCTCAAATCATGAATCGTTATATAAAAAAATATGCCCAACAATCTAGAATTTTAAATTATAACAGATCTTAATTCAAAATATGTGTTATGTCCAAAGTCTCAAGTCACATGTTAACATACAATGGTTCCTCTTCTTCCAATTCACAGAGTATGCATAGATCTAAATCTAGTTTACAACATCAGTCACAGATTAGCCATGTCCAATTATGCCCATTCATTATTTGTCCCAAAGTTTAGCGTTTATGCGTTAATCTCTTATGAGATGTGGCGCAGGCTCGTGGTAGCTTGGATATAGAAAAGAAAGAAGAAAGAGATACATAATAAAATATATCAGAACTGAACGTACACAACCTCAAATTAAGATTTACAATCATGTCACAATTATAATTAAAGTTTATATCGGAAAATAACTGTACTTGCCTTTAGTGGTTTTAAGAAAGGATAATAAACTGTTGTTGATGCAGAAATGTTGAATTACTCCTCTTTAATTATTGTTGTAGCTCTAAACTTTGATTTGAGATTTGGTTTAGCTTTTAATTCTATTCAGGTTGAAAGAAGATGCATCAGTCCAAGTTTTGATTCCAGCAGAGTAACGACGCCATTATTTTATATAATAAGAACGGAGGCAGAGTATAGGAATGAAATTGTGCAGCATAAGGTTAGAGAAGAATGGTATAAAGAGAATGGGGATAGAGGGTTGTTTATATAGGATTTCAAACTAATTAGAGCCGTCAATGAAGCTAGAGTTAATCAAGGCCATCCATCTCAAGAGAAGCCAATCAGAAAGTGACAAGTTAGCCCTAGTGACACAGTAGAGCACAGAAATTCGACCAGAACCCGACCAGGCCAGCGAGGGTCAAACCAGAAAGCTGTGCAGGTTTTCTCTCGGCTGGGCGCACTTGGGAAGTGCGCCAATTTAAATTTGTACTGGCGCACTTCCCATGTGCGCCAGTGCAATCCTTTTTTTCTATTTAGCCAACAAACTTCGCTCGTCCATATCTTCTTCATACGGTATCCGTTTTATGCAAACTTGGACTCTATTTCAAGCAGAATTCTGAGACAAACGCAATGGAATGACCCATTTCCCTTAATTCCCATATTTGAAATTAAGTATTCTTAAATTTAGTTAATCTGATTATTCGAAAATTCGGGGTGTTACATTCTCCCCTACTTAAAGGATTTCGTCCCCGAAATCTTCAAGTTAAGAAGAATGTGTCCTACCATCCAATCACCGATCTACTCAACCATCATCCACAAGCATCCATTGTCCTTAGAAAACTTCTAATGTTGTATGAACATATGCAAAAGTGTGTGTATATGTTCCTTATCTAATGCAAAGATCAGGCGATCCACTGATTTAGTTGACCTCCATAATGCGAATTATGTCAGTGCCATGAGTCCAACATGTATGCAATTTTCATACTTGATCCATACCATTCTTGTATGAGTGACAACCGTTCATTCATATGCAACATCCATGTGATGAGTCAATCATTTTACATCCACAAAAATTGAAAATGCTCACACATCCATATGCAGTATGAGAGTGTTTTCGAGCCGATCTAGTGCCTAGTGTGTGTATATGCATCCACGAGTAACCACTAGCAACCACTTGCATCCACTTGAAACCATCAAACATAACATGTCTCAAACACATGTTTACATTCATAGGATTCCTTTCTTTTTCTGCAATCCATGTTTAGATGAGTCAAGCTTCCAAAAGTAAAGCACTTTTTCTCCTTCTTATCTTTAGACTTTTCATCCTTCTTTTGTTTTTCCTTTTTGGGCCATGCTTTCTTGTTCTGTGGTTCTTCCTTGTTTGCCTCCTTCTTGCCCTTGTCTTCCTCGTGTAGTAGTGCCATGTCCACCAATCTCTCGTAAGTCGCTCCCATGGGTACATGGGTCATGGCTAGGCTGTGCAATGGCTCGTTCAATCCTTTAACAAAGCGGAGAGCCTTTTTATGTTGGGTGTTGACTAAATCTAGTCCGAATCTGGCCAGCTGGTTGAACTGGTTGACGTATTCCTTGACCGTCAAACTTCCTTGCTTAAGAGATAAGAACTTTTCCAGTTGTAGACTTCGTTCAGCTTGCGAGAGGAATTTCGTCTCAAACCTTGTTCTGAAATCCATCCATGTTTCAACCGGTCTCTCGGCGTTAGTGACTTCCCCACCAATAGGAAGCTTCGTCCTTGAGCAACCATACCGCCAATTGTACCTTCTGCCTATCGTCCACCTCGAAGATAACGAATAGATCCTCAGTTTCTTTGAGCCAGTTCCTTGCTTCTATGAATGATTCAGTTCCCTTGAAATCCTTTCCACCCATGGCCCTAAAATCTTTACAGATTTTTGAAAAAGCAATTGCACGAGGAGGGGGTGGAGGAGGAGGAGGAATCGCTACAGTTGGAGGAGGAATATCTGCTGGGCCTGCATCATTGGCCCTAGCCTTTAGGTACCTCCTGAACTAGCCAGGTATTGGCATGCCCTCTGGAAAGTTAAGAATCCCAGACATGCTGGAATGAAAGAAAAAGATTAAAACGGAGAACTGAAAAGATAGATATATGGCTTTTTGGGGATTAAGTTTTTAAAATAAACTTTATTTTTGAAAATACTTCCTTTTAAAACCTTTTTGAAAATAGTTTTCAAAAACTTTACCCAATCTGGTAACCTTCAGCTCTGATACTAAGTGTAACACACCACCTCCGTTATGGTCACTCACAAAGGGAATGCCTTAACTTTGGTGGAGCGTTTTAGTAGACAGAACAGAAATTTACAAGACAGATAAACAATACTTGAGAAATTATAACTTTATTACAATGGAAAACAGAAATCAGTTTGGTTACATCTTTACCAAAAACTCAAGTACATAAATATCAGTCTTGTTCAGATAATCATCAGAATACAAAACTTTAAAATCATAATCCTCACAGAAGCTGCCATAAGGAGTCAAGCCATACTTTAAGCACTCTAAGTACTTCAAGCAGAAGAAATCCGGATCAAGCTAAAGTATGCCCTCCTTGGAAAACCTACGGGGGAAACGGAAGAAAAAGGGGCGAAAACAAGCAAGGTCAGACATAAAGTCTGGCAAGTCCAGTGACTTTCAGCATATGAACGATAATAATAATTATGACATGAAAATATGCTGGATAAGAGATAACAGTAACAGGAGCAGCAGATGTACTTAGGTTAAACAGAAGAAACAGAATAATATTACTTTTCATTTCTCTGCACTAATACTAGTATAACAGGATTAGGTGTCACCCCAATGTCTAAACTGAAACAGAAACGGGAATAGAATAATTTCCACAGAAGAGAATGCTAGTAATGGGCCTTTAGTACCCCAACAGAAACAGACAGAAACAGAATGGTAATAATGGGCCTTTACCACCCGAACAGAAGGTACAGAAACAGAAACAGATTAATCCCTATGGAAACAGAATGTAGAATTAGGTGTACACTAGTAAATGGGCCTTTACCACCCGAACAGATGGTACCACGCAGAAAAAGACAGGTATTACCACCCAACAGAAACAGACGGTACCAACAGAAACAGATAGAACTAAGTGTACCCTAAAACCCTACCCCAAGTGATCGGCTCCCTAATACATAAATACCCTGTGTCGGCCCCATAGTAGGGTGTATCACTCCCTAAAGTGACAACCAATTGGCACAGACCTATTTACAGATGTCACGTCGTCTTACATCCTCAGAGGCAGACCGGGATCCATGCACGCACATGACCCGGTTGGAACGCACCATCAACACCCCCTCGCCATTATCAGAATGAACCACTTATAATTAGTTCAGTAAGCATGCCCGGACCCTACCTACTGTTGGGTCAAAGTTTTGATACCAGAAAGGGTTACTGACTAATATGGGTCCCAAACAACAGATGACACAAATAATTTCCCTCCTAACCTTGTGTCCCCAGACTAACAGATTTCAGATTAACTTATTTACAAGTTCAGCCATACAGAGTTCAGATCAGACAAGTTTTCAGACTAACGGATCAGATATACGGATTTAACATATTTAAAGATTTGTCTTACTTTGTAATTGGGCCTACAGATTCACGAAACGGGTTTGTTAAATTCATTAGTCCAATTGGTTTAACCCTATCCACCCAACACGTTTTAGACATCATATATATCTTAGATTTGTATCAGTTAAAAATTAATGCGCAAACCTCTCACATTAGACTGACAGTTTGCGGCCACTGGTTAGGCCGGTTGGTTCCGGGCAGGTTTCTGCTGCAAACTGAATCTAACCTCGGGTTTCAAGCACGTTATGACTAACTTCTCAAATTAGAACCTATTGTTTGCGGCCACTGGATGTACCAGGCGGTTCCGAGCAGGATTACGCCGCAAACTCATTCTAACCTCGAGTTAGCCATGTTTCATGTTTTAGCCAATGCATTCATTCACAGACTATACTAATATCAGACTAATCTTGCTAATTTAACAAATTAACTTCTTTACAAGTTACAGCAGATTATTCGAGGTTCTAATAAAAAGTTTTGCTCAATTTTAAATCGATCCTACAGATTTACATACTTCAAATTTCAGCATTTCAGTTCCAACAGATTACGCCATTCAACAGATTAAACAGATAACAGATCTTGCAGATTATGCGATTTAGCAGATCTAGCAGATAAGGCAATTTTAACATAATTATCAGATTAGGCAATTCAATCTAATTAGAAGTTTAGGAAATATAACAGAACTAGCAGATTAGGCAATATAACAGATTTAATCATTCCTTAAAGTTTCATTGACATATCTTGCCTAATAATAAATTTGGCCTAAGTTAGCATGCCTAAATAATTGTCGTGATTCACAATATGATCATATACCCCATGTTTGCATTGAATTTACATGGCACATAATATGGTCATAATTTACGATATAACACATGTCCCAATTTTAGTTAAACTTGCCTAATACAAAAGATTCACATATAAATTATACCAAATATAGCCATCGATTTGAATGCATGTCATATATTCAAAAATCTCCCACTTATGTGTTATTCACATTTAACAGTTATCAAATCTTAATATAGATCTTCACACCTAAGTCATATTCTCTTTTTATCTCAAGTCATGAATCGTTATATAAAAAAATATGCCCAACAAACTAGAACTTTAAATTATAACAGATCTTAATTCAAAATATGTGTTATGTCCAAAGTCACATGTTAACATACAATGGTTCCTCTTCTTCCAATTCACAGAATATGCTTAGATCTAAATCTAGTTTACAACATCAGTCACAGATTAGCCATGTCCAATTATGCCATCATTCATTTTTTGTCCGAAAGTTTAGCGTTTGTGCGTTAATCTCTTATGAGAAGTGGCGCAGGCTCGTGGTACCCTGGCTATAGAACAGAAAGAAGAAAGAGATACAGAATAAAATATATCAGAACAGAACGTACACAACCTCAAATTCAGATTTCCAATCATGTCACAATTATAATTAAAGTTTATATCAGAAAATAACTGTACTTACCTTTCGTGGTTTTAAGAAAGGATAATAAACTATTGTTGATGCAAAAATGTTGAATTACTCCTCTTCAATTGTTGTTGTAGCTCTAAACTTTGATTTGAGATTTGGTTTAGCTTTTAATTCTATTCAGGTTGGAAGAAGATGCATCAGTCCAAGTTTTGATTCCAGCAGAGTAACGACGCCATTATTTTATTTAATAAGAACGGAGGCAGAGTATAGGAATGAAATTGTGCAGCATAAGGTTTGAGAAGAATGGTGTACAGAGAATGGGGCTAGGGGGCTGTTTATATAGGGTTTCAAACTAATTAGAGTCGTCGATGAAGCTAGAGTTAATCAAGGCCATCCATCTCAAGAAAAGCCAATCAAAAAGTGACAAGTTAGCCCTAGTGACACAGCAGAGCTCAGAAATTTGACCAGAACCCGACCAGGCCATCCAGGGTCAAACCAGAAAGCTGTGCAGGTTTTCCCTCGGCCTGGGCGCACTTGGGAAGTGCGCCAATGTAAATTTGTACTGGTGCACTTCCCAAGTGCGCCAGTGCAATCCTTTTTTTTCTATTTAGCCACCAAACTTCATTCCTCCATATCTTCTACATACGGTATCTTTTTTACGCAAACTCGGACTCTATTTCATGCAGAATTCCAAGACGAACGCAATGGAACGACCCGTTTCCCTTAATTCCCACATTTGAAATTAAGTATTCTTAAATTTAGTTAATCTGATTATTCGAAAATTCGGGGTGTTACATTAAATAAATATATATAAATCTATATGGTGGCGGAGAATTTATTATCTTGCTGAACACGCTTCTCTGAGACGAACGAGCTCAGAGGTTATATATCGATATACATCAGTCGCACAACGTGAATTTCCTGTATGGAATGATGAGATGCAAATGACTAAGGATTTTTTTGAAAAGCAGAGTCTTGTGGTTGATGATCAAAGCATGACTTTAATATAGCATAGTTTTGTGCATAGCGTTAATTCGCGAGCCTCATACCTCGGTATGAGTCAAAAGCAGGATAAGGGACTACAGGGAGTGCACGACATTTCCTTCTAGCTATGGGTGGTGTCATGGTATGGAGCCCAGACATTTTTCTATTTTTACCTATGTGGATGGTGGATAGCGAGGCGACTCGGATATATCGGTTACTACAGAGCCGACAGATAGGTCCGGTAGGACCGGGAAACGTGTGTTCAGGAATAACCAATCCTCAAACATAAGAGAGTACCGGCCCTGAAGCATCCAAGGGTTACCCAGAGTGTGTAGTCCTGAGACATTTGCTAGAGTGTCTCGAAGTGGGCGAGGAGTTCATCCCTTGCCTTGACTCAGACGGAAATCCAATTTCCAAATTCGTGACATTTCGGTTTTGATTATAAACCTATATGGTGACATAGTAGCATGTGATACTATGTCGTCTTTGATTAATGCATTTACATTTGAAGTTGTTTGATACACTATGCACTTATAGTAATATCAAAATGATTTTTTTTTTAAAACGTACCAAGCATGTTTAGCTATTATAAGGTAAAACTCTATCCTCCGGCTTGCATTGCATTGAGTGATGGGACCTGAGTCTTATAATAGCTACATTTTTTCAAAAAGCATTGTGCTGTTTGTTTAGTGCACTGGTATTGTTGGGAGGAAACATGTTCCGTGTTATACGGTGTGGTCCCTTGATTTACTTTATTTTCAAGTAAAGTTTTAAATAACTGTTTTAGTTCTCACACCAGTCACATGACTGACCTAAAGTTTATTGTTTTAACCTAAACTCTGGATACCCCTATTTTCCACACAGGCAGCTAGTAGTTTTGGTTTTGCCGATTTATTTTTACAGGATCCTGGTTTACAGTTGGAGTTATATTCGGAATGATCTGTATCCGTGTATTTCTTTAAGCTGTGTCATGTATTGATTTTCCGCTGTTTGTATTTGAATCTCTGATATTTGTCAACTGTATATTATTTATTCATACTCTGTTATATTCTTGTACTCTAATGAAATTTTTGTAATAAGTAATGAAATGTTCTTCTGTTTGTATTCTAATTTGTAGTGTTCTCTACTAAATCCAGGCTTTCCTGTAAGGGCGAGTTTGGGTCGTTTCAAATTCTTTGAAACAAGAATCGTCGGGACCGATTGAATAATATTTTTCTAATGGAAGAGATAAATTTGGATTCTGTCTTAAAGACTTTGAGTTATGTCAAAATCAAACTTCTAGAAAAACAGCGCCATAATCATTTAAAAACCATAACGGTTTACTTAAATTAATACAAAGATTTTAAGAAAATAAAACTTAGATTTATGTTAGAAAAATCTAGACTTGAGTTATAAAATATATCTGAACTCAAGTGAAGTAATGAATTGATTTTTGAAACAAAAAGAAAATTTTAAATTATTGAATGAAGTTAACTAATTAGAAAAATAATTATTTAATGGGGTTATATCAATATAATTTTGGTTAAGTAAATTGGTTAGTGAATTAAATTTTGGGGATCGAATATGGAAACTTGAATTAAATTTGGAACCGAATATTGAAAGTGAATTTGACTTGTTTATCAGTCAATAACAATGTGTTTAAATAGGGGTGATTCCAGTTAAAAGTGAAATGGGAAAATGAGCTAATTAAAGTATAAATCAGCAAAAATGTTGAATGGAGTTAGAATAAACTGGGAATGGGCGTACGTGTGTTAAGTTGGTATGGAATTAAGAGAATGAAGTTTATATCTTGAGTGCCTGGCAAAAAGGTACACGTTTAAATTCATACGAGTTTTTATGCGCCCAACCGGTAAGCCGCTTGGCTTTTTGATCTTCTTTTTGAGTGGAAAGGGCCTAGAGATGCGAGTTGGAGTTTGAGCTATTGACCGGTACAAAGGAGGTGTTTGCGAAATTTTCAGGAAATTTAAGGAGTCGGAATATTTTTAATGAAATTTGATAACAAGAAATCAATGTATCGATATATATATATATATAGTATTCGATAAGGAAAAAAACTTAAAATATAATATTATAGACAAAAAGGAAATTTAGAATTAAATCTGGTAAAAATAGAAAGGGAAATGTATACATGTTTTAAAATGAATAATTGACTTTTATGGTGTTGATTATTCGATGTGACGACGACCCATAACCTATGCACTGAGAAAGATGAATAATGCACTGGAAGACGTTCTAGGTAGCTGTGGACGATCCTCAAGTTATGATAACACAAACAGAACCTAACGTAGAACTCGTAGCGCAAGGATAAAATATAATAGAACATATACAATAAGCAGAAATAGTGGAGCATCATATAACAAACTTTTGAAACTTTATTATTATCCTGAAAGATCATCCATACATCATAGGAAACATCAAAGTTTGTACATGAAGCCTCACTACAATCACTCATGGAGCAACACAAACAGCGGAAACAGAATTACTAGATAGTAATAAAACTGGTACGTAAGCCTCCAACTCGCCATTGATTAGCATCGTCGTTTCACCAAGCTATCACTTGTCATCTGCTACTCAATCTGCCCATCCACAACCGAATGAACAACCTAAGGTAATAAGAGAAAAACATAAAACCTTGAGTCAGACAACAGTCTTAGTGAGCGATAAAACAACTAACATATATCAATAATAAAGTACATGAGAATAGGTAGATAAACAAACTAATCTACCAACATCATAGAAGAATTCAACCCAGTCTTCCCCACATCCGACAGTGATAGCCTTTACAATCCCATCAACCAAAGGAACAAAAATTCATTCATGGCATTTAGGACAACCATTCAATCATGGTAATCAAAAGCAACCCAACCATAGCACTCATGACATCCAAATTATATATCTCTCGTGAGCCATCCTAATCGAACTCAACATCCCTCAGACACAAGCCCCAAAGGCCTAAACCAATATCAGAGAAGCACCCAAAAAACATCTCCTTTGACGTTGGACAATCTATGTGAGACGGTACAAGCATAAAAATCAATCATCCATGACTGACTCTGGCTACCGCTGCCAATCCTGCTTCGAAACTATCATTGATCGTACGACAGCCAACCTTGCCATATGTCATGGGCCAATGGCAACGGCAGTTCTAGCAAAACCTCCATACCCCTTCCAACGATACTTACCTAGGCCTTCAATGATACTCAGGGTACTCGACCAACAACCTTACACTCTTTTAAATGCCCCTATTGTACCCCTGCTTTCAGCCTGCTAGAACCTACGAGAAGAATAATATCTCGGCCTTCGCATCTCTAGTCATCTAATCCGATGACCATTCATACCTCAAGCAACCTTCTTGAGCAACCGTTATCCACCAACTCACGGCCTTTGAGTTGTCAACCCATTCGTTGTTCTATACCGATCAACGAACACATTTCAACACTTCGAATATTCCAACTTGAATCCACTTCGAAGTCACAACATCACTGAACCAAATAACATCAACATAAGGTCCATCGTCTATTCATAGCATTCAACAAATCACTAAGGAAATAGTCCATAGCATTTCTACCATCAACCATGACGTTTGAAGGCACTGCCATAACCTTAAACACACGCTGATCCACTATGGACCGAAACAATCAAGAATGAAACCTGTCGACCCATGCCACTTCATCATGACCGACCCGGAACTCCTCCACCTAGACAGACCGACTTGTACTTATGGAGATGCCGATCAATCGACCCATACACCTTCATCTCGGCTGACCAACCCTATGCCCAACATCATGACTGACCGACCAAAACTCCCTCATCCTAATTGACCGACCATGCTCGACTCGAACCACCCTCCTGCACCATTGACCGTCCCGATCAATTCTGACCGAACCGATCACTTCTGACCTTCACCCTGACCAACCGACCGATCCCTCACCACTATGACCGATCAACCGGTATGGAGCCCGACTGGCCCGATCCTTCTTGTTGCACGACCGACCACTTCCCATCGATCGACCATGGCCTGTAGTACATCTTGTACTACACCCATACCATATGACCGACCTGTGGCCTATACCGGTGCAATCCACCACCAAATTTCACTAAAACTTTGCCAAATGACAAGATCGACGAAATCTACTCAACCAATTCACCTAATTCAACCACAAACATGATATGAAATCACTATCAACTTAAATATAACTATTTTCATCAAAATTATAAAACTTCCACCAAAAATCATGATAAATGAACATATGAACTAAATATGGATCTAACTTGCATAAACATATAAAAACATATGAAAATTACCGGTTTTAAGTTGCTAAATTAGATCCTATGTTGTAGATCTAGGAGAAATCGACTCAAAATGATAAAAAATAAAATCAAACGCCCATATAGTTGATTGAATCCGTGTAAGAGATGCATTATAACGATCCGGTTTTTTAGCTCTTAATTTTAAAATATTTAAATTGATTTTAAAGATTTTATTGGTAATATAAAAGATATTCATAAGGAAATTATTAATTAAAAATGAATTTGAACGTATAATTTATAATATAATTTAAATTGAGCTCGCATATCATCGCGGCAGTTTGTAATTAACATTTTGAAATTCGATTGAATGTACAGAATTCATTATAAGTCGGATTTCTTTGACACAAGAAATGTTTGAACCTATTAAACTGTGTCTTTCTAATGGAAGAAAAAAAATCGAGATTTCATTTTAAAATAGTAAGTTATGTCCAAATCAAATTTTCAGAAAGTCAATGTGAAGTCGTGCATAAGTCATAATGGTTTTTTTAATATAATTAAATAATGGTTTGGAATTTGGACTAGATTTTTGAGACGTAGTTATGATTTAATTTATAGAATTTTTCTGTAAATTTTATTTTGGAAAATAAAAAACTTTTTATTTGAAATATTTTTCACCCTATATCAGTGTTGGGATATCACAAAATAAGATAACTTGTCCATTTTATTATATTTTTGAGATAATAGCACATTGCTCAATACGATATTATTTTTAGTTTTGTCATTAGCTACTCGTTTGTGAATAAGATTTTATGTAACGGGTATGCAAACCTAATAACATATAAAAACATGTATAACCATGTAACTCTTCCATCACTTGCTATACCTTAATATATTCTTCAAATGAAATATATATATATATATAGAAAAGATAGTAGCATGAATGAATATGATATAGTCTTATATCGCACAGCAATGCTATTTATATAATTAAATCCAAAACCAAAACAATAAACAAGAAGCTTTATATTATTATTATTATAGCCATCTACACATATCTGAACTTAAAATAATCATAATAATAATAAATTATAATCTATGGAAGTTTGTTTACATGAAGTTCATGGACCGTTTTCAAGACATGACGTATTCCTGTGGGCTTAGAACATTTGTTTTAGCATATTCATTTGAATGCACCTCACCGCAATAGTGTCAATACTGTACAAAACATCTGCCAAGTTTAAAAAACCCATGCGTGCCAAACTAATAGGAACCGTGTTCCCCACGTATTTTAACCGTGTTCTCCAAGCCTTTCAGAACTGCGTGATCTCCACGCTGATTACCCATGCATGCCAAGAAAATTGATACCGTGCAAGCCAAGTTTCCTGCCTCTATAAAAATAAACAAGCTGACTCTTCTCGTTTCTTTCCTTTAGAAAACAAAATCTCGAAATACCCAAATCCTTCTCGTCACTCTTTCGCAAGCCACGCTCTTCATTAATTTCAGCAAACCACGAATTCAAGAATTTAAAACAAAAATCGAAAATAAAATCCATTTTTTTGATTGAAATCATAGATAAAGGGAACTTCAGACTCGTGTATTTTATTTTGAGTTTCCCTAAATCTCTGTCGCGGTATCCCTAAGACGACCTAGGCTGACCGCGACTTAAAATTCTGGTGATCGGAAACCGCCTTGATACCAGCGTGGGGTTTGTGAGGTGGAGAGGTGTGTGTTGTTAGAGTTTGAAGGGATCCGGTGTTGGTATTTGTTGCAAATACTATGGAGGTGGTCATTACTTTTTGCGTCGTGATCATTGGTAGGGAGGTGTGAGTTTGAAAGGGAAGTGATGGAGCTCTTTGAACGACGGAGGAGGTGGACAATCTCGATCGGAGTTCGGTCGCTTTCAGGTGGCGCAGTAATCGAAGGAGTGGCGGTGACTATGTCTTATAGACGTTGGTTGTTTGATATTTCCTAGAAGAGGGAATAGATGGAATCGTGATTGGTTGAAGGATTTAAGACATTAAGTGGATTAAGTCTACTGGCAGTTTGAAGCTGATGGGAGTTTGAGCCTGTGATTGGTGAAGGATTAAAGCAACTTGTGTTCATAGTCATGGAACAGTGTTGAGTTTTGAAGTTTTCTGTTATTCAAAACCTAGGAGGAAAAGTTAATTCAAGTGATTTAATTAAAGTAATCAATGGACTAATGGCATTTGGGGTTAAATGTCAATTCTTTTTTGTGGTCTAAAATTATGAAGAGGATTGCTAGCGGGTGAGTTCGGTTGTGGGTATTGATCTAGATGGCAGTGATATTTTTGGATTGTATTGGTGTTAAAGTATTGAGGAGGTGGTGATTTTAGTTTGGGATTTTATGGAGTGTGGAAGGACAACATTGTGCGGATAAGCACAGTCATGATGTAGAATGTAGGAGCCGATGAAGATAGGTCTCAGGTGTTTCGATGAATGGTGGTGGCAGCGGCAATGAGGTAAAAGTGGAGTTTATGTTGGTTTTAGCAGGTTCGTTGTTTTACAAGAAATGGAGGAATGCTTAAAAATGACTAATCGTGAGTTCACGAAAAATGATTAATCAAGGAGTGATTAACTTAATTTATCACGGTAATTAAAAGCTAAATTATTTATTAACTAATTTAAAATAGGTTATTAATTTAAATACTATATGTCGTTCATTCGTGAACCAAATGGGACGCGACCAGATCCATTGGAATTATAACAACAAGTTCTACATTTTGGAACTAATTTTGTTGAGTACAAAGATTTTGGAATTTCGTAGAAAAATCAAATGTTTATTTTATTTTAAAAGGAAACAAAAGCAGAACCGTCAACTGCAAATCAAGATGAGTAAACTCACAAACTCTAACTCATTTATATTTTTATATAAACGAGTTTTAAATTTATTTTATATTATGTGATGGTCGTTTGGATGAATGGTTGATCAAATTGGTTGAAATGGTTGATATAATTTTAGCATTGATTGATTATTAGTTCTGTTTACTATGATAGTTCGTATTTATGTTGATTAACATCTGTGGATGCAGGAAACAGGTTAGAGGAATCCAACTAGATTCCTCAACATTTATATTATTGTTTGTTATTCACAGTGACATATATTGCGATTGATTACGCTGAGTTGAATTACCCTGGCCTCAGAATTTTGGTATTTTATACCGAAATATATTTCCGAATGTAGAAAATAAATTGAAGTTTTAAAAAGAAAATTTATTTTCAAAATTAGAGATTGGAATCCGAATAAAGTTGAAAGTAGAAACTGGTTTTAATGGATAAAACAAGTAGTTAAATTTATAAACAATATTTATGACTGAAGGGAAATAATTATCATTGAATAATTAGTATTTGACTTGAAATTAGTATTTTATTATCGGATGAAAAACCATTATAAGGTTCAAAGGGAGATTTTAAATAGAAATATATTTTTAGTAAATAAATTGAGAAGATTAAATTACGAACGACATTTTAAATTCAGTAAAATATTTATAGCGGAATAAATTGAATTTATATAGAAAAATGAATAAAAAAGGTTTTGAAATCGATATTTGAAATTGGAATTAAAATTAGTAGTTATAAAAGAAATTGTGAATGAGATTATAAATATTTGGAATAGAAAAAAAATGAGATTTTCTATGGATAAATTTTAAACAGAAGTTATTGATGAAATTTGGATTTGAAATGATAAAATCAAATGGATTTGATTGTAGAGTGAATAATGGTTTGAAAGCAAGTATTTGCAAACGAAATATCTATAAAGGAAATTTTAGATTTGAAAAATGAAACTAGATTGGAAATTGAATGAAAGAAAAATGGGTAATCATTTTAAAAGAAAACGATGAGTTTAGTTCAAAATTTGGAATATAAATAAAGTCTGATAACATTTTGTAGACTAGAATGGTTATAAAGGAATTTGGTAATGATTTTGAAATGACAAAATTCAAAAGCGAATTGGGAATTTGAATTAACTTGAAATAGTAGATAAATTCCGAAGTTCGGAATATAATCGAATATAGCTTATTCTAGAGAGAGTTATTTATTGCAATTCGATTATATCAAATTTAGGGAAGTAGATATTTTTACTTTCCATTTGAATCAAATTTAATTATTTAATTATTATTTATTTACTTATTAATTTATTAATAAGTGCAAATTACATTTGGAAACAACGATTATAATGCTACCATTACAACAAATGTTTTGTAAATCTAAACAGAAATTTTGATGCTACTATTATAATAAATGTTTTATAAATCTATATAGCGATTATAACGCTGTCGTTAAAGTAAATGTTTTATAAATCATATATTTGGAAACAGCGATTTTAACACTACCGTTGCTATCAATGTTCTTCCGTAAAAGAAGTGGATTCTTAGATTGAATCTGAGAGTCGTGTAAGCATTGTTTTGTTTGAAGTGTGAGCTTTGACTATTTGAAAGTTGAGAATGTTGTTCAATTAAGGTTTGAGAGGTAATTATACCCCAAATTGATTGACTTCATGATTGATAGAGAAATGGTTAAGGTTCGATAGTGAAGATTGGTTAGCAATATGGTTAGTTAATAAATCATAAACGGTTTGAGTTATAATAACGATGTTTTATAACATTGCATTAATTTAAAGAATTTTGAAATGTTTCCCCAAATAAAATGAGAGATATTTTCTATGCATAGAAAATGAAATGAATGGGTCAACCAGGAATATAGAAATGGAATATGGAAATATTTTCTGATATTAATGAGGTATATTTTCTGAATATAGAAAATGAGGATTCGTGAATATATAGAAATGTTTTCTAAATGGAATAAGAGACATTTTCTCAAATAAATAAATTATAATATTGGAAACGTCTTTTTCCAAAAATCGAGAGATGAAATCGAGTTTTGAAAGGATACAAGAGATGGGAAATAGGAATTAGAAATGATAATATAATAAAGAATTAATATAAAAAGGGGCCAGTGTTGTTTGATGTTTGATCGGTAGAATTTCCAATTGAAAATAGGACCGTTGATTGTATGGATATTTCTTTGGTAGTTAAATCACCGACTATCAAGGTTTTGATTTATTTTATACCTCCGTTGTCAATACAGAGAGACTGGGATCAGATTTATTATCTGAAAACCATTCCGTATTGGCATAAGTGTTATGAGTCAACTTATGCTGAAGATATTTGAAGATGGAGTAAAATGTAACGGCTATTCTATTAATCTTAGGTAGAAATTGCCCAAGATGGATTGATGGGATGGTGCCTTTGGGTTATCCAGTCCTAGGACAAAATATATGGACGGATCTGACAAGGTGGCATTTAAAGTAAATGGTGGCCAGATGTTCTGAAAGATAATCTTGACCTCAAGCCTCATCACATGGGAAATGACAGAAATTGGGCAGGAAGCATTGCCGTGTGGGTCATTCCCATTAGGGGTATTATCACTTGATCTAGAGAAAATTCATTTGCTTCTTATTCTATTCGCTGATGTATGCTTTCAGTAATGGTTGCTGATCACAACCATTGGTGATAATATGCTCGTTACACTCAAGCTAAATGAGTGGGAAGCCATGTGTGGGCCGGGTTGCAAGACGTTCTTGTTGAACCCAGTGTACTCCCCTCTAGAGATACACTATCAGAAGGTGGTTCCACACCTTGTCATGTTGGAAGTCCAATCTCTAATAAGCACCTACGGTTTTTGATTTAATATTATATATGGAGTGTGAGATGCAAGCATTCCGCTAGATTCTATTTATTTGTTGTAAACACTATTATAATATCATCAGATTTGATATCAAAAATATTTTTGGTAATCGTAAGGTAAAAACCATTCGTATTTATGTGTGGATAGGTCTTACGATTATCATTGTTTTCCCTAAACTCTTGGGTGCCCAAATTTGTACGGGCAGTCAAGTAGTTGGGATTTTTCAGATTCACTTGGAAGAGCTGGAAGCAGGAGGCTTCACTAGTTAGCTATAGACTATCATATATTACGATGTGTACCATGTTTGTATCTGGAAACAGGTGTTTATAATTGTTCCAGAAATAGCTTATGTGCTTTGATGATGGTATGTATATAAAGTTACTGAATTGTATTTCAAAGTTTATATTACCTAATATATTTTATTCATTCCGCTGTGAGTTTGTGATCTTCTTTTTCTTCTATTCTGATATTTCTTTCTTTCTATTTCTCATCCTCTAACTTCTTTCTAATAATGATTCGTATTTCTGTGCAATTAGGGTTGGACGTGTGGTGTTATTAGTCGACTCAAAGAGTATGGAAATTCAGGCCATTACATGCATATCACTTACCAATTCTCCACAACAACCCAAAAACACTTAGATCTAGTTCTGGCAGCGAAAAATTTGCTCTAAACTCTTCGATTCGATGAACTATATCTTGGAATGGTGTATATCTAACTTCAAACAATGTATATTTTTGATTCTCTAAGCCTTAATGGTAGAAAAGTGAAGAAGATGAAGGAACACAAGCTCTTACAAAATGACAGGATAGAGAAAGTAAACTATTCTCCATGCGTCCTACCCCTTATTTACAGCCTTCCACCAGCCCATTAATGGGCCTCTCCAAATCAGCCCATTATGGCTTACAAAAGCAGAACCACCAATTGAAAAAGCTTAAAATAGTTTACACACAGTCTTCCATCTTATCTTAGCTAACCTTTTTCCTTTGTAGTGTATATAGCTAGGTAACTAGAATTTTCTCCTTGACCAAGTCTATCCAAGATGTCCTTCAATTGTTGGTCCTCTTGCTGCAAAGATCCAATTTTCTCCAATAGACTAGATCACACCTCCAATGATGCCAACAAACTATGTGTGAAATCCTATGTGTGAAATCCGTAGATGGCTTAACATTAAAGGTTGAGATGAACTCCAAGCTCTGCCTATCTATGAATAGAGGACTCAAAGTCATCCTCTGCCTACTCAATACGTCCGCCACCATATTACCCTTGCCTGGGGTATAAGCTATCTCAAAGTCGTGGGGCGCTAGGAACTCCATCAACCTTTGCTGCCTTTGGTTGAGGTCTTTTTGGAGAACAAATATTTGAGCGACTTATGATCCTTATATAGCTCAAATATTTCTCCAAGTAGATAGTGCCGCCAAGACTTAAGTACGAAGATTATTGTTGCTAACTCCAAGTCAAGGGTGGGGTAATTATTCTCTCATGCACCCTTAGTTGCCCACTTCCATAGCATACTACCCTTCCTTTTTGCATTAGTACGGCACCTAATCCAATGCTGTAAGCATCTATGTAAACTATGAACATCTTGCTTCTGCTTGGGAGTGTCAGAAGTGGGGATGTTGTTAGAGGCCATTTAAATTTTTGGAAAGCATCCTCACTATCCATGCTCCAAGAAAAGTCAAATTTTTCTTTGTCATACGGATAAGCGGAGATAAGACAGTGCAATGTCTTTAATAAAGTTCGTATAATAGCCCGCCAATCAAAGGAAACTTCTTAATTTCATTGCATTATCTGGAGCCTTTCAATCTTGAATGGCAACCACCTTAGTGGGGTCTACCCCTAACCCTTCCTTAGGGACCACATGCCCTAGGATACTCACTTCCTCCCTCCAGAAATGACATTTTAAAAAATTGCTTTAAGTCGGCGTACTTTAAGTGTACTTAGGACTTCCTATAAGCATCGAGCATTTTCTTCTTCGCTCTTGGTGAAAATCAGAATGTCTTCTACGAACACTACCATGAACTTATTCATATACTCCACAAACACCTGACTCATCAAGTCTACGAAGTATGTGGGTACATTGGTTAACCCAAAGCACATAACCATCAACTTAAAGAAACCATCAGGAGTTTTGAAAGTTGTCTTGTCAATACTATCATCCACTACTCTGAGATGATGAAATCCTGTGCCTAGATCCAATTGCGAGAATACTGAAGTGCCTACTAGTTGGTCAAACAAGTCATCAATCCTTGGTAGTGGGTGCCTATTATTCTTAGTTAGTTTGTTCAGTTCTCTGCAATCTACACATAAACGGTGAGAGTCGTCTACCTTGGTTGCGAAGATGATCGGAGCTCCCCCTTCTAAAATACTCCGCTTAATGAATCCCCTTTCCAACAACTCACCCACTTGTTTGATGGGCTCCCTCCTTTCCTTAGAAGCCATGTGGCGTACTCGAAATGGGACTGGCTTCACGTTTTCCACCATGTATATCCAGAAGTCAATCTCCTTCCATGGACGTAACCCCCTAACATCGTCGAACACGTCTGGAAATGTGCCAACTTTGAGTAATGGTCGAAGATCACTAACGAAAGCATCAAGAGATTCTAGGTAAATAAGTATTACTGACCACCGTGGATCACAAGAAATTTCGAGAGTCCTTCCTTGGCAAGTAAGAAGCCTAACCTCTCTCTTTTCACAATCAAGGATGACACCATACATGGCTAGCCAATCCATTCCTAGAATTAATCTGTAACCCATGAAACCAAGAACATATGTTTCACATTACAAATCAACGCCAAGAACAGAAATCCTCAAACCCCTACATATAATGGATAAATGAGTCATTCCTCCTACGGGGTTTAAGACAATAATGGGATCAGAAATAATAATAGTACTTAGGTGCAGATTTTCTACTACTAAGTTGGATATGAATGAGTGAGATGCACCAGAATCAAAAAGAGTCCTTATAAGGTAGTCTAAAAGAGAGAACAAACCTTCAACTGCGACTTTCCAACCATGGTCTGGTCCTCCAGCCTCTAAAGTGTTAACCTGCCCTCCATACGTTCCAACCTTCTGTCCATGTCTTCGAGGGCACTATCCCTCGAAAATGCCTAACTTGGCAACAATTAAAGCAAACGTTCTTCTTTTTTATGTAGTCTTTCACAAAGTGTCCTAAAGCGCCACAATCATGGCATTTCACTTCTTTCTTGATCTGAGCTTCTTCGGGCTTTCCCCTTTCTTGTTCATATTATTCAAGCATTCTTTTTCTTTGCTTTGGGGTTCTATTCCTCATTCTTTTCTTTTGGCTTTCCTTCTTTTCCCTCCTCATGCATTAAGGCCATGTCTACCAATTTTTTTAAGGTTTCTCCCATTGGTACATGCGTTAATGCTATCTCTCGGAGCGGTTGGTTTAATCCCTTAGAGAACCTCAGGGCCTTTTTGTGCAGAGTATTTACAAACTCCAATCCAAACCTTACAGGTTGGTTAAAAGCATTAACATACTCCTTTACAGGCATGCACCATTGTTTCAAGTTTAGAAATTTCTCTACTTGGAATCCTTCTTCGGTTTTTGATAAGAATCTTGCCTCAAAGACTACATTAAATTTATCCCAAGTAGCTACTTCTGGTCCGTCTTGTACTATTTCCCACCAGTATGATGCTTCATCTTTAAGAATAAAGGCTGCCAACTGGACTCTGCTCCTATCTTCGAGCTTTAACAAGCTGAACACTTGCTCCATTTCTCTTAACCAATTTCATGCTTATACAAAACTTTCAGTACTGCTAAAAGGTTTTCCTCCCATTGCATTGAAGTCCTTGCAAAGCTTAGAAAAGTTGATTTTGGGAGGGGAAGGAAGAGGAGGTGCTACCGCGGCTGCAGCTGGGGGAGGGACTTTCTCTTGTACCCCAATAGGCGTCATAGCTTCCATGTATCCATGAAACCATGTGGGTATGGGAATGTCCTCAGGGAAGTTAGGAGCCCCAGACATGCTGAAAAACGACGAAACAAGAATTCAAAAGGAGAATGGAAGGAATATTGTAAATAACTTGAGGGATATGCTTTTTCAAAAGTCACTTTTTATTTGAAAATCCTTTGTTTTGAAAAAACATTTACTAAAACTCTCCCTCTGATCTTGTAACCTTAAGCTCTGATACTAAATGTGACACTCCACGTCTGTTAATGTCACTCTTGTAGGAATGCATTATGTTCCGTGAAGCGCAATTGGTAAACAATAGATAAATAAATAATGCAATAGAAAATTTAAACTTTTTATTAATCAGAAAGACAATATTTCATCCCAAAAGTTACATCATCATGTTTCTCTGTCTCATAATTAGAGTACATTAACCATAATAATATCCCTCAAGTATCATTACAATAAGCATGGATAAACTGAAGAAAATACTTGAAAAAGAAGAGCTATCAAAGTCCGAGAAGAATCACGATCTCAACTATTGACCACTCCCACTCTGAGAACCTGGAGGGCGGGGGGAAGAAGGGAGAGAAGGAAAACATAAAGGGTCGGGCATAAAGTTTGGCGAGTTCTAGTGATTTCTTGCATATGTATATGAAAAGGTGTCAAGATAGATCAATGATACTAGAACAGAAAGTATAGTAAAACATGTGTATACACAAGAATTTAACGAGATGTCAACAAGATAAAGATAGATTAAATTTCTCATTCATATCCGAGGATTAAATTAACTACACCAACTTTACTAGAATTAACATGATTAGGTGTTACCTTAATTACTACCTATGCGATCGTCTCCTTAATACTCGAATATTTTGTGCCATACCTGGCAGTAGGATGTATTTGTCCCTAACCCAAAAACTTATAAAGTACAGCAATATCCGTAGGTGTTACTTGTGGCTTAGTTCTTGTAGTCAGACTCATGCACGCTCTTGGCTCCACCGAGATGCGCCCTGTATACACCCTTAAACCTTGAACCTCTTATAATCGAGTTTAGTAAAGCATGCTTTGACCCTTACCTAGTGTGGGGTCCCTACCATGATACCAACAGGGATACTAACAGATATGGGTTCCACACAACCTGACACAAGCCAACCCTAGGCTTGTTTCCACATGTACCTAGGATTTAAGAATCCAGACAACTTGATACAACAACTAGACTTGTGATCTCTTTAGCTTATTATTTAACAAGTGTAACATAGCAAGTTTAAGTCCAATAATAAGCCCGGTTGTAAATTTACATTTATCTAAATGTTATTACACTACGCCATAGATGGCCTACAGCAACCCCAAAGAAGTGACGCAGTAGGTGCCAAAAAGTGTTGCTATAGGCAAAAAATGATCTGTGGCAACACTTTTTTGGGGTTGCCTTTTGCCGCGTTGCCTTAGAGTCAAAGGCAACGCCTTTGCGACTCTATGGCAATATCGGTACAGGTGTTGCCACAGGTACCAATACAACAAAAAATACCCTTTCGCAACTGCCAAAAACAGTTGTAATATGTCTAGTACAGCTGGCAATTGTAATAAAGTCAACCTTTTTTACAACTGTTTCTAGCAGTTGTTAAAATTTGCTTTACAACTGCTAAAAATAATTACACCTCAACTGCTTTTAATCACAGATTTCACAATATTATAATATATATTATTATAACACGGTATTTTATTCAAATAAATATTTTATTTCAATATTTCGAGTGGTACAAATTTTTTGACTACACTATTGTATATTCACTCGTATATTACACAATCATTCATATTTACATACATTCATCACTACATTGTCACTCGATGATTCCTAAATAAAGAACTACGTCGTATACCTCAAATAGATCACTTTCTAACGTCGGGTCATCATCGCTGTGTACGAGTTTCTGGTTTGCTTGTGCTGGCATGTTCACTCCCAGTTGCACCGGCAGTCTTTCAACACCAGGTATGTTCATGTAGTCTTCAACTACTTTCATATCTGTCTGTCCAGTCATCAGCACACCTATCAATTATAAAAATACACACAGTTCATGTTTATAAAACACACACAGTTAATTGCTAAGCCAATTAAACAAGTTAGTTTACAATAAAAATCCAATTAAACAAGTATGGTATTAATTTCTCATCATAAATGAAGACAAACAAAATACTGCAATTCATTATTCTCAGAAAACCAGAAACAAGGATTGATAACAGTTCATTATAGCTGAGTTAGTATGCAATACTAGACATTTCTCAAGCTGGAGCTGTCATCAGTTGAATACAACCAGCTTTTGATACTCATCAAATTCTTAAAAAATCTTTATTGTGCATCCACATCCTAGTCATTATCACTAGCTAGGCAATATAGATATATATGTGTAATTACTTATAAAGATTTCCTAAGTTGGTAACTTAGAGCAACCAAATTTTATAAAGAACATGAAACTGGAATGAAATGCTCACCTTCCACAACATTTCTGGCAGCAACGCAAAAATCATCAACAAATTGAGGAATTTCAACTGTTGATAAGCGTCTTGGCGTAGAGAATTCTTTTGCCGAATCATCATGCTATGGCATTGGGGCGTAATCTGCTTGTCCGTGCATGAAATTAGAGCTTCCCCGTTAGGTTGATAGCCTACAGAAAAAGCACAAACTGTTATGGAAAACATCACAGTCCCGGATTTTGATACACACAGACTCGGTGCTAAGAAGTTGTTGCTAAGAAGAAAGCAGCTCATGATGCACTTGCAAGCTCAAATTATCTATCGAACTCTAAGGGGAAAGACAAAGAAATAGTTAATGACAAGAACAACTTCTCCGAGCTTGCAAACTTGTATGATGACTTATCTAAAGCTAATATCAATGCAGAATGTGAAGTTGTTGGTATACAACAAGATAGTGACCTTTTATCCAAGGCCTTTCTGAATTAAGACAGCAAGATTGCTGATCTGCGTGAAGCATATGCAGGGAAAACTATGAGTAAAGCTGAAGATATAAACAACTTAAATGAAGAGAATAGTAAGGGAAAGCAATAACTTAAGACTAGTCGATACGGCATTTGAATTGGGAATGCATGCTGACCTTTCAGCAGGAACTGTACAGCAAAATAAATTTGATCAACACTGCATTCAGCTGGAACTGTACAGCAATGAATGAGCTAGAAACAACACAAAATACCAATTAATGAATGAGCTGGAACTGTACAGCAAAATGTACGCAGCCCAGGTATAATTTTAGTAACCTGATTTAAAATAAGACGTTTTTGAACTTTTCCAACATACCAAATCAATGCAGACTCATCCTGCAAAAAATAACACAAAATCCCAATTAAAGAACTACTTTGTTTTTAATTTAATTTAGCTCTTCTTTGTTTAATCGTTGCATTCATTTCCAGAACTTTGAGACTTATGAAGAACTGATACATACACACTATGACTAGTACATATCCGAGTAATGTGTATCCTCAATATTACTTAACATTGCTCAGAAACCAGCATATTCCACCATTTTTCTATCTTGTGAACCAAATTAGACATATTCAAGAAATAAGCATTCAAAAGCTAATCATTTCAATTGCCTAACATTGCTAGTATCGGACATAAATATGTAATCACTATTATTAAGATGCTTACCACAGAAAGTCTGAAAGGACAGAATTTTGTTAAAAGGCTTCACTCTACAACCATATTTAAGTACATGCTCCCCTTTCTTTAAAGAGATAATGGCCTGTAAACCAGTAGGCAATGATAAAAGTGCGATAACAGTACCAGCAACCTTTTACGAGTGCATAATAGAATAAGTTTGAAAAGAAACATCTTTTATCATGAACATATTACAAACATTGTAGATTATTAGTTCTAAAGCTCAGTTCGGAAAGTGAAAAGATGTCCTCAAGACAAGAAAATAAATACAATTTGCATCCAGATTCTCATAAGGGAAGCTAGCAACAATTGGTTAACTGTAAATAAGAAAAACGCTACCTTGATGGCCTATATGAGATTGAGATGTAGAGTAATGCTTTTCCTCTTCACACTATTTCCAAATCTGCCATATAAACTCACAAACACATGAGGTCAAATCTCAGATATAAAAAATGGAAACTTACAAGGATTTCATCTTCAAAAGGAGCAGCATATAATTTATGAGACAGTAAGTAGTTTCGCTGCTTTAAATGTTGAACCCATAGCAGAGATTGAGAACCTGACGCTAGTTAACCAGATTTAAATGTTTAGAACAGGAGACGATGATAATGTTAGTGGAAGATGTCGTTATTGCAAAAGAGGGAGGATCGGTTGAGGGAAACAAATAAATTAGCAATTGGCTATCGATATTGAATTGTAGGCCTCAGCAATCAACTCCATTTTTTATTTTTAATGAACCCTAGAATTAGTAATTTGGGGGTGAACAAAATGAAAATGTTAGCGGGAATGAAAATGTTAGCGGGAACAAATGAAAAGTAGCAGATAGTGGATGGTAGTGGATTGGATAATGGATGGACGCTTGAGATTTTGATTTAACTAAAGGTGTGGATTGGTGAGGTGTAATTTTTTTATTTTATTTTTTTAGTTAGAATATATCTATAGCTACCGCAACACAACTAATATCTATACTAACACATTGAAGTGTGCGTTGCAATAGATAAAAATCAGCATAGCAATGGCAACATTGTAGCTAGCAACAACTTAGATTTTCGTTGCAGTATCTCGTCTATGGCGTAGTGTTAGTATACAACCCTTTTTCCTTAACAAGCATCTGTCCAGATGTACAACCAGACTTATGGTAATTTACTTATTTTTCACTTCTTACTATTCAATCTTTACATGACATACTTAATATCACATTGAGTCCAATTTAACTGATTATCATGCCGCATGTTCTTTCTAACATGTAATTAACCCAATTTTAAAAGAATAACATGTAATTATCTCGAATAGATTAACATGTAAGTATCCCAAATAGATTAACATGTAATTATCTGAAATAAATTAACATGTAATTATCCAAACCTAGTAGGTTAACATGTAAGCATCCTAAATATATTAACATGTAATTGTCCAAACCTAATATATTAACATCTAATTATCCTAATTCTTATAGTCAAGGGTTCTAGTACATAATGTGCCTATTTTCCCCATATTATTCCAATTTATGTCAATTATACGCATTTGAAGTAATAGCTTAGGCTTGACTAGCCTAGGTTCAACGTAAAATAAAAGGAAATGGGGAAAAATAGATATCAGACTGATAAAGGCATATAGAAAATACTATAAATAAGTTGAAGGCATAATAGGGATAAGGAAGATTTAAGTTCATAATATAACTTGTAAATTTGAATAGAAAAATGTGTATAAACATATATAGGGACTATTTTAGGTACCTTTATATCAGATCCAATCTTATTTACTATCTAAAACCTTTTTACATAGTCATATCTAAAAATAACATAGAAGTCGCAGTACGAATTGGTGAAGAATCTGAATATACTACTGAAGAAAATGTCCACTTTAGTCTTTTATGTATGCAAGCCCTGATGTTGTCTCTGTTTGATCCAATCCTTAACTGTATTCCCCCATTACATGTTTATATTTTTTAGAATAATTTCATAGAGGCATAAGAAGATGTTATGAATTTATGTGAATTGGAAATGGGAGAAGCTACCTATTTATAGATCACAGAGCCAACCTCAACCGTTAGATTTTAGGTTTTAGATCTAGACCATACACATATTGCCGAGTCAGCCACGAATAATAACACGAAACAGCCTATGTTCGTATTTAGAATCTGCCTGGATCTAGGGTGGGTCAACCCGGGCTGAGCATGGTCAGCCCCCAATGGGCCAATTTCCCGCTCTTTCCCCTGCTTCGTTCATTTGATTTTATGAAATTATATTTTATGTTATATTTACATATAAGCTCCTTAAATGTAGACGAACTTCAGAGGCTTATAAAATATTCATCTATTATCTGTTTTATGCAAACTTGGAGTCTATTTGGAATAGAATTTTGAGACAAACACAACTATAATGCCTTTTTCACTTAATTCTGAATATTTAACTAAGTTATACCCCAAATTATTAGCTTAATGTATGATTATAGTGTGTTAGATTTTTGGGTGTTACACTAACTATAAAATAGTAAGAGAACAACTCCCCAAGTATCAACCCAAAAGACCGAAACCAACATCAGATCGACACTTAGGAAGTCATTTAACTCCGCTAATCTCTAGTAAGTTTCTAATTTCCTTAACTCCTTTTCTTAACTTCTAATCAACATAATCATTTCAGTTTGCAAAACATTTTCTTTTAAACCATCATTCACTTTAAGAGGTGTATATGTTTCTCCTTATAACCACTCAATATTTAATTTTATAAATTCCCCATTTTACTTATAAAATATCATTATATGTTTATTTTATTAATTAATTCTATATATAATTGAAAAGTCGATTTCTAGTTATCAAACTTTTTTAAAATTTTCTATTTCTTTAAATTTCTGGAAAATTTCGCCAGCATCTCCTTTGAACGCGTCACTCGAGTCAACTACAAATTGCCTCTCTAGGCCCTTCCCATTTAAAAAGAAAATAAAGAAGACAAGCAACTTGCCAAATAGGCTAATAAAATCCCATATTCAATTGAAATACTTACCTCTTTATCAAGCATTCAATTTATTTCTCTTTTTCTTACTTCATTCCAAACTTTTTAACACATACTCATCAAATTCCAATTTATTCTAACTCAATCTAGTCATTTTAACTCAATTCACTAATTAATTCTCTAGTTAGCTCTTTTTTCTATTTCGCTTTTTATTTGAACATATCACATTCATATACAATTTTAATTTGCTTATAAACCAATTGAATTCCATTTTCGATTCAACTACAAATATGAATTCACAACTCCCGTTCACTTATCCAAACTTAAACTCGATCCAAAACTCGATTAGCTAATTGCTCTTCTACTTAGTTAATTATATTCAATAATTAAAAATCTGGTTTTTGTTTCAAAAATCAACCATTTACTTCACTTGAGGTCATATTTATTTTATAACTCAGGTCTTGATTTTTCTAACGAAAATCCAAAGTTGATTAACATGGAATAGATTGATTTTATTTATATTATCATCATAAATTATAAATGATATATCGTAGTTTTTATGAAAATTTGGTTTTGATATAATTCAAAATCTATAAGGCGAAATCCAGATTTTTCTTTTCCATTAGAAAAATATTATTTAATAGATTCAATGATTCTTGTTTCAAAGAATTTTGACTTAAATTAAGTTCTATATATGCAATTGAAGTTCGAAACATCAAATTACGAACTACCGCACTGCGGCGAGTTCGTTTTAATTATATTTAAATATAAACATTTAAACTTCATTTTTTTTAAATTTTAATCTTGTTCTTATATATTCTAATATATATTAAGTCAATTTTCCAAAACCAACTTAATATTTCCAATCAAAATAAATCGCCAATTATTTCGTAATTCAGTTATAAATTTATTTACAATTAAATTTTCTATTTTAAATTCGATATCCTCTGGGAATAAATTTTTTTATAAAATTTAATGTAACTGAATTCCAGTTTTAACTTGCTTGGATTTAATTCAATTCAGTTTATATTCCGAATTCCGAAATAAAATCCATCATTCCCTTTTCGAAACGATTTCCAATTCCTTTTAAATTTATGCTTGAATTTGTATTTCCAAATTTTTCCATGATAATTATCCCACTTTATTTATGAACATCGTTTATAAATTTACTTCCTTGTTTTACACATCAAAACAAGTTGCATTTCAAAATCTATTTGAAACTCGATTCATATGTTGGAATATTTTATTATTATAACTTATATATATAATTGATGAATCTATTTTCATATTTAATTTCAATTTCTATCTAATATAATTTAAATATCCTTTTTGGAAATAATTTATTTTTATAAATTTGACATAGTCGAATTCCAATCATAAATCCGTATGGATTTATTTTAATTGAATTTACAATCCAAACATTGGAATAGATTTCGTCGTTTCCTTTTTAAACTAATTCCAATTCCCCTTTTTAAATTCCCATTTGAATCTACATTCCCTAAATTATCCAATGATAATTTATTTCACTTCATTTATAAACGTTGTTTATAAATAAACTTCTTGATTTTATTATTCAAAACAAGTTAACATTTCCTATCCATTCAAAATTCAAATTCTTCTTTAGAAAAATAGATTTTCCCTTTTAAATCTCAAAATTCCTTTTCACGATATTGTTATATGTCAATACTTAAGGCCAATGATATTCAAACATCCAAAACTCCCAATTATCAACTATAGGTTTTCTAACACATTTTATACGATAACATATATGAAAACAAACAAATAATAAATTTTGAGGAATCTAGTTGGATCCTCCAACCTGCTTTCCTTCATCCATAGATGTTAGCCAAAATAAAAAATACCCATCTAGCTACAAGAAAGGATAGTGCGGTATAGAAGGACATCCACTATATATATTGTGGGGTGCATAGGGTCATCCGCTAATGGTACTATGGGAAATATCCTATATATATAATAACGACAACCACCTAGCCTAAATACAACTAATATATATATATATATAATAGTCACAATAATATTTCATTGCATCCAAACAACAAACAAGCAGCATATAACATTATATTAAATAAATATTTGTTTATAATAAATTATAAATTAATCCAGGGAGTGAGTTTACTAACATTGATTTTAAATTAAGGCTCGCCCCAATTTTAAATAAAACCAAATGATGTTCGATTTAATTTAAAATTCATCGTTGATCTGAAAAAATCCCTAACCTATTCCAGCTCGTATAATTTGACGATATGATCTTGATACTGCTTGCATCGTTACGATTGGGCCTCGTACCAACGAGATAAAAAATATAAGCTTCAATTAATTTTAAACTTAACTATTGTCATTAGAATTTATTAGTAACCTAACTAATCCACTCTAAATCCTTCTATACCATTGCGCCTGCAATAGAGATGAACGAACAACCCATATAAACAAAATTTCCTCCCTTTCTCTTCGATCAACCCACCAATGCAAGGTAATCACTATTGGACTTCCTTTCTCGAAAGCAACTTCCTGGACTCCCAAGTTTACGCCAAACTTCCCAATTTCCATTTCATTTTACAGCCCTAGGTCGCGCTTTTCTCAAATTTCGAACACGCCATTAACTCTCTTTGATTACTATCGCACCAATCTGATCGATCTCCATATCCTATTGCACCCCCTCTAGTTTCCATTCGCGATCTCATTGAACAAGTCACAGCTTTCTTTCCAGTGACTACAGGTGTGAGGCTGAGCGCAAACTTCATTCGTAATAAAATCCTCATCATAACTCAACTACCCTTAACTGCAATCATGTCGTTCTAACCATAGGACATTCTGATTCTTGCGATGTCGTCGGCCTAAGAACACAGTGATTTGATTTCATTCCCCCTTTTATTTTATTTTTTTAATAAGTAACGTTGTTGGAATTGTTTGGTTCTAAAGGAAAGAGGAGTCGAGGCTTTGATTTGAGGTGAAGGAAAAAAGGAAATGACTTCGATTGTTTTTTCTCTTCTGAACCCATTTGATTTTTGTGAAAAATAGATGGATGAGGTTGCGATCTTACGAAGCTCTCGGTTGATTTTGATTTGTATAAAGATAGTAGCCATTTTCGATTTGATATCTAATCTCTCGGTTTTCTACTGAGGAACGCAAAATGGAAAATAAAACAAGGGAGGGTGATAGTGATATATAATGGTGGAGGAGGGGGAACCAATAGTACGCTGAAATTAAATCTTGGTTGGTAACATACATTGCAAATCCATTTAAGGTATTTAAAATGATTTTGATTTTGATTTTATATATAATTAAATTTAACTCAATTTGACGTAAAGAGATATTTAATTAATTTAAATAGATATCAATTTTATTCGTATACGATATATATACATATATTATTCTTACGAAAATTAGGCCTGAAGTTTCATGTTTGAACAAACACACACGAGTTCCAATCGCGATAAAACTTGACATACTGTTATGGTTTTACATTCCATACCTAAAATTAATTTCATCGAAAACAAATATCGTTTGAAAATTGGTTATTTTGATTTGCTAAATTAAATAAACAATATATATGTTAATTTAAACACTCAAATCTATTGGTAATAAATTATTATTGTCGTTCTAATTCAAATAGAAATTAAATTGATCATTTGAGTCATTTCGATTCAGTTTTAACTTGGAATTTAATTATTTAATTTTTCATATGACAATAATTCGATATACTCGAAATAAAATCATATTCGATTATTAAATCGATAAATTTCATATAAAAATCCATTTACATTATCAACTCAACATTTAAAACAATATTAAATGTTAAAAATAATTGACCAAAAATCTGGGTCGTTACATTCTTTCCCCCTTCAAGGAATTTCATCCCCGAAATTAAGAGGATATGAAAAATTCTACAAACCATTATCTTATAAAAAACTTATGTTCAAACTCAACATTTTATTCAGATTACACACCATATATGCTCACATTCATTTAATCTGAATGATTTACTACCAACATATTTACATTTAATTCATTTAACTTGCTTAAGTTAAATTTAAGTTCCAACATTCAAATTCCCAGGTTTTTATTTCAAATCGTTGAAATCCCATAAATATACACATATATTTATAGCTATCTCCAATTCAAAGAATTTGAATTTTGAAACCAACTTGTTTTCTTTCAAACAAATTTCCGTCAAATACTATCTAAAGTTGCAATCCATCACTTGAAAACTCAAAAATGAACACTGATGATGCTACAGTCATCATTAGGATTATTTTCTAGCGAATGAAATGAGTTCCAGTACTTTATTACTTTCAAAATCCATTTAAAAATGGTTTTCATTCAAATATCCTTTCAAACCAAAGCTATAATATTTTAGTACACTTCAAAAAAATATTTTTCAACTTCTTGAGATTAAATTCTAATCTGAATCCAATTCTAGTTCATCTCATATATATATATATATATGTATATTATTGATATACAAATCCTGTTTGGTTATATACAACCATTCCAATTTTATAATCTCATTGGATTGTAAAACTAACAAGCAACACATCCATATACTATAACAATTTCAGATTTTTTTCCTTTTATGTCAAAATATAAATTTGGTTAAACTTATTTCATTTATCCACTTTAAAACAATATCATTTCGAAGTGCTCTACTCAAGTATTTAGAAACACTTATCGATACTGTTGTACATCCTGTATTGATCAAAATTCGTAAACCACTTGCCAAACCAATCAACACAATATAAAACAGTTTTTATATCAACTAACAAATGCGCTCTCGTATAATACACTTAACTCATTTTAGGTTACTACTGACCCTATCACTAATGAGCAAACCCCCACCAAAGCCTAGGTTTTCGCTCAATCTAAGCTCTGAAACCAACTGTAATGGCCTGCAAATCCACACCAGCTGAGTTGACTAAATACACCATACGTACAAACCAAATTACATAGAAATATTAATCATTATGAATTAAAGAAGAAAGGGATAGAAGAAGAAATAGAAACAACAACACAAAATCTCGTTCATAGCAGAATAAAATATAATATATATATATAACAATCTTTGAAATACAATATTGTACTTACATACATGATCAGAGTACATTATATATACAACACAACGGAATAAACTCTCAATATATTTAACATTGAAGCCTCCTACCCCAAGCTCTTCCAAGTATATCTGTAAGCAAATGAACTACTTGACTACCCATACAAATTTGGGCACCCGGCAGTTTATGGTAAAACAATACAAAACAAACTCTGGGTCAGTCATTGATTGGTGAAAGTAAACTTCAACCACTTGGTTTAACTTCAAATGTCCTTTTAAAAGAAAGGATAATTGTAAGACCCATCCACACATAAAAACGGATGGTTTTTTACCTTATGGTAACCCTAAACATTTCTTTAAAAATCAACACTATTCTGATATTATAATAGTGTCTAAGTCAAATAAATGGCAATCTAGCGGAATGCTTGCATCTCAGGCTCCACATACATAGTATAAAATCAAAACCATGGGATCTTGTTGGATAATGGATTTCCAACTATGACAAGGTATGGAACTACATTACGGTTTTGTATATCTATAGGGGAATACGCTGGGTTCAACAAGAATATTTTACAACCCGACCACACATGATTGACCACTCATTTCGCTTGAGTGTATCGAATGTATATCACCAACGGCTGGGATCAGCAACCATTTCCAAAAAGGGATAGCATCAATAGATTGAAGAAGGAATTGAATTTTCTCTAGATAGGTGATAATACATCCTAATTAGCAGCAACCCGCTTAGCCATGATGTCTGCTCGATTTGTCATTTCTCGGTTGTGAGGCTTGAGGTTACGATTACTTACCTTTGATTGGTAGCACAATCACTTTGAATGCCCCATTGTCAGATCCGTTAAACACTAATTGATTTGCACAAATATATTATGGATATTATGTGAAGAGAATAAATTCTCCGCCATAATATATATACTTGTACAGACTAACATATGCGATCGTTGTAAATACACCGTCAGACATTCGTACATACGATTTCGTTCTAAGGTAGAACAAAACCAAAGGCATAATTTCCATTAATCCATCTTAGGCAGTTTCTATCTATAATTAACAGAAAAATTCATTTCACTTTACTCCATCTTCGGTTGTCTTCATATAATCCGAGTTGGAATGCTACTGCTAATACTGAGTGGTTCTCGGATAATAATCCAACCGGTCTCTCTATACTGACAATGATATTGGCCAATACTTTAATAGTCGATTATTTAACTATCGAAGAAAAGCAAAATTTCATTTAAAGCATCAAACAGTCACTTGGCCCCTTAATTAATATTTCATTAATTAGTTTTATCATTTCCCATTTTCTCTTCAATATCTTTACCCTGATATTTCTCCAAACCTGTTAAGCCTATCACGATTCTTAGAAAAACATTTCCATTTATCATAACTAATTATTTTCTATGTCCCATAAAATTTCACTTTTTAAAATCGGAAAACATTACATATACTCACGAATCACTATTCTACCACATTCATAAGTCCCTAACTTTAAACTAGTAAGAGAATAGCACCATAATTATTAACCCAGAAGGTCGAAACCAACATCGGATCGACACTAAGGAAGTCATTCAGCTCTACTAATCTCCAGTCCGTTTCTAATTTTCTTAACTCTATTTCTTAACTTCTTATCAACAAAATTGTTACTACCAGAATAAAGCACCGAAATAGGCTAATGATGAAGGGGTAGCGAACTACCACAAGCCTAAATGAATCCTCCGTAAGCAAAAGCCAAGCACAATGTGAAGCCGAAGGTATAAGGAAACAATACGATAGATATGCAATATACACCATCACTAATGGGGAAAAATCAAAACCTATACAAAGAAAGGATACCGGCAGGGTGGTTCCGGCACGATGGGTAAACAACGAAGGGTCACCCAAGACCGAAAGCCTATAAAGAGAGAAACAAGGAATCTTATAAACCGTGACCTAGAAGGACGAAAAGGCTATCGGTGTTAACTTGCTTAATACCAATACATAAGGGGACAAAAGCATCAAAGATACAGAGTTTGAAGCATTTGAAGATTATCTGGGAACTAGCTACCGAGACACCCATTAGATGCTCACTGAGAGGCTAATCTACTTAGCAACTAACAAAGCACCTGAAGCAACCTCCCGGAAATCCGAGATACACTTTAGAAATCTACCGAATGACAAGCCGAAACCCTAAGAGAGACGAGCTATCCACACTAATGTTCCTAGTGTCAATACCAACAAGAGTGGTAGATCTGACAATCGTACATCTAAATAATGAAGGCAAGCTCCACAAAGTGTTAATAACATGACTGAGAGTCCATAACTGTAAGCCTATATCTAAAAGCCTACATCCGAAAGCCGAAAGATATTCACACCGCCAGGCTTAGTAGCATTACAAAGAAGATAGACAAGACATCAGGAAAAAGCTCCAAAGACTGGGACCATCCTCCCGAGAGCCAGAACTGACAACTTAAAAAGGCATAAGCAAGGCCTTCGGAACCAAAAGGAAAGGCGATCGAGAGCCAAAACTTCCGGAACCAAAGGGAAATGCGATCGATAGAGGCTTCTGCTGACCCAATAGCAAAAGGTCCCCCGATTTGTCCATAAATAAGACCCCAGCGTTCTCATTTTGAGGACAGATTTTCTCATTTCTCATTCTTGTACTCTTTTTATCTAGAGCAAACCCTAATTTCAAAATCAATTTAGGTATTTCAATTGTAATCACTTATGTACTCCAAAATCAAGGATCAATAAAGAGTGAATTGACACTTAACATATTTTATTACGAGTTTTTTATGTGATTTCTTAGCTATCTCCTATATGACATGCTGTATGCACTCTACATTGTCACGAATTCATACTTAAGCTTAGACCCTTCCGCAGAGCTTTTGCAGACCCCTTCCTGCAAGCTGTTTAGCCTCTTTTATTGATGGTTGTGTTTAGGGAACCCTTGTCCCAAGATAACTGTTAGTTCTTGAGACGCTTAAACGTGATGCGCACCCTACTAAGGGAAGAGTAACTAATCTTTTGGGCTCTAAACCTTGATATCTAAGAAACAGTGAACTGACTCAAACTCGTGAAAGATAAATAACTCGATTTTCCCCTTAGGTCCACTTCCGTAGACCTGTCTACGATGTTGACGAAAAATATCGTTAAAATTTTAGCTCTAGAAGGAGGGCTTGAACGTTCAACCTTATGGTTGGCCTTCCCTCATATCTAACTGTGTTGTTCTGTCTGAGGTTGGACTAAGCTTTGAAGATGCAAGATTATGGCCAAAAGGTACCAATGAGAGTCTTTTGGATCTCAAATGGCTATGTCAGGTAATACTGACCTAAGAGTGATGGAAGAACAAAGTTTAAATTGGAATCTCTACAAATAATCAAGTGGAAAAGGGAAGACATACGAATCTGATTGTTGGAACAACAACCCTTTCTATATAGGATAATCCTTAATGATTACTCTAATTGATTTTCACCAAAGGTGTATGGCCACTTTTCTTATATAAGAGAGGTTGTCTATGAGCAAGCAAAAGGAATGGTATTTGAACAAGAAATGATGAGGGGTTTTAAATGCCTTGCTTCCAAATGGACTAAAAGGATGATGCATCGAACTCAAGATACATTGGGAAGAAGAAACAATGGTACGAGAGCATCAGCAGGATATAATAACAAAAGGGCTAGATTCCAATGGCAAGGAAGGAACTTTATACCAAGAATGCCTAATGAGTGCCACCTTACTACATCAGTGGAAAACATTTACTTTCTAACTCAGTAAGAGCGCAACTATTGGTCGTCCGCAAAGAAGAAGCTCAAGCACGAAAGGAAATTGGATGGGCCTTACTATCATTATCGTATGATAAACGGACATGAAACCAATTAGTATAAAGCCCTTGAGGGATTGATCATCAAGTTCCTCAATCAAGGCTAGTTACAAGACTTTGTAAGAAGATCAAAATAACTCCAATAAAGGTCCTTAGGAAGAGGATTACCTACTCAACTAGGGGTACGGAAACCGTCTCAAAGTTCAAAATGATCAAAAAATGGGTTAAAGAACATATGGATAAAAGCCCTTGTCACCTCCGAGTTGGCCAGGGCAAGGCAACCCCTAGAGGGGAGTGTTGTGTAAGCCTTTCTTCGCGTCCAATCAGAAAGGTCCAGGTTAAAGCATCAAAAGCGTAAACCTCCGACCAACACCAGAAATGGTCATGACGGAGCATCTAATTAGCACGCCCTGCCTCTGCTCGTAGAAGAGTACGCCCTGCCTCTGCTATGAACTAAGCATGTCCTACATTTTCTTGTGGAAGAGCACATCCTACCTCTGCTTATGTTCTGCATTATGCGCAGAAGGGAATGCAAACCCCTATCATCACCTACGATAGTCGGGATAGGGCACCCCTTGGAGAGGGTGGAGTGTAAGCATCTATCACCGCCTACGATGGCCAGTTTAGAGTGTTAAAAGAGTAAGTCTTAATTCTGCATCTACAACGGTCTGGTTAGTGGATAAGTTAGCTAAACACACCAACCGCACAGGCCCAGAGAGTGGCCAACAAAGCACGTATATCCTCTGCTTTAACGATAAACCCCAGAGAGTGGCTCAAGAAGCACGTACATCTTCTGCTACACAAATCACACCCGAAATGGGGTAATGCAATTAATAACACAAATGGTCTCTAGACTCCTCTCTTAATACCGGAATATGGGTCAATTCGTACATTAACTATTACGCCGGATGTGTTTTCTGGTCTTCTACCCTAAATACCCGAATCTGGGTCAGTTCGGGGTCTTATCACTCCAAAAGGTTATTTCTGGTCTTTTATTAAAATAGCCTAAATCTGGGTTGGCTCTGAACTCCTATTAACCAAGGGAAGGGATCATGCACTTCTATTTGGAGTACTAATCTAAGATATGGATCAAAGTTCTATTATTACCAGAAAAGGATTTCTTGAATTCTATTTTTAATACCCTAATCTGGGTCACAAGGTTCTAAACCTTAATGAAGGAATATGCTGTCAACTAGAGCCTATTACCTAAGCGGTCTTCAAGCAAGGACAGAAACCTTACTTATTGCTCGGGGAAGTTTCCTTAGCCTATACATATATCAATTCATTATTTGTTATTCCAAATTCATATATACAATACATATTACCATACAACACCAGAACACAAGTTCTGGCGGAAGGTCAAGTATATATCTTAGGTTCCCCTCAATAAAACCTTAAGACTGAAATTTCACTTTTCTTAAAAGTGTTGTATAGGGAGGTTTCCAACAAATACTTATTACACTAGGAAACTTTCACCAGTGCAGAAGGAATAAGTCGACTAGTTATCATTCATACATTCAAATATCATGATGCTATTAATTTCAATAAGAGCAGGTGATGCTCTGTGTGTGCCTTATAGGCTAACACCTGATAGAGTGCATTAAATTTATGCACAATATTACAATGAAATTATGAAAGGAAAAAATCTCCACCATAGGTTGTGACCACATGTTAAGTGACACCTCTATAAGTCATAACTCCATTCATAAGCACTACCATTGTAGACAATTGCATATGAAGTGTACCTTGCATTCTGCATAACTATTTACAATGGGATTTTAAAACAAGTGCATCTCTAGAAAGAAAAGCATCCTTACTCTAATATTAGAACTGATGTGTAAGCATGATTTAGTTCTTAAAAGCTCTATTACTGGTGCTTAGTATGGATTTCAGGATAAAAACGATCTTCCTCACTTTATCTAAGGTGATATCAGAGAGGTTAAGTAAAGAATCGAATGGAATCCCAAATCCATCAGTTATGTAGACCAGAGAACACTTGCAATAATCCCATTCTCCCGTAGGTGGACTATCATAACCTCGAGTCAGTATTGATTTATATGTGCAAATCTCTCTTAAAATTTTATCCTTTTCTCCTCCAAGGAAAACAAGGCGGATCCGCGAATATAGAATATAAAACTTCTCAAGGTCCCTTTAGAAGCAATACTGACCCAATGAGGAAGACTTGATAAGAAAAGACTACTCCCGATATTCTCTTATTGTCTTAACGTAATTCCCTAAGAAATACCTAGAAAGCAAACCTGAAGTAGAGGACATGCCCTGAAGAAAACATTAAAGGGATTAGAAGAAAGACTGTAACATCCCAAAATTTCAACAACACCAAAGATGACAAATTAAAGAATAATTAATTTAATATTTAGAATCAGTGGAAACGGACTACACCATTGCGTCCGTCTCAAAATTTTGGTCAAGATAGACACTTGGTTTGCGTAAAACGAACAACGTATGAAGAAGTTATGAAGGTTTGAAGTTTGTATACACACAAGAGAATTATATGTATACAAACAAATTAAAATATATAAAAAATTGAAACAGCGAATCTGGAGGGGTCAACCTAGGGTGTTTGGTGGGTCGACACCCTGGGGGAGACGAGCCCCATAGGCAGATCTGGGCAGATTCGATTTTCTGAACGTGGACTCTTTTCTTGACCTGGTTCGTTGCTTCTAGGCTATAAAAAAGACCTCAACCTAGGTTTTATTCATGTGAAAAATAATGGTGACAACGTGGATTTGCAGTAACGAAAATTAGATAGCCTATTCTTCTCCAAAATCAATTCAAAGTAGATCATACATATTCAAAGATGGCTACAACAAAATCAACGTGTCCTTCTCAGTTATTTGGATCCATTTTCTTAGATCTATTCACTGTGCGTTTATGTTAATTTTTAGATCTAAATATTTAATTGGCAATCTTGGTATGCATATAAAAATTGGATCTTGAATCGTCACCTAAATCAGTTCTATTATGACATATTGACCAGTTCTGTTCTTATATGTTTATATCGCCACCATGTCAAATCTTGTCATAATATGCTTATTCAGTTTTATGCCTGTTTATGTCAGTTAATTATTAATTCGTTATTATGCCTACTTTTGACTCTCTTCTCTCCCATTTTTCCCTTTTTATTTTTATATAGCCAGGCTACCTTCGAGCCTTGACCTAATGCTGAAATATGCGAACGTGTGAAATTGGGAATCATTGGGAAAAACATGAATTTGGGCATAACTTGTACTAAAACATGTGAATATTGAATTGGGGCATAAAATGGAACATAGGTGAATATTGAATTGGGGAATAAATTGGGACATATGTGAATATTGAATTGGGGGCATAAATATGAACATATGTGAACATTGAATTGGGGCATAAATTGGGACATATGTGATTATTGAATCGGGGCATAAATTGGAACATATGTGAATATTGAAATTGGGCATAAATTGTATTTTGATTTATGACTAAGGAAAAAGGGCATATTAGGCATAATGATTTGTGAATTGAAAAGGGGCATGGTAAAACCTATAATTGAAATAGGATAATTGCTAATATGAATATACCTAAAAAATTTGAACGGTAATAACGCTTCGACACGAGATTAGATTGCGCTTGTGGTATAAGTCTGTCTGGAGCCGCCCGACATATCTAGCAACCACAAATGGCTAATCTAATGTGAGGGGTCTAATGCAAAATAGCACCACGACATGAGGTTAAGTCTAAACTTGTGGTTTAAGTCTGCCCGGAGCCACCCGGCTATCCAGCAGCCATAAGTGATTGACTTAATGTGAGAGGCCTGGTGTGTTAACATGTATAAATGAAAAGATAGTAACAACATGTTAAATTGAAATACTTAACCGGTTTGAATGTGAAAAGGGGTAATATATGAACCCAAAAAATGGAATAAAGGGTTAAGTAAATTTATATAAATTGATGGGGTTAAGTAAATATGAAATCTGGGGGGTTAAGTAAACCTATTAAGTTTCTGTGGGGTTAAGTAAACCTGTTAAACTTGTGGGGTTAAGTAAACCTGTTAAGTCTATGGGGTTAAGTAAACCTATTATGTTTTTGTAGGGTTAAGTAAACTTGTTAAATTTGTTAGGTTAAGTAAACCTGTTAAGTCCGTGGGGTTAAGTAAACCTGTTAAGTTTCTGTAGGGTTAAGTAAACCTGTTAAATTTGTGGGGTTAAGTAAACCTGTTAATTCTATAGGGTTATGTAAACCTGTTAAATCCGTGGGGGTTATACGAACTTGTTAATATAAAAGACTTAACCTATTACATCCGCTGGGGTTATACGGACCCATTAACTTGTAAAGCTTAACTCATAAATCTGTAGGGGGTTATACGAATTTTTTAATTCTATTCGGCATAACTTGTCAAAATCCTAGTTGATTGAGGACATAAGATCTATGGGGGTTGGCTTGTGTCATCTGTTGTGTGGTACCCATATTAGTCAGTAACCCATTCTAATACTTAAAAGGGGACCCCCCCCACTAGGTAGGGGTCAGGGCACGCTTACTGAACTAATTGTAAGAGCTTCATCTAGGAGGAGGTGTGTACTGGCGCGTTCCAACGAACTCATTTGCGTGCATGAGTATGGCCTGCTTTTGGGAAAATAAGCCACTGTAGCATCGGTAAATAGGTCTGTGTCCTATTGTAGGTTGCCACTTTAGGAAGTGATTCATCATACTATGGGGCCGACACAGGGTATTTACGGAATAGGGAGCCGATCAGTTGGGGGTAGTTATTATGGTACATCTAGTCCTGTCTATTTCTGGGGGTTCCTGTATTTCTATTGAGTTTAACACCCGTTATTTCTGTTTAGGTACTGGTTAATTCTGTTTGGGGTAAAACCCATTACTGGAGTACACCTAAAACTACCATTATGTTTCTATAGGGATCATCCAGTTTCTGTTGAGTAATTAGGGAGTATGTAATCCTGTCATATATCTGCTATACTAGTATTGGTTCAGAGAAAAGTATTATAGAAGCGTAACCTATTTGTTCTGTTCATTCTGCTTATCTTGCTCAGCCTATTATACCTATCTTATTACTATTATCTATCTCCCTAGTTGATACTTTTATTTATTTACTTGCTAAAAGTAACTGGACTCGCCAGATTTTATGTCTGACCCATTTTGTTTCTTCTTCTTTCTTCCATTCCTCCCTCCCCCTAAAGGTTCGTAGGGTGGGAATTCCCAGGCTTAGTCAGGACTAGGATATCATCTTTCTTGGAGCAGCTTTTGAAGTATTGCTCAGTTTCTATCTTTGCTACTATGGCTTTGTCTCTTTTGGGGAATTATGCTTTTTATGTATTTTCTGTACTCTAATGGTACAAGACATAAGTTTTTATATGATTGGAATGGGTTTTATGTAGTCTCAGACTTATGTTTTTTTGGACCACGATGTTATGATTTATGTTTGAAATAAAAATTTAAATTCTGATGTTGCTTTTATATATGTCTTGTAACATTTCTATTTTTGTTTACAAACAATGCTTCCCGAAACTTAATGCATTCCCTTAGTGAGTGGCATTAACAGACGTGGGGTGTCACACTTGGTATCAAAGTTGAAGGTTACCAGATCAGATAAAAGATTTGGAAAATTGTTTTCAAAATTGTTTTAAAATGAAGCATTTTCAAAAGAAACGTTTGTTTTGAGAAACATATTGCCTAAAGCCAAATGTAATATCTTTCGATTCTCTGTTTGATTCACTTTTTCCTTTTCTTTTCAACATGTCTGAGGAACCTAATATTCTTGAAGGCGTCATGATACACGGTTGGTTCCGTAGGTATCTTGAGGCTACGGCGCATGCAGAGAGCCAAGAAAACGTTCCATCCCCAGCTGCACCCGTTGTTCCTCCTCCTCCCCCATGTGCTGATAATTTCTCTAAGATATGTAAATACTTCCGCACTATGGGTGGAAAGCCATTCAATGAAACTGAGACTTTCATGGAGGCAGGGAATTGGCATAAAGAAACAGAGGATTTGTTTGGAATTTTTGAAGTGGAAGATCGTAGGAAGATTCATCTAGTCGCTTGGCCGTTGAAAGACGAGGCTTCATTCTAGTGAGAAGTGACGCAAGCACGGCGTCTAGTGGATACTTGGGATGATTACCGATAGAGATTCAAAATGAAGTTTCTTTCTCAAACCGAGCAAAGCATGCAAATGGAGAGGTTTCTGGTACTCAAGCAAGGAGGCATGACCGTCAAAGAGTATGTTAACAAGTTCAATCAACTTGCAAGGTTTGGGTTGGAGCTAGTGGATACCGCGCATAAGAAAGCTTTACGGTTTGCTAAAGGACTGAACGAACCCCTCCATGTGTTAGCTATGTCCCATATTCCCATGTGAGCAACTTTTGAAAAGCTCACTGATTTGACTTTGACGCATGAGGAAGATAAAGCTGAAAAGAAGACCCAAGGAAGAACAACTACAAGAGGGCGGAAAGAACGACAAAGATAGAGGCAAAAAGAAATGTCATGGTTGCGAGAACGTTGGTCATTTTGTCAAAGATTGTAGAAAAAGGAAGAATCCTGGCTTCAACTGTGGTGAAGATGGACAGTATACTAATGAGTGCCCGAAGAAGCAAGGGCAGGGCCAAACGGCTGGATCCTCTAGA
Source organism: Allium sativum (assembly GCA_030737875.1). Lineage (NCBI taxonomy): Eukaryota > Viridiplantae > Streptophyta > Magnoliopsida > Asparagales > Amaryllidaceae > Allium > Allium sativum. The sequence goes on from CM060911.1 coordinate 128,537,885, forward strand.
GTGCAAGTGCATGCTCTCGTGACTGATGTACCGGACAGAGGTATGAAAATTTCTATTGAAAGTTTTATTTCTCTTTCTGATCATCAAGTTAGGACTCTTTTTACTTCTGGTGCTTCTCACTTTTTTATATCTGATTCTGTAGTAGAGTCTCTACACCTTAGTCCTAGTATGGTTTTGGATCCCGTTGTTGCCTCAAACCCTATTGGTGGCACGACTCAATTGTTTTTGACTTGTCGGGGATTGAGAATATCTGTTTTAGTGCGTCGAGTTTTAGCATAACGCATATGTACTAAGTTTTATGGGATACTGTTTTACTTTAGGGATGGGTTGGCTAGCCATGTATGGTGCCATTCTAGATTGTTAAAGGAGGGTCGTTAAATTTTTGACTTGCCGTGGGAGGACTCTCGAGATTTCTAGTGACTTAAGAGGGTCTAACATGTTTAGTTCCTAGAGTCACTTGATGCATCTATCGACGATCTACGATCTGTACCAGTAGTCTGTGAGTATTCTAATGTTTTGAGGAGGTTTGAGGCTTGCTTCCGAGGTGCGAGATTGATTTATATATATACTCGATGGACAATACAAAGCCAGTTGCATTGCCTGTGCGCCACATGGCTCCAAGAGAAAGGAGGGAGCTTAGTAAGCAAGTAGGGGAGCTATGTGAGAAAGGGTTTATTAGGCGAAGCATATCCGAAATCGATGCTCTAGCAATATTCGCCACTAAGGAGTACAGCTAGCTTTGCATATGTGTGGATATTCATGATTTTTTTTCGTCATTTTTTATTTATAGGAGTATCTGCATGATACAGCAGAGGTAGTTGAGTCGAACGTACTCAAGGAAGTAGAGGTAGAAAGGGAGGCGACAATTAGACCAGTTCCTACCCGTATACTTGGATCAGAGGTTAATAAACTATGCATAGAGAGGTTAAGTTAATAAAAGTGTAATAGGGAGTAGACAGCGAGGATGCGACTCGGGAGACTGAATACAAGGAACGTGCTTCATACCCTTTCCTTTTTGGTACGATGATGTTAACTTCTTTTTCCAAGCTTTTATTTGTACTTGCTTCTGTCATTCGTGTGTATCCTATCGATCGAACCTTCGACCTTTAGATAGAAATCCCATGGTTGCAAACATGTGTTTGAGAGATGTTATGTTTGATGGATGCATGCGGATGCAAGTGTTTGCTAGTGGTTGCTTGTGGATGCATATACATGCACATTAGGCACTAGATCGGCTCAATCACTCTCATATAGCATATAGATATGTGTGCATTTTTCTTCTTTTTATGGATGAAAATGGATGTATCATCATATGGGTGTTGCATTTGGACGAATGATTTTGCACACATATAGAACTTACAAGTTATAACAGGATTATTTGCGTACATGTTGGATTCAAGTCACTAACATACATTGCATTAACGAGGTCGACTGAATCAGTGGACCGCCTAATCTTCGCATTAGTATTGGGACATATACACACACCTTTACATATGTTCATATAATCATTTGGAAATATTTTAATTACAATGGATGCTTGTGATTAGCGGATGAATAGATGGATGTGGATGTTAGGATATACATTCTTCTTAACTTGGAGATTTCAGGGACGAAATCCTTTGAGTAGGGGAGAACGTAACACCCCGAAATTTAAACAACACTAAAGAGGACAAATTAAAGAATAAATAATTTAATATTCAGAATAAGGGGAAGTGGATGGTGCCATTGTGTTCGTCTCCAAATTTTGCTCAAGATAGACACTTGGTTTGCGTAAAACGGACACAATATGACGAAGTTATGAAGGTTTGAAGTTTGTATAAGCGCAAGAGAATTATATGTATAAAAAAATTAAAATATTAAAAAAAATTCTAATAGCAAATCGGGAGGAGGAATACCCGAACCGCCCAATTTTGGGGGTCGAGCCAGGGTGTTTCGGGGTCGACACCAGGGTTGACCCCTGTGTTGACACCGTAGGAGAGTTGATCCCCCTAGGCAGATCTGGGTACATTCAATTTTCTGAACATGGACTCTTTCCTTGACCTGATTCATTACTTCTAGGCTATAAAAAGGATCCTAAACCTAGTTTTTATTCATCCGAAAAATAATGGTAACAATGTGGATTTACTGCAACAAAAATTAAATAGCATATTCTTCTCCAAAATCAATTCAAAGGAGATTATGCATATACAAATATTTCTACAACAAAATCAACGTGTCCTTCTCGGTTATTTGGATCCATTTTCTTAGATCTATTCATTGTGAGTTTATGTTATTTTTTAGATCTAGATATTTAATTAGCAATCTTGATATCTATATAAAAATTGGATCTTGAATCGTCGCCTAAATCAGTTCTATTATGACATATTCACCAGATCTGTTCTTATATGTTTATATCGCCATCATGCCAAATCTTATTATAATATGCTTAGTCAGTTTTATGCCTGTTTCTGTCAGTTAATTATTGATTCGTTGTTATGCCTACTTTTGACTCTCTTCTCTCCCATTTTTCCCTTTTTATTTTTATATAGCCAGGCTACCTTCGAGCCTTGGCCAAAGGTTGAAATATGCGAACGTCCGAAATTGGGAATCATTGGGAAAAATATGAATTTGGGCATAACTTGTATTGAAATATGTGAATATTGAATTGGGGCATAAATTGAAACATAGTGAATATTGAATTGGGGCATAAATTGGAACATATGTGAATTTGAATTGGTGCATAAATTGGAAAATATGTGAACATTGAATTAGGGTATAAATTGAAACATGTGTGAATATTGAATTGGGGCATAAATTGGAACATATGTGAATATTGAAATTGGGCATAAATTGTATATTGATTTATGACTTAGGAGAAAAGGCATATTAGGCATAATGATATGTGAATTGAAAAGGGGCATGGGAAAAGCTAAAATTAAAATAAGATAATTGCTAATATGAATATGCCTAAAAAAATTGAACGGTAATAACGCTTAGACACGAGGTCAGATTGTGCTTGTGGTATAAGTCTGGCTGGAGCCGCCCGGCATATCAGCAACCACAAGTGGCTAATCTAATGTGAGAAGTCTAATGCGAAACGGCACCACGACAAGAGGTAAAGTCTAAACTTGTGGTTTAAGTCTGCCGGAGCCGCCCAGCATGTCCTGCAGCCATAAGTGATTGACTTAATGTGAGAGGTCCAGTGCGTTAAAATATATAAATGAAAATATAATGAAAACATGTTAAATCGAAATACTTAACCGGTTTGAATGTGAAAAGGGGTAGTATATGAACCCAACAAATGGAATAAAGGGTTAAGTAAATTTATATGAATTGATGAGGTTAAGTAAATATGAAATCTGCGGGGTTAAGTAAACCTGTTAAGTTTCTGTGGGGTTAAGTAAACATGTTAAATTTGTGGAGTTAAGTAAGCTTGTTAAGTCTGTGGGGTTAAGTAAACCTGTTATATTTCTGTGGGGTTTCGCAAACCTGTTAAATTTGCGGGGTTAAGTAAACCTGTTAAAACTGTAAGGTTAGGTAAACCTGTTAAGTTTCTATGGGGTTAAGTAAATCTGTTAAATTTGTGGGGTTAAGTAAACCTATTAAGTCTGTAGGGTTAAGTGAACCTGTTATATCCATAGGGGTTATACGAACCTGTTATTCTAAAAGACTTAACCTGTTACATCTGTTGGGGTAATAGTGACCTGTTAACTTGTAAAGTTTAACCCGTAAATCTATAGAGGGATATGCGAATCTGTTAAGTCTGTTAGGCATAACCTGTCAAAATCCTAGTTAACTGGGGACACAAGATCTGTGGGGGTTGGCTTGTGTCATCTGTTGTGTGGTACCCATATTAGTCAGTAACCCACTCTAGTATTAAAACGGGGACCCTGCACTAGGTAGGGGTCAGGACACGCTTATTGAACTAATTGTAAGAGCTTCATCTAGGAGGAGGTGTGTACCGGCATATTCCAACGAACTCATGTGCGTGCATGAGTACGACCTGCTTTTGGGAAAATAAGCCATTGTAGAAGCGGTAAATAGGTCGGTGTCCTTCTGTAGGTTGCCACTTTTGGAAGTAATACACCCTACTATGGGGCCGACACAGGGTATTTACGGAATAGGGAGTCGATCAGTTGGGGGGTAGTAATTATGGTACATCTAGTCCTCTCTATTTCTGGGGGTTCCTGTATTTCTGTTGAGTTTAGCACCTGTTATTTCTGTTTAAGTACCGGTTAATTCTGTTTGGGGGTAAAACCCATTACTAGAGTACACCTAAAACTACCATTATGTTTCTATTGGGATCATCCTATTTCTGTTGAGTAATTAGGGAGTATGTTATCCTATCACATATTTGTTATACTAGTATTGGTTCAGAGAAAAGTATTAGAGAAGCGTAACCTATTTTATTCTGTTCATTCTGCTTATCTTGCTCAGCCTATTATACCTGCCCTATTACTATTATCTATTTCTCTAGTTTATATGCCTGTCATGATACTTTTATTTATTTACTTGTTAAAAGTAACTAGACTCGCCAGACTTTATGTCTGACCCTTTTTGTTTCCTCTTCTTTCTTCCACCCCCCCACCCTCCAAGGTTCGTAGGGTGGGAATTCCAAGGCTTAGTCAGGACTAGGATATCATCTTTCTTGGAGCAGCTTTTGAAGTATTGCTCAGTTTCAATCTTTCCTACTATAGCTTTGTCTCTTTTGGGGAATTATGCTTTTTATGTATTTTCTGTACACTAATTGTATAAGACATAAGTTTTATATTATTGTAATGGGTTTTATGTAGTTTCAGACTTATGGTATTTTGGACCACAATGTTATGATTTATGTTTGAAATAAAAATTTAAATTCCGTTGTTGCTTTTATATTTGTCTTGTAACATTTCTGTTTTTGTTTACATTCAACGCTTCATGAAACTTAATGCATTCCCTTAGTGAGTGGCATTAACGGACGTGGGGGTCACACTTTGTATCAGAGCTTAAGGTTACCAGTTCGAATAAAAGATTTTTAAATTTGTTTTCAAAAATGTTTTAAAATGAAGCATTTTCAAAAGAAAAGTCTGTTTTGAGAAACATATTCCCCAAAGCCATATGTAATATCTTTCGATTCTCTGTTTGAGTCCCTTTTTCCTTTTCTTTTCAACATGTCTGGGGAACCTAATATTCTTGAAGGCGTCATGATACACGGTTGGTTCCGTAGGTATCTTGAGGCTATGGCGCCTGCTGAGAGCCAAGAAAACGTTCCATCCCCAGCTGCACCCATTGTTCCTCCTCCTCCCCCACGTGCTGATAATTTCTCTAAGATATGTAAATACTTCCGCACCACAGGTGGAAAGCCATTCAATGGAACTGAGACTTTCATGGAGGCAAGGAATTGGCTTAAAGAAACAAAGGATTTGTTTGGAATTTTCGAAGTGGAAGATCGTAGGAAGATTCATCTAGTCGCTTGGCCGTTGAAAGATGAGGCTTCATTCTGGTGAGAAGTGACGCAAGCACGGCGTCTAGTGGATACTTGGGATGATTACCGATAGAGATTCAAAATGAAGTTTCTTTCTCAAACCGAGCAAAGCATGCAAATGGAGAGGTTTCTGGCATGCAAGCAAGGAGGCATGACCGTCAAAGAGTATGTTAACAAGTTCAATCAACTTGCAAGGTTTCTGTTGGAGCTAGTGGATACCGCACATAAGAAAGCTTTGCGGTTTGCTAAAGGATTGAACGAACCACTCCGTGTGTTAGCTATGTCCCATATTCCTATATGAGCAACTTTTGAAAAGCTTGCTGATTTAACATTGACGCATGAGGAAGATAAAGCTGAAAAGAAAGAAGCATAATTGAGGAAACACAAAACAAGAAAGTGTGACCCAAGGAAGAACATCAATAAGAGGGAGGAAAGAACGACAAAGCTAGAGGCAGAAGGAAATGTCATGGTTGCAGGAACGTTGGTCATTTGGTCAAACACTATAGAAAAAGGAAGAATTCTTACTTCATCTGTGGTGAAGTGGACACTATACTAATGAGTGCCCGAAGAAGCAAGGGCAGGGTCCTATGGAGTGCACGTGCATGCTCTCATGACTGATGTACCGGATTGAAGGTTTTATTTCTCTTTTCGATCATCTAGTTAGGACTCTTTTTTATTCTAGCGTTTCTCACTTTTTTATATCTAATTCGGTAGTTGAGTCTATGCACCTTAGTACTAGTATGGTTTTGGATCCCGCTGTTGCCTTAAACCCTATTGGTGGTACGACTCAATTGTTTACGACTTGTTGAGGTTTGAGAATATCTGTTCTGGGGCATCGAGTTTTAGCATGATGCAGGTTTGAGAATATCTATTCTGGGGCATCGAGTTTTAGCATGATGCATATGTACTGTGTTTTATGGGATACTGTTTTGCTCTAGGGATGGGTTGGCTAGCCATGTATGGTGCCATTCTAGATTGTTAGAGGACGGTCGTTAAATTTCTTACTTGCCATGGGAGGACTCTCGAGATTTCTAGTGACCTAAGAGGGTCTAGCATGTTTAGTTCCTAGAGTCACTTGATGCATCTATCGATGATCTACGATCTGTACCAGTAGTCTGTGAGTATTCTAATGTTTTGAGGAGGTTTGGGGCTTGCCTCCGAGGCACGAGATTGATATATATATATACACACATATACATATATATACACTCGGTGGACAATGCAAAGCCAGTTGCATTGCCTGTGCGCCACATGGCTCCAAGAGAAAGGAGGGAGCTTAGTAAGCAAGTAGGGGAGCTATGTGAGAAAGGGTTTATTACGCGAAGCGTATCTGAAAGGGATGCTCTAGTAATATTTGCCACTAAGGAGTACAGCTAGCTTTGCATATGTGTGGATATTCATGATGTTTTCATCATTTCTTTTTTATGGGAGTATCTGCATGATACAGCAGAGGTAGTTGAGCCAAATGTACTTGAGGAAGTAGAGGTAGAAAGGAATGCGACAATTAGACGAGTTCCTACCCGTATACTTGGATAAGAGGTTAAGAAACTGCTCATAGAGAGGTTATGTTAATAAGTGCAATGGGCAGAAGATAGCAAGGATGCGATTTGGGAGACTGAATACAAGGATCGCGCTTCATACCCTTTCTTTTTTGGTACTATTATCTTAACTTATTTTTCCAAGCTTTTATTTGTACTTGCTTCTGTCATTCGTGTGTATCCTATCGATCGGACCTTCGACCTTCAGATAGAAATCCCATGGTTTCAAACATGTGTTCAAGACATGTTATGTTTGATGGATGCGTGCGGATGCAAGTGTTTGCTAGTGGTTGCTTGTGGATGCATATACACGCACATTAGGCACTAGATCGGCTCAATCACTCCCATACTGCATATAGATGTGTGCGCATTTTTCTTCTTTTTATGGATGAAAATGGATGTATCATCATATGGATGTTGCGTTTGGATGGATGATTGTTCACACATATAGAACTTACAAGTTATAATAGGATTATTTGCATACATGTTGGATTCAGGGCACTAATATACGTTGCATTAACGAGGTCGACTGAATCAGTATACCGCCTGATCTTCGCATTAATATTGGGACATATACACACACCTTTACATATGTTAATATAAGCATTAGGAAATCTTTTTAAGGACAATGTATTCCTGTGATTGGTGGATGAATAGATGAATGTGGATGTTAGGATATATATTCTTCTTAACTTGGAGGTTTCGGGGAAGAAATCCTTTGAGTAGGGGAGAACGTAACACCCTGAAATTTAAACAACACTAAAGAGGATAAATTAAAGAATAATTGATTTAATATTCAGAATCAGGGGAAGTCAACGGTGCCATTATGTCCGTCTCCAAATTCTGGTCAAGATACACACTTGGTTTGCGTAAAACGGACGTCGTATGACAAAGTTATAAAGGTCTGAAGTTTGTATAAGCACAAGAGAATTATATGTATACAAAAAAATAAAATATATTAAAAAAATTCTAACAGCTAATCGGGAAGGGGAATACCCGAACCGTCCCATTTTGTGGGTCGAGCAAGGGTGTGTGGGGGTCGACACCAGGGTCGAACCCGGGGTCGACACCCTAGGGGGTCAAACCCGGGGTCGACACCCTAGGGGGGTTGAACCCGCTAGGCAGATCAAGGTAGATTCATTTTTCTGAACGTGGACTCTTTCCTTGACCTGATTCATTGCTTCTAGGCCATAAAAAGGACCCTAAACCTAGGTTTTATTCATTTGAAAAAAAATGGTGACGGCGGGGCTATACTGCAATGAAAATTAAATAGCCTATTCTTCTCCAAAATAAATTCAAGGGACATTATACATATTCAAAGATTGCTACAATAAAATCAACGTGTCCTTCTCGGTTATTTAGATCCATTTTCTTAGATCTATTCATTGTGAGTTTATGTTATTTTTTAGATCTAGATATTTAATTGGCAATCTTGATATGTATATAAAAATTGGATCTTGAATCATCGCCTAAATCAGTTCTATTATGACATATTCACCGAATCTGTTCTTATATGTTTATATCGCCACCATGCCAAATCATGTATAATATGCTTATTCAGTTTTATGCTTGTTTCTGCTAGTTAATTATTGATTCGTTATTATGCCTACTTTTGACTCTCTTCTCTCCCTCTTTTCCCTTTTTATTTTTATATAGCCAGGCTACCTTCGAGCCTTGGCCAAAGGTTGAAATATGCGAATGTGTGAATTTGGGAATCATTGGAAAAAACATGAATTTAGGCATAACTTGTATTGAAATATGTGAATATTGAATTGGGGCATAAATTGAAACATAGTGAATATTGAATTGGGGCATAAATTGGAACATATGTGAATTTTGAATTAGGGCATAAATTAGAACATATGTGAACATTAAATTAGGGTATAAATTGAAACATGTGTGAATATTGAATTGGGGCATAAATTGGAACATATGTGAATATTGAAATTGGGCATAAATTGTATATTGATTTATGACTTAGGAGAAAAGGCATATTAGGCATAATGATATGTGGATTGAAAAGGGTCATGGGAAAAACTATAATTGAAATAAGATAATTGCTAATATGAATATGCCTAAAAATTTGGAACGGTAATAACGCTTAAACACGAGGTCAAATTGCGCTTGTGATATAAGTCTACCCAGAGCCGCCCAGCATATCCAGAAACCACAAATGGCTAATCTAGTGTGAGAAGTCTAATGCAAAACGACACCACGACAAGACGTAAAGTCTAAACTAGTGGTTTAAGTCTGCCCGGAGCCGCCCGACATATCCAGCAGCCATAAGTGATTGACTTAATGTGAGAGGTCTAGTGCTTTAAAATATACGAATGAAAGGATAACGACAACATGTTAAATTGAAATAATTAACCGGTTTGAATGTGAAAAGGGGTAATATATGAAACCAACAAATGGTATAAAGGGTTAAGTAAATTTATATGAATTGATGGGTTTAAGTAAATATGAAATCTGGGGGGTTATGTAAACCTGTTAAGTTTTTGTGGGGTTAAGTAAACCTGTTAAACTTGTGGGGTTAAGTAAACTTGCTAAGTCTATGAAGTTAGGTAAACCTATTAAGTTTTTGTGGGGTTAAGTAAACCTGTTAAGTCTGTGGGGTTAAGTAAACCTGTTATGTTTCTTTGGGGTTAAGTAAACCTGTTAAATTTGCGGGGTTAAGTAAACCTGTTAAGTCTGTGGGGTTAGGTAAACCTATTAAGTTTCTATGGGCTTAAGTAAACCTGTTAAATTTGTAGGGTTAAGTAAACCTATTAAGTCTGTAGGGTTAAGTAAACCTATTATATCCATGGGGGTCATATGAACCTGTTATTCTAAAAGACTTAACCTGTTACATCTGTTGGGGTTATGGGGACTTGTTAACTTGTAAAGTTTAACACGTAAATCTGTAGGGGGTTATGCGAATCTGTTAAGTCTGTTAGGCATAACCTGTCAAAATCCTAGTTAATTGGGGACACATGATCTATAGGGGTTGGCTTGTGTCAACTATTTTGTGGTACCCATATTAGTCAGTAACCCATTCTGGTATTAAAAGGGGGACCCCGCACTAGGAGGGGTCAGGGCATGCTTATTGAACTAATTGTAAGAGGTTCATCTGGGAGGAGGTGTGTACTGGTGCGTTCCAACGAATTCATGTGCGTGCATGAGTACAGACTGCTTCTGGGATAGTAAGCCACTGTAGCACCGGTAAATTGGTCTGTGTCCTTCTGTTGGTTGCCATATTAGGAAGTAATATACCCTACTTTACGGCCAATACAGGGTATTTACAAAATAGGGAGCCGATCGATTGGGGGTAGTAATTAGGGTACATCTAGTCCCGTCTTTTTCTGTGGGGTACCTGTATTTCTATTGGGTTTAACACCCGTTATTTCTGTTTAGGTACCGGTTAATTCTGTTTAAGGTAAAACCCGTTACTAGAGTACACCTAAAACTACCATTATGTTTCTGTTGGGATCATCCTGTGTCAATTGAGTAATTAGGGAGTATGTAATCACGTCACATATTTGTTATACTAGTACTGGTGTAAAGAAAAGTATTAGAGAAGCGTAACCTATTCTGTTATGTTTATTCTTCTTATCTTTCTCAGTCTGTTATACCTGTCTTTTTACTGTTATCTATCTCTCTAGTTTATATACTTATCATGATACTTTTATTTATTTACTTTCTAAAAGCTACTAGACTCGCCAGACTTTATGTCTGACCCTTTTTGTTTCCTCTTCTTTCTTTTGTTCCCCCTCCCCCTGGTTTGCAGGGTGGGATTTCCCAGGCTTAGTCAAGGCTTAGTTATCATCTTGCTTGGAGCAGCTTTTGAAGTATTGCTCAGTTTCTATCTTTTCTACTATCGCTTTGTCTCTTTTAGGGAATTATGCTTTTTATGTATTTTCTGTACTTTGATGGTACAAGACAGAAGTTTTTATATTATTGTAATGGGTTTTATGTAGTCCCAGACTTGTGGTATTTTAGACCACGATGTTATGATTTATATTTGAAACAAAAAATTAAATTCCCTTGTTGCTTTTATATTTGTCTTGTAACATTTCTTTTTATGTTTACCTAAAATGCTTCACGAAACTCAATGCATTCCCTTAGTGAATGATATCAACGGACATGAGGTGTCACAAAGACAATTCATTACATCATAATCTAAACAGTACATTCATTATAGATAATCCTCTTGCTCGTATAAGACCAAAAGTCTCGGATACACATCAATACTTATTAAACTTAAGTTTGTCTAAAGGTAATTCTCTGGGAATAGAAGTAACTCGGGGAAGGTTCCATCATTCACTCGGGTGAAGGTCCACACCACATTCATCTAGGCACCTTCTATGGAGACGTCTAAGCATTCCCCCGCGATGATCACCTAAAATGGAAAAATCCATTATTTCATATCTACTGTAAATTGAATACAAAATGTCTACTATGTTCCCCTATCCTCAGTTAACATCTAGAACAAAGTCATGTGCTTGGATTCTCTTTTAAAAACCTCTTACATTGTAATCAGGAGGTTCTTAACCTACGGGCAGCTTCTTTCTCTTTAAAAATTAGTAGTTTAGCAGCACTTCTATCAACGACGTGGTATCTGTTTGACAAGATGTTATATTTATTTATTTGTTTGTTCAGCTCCTAAGTAAGACGAATCACTTTCGACTAAGTCTTTTTAAGAATGGAATACCTAGAACCTAATTTTCTCCTCTTTTCCTAAGCAAAAAGGGGGAGAGATCAATTATCGAAAAGAAATAAAAGGAGTACGTATCATAGAGACTATCGTACCTAAGAAACAAGAGCAGAGACTTGGGAAGACTCAACAAAGGAGGCACCCTTGAAACTTGGATCTTTCCCCATCTTCCACGCTCCAGGAGGATTGTGAGATTCAACCAAAACAAGATCAACTTCGGCGATTTCAGTATTCTTGCCGCAGGCCTCGTCTCGACTATCAAGGGTTGAGAAGGTGTAACCAACACCAGTAACGCCACCACTATGTTCTTCTATGCCTTCAGTAGAATCTATGAACTTGGGATTATTACTGTTAGCACAGACAACCTTTAGTACCCCAATGAGATCTCTTTCATCATCTGCATGTGGCTCCTCAAAGGGAATATCTTCAATAAACAAATGTTCGGCTAGGTTGGTCTCTTTCCTTACAGGAACTTCCTCACTTTTTTTATACAGGATATCTTAGATATAAATCTTTCCACCAAAGATGGATCGAGAGAATAAAAGTCTAAATCTGATCATTTGTCCAGATTATCTGCATAAAGAAGAAGGAAAGTGTCCTCAAAAGAATTAACCATAGCTTCGTCCATGGTGGTCTGGAAGAAACAAGAGATCCTCTATTTAGCATCGTTCACCACTCTAACGTATTTGGCTAATAAAGCAACCTTCCTGCAATGCTTGGTCTTGAGAAAATTATTCTCTTTTTCTAGAAGAAAAAAAATTATTCTAAGGAGATGCAATGGGAGTCAACCACGACAATGTCTTCTTTGGATTTTTCCAAAGTTCCCTTTAAAGCCCTAACTTCTTTAGACATGGCCAAGCGGATTCCTTTTCCATGGTAACTGAATTATCCACCTCTGCCATAATAGACTCCAACTTACTTTGCTCGGCAACCAAACCTTCTTTGGCAAGGATAAGGGCATCATTTTACTTCCTCAAAGACATGTTTTCTTCTCTACGCCTCCATAACTCTGAAGAAGGTTCATAAGAATTATCTTGTGTCAAAAACCACCGCTTGATAACCAATAAAGAACAAAATTGACATAGATGAGATAATTGAAAGGGAGATAGGAGAACAACAAATGCAAAAATTCGAAACAGCCGGAGATGTTCGACTAGAGCTTGGCAACCATCAGGGGACTCAAATGAAAAATAAACATCGAAAAAGGAAGAGGAAGAAATAATTTGCCTAACTAATTCATTAAAGTTATCATCGCCACGAGGATTGATAAGGGAAGGAGGGGCAATGTCCTCGGAAGAAGAAGAAAATACCATCGCATAATGTAATCCATTAGAGACTTCAGAAGACCTGGCAAGACGAATGTTCGAGCGGGGGGCCTTCTTTGGAGTAGTGATCTTCGGCTCATCAGAACCTGCATCAGAACAAAGACATGATCCAGCTGCATCCTTTGGCTTTTTCGGAAGAGGATCTTTTAAGCTCCTTTCCATAAGCTTCCTTTTCACGTTTTCCCTAGACTTAAATAATACATCCTTTAGAGAAGAAACTCTAGCCCTTGAAACCAAGGAAACAGAGTCAGTCTTACTAGACTCAGTGCAGATTACTCTTAACATGCGATGAAAGAGAGTTGAATGAAATTCCAGTTATGAATCTGTACTAAAAATATCACATAAAAAGTATACCTGGATTGTCAAGAAATAAAGGAGAGTTGGGGAGAAAGGAGAATTCTTCACAGGGACAAAGAAAAGGTCCCTTTACTATGTAAGACCAATCGTGTCCACGCAATATTGGATTAACAGGCCAACAACAGCAAGTGACTTCGGGGAATAGAGGAAGTGAGTAGTGAAGACATATTACCATATTTCCCAGAGGTGGTGCCAAGGAGGTCAGTTGCCTTCTTATCTGCGAAACTCAGCAGTTTGGATGAAATATCTATAAAAAGCATATACGAAAGGTAAGATGACAATTAAAAAAATAGAGTGCTTTTGGATATGAGTACTTGGGTTGTGGAAGCTGCCGAAAACACCGGGAGGATGACAAACAAAGAAAAATTGGGTTTCCCAGTCTTTAAATCTTGTCATTCCCTCGGATAACAATTTATTTGTGGGATTTGCATGGAAGATCTGAGGGTTCATGTCACTAAGTTTGGAAGGACGAACTAAGCAATCAAGCGTAGATGGACTTAAAGAACCATTACACGATTCTAAGGATAATAATTCTAAGCCGAATAAATAGGTGTAATTATTGGGAGAAAGTTGGATAGGTGCAATTCCCAAATATAACATATATGGATGAAGGAATCCAGGAAAGGGGATAAGCCTTCAGGCTGGATGTGGATGGCGAAGTAAGAAAAGTAGCCCTGCGGAGGGGAATACATGGTGTCCATTTCGCGAGGAGGAATGGCTTCGATGCCTGAAATGCCAAAATCCTAAAGAACGACATTGACTTTCTCTTAAGACGAAATCAAAGACCGCTTCTCGACAGCACAAACCTTCTTAGAAGCAAAAGGGCCATTCCTATCAGGTTTAAAAGCAATATGCTTCTTTCTTATAGTGCCACGTATAATCTGTTTAATTTTTTGCAACAAGGTAAGAGCAATGCCCAAAACGTAATAACATGAGACTATACCTCTGATGCCATCACATAAATGATATCAAGTAAAAAAACGATAATTAAAGCTACCGAGTAAGTTTGGAATCGATTTCCTAGAGCTGATAATTAGGAAACTAAGATTAGTTTATTGCAAACAAATTGGATAGCTACCGTAATTCAAAATTAGCTAACAACATTCTAATCATAAAACAAAGCATGAATGACTTACTAAGATACTTGTTCAAAGATTGCTAATGCTTTCCCGAGATAATTTTTCAGGAAATGATGAAGGAGAGAAAGAGTTAGTAAAGCGAAATAAAGGGGATATATATACAAAAAAAAGAAGCGATTAAATCCATTAAAAAGTTTGACTTGAAAAGTCGAAAATACCCCTTTACAAGGGGGAAAACGTTACTACCAAAATAAAGCACCAAAACAGGCTGACAGTAAAGGGGTAGCGAACCTCAACAAGCATAAAAGAATCCTCTGTAAGCAAAAGCTAAGCACAAGGTGGAGCCAAAGTTATAGGGAAACAATCCAAGAGCTATGCAACCGACACCAACACAAAAGGAAAAGCTCAAAACCTATACAAAGGGTACCGGCAGGGTGGTTCCGGCATGATGGGTAAACAACAAAGGGTCAACCAAGACCGGACGCCTATGAAGAGAGAAACCACGAATCCTACAAACCGAGACCTAAAAGGACGAAAGGGTATCTGTATTAACTTTCATAATACCGTTACATAAGAGGATGAAAGCATCAAAGATACAGAGTTTGAAGCATATGGAGATTATCCGAGAACTAGCTACACAGACCCTCATTACATGGTCACCAAGAGGTTACTCTAGTAAGCAACAAACAAAGCACTAGAAGCAACCTCTCGGAAAGTCGAGATAACCTTCAGAAATCTACTGAAAGGTAAGCCAGAACTCCAAAGAGAGACAAGCTATCCACACTAATGTGCTTAGTGTTGATACCAACAGGGGTCGCAGATCCAGTAACCATCCATCTGAATCATGAAAGCAAGCTCCACAAAGCGTTAATAGCAAGACCGAGAGTCCATAACTGGAAGCCTATATCCGAAATCCTACAACTGAAGCCAAAACCTTCCGAAAGTTATTCACACCTTCAGGCTTAGTAGCAATACAAAAATGATAGACATGACATCATCAAAAAGCTCCAAAGACCGAGACCATCCTCCTAAGAGTCAGAACCGACACATTAAAACGCCGTAAGCAAGGCCTTCAGAACCGAAAGGAAAGGCAGCCGAGAGCCAAAACATCCGAAACCAAAGAGAAATGCATCTAATAGAGGCTTCTGCTGGCCCAATAGCAAAAGGGACCACGATTTGTCTTTAAATAAGACCCGGTGGTCTCATTTTGAGGATGGGTTTTCTCATTTCTCATTCTTGTACACTTTTTTTTAGACCAACTCCTAATTTCTAAATCAATTTAGAGATTTCTATTGTAATCACTCATGTACTCCGAAATCAAAGATCAATAAAGAGCAGATCGACACTTAGCATATTTTCTTATAAGTTTCTTATGTGATTTCTTAACTATCTCCTATACGACATCCGTTTGCTCTCTACATGGTCATGGGTTCCTACTTAAGCTTATAACCTTCCACAGAGCTTTTGCAGAATACAAGTTGTCTAGCCTCTTTTAACGAGAGCTGTGTTTAGGAAACCCTTATCCTAAGATAACTATTGTTTCTTGAGTTGCTTAAGCGTGATACTCACCCCACCGAGAGAGGGGTAACTATTGGGCTCTAAACCTTTATATCAAGGAAACCGTGAACTGAATCGGACTCGTGAAAGCTAAATAACCCCATTTTCCCCTTAGGTCCACTTTTGTACACCTGTTTCTGTTGTTGACGAAAAATATCTTTAACAAAAATCATTTCAGTTTGCAAAACATTTTCTTTTAAACCATCATTCACTTTAAGACATGTATACCACTACAACAAAACATCATATTACAACTTTAATTTTACAACTGGGCGAAAAGCATAGCTGTAATAAATGCTTTTTACAACTGTGCAAAACGCACTGCTGTAATAAATATTTTTTACAACTATGAAAAAATCACTGTTGTAATAAACATATATATCACAACTTTTATTTTTTGTCTATTGTAATAACTAACATATACTAATTAATTTCTGATAATAAATAGTCAAATTAGAAAGTTGTTTAAAATTATTTTCAGTAACTCTTTTTTCTATTTCTTGTATTAGAGACTTATTAAATATTAATAACAACTTATATTTAATAATTAGTAATATTAACATTTAAGAATAATTCATATTCGATAATAAATTTACAAATTAATACCAATTACTATTAGATTAGATAAAAACCGCTTAATTGATGACTAATAAATAATAGTTACTTTTTAAAAATTACTATTAAATATTTAATAGTATATAATCAATAACATTTACATAATAATTAACTTTTAATAGTTGGAATTCAATTATAACTTTGAAGAAATATGTAATAATTAATAATAACTAATAATAAATAATATGACTAAATAATAAATAATTTTAATTATACAATAGTGAAAGAATAAGTAATAATGACTAAATAATAAACAATTTTAATTATTTAGTAATAATCATGCTTAATATTAAATAATTAATAATTGGTAAATAATGACTAATAATTTTAAACCATTTATATGTAATTAATAATTAGGTTTAATATCAATAATTAGAATTAGTATTTAATAATTATCAACAACTATATAATAATGACTAACAAGAATTTTTAACAACTAATTAATTTTTGCTATTGCAAACATTTATTAACTTCTATTATGTTATAACAATTTTCAAGTAAATGTTTTTAACTACAAGGAGTAATCATCAATATAACGTAACACCTTAGAGTTTTAATTAAGGCCAAAAGGTGGACTTTACCTCTACTGCGTTGAATAGGGAATAAATATCAAAGGCGGTTGCCGCCCAGATCTAAAATTTTCGTTTTGGCTCCATCGCGAATATTTGGCTCCAAAGTAAATTTTTTGGCTCGTATCTCCATAATTTTTCCATCAGGCTTTTTTCCGTTTTCACGGTAACACATTCAAAAATCATTTTATTTTCTTAAACTATAAACCTACCCACGCCGCCAATTATTCTCTCTCTCTCCCCGTCATCTCGTTCTTTCTTTTCTTCACATAATAAATCAGTGATCTGGTAGTGCAATCGAAGGCAAGTTTGGACATTTCAGGTTTGGATTCGGGTATTATTGGTCGTGCAGTAGATCTATGCATGGATCTGTAGGTGGAGAGAAAGCGATTTCGATTTCCTTATTTGAAAGTAACTTAGCCGATAAACCGAATTGTAGAGGATTTTCTCCATCTGCTTAGTATGCAACTGTGAAGTAAGTAAAATTTAGCTGTAATAGTTTCATGAATCTCAAGCTCCACGATTTTATTTGGTTTTTTCATTGTAATTCTGTAGATGGTATCCGATAGCCTTTTTGGGGATCCTATAGGATCTTTTGGGTAAAATTACAGAATCCTTACTGATTAAATTTAATGAAAAGAACTGAGGAGTGCAGAAGCAAAGCTTGACCTCACCAAAGTCAGGCTATGACATAAAGTACTATTTGATTATTCATAGTGAGGTACCCATGTTAACTTTACAGTAGAAGATCGTGACTATATTACCTTCTTTGATAGGACATTTTACTCTTTTTTGCTTTTGCTGATGTGACGGCCCGCCCCGCACTAGCCGACATTTCCAATGAAAGTACGTTGTGCTAATGTCCAACCAGCATGGGACGGTCGTCAAAGAAATGAAAGAAGGAATTTGAACTAACAAGGAACCTGTAGTATATCTCACAGCGCATGGAATAAAATATAATAATAACATAACTTGACATAAAACAAGCGAGACACTGCATAAGCTGAAAACTTAAACCATCGTAGCAGCAGAAAATCCAAAATTATAGCTTTTGTTCCAAATCATCTTTATTACAAATTCTAAAACTGTCTCTAAAGAAAAATAAGAAAGGTACACTACTAATGCCCAAAGTAGTGACCAGCAGCGACACAGGGAGAATATATATAGAGAATAGTACGTGTAAGCCTCCTGCTCGTCTCCGGACAGCTACTCGTGCACAACCAGCTAACCTGTCTTTAGTCTGCCCGTTTAAGAACAACCAGAGTAGTAAGAAGAGACATAAAACTCTGGATCAGACAAAGGTCTGGTATGAGCGATAAGCAGCAAAACAAAACAATAACAGGTATACTAAACCATACCTGAACCTGGACCTGCAACCAAAGGGTTAACACAATAAGATGTACAATACTCTAAGGTGACACTAACATATGGTGTAAAGATACGGGGGTGGGGTGTGCATGTCATAGTGATGGCAAACAATCAATCATAGAAACCACCCTCACATCTCTCACTCAGTGCGTAATGCATACGATATCCACCACTTTGATCACCGAAATCCTTGCTATGATCACTTTGCCCCATGGAGTCACGGCGACTCCACTGCACTGATCCATAGCCACTAGTCCTTGCTATGTCCATTCTTCCCCCATGAAGTCATAACGACTCCATTGCACTGGCTCATAGCCATGCTACGATCACTCTTCCCCATGGAGTAATAACTACCCCACTGCGCTGATCCGTAGCCTAACATCCGTCTCGGTGGTGAATCAAAGTTATGGACGTCGATAACCCATTAGCACGCGTCCCGCAGCAAAGTCCAACTCATGAAGTTCACACATTTGTTCCCATCTGGATCCTGAGTTGCAACTTCCCATTCAGACTACCTTTGCATCTCGGGTTTTAGTCTCCTCCGGATCGGTTCGGCCCTTCAGTCATCATTGGTTCTAATCGGATCGGTCCTCTTCCCCTCGTTCAGTCCATGGTCATCAACCATGTTTGGGTCGTGCTCCTTACAGTGGTTCGGATCGGTTCATGTTCTTCCATCGGGTCGGGTCGTGCCATCATGCCACTGTCAGATTGGTTTGTGGTCATCGTTCAAGAGCAGGTCGGTTCAGAGAACTCCAGATGCAAGCATGTCGTGACTAGCGGTTCAGTTCATTCTCCTTCCACTGGGTAGGGTAGTGGGCACCCATTAGGTTCGGGTCGGGCTCCTTCATCGCTTCGGATCGTGACTCCAGGTTGTGTCTCTGCTCGGAACTCATGGTGACATGCTTGGCTCGGGGGGCTATCTCACAAATGGAGGGCTCGGGTCGTGATGGCTCTCCACGGTCGGGTCGGGGTGGGGTAGGGGCGATCTGATCCGGGCTGGCTCCTGCATATTTTTCCAATGACTTTTTTTATGCCACATGACAGTGTTTTCGACCATTCTAACTACTCTAAACAATCACAAAGCATACCATATAGTCATAGCAACATGCAGAATTGACCACAAACACCAAAACAACAATTTGATATGTTAAAATGGATCAAGCATAGCCAAAACCCATATTTTCCCCTTAATCATGTTTAACAATAACTAATGTTAGGATTAGCAAAACTTAACCAAATCAACCCAAATTTCTAACAGAGGCCTAAAACAATATTTCAAAATTTATAAATATTTTTCCAGAATTTAATCATGTATAAATTCACTAACTATCACTAATTATCCTTAGTTAGTGCAAAAACAAGACTAATCACTCACCTTAGCCACAAATAAACTCAGATCTAAAACTTTTGGACAAAGTGGTTCAGATTCCAATACACATCAACAGCTCTACCTCGATTTTTGTGCCAATCCGCTTTGATTTGATGTAGATTTGGCTTAATTAGCGATTAGATGGTGATTTTGGGTGTTTTAGAAAGTGGAGGTCATTGCTAGGGTTCAAAGGTTGTAAGTGGCGGCTAAGAAATGAAATAAAAACTAATTTACTAACTCATCTCATCCCTCCCACAACCCTAATCTCGAAATGGGTTATGGGCCCTCTTGCTAGTCACCCTAATTAGGCCCGGTTAAGTTGTTTTTCATCTTCTAAACCTTGTTTCAGCCATATCTCCCAAACGGTGAGTCTGTTTGTGTGAAAACCCGTAACTTCCCCGGTGAGGAAAGCGCGGATAGTTCGAGAACAAGCCACATCAGAACGCAGACGGAAGAACATTTCATTGTATATTACAACAATGCATCAGATTACGAGAATATACAGAGTACAAATGAATATTACACAGAAATATCAGAGATTTAAATTACATTTAAATACACCGCAGCGGAAAATAATACAATACACAACTAGAAGTAGATATACGGATACAAAGCTTTCCGGATATCGTTCCAGCTGTAAACCAGGATCCTGTGAATATAAATCTGCAAAACCAAAACTACTAGCTGCCCGTGTCAAAATAAGGGCACCCAGAGTTTAGGTCAAAACAATAAACTCCAGGTCAGTCATGGGACTGGTGTGAGAACTAAAACAGTTATTAATCTTTATTTTTAAAGTTAGGTAAATCAAGGGACCACGCCGTATAACACGGAACGGGTTTCCTCCCAAGAATACCAGTGCATAAAACAAACAACGCAATGCTAAATAAAGAAAAATGAAGCTGTTATAAGACCCAGGTCCTATCACACAATGCAACGCAAGCCGGGGGATAGGGTTTTCCCTTATAACAGCCAAAGAATGCTTGATACATTTAAAACAAATCATTTGATACTATTATAAGTGCATAGTGTATAAAACAACTTCAAATCATAAGTATCAATCATAGGCGGCATGGGTACCATATGTCATGTCGCCGTACTAGGCTCTACAAATAAAACCGCAAATGTCACGTATTTGGAAATTGGATTTCCATCTATGAACCGAGGCAAAAGATAGTCCTCCACCGATTCGAGACTGTCTAGCCCGTGCCTCAGGAACAACCGCAACTGCCCCCTGGATCGTCAGGGTCGGTCCACCGATGTGGATTATTATGCCTGAACACTACGTTTCCCCGCCCTTTGGGGCGTAAATTAGCCAACGAATGACTCCATCGGACTCAGATCGTCCGATCTAACCGAGGCGCCTCGCAACAGCAACAACCACATAGGTGAAAAGTATATAAATGTCAGGGCTGGTAGGTCACTGACACCACCCTAGCTAGAAAGAAACGCATGCCCTCCCTGATGTCCTCTCCCATTTCTTGTTCACAACCGGGGTGTGAGGCTCGCGAATTCACGTTACACAAAGCTGTGCCACACAGGCTGTGCTTTGATCATCACCACAAGACTTTGCTTTTCAAAAGAAGCCTTGATCATTTGCATCTTAGCATGCCACACAGGCAAACCACTCTATGCAACCGATATCAGTCACACAGAATGAAATACAATGTCAGACACACAGTCCATTTACAAGTCTGTTCTGGGTCTGAACGAAACCGGAGGCACCTAGTACCCCGCATATGCATCGATCTCCAAGTACGTCTGGACGATCACCAACTGTTTCCATCTGTAATGACCCGCATTTTTAGCTGTTGAATAATTAATTTATTTAATTATTTAAATATTGTTTTGGCGATATCGATAACCTGAATTAAATATAAATGAATATTTAATTAATAATTATAATATAATAATATATTATAATGTCGAAATAGTCAAAAATAGCTGAATTCACAATACAGTGTGAATTGAATTATATATAAGGTATAATTCAGTTTCAGATTGAATTTGAATAACGAATATATTATATAAACGACCGTTTGGACGTAGAATTTTAATATAATTATAAACGAGCTCGAAATGGCGCTGTAGTTCGCTATTTGGCGATTTGAACTTCAACTGAATGTACAGGATTCGTTTTAAGCCGGATTTCTGTGAAACAAGAAACGCGTAGAGCTGGTGGAGTATATCTTTCTAGTGGAAGAGAAAAATCAGGATTTCGTCGTGTAGATTTTGAGATATGTCCAAATCAAATTTTAAAATAGTCGCTATAGAATCGTTTATCGACCGTATCAGATTATTCGATATAACTAGAGATCAGGTTTGAATTTAGACAAGGTCCTTTTGGGAAATAGTGATAATTTAATTTTTAGAATTTTACTGTAATTTTTAATTAATTTAATAAGCAACTTTTTATTTGGGGTATTTTGCACCCTGTAATCAACATTTTGAGGTCTCACAATATGAGTCCATTTACCGGTATTATTACATTTTTGGGACCAGAGCACGTCACTCATTTCAATGGTATTTTTGTTTCTGTCCATAACAGTCCCTACGTGAACAGAATATTTCATAGTGGGGTATGCTATGTTTTTAACTTAAAACAAACTAAACTGAATGGTTAGCTGGTCAAACGGACTCAGAATTCAACGAAGCAAGTTCCATACGAAACCTTAGGAAGAGGTCTACTGAAACGTCGAGGTCTCATATTTTTAGGATTTTTTCTGTAATTTTAAGGAATTTTTGCTCGGTGTTTTTCATCGATATTTTCTAAAGGATTTTCGCAAACGGTGTCGGAATTCGACGAAACCTGTCCCATTGGATCCAGAATGTGTTTTTATGCTAGGATTAGCTTTGTTTGTCAAAAAATGAAAATCATACAAATATAAAATGGATCGAAATGAAATGAAAAGGGAATATTCCGAGGAATATTCCCTGTCCATAAAACATACTATAAATAAACCATACGCTAAGCCTTAGAACCTAATTCCATCGCAACAGAAATGCGCCGCCACCAACAAAATTCCTCAAACCAAATCGTGAGCAAGAATTATCAAAAAGAAATACAAAGCAAAATCTAAAAATCCTCAAACAAAATCCTATGAACTCGCAGCTCCATCCTTTTCGCATTGATATATATTAGCAAGGGTTCGGTGCCTTCTTTTTGTTCGCTGGTTTTGTATCAGCGAGTTAGGGTTTCGCCCTTCAAGAAATAAAAGGGTCAATGGAGATTGTGAGTTCGTACAGGGAGTTTTGAGGTGTGCGATGGCTTTTGAAGTCGAAGTCTGTACTGTATGCGTGAAGACTGGAAATCGCGACAGTCTAGGCTAGGCGCGAGTTGAAAAAGGGCGATACTAGGAAGAAGGGGTTGAGAAGATGAAGAGAACGGTGGTGGTTGCGCCCTCCATTGGTGGTCGAGGTGTACGGTGAAGGCGGTCAAAGTATGGTCAAAGGGGGATTGGGTTAATACAGAGAGGAGCGGATGTATGTTGGGGAAGAAGACCAAAATCTGCGGCCGGTTTTTTATTGAAGGAAGATGGGCCAGAAAATATTGGGTACAAGCCCATTTAGTTAAATTAATTAATTTTGTTTAATTTAATTTGTATACGAACTGGTAATCACGATATCTTAGTTAGACGGTATCAGATTGACGAACCGTAAGTTGCGTTGGGATTGTATGGACGGGAGCAACACAATGAGACTGACTGGGAGTGAATCCGAGCTCGTTACAATTTATGGCGAAATAAATTGTCCGACTGAATCAAATAACGCAAGCCGTTATTTAACGGCTAACGCGCAAATGTGAGTAAAACTCACCAACTCTGAACAGTTATATTTTTATAAATGTATTGTTAGAACTGTTAATCATCTGTTGATTGCTGTGTGTTGGTTGATTGATTGAACTGCTAGTCAGTTAGTTGAAATTATATATATATATATATATATATTGATTCTATTTATCAGAATAATTCGTACTGAACTGTAATGGATGTTGATTTTACTGTGTAACATCTGTGATGCAGGGAAACAGGTTGTGTAACACCCCACCTCCGTTAAGGTCACTCACAAAGGAAATGCCTTAACTTTGGTGGAGAGTTTTAGTAAAAAGAATAGAATATTACAAGACAGGTAAACAGTACTTGAAAAATAATAACTTTATTATAGCGGAAAACAGAAATCAGTATGGTTACATCTTTATCAAAAACTCAAGTACATAAATATCAGCCTTGTTCAGACTATCAGGGTACAAAACTTTAAAAGCATAATCCCCACAGAACAGAAGCTATCATGAGCCAAGCCATACTTTAAGCACTTCAAGCAGAAGGAATCCGGATCAAGCTAGAGTATTCCCTCCTTAGAAAACCTGGGGGGAACGGAAGAAAAGGGGCGAAAACAAGCAAGGTCAGACATAAAGTCTGGCAAGTCCAGTGATTTTCAGTTATGAACAGATAATAGTAATGATGACATGAACATAAAGCTGGACAAGAGATAACGTAACAGAAGCAACAGATATACTTAAGTTAAACAGAAGAAACAAAATTACATAAGCTATTACTTTTCACTTCTCTGCACTAATACTAGTATAAAAGAATTAGGTGTTACCCTAGCGTTCAGACTACAACAGAAACGGAGTCAGAATAATTTCTACAGAAACAGAGTACTAGTAAATGGGCTTTTACCGCCCAAGCAGAAACATATGGTACAGAAACAGAAACAGAGTGCTAGTATTGGGCCTTTACCACCCGAACAGAAATAATGGGCCTTTACCACCCGAACAGACGGTACCACACTGAAGCAGATAAGTATTACACCCAACAGAAACAGACGGTACCCCAACAGAATTAGATAGAATTAGATGTACCCTAAATTCTACCCCAAGCGATCGGCTCCCTAATACATAAATACCCTGTGCCAGCCCCACAGAAGGGTGTATCGTTCCCTAAAGTGGCAACCTTTGAACGACACAGACCTATTTATGGATGTCACGGCGTCTTACATCCACAGAGGCAGACCGGGATCCATGCACGCACATGACCCGGTTGGAACGCACCATCAACACCCCTCGCCATTATCAGAATGAACCGCTTATAATTAGTTCAGTAAGCGTGCCCGGACCCTACCTACTGTTGGGTCAAAGTTTTGATACCAGAAAGGGTTACTGACTAATATGGGTCCCAAACAACAGATGACACAAGTAAATTCCCTCCTAACCTTGTGTCCCCAAACTAACAGATTTCAGATTAACTTGTTTACAAGTTCAGACATACAGAGTTCAGATTTACCAGTTCACAGATCAGAAAATCCAATCAACAAGTTTTCAGACTAACGGGTCAGATGTACAGATTTAACGGATTTTCAGATTTGTCTAACTTTGTATTGGGCCTACATATTCATGAACGGGTTTATCACATGTATTAGTCTAGTTGGTTTAACCCTATCCACCCAACACGTTTTTGATGTCATATTACTTAACCCACTCATTCTTACCATATTGGTTAAGTGTCATTAGCCTAATCATATCACTTAACCCACCCATTCATACTATATTGGTTAAGTGTCATTAGCCTAATCATATTACTACCGCAACCCTGTAGGACCTCTCACATTGGGCTACCATTTATGGTTGCTGGATTCGCCGGGCGGGTCCGGGCAGTCTTATACCATAAATGAGTCCAACCTCGTGTCCATACAGTTGTCACACATCTAATTTTCAAATTAGGTTTTTAATGTAACCATCCCGTCCATCGGATCAGTTAGGGATAGCCAGGGAGGGCAGGAAACTTGTATTTTCCAAACCCAAGCCTAGACACTATCCTCTCTGTCACCCTAGAACATTCAGGTATATGTGTCATTAATCTATTCATAAATTCACTATAAATGTATGCCAATTTATAGCCTTTTATTCACACGTAAATTATTTCTAATTTACTTACTCCATAATTTACATTAATAAACATTTATTATTGTGGCCCACCTTCCCTTCAAATCATGTTTATAATTTTTGGTATGTAACTTATACCAAATTAAATGTCACTAACCATGATTATGCTAACATGACAGTTACATGTAATTTCAAATTATTAATCAGAGTAGGCTGTACCCCACCTTCCCAAACTTGCCATAATAGCCATGCCCAAAATTACTATGTCATATACTTGGCGTTCCAAATCAATAGTTAAGCCTAATCTAGATTTTATATTACATTTTATACCAATCTAGATTAAATATCCAAATTCACAATATGATCATATACTTCCATGTTTGCATAAATTTACATAGCGCAGAATATGGACATAATTTACCACATAACATATGTTCCAATTTTGGTTAAATTAGCATTGTACAGCAGATTCACATATAAATTATACCAAATATAACCATTAATTACAATGCATGTCATATATCCAAAAATCCCTATTTAGGTGTGTTCACACTTAATAGTCATCAAATCTTATTATAGATTTTAATCCCCACACCTAAATCACATATCTTAAAATGTGCCACAAATCTAGGTTCATGTATCATATTCTTAAAAATCAAATATTGAATTATGTCCCCAAATCATGGTATGAATTATGCCAAGTTATAGCCTTTAATGCCAAATATCCAATATCCATATTAGGCGTGTCCACATTAATAATTATCCTATTTTGGTGTAGATCTTTTACGCCTAAGCCACACCTTCCTTTTTGTTCAAGTCATAGTCCGTTATATAAAATATGCCCAAGGATCTAGATCTAACATGTATTATGTCTTTTAATTCAGATCTTAATTTTTAATTTGCCTTATATTCCAAATTTACAAGTCATATATTATCATATGATAATCCCAAACTGACATATATGCACAGATCTAGATCTAGTTTACAACCTATATCCTTTACTCAAAATCAGTCACAGATTAGTTCAATTATGCATCATTCATTACATTGTCCCAAGTATTTTTGCGTATGTCAATCTCTTATGAGATTGGCTCAGGCTCGTGGTAGCTTGGCTATAGAACAGAAAGCAGAAAGAAATACAGAATAAAATAGATCAGAACAGAACATCCTCAAATTCAGATATACAATCATGTCACAATTACAATTAAAGTTTATATCGGAAAATAACTGTGCTTGCCTTGATTGGATTAAAGAAAGAATCTTTAATTGTTGTAGAATCGTTGCAGAAGCTTTAATCTTTTACTTGTATTAGCTTTGTTGTTCGTCTCTTTCAAATGGAGGCTCCCTCTAATTCTCATTCGACAGCATGGCGGCTTCAACTCTTATTTTCATGTGAATATTTAGTTGGAGACCTAGGGTCTTTTTATAGAGTTGCATTTTAATTTGAGCCGTCTGATAATGCTAGGGTTAATCAAGGCCATCAATTTCAAAAGAGGCCAATTATGTTCACAATTAAGGACTGTAAATTACTACCATTTTAAATTATGTCATAATTAATATGCATGCAAATTACCCCCATTTTGAATTATGCCATAATTACTATGCATGCAAATTACCCCCATTTTGAATTATGCCATAATTACTATTTCAATTACATGTAATTTCATGTTTTAGCATATATATATACACTCTACAATGTACACATTTCTCATAGGACAAATCCTATATGTAAATAATCCCTAACTTTACTTATGCCATAATTACTCTCTTAATGTACATTATCAACATTTACTATTATTTGTTTATCCATATAAATATGTACACATTAGATACATCCCCCCTTTACACACTTATTATTATTTTTATATGCACATTAGATACATCCCCCCTTTACTCACTTATTATTATTTTTGTATGCATATTAGATACATCCCCCTTTACTCACTTATTATTATTTTTGTATGCATATTAGATACATCCCCCCTTTACTCACTTATTATTATTTTTGTATGCATATTAGATACATCCCCCCTTTACTCACTTATTATTATTTTTGTAACCTTAATGTTAACAGAAAATTCGGGGTGTTACATTCTCCCCTCCTTTTAGGATTTTGTCCCCAAAATCTTCAAGTTAGGAAGAATGCGTCCTACCATCCAATCATCCATCTATTCAACCATTCAATCACAGGAATCCATTGTCCTTAAAAAGACTTCTAATGCTTCATGATCATATGCAAAGTGTGTGTATATGTCCTTATCTAATGCAAAATCAGGCGGTCTACTGATTCAGTTTACCTCCTTAATGCAAATTATGTCAGTGTTATGAATCCATTATGTATGCAAATTTTCCTATTTGATACATATCATTTCTATATGAGTGCACAACCATTCACTCATATGCAACATCCACGTGCTGTTTCAACCAATTTTCATCCATAAAAATTTAAAATTCTCACACATCCATATGCAGTATGAGAGTGTTTTCGAGCCGATCTAGTGCCTAGTGTGTGTATATGCATCCACGAGCAACCACTTGCATCCACTTGCAACCATCAAACATAACATGTCTCAAACACACGTTTACATCCATATGATTCCTATCTATAGGTTGAATACTCGATCGATAGGATATAGTCGAGTGATGGAAGCGAGTACAGATAAAACAAAAACTTGGTTCCCATCAGACATTAGTTGAGAGAATAATTCCCCTAAGTATCAACCCCGAAGACCGAAATCAACATCAGATTGACACCCAGAGGATTACCCTCTTTAGAAAATGTCAGAACTGGAAATCTTATAAGAAATATTCAGATATTTGCGGACTACTGGTACAGATCAGGTTCCCTTAATGATTCTTAGGAAGCTAAGCATGATAAAATCATATTCCACAAAATTCAGAATGTATGCGTCATACTTGACGCCTAACACAGATATACCTCAAACCCCAATCTATCAAAAACCGATGAGTCGTACCCCCTATGGGGTTCGAGATTATAGAAACAAGACTAGTATTAAAGTACACAGACCCAACTACAGAATCAGAGTGTCAGAATCAGAAAGAGTTCTATTCAATGATCAGATAAGGAAATTAAACTTTCTATAGAAATTTTTCCCTGCTTCTATCCTATTTACCAACCACAAGAGCATTCGCCTGTCTTCCAGAAGTAGGTCATGTCCTTTATCCTTGTCCTCGTTTCTACGGGCAGTCCCTAGTGAGGTGTCCCATCTTACCATAGCTGAAGCAAGTGCCCTTCCTCTTCCTGCAATCCTTATTCAGATGAGTCGAGCTTCCATAAGTAAAGCACTTTTCTCCTCCTTATCTTCAGACTTTTCTTCCCTCTTTCGTGTTTCCTTTTTGCCTTCTTTTTTGAACCAAGTTCATATCCATGAGTTTCTTATCCTTGAGTTGTGCTCCTTAGCCAAACTCCCTCATTCTCATCTTTACTATACTTGTGTAGCATGTTGACCAGTCCCTCGAAGGCTTCCTCCATCGTGCAGAAAACCCTACAAAGCTTGAAAGAAAACTAGACGCAGGTGAAACTACTACGGCTATCGATGGAAGTCGGGCACTACTCTGCCCTTCGATGAGGTTACCTCCCAAAAAGCCGGGAGCCCCAGAGACTCAAGAAAGAAGGAAACAAAGATTCAAACAGAGGATCAAAAGATAGATATATGGCTTCGGGGACTATGTTTTTCAAAATAAGCTTTACTTTTGAAAATACTTCCTTTTCAAAACCTTTTTGAAAATAGTTTTCAAAAATTCTTTATCAAATCTGGTAACCTTCAGCTCTGATACCAAGTGTAACACCCCACCTCCGTTAAGGTCACTCACAAAGGAAATGCCTTAACTTTGGTGGAGAGTTTTAGTAAAAAGAACAGAATATTACAAGACAGATAAACAGTACTTGAAAAATAATAACTTTATTATAGCGGAAAACAGAAATCAGTATGGTTACATCTTTATCAAAAACTCAAGTACATAAATATCAGCCTTGTTCAGACTATCAGGGTACAAAACTTTAAAAGCATAATCCCCACAGAACAGAAGCTATCATGAGCCAAGCCATACTTTAAGCACTTCAAGCAGAAGGAATCCGGATCAAGCTAGAGTATTCCCTCCTTAGAAAACCTGGGGGGAACGGAAGAAAAGGGGCAAAAACAAGCAAGGTCAGACATAAAGTCTGGCAAGTCCAGTGATTTTCAGTTATGAACAGATAATAGTAATGATGACATGAACATAAAGCTGGACAAGAGATAACGTAACAGAAGCAACAGATATACTTAAGTTAAACAGAAGAAACAAAATTACATAAGCTATTACTTTTCACTTCTCTGCACTAATACTAGTATAAAAGAATTAGGTGTTACCCTAGCGTTCAGACTACAACAGAAACGGAGTCAGAATAATTTCTACAGAAACAGAGTACTAGTAAATGGGCTTTTACCGCCCAAGCAGAAACATATGGTACAGAAACAGAAACAGAGTGCTAGTATTGGGCCTTTACCACCCGAACAGAAATAATGGGCCTTTACCACCCGAACAGATGGTACCACACTGAAGCAGATAAGTATTACACCCAACAGAAACAGACGGTACCCCAACAGAATTAGATAGAATTAGATGTACCCTAAATTCTACCCCAAGCGATCGGCTCCCTAATACATAAATACCCTGTGCCAGCCCCACAGAAGGGTGTATCGTTCCCTAAAGTGGCAACCTTTGAACGACACAGACCTATTTATGGATGTCACGGCGTCTTACATCCACAGAGGCAGACCGGGATCCATGCACGCACATGACCCGGTTGGAACGCACCATCAACACCCCTCGCCATTATCAGAATGAACCGCTTATAATTAGTTCAGTAAGCGTGCCCGGACCCTACCTACTGTTGGGTCAAAGTTTTGATACCAGAAAGGGTTACTGACTAATATGGGTCCCAAACAACAGATGACACAAGTAAATTCCCTCCTAACCTTGTGTCCCCAAACTAACAGATTTCAGATTAACTTGTTTACAAGTTCAGACATACAGAGTTCAGATTTACCAGTTCACAGATCAGAAAATCCAATCAACAAGTTTTCAGACTAACGGGTCAGATGTACAGATTTAACGGATTTTCAGATTTGTCTAACTTTGTATTGGGCCTACAGATTCATGAACGGGTTTATCACATGTATTAGTCTAGTTGGTTTAACCCTATCCACCCAACACGTTTTTGATGTCATATTACTTAACCCACTCATTCTTACCATATTGGTTAAGTGTCATTAGCCTAATCATATCACTTAACCCACCCATTCATACTATATTGGTTAAGTGTTATTAGCCTAATCATATTACTACCGCAACCCTGTAGGACCTCTCACATTGGGCTACCATTTATGGTTGCTGGATTCGCCGGGCGGGTCCGGGCAGTCTTATACCATAAATGAGTCCAACCTCGTGTCCATACAGTTGTCACACATCTAATTTTCAAATTAGGTTTTTAATGTAACCATCCCGTCCATCGGATCAGTTAGGGATAGCCAGGGAGGGCAGGAAACTTGTATTTTCCAAACCCAAGCCTAGACACTATCCTCTCTGTCACCCTAGAACATTCAGGTATATGTGTCATTAATCTATTCATAAATTCACTATAAATGTATGCCAATTTATAGCCTTTTATTCACACGTAAATTATTTCTAATTTACTTACTCCATAATTTACATTAATAAACATTTATTATTGTGGCCCACCTTCCCTTCAAATCATGTTTATAATTTTTGGTATGTAACTTATACCAAATTAAATGTCACTAACCATGATTATGCTAACATGACAGTTACATGTAATTTCAAATTATTAATCAGAGTAGGCTGTACCCCACCTTCCCAAACTTGCCATAATAGCCATGCCCAAAATTACTATGTCATATACTTGGCGTTCCAAATCAATAGTTAAGCCTAATCTAGATTTTATATTACATTTTATACCAATCTAGATTAAATATCCAAATTCACAATATGATCATATACTTCCATGTTTGCATAAATTTACATAGCGCAGAATATGGACATAATTTACCACATAACATATGTTCCAATTTTGGTTAAATTAGCATTGTACAGCAGATTCACATATAAATTATACCAAATATAACCATTAATTACAATGCATGTCATATATCCAAAAATCCCTATTTAGGTGTGTTCACACTTAATAGTCATCAAATCTTATTATAGATTTTAATCCCCACACCTAAATCACATATCTTAAAATGTGCCACAAATCTAGGTTCATGTATCATATTCTTAAAAATCAAATATTGAATTATGTCCCCAAATCATGGTATGAATTATGCCAAGTTATAGCCTTTAATGCCAAATATCCAATATCCATATTAGGCGTGTCCACATTAATAATTATCCTATTTTGGTGTAGATCTTTTACGCCTAAGCCACACCTTCCTTTTTGTTCAAGTCATAGTCCGTTATATAAAATATGCCCAAGGATCTAGATCTAACATGTATTATGTCTTTTAATTCAGATCTTAATTTTTAATTTGCCTTATATTCCAAATTTACAAGTCATATATTATCATATGATAATCCCAAACTGACATATATGCACAGATCTAGATCTAGTTTACAACCTATATCCTTTACTCAAAATCAGTCACAGATTAGTTCAATTATGCATCATTCATTACATTGTCCCAAATATTTTTGCGTATGTCAATCTCTTATGAGATTGGCTCAGGCTCGTGGTAGCCTGGCTATAGAACAGAAAGCAGAAAGAAATACAGAATAAAATAGATCAGAACAGAACATCCTCAAATTCAGATTTACAATCATGTCACAATTACAATTAAAGTTTATATCGGAAAATAACTGTGCTTGCCTTGATTGGATTAAAGAAAGAATCTTTAATTGTTGTAGAATCGTTGCAGAAGCTTTAATCTTTTACTTGTATTAGCTTTGTTGTTCGTCTCTTTCAAATGGAGGCTCCCTCTAATTCTCATTCGACAGCATGGCGGCTTCAACTCTTATTTTCATGTGAATATTTAGTTGGAGACCTAGGGTCTTTTTATAGAGTTGCATTTTAATTTGAGCCGTCTGATAATGCTAGGGTTAATCAAGGCCATCAATTTCAAAAGAGGCCAATTATGTTCACAATTAAGGACTGTAAATTACTACCATTTTAAATTATGTCATAATTAATATGCCTGCAAATTACCCCCATTTTGAATTATGCCATAATTACTATGCATGCAAATTACCCCCATTTTGAATTATGCCATAATTACTATTTCAATTACATGTAATTTCATGTTTTAGCATATATATATATACTCTACAATGT
The DNA here is from genome assembly GCA_030737875.1 of Allium sativum. NCBI lineage: Eukaryota > Viridiplantae > Streptophyta > Magnoliopsida > Asparagales > Amaryllidaceae > Allium > Allium sativum. The sequence continues at coordinate 128,571,024 of CM060911.1, forward strand.
ACACATTTCTCATAGGACAAATCCTATATGTAAATAATCCCTAACTTTACTTATGCCATAATTACTCTCTTAATGTACATTATCAACATTTACTATTATTTGTTTATCCATATAAATATGTACACATTAGATACATCCCCCCTTTACACACTTATTATTATTTTTATATGCACGTTAGATACATCCCCCCTTTACTCACTTATTATTATTTTTGTATGCATATTAGATACATCCCCCTTTACTCACTTATTATTATTATTTTTGTATGCATATTAGATACATCCCCCCTTTACTCACTTATTATTATTTTTGTATGCATATTAGATACATCCCCCCTTTACTCACTTATTATTATTTTTGTAACCTTAATGTTAACAGAAAATTCGGGGTGTTACAGGTTGGAGGGGTCCAACTGGACTCCTCAATATTTATAATACTGTTATATTCATATATTGTAATATATGATGTGGTATATATTCTTTTATCGATTGTGTGTGGTTGGACGATATTGAACATCGTGATTGATATGATTGAATATCATAACATACCAAAATGTTGATAAGGGGATTTTCAAAGTGATGTTGAAAATCGAATATTTATAAAGTGGAATATTTATAAATAAGAGATATTTATAAATAGAAATATTTATAAATAAGAAATATTTATAAATTGGAATATTTATAAATAGGAGATATTCAAAAAGGAAATAATTTCAAACCATTTTCTTTTTGAATGGAAAGGCCTGTGTGGCGGGTTTGGGGATTTTCCCGATGCTCCCAATACAAAGGAGTTTATGGCGAATTTTCCCGGAAATTTAAGGAGTTAGAATATTTTTAAGAATAAATTTGAAAAGGGAATATTTGAAAACCATTTGCAAATAGAATCAAATAGAAAGAGAAAGGTTTGAAAACCATTTTTCAAACCAAATAGAAAGAGAAAGGTTTGAAAACCATTTTTTCAAACCAAATAGAAAGAGAAAGGTTTGTAAACCATTTTCAAACCAAATAGAAAGATAAAAGTTTGTAAACCATTTACAAATGAAATCGAAAAGGGGGTATTTGTAAAACCATTTACAAATAGAATTGAAAAGGGAATATTTAGAAAATAAATAGAGTTATAAAAAAGGGAAATTTATTTATAATGGAATATGATGTTATAAAAAGGAAACCGTTATAAAAAGGAAAACGTTATTAAAAAGAAACATTTATAAAGTGAAGAACCGTTACTAAAAAGTGAATCTTTATAAATGAATAAACGTTGTTAAAAAGGGGATCTTTTTAATTGGATAAACGTTATCACAAAGGAGAAATCGAATATGGTATTCGATGTTAGTTGATCGAATATGGTATTCGATGTTAGTTGATCGAATATGGTATTCGATGTTAGTTGATCGAATATGGTATTCGATGTTAGTTGATCGAATATGGTATTCGAAAGGGGTTAGTCGAGTCGAGTTAGTCAAATAGAGTTAATCGATTAGAGTTAACCAGTTAGAGTTATCCAGTTAGAGTTAAACAGTAGAGTTAATCAGTAGAGTAACTCCGTAGAGTTAATCAGTTAGAGTTAACCAGTTAGAGTCAAACAGTTAGAATTGAACAATTAGAGTTAATCCAAATGAGATGCCATTTAGTACGACTGCTAGCGTAATTCGTAGGGCTGCAGATAGCCTAAAGCGGTCGGATGTTTCCTGAGGGAATCAGGCGTAACCATTGTGATCGCTGCGATCTAGAGTTAAGCGAATGGAGTTAAATAGAGTTAAGCGAATGGAGTTAAATAGAGTTAAGCGAATGGAGTTAAATAGAGTTAAGTGAATGTAGTTAAATAGAGTTAAGCGAATGGAGTTAAATAGAGTTATCGAATATTAGTTATTCGAATGGAGTTGAATAGAGTTAAACGGATTTAAATAGAGTTATCGAATATTAGTTATTCGACAGGAGTTAATCTAGTGGAGTTAAATAAGTCGAGTTAATTAAGTTAAGTTAATCAAGATAAGTTAATCAAACCGAGTTAATCCAAATGAGTTAAGTTAAAGGAGTTAGTCAAATATAGGTTATTCGAATAGAGTTAAAGGAGTTATCGATTATAGTTTAATCGGAAGGAGCTATCGATTAGTTTAATCGAAAGGAGATTATCGAATATATTGTATTCGAAAGAAAGAGATCGAATATAGTTTATTCGAAAAAGAGAGATTTCGAATATAAGTTATTCGAAGAGAGATAATCGAATATAGGATATTCGAAGAAGAGTTAATCAAATAGAGATTACTCGAAAGAGAATTATACGTCGAATTCAATTACATCGAATTCGGGAAAGTAATATTTACTTTCCGGTTTTTAAATCAAGAGTTTACACTAATAAAGTAGGGTTAGGTTTAATTATTCGAATTAAAGAATAAAGGTTATAGTTGAAGTTTGATATTGCGAAAGTAGGGATTATAACGTTATCGTTATAATCCATGTTTTCAATAAAGAAGTGGATTTGTGAATTGAATCCGAGAGTTACGTAAAGAAGTTGTCAAAGGTTTAAAAGATAAACTGTTACTATCTCGAAGTTATAACATTGTTCAGTTAAGGTCTGAGAGGTAATTATACCCCAACTTGATTGACTTCCTTCTTAACTAAGGAATGGTAAGGTTTGATAGTGAATGATGGTTAAGTGAATTCAGTAAATGGTTTGAGTTGGCATAGCGATGTTTATTTAAACATCAGTTTAATTCCAATAAAGGAACTTTGGAAATGTTTGCCAAATAAGAAATCAGAAATGTTTTCTAATATAGAAATCAAGGAAATGGAAATGTTTTCCATTGTTAATAAAGTATATTTTCTAAAATTAGAAAATAAGAAATTTAGAATATAGGGAAACAGGAGATAAGTAAATTAATGAACTAAAGAAATAAATGTTAAATGATGATTGGTTGATATAATTTCCGTCTGGAAATAATATCGTTGTTTGCACACGAGTTTTTCTTTGATAGTTAAATCACAGACTATCAATGTTTTGACCATTTTAACGTTGTTAATATGGAGAGACCGGTTGGATTATTATCCAAAGAACCACTCTGTATTGGCATAAGCGTTGCGAATCATATATGCTGAATATATTGAAGACGGAGTAAAGTGCAAGGGCTGTTGTATAAATCTTAGATAACAATGGACTAAGATGGATGTACTGAATAGTGCCTTCGGTTTCGTTCAGTCCCAGAACGAACGTAAATGGACGAATGTCTGACAAAGTATTTCCAATGATCGAATGGGTTGGTCTGTATAAATATATATGGTTGCAACGGATTTATCCCTTAGCATAACATCCAGGATATTTGTATAAACCAACAGATGATTTACGGATCTGATAATGTGGCATTCAAAGTGATCGTGTTATAAATAAATGGAAAGTAAGCGTAGCTTCTAGCCTCACATCCGGTAAATGACAGAAATCGGGCAGGCAGCATGGCTAAGTCGGTCGCACCGAAGTAGGGTGTATTATCACCTATCTAGAGAATATTCATTTGCTTCTTTTAATCTATCAATGCTTTCCCATATATATACGGGAAACGGTTGCTGATCCCAACCGTTGGTGATGTACATTCGATACACTCAAGCGAAATGAGTGGTCGGTCATGTGTGGCTGAGTTGCAAGATGTTCTTGTTGAACTCCAGTGTATCGTTCCTAGAGTACACTTATCGGAAGGTGGTTCCATACCTTGTCATAGTTGGAAATCAATTACCCAATACGTGCTTGTGATTTTGATTGTATACTATATATGTAAAACGTGAGATGAAAGCGTTTCTGCTAGATGATATCTATTTGTACATAGACATTATTATGATATCAAAAGGTTTTTGATATAAAGATATTTTGGATTCTCATAAGGGAAAAACCCGTTCCGTTCTGCGGCGTGGTCTTATGAGATATCGTTTACTTGTTCAAACTGTTTTAAATTGTTTTACTCATACCAGTCCCATGACTGACCCGGAGTTTATTTTGTTTTGTTTCCCTAAACTCTTGGGTGCCTAAATTTGTACGGGCAGTCAAGTAGTCGGGATTTTACAGATACACTTGGAGAGCTTGGAGCAGGAGGCTTCAGGATTCTATAGCTATTATTATTTCCGCTGTTGTTGTAAGTGTTGTACTCTGATAAGTGCTATTGTATATATAACTGTTTGTATTTCAAAAGTTATGTTATATTTTATTCATTCCGCTGTGAGATTCGTGTTTACTCTGATGATGATGTTCTTCTTCTTCTTCTATTCTACTAGTTCTACCTTATCTATCCTCACCCTCTATCTTCTTTCTATTAGTTTTCTTGAATTTCAAGTGCAATTTGGGGTTGGACTTGTGTTATTTAGTCAGCTCAAATTGGACCGGATTTTCGGGTTACTACAATTGGTATCAGAGCATAGGTTTAGTTATTACCTTGGCTCTGTGGCGTAATTCAGTAGAGATGGGATTAGTAATATCCTAGACTGAATTTGAGTGTATATATACGAGTGCGTATTTGTTAGTTAATATAAAATTTTATATTGTGGAGACTCATTGGTTGAGTGGCTTATGGATTCTGGACGATCAGTTTGATCCACTGTATCGGGAAGAGTTTTATAAACACTTGAATACGATGAACCGACATGGTATGTTTTGAAACGAGGGTAAATGGAATAATTTTACCCGAATATATTTGGTATAGTATATTGGTTGTGTTGGTTGTTATTATAATCGAGTAAGATTATAAAAAGGTGAAATAGTTATAAATAACTAATCAGAATTCATATAAGGAAAATATATGAAGTAAGATGAAGTAAATCTGAATTTAAATCAGATTGGAATTAAAATAAGGAAATTTTAAGTTCCTAGGAGATTTTGAAAACGTTTTTCAAACTGAAAGTGATATAGTATTGAACTCACTTCGATAGCTGGAAAATAGATTCTGATGATGAATCGCGACATCATCAGTGTTCATTTTCGAGTTCTAAGTGACGGATTACTACCAAAGGTTTTGTTTTGAATTGTTTTTAGAAAACAAGTGGTTTAGAAATTCAAAGTTTTTGAATTGGCATTATGATTTCAAATTGATTTGAAATTTTACCCAGGAATTTAAGTTCTGGAATTAAAATTTAACTAATAAAGTTAAATAGATTGAGATGGTAGAAGTGGTAAAAATAAATTGAAATTTAACTTGAACTGAGTTAGATAGAATTGAATTGGATTAGAGAATAATCTGTTATGGAACCAAATTGATAAGTCAATAATTTGGAATTCTATATTGGGGGTTCGAATGAAATTCGATTTGGATTTGAGGATATGAGCTGATTGGAATTTGATTGAGATAACACTGTTATATGCTGAGTTGACAGTATATGGAAGTGATAGAGTTGATATGCCCGACAAAAAGGTACCAGTTTATATTATATATGGATTTGAGATTCTGATGAGCCGAATTGGCAAGCTGCTTGGCTGTTTGATTTTCTTTTGGGTTGAAGATGGCCCAGAGAGGCGAGTTGGAGTTTTACCGATAGGGCCGTACAAAGGAGCGTATGGCGAAATTTTTCGACAAGTTAAGGTGTTAGATAATTTTCAGGATTTTTGAAAATTTAGTTAGTCGGAATAAATTAATATTTTAGTCAATATTAATTGGTTCAGCTGAAACCGGAGATAAGAGGTAAACAGATAAATTTTTACCTAGTAGATAGGGTCGTCCCCTACCTTAGCAATTTCGAGGACGAAATTATTTTAAGGGGGAAAGAATGTAATGACCCGCATTTTTAGCTGTTGAATAATTAATTTATTTAATTATTTAAATATTGTTTTGGCGATATCGATAACCTGAATTAAATATAAATGAATATTTAATTAATAATTATAATATAATAATATATTATAATGTCGAAATAGTCAAAAATAGCTGAATTCACAATACAGTGTGAATTGAATTATATATAAGGTATAATTCAGTTTGGAATTGAATTTGAATAACGAATATATTATATAAACGACCGTTTGGACGTAGAATTTTAATATAATTATAAACGAGCTCGAAATGGCGCTGCAGTTCGCTATTTGGCGATTTGAACTTCAACTGAATGTACCGGATTCGTTTTAAGCCGGATTTCTGTGAAACAAGAAACGCGTAGAGCTGGTGGAGTATATCTTTCTAGTGGAAGAGAAAAATCAGGATTTTGTCGTGTGGATTTTGAGATATGTCCAAATCAAATTTTAAAATAGTCGCTATAGAATCGTTTATCGACCGTATCGGATTATTCGATATAACTAGAGATCGGGTTTGAATTTAGACAAGGTCCTTTTGGGAAATAGTGATAATTTAATTTTTAGAATTTTACTGTAATTTTTAATTAATTTAATAAGCAACTTTTTATTTGGGGTATTTTGCACCCTGTAATCAACATTTTGAGGTTTCACAATATGAGTCCATCTACCGGTATTATTACATTTTTGGGACCAGAGCACGTCACTCATTTCAATGGTATTTTTGTTTCTGTCCATAACAGTCCCTACGTGAACAGAATATTTCATAGTGGGGTACGCTATGTTTTTAACTTAAAACAAACTAAACTTAATGGTTAGCTGGTCAAACGGACTCAGAATTCAACGAAACAAGTTCCATACGAAACCTTAGGAAGAGGTCTAGTGAAACGTCGAGGTCTCATATTTTTAGGATTTTTTCTGTAATTTTAAGGAATTTTTGCTCGGTGTTTTTCATCGATATTTTCTAAAGGATTTTCGCAAACGGTGTCGGAATTCGACGAAACCTGTCCCATTGGATCCGGAATGTGTTCTTATGCTAGGATTAGCTTTGTTTGTCAAAAAATGAAAATCATACGAATATAAAATGGATCGAAATGAAATGAAAAGGGAATATTCCGAGGAATATTCCCTGTCCATAAAACATACTATAAATAAACCATACGCTAAGCCTTAGAAACTAATTCCATCGCAACAGAAATGCGCCGCCACCAACAAAATTCCTCAAACCAAATCGTGAGCAAGAATAATCAAAAAGAAATACAAAGCAAAATCTAAAAATCCTCAAACAAAATCCTATGAACTCGCAGCTCCATCCTTTTCGCATTGATATATATTAGCAAGGGTTCGGTGCCTTCTTTTTGTTCGCTGGTTTTGTATCAGCGAGTTACGGTTTGGCCCTTCAAGAAATAAAAGGGTCAATGATAGATTGTGAGTTCAGTTCTGCGTTCGGGAGGTGATTGCGAGTTCGTACAGGGAGTTTTGAGGTGTGCGATGGCTTTTGAAGTCGAAGTCTGTACTGTATGCGTGAAGACTGGAAATCGCGACAGTCTAGGCTAGGCGCGAGTTGAAAAAGGGCGATACTGGGAAGAAGGGGTTGAGAAGATGAAGAGAACGGTAGTGGTTGCGCCATCCATTGGTGGTCGAGGTGTACGGTGAAGGCGGTCAAAGTATGGTCAAAGGGGGATTGGGTTAATACAGAGAGGAGCGGATGTATGTTAGGGAAGAAGACCAAAATCTGCGGCCGGGTTTTTATTGAAGGAAGATGGGCCAGAAAATATTGGGTACAGGCCCATTTAGTTAAATTAATTAATTTTGTTTAATTTAATTTGTATACGAACTGGTAATCACGATATCTTAGTCATACGGTATCAGATTGACGAACCGTAAGTTGCGTTGGGATCGTATGGACGGGAGCAACACAATGAGACTGACCGAGAGTGAATCCGAGCTCGTTACAATTTATGGCGAAATAAATTGTCCGACTGAATCAAATAACGCAAGCCGTTATTTAACGGCTAACGCGCAAATGTGAGTAAAACTCACCAACTCTGAACAGTTATACTTTTATAAATGTATTGTTAGAACTGTTAATCATCTGTTGATTGCTGTGTGTTGGTTGATTGATTGAACTGCTAGTCAGTTAGTTGAAATTATATATATATATATTGATTCTATTTATCAGAATAATTCGTACTGAACTGTAATGGATGTTGATTTTACTGTGTAACATCTGTGATGCAGGGAAACAGGTTGGAGGGGTCCAACTGGACTCCTCAATATTTATAATACTGTTGTATTCATATATTGTAATATATGATGTGGTATATATTCTTTTATCGATTGTGTGTGGTTGGACGATATTGAACATCGTGATTGATATGATTGAATATCATAACATACCAAAATGTTGATAAGGGGATTTTCAAAGTGATGTTGAAAATCGATTATTTATAAAGTGGAATATTTATAATTAAGAGATATTTATAAATAGAAATATTTATAAATAAGAAATATTTATAAATTGGAATATTTATAAATAGGAGATATTCAAAAAGGAAATAATTCCAAACCATTTTCTTTTTGAATGGAAAGGCCTGTGTGGCGGGTTTGGGGATTTTCCCGATGCTCCTGATACAAAGGAGGTTATGGCGAATTTTCCCGGAAATTTAAGGAGTTAGAATATTTTTAAGAATAAATTTGAAAAGGGAATATTTGAAAACCATTTGCAAATAGAATCAAATAGAAAGAGAAAGGTTTGAAAACCATTTTTCAAACCAAATAGAAAGAGAAAGTTTTGAAAACCATTTTTTCAAACCAAATAGAAAGAGAAAGGTTTGTAAACCATTTTCAAACCAAATAGAAAGATAAAAGTTTGTAAACCATTTACAAATGAAATCGAAAAGGGGGTATTTGTAAAACCATTTACAAATAGAATTGAAAAGGGAATATTTAGAAAATAAATAGAGTTATAAAAAAGGGAAATTTATTTATAATGGAATATGATGTTATAAAAAGGAAAACGTTATTAAAAAGAAACATTTATAAAGTGAAGAACCGTTACTAAAAAGTGAATCTTTATAAATGAATAAACGTTGTTAAAAAGGGGATCTTTTTAATTGGATAAACGTTATCACAAAGGAGAAATCGAATATGGTATTCGATGTTAGTTGATCGAATATGGTATTCGATGTTAGTTGATCGAATATGGTATTCGATGTTAGTTGATCGAATATGGTATTCGATGTTAGTTAATCGAATATGGTATTCGAAAGGGGTTAGTCGAGTCGAGTTAGTCAAATAGAGTTAATCGATTAGAGTTAACCAGTTAGAGTTATCCAGTTAGAGTTAAACAGTAGAGTTAATCAGTAGAGTAACTCCGTGGAGTTAATCAGTTATAGTTAACCAGTTAGAGTCAAACAGTTAGAATTGAACAATTAGAGTTAATCCAAATGAGATGCTATTTAGTACGACTGCTAGCGTAATTCGCAGGGCTGCAGATAGCCTAAAGCGGTCGGATGTTTCCTGAGGGAATCAGGCGTAACCATTGTGATCGCTGCGATCTAGAGTTAAGCGAATGGAGTTAAATAGAGTTAAGCGAATGGAGTTAAATAGAGTTAAGCGAATGGAGTTAAATAGAGTTATCGAATATTAGTTATTCGAATGGAGTTGAATAGAGTTAAACGGAGTTAAATAGAGTTATCGAATATTAGTTATTCGATAGGAGTTAATCTAGTGGAGTTAAATAAGTCGAGTTAATTAAGTTAAGTTAATCAAGATAAGTTAATCAAACCGAGTTAATCCAAATGAGTTAAGTTAAAGGAGTTAGTCAAATATAGGTTATTCGAATAGAGTTAAAGGAGTTATCGATTATAGTTTAATCGGAAGGAGCTATCGATTAGTTTAATCGAAAGGAGATTATCGAATATATTGTATTCGAAAGAAAGAGATCGAATATAGTTTATTCGAAAAAGAGAGATTTCGAATATAAGTTATTCGAAGAGAGATAATCGAATATAGGATATTCGAAGAAGAGTTAATCAAATAGAGATTACTCGAAAGAGAATTATACGTCGAATTCAATTACATCGAATTCGGGAAAGTAATATTTACTTTCCGGTTTTTAAATCAAGAGTATACACTAATAAAGTAGGGTTAGGTTTAATTATTCGAATTAAAGAATAAAGGTTATAGTTGAAGTTTGATATTGCGAAAGTAGGGATTATAACGTTATCGTTATAATCCATGTTTTCAATAAAGAAGTGGATTTGTAAATTGAATCCGAGAGTTACGTAAAGAAGTTGTCAAAGGTTTAAAAGATAAATTGTTACTATCTCGAAGTTATAACATTGTTCAGTTAAGGTCTGAGAGGTAATTATACCCCAACTTGATTGACTTCCTTCTTAACTAAGGAATGGTAAGGTTTGATAGTGAATGATGGTTAAGTGAATTCAGTAAATGGTTTGAGTTGGCATAGCGATGTTTATTTAAACATCAGTTTAAATCCAATAAAGGAACTTTGGAAATGTTTTCCAAATAAGAAATCAGAAATGTTTTCTAATATAGAAAACAAGGAAATGGAAATGTTTTCCATTGTTAATAAAGTATATTTTCTAAAATTAGAAAATAAGAAATTTAGAATATAGGGAAACAGGAGATAAGTAAATTAATGAACTAAAGAAATAAATGTTAAATGATGATTGGTTGATATAATTTCCGTCTGGAAATAATATCGTTGTTTGCACACGAGTTTTTCTTTGATAGTTAAATCACAGACTATCAATGTTTTGACCATTTTAACGTTGTTAATATGGAGAGACCGGTTGGATTATTATCCAAAGAACCACTCTGTATTGGCATAAGCATTGCGAATCATATATGCTGAATATATTGAAGACGGTGTAAAGTGCAAGGGCTGCTGTATAAATATTAGATAACAATGGACTAAGATGGATGTACTGAATAGTGCCTTCGGTTTCGTTCAGTCCCAGAATGAACGTAAATGGACGAATGTCTGACAAAGTATTTCCAATGATCGAATGGGTTGGTCTGTATAAATATATATGGTTGCAACGGATTTATCCCTTAGCAAAACATCCAGGATATTTGTATAAACCAACAAATGATTTACGGATCTGATAATGTGGCATTCAAAGTGATCGTGTTATAAATAAATGGAAAGTAAGCGTAGCTTCTAGCCTCACATCCGGTAAATGACAGAAATCGGGCAGGCAGCATGGCTAAGTCGGTCGCACCGAAGTAGGGTGTATTATCACCTATCTAGAGAATATTCATTTGCTTCTTTTAATCTATCAATGATGTCCCATATATATATACGGGAAACGGTTGCTGATCCCAACCGTTGGTGATATACATTCGATACACTCAAGCGAAATGAGTGGTCGGTCATGTGTGGCTGAGTTGCAAGATGTTCTTGTTGAACTCCAGTGTATCGTTCCTAGAGTACACTGATCGGAAGGTGGTTCCATACCTTGTCATAGTTGGAAATCAATTACCCAATACGTGCTTGCGATTTTGATTGTATACTATATATGTAAAACGTGAGATGAAAGCGTTTCTGCTAGATGATATCTATTTGTACATAGACATTATTATAATATCAAAAGGTTTTTGATATAAAGATATTTTGGATTCTCATAAGGGAAAAACCCGTTCCGTTCTGCGGCGTGGTCTTATGAGATATCGTTTACTTGTTCAAACTGTTTTAAATTGTTTTACTCATACCAGTCCCATGACTGACCCGGAGTTTATTTTGTTTTGTTTCCCTAAACTCTTGGGTGCCTAAATTTGTACGGGCAGTCAAGTAGTCGGGATTTTACAGATACA